>OY787640.1:18076292-19461768 GCA_963678965.1 Cruciata laevipes
AAGTCCCGGATCCAATCTAGCGGGGCACCCGAATGGGAGCTACCCATGGGTCCCTTTCACCATTCTTCCTTTCTAAGCCCGAGATGAGACCAAACGTCGGGACTATCTCTCCGGGCATATTCATGCTTCCGGGGGGTGGGGCATATCCATGCCTGGCATATTCATGCCTAATTAGCTAAGGTTCTGCGCGGGGCATTCTACTTCCCGTAAAACCTTCTTAAGTTAGCTACATTCCATCTCCTGGGGATCTCTTTTCCCTGCTTGTCCTCCAGCACGTAGCTTCCTCCCGGGTGTGTTTCCTTCACCTTGTATGGTCCTTCCCAATTGGGTGCAAGCTTTCCCTCCGGGGCTTGGCGGCTCTTGTCATTTCTCCTCATCACCCAATCTCCGGGGGCGAAAACCTCTTTCCGTACCCTCCTGTCATGGTACCTCTTTACTCGCTCCTTCACCTTGGCTTCCTGGAGTGCTGCATTCTCTTGTTTTTCTTCCAGGAGATCCAAGTCAAGGCGTCGTCCAGCATCTTCTTCTTCCGGGCGTTGGTGTTGGGTCCGGGGGCTCGGGATCCCAATCTCCGCGGGTATCACTGCCTCCGACCCATATACCAAGCAATATGGGGATTTCCCGGTGGCTGAGCTTTCTGTAGTCCGGTGAGCCCAAAGAACGCTGGGCAACTCCCAAATCCAATTTCCCCGCGCGCCTTCCAAGCGGGTTTTTAACCCTTTGATGATAGTGCGGTTGGTGACTTCCACTTGCCTGTTCGCCTGAGGGTGGTACACAGACGTCAACCTCTGCTCTATGCCATACTTGATACACCATGATTTGAAAGGGTCATTTTCAAACTGCGCCCCATTGTCTGTGACTATGATCTTTGGGATACCGAATCGACAAATGATGTTCTTCCAGCAAAACTTAACACAAGTTAGTTCCCGTATGTTGGTGAGTGGTTCTGCCTCCACCCATTTGCTGAAGTAGTCGATCGCTACAATTACGTACTTAACTCCTCCCGGTGCAGTCGGGAAAGGTCCTACCAAGTCAATTCCCCATCTGCTGAACGGCCAAGCTCCCGTGACCCCGATTAACTCTTCCCGGGGCACATGGATTAGCGGGGCGAATGTTTGGCATGCCAAGCACTTCTGAACATACTCTTCCGCATCTTTGAACAACGTCGGCCAGTAATATCCCAGCCTTAAAACCTTCCTAGCATTGTGCGAGCTCCCTGGTGACTCCCGTTAGATCCTTCGTGCACCTCCCGGATGAGGTGTCGGCCTTCTTCCCTTTCTACACACTTAAGCAAAGGCTGGAGATATCCTCTCTTATACAACTCCCCGTCCTGGATCACATACTTAGGCGCTTTGACTCTCAACTTCCGGGCCTGAACCCTATCCTCCGGGGTGGTTCCTTCTTCTAGGTATGCCCGCATGGGAATGATCCAGGATTCTTCCTCATTTACTACCATTACTTGGTCATTCTCCTGGTAGCTCCTTCTTCCTAGTACTTCCATGTACAATTTTTGGCTAGGTTCAGGCTTTAATTCCGAGGAGGCCAACTTGCTTAAAGCATCTGCTTACTATTTTCCTCCCGGGGAACTTGGACCAGGTTGAAGGTTTCGAAACCGGCTACCAGAGGTTTTACCGTTTCCAAGTATTTCTGCAGGCTCCTCTCCCGGGCTTCATATTCTCCTTTTACCTACTGTACCACAATCTGAGAGTCGCTATATGCCGTGAGAACTTTGATGTCCATCTTCTTTGCCAATCTTAATCCTGCGATCAAGGCTTCGTATTCGGCTTCATTGTTGGTCGTTTTAAAAGTGAATTGGACCGCGTGGGGGTATTCCTTCCCTTCCGGGCTAATCAACAAGATTCCCGCTCCGCTACCTCCTGAGTGTGCCGATCCATCTATATATAACCTCCAAGCCGGGACTATTTCAGCCTCGATCGTCTCCTGCTCTTCCTGTATCCTTGCTTCTGATTCCACCAGAAAATCTGCTAGGGCCTGCCCCTTGATAACCCTCCTTGGCTCATACCGAATTTCATATTCTCCCAACTCTATAGCCCATTTCATCATCCTCCCTGATGCCTCCGGCTTGAACATGACTTGTTTGAGCGGGTAATTGGTGATGACCACTATTGAATGGCCCTGGAAGTAGGGTTTAAGCCTCCTTGAAGCGTGTACCAGTGCTAGAACTAGCTGCTCCAATTCAGTATACAGGGTCTCTGCCCCCCGAACTGCCCGGCTAACAAAGTAGATTGGGTGCTGCTTTCCCTCCTCTTCTTTGATTAGCATGGCACTTACTGCCTCCCGGGACGCCGCTATGTACAAGAAAAGCTCCTCCCCCGGGTATGGTTTTTTTAAAGTTGGCAACTGTCGAAGGTGATCTTTCAAGTTTTGGAACGCCTTCTCACACTCCCCGGACCACTCGAATGCTTTGGCCTTCCTGAGAATGGAGAAGAAAGGTAGCTGCCTATCTGCCCCCTTTGATAAGAATCGGCCGAGGGCCGCAAGGGAACCTGTCAACCGTTGTACTTCTTTCACCGATCTGGGGGAGGTCATCTTAGCTATGGCCTCTACCTTTTCCGGGTTGACATCAATGCCCCGGCTTGACACCATGAAGCCCAAGAACTTCCCCGCTCCCACTCCGATGGTACTTTTGGAGGGGTTCAGCTTTAGATTGCTCAACTCAAGTTTTTTGAACATCTCCTCCAGATCATTCAGGAAAGCCCCATAAGTCCTGCTTTTAACCACCATGTCGTCGACATATACATCCATGTTCCTTCCCACTTGGTCCTTAAAGAGTTTGTCCACCATTATCTGATAAGTAGCCCCCGCATTCTTCAATCCAAATGGCATCTTCTTGTAGCAAAAAGTCCCAAAATCGGTGATGAAGGAGGTTTTCGCCTTGTCCGCCTCATCCATCTGCACCTGATGATACCCTTTATGTGCATCAAAGAAAGCCAGCACCGAGTACCCCGCGATAGCCTCTGCCAGCCGGTCCAAATTCGGGAGAGGATATCTGTCTTTGGGGCAGCATTTATTCAAATCTGTAAAGTCGATACACATGCGCCAGCTTCCGTCATGCTTCTTTACTAAGACCGGGTTAGCTATCCAATCCGGGTAGATGATTTCCTCCACCACCCCGGCTCTCTCCAGCTTTTTCACTTCATTCTTTATGAATTCCGCTCTCTTCGGGGCTACAGGTCTTTTCTTCTGCCCGATTGGCTTGGTTGCCGGGATTATGTTCAGCTTGTGTACCCCCAACTCTGGCAACATCCCCACCATGTCCTCCGGGCTCCATGAGAATACTCCTTGATATCTGGCCAAGGGTTCCTTCAATGCACCTTTTACTTCCTTCGGGAGATCTTTTCCCACCGTGACCATCCCTTTGTCCGCCACTTGCATTTCTTCCAACTCTTGGCGGTGAGCTTCTCCATACACCGCCCCTACTGCTTTCTTTGCATCTAAGACCGCCGTCATCATGCAACTTCTCGCGACTGCCTGACTTCCCCGTACGACCGCCACTCCCTGCGCGGTGGGGAACTTCATTGTCAGCAGGTATGGACAACTCGCTGCCCGGGCTTGGGTTAGCCATGGCCTCCATATGATTACGTTGTACTGTGAGGGTGCATTAATAACCGCAAAATTGCATGTCACTGAGACCCTCTTGCTCCGGTCCTTCTCGTCCACCATACACACTGCGAGGGGAATAACATCTAGAGGAACTTCAGGTTTTCCCGTGAACCCTGACAAGGGAGACGAAGGAGGTTTCAGATTCTGTCTCCCGATTCCCAATTGATCGAAGCAAGAAGCGAACATGATTTCCACGCTACTCTCATCGTTCACAAACACCCTCTTGATCAAAAAGCCTTCAATCTCCGCCGTTACCACCATTGGGTCTGAGTGGAGTATCTGTGGCGGGGCTGCATCCGCCTCAGAGAAAGTGAGAGCTTTATTGGGGCGAAACCTTTTCCCCTGAATCTCCCCCGGGGGAACATATCGCGTCCGGGCCCGGATAGTGAAAACTGACTAGCATGCTTCTCCGACGTCTCCGCTTATCACGTTGATCATTCTGTTTGGTACTGGGACTGGCTCTACTGCCAGGACCGGTACGGCGGCTATGACGGGCCTCCCCGGGGCCCTGTTGCCCTGGTTGCCTTGGGCTCTCCCGTTTCCTCTCCCGGGGTTAGGCCTCCACCTTCTCCGGGGTTGCTCCTGAGGCTGGTCCCGGGGATTTTCCTTCTTTGCTTCTGTCGCCACGCAATCTCTCAACTGCCCTCGCTCTATCAACTTTTCTATCTCATTCCTCAGCCCTCTACACCCCTCTGTCGAGTGTCCATAAGATTTGTGATAGGCGCACCATTTGTCCGCATTTTCCCTAGACGGGGTCCCCTGGATGGGCAGCGGGTCCGGGAACAGATCTTTGTGAATAGCATGTATCTCTGTCCGGGACTTGCTGAGCGGGGTAAAACTATCTGCCCTTGCCCGGTTCACCGGCGCAGGACCCGAATCCCTTATACTTGGATCAGCCACCCTCCTCCTTTCCATCTTATCCGAGGGGAATCCCCCAGATTCTTCCTTCCTCTTCCGGGTGGCGTCATTAACCGCACAGTACAGTTGCACCGCCATCTGTAAGTTGTGAAAGGTTTCCGGGATGTTTTCCATCAACTTCTGGAACAAAGCCATATCCCTCAAGCCATTTATGAATCCGCTAATCACCGCCTTCTCCTGCTGATGTCTGTCTATGACCTTCATGCTATCATCCATGTACCTTCGGTAATATTCCATTGGCCCTTCTGCAGCCTTTTACCGAGTGGTAAGAAGCTCAGTCAGTTGCTTCCCCTCCTTCTTCAATCCCGCGTACCGGAACAGCAGAGCCTTGGAGAAATCATAATAATCTCTAAGACTCTGCCGGGGCAAGGAATCGAACCATAGGAGACAGTTTCCCCTCAGGTAGCAACCTACCAACTTGCATTTTAGTTCTTCCGGGAAGTCCCGTGACACCATTAGGTTCTGGTATGTCCTGACAAACTCCTCCGGGTCTGTCTCTCCATTATACGTTGGGATTCCCTCCGGGACCCGAAGGCCCGGAGGCCATGGGTATGCCAGCACTCGAGGTACCCATGGGGAAGTGGGTTGAGCTCCGTTTCTCCCCACCAACTTATCCAACCGCGCCTCCAAAGAGTTGGGGTCATGCTGTGCCACCTGATAGCCCCGCATCCTATCATCCTCCCTATAGTATCTCTCCGGGTAACCGTAGTTCACCCCCATTGACCCATACATGGGCATGGAATACTGGATCGGGTTCCCCTGGGTTCCGGGGGCCTGATAACCCGATAATTCCGCGGGCATGACTGGAAGGACATACTCGGTCTGCTCCGTCCCCCAGCTAGAACGCGGGTAGTAGGGTGGAGCATGTGGAACTAAATTTGATTGATGTCCAGTAGTCACTCCTCCTTGAACTCCGAAATTCGGGGGGAAAGAAGGTGGGATGATTGAGGAATTAATTCGTCCCTGTATTCTTGGCGGCTGAACAACCCCATCTAGATCGATAATTTCCCTTTGATGTCCCCGCAGAGGGCCTGCTGGGTCCCCTCCAGGTTCCCTTCGTCTTAAGTTTTCCCGGGCAGAGAGTACCCACTGGCGGTACAACTCCTTGTTGGCTCTCATGAACTCCAACGCTGCCGATTCCTCCGTATAAGCTAAAGGTTGCCCCTCTTCCGGGAAAGCCGATCCCCGAATTTGAGGGTTGCCGACCAGGTATTGCCCCTCATCCCGGGTTTCAGGTTACCGGGCCCGGGGACTGCCTTCATTAGCGGGCCTAGGCTTCTGCTCATCCTGGTACTCTCTTTCTGAGTCGGCTTCGTCGGAGGCAGTTTCCACGTGACCATCCTGTGGTACTCCTAGCTCACGCTGGTGTCTTGCCTCCTCCTGCAACTGCCTCAAGGTCACGTCATCTCCCGGGGGTGGAGGAGGACCACTCCCTGAAGGTGCCGAGTTCTTCTTCGAGCGCCCACGCCCTCTCCTTGGCGACTCCATCGTGCGAAGGTGGAACTGGTCCCACTGGGCGTGCCAATTGATGCTACCGAAATCCGTCCGTTCCCTGGGGGTCGTCAAAATCCGGACTTCCTTGCTGGTATACCCGCAACAGTCCTGCAAAACAATCCCCGGGAGGCGTCCCGGGGAAGAAGCTCCGGCGTGATGATGAGATGGGGATAATGATGAAGGGAAAACGTACGGAAGATGCTCTCAATGTAAAATAGAGAGATATAAGTCACATACCTCACTCAATGTTTGAGACTAGTATTTATAGCCGAACTTGCCTGCTTGAGATAAGGTGCAGGACCACTTCCCTTTGTCCCCGTCCGTCCTTCTTTCTTGTTCGGACGTGCCCCCTAGCGGAAAAGGCACCGCCCTTTTGGTGCTGGGCCGTGGACCCTCTTCCCGGCTCGGTGGGCCTTTGGGCCGGTAATATCAGATCGGCTCTAAAAAAATACAAATTATCATTTGAGACCAGTCTCTACAGAGACCAAGTACTATAAGGGACCGTTATCGGTTGAAGTTGCCGTTGATGAGTTTCAACCCCGCCGCCGTTGTTAGATTTTAGGTTGGTGGTGTCGCCGAAGTTCAGTCATTTCACATTGACCAACTCGAGACTAAGCTTCGGTGTGAATTTGTACGAAATAACGGCAATGTACCAAGGATTAGGAATGATCAAGGAAATCGACTGAAAGATCAAGCAAAATGAATGAAAAATCAAATTAACTGAAAGATCAAGGTAAAAAGTGAAAGGTCAGTGTTTTTAATTGGCTAATTTGTGGAAAGTGATGTTCCAACATCATGCAGACAGATACCAGCAGAGTTTAGAATGCGGAATGCGCAAGGTTCATTTATGAAAACTTCCTGTTATGGAATATTACTGCGAGTCGTATTTGTTTTATGAATACCGTCGATGGAATATTCTCATCTCAGGATTTCGGATAATATCGCAAGGGGTTTGATTTGAAGAGATAAGCATTGCTTGGCGATAATTAAGGAGTTGGAGATATTCAGGAGTCTTTCTTTCAGGCTGTTAACGAATTGAATGAGAGTTATTATGGAAGAAGAATTCTTCAGCCGTGCGAACTGATGGAAGACACGACACTGAGCTATAAATGGGACAGCAGCTGCAACGCTTAGGCTACCGCTTTTATTGAAGAACGATTCTGCACTCAAGATTGTCTAGAGCAGCGATGGGCAGCAAGGTCCATAGAACTTCATGATACCTACTCTGGGACATGACGTTTAGTGTAGTAACCTAGCCATAAAACCTCGGAAGAGGTGATTGAGCATTCAACTGATAGTATAGCTAGTCAGGCTAATTGGCAGCAAGAGAATTGCAAATCCACACATAGAGTAGTAAAGATAAGTATTCTGTAATCTGTATCTTTGACTTACTAGTGGATGATTACTACACTGGGCAAGGCTCCGCAGACGTAGATGCGTTGCATCAAACTGCGTAACCAATTGCTTGTGTCATTTACTTTTCTGCATTTTAATTTATTTAATGTTGGAACATCAAGATAGGCAGAATCTAGTAATAAGCAATTGTTTATTTTAAGTAGATAAAAATTCAAAAAGTAATGCTCAAGGCCGGAAACTGACTGAAAGATCAATCAAACTGACTAAAAGATCAAGTAAAAACAATAAATAATCATTCTCTTGACCATTGGTCTCCACAAGGACAAGTTTTACCCAATACTCTCTCGAAAAAAAAGAGTACCGTTGATCTTTTAAGGTAACTATCGCAATGTTTTATATATTTATTTAGAATAGTGCTCATGTAAACCCGGGTTCTTTGTTAAGTGTTTATGTAACCTTGAAATTTTAAAAAGTATTCGAGTACCTCTGAACTAGCACGGACTTAATTTGTAATTCATCACTCTATAGCTTAAAATCGGCCAATCAAGGTCCTGTCCAGTTGAGCTGAAAATGTGCCGATTGATGCTGAAGAGTGTTGAATTACAAATTAAGTTCGTGCTAGTTCAGAGGTACTCGAATTAAATCCGTACTTAATTTGTAATTCATCACTCTATAGCTTAAAATCGGCCAATCAAGGTCCTGCCCAATTAGGCTGAAAATGTGCTGATTGATGCTGAAGAGTGTTGAATTACAAATTAAGTCCGTGCTAGTTCAGACGTACTCGAATACTTTTTAAAATTTCAAGGTACTCGAATACTTTTTAAAATTGCAAATGAATATATGTCTTGAATTAATACTTTGATTTTGTGTTTAATAAAAGAGATAAATCTTTTGACTCAGAATGGGAATCATCTTAATCTTGTAGTATTTCATTGATATTAATATTTAATTTAAAGTTTCACGCGCTTTGGATTTGTGCATACTCAAAAAGTAGATAAAAATTCAAAAAGTAATGCTCAAGGCCGGAAACTGACTGAAAGATCAATCAAACTGACTAAAGATCAAGTAAAAACAATAAATAATCATTCTCTTGACCATTGGTCTCCACAAGGACAGGTTTTACCCAATACTCTCTTGAAAAAAGAGAGTACCGTTGATCTTTTAAGGTAACTATCGCAATGTTTTATATATTTATTTAGAATAGTGCTCATGTAAACCCGGGTTCTTTGTTAAGTGTTTATGTAACCTTGAAATTTTAAAAAGTATTCGAGTTCCTCTGAACTAGCACGGACTTAATTTGTAATTCATCACTCTATAGCTTAAAATCGGCCAATCAAGGTCCTGTCCAGTTGAGCTGAAAATGTGCCGATTGATGCTGAAGAGTGTTGAATTACAAATTAAGTCCGTGCTAGTTCAGAGGTACTCGAATTAAATCCGCACTTAATTTGTAATTCATCACTCTATAGCTTAAAATCGGCCAATCAAGGTCGTGTCCAGTTGAGCTGAAAATGTGCCGATTGATGCTGAAGAGTGTTGAATTACAAATTAAGTCCGTGCTAGTTCAGAGGTACTCGAATACTTTTTAAAATTTCAAGGTACTCGAATACTTTTTAAAATTGCAAATGAATATATGTCTTGAATTAATACTTTGATTTTGTGTTTAATAAAAGAGATAATCTTTCGACTCAGAATGGGAATCATCTTAATCTTGTAGTATTTCATTGATATTAATATTTAATTTAAAGTTTCATGCGCTTTGGATTTGTGCATACTCAGAATAATTAGTCTTTTATTATTTACTTGTGTTAATCCAAATGAATATATATCTTGAATTTATACTTTTGATTTTGTGTTTAATAAAATGTGCCGATTGATGCTGAAAGTAGGAAAAAATGTGCTGAAATTGTGCTAATTGGTACTGAAGGATGCATTGATTTTAAGTGCTGATTAAATAAACTGAACTGAACAGAGTCCAATTGTGTATTTTTAAGTTATCTAATAGTTGAATATACACGTTTGAACCTGACGCGGACAAGTCTAGAACAGTTGGCCTTGAGATACAACTACAAGTCTACAACTCTACAAGGGATCGACGACGAGACTTAAAGAAGACGACGGACGAGTAGTAACGAGTTGTTTCGACACGTACGAGTTTGGAACAACGCCATTCCGTGCATGTTGTCACATATTTAATGGCCACATTTAATACTACTACAGGAACAAGATTTGCCTATTTGACGAATAAACAGAATTTGCCATTATTTTTTTGCTCTTCTAAATGATTGCATCAATCCTACATCGTGCCCCAACAGCCTTTTATACTGTATTTCGATCCATTAACGTCTTTTATACTGTACTGTATTTCACAATCTTCAACGATTCAAATCAGATTTAGTCACATATATCAATTATCATTTAATCTCATACATCCTCTAAGTCTCTGCTAGGAACGAGACACTTCACCATTGATGTAGGTAATGCATCGTCGGGGTTTTTTCTAATCACATCTGTTTCCTTTTTTCTTTTTTTTTTCTTTTTGGAATAACTATATTTCAGCCGACTCAAGGTTCCCAGACATGTAATCCATTAACCTTTAGATTTAGTCTAACAGTTCACTAATAAACACAATTATATTTTATTATATACAAATTCTCATTTGAAACACCTGTCCGTACAAAGACCAAATACTATATAAGGGACGGTTATCGGTTGAAATTGCCGTTGGTGAGTTTCAATCACGCCGCCGCTGTTAGATTTTACGTCTCGAGATTGATCTTCGGTGTAAATTTGTATGAAATAACAGTAATGTACCAAGAATTAGGAATTATCAAAGAAATTGAATAAAAGATCAAGCAAAAACATTAAATATTCATACGCACCTTCGACTCCATAATGAGATCTAAGACTCTCTCTTTATTTTAATCCAAACTCTTAAACATAGTCAGACACTTTAAACAGTTGATGTGTCATTACTGAGTAATAATTAATTGAACATTCAGTAAAATTCTATAAACTTGAATCATAAATTACATTTAACCCGTATGTCTATATATCATACGGTTTAAATACAAACTAATATGTAAAATTTTCGTTTGGAAAATCAGGTTCAAGTCTCCCTAAATTAGACTCTTTAGAGCAAAAATTCTTTTATTTCTTTGTTATCTTCCCGTCATGGGAGATCGGAAACATTTTTATGTTTATTGATTCTTTATGTTTTTGAATAAAGGTAGATATATTCTTATAGTATTAGAATTGTTATTCGATTTGATAGATTGAATCTACTATTTAATTGTTCATGTCGACATTTTATTCTCAATCTGGTGAGTAGATATCAAATCAATACCGTGATGATTTTTGTTAGAGATGCTCCTCTTTACCAAGTGGTTGTGATTTTCACGATTACAATAATATACCCGATGAAGTGGTATTACAACCATATTATATCCATCAATTTGTAATGGTATACAGTCTAGTGAACATATAATAATGTAATCAGCTGATGTGTTCATGACCATTTCACTGTCAAATTAGTTATGAGAAAGTCTTGGGTGAGACCTGTTCTTGTGAAGACCAAGAGTAGGGGAATGAGCATTTACTGTTTCTACTTGATCTTTTAGTCAGTTTGTTTGATCTTTCAATCAATGTCCTTGAGTATTTTTGTTTTGCCTTGATTTTTCAGTTAATTTGATCTTTCGGTCAAATTTCTTGATCATTTCCTTGATCAATTTCACCAACGACAAATTCAATCAAGCAAATCGGCGGGTTTAAAGCTCACCAACGACAAATTCAATCAATAGCAGTCTCATATAATCTTTGGTCTCATTTGAGACAGGTTTCAATGTGTCAAATGAGAATTTGCCATTAGTTATGCGTTAATAGTGGATTAGTTGAACATCTTAAATTAATCAATCCTCTTGATCCATCAAATTAATTAGTACGGATCTCAGCTAATTATTTCTTGTTCTAATTATAAATAAATAAATAAAGATAGTTACGTACATCTGTTTCTGTCTAGTTTATAATTCCCTGCATTATTGCCTTTTAATTTTATCAATTATTATACACCAGTAAATATTAATGAGTTGTGAATTATACTACCATCGATGTACAATACTCAGAAAACTAAATAAAACAATATACGTGCTTTTGTTTAGTGACCGAAGTTTTAAAAAACCAAAAACCATTATAAATAATCAAATTAAATAATTAATTGATCCAAATGAAAATATTTCACCTATTAATGAAAAATCACGAGCAATATTTTGATTTATTACTTTAAAAATCACGTGAATTACTACTTCTAGGCTAGTTTTATAGTTTAATTAATTAGTTGGTTAATCGAGAGGTTACTAAGTAAAGGGACGTCTTATCACTACTTTTGTTAAATCATGCACGGGCTTAATATATAAATTGACATTTAGGCCCTGTTTACCAGAGCTTATCTGTAGATCAGTTCAATTCAGTTCAGTTCAGTTCAGTTCAGTTCAGTGAAATGTAATTTGATGAAATTCAGGTTAATTCAGTCATGCTGATTCCATTTTTCAATACATCAATTTTACTTCAATTCAGTTCAATTCAGTTCAGTTCAGTACCATCGAGAAATAAGCTCTAGTAAACAGGGCCTTAATTCATAGTTGTTAAAAGCAGAGTTGAAATTAAAAGGCATGCACTGCAAATACAGCCGTTGGTGGTATCGAATCCTATTACATCACTATGTTAATTATGTTTATCAACCAGATTAGTTGATTTAATTTATAGATGCATATATATATACTTTTTTCTTTAGCAACCTAACTTTTTAGTTGAAAATATGTATTATTTGAAATTTCACATATCCTTATTTAAAATAGTTTTTACCGTCACTATCAAGAGATGGAGAGAAAAGTAGAGTAAGGGCTTGTTTGCCAGAGTTTATCTGTAAATCAGTTCAGTTCAATTTAGTGAAAATGCAATTCGATGAAACTCAGTTTAATTCAGCCATGCTGATTTGTTTTGTATCTATAATAATATTGTCTACAATAAACTATTAAAACTTAATTAATCTTAAGATTCGATTTTCGAAGAAGAGTGGTCCAAAACATGATAGATTAGGCAATGGGAGCCCTCATCCATAGTCTCCATTCCATAATTGATGAACAATTAATAGAGCATATACATAAGATTAGTATGAAATTAAAAGGTTCATATATATATATATATATATATATATATTGTCCATTTAATGCCGACATGATTAATGATTCATGCGTGTACAGTGAGACGTGAAAAAGAAAGGCTAAAATGGTTTATATATACATATATAATATATTATATGTATACATTGAAAGGATGAAATTAAATAGAAAATAATATAAATCCCAAGTCTAAGTTCTCTTCTCCTGTAATATCAAAATCAATGTCCAAAACCAAAAATGTAAATCAACGTCAAACCATTTATAATACGACTGTTAGGAAGAAGTCAACTCTTGAGTGTGTCATGACTCATGAACCATGCTTCCAGCTCCCCTCTTAGTTGCCTCTTTGGACCGCACGCCCATCTTCAAATCATTTCTTCTAATTTCTCTTTCAAAATTATGAATGACTTGTCGATAATGGCTCAAATATTTCATACATCAATCACTACGCAAATGAACAATCCGCTATATAGTTATGTATAAATTCAATTTGTGTAGTTTGAGATGGGACGAACGGAGTACTATTTGATCCGGACCATGACTTATACAGTATTTTCCAAATTGTTAATACTTTGAAAGACAAAATTTTCGATGAGACTTATCTTAATTGGTCTTACTGATGCAATTTGATGAAATTCAGGTTAATTCAGTCATGCTGATTCCATTTTTCAATACATTAGTTTTCACTTCAGTTCAGTACAACAAGAAATAAACTCTAGCAAAAAAAAAAAAGTGAACTTACTTTCATTTCATCACAAATTTATGATAAAATCATTTGAATAACTAAAGTATTTATGACGAGTCTAATCGAAATCCATTGGTTAAGGGAAAAAAAGTATTTATTTCTTATCTTAAATTAGCCTTATTGTTATATTGTATATAAAAAACACATCTTATCACAAATTGTGTGATTGATCATTAATGATTCCTGGTCCGTATTAAACATTTTATTCATATCACACATTACCATTGAGATTTCTGTAACGAACGACAAACTTTATTCAAATTAGGGAAATTTTTGTATCTTGAGTCACTCTTTTCTCAGTTTGAATTTGGCCTCTCTTTTTTAAAGATTGCAATTTCCTTGAGCTGCTTCAAGCTTGGCTATGAGCCTATGACTATATTAATCTCTTCAAATGAAATTATGATAGCATAAAAGGTTTATTCAGTTTTCCTTGGATTTTAGATTCTTTTGTTCAAAAACAAAACAAAACAAAAAAAACAAAACTTTGGAACATGCAATCATTTGCTAATTCGCTTCATGAAGCTCCATCCATTTTATCTTAGCTCTATTCAGTATGTTTAACTTTATTTTAGTTCAACTTTGTTTAAGATACGTTATCAAATTTTAGGTCCCATCTTTTTATTTCACATTAGCATGTCAAAATTTTTTGAAGTCCACCCAAAAAAAATAATTTAATTTCACCACTGCTTCAGTTTTTTTATTTTTCAACAACTTCTTTAGTTTATCTTTTGATGTTCACAATTCAACAACCGAATTATTTTCACGGTAATATTTTAAGTTTATTCTACATGAAGTTTTCCAAGTTTTGGAAAAATTCAACTTCGTAAAACACTAATGAAAAGTTCAACTTAAACATTGAACGTTTTAATGTAAATATGTGATAAAATATATATTAGTGTAAAAATCAATAATTATATATAAAACTATATAATTTTATTTTATTTTGAAAAACATCATTCATAATGTTAAGAAACACCCAATTGCAATTACAATAAATGAGATCAAAAATCTAGTATAGGTATCATATAAAAGATAATCAACGAGTGACATTGATCGAGGTTTTCAGCCCAAATCATAGCAGTCCACAGACCGTTTGGAGCCCAAAACAATAATTCTTTTCGGACATTTTAAAGTTCATTTCCGCTGCCGTTCAAAAGCAACAAACCATTTTTCATCTGACTGAAGTCTGCAGGTACTTTTTCTTCTGGTCAACCGTCACTCAGATTTAAGCACACATATGAACAACTCTGTTTTTCTCAGTGATTCCCTTAGATTTAAGTGAATTATACTCATCTGGGCTTTGGATATTTTTGCTTTCATTTGTCTGTATTCTGCAACTTAATCAATTTAGTAGTCATATGATCCTGCACTCTCAATTTATGCTGAATTGATGTTCTTTTATGGGTAAATTCTCTTGTAGCATAGTATAGATGATGGTTGAGTATGAACAAATGATCATTATATGTTTGATAATACGTGCCAATGAATGTGTATTAGTGTAAGATTGGGTTATTTGAATTCACCAACATATAACTTTATTTTTTATCCTGGTTAATCTTTGCCCATGATTTGATAACTTAATCCTTGAATAATTAGATGCCAATTTATTCTGTAATTGTGCTCAAGCTTTTAATAGTGTGATACAGTCATCCTAGGTTAATGCTTTTTGACTTAACTATATTATTACAACATCTGTGTACCTAAAGTTGGAGAAATTTTCCAAGTATTAACCAGGGTTGTAATAAGATATCGTAAAAAAACATAACCATTTGTTTCCCCTCCAGTAGTTCTGTTGTGACTGATTTAAGTTTTTTTGCCCAATTCATTTCCACTATGTCAGTTTTTAAATGCAGATGTTTACATGTTACCGTCTTCTAGTTTCTCGAGGTTTCCATTAGTGCATTGATTCTCGAAGAACCAAAACTCCAAGCAAAGTGATTTGCGGCTCACGCATTTGTGGTTTTCTGTCCCTTTGTATTATTCCAATCTGAAAGTATAAATTTCAAATAGTACACTCTTGCGAAATTAGAGCTTCAGAATCTTTGAACTTGTTATGCTTGTAGCCTGTAGGATGACAGTTATGGTACATATTGACCTCTCTGCTTCTCATGGCATGTTATCATAGTTTGTGCTTTGTGAGTACTTTGTTAGTTCACGTACTCATTTCAATCCTCATCTGAAAACAAAAATTTATTTATCATGTAGAAAATGTCAAAATGTAAACCATCTGTAATTCTCTGTGTTTGGAAACATTTGTGTACAGGATGGATGCTTCTGAGATGGTTATACACAATGGTGGATGCCACTGTAGAAGCGTGAGATGGCGAGTGCGAGCACCAGCCAGTGTGGTTGCGTGGCTCTGCAACTGTTCTAACTGCTCCATGAGAGGTAACACTCATTTTGTCGTCCCAGCCGAAAGGTTCGAGCTTCTTGGTGGTTCAGAAGAGTGCCTCACTACCTACACTTTTGGCACTCACACTGCTAAACACACTTTCTGCAAGATTTGTGGCATAACCTCCTTCTACGTGCCACGGTCGAATCCTGACGGCGTAGCAGTCACCTACAGCTGCGTGGACTCGGGGACGTTAAAACATGTTGAGATCAAGAAGTTTGATGGTGAGAATTGGGAGGACTCTTACAACAAATCTGGCATTTCATCCCACTCAAAATTACTGGTTAAAGAGGAAAAATTATTGCCTTGTATTTAAGTCTGAAGTCTGAATTAATTAAGTGCTAAATGCTGAAAATGTGTAAGTATTTGATAAAACTTAAATAAGTGTTGAATGATGAATAATAGATATGTAAAATTTAAATAGGTGCTTAATACTGAATATATGTAATTATTTTACATAACTTAAATAAGTGTTGAATATTGAATATGTATAAACCTTAAATAAAATCTATATTCAGAAATGTTAATAAAAAGTTAAAGTTAATTGGTTACAATTAAAAGAAAATACGAACGATAAAAGTATTGTTATAGTTAAACTAAATTATTATATTTGCTTTAAAAGTTATTTTTATACTTCATTTTTAACCTTAATAAAATGTAGAATTCAATCCAAATCCCAAGAGCGTCCGTTGTAATTAAATTAAAATATTGTTGTAATTTTTAAATTATGAAACAAATTATTTATTAAATTAATTTTTATATATAGAAGTCTATTTCTCATCATCAACTTAAAAATTTATGAAATAATACATTTAGTTATCCTTTAAAACATGAATCACGTAAAATTAAAAATGATCCTTAAATTGTGATTACATAATTATTTTTAAAAATAACTCTTTGAAATTTAAATTTACTAAATTCTTATCCTAACAAATCTAATTATGTATTATTTGATCCTAATTTGTTTTTTACGGTAATGAACTATGAACTTTACGTATAATTTTTTCAAATACACTCCTACTCACAAATAGCGTTCAGACTTAAGTGATAAGTAAAAATAAATCACTTATTTATAGCGTACAATTTACACACGAATTTCAGACCCACTTATTACGTTCAGATGGTTGTTTTTACGTTGTCAACATGTAAACTGTTGGATAACCACTTAACGCATAAATTTCAGAGCTTATTGTGTTTAGAATAAGTCTTGGAATAGACCGTCTATATTCTGATCAAAATATAGACGGGACTCATTTATTAACTTTGAAACAAGGAGGTCCTTATAATGCAATTTCTAAAACTTTAATAACTACACGCGCGCGTGTAATGCTAATATCAAAATCCGGGTTTCGTTCGGTAAAACTGGGCGTATTAGGAGCTATCTTTGGGCCAGATGGGCTTTTGTTTTATTCATCACCTAAAACATCTACTACTTGTATATTAGACCAAAAGTCTTTTCTTATTTTCAAAAGCCCTTTCTCTTTCTACCTTCTTCGCTCTCTACGTTTCTCTCTCTACGTTTCTCTCTCCCTCTGCCATGAAAATCATCTGAAATTCCTTGCGGTTGCGGGCATCGTTTTGTTTTTTTTCCTGATCGATTTCAAGATTGGAGAGGCGTCCGTATTATTTCCGGTATTTTTCATTTAGCTTCTGCATCAATTTCATTTCGCGGCATCGATTTCAAATAGGTTTTCGCGATTGAAGAGCTAAAGAATTAATGGAAAATATATTGACGAACCGGAAGCTCCTGCACCTCATGATGGTGAAGGTTATGATTTCTTCTGTTTTTTAGTTAAATGTTTTATGTTTAATCGTATCTTAAATCTTGCAGATTTTATAATAAAACATGCATGTTCTATCTCCCTTCATTTTATATCTTAAAGTCTGAAGGTTTTATCATAAAATTTGTATGTTCTATCTCCCTGCATGTTATATGATAAAACTTGCATGTTCTATCTCTTGCATGTTATATCTTAAAACATGCAGGTCCTATCATAAAACATGCATGTTCTATCTCCCTGCATGTTATATCTTAAAGCATGTAGGTTCTTTCATAAAACTTGCATGTTCTATCCCCCTTCATGTTATATCTTAAAGTCTGAAGTTTCTATCATAAAACTTGCATGTTCTATCTCCATGCAGGTTGTATGATAAAACTTGCATGTTCTATCTATCTGCATGTTATATCTTTAAGCATGCAGGTTCTATCATAAAACATGCATGTTCTATCTCCTTGCATGTTATATCTTAAAGCATGCAGGTTCTTTCATAAAACTTGTAGGTTCTATCATAAAACCTAGATGTTCTATCTGCAACGGCAAGTTCAATCATAAATCATGCAGGTTTTATGATAAAAAATGCATGTTCTATATCCATTCATGTTATATCAAAAAACCCGCACGTTCTATTTCCCTGCAAGTTGTATGATAAAGCATGCAGCTTATAGGCTTGATGATGAAAAATCATGTTTAACTTTGAAAGTTTATGTTTCATGTTTAAATCTTCATGTTTTAACTTTTGTAGTTCATCTTTCATGTTAAAACCTTTATGTTATAAATATATAAAAATGTTGTATATTTAATATAAATGGTGCATAATTGATTTTAAAAAGATCAAGTTTAGTGGGATCCACGTGATCATGCGTGTTTTGTTTTGCCAGATATTTTGCCAGGAATTATGAGCCGCCTGTAGCCGATAGCAATATTTGTGGGCCCACACATATGGCGCGTCATATTTTCACTTGGTGTACGCGCTTGAATTATATAAGTTTCAAAAATTGCAAATTAAGGACCTCATTATTTCAATGTTTAGGAAGCAGACCTTGGTCTATATTCTTTCAGAATATAGACGGTCTACTCAGAGACCGACTCTTGTGTTTATCCATCCTAACTTTAAATTACTAGCTAAATAGAGTTTATTACATCTGAATTTGATTTAAACTGTAATAAAAAAAAAAAGACAAACTAGACAAGTCCAACTAGGAAATAGACAGAAAAATTTGTTCAATTTGATAGTGATGTGACGAATATTCCCCTTCTATTTAGTTAAATTATGGTAACATCTTCTTAAACCCTCTCTCTCCCTTCCCGTAGCAGCCGTTCATCCAAACTCTCTTCCCATCACGGGGAGATGAGGAAGCAATGATTCTTCTCTTTATTGATTTACGGTGAAATAAGTGTGACTAATCCACCAAATAATAGTTCTTCGATTAAATCTTGATTTATATCGAAGTTTTGTTCTCGATCTGGTTATAAAGATCGTGCTTTTTTATTTGTTTTATTGTTCTCGCTCCGATTGTACGGAATTTGTTTCCGCTCGTGATATGTGGATTTCAAGTTGCTTGCAGTTTGAAGAGCGTAGATCATGTTTTGGATCAAGTGGTGTTGCGGTTGTAGCATATCCCTGATTGACACAGTAATTAATGCGGTAGACGCTCTTCTCTGCCAAGTGGATGTGGTTTTCACAGTTGCAAGATAATATTCCCGAGGGCGGTATTAAAATTTTTTATTGGATCTCTTAAGCTGTAATAGTACAGACTCAATTAGTCTGGTTGCCATATAGTTCGGTTATTCTGTAATAGACTAATCGAATATGATGTCAATTCCACTCATTGTAATCGTTTATGGGCGTTTCTCAGGACCTTGAATGAATTTGTTCAAAAAAGGAAATAGACAGAAAATTTGAGCTTTCGCCCTTGTTTTGCCGGAGCTTTTCTGTATTAGATCAATTCAGTGTATAACCATTGTGTATAACCATTTTAATCGTTTCTGGGCATTTCCCATGACCTTGAGTTAATTTCTTCAAAAAAGGAAATAGACAGAAACTTTGAGCTTTCGCCCTTGTTTTGCCGGAGCTTTACAGGTCAACTCAACCGTGTTGATTCTTTTTTTCAATACAATAATTTTCAGTACAGTTTAATTAAATTCGCCCCTGTTTGCCAGAACTTATCTGTAGATGAATTCAATTCAGTTCAGTTCATCTCAGTGAAAATGCAATTTGATGAAATTCAGGTTAATTCAGTTATGCTGATTCCATTTTTCAATACATTAATTTTCACTTCAATTCAGTTCAGTTCAATCCAATTTAGTTCAGATCCTCTGAAATTTAATTTTATGATGTACAACTCAATTTATATCTTACTTTCCCATAACCTTTACTTTATATATAATATAATTATTTAAATCGTGATTCTTTTAAATTAACTTAACCAAATATAATATGCTTCATTATATGACTATTTTTAATTAGTTCAGTTCAGTTTGTTTCAACTCAGATCAGTTCTATATAAATTCAGTTCATATCTATATAAATTCAGTTCATATCCTCTGAAATATAATTTTATGATATATAACTCAATGACTCATATCCTCTTTAATATATTATTATGATATACAACTCAATGACTCATATCCCTGAAAAATACATGGCTATGATATTCAACTCAATATATTTCCTTCTTTAATATACCATAACCTTTAATTTATATACTCCAATATAATTATTTGAATCGTGATTCATTTAAATCGACTCAACAAAATATAATATGCTTCATTATATGACTATTTTTAATCAGTTCAGATAAATTCAGTTCATAACCTCTGAAATTTAATTTTATGATATACAACTCAATGACTCATATCCTCTTTAATATAATATTATTATATACAACTCAATGACTCATATTCCATGAAAAAAACATTACTATGATATTCAACTCAATATATTTCTTTTATATACCATAACCTTTACATTATATACTCAAATGTAATTATTTGAATCGTAATTCATTTAAATCGACATTTTATATACCAAATATAATATGTCATCATTATATGATTAGTTTATTTTAGTTCATTTCAGATTAGTCCAATTCAATTCAGAACAATCCAGTTCAATTTAGATAAGTTCATATCATCTACACTATAATTTGATGATATTTAACTCAATTCAGTTCAGATTATATCACCTCAACGTGTTTTTATGTTTAAATTATATAAAAATGTATTTATATTTATTTCAGTCCAGTTAAATATATTTAAAATTATTTCAATTCAGTTCAGTAAATTTAAATTTATTTAAATTTAGTTCAGTTCAGTTCAGTAAATTTAAATTTATTTCAGTTCAGTTCAGTACAACAAAAAATAAGCTATAGCAAACAGGGCCTTAGTTATACAAAGTATTGGAATCTATAGAAGAGAGCTTTAGACAAAGGATAAGTCTTGGAATAGACCGTCTATATTCTGATCAAAATATAGACGGGACTGATATGTTAACTATACAGATACAGAGGGACCAATTTGCAATTTCTGAAAAATTAGGATTTTCACGCGCTATAGTAACCCGCGCGTGAACAGTGCTAGTGAATAGTGCCAGACCTTCATGTTTGAACATCCATGTTCCATGTTATAAAACTTTCATGTTTCGTGTTAAAATCTTAATGTTTCGTGTTAAAACCTTCATGTTACATGTTAAAAACTTCATGTTTTAACCTCCAGGTTCCATGTTATAAAACCTTCATGTTTCGTGTTAAAATCTTAATGTTTCGTGTTAAAACCTTCATGTTACATGTTAAAAACTTCATGTTTGAACCTCCAGGTTCCATGTTATGAAACATTCATGTTTCGTGTTAAAATCTTAATGTTTCGTGTTAAAACCTTCATGTTACATGTTAAAAACTTTATGTTTTAACATTCAGGTTCCATGTTATAAAATTGCATAAAGGTCCCTCCGTGTTTTTGTAAAATTGCATAAAGGTCCCTCAGTGTTTTTGTCTTATACACTATTTACAACTTAATCATTGGTCTATATTCTGTCGGAATATAGACGGTCTACTCAGAGACCGACTCTTAGACGAAAATAGAATAATCCTTCGGGGGTAAAAAATAGAATAATCTCTTTAGATAAAAAATATGAATAATCTAAAAAAAAGCAGAGACCTTTAGATAAAAAATAGAACAGAAACTCTGTCGGGGTTTAGGGTTTTAGGGGGGTTTTAGTAACAAGAACACGGGAAAATCTCTGGCTCTCCTTTTCCCTGTTCAATTTTTAGGTACGTACGCTCATTTCCACCTCTATGTAATCTGCTCTGTGTTTTTTTATTGATCTTGAAGAAGCTTCTTCGGCTATGGCGAAAGGCCCTGCAAAAATCCTCGTTTCCATGTGTCTATACCGTAAAGGTTCTGCCAGGTTCAGACCTCTTTTGCCCACCACAAGATTTCTCCGTCCCGGCCCCTCAAACCCACCAAGACATCATTTTTATCCCACCCGTCATCCAAATTCTTACACCCCACCTCAATTCTCGCTTTTAGGAAATCACGGGTCTTTCTGCTTTCACAGACATTGTTTTTCAACAGAGGCAGAGAGTGGAACTGGTAGTTTGGATTCAATAGTTACAGTTGGAGAAGAAGACGAAGTTAGTGTTTGTGTTGATGATATTGAATTGAAGCAAGTGGAGTGCGGGAAGGAGGAGGATTTGGATGTTGGGGTGAGATTGAATTTTGTACAGATTGCGAACCGGGATCCTATAGAAATTTATAAAGAGCTTAAGGATACCCCAAAAGGGAATTATCGCAAGGCGGATTGGGATGTGTTAATTGAGGTTTTTAGGGGATTCGGTGAGTCGGGATGGGCTTCTAACCAGGCTTTGGCTGTGTACATTGGTGCTTCTTTTTTTCCTACAGCAGCTCAGAGCTTTCGTAAGTTTTTCTTAAAGAGGTATAAGAGTGATATTGTGGAGTACTTAGTTTCATTAGGCCCTGGTAATGAGGCTGATAGGTACTTGTTTCCGATTTTTGTTGAGTTTTGTTTGGAGGAGTTCCCTGATGAGATTAAGAGGTTCAGGAGTATGGTTGAATCGGCTGATTTGACTGAGCCACATACTTGGTTTCCGTTTGCTAGGGCAATGAAGCGGAAGATTGTGTACCATTGTGGTCCAACTAATAGTGGCAAGACCTATAATGCACTGCAAAGGTTCATGGAAGCAAAGAAAGGTGTGTATTGTAGTCCTCTTAGGTTATTGGCTATGGAAGTTTTTGATAAGGTGAATGCACAGGGGGTGTATTGCAGCCTTCTCACTGGACAAGAGAAAAAATTTGTTCCTTTTGCAAACCATGTTGCTTGTACAGTTGAGATGGTCTCAGATAATGAGCTGTATGAAGTGGCTGTCATTGATGAGATACAGATGATGGCAGATCCAGCTCGAGGTTACGCTTGGACTCGGGCTTTCCTCGGGTTAAAAGCTGATGAGATACATTTATGTGGTGATCCAAGTGTACTCAGCTTGGTTAGGAAAATATGTTCTCAAACTGGGGATGAGTTAGTTGAAAATAAATATGATAGGTTTAAGCCATTAGTTGTTGAAGCAAAGACCCTACTCGGAGACCTGAAAAATGTGAGGTCTGGGGATTGTATTGTTGCATTTTCAAGAAAAGAGATTTTTGAGGTAAAATTAGCAATTGAGAAGCATACGGATCATCGTTGTTGTGTTATATATGGTGCATTGCCCCCAGAAACTCGTAGAAGGCAAGCCAACTTGTTTAACGATGATGAAAATGAGTATGACATTTTGGTTGCTAGTGATGCTGTGGGAATGGGTTTAAATCTTAATATCCGGAGGGTTGTGTTCTATAGCCTTTCCAAGTACAATGGTGATAAGATGGTTCCTGTTCCAGCCTCTCAGGTGAAGCAGATAGCTGGAAGAGCTGGTCGGCGAGGAAGTAGATATCCCGAAGGACTAAGTACTACCTTGCATCTTGAAGATTTGGACTACCTGATTGAATGTTTGAAGAAGCCATTTGATGAAGTTAAAAAAGTTGGTCTCTTTCCTTTCTTTGAGCAGATTGAGCTATTTGCTAGTCAGTCCCCAGATATGAAATTCGCCCAGCTACTAGAGAAGTTCACTGAAAATTGCAAGTTGGATGGGTCATACTTTCTCTGCCACCATAGTCATATAAAGAAAATCGCAAATATGTTGGAGAAGGTTGAAAGGTTATCCTTGGAAGATCGATTTAATTTTTGCTTTGCTCCTGTTAATATTAGAGATCCAAAAGCCATGTATCATCTTCAAAGGTTTGCAGCGTCTTATGCTAGTAACATCCCAGTTAACATTGCTATGGGCATGCCTAAAGGCTCTGCCCGTAATGATACAGAGCTCTTAGACCTTGAGACTAAGCATCAAGTGCTTTCTATGTATTTGTGGTTATCTAATCACTTTGAGGAGGATAAATTTCCATATGTGAAAAGGGTTGAGTCAATGGCAGTGGACATTGCTGAACTATTGGGCGAATCGCTCACCAATGCCAGTTGGAGACCGGAATCTAGAGGAGGAAGAAAATCAAAGAAGAAAGAGGACGAAGGTGGTTATGATAGACCAAGGTCTATCATCAAATTGCGGACTAAGTAAGGTTTACCTTAGTAGTTGTTTTACTGATTGTCTCGTGCGTATGTGTTCAATTTTCTTGTGTCCTGGTGACTTTGCATCTTATACGAAGTAAATTTTCATATTGAGAATCGATAGTTGTGTCTCTGTCATAAATACTTGAAATGTTTCCATATTGTTATGGGAGGTTGTTGTATGTGAATGTGATCTTCAACGTCTTAATACACAGTACTATTTTGTTTAATTGATAAACGACTGTAGATCCAAGTCTTCAATGAGTGTAGAACACTTCGGGAGAAACTGATTAGCCGGACATGATGTTTGCAATTAGAGGGTTTATTACCCCTGTTTCAACTTGACTACTATTTTGTCACCCATCCATTTTATAACCGCAGCTGGCCGAGTTAATTGGCCTTTCAGTAAGTTTTAGCAGCTGCTATACTGAAACACATGGCTTAAAACTAGCTCTTACTGCTAAAGATTTTGCTAGTTAAGATAGACAATGCCATACAAAGTTGTTATGCTGAAGTATAGCCTCTAAAGTATTCAGTTGTGGCTGAATGATGTTTTGGAGGAAGATAGGAAATATATTTATATTGGAGTGTGAAAATATGTTTGTGGAAGTTGGTCTTATTGCTCACATTGTATATAGTATATACTATGGATTATTATACCCAGTTGCCCTTTACCTTGTAGATAACCACATATGCTGACAATGTAAAATTTTGGATAGAAGGTTGCTGGTGCATCATCAGATTGTTTTTTGGTGGTCTATTTAAATTTTAACTCTTGAAACTGATGCAAACTAAATCTTGCCATGGACATCAATTGATTATTTTAAAAACAAGAAATTTGCTATGCTGTATCTCCTGGTATAATGTGAGTGTTTTTGTCCATTAAGAACCTAAGCTCAGTAATCCTTGTTTTCTCCTCTGCAGTAAAAGACAGGAAGGATTGCCAAATGGACCGTACCCAAAGAAATTAACTGCATAATGCTCCATCAGGTATAGCTCTTGTTTAGCTGTTCTGTTATAACATAGGTTCTACCATGTTGCTCCAGTTTCCCTACGTATTATGTTGGAAGTGTATTACAAAAAAAAAGTTTAAAGTAGGCCGGAGAGAATATCTTGATTAAAGCTTCTATTGTTGCTCCTTTGCATCAAGCTGTTTCTGTTATTAACCCTTTCATATAGGATGATTCTTGTTTAAATAAATGTTTTCTGCTGCAACATGATGTGAGCTTGGTAATTCTTGTATCAATGCGTGTTTGAATGAAAGCCGAAGAAATGCATCAGAATTGTTCCAACACACAGCAGTTTTCATGTTATAGTAATAGTAGTAGTTACAATATAGACTATAGTATGGCTTCATGTAGACTATAGGATTGAGATGGAGTCTGATGCCGTTCTATTTATTTGATTAGATTTTCACAATTCTGGTGTAAATAATGCCTGGGTTCGTGATACATGTGAAGTTGTGTTTGAAAAGATGAAAATGTTCTTGGACAGGAAGGAAAATGAGTATATGTTATGATGTCGGGGTTAGATTTGGAAAGACTGGTCTTGGCAGTGGGACCTCATGCAAGCATGTCTTGATGTTGTACTTCCCTATATCAGACGCAGAGAGCAGTTTGGCCGATCAACTGGAAACTTACAATTCATACCGAGAAAAAAGGTTGCTGATATGTACGCAATGGACTGTGAAAATGGAATGGTTGACCCAAAGGATTGTGCTGGAGTTATTCTCTGCTCGACCGAACTCAAGTTGCAGGTACTAGTGAGATTAGAAGAAAGATTATCAGCCATGAGCCATCTGCATTCTGCGCCATGGTTGGCTTTCAATATCTCCGAAAACGACTCAACCTTGTTCAGAGCAGTTGTATAATTGTATATCATGTTCCACACAATAGAATTATACTAGCAATTGTAGAACATCTCCTTACTGCTCTTAAGTGTACTCTCTTTATAATACTATTAGTATTATTATCAACGCAAAATGGTTAATATTAAAAAATGAATCTTAATCTACTTTCTTAATGGAAAGAAATGCTGTAGTGACGAACAATATCGTCACCTATACATTTATAGATTGCGAAACCAACCTAAAAATAATAATAACATCTATTACCAAAAATGTTTAGGCTATGAAAAGTTGCTCATCAAGAAAAACAAATCTTAGTAGAAAGATGAACTTATATGGGGATGTTGTGCATGTATGTCCTCTCATAGAAACCAATAACTTGGTCAGCCACGCCCCACACAATAGCCTGCCCAGGTGGGATCCTCATCAGCCTGGGCAGCAGCCCCCTCCACAATGCGCGCAAACCTTCCTCCTTGTAAATTGTTCCTATAGCATGAAACATGCCTTTGTACTTCAATTCGCCCGAAGGAGATTTGGTCTGAGCCATGAGCCGTGTCTTCACAACATCAAAGGGACCGGTGCAGAACGGACCAGCCGTTCCAGCAAGGAAACCGGATATCATAGACTGCCACGGTTGAAGAGTTTGGCCATCACCCTCGTGCTTCTTCCATAAAACAACGTCAAATGTATTTTTAGCAGTGAACATGGCTGCTTGGTTGGTCCCATTGCGCATCACGGTTGGAAAAGCTCCGGCCCACAGACCACGGAGCCCTTCCTCGTGGATGATTGTCCTAGCACAGTGTACTGGTCCCTTGTACTTCAGAAGTTCATGTTTCAACCCTTTCTGTTGCTGCAACCTGATTTTAACCACCTGCAATGTACAATCTGCTGAGTTTTGTTTATGCAAATGAAGAAAAATATTTCCAAAGATTACATATTGGTAAGATTTCATGGAAACAAACCAGTGATCATTTTAATGTGTTTGGCAAGATCATAAAAATACAAATTACCAAAGGGAGGGAGATTCCACCCCATTCTCTCTCTGGCCCATTCATAGCACCCGGAGGCAAAGATAACAAACTAAAATGCTTTATTTACATCATTTTATATCCAACCATACATTTGCATATATTACTTTGTTCCCATCCTTCTACATGTGTGCAAGTATCTAGCGGGTTATTAATTAAGTTTTTTTTTATACATCATTTTAGGTCTCTGTAACAAGTTATCTAGCAGTCCTCATGACCATTAGCCATACAAAGTAATTTTGTTTGCAAAATAGCCTAGTATCAAATATGCACACTACACTAACATAAGAATACAGCAACGAAGTGGCAGAGATCTAGATTCTTTGTACAAGAGTATTCTCTCTATTCTTCTCTCTTTTATATCTTAATGCAATGTTCTCCTCATATCAAATCAGGCTAACCCTCTGGTGAGTCAAGTAAATAAATGACGTCATAGCCAGTGATCATAGATTCACCACACCTTGAGCCACATTGTCCATTCAAACTTAAAAGGGATTTAACAATACATGGTTACTAAGCAAGCTAGAAACAAACACTCATATCCACAAAGTTCTTAAATCTGAAATACCCCAAATTTACAACCAGATCAGCTAACCAACTACACATTAATTTAGATAAATTTGTATATTCAAATGAACAAGAGAGCATATCTAACCAAAGAAGTCAGCCATTTTCCAGACTAATAAATAAAGCTAACCTCAAAAGGAGTGACGATCACAAGAGCTTCTAGCACCCCAGCACCAAACCCAGAGAGAACTCGCCCATAAGGGCTAACAGCCCCCGTATTATCCTTAAATGCCGACTGTAATACTGCATTAGACCCCATCCGAAGAGCATACTTGAGCGTCAGGTGAGTTGCAAACGGAGTCAAACCCTTCCACAAGGCTCGAGCCCCTTCTTTCTGAATTACAGTGGAGCCGCAATGAATTATCCCCTTGTAGTTACCAGCTCGGTCAAGCTGGAGCCTGGTCTTTATGACATCAATGGGTTGCAAACAAGAAGCCTCCATTATGCCCCCTAAGGATCCTGATATGGCTTTCAGGTAAGGTGGGATTGATTCCTGACTCCGGGCTGGGGTTTTGTCCGTCATTGTTTCCGAGCAAATCACAAAACTGATGAAGGATCAATTCAAGAATATGGATAAGAGTTAGCAGATGTAAATTAGCAGAATTATGTGGTTAAACTAGGCTTGAGATGCCATTTACTCAAATTGTTGAAGAATGTCAGGAATATCTCATTTGTTGATTGTCAAGAATATCAAGAATATCTCATTTGTTGATTGTGAGCTAAATTTGTTGATGCAAAACTTCCTCAAATTAATTAGGCCTGAGATGCAGTATTTGATAATCTAAAGACCACTATAGGACGGAAAAGATTCACTATAGGTTATGAGGCTCAATAATGCAATTTATGTTGAAGATTTAATACACAATTCTATTTACTAGCCAAAAGACCTGTGCCAGCATTTAATGATTCAAACTAACACTTTGACAAGCAAACACCATCTCATTCATTCAAAAGATTCATACAACTAACCGAAATTCCCATCCTCAATATAAAAACATTAACAAAATCACAAGACATTTAAAAAAGCTACATAAAGTTGGGAATTTAAACAAACCTTGAGAAAGAAGTTAGCAGCAAGCAGAAAATTGAAGAAAAGAAATTAGATGAGCATAGAGTAGGGAGCGGCAGTGGAGATAATTACGAAACAAACAAACACGAGAAAAGGCAAAGCTGTAAACATAGGTCCACAAATCAGACATTAAAGTTATATAAAAGGATGGGAAAAAGCTTTGATGGAAGGAAGACAAGCATGTGATAATCACCAAAATCTCGATTAATTAATTAATTAAAGCAAAAAAGAAGTAATACAGTACAGATCATAGGTATCTGCTCCTTCCCAACAAAAACAAAACCAACACTGCACTTGTCCAGAACATGCAAAGCCTGAATTCTAAACCTATCACCTTCTTGGATTGAAAATTCAAGAATAAAGAGTACTCTAAGAAGAGATAAATCTGAGGTGGATAGAAGTATCATTTTTAAACAACTCGAATTTTGCATCCAAATTAAATTACTTTTCGTCATATACTAGAAGCTCTATTCCAAATCCATATCAATTTGCAGTAAGAAAATATCCTAATTTGGAAGACAGCTACAGGGAAAAAAACTTTTTTGTGCGAGTGATTTTTCCTGTGTTGATATATATGTTATTTTATAATTTAGTTTGGGACATTACAATCAAAATATTTTATCCAAGCTAGTTTGACAGAGCAAGCAAGCCTGACCTCAAAGCCACCCAAATTGCTTAGTCGGAAAAAAACGTTAGTAGAAAGGAACAGTATAATAAAGAGAGATGCTTACAGAAACTATGACAATAAGAGACAGACACAAATGAGAAAGAAATAGGGAGAAAAACTTAATGAAGCCGGTTTACACAGTAAGTGGAGCAGAGGGCACCGTTTGAAACTGAAAGGAAAGAAAGTGATAGGTTACCAGGAAAGCAAAGAAAGTGGTTCGATGGTAGTGATTGGGCGGTAGTTGAATTAAAAAGATGCAGCATACATGAAATTATAGTTACGTGAAATTCATAGACATATGTCCAATCTTTTTCCATGTAAAAAAGAATGATTTTCATACTGAAAAATTCTTAATTGTGATGCATCACAAATTCTTAATTCCTCAAATTGTGATGATAAACATTCTTAATTGTGATTCTTATTTCTTAATTGTGATGCTTAACTTCCTCAAATTAATTAGGCCTGAGATAATTCAAATACCACTATAAGAAGAAAAAGATTCACTAAAGGTTATGAGGCTCGATAATGCAACTAAATGTTGAAGATTCTTCCATTTTCTAGCCAAAAGATAACACTTGAACAAGCAAAAAAGGAACTACTAGTACAACATTTCATTCATTTCAAAAGATTCACACAACTAGTTAACCGGAATTCCCACCCTCAATGTAAAAACATTAACAAAAATCACAAGAAGACATAAAAATTTGGAGGTGATTGATATGAATCTCAACAGTAACACAATCCAACGAAAACCCATTAATCATCACAAGAATCTGATTTTACATCATCCAAACAAACACAGAACCAAGTTTCATAACCATATGCAAATGAAAATCAAGAATTCAACTTTATCTCAAAAATGAAGATAATTCTAAAGAATGCTATTTTCACATGTACCTGGTTTAGGATGACTCAAATGCGAGGAATTGGCACCCTCTACCTGTGGCCAATTCAGAATTTTTATTCAATAACAGAGAACAGAAACAAATATCAATCCCAAAAGAACAGAAACAGAGACAAGAAGCAAAAAAGGTTTAGTAATCTTTGGTTGATGTATCCTTACTTGCGGCTTAAACCCGGATTGACGAAAACAGATAGAACAGTCTACGTGGATACGCCGGCGGAGGAGGCGGAGTGGCGGCGGAGGTAGGCGGAGAAATGGATTTTGATGGTGGTGTATTTGTTGTTCACTGCTGAATGGTGGCCATGTTGTTTTTATGGCAGAATGATACTTTAGGATGTGAACTGGTAGAATTGGTTGTTGTGGGTCAATGCTGTTTTAGAGAAAGAATAGGAAAAGATTTAGTGAAAAACGTGGAGATTTACTTGTTCTCCCCTGCTGACTGCAAATTTATTATTCACTCGATTTTATCCACAATTGCTTGAATATAGTCCAATTATTCACAGGAAAAAAAATATTTACCAAAAACAATTTAAACACTATTCTTTTCCATATGTTATTTTCTTTTTCTTAAGAGATAATCCTACTGCTTCAATGTTATAGTAGTCTGCGAATGAAATAGTTCCAAAAATAAACAAGGAGATATGATTCACCGTTATCATAATTATAAAATTCATATCAATAACCGAAACACCTTTTTCAACATTTTAATCTATATATTCAGTAATATGACATACTCGCCGATATAGTAAAGTTCATACTTTCACTAACAATGTAATGCATACCCAATATACATGAAATTACATACTCACGATATCATGAATTACACATTTTCACTAATAATTTATTGCACTCTCAATATACATGAAATGCACCAAGTTTTTGGCGGGAGAAGGTAACTGGTAGATTTTATTCATTTGTTTAATCTTAATATCTTATGGTTTGATCTGGCTGCGAGATTTGCATTGGTATAATCTTCGAGGTCTTGTTTGATCTTCATTTGCGGAAGATCGGGAAATGTGGTCCTGAATCTTGATTGCAGTATTGACAGTCTGGTGCATTTGATCCCAAATCATGGAAATGCTACCGACAAGGAGAATCTTTTGAAACGAACTGTGGTAGCATTTAATCTAATTTTCAAGTGTAAAAATGAGAAGAAAACTGAACTGAAAAGTGCAAAATCAGCCAAAAGAATGGAGTGAATACAAACAGGGCATCGATTAGAACTACAAAGGAAACAAGTACAAACCATCAACAAGGTTTAATGCCATCTTATCACAACTCCAATATGGCACTTTCACTGTTCTTTTCATCCACCCTATTAAGTTCACCGAAACAAAGAATTTATCCTACACGGCTGAAATTTTCAAAACAAAAAAACTGGACCAAGAAGGCAAATCGTAAAATTGGTACCTTTTTATTTCATACATTACTTTCCGGCTACCAATGGCCTTTTTCACTACACTGCTTTTTGCAGCAACTGTGAGCTGCATTGAGCCATGACCTTGGATGCCCTAGTTATGGCGTCCGTCATGTAGAAATTCTCCACTGCTGATTTAAATGGTGTATTGCTCATCTTCTGCTGGCATTCAGGCTTCAGAGAATAAGAATATGTTGCTGTTTCTCTCTCATCTACATTCACTAGATTTGGTGCCACCAGCTTCATTCGAGATCTAATAGAACTTAGAGAATCATAAGGCAGTTCAGCTCCAGCCACCTCTGCCAATGCTCTGATTATCTTCCAATCATCCCGAGCATCACCTACTGTGGGGACAGCTGGTACTGTGGTCTGAGCACACCCTTCTGTGTTCACATAGGTGCCTTCTTTCTCTGAGAAAGCCGATGCTGGGAGGATAACATTTGCACGATAGACACTTCGGTCCCCATGGTGGCCTTGGTAGACAACAAAGGCATCCTTAGGGATTTTGTCCAAGTCCACATCATCAGCACCCATCAAATAGATGAACTTGGAAGATTCAATGCCCTTGTCAGATTCTGGAATGAGACCAAGATCAAGAGCGGCAGCTTGGGCAGCATTGAGCAGTAACACATTCAACCCGTTCCAATCTGGTCTAACAGCTTTGGCTTGTTCAGCAATGGTCTCAATAGCAGAGAAAATAGCCTCCTTGTCATCACGCTCAAACAGACCAGCACCAACAATAATACAAGGGTTCTTGGCGTTCTTAAGGATTGAAGAGAAAGGATGGCTGCCTTTGGCAATTTCTTCAAGTGTTTGAGGGCCTGATCCAAGATGCTCGTGAGCATAGTTGAAGTCTGTCGCTGGGCCAACATAACCCACCTTAGCATGGGTTGCTCTAACAGTTTTCTGAATTCTGGCATTCACCATTGCAGCCTCTACCCTTGGCTAGAAAAAAAAAACAAAAAAACAAAAAATAATTGGTTATAACTAATATCAGATACAATGATTAAAATGACATGACAATGAATATTTACATGAATGGAAAATAATGCCATAAAATGAGTGAAGATAAGAACTTTTGACAGCTACAAATGCACATCTTTCAAGCCCAGAGGCAACTCAGTGTCATGGCTAAAAAAATTAACAAAGGCCATGTAGAGATTTCACACAGCTCTTTTCCTGGAATACATGGAAGATGCACCACAAAGTGCAGTAAAAGTCATTATTCATTATTCTTAAACACTACCCTAGGACTATATTTACACTTATATATACCTGCTTATATTTGTTATCTACTTCTTTGCTGACCTTAACTGAGAATTATATCCTACCATCAACCTCTACTTGAAATGTTTACTCCTCTGCCCTACTTTCAAATGCACACCTTTTTTAAAAAAATGACTTTAACAAACTTTCATTTGATGTTTCATCCACTCTCACATCTCCTCAATATATTTACATAACACAGTCCTTAATTTGAATTCTACTCTGCACATTTTCTCTTTGCTTGTGCATATGGTGCCCAAAGAAGCAGGAAATTTATGGTGGGGATGAGGGATATCAGTATATCACGTGAAGAATTCACGAATATTCAAAATCTAGACCACTTAGAAAAAATTAAATCAAATCACCAACAAATGTGAACCTTAACAATGTTTAAGCACAACCCAAGTACTAATCTTCACTATGACCTTCTGTTGGTTCCCAAGTTTTACAGGGAAGCCAATCATTTAAATTTAAAAAATTTACAGGTGTTAACAGGAAGAACTCGTGGTTTGACAAGCACAGCCACCAGCTATAATCTATTCTGCTCATGCATAAAAACTTGGTATGTACCATTGAGACACAAATCCATGAAATCTATACAGCAATCAGTCCAGAGAATAGAAACAGTACCTGAGTGCCAACCAAGAGGAAAACATCTGCTTTCTCTAAGCCACTAATGCTGCTATTCATAATATATCCAGATCGCAAGTCGGCATTTGGACTGGGACCATTACCCTCACAGAAAACATTATTTGACCCCATTCTGTTCAGGAAATCTTTCAGCGCAATCATGGATTCTGCATCTGATAGCTTACCAGCAACCCCAACAATTTCATCACCCTTGACTTGGTGGATAACCTCAGCAACCCCAGCGAGAGCATCACGCCAAGTCACAGTCTTGAAACGGCCATCTCGAGTACGAATCATGGGGTCATTCAGTCTCTGCCTCTTAAGACCATCATAAGAGAAGCGTGTTTTGTCTGATATCCATTCTTCATTGATTTCCTACACCAAAGTAAACAGATTTTTTCATTAAGTTTATCCTAAAATTAAGTAGCACATTCAAGTATATTTCAAGCAGAAAGTGCACAGAATGAACGAAAATGTATCATTCCCTGACAAGTTCATAGACTCGGGGTACAATATAAACTAACAAAATTGATGATAAATATAATATTAGAATCTTATAAATAAAGAAGGAAAAATGAATGTAAAACAGCACCTCATTCAACCGTGGCACAATGCGCAAAACTTCTGGACCTCTACTATCAATCCTAATGTTGGAACCAACTGCATCTGTAACATCAATGCTCTCTGTTCCCTTTAGCTCCCAATTTCGAGCTTTGAAGGCAAAGGGTTTTGAAGTTAGGGCACCCACGGGGCAAATATCAATCACATTTCCAGAAAGTTCACTTGTCATAAGTTTTTCAACATAAGTTCCAATTTCTTCTCCACTTCCACGACCCAGCATGCCAAGATCCTCAACACCGGCAACTTCACTTGCAAATCTAACACACCTGTTTAATATCCACAGTGTACATTATAAGGCAAGTTAAAGTTCCACAAGGAATATGACATATGTCTCTATTATCTGCACGCATTTTTCAAATCTAAGCAGACTATGATATATGTCTGTTCGATAAGTAATAAAAACAGGAAAAGAACCCTAATTTTCACTGAAGGGAGAGCTACAGAATACTGAAACAGTACAGCAACCATAAACAAATATAAAACAAAGCCGGTTCGCACCTGGTACACTGAATGCACCTAGTCATAACCGTCTTGACTAGAGGACCCAGATTTTTATCAACCACGGATCTTTTCACTTCTGTGAAACGACCACGATCGGACCCAAAAGCCATGGACTGGTCCTGAAGATCACATTCTCCACCCTGGTCACAGATTGGGCAATCCAAAGGATGATTCATCAGCAAAAACTCCATCACCCCTTCTCTTGCCTTCTTCGCAAGAGGCGTGTCGGTCTTAATTTTCATCCCTAGCAAAACATTATCAGCATTTCAGAACACCAAAACAAAGCCATAGACAATAAGCTCACTACAAGATAATTCATAACAAAGTTCCCTTCCTAATGCATAACAAAATTATAGTAACACCCCAATATGATAGAATTAAGTAGCATTAAGAAAAATTAAACGTTTTTTTTACCAGGGAGAGCAGGCATGGCGCAGGAGGCGACGGGTTTGGGAGATTTCTCGACCTCGACAAGACACATGCGGCAGTTACCGGCGATGGAGAGGCGGCTGTGGTAGCAGAAGCGGGGAATGTCGACGCCGGCGATCTCGCAGGCCTGGAAGACAGTCATGCCTTTGGGGACTTTGACCGGGTAACCATCGACGAAGACTTCGATAACGTCTTCGGGGTTAGGGCAGTGGACGCGGGCCCCTCCGATGGGAGTCCTGGGCGGGAGATCAGGCGGCGGGGCCTCGGGCTGGGCTTGGGCGGCCTCGGCGTTGCGAAGCTCGGTGGTGGTGACGATGGAGCGGCGGAGGAGAGCGGGTCGGATGGCGTTGGATCGGAGGACCCGGGTGGCGATTAAGCCCAGCCCCATTTTCAAACGTTTCTCCTGGATATGTTTTCTGTCTGAGCTGAGACGATCACTGACTTTTACTGCGTGTGTCTGCGTGGGCCGTGGGGCGGTTTTATTCTGTGGAGTACACACGCAGGTTTGGGGAAATGGGAAGAGAAATGACCCGGTTCTGACCCGACTCGGTTCTCTCTGTTTTTCAGGTACCGGTGGCATTACTGATGTCATACATTATCATCGGGTCGGGTCTTCCAATTAAATCTTTGTTTGACTTTTGGACTCAACTCTCAAGCAATGAAAATCTCAACAATTAAATTATACTAAAATAATTAATATGTGAGAGTATCATTAATATGCTAATTGTTTGATTTACTATAAAGTAGTACATTTTCAATAATATACCAGGTCAGTAATTTTACGGTAGAAGTAGGACGAATGATAATTTTAATATTAAGAAAGTGTATGTTGCGGAGAATACAATGATATTTATTAAAAGACAGTCCTATCATAACCCGGGCCGGTCCAATGTATTTTGAGGCCCCGTGCAAAAATTTAATTTTGGGTCATTTACATTAAGAAATGCGTAAAATAACCTAAATAATTAATAAACAAGAGTATAATTGGGTCTTTCAGAAAACTAAAAAGCCAAATTCGATATTCCCTTTAGACAAACACAAATACAATTAAACAATTAAAAATATTTTTTAAAAATAAACAAATATTTTTTGAAAATTTTGGGCCCCTAAATTTTTTGGGCCATGTGCGGGCCGTGCGCCCGCACTGCACCAGGGCCGGCCTTGTCATAACTGTAAAATATAACAACTTTTGACTTCGCATTTTTATGTTTATTTTAGGTGGTTGCTCAATGCAGATCCATTTTTCTCTTGCAGATCCGTATTTTTACCAGAATACCCCTAATATTGTTAAGACAACAAAATGGGCTTGAAATCATAGGATTCCATCAGGGGGCATTATAATAAAATGTGGACTTGCAAGAGAAAAATGGATCTGCATAGAGAAATTCTTTTGTTTTATTAGACTCTTATATAAATTTTCATTTGAATATATGGTTAGTTCAAGTGTCACTAGTTATATTGTTAGCGAAGGCTAACATTCCAAACTGGTTTGGATATCAATGCTTTGAATTGAGAATATACGACCAGTCGACCACTATTATACACAACGTTTGACACAATTCGTTGGTCATGTTTACCTTCATGCATCTAATGAATATTAACATTTTAGTGGTGTCAACTATCAAGTATAAGCATAAAGCATCTGTGCACATATCAACAAGTACTCGTACATTTTCATACCCGGAACCAGAAATGAAAAACATCAGCACCTTACATTCGGTTTTGACAATCACAGGTTCTCAATGTAATGCACAAAAATCTGATACCATGGACAAGCTGTTTTAAAAACTAAACAGGTTAAAAGTTGTAATACTAATAGCATCTCAAGGAGTAGCGTAATTTCTTAACATTTGGTAAAAGGATCACTCGAGGATGTAGCTCAAGACACCATAAAAAATGCCACATCCACAGGCAACCTACCATAACTTCTGATATTAGCTAATACTCCGTAGTAAACGTATGACGCACATAAACTGAGGCAGCTTGTGTCGATCAATCCCGTTTCAGTGCTTTGCGAATGAAGGATCTTGCGACTATTATTGCTATGTATGATACTAGAGTAACGATAATACCCGACAGCAAAACTAGCCGATCAAAAGCAGCATCCTGGGTTGCATATACTCGAAGTGTAATTATGTCCCAGTTGCTCTCTGTCCAAACAGGATCAGCTGCTCCAGTGACATCAGAAGAGTTGAGTGGTAATAACTTCCAGCCATCAGACTCAAACTTCAATCTGGTTGAATAAGCTGGCACATACCTGAAACATAACCACAATCATTTTGTATCACAGGTTCAACCTTCAAGCCAAATTGCCCAATTAATACTATGCTTTAAAGGAATAAATAGAAAGAACCAAATCAAATTGCACCATCACAAGCTCAACATTGACAAAGAAAAGGCCATATATTAACTGGCAACAAACATCAAGAACAAGTATATGTTTGTCTAACCTTGGTGGGTAAGCTAAGAAAAAGAACCAGGAAAACTATGCAGCTAGCAAGCAAACACAAACAAGAAAATTAGGAACCACTAGAGCAGTGAATCCAAAATAATACTGCAAAAGTTTGTTCACCAGTGCCAATATTGAAAATTGACTTAACCTTTTTACTCCTTGAATATTTTGTTGATATAATGTCTATTAAACGTAAGCAACGGTAATTAGCAACAATACTGGACTCAAATAATATATTAGATACAGTCAGCACAAAAGCAACGAAATTTGAATTAATCTACCAAAATGCAGAGAATATTACCTGGTGGAAGACTTTACACAAACACCTTTACCATCAGTCTCCACCCGGATGCAAAGTTCATCAATGCCATTGCAACTTTGGCAAGTCACACTAGAATTTTTAGATGGTAGAGATGTTTTGTCTGCCAGGAAATTCCACACAAACCTAGAAACATCTCCAACATACTCAATGTATGGTGATGATGATGGTTCTCCCTGTATGACGCCAACATAGTTGCTAGGGCATGCTGTGGAGGGTGATATATAGTGCTTAACAAGCTCACATGATAATCCCGGTTTACATGTCAACAGGCAGCCTACTAGTTCCTCAACTAAAGACGCATTAACAGTGATAGCATCTAGAGCAGAGTCATCTAATTCTTCCTTATCTCTTGCAAGATTATACAAGCTTCTGGCAATAAGGGAAGCAGCAGCCGCTATTTCTGAATTTTCTATGTTAGCTGCGAAAATGTTGGTCCCATTAGATCACACAAAGACATCGATATACATAAATTAATCAAGAGAGGAAAGACTTTCATGACCAGAAACAACTCACATAGATTATCAAGATGACTGTGGTAGTATTTGTTGGTAAAAGCAGAATCAAAGTCTTCTATGACAATCCCAGATAATTGTGGATTCTGTTATAAGAAGCACAAAGACAACACTATCACCACATTGACTTATATGATAGTAAAGTTAGAGTACAGATGGGAAGATGATGCAAATTACAGGACAAGATGAATATGCCCAACAAAAAATAACTAAGGTCTTGTTCTCTTCAACTTATCTGTACTTCAGTTTAATTCAGTTGTTATAGGTCTATTATTAATACTTTCACTATGTTTAGCTTTAATTCAGTTCAGTTCCACAGAAATCAGCTGGGGAGAACAGAACCAAAATAAGATCACAAATACTACAAACCATGTTCATCTTGAAAAACTATGCATGTTCTTGCTCATTTGCTTTTAATATAAAATGATGAAATGCAGGCCCATCAGTACAAGTTAACTGAACCAGATGTATCCTGGTAACTTGACTCTTTAGCAGTAAGTTGAGTACTTAAATGAATGACTGATCCCATGTGTTTCCTGTAACATGACTCCTTAGCCATTGTTTAAAACATAAATACATGACATTCCAGCAACCTTCTCCTTCACAAAAATCCATCCCATGCTTTCCCTATGAAAGCTGCAACTTTTGTATTTTTTTCCTATAGCCCTCAAACTAGACACAACCATCTAAGAGGCCCATTCACTGATACAGTTTCTTGTGAGCAATTCAGATAGTTGATCATAACAAAATATGCAAACCTTGACAGATCATGTGCTGCAAAATTCTCTCAAATTCTTAAACTGGTAGTATTAAACCTTTTTAGATCTCATTCCATTGATAATAGTATTATACACATAAAGCTATTTGTACTAAACTGTCAACTTTCCAAAATATAAATTCTTCTTATTTTGATGTAGATATAAAAATTAATCAAAATAACTGCTGCTTATTTTCCATCCTCCATAGTAATCAATTGACATGGAATTTCCATTCCATGTTTTAATTTGAAATTCAAAAGACTTGCAAATTTCAGCCACACGATTGAGAACAGCATGTCAAATTAAAACAAGCAAAATGATGAGAATAAGTAATTGGAGGGGAATTTCAATTAGTCACCAGGCACCTCGGTAAACAGTTTAAAGTATAGTGAAACGCCTAACTTTGTTTATCTATTACGAACCTTTTTGAGAAACATCATCAATGAGGATGGTGGAATCCCTGGATTTGACTTACTGGCCCTTGATATTTTTAAATTGTCAGTTTTGAGTGAAATTTGAGCCCGTTGTAAAGCATTCCATGTGTCATTAGAGGTCGATGCAGCCTGAAAAAGTAATCACATGTGATTCGACACGACAATTCGCCATCAACATCACTTTCTAAATACCATTAATATAACAGGTAAATAATTACAGATGGGTTTGCATGGAATAATGCAATATATCTAGGATGACATACACCAGGTATCTTGTCTGTTTTTAAAACTACTGGAACAAGTATGTGAATTAATTATATACAGACATGCATCCTAACCACAATAAGTTGCATGGAAAATGTCTGACAAATCATCAGATGTGATTTCAAGTCAACGTTCTTCAAGAAAGAGCCACATACATAGCTCTAATGGTTTGCCATCGTCATTACAACTCAGACAAATAAAATACTCAGCCTTATGTTCAAGGTTTGTTTCATATTCTAAGGGCATCATTCAATTAGATAAAGAAACATGTCCAATAGGCACAAGACTCACAACAGTATGCAAATTTTATATTTAACCAATGAAAACAAAGCAGATACCACCTACCCCTGTTGTATGAGCAAAAAGCTTACTGACACCCTGATCGGCCCTTTTTCCGACAGATCCAATTTCTACAACCTGCACCAAGTTCCATCACAATAAACTTCAGACAAAACAAGAAAAATATATTTATTTTTTTACAGAAAGCAGAAGATGTAAGTACTCAACCACATATTCCATTCTGACAGGCAAGTACTGAATAGTAAACATTAGATACAAACCAGACTCCTACCTGAAGGACACCCCACCCACCAGCATATATAGCTTACAACGTAGATGCCAAGTCATCTGATTCCTACTATGTTACTCGGACTCTTACAATGTTCTCACACACCCATGCTGGACGTGTGTCATGTTGGGTTCTTCTACAGTTCATTTTAAGCTAAAAACTTGACATTTTTTCTACAATATAGCTGAATCCGATACCTAGACACCTGAATCTGAGTGGACATTTCATCAATGTCTAACATAGTTTAAAAATACAACTTTCACTAAAAAGGAGAATATCGTTTGAGCCTACATTCGGATCATTCATTCACAATACAATTGACTTGAAAAAAACTTTTATTAATGAAAACCATCTTCACGAACTGTCTGCAGAATTAAGCTTCAAGGGTAATCTAATTCTAATTAAAATATATAGCTACAAGAGGACATCTACTGTGTCACTAAAAACCATAAATATCAAAAAGAGGACATCTATTACCATCAAAAGTGCACCATCTAACTACCCAAACTTTGAAAAGGGCAGCGGGGTTGCCTCTGTTTTCACCGGGGCAAGAAATTGCAAAGCATTACCAAATGACTACTGAAATTAATACATGCCTACCAGAGATGCTAAAACTAACTAATCCAAAGCCTCTTAGACTACTCAGTTTGTTCTAGTAATCACAATAGCATAATTAGGAACGAGATTAAAACAAATTATAAAAAATCTTTTTTGTGTCTTAGTCATTTTAGATTTAATAGCAACAAACTTATATCTACAGAAAAGTCAGAAGATCAGTCAACAAGGGCCAATTTAGTAAACTAAACACTTTCGAAAGGCTGGAATCAATTGTAATACCGTCTCTATCAGTCCATAATCAAGGCCATTTACAGCATCAGAATTAAGATCAAGCTCTAAAAGAAATCTTCGGCTTCCGAGAAATCCCCAGGATTCTCCAGTGAAAACCATAAACACAAGCTGCAATAAAGAAAAGTGAGACAAAGAATTATTAGTATTTCAAAAGAATTTCAGTAGGTGTTGTGATGAATTTCAGGAAATGCTGATGTAAATATAGATGAATACTGACCTGTTTACCTAGAAGATCCAAACCATTAACCTGTGAAAGAGCATCAACTGCAGCCAGCAAGGCAATGAACCCCTGCAAGGATCGAGCAAAATTTGGTACAGTTTAGAAAATGTATAATTGGACCAGAGAAAAAATTGGGGAAAAGAAGATATTCACTCACAGATATAGATGACTCTGCACCAAAGCTCTGGTCGCGGAAAAAGGAAGCTGAATCCATTGATGCAATAGCCAATATAATGGGCTTTGATTTCACTGATATTGAGGAATTCAGAGGCAGAAGTGATGACCAGACACTGCCCTTCAAATTGATGACACATGAAAGAAAAGGATAAATGGACGAGCCATTCAAAGGAGATAAATATTCTTGTGGTAACAGAATAACAAAGACACTGATATTTACAGAATCCCATGAAAATGCACCTGTATCCACCTAATGGTTGACAAGTATTTTCTCTTAAACAAGATTCTGAATTATGTGTGCCAGCTTTAGTCGTCTAAGGAAGGATAGAGAAAATGTAAGTAGATCAATAAACAGTCATATTTGATAGTCATGTCAGGTTTCTCTAAGATTGGTGGTACAGAAGCTTTTACCTGCATCACCAGACCAAATTCAGCCACATTTGCTGTGTGTGAAGACTTGCTTCTTTTCTCATTCTTCTTTGCAACCTGAAGATTTTATACACATAATGAAGATGAAACAAACATATACAAAACAGAGCACCAAAAAAACAAAAGAGAAGGCAGTCACACTGAAATTTCAAGTACGGTTAATATAGACATATGAGACCAACAAAAGACCGATGATTACCATATTCTCACTCTCCTTGCTTCCACAGCATAACTAAGATTTTGAATCATTCAATTAAACCACTGTTAGAGTTGGTATTCTATGAATACTGGGAGCACTCATTGTTATTTTCTCCTCAATCCTTACATGCTTTGTTTTGTGTGAAGTTATATAATTACCATCTTAACATAATGTATGCTCTACTGAGTAATGTTCAGAGTAATACAGTACAAGCTTTAAATGAAGTAGGCATATTACCTCCTGCAGAGCCAGGGAGCTATTCTCTGAGAGCAAGAACACGGGAAAATTATAAGCAGCCCACATAATTCCAGATCCCTGAAAATGCAAGTTGAAAGAATCAGTTCTCCATAAGATATTAAACAAAAAATCAAGGAAAGTAAAAAAAGAGAAATGAGATTGTTAGGCAACACAAGCAAACTGTCCTCGGATGAACTGTTTGGGGGGAAAAGTAAACCGCGCCCAGAAGCCACTAGCTCTATAAATAATATCAGCCAGATTACCACCACACAGGTTCACTTAAATGTCACCATGAAGACTAAGATTATTGAAAAGATGAAGATGGTAAACGTATATAATACAAGGAAGAAACTAAATAAAACAGAAAAAATGAGAAAGAAGAGATAGGAACAAATAAGATAAAAAGTTTAAAGAAACTTTTCTTTTAAAGTGGTTGATAACTTTTACAAGAAACTCTTATTTCCTATTGCTGTAAAATAATAAAGGTTGTACTCTAAACATACAATTGGATTCCATTCAAAACTTTCGCTTGAGTAGGGAGCAAACTCAGCTTCAGGAAACTTTCTATCAGGAGAAAATCCTACAAAATGGAAGACGATTAATATTTTACAGCTGATTCAACAGATTAACAAATTTTCCATAGCCCAGATGCCTCTCACCTTTCAGATTTTTTTCAAGTGGAATCCATGATTCTACTAAGACACCGGCTACAAGGGCAGCAAATTTAGAGTCTTCTGATACCCTAGAACAAAAAACAGATTTAAAGATCAACGATGAAGAGAAGGTTAAATTAGTAAACAAATTAGAAGTAGACTTCTTGATATACATTGAACCAATCATCCATAGAAAAAAAAAACGACCACAACGACATGGGAAAATAGTGAAACCGGGTTGTATGCCGAGGAAAGTGCACTACTAGCTGCTTTGCAAGAGAATAAAAATGGAGCACCAAATACACTGGAAGGTTCATCTGATACATTTGTACGACCCATGTATTTCACTTAAGCAATGACACACAGTTGACCCAGTAGACATTCAGAAATTTAAAAGGGACGACTTTAACTTACATTTCTGAGAAGGAATACCCAAAAATAAACACAAGAATGCCTGCATAAATTATCAAAACACATGCCTTGAAATTAATGTCTGAAATTCATCCATGGAAACAAGTATGGCAGATGGCTCAGACAATTCATTAACATTCTTGAACCTAACCACCGGGGAAGCAACCTTTCCATGACCAGGATCTGAGAAGAGGTAACAAAAAATATTTAAAAAACCCGATAGAACATATACATCTTAAACTATCTAGAAGAAGGGAAAAAACTAGGATATATAGCCTACTTGAACATCCAATCTCCCCGGATAGGTTCAGCAGTCGTACACATGGGCAGCCATCAACAGTCATGTACATTGCATTTTCAAGATCAGGGACCGACTGGAAAGGCTTCCCCTCTCCTGAGGCTGTCGAGATTAAAAACTTCAGGGGGCTCATTACAAGATACAGAACCATAGTACACTAATCTAATCATAAAACTAAACTAAGAAGATTTTGCAATGATAATCAAAACATTAAACTAAACTAAGAACTCCTTAAAACAGAACCACAGTAGAACAGACCTAATTTGTTTCTGTATTGAAATAGAGGATCACAATTTACACACAAACAAAAAACGCAAGTTTCCACTAAGCTGATAGAAAAGGGAAGTGTACCGAACCTGAGGAAGTTAAGCCAAGATGCGCGATGGAGCAAAAGAGAAACAGCGAAAGCCTGGTGATGATGTCCATGGCGATGAATATCGAACCTTAATTAAGTGTCCTGTAATCTCTGAGCTTGTGGAGCCCTAGGTCATGGACATTTCCGCTAATAACTCTCAGTTCATTCGAGACCTCGCAGTGAGAGACATGAGAGTCCAGTGGTTTGATTCATCTTCTACCAAGGACTCTCGAAATTGGGAAGCTTCATATGTCAAATGAGAATTTTATTATTTTTTTGAAGAAATTTCGAATAAAATAATTGAGAGGCCAAAAGTGCATAGATAACTCTGAGTTCGGGTTATATGTCCATACCTTCTCGTTTCTACAAAATCTACTAACCGCTCAACTATTCAACGGCTCGGTTAATCTTCAAAATTGACAAATAAAATTAGATAACCTTTGTCTCGGTTAATTAGAAATTCGGTTAGGTTAACCGGTTAACCTACGGGTCACCAATAATTTTGATAATTCATTAATTATAAAATTTTGTGAGACACAGTTTAGCATACTACAAAAACTAGCTATATATATAGCTATAATATGTATATATAGCTATATATGTATTTCCCCACATGCCAAGAGTTATACAAAAACTACCTTCAAGAGGAATACAAAAACTAGCTATATATACATATTTCCTCATACACCAAGAGGCAGGAGGAATATAAAAGCTAGCTACCTAGAGTGAAATGTGGGAGAGTTAAGTTTTGGTAAGGGTTCAGTTGTACATAGGGTTAATAATTATAATAATAATGATAATAATATAAATAAATAATTGCAAAATAATCCCCGGTTAGTCGGTTAACTATTCGTGTTGAATATTGAAAACTTTAACCTTAACCGAAATACCAGTTAGTCAAAAAGTGATAACCTTAACCTAACCCTACGGTTCGGTTAACCTTAAAATCGATACGGTTCTGGTCGGTTAACCAGTCGGTTTCGGTTATTCGGTTAGTTTTGCTCAGCCCTACCCATACATGATTATAACCCATGTTTTTTACGACGACGACGACAACAACAAAAAACCATAACCCATGTATGAGATGACCATGAAATCTTGAAAATTATACCTTTGAATTGAGTTTAAGAGAATTTTATAATATTATAATTATGGCCAGATTATTTTTTAATAATAACTTTATATTAAATTAACGAGAAAAACAATTATAAATTGTTCAGCCTAAACTAATGGTCATAGTACACAATACGTTTCTACTAACTTTATTAATATCAAAGAAGGAAAAATTTCCTCAGTAAAGCAACGATTCTCTCTGCGATGTTCTTGATCTCCCATGGCGCAGACTCCAAGTATTTAAGTGTTGCCACTAGTTCAACCGACTCCGTAAGCAAACACAAACCTCGAGAATGTCCTCTAATTACTGCTTTGATGGCCCCCATCAAGTTTCTGCTTCAGCCTTCATCATAAATTATGGCCAGATTGATCATCCTTGACTATAGCATTAGAAAAGATATAAGTGTCCTCTCATTTGTTGAGTTCTTGTTTATGTGCTTTAATAACTTTGCTTGTTCTTGGAAAGTAATTATAACAATATACTAATATTGACAATAAATTTATGATTGCATTTTAACTTGTAAAAATAAAAGTACCCTCGTATGTTAGGCCTAATTTCTCTAATAATCTCAATCTGACACCGACAAGGATACCATTCTCGCAATTTTGAAGCAATAGTTTGAATTTCACTCATTCAAGAGCAACTTTGAATAAATCATTCATAATTTAGCAAACAACAGCAGAAAGTTAATAGAAAAATAGCGACAGTTCAAGACAAACTATCATGAACACAACATTAAAATTAAGAGAAGTGCCTAATTGGAAAATTTCGTAACCACAAGCTCGAGATGGGGCGAATGTTGGTGAGAAACAACATGAAAATGATATAGCAAAGTACTAGCCGATTCTTATCAAGTCTAGCAAGCTTACTTCAGCAATGTCAAAAGAATCGATAATATCAAGATGAAGAGATCGGAAAGTAGAGCAAATCCAAAAAAATTTTTTGCTCTTGTTCAAATCATAGCAAAAGATTAAAGCGTAAAATTAGAGGTTGAAAAGTGTGTGAAATAGGTGCCTGGAGAGCCTTATTAGGTGGCGTGAGCCACTAGGCATGATGAGCGCTTGGCTAGCAAAAAGGAGTTTGAAATCATTGAAAATAGTTACATTAGAGATATGTATACTAGCATCATTTATACTCTTTTGGATCCTACAATGGGGACTATCATTCTTAGAAACACTCTCATCTTTGTGTTGAAAGCTTACCTCACAGAGTGCGTGAATTACACCAGACCAAGTATGTTGTATCAGGTTTTTCACCAACAATCATTATTTCAGTGGCGCTCTTATCTTTGTTGTGGAACTTTACTCATTTTACCTTCGTAGTATGCAATATCGGATTCTAGAGCTTATGATATTGAGCTCAAGTCTAGATATATTGAAACAACCATGATGAGGAAGAACCAGAAATACAGATGAGTTGATGCAGGGTTTTATCGCAAGGCAAATGTGAGGCAATTTTGAACTATAAATTTTGTATTGTCCTGCACTTTTCAAGTTTTAGAGTGATGCGGTTTATCCTTTCAAGAGGTATGATTCAGCTACTCATGAGTCTCATCATTCCATAACCTTCATATTCTTCATGAATGATTGTACCTGCAAGAAAGAACTCGGGGCGGACCCCGGGGAGAAGCTCCGAAGCTTAGAGCATCCACAGTGGTGCTTCTTAGAAGCACTTTTCTTAATAAGGAGTAGTCCTTATATTAATATGACCATTGTGGATTCTTAAGGACAACTCCTTAATAGAGAGTTGTTACCTCTTTTATTGTGCAAGATCAACCAATCAACTATTACCATTTAATATTTCTTTTTTATTGTATTTTGCTTGATTTAGTTTAAAGAAGTAGTAAAAATATACTACCATTGTTGTTGTTACTTCTTACCTAGTTTTCATAAAAATATATGATGTGTCATTTAAGGAGTGCTCCTTATGTTCAAACCATTATGGATGCTCTTAAGTTAGAATTGTATTTTTGATGAGTGTCCATAGTCTGAATTCTATAGAAAACTTTACACTTGTATTTATAGATGTAGTATGTTCAGAACTACTTCAGTTAGAGCATCTCCAATAGGGGTGTAAATGAACTGAACCGTTCGTGAACAACTCGCGAACAACTCGGTCAAAATTTATTTTCGAACTCGGTTTGACCAGTTCGAACTCGAACTCGAGCTCATAAGAGCCAGCTCGATAGGCTCGTCGAGCAGCTCGAATAGAATTTTTATATAAATTAATTAAATTTTATTCATTAATGCTTTAATGATTTTTTGTTGAGCTCGAACTTTCTAAAAGTTAGAAGAATCGAGCTCGAACTAAAATATCTCAACTCGTACGAGCTCGACTCGATCAAGAACATGCAATACGAACTCGAACTCGAACTCGAACACAGGTCTGTTCGAGCTCGACTCGACTCTCCAATGCAAAGATCATCACCCATATTTATAAGAGTCATTTGTCAAAATGTTATTGGCTTTTCTATGACATGGAAAATGAGAGTTTGAATTGATATTTTAGTCTCCAATGCAAGTCTTCATCATGGTATATTTTGAACAAAATTAATTGATTTTAATGCATTAAATAGTTTATATATGGTAAATAACATATTGAAGGCCTCTATATGAGCCTCTATTTTGAGAGGGTCTAATTGATGGTGTTAATAATTAATGTTGACACATGAGATTAAAATCTTCTAAAAGTGGTTGCATTGTAGATGATTTTTTTGAATTAAAGACCTCTATTATGACGTGGCTATTGAAGTTTATCAATTTGATACTTGCATTGGAGATGCTCTTAGTGGTTCCCTCTTTCTCTCCCACTACTTAGCATGATGACTTAGTGGGTTGACTAGATTAAGTGAGTATGGTCTATTTGGTCTATTTGTGAGCCTGGTATACACCATAGAGGATTGAAGATCTTCATATATATTTCCATTATATGTCAACAAAATCCGCCTCGATAAGAATATCAACCACTGCCATTTATGCAATTAACTGTGGCAAGATTGAAGAAAGATGGATACAACTAGATATGCTTTTGTGGCCTAAGCGTAGCAAGGTGGGATAAACTAGTAAAATAAAGATAAAGATAAAAATAAAGGTTGTCATATTGAAAATAAATATGTACGAGTAAGACCCTATTCTCCTGAACTTATTTCTTGATGAATTGAACTGTAGTGAAGTTAAAAATAATGCATTGAAAATAGAATCTGTGCGACTAAATTAACTTGAATTTCATATAATTATTTTTCGTTGAACTGAACTGAATTGATACATTGTTAAACTCGTGAGAACATGGGCTAAGTGGTAGAGGGAATAAAATAAAATAAAATAAAGAATGTGGTAAACATTATGAGACTCATGGAACAGTCGATTAGGCGCCTATGAAAGCGCGAATAAACAATGATTGTGTGCAATTTTTTACAGCAACATTTCTAGGAAGGCATCGTTGTTGGAACTTTGTACAGTACATTAGAAGTCAAATTGAGCTTAAACATGAAATAAAAAATCGGGGATCGAAAAATGGTAATCAACTTTAAACCATGGTTGAAAAATACTATTAAATAATACTTTTTAAATTTAGAAAAATATGTTTGAGTGACTTTGGTATATCCGCCGCTAATACAACCAAAACGCACCCCCCTTCTTTAAATGCCACTCCGGTGTTTTTTTAGATCCACTTTTATTTTCTTTCCGCGCTCATCACCGCATCAGTTCACTCTAACATCTATTCCCTTACCCAAGCTCCATTGCCTCCTCAATTCCCTATTCATGGTTGAAACAATACTATTAAATAATACTTTTTAAATGCAAAAAAATATGTTTGAGTGACATTGGTATATCCGCCGCTAATACAACCAAAACGCACCCCCCCCCTCCCCCCCCCCCCCCCTTAAATGCCACTCCAGTGTTTTTTTAGATCCACTTTTATTTTCTTTCCGCACTCATCACCGCATCAGTTCACTCTAACATCTATTCCCTTGCCCAAGCACCATTGCCTCCTCAATTCCTTATTCATTACAGATTGCTTGCCCATGCCTTTGAGCAACCCCTCATTCAACACAACCAGCGTGTATACCTGATAGTAGTATCCACTAACCTATTGAATGTCCACCACAACGTCATAAGTCTATCATCAATTCATCAACAAGGATTGAAGTTTACATCAGATTCAATTTCAGGTGAATTATTTTGTAAGTACGAATTATAAATTAGGGTTCATTTAATTTAGATGCACATTGAATTTTAATTTATAGGTGTTTTGGTGATGGTAATGACAAAGTTAGGATGTTTGTGAGGGTGACATGGTGATAATAGTAGTGTGTTGATTGGATATTTTGAAAGGATGATGGTATTTATTTTGGAAATTGATTGAAATTTAATCACAATTAACAGTTGGTAGATGAAGAATTAGCTTGCTTATTATGTCATATATACAGACATAAACATCCATAAAAGGTGGAGTTTAGCACTAGTAGTGCAATAAATTGAAAGAGATGATATGTTAAAGTATCAAGAGATTTAGAACTTTTATAAAGTTGTTTTAAATTATGGTGAAGTGGAATGCAATTTTTTGTCTTCAACTAGGCAATACTGATTGATAAGACAAAGAAAAGAAAAATCATATTTAGTACTTTCTAATTCACTCACTTTGTATAACTTATCTTAAAATTCTAGGGAACAATTTCACAAGGCCTTGTAATCAATTATAATTTCTATGAATTATAATTTTCTATTCATTCCGATTAAAATTTAAGAATAAAAATAACAATTGTTATCATGTTTAAAATTTGTAAATTTGACATATTCTAATAAATTTATTTCAATAAACAGTAATATTTTTGAGATGGTTAGTTTATCAATTAAGCATTTAAAGCACTTTTTCTATGTCCTTTTGAAAGTAACCATTAACACCCTTGGATCTTGATGTATATACACACTATCGTATTTTTGCAAGATTTTTAGTTAATCATACTTTCATTCATTTCTTAATTCTCATGTCACATTGCCTCATGTGAACATGAATTTCCAACAATTTCTTGTAGGCAAGTGATCAAGTATGACTAAGAAACCAATTCTCGGGGTTGAGGAATTGGCCAGAGCCAACTGTTCAGCGATCGCTGATGAAATGGCAAAACATGGCAAGAAACTGCCGCAAGAAAAATACACTTGTAAGATGTGTAACAAAAGTTTTTCTTCTTTGAAATCCTACAGCTGCCATCGCGGTAGCCACAAGCACACGCAGAAGCTTGCACTGGGAGGAAATAATGCTATGACTACAATTGTTAAACATGTTAAGAAAAAGAGGTTGCGCAAGTGCCCTCTATGTGGAATGGAGCTTGTTGTTGGCCAAACTTTGGGTGAACACATGCGATACAACCATACTAATGGTCATACTGTGGTAGTGGCGGTTGAAGGAGGGGTTATTGGTAAGGATATAGTTTGTACAAGTGAAACATCATCAGAAACGTTGGTTGCGCCATCAATAACCACCACTAGCGGTGGTGCATCAGGAAACAGGGGTAATAGTTTCGATTTGAATTTGACCCCTTATGAGAATAATTTAGATTAGTTGAGAACTAAGCCAATTTATTTTGGTTTTTGGAATATGTTCGATTAGATTAGCTTTTAAGATCATGACATTTTATTTGGATTTTATATTATAAGCATATCTAGAATTTTCAATTTGGTGATGTACATTTAATACAAAAAATAAATATAGATAATAAAATGAGAAATCAAGTCAAAACATAATTAAACTATTGTAAATTTTTATGTCGAGCTCTCATATTTTAAAATTACTTTATTCATGCCTACATTTAAAAGTGGTGATCAAGGTCACAACAGATCACCTAACTTTTATACTCTTTTTGTCCCACTCCCAGCCCAATTTGCTGAGAGAGAAAGCCCAACTTTTTTTCCAGTCTACAAAAATGACTATTTTGCCCTTTAATTTCTACCTCATTTACTCTGCATCCCGCCACAGTCTCTGTCCTATACCCCGGCACCGTCTCTGTAAACAACAAGCCACCACCTAACTAGAAGCCCAGTTAATACTAATTCACCACCACAAAACTGGATCGATATCAAAGCCAAAACAAAATCAACAGAAGCGGAGTTTCGAGCCTATTACAATCGTAATTTAGTACCATGCTTCAACTCTTTCAAGTTCTAAAACAAGCTTCCTTTTGTTTTCCACATCGACAAGAAAATAAATCAGACCGAAGTTGGATGAATCGATGATCTGAATTAAACAAAATAATTTTAAACAATTAGATCCAAGTTGTAATTCTTACCTTTGAAACGCAGACTGGATTTCCTTAAAAATATTGATAGATAGTAGATGGATTAGTGAGGAAAAACGAAAAAGCAAACTAGATAAGATTATTTGATTTTATAAGAAATGAAGTAATCTTGCAATTGATTTGGTGGGTTGGATAAGAAAAGGCAAAGACCCAGAGTGGAGGAAAAAAGGGCGGAGAGAGTTTCATATATTTAGAATAATCATGTCTTTTGTTTGTTTTTTTTTATACCAAAAATGGAATGTGTGTTGATTTGGTTAGGACGGACTAAAAAAGAAAGTGTGCAGATTTGGTTGGAACATGTGAAGTATGTTTATTAGGATTTATACATTACTTTTAAAACTATAACATGCACTATGTAATATTAACTTGCGAAATCGAAAATCACGTGGAAAAAGAGGAAAGTCTCACGTTTCAATATCACTATTCCAAATAGAGCTCTACTAAATGTTCAACACCACTTGATATAAAACACGTCTTATATGTTATGAACTGAAAACACCATAAAAACCTTAAATCACTAATTCAAATAAATTGAACCCTTATAGAAAAAAAAGTAGTTGCTTCCCAATATTTCCATGGTGGGAGCATAGTGAAAGAATATTGGCTGTGTTTGGCACGGCTGTGCTTATAAGCAAAGCTGACTTCTGCTTCTCTGTGAGAATAAGCAGCTGAAAAGCAAAGCACTTGTAGTGTTTGGTAAATTAGCTTATCAGTGTTAAAAAGCAGTTGGAAGTGTTTGGTAACTTTTGAATATAGAAGTGCTTTTAACTTATGAAGTGACAATTTTGGACATGTATTTAGTTAAATTCTTGTTTTATTTAAGACAAATTCTTGTAGTTAATTTTTTTTTTTTAATACGATATCAAACTTTAATTCATGTCCGCTTCCTTTTCATCAAAGATTTCAAACAATTCATCCCCAAAAAAAGATAATCTCAATGGAGACTTTTAAGAAAAATGAGAATGTAGACTTTTTTCAGGCCATGATCCAGTATTTATAATACCTCTGTACAAATGTCCAATAACAAGTATAACCACTCTACATAATTAACAAAATCAGCAATACATAATTAATTTACAGAATCACCAATACGGAAAATGAGAAGAGCGAATACACCTCCAAGCATGAGTACACCTCCCACATACCTCTTCAAGCAAGTACATGTTCTTCCAAAACTGAGATGCAAGACGGAAATTTTATTAGAACAGGTGCATATGTGCATCTGTGTGAGGATAGCAGAGTATATGTCAGGGAAGAAGGGAGAAGAGAGATAGACAGACCTTTCTTTTCTCCCGAGAGTCCATCTTTAGCTTTAGCACCTTCATCGAAAACTGATGCTTTTCAATATCTATTATACTGATGATGGAACTTCTGGTAGATCTTGAAGTGCTAGCTGTGAAGATGAAAGTAATTTTCGGGTTAGTTCAGAATTTTTACGACATTCACATTGACAAAATGTTAGTTACTGCAAATGCAATCAGAAAGTCGACAGTACCACTGTATAGAGCTTTAATACAGAAATAGGCCTGTACTGAATTCATGTATCCATATCTTAGATGAAACCGCTAATTGCTTTCCAATATGTCTCCACAAATTGGGAAAATAAGGTAAATTTTTGTTATTAAATTTACAATATTACATTCAAGTGAGGATTAATTGGTGCCCCGTAATTAAGATAAACTCTTACATGAGGATGACACATAAAGAATCATTAGTCAAAACGAGAGGGAGTAAGAAAAATCACAGACCTGAGCTTCGAGATTTTCAAACTCGGCTAAAATCTCCTCATCTTCAGCTGATAGCTTCTCTCCTAATATTTCATTAATTTCCTGCAAAGCACATGCAGAAAAATAGAGGTTGTTACCACCTAAAAGTGCAGTTTTCAAGCAGGTACTGCAAAGCATTTTCTTGTTTAATAAATGAATGTACAAAACCATCCAAACACAAATTACCAAATTAACACTTCCGCAACATGGTTGTCTATATGCAGGGATTTCAAAATGGTGGCACCATCATTTGTAATTGTAACTGTAATACCCCTTCCTCATCTTGTTGATTGTATAATCTTATACATTCCTTTTGGTCAGATGTAAAGAGCTATAACCATTGCTCCAACGAAATAAGCCTCTGGCATTAACAAAACATGTTTTAAAATTCAGTGAAAACAAGACTTTTTCCTTACATTCTTTTAAGCTCGATGACCTTTCTCTTCAGTAGCTTCATCTTTAAAAATTCTTTCAACCTAAAAAGCAGAGAAAGGATGGATGATAAAAACTCTAAGAGCAGAGAAATTAAATGAATCAAATACGAATTGAAACCAACGGACTCGTAATCAGCTCAATTCACACAGAAATTAACAAAATTTAATCATCAAAAACTTCAGGAAAAAGATAAACTATGAAATTAACAGCAACATTCCTACTCGGAGCTCAAAGATCCTAATTCTACACAGAACTGAATCTACAACTACGCGATAATTGCATAAATTCAACACAAACAAGAATCTAGTACAGAAATCAGTAGTTAATCATTAGACAACACACAAACTAGAATTCTGAATAAACAAAAGTAGTCTGAGTAGAGCGGGAAACCGACAATGCCCTTGCCGGCTCTGGCGACCGATTCTGGTTCTGGAATATGGGCGGAGTCGACAGCCCACTTTGGGGGTTTGCGCGTCTTCAGAAGGAGCTCGGCGACGGCTTCATCGGGCGGAAGAGATTGCGTGGGAACAATTGAAAAAAAAAAACGCGTCTACTTTCTTTAGAAGTAAAAGCTGGGTAGACCAGCTTCTGCTTTTTTTCCCCAAATTACCTTCGGCTTATTTTAAAAGCAGCTCTTTTCCATTTTACCAAACGGAAAAATGGGCTGGGCTTATAAGCAAAGCACTAAATAAGCCCAGCCAAACGCAGCCATTAAGAAGAGGGAAATATGTCACTAGCGGTTTAAGTGTATGAGACTATCACGATATTGAGGGTTTAACACTCACCATGGCAAGCGGAGCATGGGATTGTATTATATTGGAATCCATTGATTTATTAGTTTATTTTGTTGCTCATATTCGTAGCCTCGTAGGAGTTTTGCTATTTGCAACCCGTCTTTTGTTGTATTTGCAACCTAAAATAAAATACACACATATTAATATAGAGAAGAAATAGAATGGTCATATTTTTATATTATGAATATAAAATAGAATATAGAATAATAACTTTTTCCTATTATACTTTGTATTGTATGCATCTATCCCACATCGTAAGATGGAGGATAGAGACTCTTATGTATTCCTATAAATATTGTAATCATCTGATATGATCATTTTATTTATTGTTTTGTTAATTAGGATTAAATAAATTACCGTGTAGAAATATTTGCGAATGATCATTTTATTTATTGTTTTGTTAATTAGAATTAAATAAATTACCGTGGAAATATTTGCGAGTGGGGATGATTCAACCGAGGGAGAATGATATGATCATTTTATTTATTGTTTTGTTAAGTAGGATTAAATAAATTACCGTGTAGAAATATTTTATTTATTGTTTTGTTAAGTAGGATTAAATAAATTACCGTGTAGAAATATTTGCGAGTGGGTTAGCGAGTCAAACACGTTGATCGTGGAAGAATCAACCAAATATAAATTCAAGTCTAACAACATTGAATTCATCTTTTCACCAAGTCGAGATTAAAAACCTTGAATTTCATTTACTCGTATCCATCTTAAACAAACTCACTGACAAAGATGGTGGAGTGGCATCCTTACAGACAAGGATAATTCAACCGAGAGAGAATGATATGATCATTTTATTTATTGTTTTGTTAATTAGGATTAAATAAATTACCGTGTACAAATATTTGCGAGTGGGGAAGATTCAACCGAGGGAGAATGATATGATCATTTTATTTATTTATTGTTTTGTTAATTAGGATTAGGTAGAAATATTTGCGAGTGGGTTAGCGAGTCAAACACGTTGATCGTGGAAGAGTCAAACACGTTGATCGTGGAAGTGGTTAGTAGTTTTAGGTAGACATGCCGATATTATTATCGAACACGTGGTTAGATTCTTTTCCTTTAAGGAGTCGTTTGGTTCACGTAGGATTTAAATTACCACAGAATTTGTAATTACTCGGTTTTTCATTCCATGCTAAAATGTTCAGAATCTGGTAAAATTGTTTGGTTGCATACGTACGGATTTTGTAATTCTTTCAACGGAGTATTGGTGAAACGTAAAAGAATAAGTCTTGGAAGTGACCGTCACTATATAGTGACCGTCACTACATAGTGACCAGGGACTATACTGCAAATATAAAAAATAGGAGAACCGGCCCATATTGCAACTGGCGCGTGTCTACACGAGCCATATATATGGTTAATTCCCTATTCTGAAATCCCAAATTCATCCCAATCGCAAAATCATTCCAGTCGATCCCAAAATTTGAAACTGCCATTTCAATCGAACTCAAATCGAGATCACGACGGCGATTCAGAACCTCGCCAGAACCACTACAATTTTCGGCGATTCAGCGACAATCAATCACGTCCTGAAACCACTGACACACAGCGGTGCTGTTGAGAACGCAGGATCTATTGTCGGCCATCGCCGAGGATCTGCTACCGTTGCCGACGAAGCTTCGGGTGACGAGGACGGAGAATCTGTAGGGGGCGGAGATGGAAGACGGCAGTCTTGATAAGCTCCCGCGGCAATTTCGATAAGCTCCGGCTCAAAATTGTCCGCATGCTTAAAAAAGATGTATGTAACTGCACTTGTTTTTTTGTTTTTACATTCCTTTATATATTGTTGATTACATCATTGCGCTTCCTTTAAATTTTGTAGATTATGATATATTTTGTAGATTTAACTGTTTTTTTTTTTGGATTTTAGCATGAAACGTGTTTGTGCAATGCTGAAACATGTTGCCTGATTTGTTGTTATTTTTGTCTATTTTTAAAAGGTTGTTGTTTTACCGTTAAAGATTGACATTTAGTAGTGAAAGATTGCATCTTTTGTCTTTTTTAAAACATTGTTGTTTAATGCTGGAAGATTGTCATTTAAGAGTGAAAGGTAGGTTGTATGTTTATATATACACATTCGTCTTTTTTAAAAGGTTGTTGTTTAAGGATGAAAGATTGACATTTAAGAGTGAAATGTTTGTTTGTTGCTTCTGTATGCATTTTTTATTGTTTCTAAAAGCTTGTTGTTTAAAAATGAAAGGTTGACATTTAAGAGTGAAAGATTGTCTGCTATATTTTTGTATGCACCTTTTGTCTTTTTTAAAAAGTGGTAGTTTAATGGTGGAAGATTGTCATTTAAGAGTGAAAGGTTGTATGTTTATAAATGTACATTCGTCTTTTTTAAAAGGTTGATGTTTAAGGGTGAAAGATTGACATTTAAGAGTGAAAGGTTTGTTTGTTGCTTCTATATGCATTTTTTATTGTTTTTAAAAGCTTGTTGTTTAAACTTGAAATGTTGACATTTAAACGTGAAAGATTGTTTGTTATATTTTTGTATGCACCTTTTGTTTGTTATAAATGCACCTTTTAAAAGGTGGTAATTTAATGGTTGAAGATTGACATTTAAAAGTGAAATGTTGTCAATATGCATTTTTTATCTTTTCTTAAAGATGGTTTTTTAAGTGTGGAAGGTTGACATTTAAGAGTGAAATGTTGATGTTTTAACTTTAAAGTGCACTTTTATTTATTTTTGCACGTTCAGCTGTAAAACACAATGGTTTTTAGGTAAACAACCCACCTTTTAGAATCAATTAAAAATTTAGTCTTCCTAGTATTTTAGATGTGTAATATTTCGAATTATTTTGTTAATGTTTTAGACTTAATTGTCCATCTTTTATTCTTTTTTGTCAAGGTTTTGATGAAGATGATGTGATAGCTTGGTTGACCTTTTGGAGAAAAGGGACCAGGTGGGAAAAGGAAAGCAAAAGGACAAGATGGAATAGGAAAGAAAAAAAAGGAACAGGCTCGTCTTTCTTCTAGGAAAAAGACAAAAAAAAAAGCAAGGGAGCTTTTGTTTCTCAATTTCTTTCTCATTTTGTATCACGCGCTGGCGCGTGATTTTTGCAAGTTTTCTGAAATTGCAATTAAGGACCTCCGTGTCCTTTAGTTTATAAATAAGCCCGGTCACTATATAGTGACGGTCACTCAAGAGACGGACTCAACGTAAAAAGTGTAATAAATAGTAAAAATACGCGGATTTGTAAATTACCTAGGGGAACCTAAGTAAGATATTTCCTACGTTTCGTGGGAAATTTAAATTACGCGTAATTGCAAATTCCTGCATTATATGTATTCTCTGTCAACCAAACAATCACAATTTATCCAAAATCCTAGCATTTTGTTATTCCCACATAATTTACGCGTACCAAACGACTTCTAAGAGCATCTCCAATGCAAAGAGCCTCACCCATGTTTATAGGAGCCATTTGGGAATTTTTTATTGGGCGTGTCCATGACATGGATAAAGAGACATTGGAAATGAAATTTTGTTCTCCAATGCAAGCATCATGAATTAATCTTCATCATGATAGATTTGAACAAAATGAATTGATTTTAATGCATTAAATGGCATATACATGGTAAATTAAATATTGAAAGACTCAATATGAGCCTCTATTTTGAGATGGTCTAATTGAGGGTGTCAATAATTAATGTTGACACATAGGATTAAAGGTTTCAAAAAATGGTTGCATTGGAGATTGTTTTTCAAGTTAAGAGACTCTAAAATGACATGGCTAGTGAAATTTACCTATTTGATGCTTGCATGGGAGATGCTCTAAATAGGACTATTATGCTCAATTCTCCTATCTATTCTTCATCTATTTCCAGTATACTAATTGTGTTCGTATCATCATCCTCTTGGATGAATTACCTTTGATAATAATAGAAGTGTCATTGTAAATATTATTATCACCTTTTATATATATTATATAATCTAACAATTAATATATACCTAACAATCAAGATTTTAAAATTTTGGTCAGAATCATCATTAATGATTTTTTTAATCAATACAATTTCATATAAGACATGTATCAAAATAGTAATACAGTCATTTATATACTAAAAATATGGGCCGTAATAGTAAATACGAGGGTGCAAATAATAGTCTAGGCTTGGGGCAAGAGTCTAAAGCTACTGAAGCAACTCAAGTTGAGTCCGAAGCTCCCCAATTTTTGGGTTAATGTACTAAACTAAGCATTTTGCTTCCTTTTCATTAATTAAGATAGATTTGGAAGTGAAATTTGATATAGATGGAAAAAATCACAATAGAATTTGAGGATGTTACACAATACATATTGAATATTTTTTGCTCAAACATTTTTTTTTTAAAGTTAAACCACCGTGGGTGGAGGGATATTTATTAGGTTCCCCAAACCTGAATAACTGATCTCCTCAAATGGAGGCAATTTGAAAGATTACAGTACATATACTGTATCTAGAGCGCTGATACACGCTGTACCTACAACTAAAAAGTGCGATAGAGTACATCTTAACATCCTAAAGTCTAATGCCCTAGAGCATAAAAAACCATCTAGCAGGTAAAGCACCGATAACTTGCACTGACCAGAATAAACTAGACAGCCAAGTCTACTAGTCTAGCTCATTTCACAGAGTCACCAGAAGTAAATTGCGTCAACTACTCTGACTCGGATTTCTCCTATACTGTTACTAGGAAAGAGACTAGAAGCCGAGGGGATTTTCCATAGCCCAGCTAATCCAGTTACAAGGAAAACAGCAACTAGGCAAAGGATACTCGATAAACTAGTCTAGATGACTTCACAAAAAGACTCAATTGAAGCACTACTCCATCTGACAAAATAAATAAAAGAAACAGAACCAATATCTCACGACGGGAGGATTCCGGTGGCTGCGTGACGGAGCCTTCACTGCGGCGCGTGGCAGTCACGCGCCCACCACTGCGCGTTGACCGTGTTGGTGGCGCGTGTATCGCTGGCGAGGCGGCAAGCGCGTTGATACGCCAGCTTGTTCGCACCGCCCGACGGCGCGTGGCAGCGGTGCTACTGCTACAGCAGGAGTTTTTCCGGGCAGATCTGAATCCAAGTCCGGTCGAGATCCCCTAATTTTTCCGATCAAAAAACAACTTCGTCAGGAGGTGGACAACACAGATGTGGCTCCGGTGGCGACTGTGGATCCACTGTCTTTCCGGCAGGAGCTGTCCGGTCGACGGCGACTGTCGCGTGACTGTCTTTCCACCGCCGGCTTTCCGACTGATCGGACCTGTGCGTCGACAACATATGATTTTGACCGTTGCTTGGCGGAGAAAAAAGACAGAGGTTCAGGTGAGGGAGGGAGTGGGGTGGCTGGGTGCGGAAATAAAGGGGAAGGGGTGGAGGGGGTGACCGGCGGCGAGGGGCGCCGATCTCCGGCCACCCCTCCGATCGGAAGCAAAAGTGGATCTGGTCTTGGGGTGTGTGCCCGAGAGAGAGGCTGGAGAGAGAAAAAGAAAGGAATATTACAACCACAAATTGCATTTACAACCACAAATATCATTAGATGTTAACACCCTTTTTAACGGCAATGATTGGTTTTTGGATTACTTAGGCCCTGTTTACTAGAGCTTATTTCTTGATGTACTGAACTGAACTGAATTGAACTGAATTGAACTAAATTGAATTGAACTGAACTGAACTGAACTGATCCACAGATAAGCTCTGGTAAACAGGGCCTTAATAAAGTTTGATGATCAAAAGTGGGTCAAAATGAGTTAAGCGATATGGAATTTCAACAAAGTTTATGATCAAAAGTGGGTAAAAAAAATAGTTGATTGATTAAAAATGGAATTTCTGCAAAGTTGAAAAATTTTGGACTTTACCCAATCATATTAATTCGGATTTTCTCTATTTCAGCTCCTTACTATATTATCTCTCCCCTTTCATAATTCAGATCTGAAATGTCTTGAATTGTTGACCAAAAAAACAAACACTAGCTTGGGGTAGTCACAAGTAGACTCACTATTACATCAACAAATATTGGATTGGAACACCTGATTCCCTAATTCTGCAATTGCTAAATCACGCCCTGTAGTTTACTTAAATACGCCCTAAAATAGTATAAATACACTCTAAAATATTTATTTTTATTCTGATTTTTAAACAAAATTTATTCTATAGTTGCGAAAAACTAAACATAATCTAGATATATTTCCTGATTTTTCAAAATCAAATTATATTAAAATATAATTAAATAATTGTTAAAATACATGACATAATTTAAGTAAAATACAGGGCGTGAAATACCATCACCCTTCACCCTTCTGTTGTGTTGTGTGATCCGGAAACCGTATTTTCTGATCCAACATTACACATTGGCCATGTAAAAAAACTGGGGTTGATATCAAGGCACACATTCTACGTTTCAAAAACAAAACTGCATTGGGCTAGAGCCCCAGTAATCGGCAAAAAGTATATTATACACTGTTACACCATTATCTCAGATATTCAGTCTACATTTTCCTCTTAGCAAAGCCAGTTTTGAATTTCAATGCTTTAATCATACAAAGGGCAAGTACACTCGCCAGTAACCACCTAAACTGGTTATAGTAGGCTCAAGACATGCAAAAGCAACACAAGCGCATCTTGCATCTTGCATCTTCTCCAGCAATTCTTCGGTGCACAAATACTGAAGACCTTGATCAGGTGCCAAGAAATGAGGGGAGGAGATTGTTAAAGTGGGTGAAGCCAAACTGTCACAAACCTAATTGCTGTTCAGCTTGCCTCAGCACAGATGAAACTCTTGCGAAAAAATCTGGTTCTTCACTCTCTATATCTTCAAGTGATTTTGATTCATGTATATCCGCCTGGATGAAAGAAAAATTTACACTCATGGATTATGCTATATTCTGGGCTTTGATTTTATGTTAGTCTAAAGACTCACATCTGTGTATAAAAGTATACAGATTTTTTTCTAATATATCTGATTTCTTCCCTGATTTATTGATTTAAAGAAAGTTTGCAAAGGGGTAAGCTCAGGACAAGCAAAACAAACAGCTGAATAATAACAATCAATTACTTCTAAAGACTTGTGAAGCTTTTGTACAATATCATGGCTAGTATGAGTTGTGCATGGGAACGATTTGCATACCTCGTTGAATTTAAGTAGAATAAGATTTGAAATGGATGCTGGCTTAGTCTCATCCCATCTGGAATAGAAGTAAGAGAACAAGAAAGTATATTAGATCACAGTCAGAATAAGGACAACTAAACTTCTCAAGAAGTATACCAGGGTATCTTTACAGTGTGTCTAAATATCTTTTACAGCATGTCTACATAGGAGAAACAAACTAAAAACACTCAGCAAAATATACACGGCAGATGAAGAAAAGAAATATGATTGTGAAGTTTCTAACCCTCAATGAACTATCAGTACTTTATCACATCTTTATTCGCTAAACTGAAAGAGATATATCTTATCACATCTTTATTCGTTAAACTGAAAGAGATATATCTTATTCCAGCTATATATTGCTGATCAAAACCAAGTAATAATCTATCTCCAACAAGACCAGAAAAGGGCAAACAAATATTATCTCACATCAAGTTTCAAGCATTAAGGTACTTGTTGGATGCATTCTTTCCTCACAATTAATAGTCAATTTTATTCGACTGGAAAGATACTATATATACCAAACAGTGACCAAGAAGAAATAAGTCAAAATCAAGTTGACCCAGTTGGAAACGAGAGTAATAAGCTTTGTAGGCTCCCATGCCATTCCACCGGATCCACATGCAGCAAGTAAATTTGTTTTACAAGAAATAACAGCTACAAAATAGTTCTTCTAGTTACTGTTACATTACTATATTAACTGTAAAGATAGAATCATAAAAAGTTTTTTCATTTCCAAAATTAAGAAGTATTTTCATTTCTACCTGACAAGCATCAAGTCATTAATGGAACGCCACATTCCACGTCCCAGAGAAGTGATCGACTGATCTCTAGCACTTCGACCTCGCCACAACTCTTTCACAACAAACATAACATCATCAACATCTACCTTGAGACCAAAAGAAAATGCATGATATTAGTTACGTAAACCTGATCCATCACTAAAGAAAAAACAGAATCATAGTTTATTTGGTGCCTATACAGTGGCAAGAGAAATAAAAAAGGCAGAACCTGCACAACTACATACCTCTACTTGCAAAGCAGTGCCGTAGATCAACTCTTCATGCTCAATAAGACGCTGATGAAGTATCCGATAATGATCCATATCAAAGTTCACAATGGGTTCCATTTGAACTTGAAAGCTAGCCAATTGAGTCAGAACATAGGAAGCCATAACTTGTCCAAATATTGCAGGAATGGTTCCCAGGACAGGAATAATGCGAACTCTAAAACCTGGAACTATCTAATATCAAAATTTCAGTATAAGAAATATTTTCATAAGGAGGGTGATAAGGTGTAATAAAAACTAAACAACAGATTGTCAACAAAGATTCACCCAGATTTATCCAACTATAAGTGTATCTACAATTTTTCAAAGAGTCATTGGAGGTGTAATAACCTGCGTCCTTACTTCTCCGGGTATCTCACAATCAACTCATAAGTACACTTACTTGATAATCAGAAGGAGCTTCTTCTTCTCCACTTGCCCCTACAAATGGAAGCAACTTTGCTTTGGGTTTCTCCAGGGAGAAAACAACAGGAATGCCACCATCAATACCATAATTCTTCCTTAACCGTTGTCTAACCTGAAAATCATGCACTGCTTAGAATTCTACTATCCTTTTAATTTGCAGACTATTTAAGTTAAATGAATGTTTTCATCCAACACTTCATTTAAACAGCAATTGGATGAGGCTCTCCTGGTGATACAAAAGCATCTCCACTTAAAGAATAAAACGCATATTCTAGTCCAGTTGGCACAAAAGTTCAACATTAAATCTGGTATGCAAGAAAGTTAAAGCCCATGAAAGTAAAAACAGTAAATAATTACAGATCGAGACAGTGGGTCGTTGGTTGACTCCCTCAGGTCAGCTACTCTAATTCTTGTTGGATCAGCTCTTGCACCAGCTCCAGTTGCGGAAAGAACTTTCAATCCCCTTTTTACACAAGCAGCAAGAAGTGAAACCTGTTTCACATAGTAAACAGATTTACTCTTTACAGTATACAAAATAAACTTTTTACTAACTAAATTCAATAAGTTCATTTGGGGGTAAAGGGGGTGGGATTTTATTGGGGGTCCATTTGGATTATTACCCAATTTTATTTTATTTTAAAAAAAACTAAATTTAATAAGTTCATGACAAACTTAGTAGGCAAAGTGCATCAAAGTAGATAGAAACAAGGTTTCTCTTATACGCAGATACTATAAACATTAACTTAACCAATAATTAACTTATCAATACAGAAATTATAAGGAAAGGGAACCAAAAGTACCTTGGTATCGATGTTGTCAATGCAATCCAGAACAAAATCAGGGTGGCCCGAAAGGATTTCATCTTCAGAGGAAGAATCATAGAGTAGAACTTTCGCATCTACATGACACTCAGGGAATATTGACTGGAAATGTTTTTTAAGACACAAAGCTTTGGGAGTACCAACATCCTCTCTTGTTGCAACAGCATGGCGATTTAATGATGAAACAGATACCTGCATAAGACAAGTAATTACAGTGCTGTAAATTGATTCTCCAATATCATATGCCTTTTATTTTCAGAAACACCACAGCTGTCAGTAACAGTTCATAGTTGTCAATTAATACAGTATGCTATTTTAAGCAAACAATCTCAAAAGTAGAGGTCCCTGTAAGCACATAGTTTAAATAAAAATATGAAACACTTTTGAGCAGAAAATGGCACACAAAATCACAATACAATAGTAAAAAAGGATCAAAATTATGGGTATACCTGGTCAAAATCGACTAGAAGGAGTCTGCCAACACCCGACCTCAAAAGCATAGATGCAGCATGGCTCCCTACTCCGCCAAGACCAATCACTACGACATACGACTGAGTAACTTTCTGTTGGGATTCCAGGCCAAAAAACTGAACGTTCCTACCAACACAACATGGAAATGGAAAGCATAACTTAATATTATTTACTTCATTATCAATTCCATCAGCAGGCAGCATAAAATGTTAATAATCTTGAATTCAACCCCACCTAGTGAGCTGCTCAGCAACCACTTCATCAGTAAGTAGGTCTCGAAAAGTAGTCTGAGTGCTCCCATTTTCTGTGCAGGTGCAAATTATAATCATTCAACATTAGTAGCAATCAGCTAAGTAATTTTAATACTCCCTCTGATACTATACTATTGTCTCATCCAATTTTTTGTATCCAAAAATCTCAATTTTTCAGTTAGTGATTATACATGTTTCTCGTAGAGAGTAAAAAAACAGCACAATCCAAATTCAGAGACAAATAGAGCTTTTACCATTTGCACAAGAAGCTTCTTTAATGCATTGTTCTCTCAGACTTCTGTAAGAATGTTGCAAACACAGGTTAACGAAAGCAAACGAGTGGAAACTGTGTTTAAAATTGATGGTAAGGTTTTGAGAGTAAGAAAACTTACCTGGGAAGAAGTTTGAAGAGGGCGACGGTGGCAACTGAGCCTAACAGAGCTCCGGCGCCCAAAATAGCCAAATATTTCACTTTCTCAGTCATCTCAGTCTACGTACGCCGGCGCCGAGTTACAACTTTGCCGGGAGAAGGCGGAAGCTCCGTGACTTCTAGTTATTGAATACTAAATAGTTTCGGTGAGCAGCCCAGATGTGTTGGCGATACCAGGCCAGAAACCGCAGAATACTGGGCCTGGAAATACTGAGGCCCCGTACTTTATCTTCTAAACATAAAACTTAAAAGATATTGACACTTTTTTTTTTGCAAATACACATTCTTTCTTAATAATTGAATAATTATTATTAATAGGTAAAAGATCAATGTTAAAAGTGAGAAAATCAATATTTGTATCTAATCTCAATTAAGTTGGTTGCACAAGAGACATTCCCATGGTATTTTGGGGATTCATAAAATGGAAAGTGACTCTATTGTTCACAAGAGTATTTTTTGAATTCTATTTCCTATTTTCAATATCGTTTCTTCAAGGTTTAATCCCTTTGAAACTTGGATTCTCCCGAAATCTATTATGGCCATCGCCATTGGTCATCATCAGTCTAGCTATCACTAATTATTAACTAGTGTGCCATCAACCACCACCACCACCATCACCTTTTCGACTGACCCTGCTCGCTACTGACCACCGCCACTTCGATTACTATTAACCACCACCACTCAGATTGCCATTGATAATTACCACCCTCCGGTTGTCACCAATCATCATAACCAATTCTCTAGTCGCCACATACCTGTCACCAATCAAAACCATCATAACCAATTCTCTAATCGCCACATACCCGTCACCAATCAAAACCATCATAACCAATTCTCTAATCGCCACATACCCGTCACTAATCAAAACCATCATAACCACTTTGTTTATTCCCCGTGGGAGAGAGTTCTTGTGCCAAGAACAAGAAGGTGAAATTTCAAACCAATGTTGCATCACCTACATTCCATTCTTATATGCACAATAACATCCCTGAAATTAAGATAAAACTACATAAAACTATGCATTTCAATTTTGTTGTTGTTGTTGTTAATAGGATATTGCTTCTGTTTGTTGGTTTGTACTAGGCTACTAGCTAATTTGTTATTATTTATTAACGCAACTTACGCAAGTGATTATTGATTAAGTATGACTTGGCGCTTTGTCAGCTCCAACTTTTTCATCAGGTGGCTTTGATTAATTAATTAGTTAAGTAGTAGTATACTTAACTTAACTCAGCAATCTTAACGAAAATTTTTCAATAGCAATTAGGAGTAACAACTTTTGCTTTCTTATTTTCATTTTTTTTAAAAGAAAAAAAACTTTCTAAACATTTGTGTGTTGCCACCAATTAGGCGCATGCAAGAACTGGAACTTGACATTACACTTGTTATTATTGTCAGTTCTCCCTCTATGTCATTCAAAACCTACAATTAGTTCACTATTTTTTATCACATGCATAGAATTTTAAAATATACATTATGATAAATCCAACAATATATAATATATCATATGGCTAATCTTACATGTAAATTATTGTTATTTTATTGTTGACGTTAGGTTTGTTTGACTCTGATAAGTCAAAGCAACACATTTTGAATGAGGCAGAAGTATGTATAATTAAACTTGAGTGGAGATTACTAAATAAAACACTCTATTTAGTACATTATCTCCACATGAAATACTAGTTGGTTTAGCTTAATCAAGTAAACAAAATTGCTTAGCACATTTGTGACCATTTTGAGGCAACATAGTGGTGTTCTAAACAAAGCCAGGGTGAGGTTTATTTGCTTTAATAAGAAAAAGATAATGGCTCTCGGCGTCCTTAGATTAAGTAGCAATATACCATTTATAGTTGTATTAGTATACGAATACGTTTTAACGAATGTCATGTACGTCTTTTCTTTGGACCGTAGCTTAATTAGTGCTCTATCTGGAAAGCGAAAGAAATGAAAAAACCGTCTAACATTTACTCGTATATGTATAACCGTTTATTTATATGTTTACATGTGTTTAGTATCATCATTTTGGTCTTGTTTACTGGAGGTTATGTTTTGCTGTACTGAACTGAACTAAAGTGAAAATTAATGTATTGAAAAATATAATTAGTATAACTTAATTAATCTGAATTTCATTAAATTACATTTTCACTAAACTGAATTAAACTAAATTGATGTACAGAAAATCTCTGGTAAACAGGGTTTAATTTGCTTAAAAAAGGTTACTTATGTGATAGGTTCTTGTCGAAAATTGAAAAGTCTAGACGGACAAGTTAGATCTGAAAAAAACCCTAATAATTACCAAAAAGTGCAAAGTTACAAACCCTAAGTTTAGGGTTGATGTCATGATTTTTAAATGATCGGAATTGGACTCAAGTTTATGAATAAAACTTGGTTGAATAATTTAAGTCATGTGAGTTTTGTGCCTAATTAAATATGGTTTCATACAACAAAAAAGGTTAAAGTAGTTATATATATTGCTTTGTACTGTAGATTTCCATCTAATATAAATGGTTCAAATGAAATGATTAGCAGCTTTTGGGGCTGGTTCTTCAAAAGTATGAAAAGCCGGAGACATCCGACTCTGTTATTAAAATACAACTGTACAAGCAGAGGCTCATGTTCTCAATTTATTAAAAATAAATAAAAAGAAAAAGAATGATTATCTCTTGAGGACAAAAAGGTGATAATGATCGCCCAACAGCGCTCCATCCGTCTCGGTGAAGAGATAAATTATGATAATTTAGCGTCAGGAACCATTGACTAGTCCACTTCTCGACGCGCACAATGAACCCTTGAAACAAGGAAATTCTCACACTACCATTGCGGAGGCTCGAACTCACAACCTCAGGACAATTGATTATCTCATTACTTTGTCATGGTGATAGATATATATTGTATATGTACTTAAAATAATGAACAAACTCATGAGTATCAATCTAGTGACTAGCCTCCTTCAACGGGCGATCGCATTCCATCTGGCGACTGGCGATGTTGATTGTCTTGAATTAGAGCAGTCAACGCCTGAGAATGTAAATCGAACGTAAGACACCATGTTTTTGGAAGGATTAGTTCAACTGTATTTTCAAAACAATGTTTTTTTTTAAACATCAATTCTCAAAACAATTTAGTTTGTACGTACGTACACTATGTAATAGTGCAAAGTAGTATGCTTCATTTGAGATACTTCACAACGTTTGTTTTGACGTTGTTAGAGCATAATTTGTTCTAAATGAACGTACTCCATGTATCTAAACATAATTTACACACTAGATTTACTAAATTACTATATGCAGGTTCGTTTTTCTGAAGTGTACCATAATATCAATGCACTTTGCATTCTTTAAGTTTTTTTTTTAACCTTAACAATAGTAAGAACATTGAACATTTTTATATATAACACTTCTAGATTTATCATTATTAATTTAAATTTATATACGAGACTATTTCAAATATCAATAATAAAATGGAACAAACTAGGAAATAACTTTTCCTATGAGTACATGTGGATCAATTCCAAGAATGTTCAAATTGGGAGTCCAAATTCCCAAAATATTCAATTTTTGGTTCAAATTCCCAAACTATGTAACTTGGCATATGGTTTGCCAAGTTTCAAAAGATAGAGTAATTGCTAAACCAACCCAAAGTTTGTGATAATTATAAATTGACTCACAAACTTTGTAATGAGCAATATTACAAACTCTAACTCAATTTATATAAAAGGAAAATTAAAATTTTCTGGATATAAACAAATTGAATTACATTGCTATGTGGACACTGGTGCAAGCATGTGTGTTGCTAGCAAATATGTAATACCCAAAGAACACTGGGTAAATGTAGAAAGACCAATAAGAGTAAAAATTGGAAATGGATCACATATCATACTCTCTAAGGTCTGTAAAAATCTTAATATAATGATAGCAGGAGAAATATTTCATATTCCAACTGTATATCAACAAGAATCTGGAATAGATTTTATTATTGGAAATAATTTCTGTCTGTTGTATCATCCATTTGTCCAATACACAGATAGGATAATTTTCACTCTAAACAATAATCCTGTACATATAGGGAAAATAAGAAAAGTTCTTAAAGTAGGAGTTCCGGGTTATTTAGAATACATAAAAAAGAAATCTAAATTACCAAAACCAGAGGCGCTAAATATTAGCCCTAATAAAATTGCTTCTCTTTTAAGGAGGGGGGGTATATATACTAAAGAACAACAACTTTTTGTGCTTCAAAATACAAAACTTTGTAAAATAGAAACACTTTTAGATTCTGTGTGTTCAGAAAATCCAATAGATCCTAACAAATCAAAATATTGGATGACAGCAACCATAAAACTAATCAATCCCAAGACAATTGTAAAGGTTAAACCAATGCAATATAGTCCTAAGGATAGAGAAGAGTTTGGAAAACAAATTAAGGAATTACTAGAATTAAAAGTAATTAAACCTAGCAAATCACCTCACATGTCTCCAGCTTTCTTGGTAGAAAATGAAGCTGAAAAACGCAGAGGAAAAAAGAGAATGGTTGTCAACTATAAAGCTATAAATAAAGCTACAATAGGAGACAGTCATAACCTTCCTAATAAAGATGAGTTATTAACTCTAATAAGAGGAAAGAAAATATTCAGTAGTTTTGATTGTAAATCAGGATTCTGGCAAGTATTGCTAGATGAAGAATCACAATTATTAACTGCTTTTACATGTCCACAAGGTCATTACCAGTGGAATGTCGTACCCTTTGGGTTAAAACAGGCTCCAGCCATATTTCAAAGACATATGCAAAATGCATTTAGAACCTTTGAAAAGTTCTGTTGTGTTTATATTGATGACATTTTAGTCTTCAGCAATAATGAAACAGAACATCTGTGGCAAGTAGCGGCAGTACTCAAAAAATGTGCTTCTCTGGGAATAATACTCTCAAAGAAGAAAACACAGCTTTTTAAAACTAAAATCAATTTTCTAGGACTAGAAATTGAAGAAGGATCTCATCGACCTCAAGATCATATCTTGGAGCATATTCAAAAGTTCCCGGATATCCTTGAAAACAAAAAACAGTTGCAGAGATTCTTAGGAATCCTCACTTATGCTTCTGATTATATTCCTAAGCTTGCCCAGGTCAGAGCACCATTACAAGCAAAGCTTAAGGAAGATATTCCATGGGAATGGAAAGATTCAGATACCAACTATATGGTAAAAGTAAAGAAAAGTTTAAAAAACTTTCCTAAGCTTTATCACCCACAACCTGAGGATAGATTAATCATAGAAACTGATGCATCAGATTTATTCTGGGGAGGAATTCTTAAAGCAGAAAATAATGATAAAGAATACATTTGCCGATACACTTCAGGAAGCTTTAAAGCTGCTGAAAAGAATTATCATAGTAACGAGAAAGAATATCTTTCTGTTATTAGAGTAATTAAAAAATTCTCTGTTTATCTAACCCCTTGCAGATTTCTAGTAAGAACAGATAATAAGAATTTTACTTATTTCCTGAAGATAAATTTAAAAGGAGATAATAAACAAGGTCGTCTAGTTAGATGGCAAATGTGGTTATCTAGATATGATTTTGATGTTATTCATATTGCAGGTACCAAGAATTATTTTGCAGATTTTCTTACCAGAGAATTTCAGCAAGATTATAAAGAATAATACAAATGTTTCTAATGTTTGTTTCTTTGTGAAGCATCCAGCATGGATGAAATGGAGCAGCTAAAGCTGCAAGAAGGACTTTTAGTCCAGGAACTGGAGCTGGTCCGAGCCAAGCTCAAGTATCTTAACCTGATCAAATTGGGTAAAGAAAAAGAGCAAGCTTCTGAAAATGAAGTAAAAAAGGTTATCTTATCACCTTCTCCCTCAAAAGAGAAAGATAAGACTATTCCAACGCAAACGGCAGTTGGTAAAGAATCAACAAATCCGTTGAAGGCTGTGGATTTGCCAAAAATCCAGAAGGAAGTACAAACTTCCATTAAACTGGTTAGTCCAGTAGATTTTTGTTTAAGACCAAATCAGGGAATTCCAATCCCACAGACTAAAGTTACACCTTTAGCATCGGAGAAATCCGAAGAGGGAATTCAAATCCCAAAAAGATCTAAAACATATTATGTGGTCTATAATGGCCCTAATGCCGGGATCTATGAAGATTGGAGCTTCGCCAAAAAAGCAACTGAAGGAGTCTCCAACATTGCACACAAAAAGTTCAAATCCTTCCAAGAAGCAAGAACTTCAGCAGACCTATATACTGGGTCATCTTTACTAGCACCTTTGGAGCTAGTTACCAATGGAGAGATGATGAAGCCTAACACCTTCAGCGCAGCTCTATTGTCTAAAAAGAAGTCATTAACCTCACTAGGAAGGCTTCCCAGCAAACCAAGGGAAGACATGGCAAAATCTACGAAAGTGGATTACTCCGATGAAATTACGGAAGCAGGCTTCGAATACTGCTATCGATATGCAAGATCTGCCAATGAAGAAAAGTTTTTGGAAGAAAAGTTCTTCACTACAGACTCCAAAAACTTAAGTTACTACAACTTCACCAAGAATGCTAATCCCGAACAGGTCTATGAGGCATTCCAATATGGTTTGGTAAAAACCATATATCCAAGTCCTAATTTATTAGAAATTAGCCATTTTCCTAAGGCTATTATTGATACAATTAAGACTTTCAGAAAAAAATGCACCAAACCAGGGCAAGAAGTTTTTCTGAAAATTAATAGTTCCGGTCCATACTGGAATCAACTAGGATTATTGGTATATCATCCTCAGCATTTAGTCCAGATTGGCATTTGCAAAGGAGATCATTATCATCCATCTCAGCCTATGGAGTGCAAACTTGAGGCTAGCGATTTGCTACCCTTAGCAATAAAAAGATTGGAAGGTTTTGTTCAAAAACTGTTCAGTTTTAGTTCAGATGATGGACTATTTGTCAATTATCAAGATGCCACCATCTTGATATACAGCAAGTCACCCAAGAAGATCAGCGAAGCCGATGAAGGCAAATTTGTCAAATTCCAAAATACTTTGGTTAATCCATTTATTTTGGGGGAACATATTCCAGACCTTTGTAAAAGGTTGAAGAATTACCGCAGCAATTATCTATGCGGTAGGTGCTCAGAAGAAAGTGGATCTTCCACTAAAGAAGATAATGACGTCTCCACCATCAGGGCTGCCGACAGTCCTATGGACCCCTCCACTTCAAGTGACAGCAGGTAGTGGGATAATAATGCATCTGCTCTGAGTGGGTGCAATAATGCAGTAGTGCGTCTACTTTAAGTAGATGCAATAATGTAAGTGCGTTTGTACGTAAGGGATGACGCACCCCTCTTCAATAATACAGATCCTTCCTTCTCTATAAAAGGAAGTTCTTTTCTTGTAATAAGGGAGCGCCCCTCACTTCTGCGCCTCATTGTAATTTACTTTCAACCTCTGTAATCCCCTGGAGACGAACCTCGTCCAGGATTCTGTCTGATCTCCGGATCTACTATGTGTGAATAAAAAGCCCTTTAGGGCCCTCTTGTAATTACATGTAAGTTTCTATAATCTGTATCTTCTTTCTTATTATTGATTGTTGTATGCATGCTTATCTGTTATAATGAAACCTGGAGTCCATAGAATAGGGAGTACCGCTTAGGCAGGTGGCCGTTTAGGGAAACAAGATTCGCAGGATTGGTTAAGTTATAAACAGATAGCATGATAACCATACACTCTTAATAATATAGTAAGGAAGATATAAGGAGCTTGCATGAATTACTTAGGGTTCTAAAGTATTTAATTCATAAACTACATTAAATAAAGTAACGAAGCTTGAATGAGCAAAAATATTTGTAAATCTATTCTCAACAGAGAAATTTCAAAAGAAGATAAAACTTTATCTGAATTCCATAGGAATAATGACAATAGTCAATCCAGATACAGGTTTGGAACTAAGTTTTGTAAAAAACATCAACTCCAAATCTATATACAATTTATGCCTACCTCAAAATTTTGCATAAAATGTATAAAAGAATCTCAAAATTCTGCATAAGAAAGAACTCAAAATGAGTAAAAACATTTGTAAATCTATTCTTGACAGAGAATTAACTAAAGAAGATAAGAAATTATCTAAATTCCGTAGAGTTGGCCCTTATAGTCAATCTAGGTATAGTTTTGGAACAAGATTTTGTGAAAAACATCAAACTCTTGTGCATTATATGAACATCTATAAAGGATGTTTAAAATGTTTAAAAGAAAAATAAAATTCCGCACCGACCACCAAAAACCTGGTATCAGATCCATGTTTAAAATAACAATAATTATCTAAAAGATTCAACATTAAAATGAATCATTTAAAAGATATAGAAGAAACAATTGATGAAAATCAAGATGTTTCTAATATTCAAACCTTTGAATCTAATCAAGGATTCAACGGAAGTTTCTTGATAAAACAAGAATTACTTTCAAAAATTAGGTCCTCAAGACTTAACTTAAGAAAAGAAAATATTTTTAATATATCTCTTTTAGAGAAATTAAAAAGGAAAAATAGCATCTACTATTTTGTAGGAACTAAAGAAATGCATGTAGATATCAAAGATACTACAGGAGCAGTATATTTACCTTTAATCACTCGAAAAGAGATTGAAGAGAACTTATTAAAAATAGATAGTAAGATTCGATCCACTATCACAATGGTACACTTTGGTGCCATTAAAATCTTATTGAAATCAGAATTTCAGGAAGGAATAAATTCTCCAATTAAAATGGTTTTAATGGATAATAGGATAAATGATAGACAAGACTGCATTTTAGGTGCGGCTAGAGGAAATTTAGCCTACCAAAAATTCATGTTTACAGTATATCCTAAATTTGGAATTAGTCTAGAAACAGCAAATTTAGACAAAACATTATCCTTCGTTCATAAATTTGAAAGAGAAAATTTAATGAATAAAGGAGATAAAGTATTTAGCATAACCTATCTGGTCGCTTATGCTTTAACAAATAGTCATCACAGTATTGACTATAAAAAGAAAGAATACATTGAATTAGAAGATGTATTTTCACAAGTAGGAACTGTAGAAGAAAAACAGTTTTCAGAAATAACTCCTTTAGACAACTCTTGGGCTATTGACATAGCTAAAGATAAAAGGATAATGGGAGAAAAATATAAATCAAAAGTAGAAAGAAATAAACTTATAATCGGAGAACCCTCCAGAAGAAGTATTTCTAAAGAACCCAGCGAGAGAGATCTCTTGATGGGAATGTCAAAACGAATAGAGGACATGAAAATTCAGCTTGAAGAAATGTCCTAATGAGTTTTACAGAAATAAAAGAAGAGATAAACCTTCTAAAAACAAAATTAGAAGAAATTCTAAATATTCTAACTACAGAAGATAATAAGTTAGAAGCTGCAGCAGCAAAAATTATCATTGAATTAACAACAGTAATTCAAGAAAACCAGAAGGTAGTCTTAGGTCAAAAAGATTTAAAAATAACTCCTTTAGGTAATGAAGAAAGACCAAAGCCTATAGGTTTAGAAAAATATTCTTACCCCAATTACGGAGTAGGAAATGCAGAATTAGGATCCTCTGGAAATCCTAAAGCATTAACTTGGCCATTTGGTAAAAATGACAAACAACCAATATGACCAACTATATACCAAAGATCGAAAAAATCTTTTGGGATCATCTAGAAGGTGATGAATTACAGGTAAACGAAGAAAACTTCGATTTACTTGACCATGCTCTCAGGTTGCTAGAATTAGAAAATAATGAACTAACAAACCAAGAAATAGAAAACAGTCCTGAACTAAAGCAATTGTTTGGAATTGAAGACTTAAAAGTCTTAAATAATGAAGAATCAGCTAGTGAATCTGAAATAAGCGAACAAGTAATTAGCAATTACGATTCAGATGACGTACCTAAAAACTTTAACATAAATGTTAAAAGAGAAGAAGGAGAAAGCTCATATATGGGCTCTAAAAGAAGAAGAGCTAATCAACCATGGTATTTTCCAGAAAGTGCAAAATCCAAAGTTTTTAGTTCAAAAGGAACAGATGATAATTTCCTAAATATTGACTGTCAAAATAATAGGAAAGAAATCATTGATAAATGGGCAGCAGAATTAAGTTTAGTAATTCAAACTAATCCTGATGCCTATACAGAATCAAGAACTATATTGTTGTTAATAGAACATAAGAGTCTAGGAATAGCAAAAGAGTTCATAAAAAACACCATCTGGACAGATGATAATAACAACATTCCATATAATATTCTAGATATAGTTCTAGATGGATTATATACTATGTTCCTAGGAATTGATTTTACTGGTGATAAAATACATGAAAAACAACTAGTACAAGAAAAAGCTAGGAAACGTTTAACAGAACTACAACTCTGTGATATATGTTACTTAGAGGAATTCAATTGTGACTATGAAGTAAATCTTTACAAACTAGAACAAATTGAATTTCCAGAAATGATACTTCAGTATCTTAGAAAAATACCTTTGGTAGGAGAAAAAGCATTAGAAAGGTTTAAAATTGAAACTTTCAATAGAAGAACTTCTAGCTACAGTCTAGGATATGCTATAAGAATAGTAAAAGATGAACTGTCAAAATTCTGTGAACTAATAAGAACTCAGAAAAAACTTAAAAAGTTTAATAAAAACTGTTGTGCAATATCAGGAGAAAATCCTGTAGAATATGGCTGCAGAACAGAATACAAAAAGAAGAAAAAATTCTTTTCTAGGAAAAAATCTTCTAAATATAGGTTTATTAAAAAGAAAAAGAGATTCCGACCAGGAAAATTCTTTAAGAAAAAATCTGATAACAAATCAGAAAAACAAAAATTCTGTCCAAAAGGAAAGAAAAATTGTAGATGTTGGGTTTGCAACATAGAAGGACATTACGCTAATGAATGTCCTAATAGGCAAGATAATAACAAAATAAAATTGTTAGAAATTGCATATGAAATGGGATATGAACCTATAGAGGAAAAATATGATGAAATAGAAAAAGTTTACATCATAGAGATAGATTCCAACTCTAGTGAAACAGAATCAGATGAATTAAATACATCTGATTAAACCTTAGGGGTAAAAATAAAAATAACAAATAAAATGAAAAAGCAAAACAAAAGTTCTCAAAGAGAACATTTTGGGAATTTTGTGTACAAAAGTGCATATTCTTGGAATTTTGCCAGTACATGTAGGTCATGTTCAGTTCAGATTATTTAATCAGCTCCAATCAGTTTCAATCAGCTCCAATCAAATTCAGTTTCAATCAGCTCTAATTAGCCTAGTGCATATATACTTACAATTACAAATAATTTATTAAGTAAGTGTCTTTTTTCCAATGAAATCTGGAGAATTATTGACGACCCAAATAAAATAATTGTTAACTACATGTGTAACTGTTTGTCCGATAAAGGAGAAATGGAGAGAACCTTATCCTCTCACTAACCTTGATTATGTTATCTTGAATGTTACTCAGCATAATATTTATTTACCAGTCATGATCATCGTGCAGTTGTCAAAAGAAAAGGTAGAAAATGGTGTGGCAACGATCCACCGCCGCCATGTTCACTACTAATCAAGCAAATTTTAAATACTAAGCACAAAACTAATCAATCTGTTGATGCATGCTCTTTGTTTTAACTTTATAAGGCAGACGTATGGATGGATCTTACCTCCAAAACTCAACATTGTCGGGCCCACACCTCAATACTGGCTACCCAAATCTCCTCACCGTCGAAAATGAAATATCACTCCCATTCATAAAAAAGTGTGCCCAGATAAAATTGACTAAAAAATGTGTAGTTTCGGCTGGGACGGGTGAGTATTTATTTTTTACCCAAACTCCTAAAAAGAGGCTTTACCATGCATATGTCTCACTATATAGTTGATTAAACAAGAGTTGAATGCCACATCGAGTATTTAGGGCTTAGGATAGTAGACCTAGGGGTGGTTTGGTTCGCGTACTAAACGTAGTAAATATGGAATCCGCGTATTTAAGATTTTGGATTGTTGTTTGGTTAGCGTATAATGGTTTTTTTTTTAAATGAAACCACCGTTGGTGGTGGAGGGATTATATTGGCTTCCCCATGCCGTAAATAACAGAACAGAAATAAAATACAGGTGCCCGAAGGCGATATTTCATCGGCTTTCGCCCGGAAGCAGGGTTAAAACGCTGGAAATGACGATTACGCGGAAATTCAATTTCCCACACAACGTGGGAAATTTCTTACCGAGTATTACCTAGGTCGAAATGAAATACGCGTAATTTTTATACGAAATTACCATTTTCTCCCCACCATTACGTAATTTTTCTACGATCATGCATATATATATATTTTATTTCCTCCAGTTTTATTTTGCTGCAATTTCTGTTTTAAACTTCTTATAACGTTTTTTGTTTATTTAACTGTACGTATACATATTATTAACATGGGATTTAGAATGGAATATTTTATTGTTATCAAATTTTCTTATTTTGTGATTTTATTTTTGAAGTATAATTATTTTTTGATTTTTTTTAGAGAACAATAAATTGTTTTTTATAAATTCAAGTGAGTTTTTTTGATTATTTGGAAAATTACAATAAGTTGAATATTTTATTCGATTGAGTTTATTTGAATGTTTTTGGGATATATAGTTGAAAAACTGTTAGATTCGAGTGATTGAATGTTTTTTGATATATAGTTGCAAAATTGTTAGATTCGAAAGAAATACGTAAATCAACCAAACAACATGTAGTAAATAAAATCCTAGGAATTATAAAATACGAAGATGCAACCAAACAGTTTTTCCAAATTCTGAGTATTTTGATGGAAGAATTTATTTCCGAGTAATTACCAAATCCGTGGGAATTTAATTCCCACATGAACCAAACGACCTCCTAGTGTTCGCACAGTTTATGTGAGTATTTTAAAAATATTTCAATAGTTACTAATATTGAGACCATGAATTGTGGTTAATTTGAAAAATATTGATATTTTAAAAATCACTACCCTCACACACATATGCTTATGCATGCATTTCCTAATTATTTATATGGGTAAGTTAATATTGGAGTTAAGATTAACACCTATAAAATAGCTAAAATTAATTACATCAATTGTTTGGGTGTATAATTTCTAAAATATACTTAGAGCATCTCCAATGCATAGAGCCTCACCCATATTAATAGGAGTCATTTGGCGAATTTTTATTGGGCGTCTCTATGACATGGATAAAGAGACATTGAAAATGAAATTTTATTCTCCAATGCAAATATCATGAATCAATCTTCATCATGATATATTTGAACAAAATGAATTGATTTTAATGCATTAAATGGTAAATTAATTATTGAAAGCCTCAATATGAGCCTCTATTTTGAGAGGGTCTAATTGAGGGTGTCAATAATTAATGTTGACACATAGGATCAAAGGTTTCAAAAAATGGTTGCATTGGAGATTGTTTTTCAAGTTGAAAGCCTCTAAAATGACATGGCTAGTGAAGTTTACTTATTTGATGCTTGCATTGGAGATGCTCTTGGTTCACGTAGGATTTAAATTCCCACGGAATTTATAATTACGCATTTATTCATTTATTTCTTGTCAAAATACGCGTAATTGTCAATTCTGCATTTTACGTATTCTCCGTCAACCAAACAACTATACACTTTCTAAAATCTGAGTTTTTTTTTTTTATAATTTTCATATATTTTACGCAAATCAAACTACTCCTTATATGGTAAATAATTTCAATCTTATCTTAAATGTGGAATTGCTTAGTTGAATTGTTTTTTATATATATAGTATATACTATTAAAGGTAAAAAAAATTTAGAGACCACATGTAAATAGATAAGTGGATATATATTTTGATTAAAGGAATTCAATAATAACTCGATTTTAATTCTAAAAACAATATTGTATAAAATTCGCCTTCCTCCATTTTCTCAAAATTAAAATTTGAATTAACAATATTTTCTTTCCTTTTGTTAAATAGAATTATGAAATTATGTGCTACACTCACACATGACACACCTATTTGATAAGTAGCCTCTATCCCCATACGAGTATTTTATGAATATAATAGTTTCCCTTTTTGGTTTCAGTTAAAAGAGGAAGCCATTTGATCTGCTGCTATAAATAGCAAGGAAACGGCCATTCATTTTCGTGTTCATCCTTCATTCCCAACAATAACGAACACCATCCCTCCTTTTCCCTCCAATATCTTCACACACATTTCAAACCCAAAAACAAATAAGCAATAAATCATCCCCATTCTCACACACCAACACGCACACACTTTTTTCACATATTATGTGACCGGACATTATGGGGCGACGGGCACGACCGGAGCCGGAGGACGAAGGGGGAAGCTCGAACGGCGGCCATGGAGAATACGAGGTCGAGGATCTGAAAGACAAGATTCAGTCCTCGCTCGGGAGCCGTTTCGCTCTGATTAAGTCGGAGCTGGGCCTCGACGCCGCCGGAAACCGCCGTCGGTTTAGCAGAGGGAATGTTCTCAACGACCTTTCTCACGGCTACATTGACCCCGAAACCAGCAGGTCCGTCCGTTTCCGTGTTACTGTGTGTGTGCGTGTTTTTTTTTAATTGGATGGTTACGTTATTTTCTCTACCGTCTCTTTATAATCGCTTTTAATTAATGGTTGATCTTAGCTGTTCATTGCTTATCCATCAACGTCTTCCTCAATTTGCGGGCGATTTCGTGTGATAGAGTTCACGTGGACTCGCAGAAGATATCTGATGAATTGTCACTAATCATCTTTAAAATATTTTGTGACAGGATAATTTATACTAGTTGTTAAATTAATTTTTCCTGAAAAATAATATTATTAGCACATCTGTGACTGAAACGTGGCAGGAGAGTTGTGGTGGCTGGTCACTCACTCCCCTTTGAAATCTGGCCATTTTTAGCTGTACAAAATGAACATGGACCTGATTCTTTGCGTTGACTTTAAGGGTTTTGATTCAGAAAATGAAAATATATTTCAGAATGATCTTATCTGCAGTGGAGTTTTGAAATCTGCTATTCCTGATCAGGGGAGTGATTTTTTTCTGAGGCTGATTTGCTGGATTATTAAAAAAATATAAAAATAAACATTGCAGTAATGATATGCTAGTGACTTTAGTAACTTTCTTTGTTTTTTTTACTAGTTTTGGTAATAGGTAATAATTGAGTTGGATCTTGTCTTCCATTTGGTAAGGTTTAGGTCTTTATTGGTATGAAAGTTGGATTTCTTAATTACAAGTGAGTGTGTGTAGTTTTGTTTTTATGGATTTATGTTAATTTTTTAAGAGACAGACAGTGTAGAACTTTAGGATATAGAATGCTGTGAATTGTGATTGTGAGTGGTTGGATAAAGGAAACACTTTGAGGTGTATTTCCTGTGAAAGGCCACTTGTAGTGGTACTAATAGGGTGATTAGGGGAATGGGAGCCACATCCTTGTTGTGAAACTACACATCATCACAGCTGCATAGTTATTAGGTTGGTCATCAGTTCATGCATGCATTCCCTATCTCTATTTATTTAGGTTTCTACTCCCTCCGTTCCAACTCAAACTACACACTTTCCTAGTCCGTCGTACCTGATTAAGACGTTTAGAAAAATAAATTTAAGTTTGAAGGAGATTTCGAGAAAGATATTATGTATTTAAATGAAGTTGAACCTTGTGTCTCAACCAAACATGATGGGATAAACTTTTATAGATGCATCAATCAAACAGAGCAAACACTCATGTAAGATAGACTAGAGTATGCTTCATACTTTCATTGCATATGTAGCACATTCCAGGGAAAGAAGCAATCTTAGCTGTGTACAGACTACTTTTCAGTTTGGCTAGAATGAATATTTTTATCTAAACTAACTTTTTCTATTGAATACGCCAACTTAATCCATATAATTCAGAGAAGCATAAATGTTAACTGTTTCAAAGTTGAGGATAAAGACATACTTGTGATTCTCAATCTAACCGAACCATGAAACTGCCCAGATGAAATAATGATTTTATATGATGATTGGGATGAAACATTTTTCATGTGGTAAATATCTTTCTGCCTGATGAAACGCAGGTGGTATCGGACGTGGGAAAAGTTCATACTCGTATGGGCACTATACTCTTCAATTTTTACCCCTTTGGAGTTTGGATTCTTCAGGGGAATGCCAAAGAATATCTTCTTGTTGGACATTATTGGTCAAGTTGTTTTCTTCATAGACATTGTTCTGCAATTCTTTGTGGCTTATGTAGATAGCCATACCTATGTAGTGGTGAAAAGGAGAAAATTAATCGCCATTCGGTTAGTCTTCCTTCCTAAATTTTTTCTGAAAGACTGTGCAGTATGCACCATTCTTTCTTCTAACCTTTTAATCTGCTGCTTCCTGATAGGTACATAAAATCTCACTTTATAATGGATCTTCTTGGTTGCATGCCTTGGGATGTTATTTACAAGGTCATATACTTATCCTGTGAATACTCCTTTTTTGTTAACTATTTTAATCTTCGCTGGATTTCTTTTCTGACACTTGATGCTGCATATTTCCCTAACTAGGTTTCTGGCAATAAAGAAGTGATCAGATACCTTCTTTGGATTCGGATGAGTAGGTTACGGAAGCTGACCAAGTTTTTCCAGGATATAGAGAAAGATATAAGGATCAACTATCTATTTACTAGGATTGTGAAGCTTATTTTTGTTGAGGTATATTGTACACATACAGCGGCATGTATATTTTACTATCTAGCCACCACTCTCCCCCAAGAAAAAGAAGGCTATACCTGGATTGGAAGTTTGAAGTTGGGTGACTACAGCTATGAAAACTTCCGAGATATTGATCTTTGGAAGCGGTACATAACCTCGATGTACTTTGCGATAGTCACCATGGCAACTGTTGGTCAGTTCATTGTTTTACTTCATTTTATCATCTCACACAAAGTTAGCTACTTCATGTTGTTTGGCTTCATGACCCATATTCTGATGGACTTTTGCAGGTTATGGAGATATACATGCTGTCAATGTGAGAGAGATGATCTTTGTTATGATCTATGTTTCGTTTGATATGATTCTTGGTGCTTATTTGATCGGTAACATGACGGCCTTGATTGTGAAAGGATCGAATACAGAAAGATACAGGGATAAAATGACTGACATCATGAAGTACATGAACCGAAACAAACTTGGGAAAGATGTCCGAAATCAAATCAAAGGTCATTTGCGCTTAAAGTATGAGAGGACCTACACAAATTCTGTTGTTCTCCAGGATGTGCCAATCTCCATCCGTGCTAAGGTTTCGTAACTGCAGATCTATTTTGCATTTCTTTTATTGGAATTTGAAATATGGTTTCAAAGCTGCAGATTTATCATATATCTAATTTCTGAGAATATCACTTAACTGCAGATTTCACAACGGTTATATAAGGAGTTCATAGAAAGTATTGATCTCTTTAAAGGATGTTCTGCAGAATTTATCAACCAAATTGTAAGTTGCTTTTACCTCTCATGTCCTAACGCATTTAGGCCAATACTTTTACCATTTTATTTTCCGAAATCAATCAGTGAGATGATGAAAGTAATATGATTGTCACTTCATATTTCAGGTAATTAGACTTGAAGAAGAGTTCTTCTTTCCAGGAGATGTTATCATGGAGCAAGGAAACGCAGTTGACCAGATATATTTTGTCAAAGAGGGTCTTCTGGTACTGTATTTATCTTCTTGTATATCCATTTTTCTTACTGAACATTTCTTTTCATAGATCAGATGCATTGTTTTGCAAATTTTGACAGTTGTTTTTACAGGAGGAGGTCAAAGATGGGATAGATGAATTGACGTCACATTTAAATCCTGGAGATGTTGTCGGGATTATTGCTATACTTTGCAACATTCCCCAGCCAAAAACTATCCGTGTAGGCCAGTTATGCATACTTCTGCGCATTGATAAGCAGGCGTTTTCCAACATTCTCGAAGTTTATTTTCATGATGGCAGGAGAATCCTTTCTAACTTATTAGAGGTAATTTGACTACTATTTGATCGTTGTTTCTTCTCATTTCATCCTTTTTTTTTTTCTATATGGCCCTGTAATTTTATTGAACCTTTTCTATATGATAGGGGAAGGAATCAGCTTTTGCTATTAAGCAACAGGAAAATGATATTGGATCTCATATCGCGAAACAAGAAGTTGAACTGGCTCTGAGGGTGAATTGCGCGGCTTATTATGGTGATCTGCAGCAGCTCAAAAACCTGGTTCAAGCTGGGGCTGATCCTAACAGAAAGGATTATGATGGAAGATCACCTTTGGTATATTTTCAACTGTTACATTATTGAAGCAGGCATAATGTTAAATATTCTCTATTAAAAATGCCTAAAGTATAATGGTTTTTGTTCATTTTCTTTGTCAACAGCATCTTGCTGCATCAAAAGGTTACGAAGATATTGTGCAATTTCTTATCCAAGATGGAATAGATGTAAATGTTGCAGGTAATATTCCATCTCAAGCTTTCAAATGGCCTGCCTCGATATTTGTTTCTTAGAGCATCAATCATACTGATTTTATGCCTAATGGCAACAGATAACTTTGGCAATACACCAATATTGGAGGCCATTAAGAATGGACATGAAAGTGTGGCTTCATTACTAGCAAATGAAGGAGCTTCATTACAGATTGAAAATGCCGGTAGCTTTTTGTGCACGGTTGTTCTCCAAGGGGATTCAGATTTTCTGCGAAGGTTGCTGTCCAGGGGCATAGATCCAAATTCCCGGGATTATGATGAAAGAACTCCACTTCATGTAGCTGCTTCTCAGGGCTTGCTTGTGATGGCAACTCTTCTTTTGGATGCTGGAGCTAGTGTTTTCTCAAAGGACAGGTACATTATCTTTATTACTGTAAAACCTTAAACTTGACTTGAGATTAGGCTCATTGGTTTTGGATAATTTTAATTTGCAGATGGGGAAACACTCCACTTGATGAAGCGCGAATTTCTCGAAACAAGAAAATGGTGAGTCTCTTGGAAGCAGCAAAACCACATCAGGCATTTGAAGAACCTCCCAAGTCTGTTGACAACTCGGAAGATATTACAGGTATGCAAAGGCAACAAGTTAATTACTTTATGCAAATTCTCCTTCCTCTGAAAATGACATTATGTTTTTGTGTGAAGCTGAACTTGAATGGTATGTGATAACAGATAAAAGGCGACCGATAAAATGCACAGTTTTCCCATATCCTCCATGGGAACATAAGGATGCTAGAAAATGTGGAGTTGTGCTGTGGGTTCCTAGCAGCACAGAAGAGCTGATTCAGGAAGCATCAGCCCAACTGGACATTTCTTCGTGTTCTTGTATACTATCCGAAGATGCAGGTAAAATTATCGATGTGAAGATGATCAGTGATGGCCAAAAGTTGTACATGATGATGAGGGATACAGATTAAGGTTTCACACTCAACCTACTATGTATGTTGTATACTATTTGTTCATGCCTCTAGTTAGCTTTGTACAAAAATAAATGCTCATTTTGCCTTGAATGAGCTACCAAAAAGTCCTTTGTGTGAAATCCGAGGTATGCACTCGAAATTCCGGCATTGTCACGAGCCCTACTCGCAGGAGCCTCCAAAACGCAGTCTTATGATGGCGGTTTCTGAACCGCAGCCTGCGTGATATCCTTGAAAACTGAGTTTGATCCTTTCTGCTTCGGTGTGGAACTCGAAACAGTTCTTCAACTTCAGGCCCTGGCTTGTTTTCGTGCACGATTTTCGGTGTGTTTCCAGCTCTCCCAGAACTGAGTTCCATTGGCAGAAGGCGACCTTGGAAGAAGATTTCATCAGCAATGCAGATATCGAGTTCTTTCGAGTCGTTCCAGGGCCAGAAACTGAATTCTTCTTCAGAATCAGGAACCTGTTCAGGGATTTGATCACCTTCTTTGATTGCCTGTTGATGGTTTCTCGAATCTTCGTTGCCATTTCGCTTTTCTTGTTCTTCCTCCTCCATGCTGTTCATGGAATCATTTGAAAGCTTCCTGTAATCATCAATGTCCATATTTACCTGCCAAAATCAAGGTGACTATTATTTACTACAGTAATAAAAAAGTACTTAAATCGTTACTAAATCAGCTAATCGAATCGATTTGTCGAACATATTATCAATGTAGGAAGAGAAATTTTACCGCAACACTGGAAGAAGGAATTGGCAGCCATGTTGTATCTTGATCAAAAGAGATGTTTTCTGGGATTATTCTTGGATATGAGCAAAAAAGTTTAGAGCCTTTTCCAGAATATTTTCCCTTAGCTTTCTTAATGCATGAGAAAAAAGTTCTGAAGAACCACTTTTTTACTCTGCCCATATTATTTCCAGAACGATTGAAGCAATGTGATTGAAAAACAAAATTGTGGAATTTGAAACTGTGCATTTTGAATATTTAATCAAGGAAAATGTTCAATTTAAGGAAACGATTTTTTATGATTTCAATAGTCTTTCCATTTGTTATTATGATTTGACATTCTCTATATATTCAGTTCAAAATTAACACAAATATTAGGATCGCCGGTCATGATGGGTTAAAAATGGCAAGTTTCCGGCAGTAACGTCTGAGTGATCCAAAAATCAAGATTTTAATTGTGTAATTATATTTCATGAAATATTTTATGATTGTCTGGTAACAGTAAGCTTATCACAAATATTCTTTGTTTTCCCAACGGAATCAAAATGAATAAGATTGGATTTAATTGAACTTAAAAAATCACGAACACATAAATCTTGCAAATTTTAACGATCCAATATATGTAACTGATATGATAATTTTGAAATTTATCATTTATCATTATAATCTATAGAAAATGTAATATTTAATAAAAAAATATAAATATATTTATTTGAACTGAAAAAATACAAATATATTTATTTAAACTGAACTGATATACAAAAACAATGGTTGAATTCTCGGGGGTGCGAGATCGACTAGGGGGTAAAGGGTTATTTTGTAAAGATTAAAACCTTATTGTTACAATAATTTAGCATTATGGAAGTGGCCACAGTACCGCAATCCCTTAGTTTCGCCTCGGTATAGTAAACCTTCCGCGTGAACGGGCGAAAGTAGACGGTAATTCAAAAAGAGAGAAAACTATATATATCATTAAGATCTCGCTAATTGAAGCGTAAAACTTGACGGAAATGGCTGTGGGCAGCTCTTGAAGTGGAAGAAATCTCAGCCGTTGATTCCTCGTCTGGATCATCCGATCTATGACTAATTAGTAATTACCATGCGGAATGTGTTGTTTAGAAAATCCCCCAAGAGGGAAAGAAATGACCAAATACTATTTAGTGGAAGCATATGGTTTGTTGATCGAAGAGAGAAAATGTGCAAAGTTATACTAACTAATTTTAAGTCCAAGGTTTTACCACAATATATAGAGGAGAAACTAAAGCAAAGTGTGGTACTTTTGGAAAGTTCATTATTTAGTTGGGTCATGATGAATTCCATTTGATTATGTTCAGGAATCACGATACTTCAAATCGTGCGTAGACCTGCATTTTCCAAGTTTGAGAAAAAAAATAATAATCGTGCGTAGACTTCCACTTTATAATAATCGTGGATAGATTGACGAAACAATCAACCATGGCTGCTTCTCAAACAACCATCATTTAATTCCTGAACCACCATTTTGTATCCTTTACTACCATTTTTACGACGTTTGATCATCGACGTTAAGGTTGCAGCTGTCTTACGTTTATGACGAGGTTGTGGTGCTGCTAATGAGGTTTGAATAACGTACGAACTTTGATACTGATGTTTGGGATTCCAATGTTGATGTTACCTATCGCACCGTCTATAATGGTAAGGTGATGAAGTCAAGATGCAATAATGACATGGTAATAAGGGGTAAAGAAGATATGAAAAGAAATTTAAAAGTAGGGATATGAATTATTTTTCAAATAGTTTTTGGTACCTTAAATTTTTTTTTATTGCAGCCAAACTTTTATAACAATAAACTTTTCCACTTATGATTAAGTATAACTAATGTGAATTCTCAAAAGAAAATTGCATAATAAGCATATGAAAATAAAAATATTCAATTTGATTTTTGTTCTTTAAATAAATAAAAATATTTTCCCATTGAATTCAGATTATAATAGGCTACATAAAGGACTTTGACTATTAAGTTCTAGTAGTTGATCAATTTTGTTTTTTGTTTTTTAGTTTCTAGTAATGCTTGTAGAAAATACCAAAAGACTAGAGTAATTATAATTGATGAATTGATGACCAGTTTTTTGTTGTAGTCAAACTTTGAGTGGAGTCCAGCATAGTTATACAATCCCTTTCTTGTTTTAACTTTGAATGGAGTGGCATATATGCTCATGTTTGACATCCAAAGCTTGTATATATACTTTGTGAAAATATATATAATTTGAGACTTTGGGTCTATTTTCCAGAGCTAATTTCTTTCCGTACTAAACTGAAGTGAAGTGAAGTTTAATGTATTTTAAAAAATTAGCATAATTGAATTAAGCTAAATTCCATAAAATTACATTTTTACTAAACTGAACTGAATTAAATTAACAGAGTTGATCTACTGATAAACTCTGGCAAACAGAATTTATTAGACTATTTTTAAAGACCAATTCTTGGGTGAGACAGCCTCACCCAAGAGACAGGACCAAATAAACACTCTTTTTGGTGAGGTTTGATGAACTGATACAAAGGTTTTGATGAGATGACATGTTTGATGAGGTGGCGTTGAGATTTGATGAGATGGTAGTGAGTTATGATGAGGTGGTAGTAATGAAAATTTTCTTATTTGGCCTTGCCTCACATGAGAATTAGGCCCTGTTTGCAAGAGCTTATCTGTAGATCAGTTCAGTTCAGTGAAAATGAAATTGATGAAATTCATGATAATTCAGTTATGCTGATTCCATTTTTCAATACATCATTTTTACTTCAGTTTAGTTCAATTCAATTCAATTCAGTTCAGTTAAGTTCAGTACATGGTGGAAATAAGCTCTATCAAACAGGGCCTTATCATTTAAAAAAAAACTATTTTTAAGAATTAATGCTGAATTGTAAAATAGCTATTCCAAAACATTGGGCTTCATCTTTTAATTGAAAGGTTTGGGCTCCTTCGTCAACTTCCTGCGGCCCATATAGGTTTAGTTTCCCCTATATTCCCACATCGGAAAGAGGAGAAACCAGAGATCAGTATATTAGTTCCAGCAAAACAAAGGAGTTCGTCCCTTCGGGGACATCCGATAAAATTGGAACGATACAGAGAAGATTAGCATGGCCCCTGCGCAAGGATGACACGCACAAATCGAGAAATGGTCCAAATTTTTTTGTTCATTTTTCCGGTGACGAATTTTCCGGCCGTTTTTTTGTACAATTTTCCCCTTGTTCTCTCCGACCAAATTTCCGGAATTTTTTTGCTTACTCTGAGTGGCGGAGCTGGGTATGGGATGCGGTTAAGGTAAAACAGCGGTGCATTAACATTTTCAGGTAGCAGCCAATTTTGAAAGCTAATCTATCAATTTTCTGCCTGTGTTGATGTTGGGACTTGTGCTCGAAGTATCCTGAATCCTCTTATATAGTTGGTGGCCATTGATAATGAGCAGGTTAAAGCTGCTGTTTTTTCCCCCGAACTCAGACTTAGAGCTTTATTATTATGAATCTGATCCTCATAGTTATCAGTACTTATATTGATATCCCTATTTCTGCAACTGCCTTTGGACTCTCCTGTCGATGCTCTATATATTACAAAGCATAACTGTGACTTCAGCCTAAGTTTTCTTTATGCATTTATACTGTCTAATGTCTATGGTCTATTCTAAGTTACCCTACTGTCTTGTGAACCTAGGTGGCTTCTGTTTGTTTATACTCAGCTCCAAAGTCATGCTTCTGTTTTCTTAATGTTTGATATGCTTAGTTAGGCAGGCGCTCACGAGCTCACTGTTAACTCAGCCTTATTTATGTATATGACCTGCTTGTTTCAAAAGCTTAGGTTAAGCTTCTAGTACTGCCTATGAGATCAAATTGCATTCTTGATAAAGTGCTGTGGATTTTAATCATTTTATACATCTGGATCCAACCTTATGTTAATGTTACTATAATCTGTTTGTACCTCTTGGCCGGTGGCATGGTCCTCTTTGCTGTTTAAACTCTATAATTCTGTAAAGATGCAAATAGCTTGAGCCTCGTACATGTATTACAGAAGACTGTGGCGCGCTTTTGCAGCCATTAAGCTGCAGAATTGGATATCGGATCTCTCTCACCATTCTGATTATGCCCTTTTTGACAAGTGTCTTGTTTTAACATGCTCACTTTGATCATCTGCCATGCCTTGTTTTTTGCAGTTTCAGAAAGCCTATCAGTCTCTACTTTAGGTAGCCTCTCTGCCACAATTCAATTTCTTATACATCCTTAGGTAGCCTATCTTTTCATGAATGATTAGGGTCTTATATTTTCTCATGTGTAAGGGTGATGAACTATATTAAGACGACCTCAACATTTTACAGGTTTTTTGTTTGCTCTGCTGGGCATGAGGCGCGGTTAAGGACTCAAGGTGAAACAGTAGTGCATCTTCATTGGAACGATAACAAAATTGGAACAATACATAGAAGATTAGCATGGCCCCTGCGCAAGGGTGATACGCACAAATCGAGAAATGGTCCAAATGTTTTTGTACAATTTTCCAGCAACCCCCTGCTCTATCCGACCAATTTTCCGGCAGTTTTTTCTTTGCTCTGAGTGGCGGAGCTGGGCATGGGATGCGGTTAAGGTGAAATAGGCATTAAAGAACACAGTGCATCTTTTTTATTTGCACTTCATCCAATTTTCAGGTACTGGGAGTTTTTATTGTGTTTAATGTATTGATTTTTTTGACTATGTTGATGTTGACACTTTGTGGATTATTGTTGTGCTTTTGTTGTTGTTCCTTATATACGCAATCTGTGGATTTTCTGTGAATAATACTGTCATACTCTAGCTTCAATTATACTGATCATTCCATAAAATTTGTGTTTTTCTGGTATGAATTATTAATTTGTACATCCGTGCGTTTTTTTGAATGATTAAGTTGGTTATCTATGTGTGTCTCTCAAACTCAATGTATCAGTGATAAGCTTTCCTATTTTATATGGAAACTGTATATTCAGTGAAAGATGTGGATTGATAAATTCCCATTTTTGGTTTGTTTCTTTTTACCATCTACTTTTTAATAGTAAAACATGATACCAGTAGATGATCCAAATAGCCGATTCCAGAGTCTAATAAATGCTTGTTTGTTTTTGTTTTATCATGTATATACTCGTATTGCTAGTTTGTAGCAAATCAGCCATTTACATTGAGTCATAGTGCTGAATCTCCAGTTTTAAGTTGCTATTCTGTTGATCCCCAGAAGAAAGTTGAAAGGAAAATGCATTTACTTCCTAACAATGACTGCATTTATCCTTGCATAGGCAAACCTTTTGATTGAATCCTCTATGCAGACATTGGGAATGCGGAACTAGTGATAGTCATGGCTTCTGCCATTGTGGTGTCCCTGGTCAATGATAACGATAATAGGATGTTTGCGTACCATGATATTCTTGACAACATTCCAGCTCAGATGAAGAATGGGTATGTGGCGATTCTGACTGATGTGGAAGCTTATTTTTGGAATGATCAACGAGGTGAGTTTTGCCTATCACTTATATGTGCTGCCATGATTTGCAATTATCTTTCTGTGAGCTGTTGCATGGTTGTTCAGATGTTTATGATGCCAATTTGTGTTATCTTTCAGATGTTGAGTAGAAATGCTGTAAATTGCACAAGTGTTTTTTGTGTATGGCAGACTCTATGTTGCGCTTTATTGTGTTAGTGACGTTCTTGTTAAATGGGTGATTATCAAATTGTTTTAAGTGTAGTTTGGAAAGTTATGGTAGTTTAGTAGAGGATGATTTTCAATTTTTTTGTTACGAAGGATAAAATTTATGAGTACGTTATTTCTGTAATCCAGTGTATCAGATATCATCTCACTGTGAGGGAAGCTCTGGCAGTTGTAATGGACTAATGGGGTGAGATGATTCTCTAGTGTACCCACCAATTCAATGGAGTCCATCTTTGTCATTCTGCAAGTTTCAACATAATCAAAGAAAGCATGTTAACCTGGAAGGTAATTACGTTCTGATCAAAATATTGTCTTTCTTGAGAAACGTCAATAAGAAACAAAATGACGTTGCTGAATGCTGAGCAATGTCGATCAGCTTGAAAAGGAAGAAGAATAGCTGCCCATGATTTTCATGTGAGGTGCATCAGAATGACCGTGAGATGGGCAAGGAGCTGGCTTATTACAGCATACATCAGAATCTATGGATTATCGAGGATAGATTCTTGAGGTCGAGGTAAGATATGTATATTCAGGAGCGTTAGAAATCAGAGACTACATTTGAAAATCTGTTGGCTATGCATGAGATTGTGTAGTACCCATCATTATTTATAATGATCTTGCTGGATCCTCTTCTGGAAAAAATTAATATTTGCTAGAACTGCATTGTTTTCAGAACATGTAAAGTATACGTGTCGTGACTCGTGTGTATACTAGAAATCAGACTGCATTGTAGCAGAAAAAAAATGATTTTCAGTAGCAGTTGAGCTAAACTTAACAAGGAATTGCAGAAAAATAAAGCGAAAGAACACACGAAGTGCTTCAGGATTAATGCATCCACAGCAACAAATCAAATCAGCAGCTGAAAGTAATTTGATCAAAAAAAGCCATGTTACTAGTTTTAGAAAACCAATTCTGCAATTCCCAACTGTACAAACTCAACAACGGCCCAGATCTCATTATGCAATCCCGCGAGCTACAGCCACGGTTAGATCATTTCCCCAATTAGAAATTTCAAAACTGCCACAATTCATCTTCCCCGCGGCATAACTAACAAAACCGTAACAATACAGCTCGCCGGTTTTTCTCCACTGCCATGAACTCAACCGCGCGGTTTCCATTATTCCTCCATTACAATCGCCGGTTTCAAGAAGTAAAATCGTTGCAGGAGAATTGAAAGGGGGAAAAATGGTCCAACAATACCACAATTTCCACACATTTGGCGACCCGGGAAACCCAGTTTCAGTGAACGGCGCATTCAGGGACAACGTTCGCGTTTTCCTCCAGCAGTGCGGCGAGCGGGTGGACTGCAATGTGGAGGGGTTGTCAATTTGGTGCACGTTCTTGGTTCACGAGACTGGGGGACTCGTGATTCCCTTGTACACCATTGAAGAAGACGTGAAGCTTTCTCTCGAACCCTTCTGCGACCACTGCAGATGTGCCGGTAAGTGCTGGATTTGGGACCCTTTTGCTTGAAATGGTGAATTACATGTGGGTTTTGCGGGATTGAAGAATTGATTGATTTTCTCGTGGTGCGTGTTCTCTGTGTGTGTGTGTGTGTTTTTTTAGGCTGGAGTCATCACTATTTGTCAAGAAGGAAGTACCATTTTATCATACCTGATGATGACGGATGGAAGAAGCCCCTAACTACTGATGTTCTTGATATTGAAACCCATTTGCTTCACGGGTTGATCCACTGCAATGGGTGTGGTCATCTTCTCTGTATCAATGGGATCGAAGGAGGGTCCAAGAAGCTGTGTGGCAGAGAGACTATGGACCTCTGGGATCGTATCTGCGGCTGCCTTTGTGCTAGGTAATCAGAACATCTTGAAATGATGAAATATATGTTCTTGGTTGGTTTGATTATAGTATATTAGTATGGCCTTTGCCCCATATATTTACATTCGCTAAATTAGGCCTTGGAAATGGTAAATTTTATATATTGTTTATAAGTTGTTGAAGTTGAATTCTAGTTGTCCTTGTTCGAAGGCAAAGGATATGTAAGTGTTTTCGTTACAGTCGTTCTTAGGGAACTGGTAAAAGCTATATCTGAGAATGAATGCTGATGGCTGGCCAGAAAAGGCCTCTACTTGATGTTTAAACATTGCTGATTGCTGTACCCTTAATTTTGATTCTCTCTTGTCCCTGTTCTGCATAGTGTATTTTGGTTTATAAACATGGTTAGTTGGTAATGTCTGAAGATTAGAGGGTATAACAGTGTATATCTCTTTGTATGTTGCAGTAAAATCACTGTACGTGATGTTTCCAAAAAGCACAAAATGGATCTTAGGCTACTTCATGGAATCGCTTATGGACAGCCTTGGTTTGGAAGGTGGGGATATCGGTTTCTCTGTGGCAGTTTTGGGGTGAAATATCATCACTATGACCGAGCACTTGAAATCCTCAGCTCCCTGGAACTTGACCAGCTCATTCAAGATTTTGGCTACAGTAAGAGATACAGTGAAGTAAAGGATCTAATTTCCTTTTATAGAGAATCAAGTGAGACCAGTCTGAACACCTTGAGAGATCTCTTGAGGTTTATGCTGACTCTCAAGCTCAAATCTGGTGGTAGGAGAAATGTAGCAAACTCAAATTCCAAGGCTCGATTTGGTTCATCAAAATCTGTCTCCAGAAGTTCTCCAGAAAAATCGGTGAAATGCCGCAAGTTTTCTAACTTGGCTCCAAACTGGGACAGCCGATGGCCTGTTAAGAGATTGGAATTTACAGCCAGCGTGATAGTTGAAGCTCTGAGAATGAACCAAGCGGAAATGAAATTCAATGGGTCTTTTTTGAGCAGGCAGGAAGTAAGAGATGCTGCACGCCAACAGATTGGGGATACCGGTTTGATTGATTATGTTCTGAAATCACTGAACAATGTTATTGTTGGGGATTACATTGTGAGGCGCATGGTTAATAAGCACACACGAAAACTCGAGTATATGATTTCGGAGGTTAAGAAAGATGGTGCTAAGGCTGATTCTGAAAATATCCCTCATGTGAATGTGCCCTATCCTACTGCTCGTGATGACATTGATGCTGATTTTTCTTACCTGTACAATGATATCCTCTTGGCATATTCTGGATCAGATTCAATGAAAGGAGCAGCCAGGACGGTTCTAAACAGCAAGTATTTTGCAAAAGAGTGGCCTTTCAGGGATGAACACGAACACACATTGAGGTACAGTTGCCAGCTTCATCCTAGTTTAATAGAAACAGATTGTGAGATTTCAAGGGACTTCCCTATAGGAGAGTGCATTGCGGTTCCACTGTATTCCACAATAAGGGATTTGAAGGAAGTGATTCAGAATGCTATGAGGGACACTTACTGCATTATGGAATGCTTTGTGGTCACAGACATTGTAGGAACTGAGGGAATGGGAGATGAAACCTTGCTCTTTGATGTGCTCGAGTCTGGTTTAGGGCTTTGGGTGGGAGGTTTTGGGCTGGACTTGGCTTCAGGATTGAGATATGAAGGTGGAGAAGATGACTGGAAAGTCAGGTGTAAATGTGGTGCTCAAGATGATGATGGGGAGAGGATGATTGCATGTGATAAGTGTGAAGTATGGCAACACACTTACTGCTGTGGCATCAAAGAATCTGAGCCCGAGCCTTCGGTTTTCATCTGCGAAAACTGCTACTCGAAGCTTGGATCCTTCGACTTTCATGTGCAGCCGACCTATGACTATGGAATGGATATGGAAATGGAGTCTTGTATTGGTCTATTAATGCCTAATATGGCGTCAGAGATCTACTATCCCGATTCTTGTTTGCTGAGTTTGGAAAGTACTCCTGAAATCTTCTGACACTTTGTAGTGTTGTTTCTGGTAAATACCTAGATTAGGCATTTCGCTTAAAGGCAGCAGTCAGTTTGACAAACAGCTAAGGTACTCCTGAGTTTTGAAGCTGTTCTACTCTCTAGGACTCTTCCGACACACAAATCACAGTGGTATATTTTTTCTGGTAAATACCTCCTAGATTAGGCAAATTCTCAGTTTGTCATCTTGACAAACAGCTCTTTTGTTGAGGTTTTCTTGTGGATACTGTACTGATGTATGAATCAGTTAGGTGAGATGTAGAGAACAAATCAGATGTAACAAATGGCTCATTTTTTCTTCTGGACATTGTACTGATGTCTGATGTGTGGATCAGTTTGTCCATATGTAGTTAACAAAACAGATGTAACCGATACCTCATTTTTTCTGTCATTATCAAAATGAATAGCAGATTCTTCCTCTTTAAATCATTCATATTTTTCTTACTTTAGTGTGGAATAACAGTTCTTGTTCTTGGCTATAAGATGTATAAAAACTAGGGCAAGAAGAATCATTAAACAAGTCTGCTCTAAGAAACAGCAAAACTGATCAATAATGAAAGAAACAAGAAAAAAAGCAGACTAATGAGATGATCATGATTCATGACCAAGAATTCTTCAGAGGCTTCTCTAACAGAGCTGAAAGATACATCTCCCAGAGCTCAGGCCCGCGATCGAGCTTTTTCCCGACCACCAACCTCACCTTGGTGAACCCAATGCTGTCAATCAAAGGCATATAAACCAGCTCTAGCTGATCACCAACACAGAAGAAATGGTCTAGCCAGAAAATCCCACCAGGCCTAAGAACTCTGTAGATGTCAAACAGCATAAAATGCAGCAACTTTGTAGGAATCCAGTTGCTCATAACATGCATAGAATGAACAATATCCAATGTGTTATCAAAGAAAGGCAGTCTCTGAGAAATGGTCATGTACACAGGAACCACTCCTCTAGAAGCTATCAAGTTGTTGAAAGGTCCATTCAAATTCATGGAGGTTGTAACAATGGTGATGTTCCTCTCCCTCATTCTCACAGCGAACGTCGCTACGCCGCCTCCGATATCCAACCCGATCCGGGTTTTTTCTCAGCAAGAACTTCATCAATGGAGAAATCCAGGCTCCCATTCAAGCTGGGGCCCACCCATCTGTCCTTCTCCTTCCCCTGCAGATCGAAGCAGTCTATACAGTCATCGAAATGCTTCTGGTTCTTGGCTCTGTTCACCAGGCACGTGTAGTTCTTGCAGGAATACGCTGTCCAAACAACAGATGAATCCGGCGGGGTCTTCCAGAAGGATTCAGGAACGGCGTACGGCTCTTCGTATTCCGGTGCGGCGGTGGGACGGCAGCGCCGCCTGGGAAGCGGCTCACAGCCCTTCAGAAGCAGCCGCTGAGCCAGAAGCTCGTCGTCCGGGCACGAGCCGTTGACCGGGTAAGTCATGTAAGAACGGAGCTCTTCCGGGAACATGGTGCAGGGACGTCCAACCGGCGGTAAAATGTGGTCGGAGCCGAAGTTCGGGTTGAATCCGAGCGGGAGCTTGTGAGGCGACGTGAAAGCAAGGAACTCCGGCGTTGACTCGTCGGAGACTTCTCGAGCTGTGCTCTGCTGAGGCAATGTGACGATCTTGGTTTCGACATGATTGCTTGTGGGAGAAGTATACAAGGTAGTGCAGATGAAGTAGGTGAGAACATTGGTTGATACGAGGAGGGAAAGATAGAAGATTTTGAAGAAAAGAGGCCTGGTTTTATGTGGTACATCCATGGCGGATTGATGTTGAGCTAGCTACACAGTCACACAGCAATATGAAATGAAGTCAAATGTTTGCAAAGTCAAATCTCATCGGCGAAGTTGCTCGGAATCCGAGGCCGTGGTGAATTATGGCATAGGCAGTTTCTGTGACTCGATAAATATATAGCGTGCATCATGTCAGTGCATGTGAAATGTTTAGTTTTAGTTTACTAGGACATTAATATTTGCTCTGTTTTTTTGAAATGCAAATATTGCAAGTGCCGAATTCCCACCAATAGAGTATTCATTCAACTATCTCGGAAAATCTGCGTATACAACGATCATTTAGCAAGAGTAATAGAACGATTACTAGTATAGGGGACGACATTGCTTCGGAGTCTATACACCAATTAGAAGTATAAAATCCCTAAGAGGGACCGAAGACTCAAGACGTGGACCAAATTCATAACAAAGCTGATACTTTGTATTCCATCATTTCTTGCGAGCAAAACCAAAACCACCACAAAACAACCTAATCAGTTGTAGCCACCACCACCACGTCTGCACAAGGTGGTAAATGCGTTTGGAGAAGGATGTTGTTGCTTTGACATATACGCATCTAATACTGCCATTATCCTGTGTGAGGTGCACGTATCCGTTGTTGTCGTTGTTTGGTTTGCATGGAATTTTGTCACAAATGCCGAAAAAACGATGTGATTGAACCTGAGTTGCCGATTTAATGGATGGTATTATGATTGCACGCCTTATCGACGACATTAAAGTATGAAGACATGAGGTTTTTGCAAGGTGAATGGTCATGAACTTATTGAGACTGAATCCTAGACCGCGAAACAAGATCATCATAGGCCCTGTCCAATAGCGCACAAAACCAGCACCACCAGCACCTACCAGACCAGCACCTACCAGCACCTACCAGCACCTACCAGCACTTGTCACTATTCACATACATGAATGATTTATTTTTTTAAAAAAAATAAAAAATAATTTTTCTTTAGAATTAGTTTCAATATGTTGTGTACCAATTAATCATTCTTTAAATATATAGTTTCATAATTATGTACATTATAATTATACAATTTTAATTTAATTTAAATACCCTACCAGCACCCTCCAGCACCTACCAGCACCTTCCAGCACCTACCAGCACCTACCAGCACCAGCAACCTGTACCAGCACCCTATTGGACAGGGCCATAGTCTTTCACGGTGACATGGATCATCAACATCTTTATTCATGTGTAACAAAAGTTATAAAAATTTAATATTATAAAAATATTACATTACAAATCTAAACAATATTAGATACGGTAAAATTCTAGGTTACTTAATAATTCAATTGTAAGGTCAAATTTAAGAAAATGTAACTTTATAAATTGTTTAAGGTTAATTATAGAAATAGTTGGAATAAAGGGGTAGAAAAAATAAAATAAACCGCCATACTACCAAATTTACGGGTCACACATAACCCGGGTGGCCACAAACCCCAAAACCCTAAATCCCAAATCAGCAGCACTATATAAACATCAACAGCTTCAGCCGTCCAAGTTCTCGTCACACAGACACTTCTCGATTACCAGATGGGTCGCGTTATCAGAGCTCAGCGTAAGGGAGCAGGCTCCGTTTTCAAGTCCCACACCCACCACCGGAAGGGGCCGGCGCGATTCCGGACGCTCGACTTCGGCGAGCGCAATGGCTACCTCAAGGGCGTCGTCAACGAGATCATCCACGATCCCGGCCGCGGTGCGCCTCTCGCTCGCGTCACCTTCCGCCACCCCTTCCGTTACAAGCACCAGAAGGAGCTCTTTGTCGCCGCCGAGGGTATGTTCACCGGCCAGTTCGTGTACTGCGGGAAGAAGGCTAACTTGATGGTCGGAAATGTGCTGCCGCTCAGATCTATCCCCGAGGGAGCCGTCGTCTGCAACGTCGAGCACAAGATGGGCGACCGCGGTGTTTTCGCTAGGGCTTCTGGTGACTACGCTATCATCATCAGCCACAACCCTGATAATGGCACCTCTAGGTACTTGAAAGTTCAAACTTTCACTACCTTTGTTTGATATTGGATTTGATTTTATGATGCAGTGCTGTTGGACTCGATTGGCTGTAATTGTATTTGATGCAGTACATATGAATATGTTCTTGTGTTATAATCAACATTGCTCTTTATATATAGTCAACTCTTTATTATGGATTCAAATTTGTTATGTAGTTGATCTTGTTTTATTGTTTAAAAGTGCTGCTCTGACTGGAATGAATGTTATACAATGGTGATTTATATTGATCATGTTTTGGTTTTGTTGCTCTGTCTTAAGGTTGTAATTGTCGGATATACCTGCTTATTCAGTGGTTTGTTATGCTGTACTGTCTTGATATGACCTTGTGTGAATAGGATTAAGTGTTAAAATGCTGTTGTGGATTCGGCTATTGATTCGACGGAATGTTGAGCTGCTTAGAGTTTGCGAATAGGATTCTGTTTTGGTTATAATTGTGGTTCCTGATTTGATTGTATTTTTGAATGTAGGGTGAAGCTGCCATCTGGTGCCAAGAAGGTTGTTCCCAGTGGCTGCAGAGCTATGATTGGTCAGGTTGCAGGAGGTGGAAGGACTGAGAAGCCAATGCTCAAGGCAGGTAATGCTTATCACAAGTTCAGAGTGAAGAGGAACAGCTGGCCCAAGGTTCGTGGTGTTGCTATGAATCCAGTGGAGCATCCCCATGGTGGTGGTAACCACCAGCATATTGGTCACGCCTCCACAGTCCGTCGTGATGCTCCACCTGGCCAGAAGGTTGGTCTCATTGCTGCCAGGAGGACTGGTCGGCTCCGTGGTCAAGCTGCTACTGCTGCTTCAAAGGAGAAGGCTTAGATTGATTCATGTTAGGAATCCAGGGTATTTTACTTTGTTGTCTTCTGTTTTACATGTCTCGCTTGAGACTTCGACAATGTGTTTGGATATTATTTATGATGATGTTACATTATTAGATTTAAAGTTATGTTGGTGTTCTGTTTCTTGTGAGAAGAGTCTATGTGGTAAATGGTTGGTTTTAGCAAGTGGGTAAAAACATAAGGAACTTACATGTATATGGCCGGGGGAAATTAGGGCTGTAAACGAGTTCGTTCTTCTGGTTCAGTGAATACAGTACCTTGATGACGTTCCCATAATCCTTTTGTACTTCTTCGATGTGCTTGACATAACTTTCCAGAGCTGGAGAGCAATATGATACCAAACCCGGTCTCCCAGACAACGCTAGTTTATTGTTATTGTTTGATTCAGTGTATCTGCATAACTGTAATTATTTATGCTGTCTAACCCTGCTGGATGAAACTATGACACAAAGCAAATTATGCCACTTTTCTGATGTTTATCACACATATATACTTGCATGGAGATATTCTAGGTTTGAACATTATAAAATTGAATTAAGATAAATAATACAAAACATTACAATAGATAAACGTAGTTCAATGCACGGAATCGATCGAAAAACCTGAAGTATGTTCGAGGATCATAGTCATGCGTAAAAACATAAAGGATATGTATGAAAGAAGTTGAACATTTGTCAGTAGATATAAAAGGTGAGTTTATTTTAAATCATTAAGCATATTCTAGAAAATAATTTTTTTCTAAGGCTTGTGAAAAATGTTATTAAATTAGTATCAAAATGATATATTGGCCTCGTTTGGCATTCAGCTGTTAGCTGTTAGCTGTTAGCTGATTCCACCAGCTGTTAGCTGTTAGCGGATTTAATTAGCTGTTTTGACTAGCGTTTTGACTAGCGGTTTGTATATGAGTGTTTGGTAAATAACAATTAGCTGTTAGCTGTTTTATTGTGTTAAATGACTAAAATAGACATTATTACAATTCATTATATATTTTTTTATTTTGTATCTGTTACTTGTTTTGAAGTATTGAAAAATATTTTTATTACTATATGTTTGTTTTTTTTATGTTATTTGAAAATTGAAAAATTATTCATTATTAATGTTTATACCTATATTTGTTTAAAATTTATTTTTAGATTAAACATGAATGTGTGGCCCCTTTAATTTTATTTATTTATGTGAGGTTTATACTCTTGCATAAAAAAAATTATTTATTGAGGTTTTTAAATAAATACAAAATTAATGTTTTGTACGGTTGCCTTCGTACAAAAAGTCACGTAGATAAAAAATATTGAGGTTTTGATGAAATAAAGAAAAAGGAAATTCTTGAGAAATAGGGATAAAAAAGATATTTTGTAATATTTTTTTAATGAAGTTTTTGTAAACGCTGCTCTTTTCAGCGTTTCAGAAACGAGAGGTTTCACCAAAACAGCTACGTAGAAAAAGCTATTCACCAAACACAGTAACTAGCTGTTTGACTAATCAACTATCCATATTTAGATGAAAAAGCTAAACGCTCTTCAAACCTCTCGTTACCAAACGGGACCATTATGCTAAGTCAATTTTGTTGCACGGATGGTGCACTAATTACAATTTACTTTGTATGAAAATTGCACAACTTTTATTTTGCACGGATGGTGCGATAACTATTGTAGATTGTTGGTGGAATTAGTTGACATTTTTAATACAATTTGGACTGCACGGATAAGAAATGTACATAAATTTATTTTAATTTCATAAATTTGCAAGTATAATGAACGGATGTATTGTGAATACTTAATAGTCCATCATACTAATTAAATTTTTAATTGAATATTTGAAACATTCTTCCGTCTTTTCAATTACTTGGGATACATTTTCTTTGTGATGGTTTTTCCTAAATGAGCGGTTATGTGATCCTTTGATGTAGTCGAACACCAAAAACGACGAAATTTCGCCACCCCTTCATAAACCCAATTCTACCAATATCATATGCTTTTGCCTATCGGATGTTCCACGGTTGGAGCAGAAGCCGAAGGCAATACCGGCAAAAACTAACGGGAAATCGATTGTATCTAATATATTTATATTGTAAAGAGAGATAGTAAATGGTGGAAAGTATTGATTCATTTCACATTTTCACTGATGATGGTAAACATTTTATATCTGATTCTACGTACGTATCCGTATATTAACAATTTTCATAGACTAAGTCAAATAGTAAATTACTATTACTATTTACCATTAGCAAATTTCCTCACTGTAAGACACTGTGGAATCAATGAGTATGTAGTTGTGCATCCGTGCAACGTGCGTATTTGTGTACAAGCACACGCAAACATAGCTGGAAACGTACTTGAAAGGCTTCACGTACGAACTGGGCGCGGTGGTTGCCGTAGATCAAGTGAAGCACGAGCTGAATCGCCGAGAGAACGGTACCGAGGCCGTTTCCGATGAGCAGGTTAACGTCGAAGGCGTTGTAACCCGGGGTGCACGTGCACCCCCAGAATCTACATTTATAATTTTTTATAATATTTAATTAGTTTAAAAATATTTAAACATTTATTTTATGCCCTTAGATATTTTTTTCTAAATTCTAATTTGTAAAACTACTATCTAGATTCGCTCATTTGTGCTCTTTTTTATTTCGCGTGACTGATTTCTGCCACCCAACGTTGGGAAAGGTTGAAAATTTATCTCTCAAACACATTAAAGATGTAGTATAAGCCTTGATTTATTTATTTTTTAAAATTATATGATGCTACCAAAATCCGTCCGTCTCCCGGGATTAGACGCTATCCGGGTCTCCTCCCTGATCAGCCCGCTACAATCCTGCAAAACAATCCCCGGGAGGCGTCCCGGGGAAGAAGCTCCGGCGTGATGATGAGATGGAGATAGCGGAGAAGGAAAACGTACGGAAGGAGCTCTCAATATCAAGTAGAGAGATATAAGTCACATACCTTGTTCACTGTTTGAGACTAGTATTTATAGCCGAGCTTGCCTGCTTGAGATAAGGTGCAGGACCACTTCCTTGTGTCCCCGTCCGTCCTTCTTTCTTGTCCGGACGTGCCCCTAGCGGGAAAGGCACCGCCCTTTTGGCGCTGGGCCGTGGACCCTATTACCGGCTCAGTAGGCCTTTGGGCCGGTAATATCATTATAGTTTTTATGTTTCCGGTTTTTCATGTTTGTTTGATTGACTTATAAATGATGCTCATTTGATTTAAATTTTTTTTGCATTGACTTGTTTGAGATGCACCTCGGTTTTGATTTTCTGGATCCGCCTCTGAGAGCATCAGACCATAGGCGGTCCAGCACGAGCAGACCGTCAAAGCTGACACAAAGCTGACACAACACGATCATGGGCGAGGCGTAGAGAATCATCTTGAAGACGACGCAGATGGTTCCGACAATCAAGGTTTTCTGATTATGGGTATGGACCAGGACCAGAAACGCGGCCGTGATAAGGGCGGCACAGGCTAAGAAGAGGCCAATCTTATATACTTCATTTTCTTGGGGGCGCGTAACGGAAAAACACGGCGAGGTAGATGGAGTAAAAACGAGGCCGACGGAGTTAATGGTCCAGATCAGGCTGTTCAGATGCACTGCCGGAGATCCGTAGAATACCCTTAAACAGCAGTTGAGAATTTCGGCAAGGTAGTTGTAGGGATGGAACTCCTCTGTTTATTTCTTCTTGAAAAAACCAACTACTGTTGTCCTGCAAATTCATCAAAAACCATACGTTAATTAACATATATAAATGATACATGAATGAATGAAATGAATTATTACAAGAAAAAATCACTTACATTAATGGAGAGAGGAACAATCCGATGGAGATTATGTTACCGAGGATTCCGACGATGGTGCGAACTAGGATTAGGCAGGGATCCATGGTGGCTAATCGGATGTAAATAAACCAAAACTTGAAACGCAGGGATCGATTGATTGATGATGGATGAGAGTATTGATGATGGATTATGTCGACCGGATGGGGTGTATATATATTTATATTGATCAACAGTTCAACTCAGACTATATACGAAAAGCACACTTATCCATTGTGGATTTTTGAGACTTATTCTTCAAGAAAAAAAGTGCAACAACGTTTCCTAATTCTATATGCATGATCCAATTACAAATAGTTAAAATGACACTTTTATCCATATTTTGCTACCATTTATTACCTAAAAGCACACTTTTATTACCTAAAATGACACTTTTATCCATATTTTGCTACCATTTACTTAATATTTTTCTGTTCCAAAACATCACACTTTTGTGTTCACTTTTTTTTAAAAAAAATGAAATCTGGAGGATTATTGACGGCTCCTCAACCCAAATAACATAAAATACAAAGATTGCCCAAAGGCTGAGTCGCCCGAAGGCTAATTCCTGGGCTTTCGCTCGGAAGCAATGTGTTGCCCGAGGGCAGTTTCTTAAACTTTCGCATGGAAGTAAGGTGTTGCCCGAAGGCTGTGTGGTCCGAAGACTATTTCCTAGGATTTCGCCCGGAAGCAAGGTGTTGCCCGAAAGCTTACATAAAAAAGAGATACATCATAAAAATCTATGGTCTAATACTCGAGAGTATCGAACTACTTGACAAGCGTATCACCTTAACTCGCATTTTAAACTATCTAATCGAAATCTACTAGTCTAGGCACAAGTTATCTAAAATGTTACCCTCTCGCCAATTAAGGGTTAAGAGGGATATAACAAACAAATGGGAAAGGGTACTCTCTAAGTCTGTCAGGACAATTTCGCAAAAAAAACCAATTCCAAATCCTATCTCCTGCAATAAGATCAAAACTATGGTCAGATTCCAACCAATCCAGGTCTAACTGGTTAGCAAATACCACATAGGATAGAAATTTGAACTAAAATATTATCTAACACGGGAGAAGCTGCAAAAGCTAATTTCCACGGTCTACAAATCTAGTTTATATTGAGGACGGTATCGCCAGAAGTATGTATAATTACTACTCTGACTCGGATTTCTCCTTACCAACCACACATAAACAAGAGTTGAAATCAACCAAAGTTTCCGAATCTGAAACGTACCCGTCCGGTAAACTAAGATTGACAAATAATATTCAGTTCAAATATTCTTGACCTTATTTATAAAAACTACTGCAATATAAAGAAAGGAAAAAACCACCTCATCCTCTAGTTGGGCCAGAACCAAGAGCCTGTAATTGGACCGAACCGATTCGAGCCGGTCTAACCGAGCCGGAAGCGAACGACCCGACTGGGTTATGGGCCGCCGCCAGTTTGTCGGAGAAGTTTTAGCGAACCGGGTGGATCTGGCTGGGGGGCTCCGACAATTTGGTGGGAGAGCTGGGCTCCGGCGCCGAGGCATCGGACCGGGACTCATGGCGGCGTGCGTCTTTCGCTGGCGGGCACCGGATCTGTGGCGTGCATGTGACCCGATCTGGCGAAGTGCGATGTCCGAGCTTCCTACTCCTTCGCTCCTCAAAACCTTTCCACTGCTCACACCCAAAACCCAAGATCTAGTTTTGAGGGGGTGACCGCCGGTGCCTCTCGCCGTGCCGGTCACCTCCCACCCCTAGTTTATTTTCCGTTAGGTACATTCTTACGTGTTCTTGGTCACCTCCCCACCCCAAGATCTCTCCTTTTGTGTTCACAGTGCCGCTGCCGCCTACGTACGTACGTTGTCTATTTTCTTTTGATATCAAGCATGTTCGTACATGTATATATTAATTATGTAATTTTAATACTTAATTAGTTAAAGTATCAATCTATTTTTATGCAATTATTTAGCTGTACTAGTACTTGTAGAACACAACATGATGAACCATGCAAATATATGATACAAAATAAATTTTCAAACATTTTAATACAATTTTCACCAACCAAACTTTACAAAACAATGTGTAAATTTGTGGTGGCTAAAATCACGAAAGTAATTTCTTTTTTGGAACACACCGTTGCATGTGGTTCAATGAGACAAAGAATTTGTCTAAAAGGTATATATTAAAAGTTTAATTAATTTAATTAGTGTAACAATCATTTTCTTCCTTCTCATTTTGTAATTGACCGTGCAAATTATGAGTTGTGTAGTTGTGAAACCGCGCATGCACAACCACCAAGTACACGTACGTACGTATAATATGAACCGTAATTTTTTTTATTTTTTTTAAAATGTATGAACCATATATGTATGGAAAAAGTCTCAGAAAGTAGTTCATCAGGTTGCTTGAATTAGGCTTTGTGGTTAAATATATATTATATATATATATATATAACATATGTTAATTATATATATAATATGAACAGTGAAGCGCGATCCCTTAATTTGATGGGTACATTCAGCACATACACGAAATTCAGTAGCATTTCCTCCCCTGCAAATAATAGAAAATTCTTTAGCGAAATTATCTTTGTGATTTATTGCTAATTAACACAATCACATTATTCACATGCATGTATGAACTACTAAGTTTGCCAGGGGAAATGTGTAAGTTTTTAAATTTTATGTCATATAATATTTGCATGGATAATTTCCTGTTTGTGATCTTTCGTGAAATCGTGCAACGTGCGTACAACCAGCTTTCATTTTTGTGATAATTAACAAAACCAGCCAATGTACAATTTTGCGCAAGTAACTTTTGTATGAGTAAAAGTTTAGTTGATAAAAAAAGAAGAAACAGAACTACAAATTTTAAAATGAAAAACATGAGTTGAACGCAGTTCCCACACATTTGCAAGTGTAAAGTCCAGATTTTGTTGGTTGCTTTGTGGAAGTTCATGTTGCAACATGACTGTTTTAGGCAGAAAAAGATAGAAATATTCCAGAAACTCAGCGCATGTTTTTAAAGAGGAATGGGAATATTATGAGCGTTTAATATGGAATGGATGTATTTGTTTCGAGATAATACAGTCCAAATCCATCTTCAATTCAAATTTATTCATGGGATATTGCAGAGATTTAATTGGAAAAGGATTTTCTGCATTATTTTAGGAATTGGAGATTTTCTGAATTCCTTATTCCAAAGAGTTTCTGTTTTAAACGTGGTTTAATTGGAATGGAATTCTGCAACTGTGGAGATGACTTAATTCACACAGCATTGAGCTATAAAAGGGACAATTAGCTGAGAGCCTGATTTGCCGATCTTACGAGAGAAAAAATCCCCTTCGGGGTTTACCTTAGGCCAGGCCAGAGTAGCGTCGTCGTCCATGGTTTTCAACCACTACACAAACACTAGGGACGTGTGTTAAAGCTCGGGTGGTACAAGATCTTGCCGCACCTTCGTGGAAAAGAAGGTAATCATAGAAGCAACTATCAAAGCTAGAGTAGCCAATTGGTAGTGTGATAGGCTTGCTAGAGTAGCCATTAGTTTGTAATAGACCGGACATATTTATTGCAACTAGTGAAGGATCTTTACCACAGGCTACGGCCCCCCAGACGTAGGTGCATTGCACTGAACTGAGTGATCATATCGTGTTCTCTTTTATTCCGCACTTACAGTTTTAATTAGTTGATTGTTTAGTTAAAACTTGAACACGATAGGATTTAGTAAATTGGTAGATTGGTGGAACTTTCAATTGGTATCAGAGCAAGGTCACTACGTGACTCCTTTAACAGGGAGAGTGAGATCATATCTACCACAATGGCCGAAATTGATGAAGACCAACTTGCGCAACTCATGTTGCAACGTCATTCTGGAGTATGTGAAGCAAACAAGCTGGATCTGGAGTCAATGTTAATTTGAAGATGACGCTGTTTTGAGAGAGTTTGTGTGGCTGCCAAGAATCCGAGAATCAACCAAAAATCTGTCCGATCTTTGGAAAATTCATGTTGCAACGTGGATTATGGTTTTGACAGAAGATAGAAAATTCCAGCAACAAGGATTTCAAGAGCTTAACCCTAATCATTGTTCTACAAGGTATTCAGCTCTTTCTACTGTGCTCACTGGATTTTGATTATAATATTGGTTGTATGTGCATAGTAGTAGCTTATTTGGAGAAGGGTTTGATTTGATTGTTGCGGGTTGTGATTGTCTTTGGATTCTTGCTCAAATCTCTGTGCATTGGTGCTTCCCGTCGTATTCTGAGTATATTTGAGTAATGGACTACTTTAGATCAAGCTAGAATTTGTGTGGTTTGCTAGTTTTTTGTAGTTATGGTTTGATCTGAGGAGTTCGAGCTATGAATGATGTTAAGAACTCAGAGATGTTGAAGATAGGGGGAGTTGATTCTGTATTAATGGGATGATGGATTGTTTTACACCAAAGCCTGATAGGTGATTCAGTGAACTTCTTTCTTTGTAAACTGGAACTTTCTTCGAATTTAAATTTTAGATGAAAAACAGAGAGGATTTTAATGTCAAAGTCAGAGGGAGTCGGTCACTTATGATCTGAATGAGGATTTGGTTTTTACAACATCATAATCTACTAGAGTGACAGAGGTGCAGTTTATTGATGTTGCAACATGCTGGTATTCTGGATGAATGATTGAAGGCAGTTGATGTTGCAACACGAGATTTTTGAATGACCTTGGGGGAGTTCTTTTGCAGGCCTTTGGTTAATTCATGGACCCAGGGGGAGATATATATGGATGACTGTATTACTTTTTCTGCCACTGAATTATTTTGATTGGATGTAGTGGTATGGTTAGCTTCAACTTGGGAGGAAGTTTTGCTCGTTGAATTTTTTAGAAGTTCTGAGTTTGTGTTGAGCCATCCATTGAGTCCACAAATTGCCAAAGGGGGAGATTGTAAAGTCCAGATTTTGTTGGCTGCTTTGTGGAAGTTCATGTTGCAACATGACTGTTTTGGGCAGAAAAAGATAGAAATATTCCAGAAACTCAACGCATGTTTTTAAAGAGGAAAGGGAATATTGTGCGCGTTTAATATGGAATGGATATATTTGTTTCGAGATAATACAGTCCAAATCCATCTTCAATTCAAATTTATTCATGGGATATTGCAGAGATTTAATTGGAAAAGGATTTTCTGCATTATTTTAGGAATTGGAGATTTTCTGAATTCCTTATTCCAAAGAGTTTCTGTTTTAAACGTGGTTTGGGCCTTGTTTGGCAATCAGCGTTTAGCTGTTAGCTGTTAGCGGATTCAATTAGCTGTTAGCTGTTAGCGGATTCGATTAGCTGTTTTGACTAGCGGTTTGACTAGCTGTTTGGATTTGAGTGTTTGGCAAATGACAATTAGCTGATAGCTGTTTTATTACATTGAAAGACCGAAATAGACAATAGTATAATTTATTAATAATTTGTTTTATATAGTGTGTTATTTGTTTTGAAGTATCGAAAGGTATTTTTATTACATATTTTTATTTATTTTATGCTATTTATTATTTAAAATAATATTCTTTATTAATATACCCATTTAAAAAAAATCAAGATGATTAAAACTTTCATAGTAATACATGTTTAGCTCGGGTATTTTAATATTAATATATAAAATACTTCAAATATAAATTAAAAATAATGTTTTAGAATAAATATATACGTATTGTGTACGCACGCATATTGAATATATGAACGGGAAGATGATTAATTGTTTGTGAAATTTAGTTTAGTAATTTGATTTTAAAAAAAGAAATTTTGTGATGATAAGGTAAAAAAGATATTTTGTAATATTGTTTTGATTAATTCTTTGTAAACGCTGCTCTTTCTAGCGTTTCAGAAACGAGAGATTTCACCAAAACAGCTAATCAGAAAAAGCTATTCACCAAACACTAAGAAGAGCTGATTGACCAGTCAACTGTCCATATTTAATCCAAAAAGCTAAGCGCTCTTCAAAACTCTCGTCACCAAACGGGGCCTTAATTGGAATGGAATTCTACAACTGTGGAGATGACTTAATTCACACAGCATTGAGCTATAAAAGGGACAATTAGCTGAGAGCCTGATTTGCCGATCTTACGAGAGAAAAATCTCCTTCGGGGTTTACCTTAGGCCAGGCCAGAACAGCGTCGTTGTCCATGGTTTTCAACCACTACACAAACACTAGGGACGTGTGTTAAAGCTCGGGTGGTACAAGATCTTGCCGCACCTTCGTGGAAAAGAAGGTAATCATAGAAGCAACTATCAAAGCTAGAGTAGCCAATTGGTAGTGTGATAGGCTTGCTAGAGTAGCCATTAGTTTGTAATAGACCGAACATATTTATTGCAACTAGTGATGGATCTTTACCAAGGGCTACGGCCTCCCAGACGTAGGTGCATTGCACTGAACTGGGTGATCATATCGTGTTCTCTTTTATTCCGCACTTACAGTTTTAATTAGTTGATTGTTTAGTTAAAACTTGAACACGATAGGATTTAGTAAATTGGTAGATTGGTGGAACTTTCAGCAAGAGCGACGACGAATTTGCACATAAAAAATTACAAATTCTCATTTAAAACCTGTCTCTACAAAGACCAAGTACTATAAGAGACCGTTATTGGTCGAAGTTGTCATTGACAAACTTCAATCTCGCCGCCGCTGTTAGATTTTATGATGTTGGTGTCGCTAGAGCTCAACCGGCTCACATGAACTGACTCGAGACTAAGTTTCGGTATGAATTTGTACGGAATAACAGTAATGTACCAATGATTGAGAATAATCAAGGAAATTGACTGAAAGGTCAAGAAAATTGACTGAAAGGTCAAGAAAATTGAATGAAAGATCAAATAAACTGAAAGATCAAGGCAAAACAAGAATGATCAAGGGAACTGACTGAAAGATCAATCAAATTGACTAAAAGATCAAGCAAAAACGGTAAATGCTCAATCCCTTGTCCCTTGGTCTCCACAAGGACGTGTCTCACTCAAAACTTTCTCTAAAAAGATTATAGACTTTGTTTTTTTAAAAAAATAAAAAATTCACCCGTTATAGTTTTAACGATCGAAACACTAATTATTTGTTTAATACTCCCTCCGTCCCAGCAGAAGCTGCACACTTTTCTTATTTTTCCGTCCCACCAGAAGGCACACACTTTCCTCATAAGGAAATATTTAAAAAGATAAAAGACTTATTTGACCTCACCCACCCCAACTTTTTCTCACCTCTCCAAATCTGATTTATCCTATTTTCTTTCTTCTCCTTATCTCTCCACCACCATCAAATTTGATTTTCTCCTCCACATCTGGGATACCCAAACCATTTTCAACATGTCCAGGGGAACCTTCGAGTACTTATGTAACTTAGCGAGGGACCACATGACCGTGAAGACGCATTTCACGTTCATCTCCGGCTCGCCGATGACGGTGCACAATCAGGTGGCGCTGGCCCTCCGGCGGCTGAGCTTCGGCAGCTCGTTAGTCCAGATCGGCGACTCGTTTCAGGTTCACCACTCGATCGTTTATCAGGTGACCTAGCGGTTCCCCAGATCGGCAATGGAGATATACGGCCGGAAGCATCTCCGGTGGCCGGCGGAGCAACGGCGGTGAAGTCCAAGTTCGAGGAAATCCATGGCCTGCCGAACTGCTGCGGCGCGGTCGAGGTGTCGCGGGAGGAAGGAGACGGAGGCGGTGGTGGGCCTATCGAGGTGGTGTGTAGAAGTATCTGGTGGCGGTGGCCCAATTGAGGTGGTGTGTAACAGGATCTGGTGGCGGTGGTGATTGTGTGGTGGTGAAGCCGTGAGGTTTGGCAGTGATGGTGGTAGATGAATGGTAAATTTAATGTTTTAGTAAGGGTAATTTGGGTATTTTGCGCAGTTGTTATTTTTTCTTCCTCTTTTCTCTCTGTAGCTCTTGCTGGGACAGAGGGAGTACTCTATGTGACTGATGTGGTTTATGTTCGGATTGTAATTTGTAGTTAGGGTTTCGAGTGCACTTACGTGCTAATTAAGTATTAACTAATACTATTAGTCTATTACTAACAAGTTTAGTTTGTCAACCCTAACATTATTAGAAAAACATGGAACAAATTATACATTTCAGCCCTTTCATTTTCTGCACCGCATGCCTTATAGAACAATAACGGTCTCAAGCAATTCATTCACTGAACTGACCCCTGCCGATTAATCTCCAGTCTCCAGTGGATTTTTTATTTTATTTTATTATTATTATTAAACCATTCTAGAATGCCTATTGTACGTGTTACAAAATACTCTTCAACGGAAAGGGTAAAAAAGAGAGCTTCTAAAACGTATGAAGCAAAACATATGCTTCCAAAAGTGTACAAACAATGTAAAAAACCAACATTGTAGTTTAAAAAATGTGCGAGTGCTTTAATAGGGCTACTTGAACAAAGTTATCAATAATAACGGGAAATTCAGCTAATCGACTCTTTAAAACCCTAGTTAGCACATCAGTTTGTAAACATCAACTGAGTGTGTTGGGGCATATTCCCATTGGGAGATGCATCTATATACTTGAAGTTGTAAGTCCACTTCTTGAGAATGAATGTTGTTTATATATTCACAAATTAAACTAACCCCGACTTCCATTATTTTATCGGAGATGGTGATGACTGATCCACTTCATCGATTGTTTTTAGTAGAGGATATAAACAACGATGAAAATCTTATGTCATTGCAATGGAATCGCTTATGTGTTTTAATCTGCGATGGGATCAAGAGGAGCACATCGGTCATCGGTCATCGGTTGACTTTGCCGATTGAGTTGGAGTGTAAAAGGAAGACGAAAGGTAAGAGAAAAGAAAAAAATAATTGGAGGGCTGATAAAAATAAAAATTATGACATGTATTGCCAGCTAATAAAGCCACGCCAGTCACTCTAATAATTCCTTTAGAGTTTTCACTCTCCATATCATTACTGTTTCTTGTTATTGTGATTTAGTATTAGATCAATGTCAAATTAACATTTGACATAATTTTTGCCTTCAGGTGACTGGTAGCACATGGGTTTTGTCCCCTGTTTGCTGTGCAATGAGACTGCTAAGAAGTTTCATCTGATGGTGAAGCATTACCGTAAGCTTCACAAGCACCTAAGGAAAATATTTAGAGAAGCAAACATGTGATCGTTGTGGCCAAATCCTTGAAACATCGCAAGCTAATTCCTTTGAAAACTTTATATGTAAATTCTTTTGACATCTCTTTCATTTTCTGCACTACATGCCTTTTTTTTTTTGAAAACAAAATAGCCAAAGCATACCATCACAAAACATATTAGCTCCTGGGCAACAATGCCCCAGTCAATAATGAAAACAAAGTAGTACTAGATAGATTACACAACAAACATACTCATCATCCAGCATCACTACACTGGTGTTTTTGGCTTTCCTTCTTCATCTTCATTTCCATCTTGATGCATTTATTTACGAGACCCAGAATGTAGAGTGTCATGCCATCTTTCTTCAGCTCACCAACCGGGCCTTGTTCCATGTTTCTTATCGGTAATAGGCCTCGGCTTCACCCTTGGCCTCCATTCTATCAGCATTTGTAACCTTCTTATAAAGATAACAAACTCTGGTGAGGGCATAAGAGTCCACGACTGCCTCAAATGTATAATCGGTGCTTAACACCTTCCTTTCCTTAACTGGGGATTCCGGAGTAGGGCACTTTGGATGAGTGCCTTGGGAGGTGGAGAAAGTTGGTGTCCCTGTTTCGATTCGCCCTTTTCTTTCAGTTTATTAACTTCTTCCTCCCACACCACCAAGAACATATCAACAAATGGAAAGTCTGCAAACTCCATACTTCTAACCAAAGTCTTGACTTTTGTATGATACCATAAGCCACACGATCATGATCCACCTTTCCATATGATCCAGTATAACATCAACACGAGATGGAAGTTTTGGGGGCTCGCCCCCATAAATGCGCTCATATGCTTATTTAAAGACATTTTATTGATGGGGGAGGAGACGGGGTGATAAAATTACCAGGAGTATGGGTGGTAGCAGTGTGAGGATGTGGGATTTCATGGAACAGTCTATTAACCACTACATTATGGTCTTGAAACCAACACTAACATAATCTGACACATATATAATATTGCCCACAACATTACTACTAGGCATATCAAAGATGATGCTATCAAGATCTCATTCAATTTGAGAGGTTGCTGACTCACATTGAAATAAGGGTGCCGGGTGAGAAGAAGATGTGAGGTGGCGGTGTCACATAGGTGGTGGGTGACGGCGGCACAAAGGTGGTGGTGGTGGTCGAATGATGTGGCAGTGACAGCGGGATGTTGTGTTTCTTGAACAATTCAAGAAAATCACCAACAAAATTTGACTTCTCCAGATTGGGCTCCTGAGAATCCTCATCTCTTCTACAATGTGTTGAAATTGACTATGAATTCAACAGAGAGAAGCTCGTTGCCCGACATTGTTCTCGGGCCTCGGCCGCCAAACCATATGCACTGCATGCATTTTATGATCTCTTTCATACAAGTTATGTGACTTTTCCCTATAAGTACAGAGGTTTGGTACAACTCATTCTGATTTCTTTCATACAAGTATTCAATATACTTACTCACGCTAAACTAAATTGAGCGTTGGAGTATTTATCCCGGGCAACCCCCAGATCTTGCTTGCATGTACGTCGACACGGTCAAGAGATTCGTAGTTCATCGGCTCACATTTTACCTACATCACTCACCTTAATTGTGATACTGAATTGATCAATCCCAAAAACTAGATGCGTGATTTTAGAAAGAAACATTAACTCGATTATGACTATGAAACAAACCTAAATATGGGTGTGGATATAATCAGAGAAGATGAGTAGTGAGCATAGTTGAAACTTTAAAAATGGCACTGAAACGAAAAAGAACAACTGAAAAAATAATCCAACTGCAAAATGGGACTTAGGGTTATGGAAACGTACATAGGAAATCCAGGTTAGTTTTTAGGAGCAAAAAAGGAAATATATTAAGGCTGATGAATAAATTCGCATAAATTTGGCTCTTGGAAAACAAAGTTGTTTAATCTACCAGTACGGATTACAATGGCAAAGCATGTTAGTATTTTGAGCTTTGTATCCATTAAGCATCTTCAGAATCCCAATCTGCATTCTGAAAAAACCGTATAGCATGACAATAAATTTCAACTGGAAAGAAGAAATGAAAGGTAAAAATGCTCATCAGAGAGCCTGGAAAACAATCTCCAAGTCAAAGCATAAATGAGGCTTTGTCCTGAGATCAGCAACGGGGATGAACAAAATGTTGCTACCACAACATGTCTGGTCACATCATTAAGGACACAAACTCGCTTAAGGTCAAGTATCTACAGAGGATGGAGCTAAGGGAAGTCAACCATAGCAAAATCTGGAGATTCTTGAGGATGGACAAATATTATTCTAGGAAAAACCACTAATCATGGATAATTTAGGTTTGAAGATCAATGGTGGGAAAATGGCTAAGCATTATAACACACGGCACAAATATGAAACTAGTGAAAGTAGAACACCTGCTACAAGAATATGGCAACTGAAGAGCTCCACTACTTAGATCAATCCTCCCACCAAATTCTCTTCATGAGATTTCCAAAGAGTAGTTCAAGATCATATGAACCATTTTGGATAAACCACATGGATGGAAAGTATACGGTAAAGAAAGTTATCATCTAGCAATGTTAAACCTGATTTAGCTAAATGGATGGGATGATCGCAAGGCTCTAATCAAGGACGATGGATCGTTCCAAGAAAGGAAATGGATTGGTACTAGAGCTTGATCTATTAGGAAAGGTAGCAGGGTACATATGGATTGTCCTAAGTTATTTCTTAAGTGCTCATGTACCCCTGAGTTTCTAAAAAATGTTCTAGTACCTCTGCACTGACATTGACTTTGCAAATCGTATATGTAAAAACTTTAACCGCCAGCTGGATATTTATTAGCAAATCACAATAGACGAAAATACACATTAGAATGGTCGGCCATAACTTTTAGAGATACAATTTACAAAATTAATTTTAATACATGAATACAGAAGTACTTTTCAAAAACTAGAGTACATGAGCAGTTAATTGAAGAACTCAGGGGTATATAAGCAGTTTTCTCTAAATAAAATCATCCGTTAATGCTTTTATGAAATTCTAGTGTTAGATCAAAAGTATACTTTGGCCGAAAACTGTAAAAAATCAAAGCTAAGGGCAAGGCCGAAGGCAGAAACGTACTGCTTTGTAATCATCATCAAATATATTGTAAATCAAGATCAGATTAGTCAGAATCATGTAGTAATGCAAATCAAACCTCGATTAGTTTTTTCAAAAAAAAAAAAAAAAACTCGATTAGTCAGTCAAAAATTAGTAAATACTTTTTTACAGGACTAAAATTTCATCAACCATCAAATTTCCTCTGCGTTCTGAATAATTCATGTACAAAATTCCTAATTAACTAGGAATAAAAAAATAATCCAACTGCAAAAAAATGTTGGTAATCCATCATCACTAAGGCTTCTTAACAAACGTGAATCCACTGGAGGAATCAAAGCAATCCACCTTGTTCCTGAAGAGATTCATGAGCTTCAAAAGCTGAGTGATCTTCTCCTTGGTCTTCTCGCCATAGCCAACCTGCAGAACCACCAGAAGCTTCTGGAAAGCACCCACCTGAAGCACCTCGATCACAGTGCTCTGCTCCTCAACCTCCTTGAACAGCTTCCACAGCGCCGACACCGCGAACTCCGTCGCCATCTCCGACACCCTGAGGATCTTCTTCACCAGCAGTGGCAGAGACAATGCGTTGGCGAAAACCGCCTTTCTCGCGTCTTCCCAGCTGCAAATCCGGTCGAGAACGCCGAGAATCTTCTCCGCCGTGCTCTTCTCGGCGTCCACCAGCATTTCCAGGACGTATTCTACCATCCCGAATTCGATGAACTTGGAGACTAGAACCTCGGTCTTCTCGGAGCTTTTCAGCAGGTGGTATATCACCATGAGGGAGGCTTTTGTTGCAGCAGGGCAGATTGGGACCTGGATGACCTTAAACAGGGCTTCAGAGACTCCGTCGATTCTGAGTAGGGCGTTTGCGTAATCCGTCGAACAAGGGAGGAGTTCTCTGAGGACGATCACGGCGTGCTGCCGGGAAGTTAAATCTTCGCCGCTGAGGAATTTGAAAATGCAGTTGAGGGAAGTTGCAGAGCCGAGTTTCGACTGGCCTTCGATTCCGGTCGGGAATGTCCATGTTACTGCGGTCAGCAATTCCGTCAGGATAAGCTCCTTGTCTTCAACTGAATCGTCTTCTCCGGCGAATGACTCGAACGATGATGCCAGCGCGAAGCCGATCCCGCTCTCGACGAAGCACTTCTTGTTGCGCTCGCTTTCCCTGGCCATGATCCTGATCTGGGCGACCAGTTCCAGGCACCGCTTCGCGTCCCGCTGGGCGCCGGCGGACTGCACCCTCCTCGAAATCTCCGAGACCTCTGCCGGCGAAATCGGGATCCGCGGCGTCGGAATCCGCTCCACCCCGAACGACTTGTTGTCGACGCACCAGTCCTGGATCATCTTCCTGATGGAGTGATTCGGGATCGGGTCGAAGGTGGTGAGGACCTGGTTCGTCACCGGGCATGTCCTGTTGCCGGCGTCGATCCATCTCTCGATGCTGTCGCGGTCGTAGGTGATCCCGGTCGACAATGTCACCGGATCCTTCATCAATTCCAGCGACACCGGGCACATGAAGTGCGATGGAGTCGACAGGTCCAAGTCAAAACCGGCGTCGGAATCCTTTCCCCCGCCGCCGGCAACAGTGCGGCGGTTGTTGCCGTTGCCGCCGCTGCCATTGCTGTTCCCCTTCTTGTGCCTCCATGAGAAAATCATGTTCTTTGAATGTTTGGTAAAGATTTGGTTGCAGAGAAACTGAAATTGTTGGTATGGTGTGGGGATACGGGGTTTATATATACGGGCAGGGGCAAAACGGGAAAAGTTGAAAAAGGCCGAATAAAGTAATAGTAAAAGCAACAGTGGTAGAACATAAATGAGGATTTTGAACGTTGACCGTTGAAGATTTGACAATGAGAGTCCAGTTGTTCACAATGAGGCAGCGTTTTGAGGCGGAATGTTTCATGGGGGTAAAATATTTTTCAAGCCTTTGATTTTATTTTATTGATTTTTTAATTAAAATTGCAAAGAATGAGAATATTAAACATGCTAGTCGGCTCTATCTTTGACCGTCCTTTTGCCCTGGTCGTACTTCATACCTTACCTTACCTGCCATATTGGGGCTCATCATCTGTCCTATTATTATTCATAAATAAAATAATATGTCTTTATTTAGAAATTATAATAACTTTAAATTTCACTTTCTCTTCATATCAATTCAAACACATGTTAAAATATTATATAATAATGGCATATAAGATTATATTGATTAATAAGTTACATTTTTGACAAATTTTAAAAACGTGTATGTTTGCTCAAATATTCCGTCAAAGTTTAGCATATGACAGAAAAGAGAGATTTTTCGTTCAATTATTCGGTCAAAGTTTGGCATGTAACTGATACATATTTTTGTCGTTCAAATATTCAGTCAAAGTTTAATCAAGTGTGTATGGCATCTTTTAAATTGGGAAAGTTGGGATTTGGAGTATCATTTGCATACTACTCTATATATGAAAATATCAATTATGAAGGAGTGTTGGTTTTGTTATTTAATAAGTAATAACAATTAAGAAATGTTGAAGCAAAAGGGAAATACTAAATTAAAATTGGTTATGATTGCAAACCAAAAACGAGGGTCCTTTTATTTTAGAAGGTATATGAAAGGTGATATTCTCTTTTAAATATTTGTACTTTGTACTAATATAGAACTTATTTCCGTCTAATTAATTTGGAAAGAAAATTAAATTAAATAACAAACGTATATATGTTCTCAAATCACGCTAAACGATACGCATTCGTTAGACGATTCTTTAGTTGATTTTTGGCTTTTTATCTGACCAAAGAAGCCAATAAAATGAATTTATCAATTAATTTTTTAGGTGGGTGAAATATTAGCTAACTTTTCCATCAAAATGAATAAGGTGTGACAATTTTTTGTAGTTTAGTGCATGTATAATTTAATTATGTATAAAAATAATCAACAACTAACTTAAAGATCTTACTACTAGTCAAATTAGTCAATTAAAACAACCAAACACTTACCAACTAGGTGGAATATAATGTTTATATTAATCTATTTTCACCATAATTTTGAATATAATTTATGTATTGTAGGATATATATCGTCATTTTATTTTAATCTATTGACATTTTAGCGGGAGGAAAATTCAAAATAATAATTTGGCTTCATTTGGGGGCGTGAGAGTATTGGAAAATGAAGAGGATCTGTATCCTTTCAAAAAAAAAAAAAAAAAGAGGATCTGTAGCTTCTTTGGAAAATGGCCTTTGACCCTAGGTATTCATAACAGTCAGCTGCTAATTAATGTATTAATTGCTTATTTGACTGTTTTCATTTGAGTGAATAATTATTATGTTAGTTATTAGGTGAATAATTCATTTAATCTCATACGTTTTTAATGAAATGATATTATTGATTACTACAACATTTTAAAAAGATTAATAGGTATTTTTCTAAGTAAATAAAAGTATTTTTATTAACTTTTTGAGATTAAAATACTTGAGTGACAAAATTAAATCATCTAACACAACAAAAAAGAGAAAAGTGCTCATGTGACCCTAATTTATACTAGGCATTCCATTTGAAATTTATAAAATGGTATGCTTTCGACGACAGATGGGATAAAAACACTGATAATTGGGCCTGATCAAGAACATCAAATAAATTAACTGGCCTAACTCAGTTGGCCAGAGGCCTTGCCCCGCCCAGGGGAAGTCTTGGAGTTCGAAACTCCTTAGAAGCAACATTTCACGCAAGTCTCCTAGATCTCATGGGTCAAGTCTCCAGTCGTACTCAACTCAAGAGTTGGAGCTGCATCGATGGTATCAAGAGCAGGGGAGCATCGACGGTGTAAGTGGGATCTTCACTCCACTATAAGCATCATGGTGAGGACCTCGGCCACTCGACATACGGGATTAGTAGAGTAGAGTAGGTTAGTGTAGGATTAGATTAGATTCGGTCACTCGACATACGACCGAATCTGATACAAGAATCCGAATCTAATCTAATCAAATCAAATTATAGTTATATAAATTGTCACCAAAAACTCAAAATCTTCCCCTACCTCTTCATTTCACACCCTAAATATAACTCTTCATTTCAAAAATACATATTACTGGTGGTCAGATTTTAAAATTTAAATTTTCATATTTTTGGTCAATTGAAAATTACAATTAGACTTTTTCACGACTCAAAATTATATTTGCACATAAACAATAATTTAGGATCATCTGCACATTTTTCCTAATGTAAAATGAAATGGTGTTCAAACAACAAATTGATGTTCAAAATTCATATCCTTAAAAATGGAAAATGATTCTATAGGAATATAGGAGTATTTGAATTTTCAGCAGCAGTTTATCCGTATATAAATTTTAACAATATTTTGATTACTCTTGCGCTAAATATATTTAACAATATTTGATCTAGTAATTTGACTTGCGCTTATTATATTTAACAATATTTGATCAAGTAATTTGACTTGCGCTTATTATAATTAAAAATATACGACAGCAAATTTTAATTTGAACCCTCTCTAAAAATAAGTCAAAAGTCTTATTTAAATTTAAATAAATTGAAAAAAACGATTGTGTGACACGTAACTTCATAATTTTGGAACCCTTTAGACTGGAGTATTAAATTTAAACCCCTGGCCGGTCGCTCATAATTGCATTTAGGTCCTTCAGAAACTTCTCTTCGCAAAATGCATACGTTAGGAAAAACGAGTCGGAATCGGCGGAAATTCGGCCGAGCGCGTGTTGGAACGATTCCGAAACTAAAGTCTCATCAACGCGGATTAGGCGAAATTGGAGGACTAACTTAAATTGAGTTTTGAATTGTTTGTAAATTGGAGTAAAATGCAAACACACGGCAAAAATTTTGACCTTTTATCTAAAAATTTATTTGCTGCGTCTTTGTTTTTCTTTTCATACACACCGAGTAACGACGACTGGAGTCTTGAAATATATAGATCTTTGGATTCAAATTTTTTACTTTGTCAATTTGTTTTCCGTCTTACTACGGCGGTTTTTTGTGTCCTCAAAATTTTAAACAAAAATACACCTCCAACAATCAAAATTTAACTAACACTTGGTTTCAAAAGTTTAATATTAGATTGAAAGTGAGAAAATTAACACAGTATTAGTAATAATCAGACATGAAAATGAGAAGATCAACATATAGGTAAAGATCATACATGAAAATAAAATAAAATAAAAATTTAAAATTTTTTGTCTCAATTAGCACCATTTCAAGACACGCTCTCTCAGCAAAAAACAAATATTTAAAGATTTATGAAAAGATATTAATTTATTTTTGGCTAACTACAATAATATTGTCTTATCAACAAATTAGTTTAGTTTAGTGAAGCCCAAAGTTCCATTTCCACTTGTAGTATTTATTTTCAACCAGTAGGGTCCCCAATTACCTCAATGGCCCTGTCCAATAGTGCTTATTTCCAGCACCTACCAGCACCCTCCAGCACTTGTCACTATTCACATACATGAAAGATTTATTTTTTTAAAAAAAATAAAAAATAATTTTTCTTTAGAATTAGTTTCAATATGTTGTGTACGAATTAATCATTCTTTAAATATATAGTTTCATAATTATGTACATCATAATTATACAATTTTAATTTAATTTCAACACCTTCCATCACTTCTCCAGCACCCTCCAGCACCTTCCAGCACCAGCTACCAATTCCAGTGCCCTATTGGACAGAGCCAATGTATGTACAATTACAACAACATGAAGGAGCATGATGAATAACTACCAAAATTGGTACAATCAACGGTTCAGGATTCAAAGATAAGTTTTGGATCCATCTCGGCAATAAAGCAACCATCTTTTATTTAGCAGATTTGAAAATCATGAATATGTTTGTACTTAAGGGAGCCTAATTGATACCTTGATTACAGAGTACATAAATAAATACACTCATATTTATGTACAAAATCAACTACTCGAGCACTCAAATCTGATCAACGATAACAAAATTATGTATTGTCAAACTTAATTTTTCATGGAGCTCTGAATGTGTGCGATTCTCTCACACTGAAGGTGCGACTTACATACTATTCACGCGCCTCTCTTTTTCCCCAATTTTCTACCCGACTAACAGTGAACTGAAACTATTCAGTCGGGCAACGGTTATAAACGGCTATATCCCATGGCGGAGCCACCGCCTCGGCGTGGTGAATCCGCCGATCGGAGGTCCTATGCCAGAGTGGTTGCTCCTAGAAACCCCCCACTATATTCCTCTCTTCCTTCCAACCCTGAAATCAAGCCAATTGCCCATCGAGTGAATGGCAAGCTGGCCTGCATCTATGCCAAAGCCGATGTTCAGACTTTTGCGGCACACTACCGGAATACGTTGATCGGCAAGTTCACAAACGGGAGACCAACCATGGATGAAGTTCAGAAAGAATTCAGACTTCTTGGATTTACAGGTAAGCACCAAATTGGATCACTTGACTATCGCCATGTTTTGATTCGCCTGCAAAACCAAGAAGATGTCCACAATCTATGGCTCAAATCTGTTTGTCAGATAGGTGGATTTAATATGAAAGTTCTTAAGTGGACCCCTGACTTTACTACTCAGAAGGAATCCTCTATAGTCCCAATTTGGGTAACTATCCACAATGCTCCAATCCAGTATTATAATCTGTCTGCAATTAGAGATTTTGCTAATAGAATAGGCTCATTTATCAAGATGGACTTAGCTACTAGCAATCTCTCTAGGCCCTCAGCCATCAAGATATGTGTTGAAATGGATTTACTAGCAGAATGGAATCATTCCATAGTTATAGGGGATCCTGAATATGCTGTGGAATGTGATATTGAATATGAACAGGTTCCTCTTTATTGCACACACTGCAAGAGAATTGGACACAATGATGATATTTGTGGTGTCTTACATCCTGGTATTAAGAAGAAAGAGGTGCAGTCAGTGCATACTAAGCCATCTCAGACACAGGATAACCCTAAGTACCCTGTGGCTAGAACTAAGAAACCTCACAGAAAGACTCCTCCAGTTAAAGTTTGGCAGCAGTCTCAGAATCAGATACATCACCAGCATTCCTCAGGTCTCTCTCAACAGCAAAAAAATGAGATAGAGACTCACCAACCTAATGCACCCACAGAGACACAAAAGGACATCTTCTCAGATGCTCTTTCAGTTATCAGTGAGGATAGTGAGGAGGATGGAATCAAGTCTATAAAAGATGCAGCAACCAAAGCCAATCATAGCTCCCCAAGATCCTTCAAAGGTCTCATGGAAGCCCCAGCAGCAGCCTTTTACTCCTTTGATGATAATATCTATCCACTTCAAACAGTAGAGCCAAATGTATCCAAGTGGAAAAAATATCATCAGAAGGACCTCAGTTTGGCAATTGTTCCATACCAAGCACCTCTTGAAATCTCTAACAGTTTCCAGGTGTTACAAGAAGAATTGGAAGATGTAGATCTCTCTGACAGTGAACCAGAAGTTGCCACCCCAGGTATGTCTTCACTACTTAATGATTTAACTGAGATAATCCCTGAGCCTAAGAAAAAATATAAAAGAAACCTTCTCCCAGAAGGTTCACTATAGAAGGCTGGTTAAGATCATCACAAAAATCTAAAAATATATCCTCATGATTATGCACTTAAATATTGCTAATATATTGGTATGGAACATTAGAGGATATGGCACATCACTACTTAGACTTAAAATTTTGCTTAGGAGTCATAGAATTGACATGCTTTATATTATTGAGCCTATGCATGATAAGTCTGAAATCATAAATCTACAATTTCAACTGCACTTTCAAAACTCTCTTGCTGCTATGGATGCAAAAATTTGGATTTTTTGGAATGATAATATCACTCTGACTGTAGAATCTCAATCTGATCAATTTATGCATACCATGATTAATGATAAAGCTAGTAATCTGTCCTTCACATGTATATTTGTTTATGCTAAAGTACTTAGGACACTTAGAAGATCTCTATGGCAGGATCTGGCTGCTCTTCCCTTATCACCCACAATTTTCATAGGGGATTTCAACACAGTATCATCTGTTGCTGAACATCAAGGTAGTCACCCTCCACCTCTAGGAAGTATGAATGAGGTCAATGCATTCATAAACACATTAGAACTTCTAGAGGTTCCTACTGTGGGCAACCATTTCACATGGACCAATCATAGGATTAAAACAGACAGGCTACTTCAAAAGCTTGATAGAGGACTGGGAAACATGGATTTTCATTCAGCTTTTCCTCATTCTTCTATTCAGGTTTTGAATAGGGCTACATCAGACCACAATCCTTTGGTTCTAAAAATCCAGAACTCTGAGCTTCAAATACCAAAACCTTTTAGGTTTCAACATATGTGGCTTAGGAGGGAAGATTTCACAGTATTGGTCAGTGAAAACTGGAACAAATACTGTGAGGAGTCGGGTATGAGAAGGATAGTTAGCAAGCTTAAGAGACTTAAACCAATCATTAGGAGGTGGAATAAGGAAAGCTTTGGAGATGTTCACAAGAACCTTCTTGAGGCAGAAAATAAGGTGTCCTTCAGTGAAAAAACCTATCAGATTACTGGTGAAGAGCAGGATCTGATTGATTTAAACAAGCAGAAAGCACTGCTTGCTAGGGCACAGTTAGAGCTTAACACTTTCTGGAAGCAGAAAAGTAGTCTAAAATGGCTACAAGAAGGTGATGCAAACACTAAATTCTTCCAGAATTCAGTTAAAGAGAGAAGATGCAAGGCTCGGATAAATAAAATCAGGGACAGTGCTGGGAATTGGATAACTGATCCAGCACTGATACAGGAAGAAGCCTCCACTTTTTTTGGAAAACTTCTTAATGAGGAACCTGAAGCACAAAACACTGGAATGTACTTGAGCCATTTCATGGGAGTACTTCCTAAACTAGTCACTGAAGAGGAAAATGAAGAACTCTTAAAACCAGTGACTAGTGAGGAGCTGAAGCATGCTGTTTTTGATTTGAACAAAAATGGTGCTCCTGGACCAGATGGATACTCTGGACACTTTTTCACACATTTCTGGGATCTGATCCAAGTTGACCTTCTTGACTCAGCAAATGAGTTTATGAGGGGAGAAAATATACCAAGGGCTATGTCAAGCACTTGGTTAGCCCTAATCCCAAAAATTCCAACCCCTTCAACCTTCTCTAACTTCAGACCCATAAGCCTTTCAAATTTTGTGAATAAGGTTTATTCCAAAATTATTATGGAAAGGTTTAAGTCCATCATGCCAAAATTGACTTCCTCTGAACAGTCTGCTTTCCTTCAGGGAAGGGACATATCAGATAATACCCTCCAAATGCTAGAAATGACTAAATTGCTCAACAAATAAAGCAACCATCTTTTATTTAGCAGATTTGAAAATCATGAATATGTTTGTACTCAAGGGAGCCTAATTGATACCTTGATTACAGAGTACATAAATAAATACACTCATATTTATGTACAAAATCAACTACTCGAGCACTCAAATCTGATCAACGATAACAAAATTATGTATTGTCAAACTTAATTTTTCACGGAGCTCTGAATGTGTGCGATTCTCTCACACTGAAGGTGCGACTTACATACTATTCACGCGCCCCTCTTTTTCCCCAATTTTCTACCCGACTAACACTGAACTGAAACTATTCAGTCGGGCAACGGTTATAAACGGCTATATCCCATGGCGGAGCCACCGCCTCGGCGTGGTGAATCCGCCGATCGGAGGTCCTATGCCAGAGTGGTTGCTCCTAGAAACCCCCCACTATATTCCTCTCTTCCTTCCAACCCTGAAATCAAGCCAATTGCCCATCGAGTGAATGGCAAGCTGGCCTGCATCTATGCCAAAGCCGATGTTCAGACTTTTGCGGCACACTACCGGAATACGTTGATCGGCAAGTTCACAAACGGGAGACCAACCATGGATGAAGTTCAGAAAGAATTCAGACTTCTTGGATTTACAGGTAAGCACCAAATTGGATCACTTGACTATCGCCATGTTTTGATTCGCCTGCAAAACCAAGAAGATGTCCACAATCTATGGCTCAAATCTGTTTGTCAGATAGGTGGATTTAATATGAAAGTTCTTAAGTGGACCCCTGACTTTACTACTCAGAAGGAATCCTCTATAGTCCCAATTTGGGTAACTATCCACAATGCTCCAATCCAGTATTATAATCTGTCTGCAATTAGAGATTTTGCTAATAGAATAGGCTCATTTATCAAGATGGACTTAGCTACTAGCAATCTCTCTAGGCCCTCAGCCATCAAGATATGTGTTGAAATGGATTTACAAGCAGAATGGAATCATTCCATAGTTATAGGGGATCCTGAATATGCTGTGGAATGTGATATTGAATATGAACAGGTTCCTCTTTATTGCACACACTGCAAGAGAATTGGACACAATGATGATATTTGTGGTGTCTTACATCCTGGTATTAAGAAGAAAGAGGTGCAGTCAGTGCATACTAAGCCATCTCAGACACAGGATAACCCTAAGTACCCTGTGGCTAGAACTAAGAAACCTCACAGAAAGACTCCTCCAGTTAAAGTTTGGCAGCAGTCTCAGAATCAGATACATCACCAGCATTCCTCAGGTCTCTCTCAACAGCAAAAAAATGAGATAGAGACTCACCAACCTAATGCACCCACAGAGACACAAAAGGACATCTTCTCAGATGCTCTTTCAGTTATCAGTGAGGATAGTGAGGAGGATGGAATCAAGTCTATAAAAGATGCAGCAACCAAAGCCAATCATAGCTCCCCAAGATCCTTCAAAGGTCTCATGGAAGCCCCAGCAGCAGCCTTTTACTCCTTTGATGATAATATCTATCCACTTCAAACAGTAGAGCCAAATGTATCCAAGTGGAAAAAATATCATCAGAAGGACCTCAGTTTGGCAATTGTTCCATACCAAGCACCTCTTGAAATCTCTAACAGTTTCCAGGTGTTACAAGAAGAATTGGAAGATGTAGATCTCTCTGACAGTGAACCAGAAGTTGCCACCCCAGGTATGTCTTCACTACTTAATGATTTAACTGAGATAATCCCTGAGCCTAAGAAAAAATATAAAAGAAACCTTCTCCCAGAAGGTTCACTATAGAAGGCTGGTTAAGATCATCACAAAAATCTAAAAATATATCCTCATGATTATGCACTTAAATATTGCTAATATATTGGTATGGAACATTAGAGGATATGGCACATCACTACTTAGACTTAAAATTTTGCTTAGGAGTCATAGAATTGACATGCTTTGTATTATTGAGCCTATGCATGATAAGTCTGAAATCATAAATCTACAATTTCAACTGCACTTTCAAAACTCTCTTGCTGCTATGGATGCAAAAATTTGGATTTTTTGGAATGATAATATCACTCTGACTTTAGAATCTCAATCTGATCAATTTATGCATACCATGATTAATGATAAAGCTAGTAATCTGTCCTTCACATGTATATTTGTTTATGCTAAAGTACTTAGGACACTTAGAAGATCTCTATGGCAGGATCTGGCTGCTCTTCCCTTATCACCCACAATTTTCATAGGGGATTTCAACACAGTATCATCTGTTGCTGAACATCAAGGTAGTCACCCTCCACCTCTAGGAAGTATGAATGAATTCAATGCATTCATAAACACATTAGAACTTCTAGAGGTTCCTACTGTGGGCAACCATTTCACATGGACCAATCATAGGATTAAAACAGACAGGCTACTTCAAAAGCTTGATAGAGGACTGGGAAACATGGATTTTCATTCAGTTTTTCCTCATTCTTCTATTCAGGTTTTGAATAGGGCTACATCAGACCACAATCCTTTGGTTCTAAAAATCCAGAACTCTGAGCTTCAAATACCAAAACCTTTTAGGTTTCAACATATGTGGCTTAGGAGGGAAGATTTCACAGTATTGGTCAGTGAAAACTGGAACAAATACTGTGAGGAGTCGGGTATGAGAAGGATAGTTAGCAAGCTTAAGAGACTTAAACCAATCATTAGGAGGTGGAATAAGGAAAGCTTTGGAGATGTTCACAAGAACCTTCTTGAGGCAGAAAATAAGGTGTCCTTCAGTGAAAAAACCTATCAGATTACTGGTGAAGAGCAGGATCTGATTGATTTAAACAAGCAGAAAGCACTGCTTGCTAGGGCACAGTTAGAGCTTAACACTTTCTGGAAGCAGAAAAGTAGTCTAAAATGGCTACAAGAAGGTGATGCAAACACTAAATTCTTCCAGAATTCAGTTAAAGAGAGAAGATGCAAGGCTCGGATAAATAAAATCAGGGACAGTGCTGGGAATTGGATAACTGATCCAGCACTGATACAGGAAGAAGCCTCCACTTTTTTTGGAAAACTTCTTAATGAGGAACCTGAAGCACAAAACACTGGAATGTACTTGAGCCATTTCATGGGAGTACTTCCTAAACTAGTCACTGAAGAGGAAAATGAAGAACTCTTAAAACCAGTGACTAGTGAGGAGCTGAAGCATGCTGTTTTTGATTTGAACAAAAATGGTGCTCCTGGACCAGATGGATACTCTGGACACTTTTTCACACATTTCTGGGATCTGATCCAAGTTGACCTTCTTGACTCAGCAAATGAGTTTATGAGGGGAGAAAATATACCAAGGGCTATGTCAAGCACTTGGTTAGCCCTAATCCCAAAAATTCCAACCCCTTCAACCTTCTCTAACTTCAGACCCATAAGCCTTTCAAATTTTGTGAATAAGGTTTATTCCAAAATTATTATGGAAAGGTTTAAGTCCATCATGCCAAAATTGACTTCCTCTGAACAGTCTGCTTTCCTTCAGGGAAGGGACATATCAGATAATACCCTCCAAATGCTAGAAATGACTAAATTGCTCAACAAAAATCCAAAATATAACAATATAATGGTTAAATTGGATATGCAAAAGGCATTTGATAGGGTTTCTTGGTCCTTTTTAAACTCAGTGCTGCTGAAATTTGGATTTCATGGACTTCTGGTTAGGATTATACTTGGGAACATAGCTGCTGCATGGTTCTCAGTCCTGATTAATGGTGTAGCTTCTGGTTTTTTTTAATCAAGTAGAGGCATCAAACAAGGAGATCCACTCTCTCCCTTTCTATATAACCTGGTGACAGAAACTTTTTCTAGAGCCTATAAGAATCTAATTTCATCTCAGTACATACATGCTTTTATTCTGCCAAGGGGAGTGGAGCAGATCTCTCATCTAATGTATGCTGATGACACAGCTCTATTTTTACAAGCCACAAAGAAAAATTTGAAAAGAATGATGGAGTTTTTGGGTGCATATGAAGAATGCTCAGGCCAAAAAATAAACTTTTCAAAATCTGATTTTTTCTTACATCCAGTTAGTTCTCATGCAAAAATCACCATGGTTAAGAGAATCACAGGGATGAAGATGGGATCTCTCCCATTCACATATCTTGGTGTCCCTATTTTTGCTGGAAGAAACCTGAAAAGCCATTATAATCCAGTTGTGGAGAGAATGGAAAAGGCCATTACAAACTGGAAAGTTAAATGGCTCACCCCTGCTGGTAGATTGATACTAATCAACCATGTTTTACTTTCCATACCTGTCCATATTATAGCAGTGCTAAAACCCCCTTGATTGTTGTTAAAAGAATTGAAAGGATGGCTTCAAGATTCTTCTGGGGGGAACATGAATTTGGACAGAGAAAGATATGGAGGAAATGGGGTAAAATGGCAGTTTCAAAGGATGAAAATGGACTTGGATTTAGAGACTTTAGAGCCATGATAAAAGCTTTTTCAGTAAAGCTCTGGTGGAAGCTACAACAGAACCAAACTATTTGGACAAAATTCCTTTGGAATCTGCCCAATAGTCATAAGACCTCATCAACCTGGAAAAGAATATGCCAAGTTACTGAATTTGCCAATGTCCATTCTAGAGTGATAGTAGGCTCTGGACAATCCCCCTTCTAGGATGCAAATTGGTCTGGAAAGGGTGCTCTATGCTATCTTTGGCCTTTCACAGAGATCCCCTTCCCAGATATCTCTATTGCACAATTCATACAGGAAAAAGCTCTGTACTTACCTCAACTGGAGCCTTTCTTGGCTACCAATATCATTGAAATTGTGCAGGAGCTACAAATCACTCAAGCCCACTCAGATGTCTTGATATGGGAGCTCTCACCAAATGGGAAATTCACAGTAAAATCAGCATACATGGCACTGAAAAACAGACAGCCACAACAGCTCTCCATATATCAGGTATGGAATAAACATGTCCCTGGAAAGGTTTCAATTTTCACTTGGAGATTTTTCAATAACCTACTTCCCTTTGATGACTTGTTGATGAGATTTGGCATTAGCTTAGCATCTAATTGTCCCTTATGCAATCATTCTGACTCTATAGACCACTATTTTAATGCATGTGCCACAAACTTAATGGTCTTTAAAATGATGCATAATTTGCTGTCCATCCCTGTACCCCATTTTACCACTGCAAAACACAGATTATCTTTCTATCTACAGTATAAAGGGCCATCCAAAAATCATACTATTGTTACACTAACATCTATGATGTTAACTCTGTGGAACCTCTGGAATAGAAGGAACAAAATGATTTTTGATAATCTGTGTATTGATAGTATGGCTTTATTCCTATCTATTTTCAAACAAGTATCTATGATCTTCACTGTTTTTCCTCTTAGTGGTAATGCCTTGAAGATCAAACATCTCACTGATGTTGGTTTAGTTCCTTTCCTTAAAAGGAAAAGACCTAAGCCAATAAAAATAGTGAAATGGCACCCCCCTGATAGAGGCTATAAAATCAATGTTGATGGATCCTTCATATCTAGTGAGAAAGTTGGATTAGGTGCTGTGATTAGAAACTCTTCAGGGTTAGTCACTGTTATGTTTAGATGTCATACCAATGCCAATTCTCCACTGCATGCAGAGCTCCTTGCTATTCAATTTGGCTTAGAAAAAGGTTTGGACCTTGGTACCCCTTTTTCAATTGAATCTGATTGCAAATTAGCTGTAGATGGGATTAAAAATCCCATTGAAGCTAACTGGCCAGTTCTGAGTCTCTGTTATGAACTAAACAGTTATGCAAATCTGATTAGTCATGTCTTTAGGGAATGTAATACAGTTGCTGATTTCCTTGCTAAAATGTCCTCTGTGGACTCTATATCTTGCAACCTGGAAATTACTGATGCTCCCCACAAACTTAGAGGTTTAATATTCCTTGATAGACTAGGAACTCCTTATCTTAGGTTTTCCAAACATTCTAGATAGGACCCCCTCTCTTTTGAATTTTTGATTCTGCTGTCTCTATTATGTACAGGTTTGAAGACCCTTTGTCCAAACAAAGGTGGTGGCAGATACAACACCAGAAACGCCTCAGATCACAACAGGAAAATCATTTGTCTTGAGAAACATCCCAGCTCCCATGGATGCTTTATGCTATCCACTTCCATGATGTACCTCATGATGATTCTTCTCACTGCCATCTTTTGCAAGGTTGATTCACACCCTTTTGGTCTTCCCCTCAATCCTCCCAACTGATGCTTGAGGACTGGCTTGTAAATGGTTCATTTTTGGGATGTAGATGCACCAAGGGAAGAGGTGCATCAGGGTAATGAGCCATTTATAAGAACCCTTAATGCATCACTTTCAAGGATTATGGAGATTTCTAAAAACTTTTTAGTCTACTTGTAGATCATAATGTAATCTTCTTTCCCTATTACTTTGGGAATTTGTAACTCTATTTTGAAAAGGTTTGAGGAGCCTAATATATACCTCCCACCAATGGTGGTTTTAAATTAAAAAAAAAAATGTATTGTCAAACTTGGTGATCTGGACAAGGAAAATTGGATCGTACATTGAAAAATGAGAGGGAGTTTGCTCACTATATTAGTTTGAAGTTTGAACTCTTCCAAGGGTTCAAGTTAATTGTCAACATATTGAATATATATATTTTGATGTATTTTTATATATATACGTACAAAAATCCTTATTATACCTCCACGTCGGTGAAATATTTTCTACATAAAATGGGTACTTGTTTTGCAATTCATTCTAGAAAATATATTTTGCTTTGAAAATCCTATAAAATAGACTTCAATCACGGTCGTACATTCAAAGTCAATTGCCATAAAACTGATCTTCTTCGATAAAAATTCGCAAACGATCTGCTTATGATCCTGACTTGCAATAAGAATGTTCTAATTTTCATGGTCATAACTCATAATTCATACCATCTGAGTATTAATATATAATGTTTGGAGTTTTGTGTATAAAGAAATTTTAATTTGCAACAGAATGGAAACTCATATTACCGAATTTTGTCTTTGTACGAATCGAGATATTTTTCCGTCTACAACGCTTCTAGATTTTTATTTATTTATTGACTTCTACAATAGTTATTCTACGTTGCTTGAGTTTAAATTATATTTTATTTGAGTGTAAATCGAGTTAGGTCGATAATATTCGTTCCAAAATTGAGAAATATGAATGCAAAATAATGAAAATATAATGGTTTGTGACGTAGCGGCAAAATTGAGGTCCATGTTGTTTTTTCGTTGTTGCTGTTAATGCCTACAGTATGAAATTTGTTGTTTTTGTGCTCACATTATTATTATAAGAGGTGTACAAATTAGCAAAACACATAGATAATGAAATTAAATTAAATGGACTATTTCAAAGATAAAAATTATAAAAATAATGAAATAGACAGATCATTTCCAGCTAAGAAATTAATTCCCATTGATGGATAACTATTGGTCACAGGGAATGTGAAATCATGAGTTGTGTAGAACCAGCCTCACATGTGTCTATGATTATTGATTAGGATTGGGTAGAAAGTAGAAACAAAAGACCCAATTAATTTGATCCATTCAATTGAATTGCTTTAGGGTTTGGTGCAAGTTCATCATGACCTACTCATCAATAAATTATGGTGACATGTTTATAGTGGCTAGGTATAATTAGGTTACATGTATAAGACTATGTTGAATTGAAATACAACCCTATTTATCTTGAACTTAGAGCAAGTCCAACAGATTTTGCTATAATAGAGATTTTGTCAATTTTTAGAGATTTTGTGTATTTTTCCACTCAAACAGATTTGCTATCACATTTGCTATTATAGCAAAATTGATGAGAGAGAATATTTGCTTTGCTAAATATGCAGAATGACAAATAAATTTTGAGGAACGGAATTCATGCGCATCGCAAAAAGAAAAAAAGCTATTTTTGGCAAATTTTCTTAATGCAAAAAAAGAAAAAAGGAAAAAAGTTATTAATAAAATCTCTAAAGTAGAGATACTGTTGGATTTGAGTAAAAAATATTTGGAGAATATAGGGTTTCCCTTCTCTATTTTAGAAAAAAATTTGGAGAATCTGTTGGACTTGCTCTTATCTGTAAATTATTACTTCAGTAAAATTATAATTTGATGAAATTCGGGAAAAATTTAGTCATACTTGATTTTTTTTTCTTCAATACATTAATTTTTAGTTCAATTTATCTTAGTAAAAAATGGAGTCGGAAAACACTGCCTAATTAAGTTTTAAAAATAGACAAAAAGTCTCATAAAAATGCTCTATGCTTTAATTAATAAAGAGCAACGAGAAAATTCTCATTTTATATAAAAGATTCCATATTTATATTAAATAAAAATTCTGAATTGATAATTGTGCCAGTTGGTCTCAAAAGTTGAATACGTAAAATATCAGTGTTGAAAGTAAGAAGATCAACACAAAATCGGTGATCATGCATGAAATGAAGAACATCAACAATAATACATTGAATGATCAATAGTAATACATTGAAAGTGAAAAGATAATGATCGGGAATGAAAATGAGTAAAGTGAGAATATCAACATTTTCCATCTGTCTCAGTTAGGATGTTTCAACATCAAACACTCACTCTACTCTATCTTAAAAGGTGTTTACGTTTTAAGTTTTAAATTTTAAATTTTAAATATATGTTTCTTTTTGTTACCCCCATTTTATGAAAGATTGCGATCAGTTCAATGAATATTTAATATTTGTGATAAAAGTATACTGTACGAGTTTAGACCATATATTTTTCAAACACCCTCTTTGCCAGAGCTTATCTGTAGATCAGTTCGATTCAATTCAGTTCAGTTCAGTTCAGTGAAAATGTAATTTGATGAAATTCAGGTTAATTCAGTCATGCAGATTCAATTTTTCAATGCATCAATTTTTACTTCAGTGAAAATGTAATTTGATGAAATTCAGGTTAATTCAGTCATGCTGATTCACTTTTTCAATACATCAATTTGTACTTCAGTTCAGTTCAGTACATCAAGAAATAAGTTCTAGCAAACAGGTAGTCACATATTTGTTTTATATGACCATTATTGAATTTCTATCTTATTTATTTTGTAATAATTTATATGAAGATCACTTGGAATGCACTTCCATACTATATTCATTAATTCCGTGTCTATAATGTCATTGAAAAATGGCTACACCCATAAAATATTGATTTTTGCTTTAAAATAATTTTTAAAAATATAATTCCAAAATTTATCCAAAAAATCAATGGGTTTCGGAAGTATTTTAGAAACAACAAAATCACTGGTTTTCACATAAAAATCTGATAAATTTACGCTCAAATATAACGTTCGGGCATTCAAAATAGCGAATAGTCATCAATCATCAAACCAACACTCAAATATTTTATATTATTTACGTTGATATCATGTTTTACCAACACTCAACATTTAAGTTAAGTGTAACATCAGGTTAGGAGCAAACCAGTGAACCAAATCTTCTGTCCACCGAATAACCAATCTCTATAGTACTGATATTATTTTGGTCAGAAAAGTGTTTAAAAATAAGTTTTACTCAACTTAACTGACACATATCTATTATTATTAATAGATCAAATCAGTGCCGTTTTGACCCATTAACCAAAGCGAAATCATCTTATCGTTGTGATGAACTTAAAGTTGTTGCTTTGGACCTTAGGCTAGGCGTGCAATGTAGGCCGTTTTTGTTGATTTGACAATGAACCCTTCCCATTGAGAATCCAAATTAAGACCTCCTCAAATAAGGGTGTGAAGTGTCAAAATTTACCAATCATTTTCCACCCCCTTTGGAAAGCATTACCAAGAAGAAGAAAACACAAACAGAAAAGATTGGAATCCTGCTAGGGACCATGGAAGCAGACATCTAATGGCCCTTTACATGTTTTCTCCATATCCCTTCAAATCTTTAACTAATCATTCATACTTGAATCTTTAATTTCCACTCAAAACAACCATATATAACATGCAAATTGCAATATAATGTTTCAGAAGGGACCCCTACAAAGATATAGAGGAAAACAAACACAATGGTCCATCGGAAAGATCTTCAAGAATGAGAAAAGTCATGTGCTTTTCAAGATTCAAGAAGAAGACCTTGAATATGATATAATGTGACAGAATATAGCTACTTGAAATGGCCTTAAAGATGGAGGATCACAAGTCTATTATATGTTCTTAACAAAAGTCACTCAGGCAACCGATAAAAGTAATTCACAAACCATTCAATCTCACTAGCACAACTCCAAAAAAATGGCCTAAGACAGATAAAAAGGGCCTAACTAAGGAACTGGCACAAGGGATACCTTAACTTACAGTGAGGATGCAGATTACAAGAATGAACAAGACAACAGGTCACCTAAGCTCTCATCATCTACCATCGGTTGATGTGAATGATTCGGCGAATCCATAAGGCCGAGTTGGTATGCTTGTCTGAGTATTGTCCAAGCTGGGAAGATAAGATGAGGATGACGAATCCATATTACTTCTACCTTCTGATTGCCACTTCTTGAGCGCTTGTGGCAAAGACATCTCAAAGTCTATCCCATAGATGTCATCAGTGCTCTGAACAGACGGTTTCCAGAGATCCAACAGAGATGATAGTACATTAACAGCATGCCCCATGTCTGGCCTCTGGTGTGGCTCTCTTGCAGAGCAATGGCCCGCGAGCTCAGCAACGGTGTTCACGCTAGCTAGGATTTCCTCGGTGAGGTCAATTGTCGGGTCAATTGCTTTGCGGAACATGTCCTTGTTGAGATACACTCTTCTGAACCATGTAACAAGGTGCATACTCTCCTCGGGCTGGGTTTCATCAAGAGCCTTCCGCCCTGTAATCAGTTCCATTAAGATCACACCAAAACTGAAGACATCCACTTTGGTGCTTACTCTCCCAGTCACTGCATCACAAATTTTCTAAATCAGATTTGAACAGATACTGATAAATCAGAAATGTATGAATAAAACTAAACTCAAAATGGAAATTATATCAAAAGAGTATTATACCTGCATATTCGGGTGCTAGGTATCCAAATGTTCCAGCAAGTCTTGTCTCGATCGAGGCTTTACCTTCAGGAGCCAAGCGCACGAGCCCAAAGTCACCAACTTTGGCTCTCATATCGTCCCCGAGTAGAATATTGGAAGGCTTTAGGTCTCTGTGTATGAATGATTGCTGGGCTAAACCGTGTAGATACTCAACTCCTCTAGCAACATCAAGAGCAATGGTCAACCTTTTCGTCCATTCCAATGGCCTCAATCCTTCATTTGCCCAGCCGAATAGATGCCTGCTCAATGTCCCTTGAGGCATGTACTCATAAACAAGAAGCTTCTCATTTCCATCAATGCAAAATCCAAGAAGTGCAACAAGATGCCTATGGCGAACTTTAGTCAGAACAGCGATTTCAGAACGGAACTCATCCAAACCTTTGCCAGCAAGTACTCCTGATTCCATTCGTTTGACAGCAATCTTTGTTCCATCATGCAATGCACCTTTATAGACTGTCCCAAAGCCTCCTCTTCCCAAAATGTTCTCTTCACTGAAGTTATTCGTCACATTCCTGAGAACTTGTATGGAAATCTTTATGTTCCCCGCCTCAACCATCTGTAAATCACTCGTCTCACCGGTTGCAGCATGATGTGCTTCACTCATTGCACCAACACTTACACTCGATCCTGCAACAGTGATCTTCACGCTACTCTCCGTATCATCTGAGCCCGAATAACGAGGATGAATGATCATGGCATTTGGACTTTGAACTCTATTGGAATTCTTTCCTCTTCCTTTGCACAAGCAAAAGGCCACCAAACCTAACAAACACACCACAAAAATCCCACCAAGCACAGAAAGTATCACAATAACCACCCTGGATTTCTTGTGACCATTGAGCGAATTTGCATCACTACCAGGTGGCGAACCTGGTGAGCCTCCTGGTTTTGGAGTCACCGAAGAAGGTGAACTAGGCTTGTCTTTCCCGAGATCAGGGTTCCCATCAGTTTTTAAATCCATGTTACCCCTAAAAGTAGGAACATGCCCGTAGAGGCTATTGTTTCTTACATCCAGCTGGCTTAGGACAGGCAGTGTAGCAAGCTCAGTCGGGATAGTCCCAGTGAGATTATTGTTGGAGAGGATCAACCTTTGCAGAGACTTAAGTGAACCAAAATCCGGAGAAATTGTACCAGTCAACTCCATTTTCTCAAAATTCACAATAGTAATATTCCCACTGTTGCAGGTAATCCCTAACCAAGCATCACATGGATCATTTCCTTTCCAAATATCAGCAAATCGCCTAGGATAACCCACAGATCTCACAATCGAAAGCAATGTATCCACCCTAGGATCACAAGCACCAGGCTTCGGCAAACAAAACCTGTTCGAATCAGGAAGCATATCAACAGAAACCTTGCCACCAAACTGTGGCACAGAGCCTTGAAGGAAATTGTTAGTCAAATTAACAACCTTCAATGACTCAAGGTTCACTAAACTCGATGGAACTGGCCCCGTAAACCCGTTATCCCTAACACTAAACTCCTCCAATCCATTTAAATTAGAAAAATCAGGTAATTGACCAGAAAACGCATTGTGATGCAACCAAACCTGCTTCAAATAAGTCATATTCTGCAAAACATCAATTCCTTCAGACAGATTATTACCATTCACCCACAGAGTCTCAATCTGCAAACCAGAAAAACTAGAGGGGAGAACACCACTCAAACTATTCATAGCTAAATGCAAATTCAGCAATCCAGGGAACCCGTCCGGGCTGATGAACCCGGGGATTTCCCCGGTGATGTTCGCGCTATTCGCGGAGAAATTCTGCAATGTGGAACAATTCTGAAGACTAGCAGGCAATTCCCAAGGCGAAAAAGGGTTGCCATCCATTTCAACAGTTATCAAAGAAGACATCCCAATAAAAAAATCAGCAGGAATAGAAGTAAACTTATTTTCACCGAGCAGTAAAACTTGGAGCGAGCTCAACCCGCTTAAGCTCGGCAGAGGACCCGAAATGCTGTTCCTCTGCAGCTCCAGCCTCTCCATCCTCGTCAAGTTGGAGATGCCCGGAAAGAGTGTCCCCGACAGGTTCTGGCCTCCTATCTGGATCCGGGTCACCCGTTTGTCGTCGGAGCAGCCCACGTGGGCCCATTTGCAGGGATCTGTGCCGGACCATCCAAGCTCCTCCGGCGGGTTCAGGCCCTTCTTAAGCGCAAACATCACGTCGGCGTCGCCGGAGCTTATTTGACACTCTGCCGGAAGCAGAAAGCAAGAAAGCTGCAGGAGGAGAAAAGCTGAGAGCTTTAACCCCGATCCGGGCTCCATTTTGGGTGGATTTTTTTTGGAGAAAAAGGGAAATGCTTTTGTGGTGTTGCAGAAGCTGAAAAGAGGATTAAGGGAGTTGCATTGGGAAATGACAGAGAGGAAAAATGGTGGTTTTTTTTGCAGTTAGTGGTTTTAAAGCTAAGTGAAGGAGAGTGGGAGATGGGGAATAGTGGCACATGGGAGGTGGGCCCACACCAAAGTATTTTCCAGAATATTACAGAGGGAAAGGAGTTGGCAAAAGTGCTGTCAGTTCAGACCCGAACCCGAAAAACCGACCGAAACCGAATAATACCGATCCAATAATAACCCGAGAGATATAGGTCACCGAACCGAACCGACCCGAACCGAACTCAACCTGAAAACCGAACTGACCCGAGAATTTAGACCCGAACCCAACCGATATCCGAATTTGCACGGTACCGAACCGAACCGAACCGAAATCAACCTGACTTGTAACCAACCTAAACCGATTCAAACCAATAAATAACCATCATAAATCAATCGATTCAATCAACCAAAGAAAATGGAAAATTCCTATAAATGTAATTAAAGTTTGTATTACTACTAAGCAAATAAAACTTTCAAACTTCCTAGTTCCTACCAATTAATTTAAACTAAATTTTGATAGTAAACACCTAAAATATAAAATATACATATTCTATATACAATTCTACTCAATTCTAACAAAATAAATGTACACATTAACACATTCGACTTTTGTGTTAAATATTTGCAATTTTATTACTAATTCATATAGAGAGGAAAATAATTAAAAGTAATCAAAATTGTTAATCAGGGAATTAAACGCTTGACATTGATCTCCACCTTAAGTACAATCTAAATTTTTAATCAGGGTTCACAGAACATCTGTAATACCATAAACAAGATGATTGTGGTCAAAATTATAAAGATTTTGTATCAAACTATAAACACGTTGGAATCGCAAAATTAAACATTTAAATAGCAAGAAGTAGTAACAAAATCATTATCTATTATAGATCAAAAACAAAAGTATCAGATGAATCAAATAATAACTAGCAATTAAATTAATCTATAAAAGAATCAAAAGTAGTCAATCTGCTATGGAGATCGAGAAAAGATATCGATTTAAATGAATCAAAAACAAACACACACATATATATATATATATGAAAAATCAAATTCGGCGACAATAACAAAAAAAAATTTAAATGAACTTTATAAAACCAAACATATTTTGACCCAAAACCATTTCAACCCGACCGAATGACCCGTATTGACATCAGTATCCAAACCGAACCGACCCGATTAATATTTATTTAAACCCGAAATTAACCGGAAAAGAAAAAATAACCGAATAAATCCGACTCGACATCAACCCGACCTGACCGATATTGACCGAATAGGAAAAAATGACCGATTTAAACCGAAACCGTTTTTAACCGAACCCGTTTTTGAAAGATCGAAACCGACCTATTTACCCGAATCGACACCACTAAAAGGATCATCAGTTTTCTTTTCTTTTTTTCGGACACAAATTCTAAATACATGTCAAATTCTAAATCACCTCTCATTAATTTTTTGGTTCAAATCAACACTTATTATTTCATAAAAATCCCTTAATTCAGAATAATAAACTTTGGTTCAAATTTTTATTATATATGATTTTTGGCACCAAGAAATACATCTCTTGATTAAGACCCTATTTATGTGTGCTTATGTCATGTTGAACTAAACTAAACTGGAATAAATTTAAATATTTTTGACTGGACTCAATATTTTTGAAATTTGTCATACATCATTGAAGTTTAAATTAAAAAAAATTAATTGAACATAATTTTTTTTGAATATATTAAATTGAACTGAACTGAAAAAAAAATTGATTGAATTGAACTTCACTAAGTTGAACTGAACGGGTTTGTACAAGATTGATAAAATTATTTTATACAATTTATAAAGAGTGGGGTGCATTGAATGAATTACAGTATAGTTTTGATTGGGACTAAAATTCATAATCCTAAGAGAAAGTGTCAAATAAGGGCACCTTACGATAAGGGCAAGCTCAAAATATAACACTTTATACAAAAAATTATTTTAATTATTTGAGTTATTTTTGTTTGACATTGATGTTTTAATACTTGAGTTTGATCTTTTATTTGGTTTGATCTTTATTGGGCTTGATCTTTTTTATTTTGGGTCTAATGTTTTTATTTGTTTTGATTTTGTAAGTTTTTGGCATATAATTTCACCTTAATTCCTTGATCTTTTATGTTTTATGGCCAAATAATTAATAAAATTGTATAACAACTTCAATGTTGTTATTGGTGGTCTCCTAATTGTGTAGTTGCTTACATATTTGTGACTGGCTGGTTGTGTAGATTTGAAAAATTCTGTACATGCAATATGTTTGAGGACGTTGTTTAATTTTTTGAAGTACTTTGTTGCAAAACATGTGTTAGGATGCAGTTTGATTTTGATAAATTGTTTTGTTTCAAAACATTCGTGCTTTAGGTTGAAAGGTTGTTTTTTAACTCTAAAACATGCTGGTGCTTTTGCCATTGATTCAATTTCGTTTTTCTGCGTTGATTTGGTGATTTAGTATCTTTGAATGTTTTTGTCCTTTTTCTGTATGCATTTTCTTTTATAATAGAGGAAGATTGGCATTTTAGAGTTCAAGGTTGTCATTTTAGTTTGAAAGGTTCAATGCCTTTGTATATGCCATGTTGAGTTTGTGTTAATACTAGAAGGTGTACATTTTAAAGTGAAAGGTTGCCATTATAGACTGCAAGGTTATCTGCTTTTGGAAGTTTGATATTTTAGAGTACAAGGTTTCAGTTTTAGTCTGAAAGGTTCACTGCTTATATATATGCCACGTTGAGGTTGTTTAATACTGGAAGGTGTACATTTTAAAGTGAAATGTTGACATTATAGACTGAAAGGCTTTCTATTATAGTCGGAATTCCTCTCATGTTATATGCCTTTTAGTCATGAATATTTTGGTTGAAAGGTTGCTATTTTGTTGTGTAATGTGTATCATTTTTAGTGGAAGGTTATTGTGCTAATTTTATGTCCTTTTTTGTTGTATTAGTGCCCATGCCAAAGAAAATGGTTAAGCCAAAACGGAAAAAAATGGCAAGTTCGTAGTCTGCACAAAATGAAAAGCCAAAAGGTATTTGTCTGTTTATGATGAGGTTTAATGATGTTGTTTTCAAGTTTTATGTTTTGATTTTTTTTTTGTATTGCAGTTGTTGGTGTTACGGATGAGGAAAGTGAAGAGAGTTTGAGACAAAAGTTCGCTAATGATATTGTTAAAGAAGTTATTGAAGCAAGCAGGGTTGAAGGGATATTAGAAGAAGAAATTGATGATGAAGAATCTGAAGTGATGAAGGTGCAAAATACACATACCACGATTGATATTATTGAAAAGTTGGTTAACCCTGGAACTAAGAGAGGTGCACGAAAGACAGAAGGTGATGATACTACTTTGAAGGCAGAAGGTGCGGAACCTCTAACCGACATTTATATGTTTATTATCAAGTTTTTTCAAGTCGCATAATAATCAAAAATACACACTTAGATGACATGAGCTTTCAAATGTACGATTTATAAAGTTAATGTCAGTCTGGGGTACATGAACATTTTCCATATTTCAGGGGTAAATGAACAATTAACAAAGAATTAAGGGGTATCACAGCCACTTTTCTCTTAAGAAAATTACGCCACACTTTCCCGCCGACCGACTGTGAAAGTTTCCACCAGGACAGATCCCTCCGTAAACCAGTCGCCAGGTCTCCGAACAATCGCACGCCACGTTCTCCGAACCCAGGACACAGATGTTCCAGTTCAGGTTTCAATGTTTATCAATATCGCTCTGTGTGTATTCGCGCGTGATTTCATTGGTCCCATTTTCAACCAATTTGTTTGAATATAGGAGAAAATTGTATGTTTTTCATCATTTTTCAACTGATTCGAATTTCTATCATGGATGGTACATTTTAATTATGCCTAGTTGCTCGGATTGAATTTGGAAAGAGTTCATAGGGGATTCAAATTTTACTGATTTTTTGGTGTGCTGGCTCGTTGGAAGAATGACTAAGCAAGAATAAGAGTGCTTATACTCACCTCTATAACTTATCTCTTTATGTAAAGGCTTCCTTTTTGGGTATATTGGTTAGTTAGATGGCTAATCAACAGGGCATATTCAATTGACTGCTCTAAAATGTTTTGTAGCTGAATTTCGTTTAGTTTATTGCTTAAACTGGCTCAAGGGGATATCTTTTGGGGTGATTTATTAACTAATCTGTTACCTAAGCCGACGCTGAACTACACTTTCAAGAGTTCTGACTGAAATTGGTGTTACATCCATGAGAGATTAGAGAAGAGTTTTTTGAAGCAAAGTTTGATATGCTAGGTACTTGTCGTTTTCAGTATAAATTGAACAGCTGTCGGCCCTGGTAATCGCACTTTACCTTTTCTCTTCAGCAGTATACCCTATTTGAGCCTTCATGGTCTTTCCCACCAAAAACAAATAGCTGATTAGGTTATAATCTGGTCATTATACTTCTTCCTTAATAATATGCTTTGTAGTTCAGGTTATTAATAATTCAACAATATTAATTTTATCTGCTGGTAGCAGTATACTGTTTATATATTTTGATAGATCAACAATCTAGATAATTTTCATTTACTGCTAATTTCTTTATTTGTTATTTTTACAGGATATTAATAATCCCATTTGTGATGAAGAAAACATAAAAGCTGATAATTGTTAGGTGATGTATTTACTCTTCCATTACTGCATAGTATTGTTTCGATCACAAAGTATAAATTTTCAACAGGCTCAAGTCTTCAAATAAATGAGAGCATAAGAGTACAACAAAAATTGTTGTTGTCCAAGGAATCATTTCAGAACTTATTATTCATAAAAGGAAACCCCAAAACCTTCATAAGAGATCACTGGTAGAATGACTGATCTTTCAATAGTCTTGATATCTCACAGAATATGAATATAGTTCTAGATTGTTTTAGAAAAGACACGTGATTGTTTAATCCTTTCTATTTTGGGCTATTCGTGTTTTAGTCACATGGTTTTTGTTAGTATCGGTTTTGCTTGTGATTGGTGGAAACGATTGCTGCAGGTTTCTCTGTATGAAAAGTAAAGCAAAGACAAGTTATCCAGAAACAAGTTCAAGGGCATTGATTCTCATGCAGCCTGTGTGAGAGACTAGTTATTATCCATGGGAATTAGTTCAGCATAAAAGTGGTAATCATAAATGTTGTATTTGTGTAAGAAACTAGTGATTGTGAACATTACAACAACAGAAGGCATTGTGGTAATGGAACCGGAAAGCGAATAGCTGGAATGGATTGGAGCCATCAAACTGGCAGCCAGCGACACCAACTACTCGTTTCTCTCCCTTACTACGGTGAAGAACTGTGAGGCACTTTCCGGTTCGACGGTTAACCCAGAATCGGAATTCACGGTGATTTAATTTCGGAGGAGGATTGATTGATTTCCAGTCTGCATTGGCCAAGTCATCTAATGAGCTAAGAGAACGGAGTCTCACTTTGCCACGTTTATCTGCTGTAAGGTAGCTCTGCCCCTCTGAACACTTGTCCATATAGTTCCTGAATCTGTAGTAGAACACAGTACATAAACTTTTAATACAATAATAACTCTCACGTGATTATTTTTTTCACAACTAATATAATCAAGATTTCATGTTCCACAGTTCTTGAATTGAACTGAACTGACCTGTGGTATCCAGAAGCTGAACCAGAAGTCGATTCCCAGCCATAGTAAATATTTGGAGATTCACTGTCTAGGACATCTGGTACAGAATATACACCTGTATCACCTGAGCTTACAAAATCTGATTGCAGGGCACCGGCAATAAGAGAGTTGTCCTGTGCAGTCATATGGGGGTATGATTCACTTGGAGGGCACTGGTTTGTTTCACATCCTGAACATTGACTACAGAGGAGTTCACTCTTCAGCTTGTGAGCTTCATAACCAGCAAATGCATTGATCAGAACTAGCAGCAAAAGACAGATATTACCACCCTCCATGCTTCTTGTCCTGCCTTTCCGTTTTGGAAATTCGGCCAAGGTACTTTTATATTAATACAATGCATTGTGTCCTGCTCCTTGGTCCAATCTACTTGTTTATTACCATCCTTCACTGCTGTACCAAGTTTTCGTGCCAGATCCAATATGACAGTGGCTAATGAGGTGGGCTCTTGTTTTTATGTTTTACAGCATAGTAATTAACTACTAGGAGATGTTTTGTGCATTTGATCTCTTATGATAACTAATGATGCCCTTGCATCCTCGTTTAAGGTGTATAAATCCATCTGTTATGGTTTAGAATATGGGACTTAGGAAAGATCAATAATCAATGACTTGATTGGCTGAATTGGCAGTATATACCCCATTTTGGCTTCATTTTATTAGCCAACAGATGTATTATTTCTTTTGACACCAATGTGATATATAATAGCTTAACAAGAACTACTTGAGTAATCAATCAGCGGTCTTTGTGTTACCTTAAAATTTCAATTTAGGATCTAAATCCTTGAGTCAAATATCACAATATGTTCCCTTAGTTTTGACACAAATTATATCAGATAAGATACTTCCTTCATCCCAGCCATAGATGCTCAACTCCTTTTTAGTTTGCTCCACCCAAAGTCGATAGAATGTCTTCGGAAATATAATTAATAGAAAGTATTAGGCTTTCATATCCGTGGCTTTAAGATTAACGTATTGATTTGATCTTGTTATCAACCTTCTCGATCTTTAAGGATGGAAAGAGCCTTAGATCAATTAGATCAGTTCTCCCATTACAGAGAAGAAGGATATGATAGACAGACACATCATAGCCTTGTGAACAACAACATGTTGAGATTTGTTACATTTGTACTGTTACTGATCAAAGTAATTTCTTCTTAAAGCAGTAAAAGGTTTAAACTCGGTATCTTTGGGAGTTTTAAGCAAGGTATATCCATGGAATATGCTTTTCTTGAGGGACTCATCATCTGGAATTGACAATTATGAATGAATCTCATTGAGAGTTCAATTCTGACTTACATTTTGCGCTAACCACATGCCTATAAAAAAGGTTGAGGTAAATTACAATTCATTGAAATGGCTGCTATTAATCCTATTATGCCATAGGCTGAGGAACCCGACCCAGGATTATTTAGTTGCAGACATATATTGCTTGACTTGGGCAGAATGGAGTTGTGAATGTTTTTGCTGATGGTCACCTAACCTAGCTGATTAATGTGGTGAATAATCCACACAGAACGTTAGTTAGATGATCATCAACAAACACATTCAAGCCCCATCATCTTTATTTTCTGATTTGTTTATTGCTTTGATGAGAGAAGACTAATGATGAAAATATCTGAGAATTCTACCTTGATTTTGAGGTCTTGTTTTCTAAAATTTTACAAGAAACAAATAGTAAATTGTGGTACATATTCATCCTGATAACCTTTTGCTTACTGATTTGAAATACAAGTTTGCAGGAATACCATGAATAAAAAAGTAGTAATACATGAAATTTACATTTGGGGCAAACATGTATCCTTAGAAAATAGGAAAACTAATAGAAGATGGCATGATTACCTTTCACACAATCAACAAAACAGCAGAGAAGAGTATGAGAAGGATTGAGATTTTGTATTGCAATAACTAATACATCTTGTTCTGCGATTCAGGCGTGCACCTTCTGTAAACTTCTTGATTCACAGGCCTCCATTCGCACACGAGAAGAGTCTATGGCTCCTGAAACGCACAAGTTTCTTGGACGGCTGCGGGGATAGATTCTGAGCATGGAAGGATATATTCCGACGGTGTTGCACCTTGCGATCCTCTGCCTCGAACCCTCTATCATGTGCATTCCTGACCACATATTCATGATCATTGGTATAAAAGTCAGCAATGTTATATGCTTTTGCTCTTGCCTCTGATTCTGCTGCTTCTGTTTCTGATGGCGGTGAGAGATACTCGTAATGGCGGCGAGTTTTGGTTCTTCTGATGGTTCTGAACACCATAGGAAGCAGGCCTTCCATTGCTCTATGTTTCTGTGAATGGTTTTTGGATGGAAGACTTGGTTTTTTCTCTCTTTGTCCTAATTGGCCTGGAAATGAAGGGGTTTGGTGAGAGTCAGTGAGTCTTGATTAGGATTTTGTTTACTTTTCACAGGGTTTGCATATTGGTTGGAAGCATAAACAAGTCTTTATCTTGTTCTTCTTGTATTCATTTCTTTACTTTGACTTTTTATATGACACACACTCTTCTTCTTTCCTTTTTCTCTGGTTTTTTTTATTTACAACCCACATTGGATTTCTATATTAGTCAGGTAATTTATTCACCACCCATCATTGCAATTATTTTCGGCAACCAACACGAAATGTTTTTCGGCTTAGTACGCTTTGTAAGTCTTTCTTTTCGTGATTAATATAAGTTTGCTTAAAAAAAATGTTTTGCATTATAAAATTAGATGCTCGATAGCTAGGCTTCTACTTTATTAAATTAAATTTTATCAGATCAAAATTATTTAAATTGAACTGAATTTAATTAAAGCACCGTTAAGCTGAATAAACTATGCTTTTGATTTTATTAGAAAAACCAAAATTAAGAGATAGAAAAAAGAAAAGGGTGGAGAATTCTAAGAAAACTTTCGGAACACTAGTTGGATGTAGTCTAAGATTGACACATTCAATCTATCAAACATTACCGGGCAAACATCAAATTCGTGATTGAGACAGTTGGTTGTTTTCTTCATAGATGGCTTACCTCTGTTTTTGAACACCAAAAATAATTATTTACATTTTGACCCTAAAATTTTAAAAGAATATGTTTTGTAGGCATAAGAAACCCACTGTTCACAGTACTTTCAACTTTATATGAGATTATACAATGGAGGGATTTACTTGTCCACAAAAGAATGGAACAATTTGTGAGTTATGTTACTTCTGTTTTTTGTCTTCAAATTCCCTGCGCTGAGCCGCAACCTTCGTATTCACGCTAGCATGGAAACCAGGGTATGGCTCGTACCCGAAGAACGAAAGAACCTACAAGAGCATAAAATGTTCACAGCTCAGTTTTTCAAATATTCAAAAGATAACAGGAAATTATTGAGCAGTTTTTGCAAGATACCAAAACCAATGTTCAATTTTATGGATCAGTATTTCAAAACATTCAAAAGATACCAAGAACAAGACGGGAAGGTAATATGACTATACCTCGAGCAGTACAAAGAAGGGTGCCATGAGAAAGGCTTGAACAAGGTTGTCTAATAAGGCGGGAGCTCGTTTCTGCAAAGGTTGCAAAAATTAGATGCCGGCTAAATAGAGTACTGTACTTGATTTGAACGGACTGAAATGAACTAGTCAAGCTCACCTCAAAAACACCATGGCCAATGAACTGTCCAGTCCAGCAAAATAACTGAGCTGCCCAAGCAACCTGCATATACGTGGAAAATCATTTGATTAATATAACAGACAACTGTCTGGTTCATGTTCATATCTCATCTACAAAGGTTATACTTATCATGTAAGTTCAAATGACAAACGTGTCCTCCCAGAGTGCTCGTTTAAAGTACCTAGCCCTAAAATGAGAATCATCAGCCCAACTTTGCATGAGCAATTATTCCAAATCTACACAGACATTATAAGAATTTAAGGGAATGCTCGATCTCAAGATGGAAGTTTGTCAATGTAAAGTAACGGGCAGAGGGGAACAATCAGACAAACCCTGGCCAACATTATCAAAAAATATCAGCTCAAAATTCAATTACATAACCCACTGGACCATATTCTGAACAATTAAAACTTCTTCTGTTAAAGCAAAAATCAACAAAGAGTTCATTAGAATTTTTGTCAGAGCCAAAGAAACTTGATGTATAGAATCACCGCTAGAACTGAAGCATAATCAGAATTTGTTAAAAACCAAAGTGACTGCTAAAGCTTAAACTATGAAATTATAATCACCTCTAGAATACTTCATGGAAATGCAGGCAAGTTCATTAAAAAATCCGAACAGATATGCTCAATTTTTTAAATTCTTAGAACCTTTACTAGTTCACCACAAGGCAATCACCTAATATGAAGCATGTATTTAATCACCGAAAATAGTAAAGCAATTATGCAACACAACACAAAAGCAAATAATCAATGTTTCCAGCTAATCTTGATGATAAGAAAGCAGCATAGGATTCAATAAAGCTAAGAACTTTGATGATTACCTTTGTAGCCACAGAGTATCCCAGCTGATAAGAAACAGAGCTACTAAAGATCCAGCATCCAAAACACATCAAAGCGGCCAAGGAGCCAGCTTTCTTGTCCAGGGCGATATAGAACAATGCATAGATCACTGTGAGCACAAAACCAATATTTAAAACCAACAGACTCTGGTCCCACAGCTCGATTTGGGGCTTGAAAACCACAGGGGTGAAATACAAAAGCATCAGGGAACTGAACACGATCGGCCACACAAACAGGATGTGGATGAAGATATTGACTGGGTTGCTGTGGTACGCCCCGTAAAATGCAAAGTGCTTTTCAAGATCGAACAATCCCATCTAGAAATTCTCTGAGAGACAGCAAAATTTAAAAGAATTACACAAACAGTTGATGATATGAATAAAATTTGGTGCATTTTGAATACAGTGGTGGACCTGAGAATTAAATCTTTGTGGTACAGTACACAAAGTGACATTTTAAACTACACAACAACCATTTCATTGCAGCATCCACATTATTTTAAAGATAGAACATGTAGGTTCTGAATTCTTACAAGTCTGGTAACAAAACCTGATATGTTCTAACCTCAAACAGCTATCATCATACTATGTTTCCAGTCACTAAAATCCTAATGTTTGCAACAAGTCTCTATCAATTCAGTGAAGGCAACTTAATCTTCAACCCGCAAAACATTTTTTGTTGAAGCCAAACATGGAAAATGGGGAAAGAAAAATTCAATCAAATTCAACCAAACAGTAATATAGGCAATTAGTTGTCTTTCCTTTTCCTGAAACCAAATGGTCCGTCGGAATTTGGGATTAGTACTTAAATTTTGTGATTGAAAATAGTAACATTGGGGCTAAATTTGGAACTTTTATTTGATACACAGTTTCGACTAGGAGGCATCTATCTCATCCTGATCACAAGAAGATATAATGGGACATACTTATATGTTAAAGTCGAAATATTTCATATAACTAACGTATATTTTTTACTAGAAATATCGTTTTAAATTTACAGATGTAATATTTAAGTTTTAAAGTAAGAGAGCTACTTATTATGAATACATGGTTAAAATTTATTAGACTTTTTGGACAAAAGTATCACACGATTCAAAGGCCAAAAGCGTCTCCAAGAGTAAAAAAAAAAAAAAAGTCCAAAGCAAAAAAGTAGCATCACAGAAATCATGAAAGTCAGCTCCAAAATAGAAGGCCAAGAATAATTCACCCATCGAATTCAAAGTGCCGGATATCAAAACAAAGGTCTATATCGAGGCCCAAATTCTGAAAACTAAAATGAAACAATAAGGGAAAAAAGATATACTACAGAAATGGCCCCAGATTTCTGACAAAACAAATCAAGAAAGAAAATTGCAGAGACAATAAAAGTAAAGACGGTGTTTTAAAAACAAGACATTCAGAGTCCTCTTTTCTGCCACGAGGTTAGACAAACAATATATGTAAACCCAAAGTACCAGGCTGACAAAATGCTGTGGTTAAAAAAAATCCAGCCTCAAGTATAAATATATAATGGGAGTGAGGATGCACAGACATATAAGAAACAACATTTAATTTGAACTGAAGAACTTTAACACAAATTACACTAACACGGGTACTTAAATGTGCAAGAAAGACGTTTTTTCTGAGATACAAAGTTTCCAGACTAAGTACTCCAAGACTAAGTTAAAACCTATGGAAAAAAACTATAGAATAGTTGCTGATTTTGGATAGAAACCTAGTTTTTCTCTCTAAATTTAAACTTAAGTTTAAAGGTAATAATACTAGAACATACCATTATCAGGGACCACTTTCATGCCATCATCATGGTTGCAAGGCTTCTACAATTAACTTGCAACAAAATTTAAAGATTTCCAGTTTTATAGCCATAGACTAGCCAAGATTGGAGCTAAACATCTAACTATTGCTCATGCCAACACTAGTCCACAAAGGCAATTTCAGTCCCGAAGAATAAAGGCCAAACAAAACCTACACTTTCAAATCAATTTTATTTGCATCTCAACACAGGTTCATCATTTTTAATTGCATCTGTGGATTTCTTTTCAAAAAGTTCATCTCAACACAGGTTCATCAAGTCATCTGTGGATTTTACTGTATTCAAAGAGATACAATAAAGAGCAAACTTTTGATTTTAGAAAAGAGAGCAAACTTTTGACTTGATAAGCAAACTTTTGTTTTTGATTATCAAGATATATCACTCACTTTTAACTAGGATCGCATTCAAAAGTCCATCCCATATTTTATCCTTCTGTATTTCTAACAAAAACAGTGGAACCATGACTACAAAAAGTACAAAATTGCTTGATAATGCTCATCAGCAATATAGAGTATCTACACCCTTATAAAATGTATCCAAAGATTCCAAATAGACACAATCTTTTTTTTAAAAACAGGCAAACAAAACCACAATAAACACAATCCTCAAAATTCATGTGTATAATCCTCTTGCCTCCATCTCACAGAAATATATTCGAGCAACAAAATATATTTCCAAGTATGCCACGAGCATAAAATCAAAATAATCGCAGTTTAAAATTGTACTTCATCCATAAACCAAATTAACATCTTAGACAAACCCTAACCGAGAAAGAACGATTCTGAAGTGGGTTTTGAAATTAGAAATGAAGAACTGGAAATTGAAAGAGCTAACCTGGAACGGTGCTGGTGACCACGAACACGACGTCAATGGCGGGGGAGAAACTTTCGACCAGGAACCGAGAGAAGTTGGAGGCGATTCCTGGTCGACCTGTTTTTTTCGATTAAACCCCGCGAGATTTTTCTAAATCGTAGAATAGGATTTGGAAAACTTTGATCAGACAAAAGAATTGGACCATAGAATTCAAAAACATTCGAACAAGAACCAAGAGAAGTTGGAGCGACAGTCCGACTTTGACCCGATTCGACTTGCAAGATTTTTTAAAATTGTAGAATTGGATTGGGAAAACTTCACAGTTCACTCACACAAAAGAATTGGACCCTGTGATTTAAGCATCCATAATATTCAAAAACCATGCAACTTGTTTGAATTATTAAAATTAAAGTAGTATTTTAAGAGTCGTTTGAGTTTGGGTGACATTATAAAATTTTCTCTAAAATTAACTGTACGACTATAAAATAGAAATATTATCTCTATAATATAAAAGTGTGGATCCCATGAAGTGAAAGTGTGTCTTTGTTGCCATTATTTTATTATTTTCTATTTCATCTTAGAATGTTTTATTATTTTGCAAACCATACTAATCTCAACACATAATTAGCCGACGCCTATTTAAATGATGTTTGGGAGCTCTTGAAAAAGTTAGGTTGTGTTTGGCACGGTCGTTCATATAAGCAAAACTGGCTAGTAAACATTTATTTTGAAAGTTGTTGTGACCATATTCTGCTTGTAGCTGCCAAAACATTGGTGATAAGCTGTTATTTGACAATTTACTAAATGCTAAAAACTGATGTGTTTATAAGTAAAATAGATGAAAAACTAATAAGTTGTGTCAAATACAACAGTGGTAATTTTTATTTAAAGGTAGTTTGAGTGCTGTGTTATGCATTGCTTGTGCCACATGCATGGTGCTTGCTGATATTAAATTCTTCCCCTTTTACAGGGTTGTGCGTTTAGAGGCGGCATTCAAAATTTCCTGGTCCGAGCACAATGCTGTAAATAATTGGATCTGGATACGGACGGCCAAACTGCTAACGGATCCAAGCATACACTCCATCCAATAGTCTGATTTTACTTTAAAATCATCAGATAAAGAATGAATCAATTCGCAGCAATCTGGTGTAGTTAGAATTCTGCATAGAGCCATATCACACAACATCTGGTCCATGAGGGAGGGGATCATATCCGTCGTGTTGTTTTCTGTCTTCTTTCTCCCAAGAAACGGGAATGCACTTGAGTAGGACACCCACAGGCAAGCCCCCGGCTCCCATCACGATGGTGAAGAGCCACAGTTTCCAGCTCAGCGGCACCGTCTCTGCAATTGTACCTAAGAATTCCACTATGATGGCTTGAAATCCGGCCGTGCTGAATATGATCATCAAGAATATCCAGCTGCTGAAGATGCCTCTGAAAACATTGAGCTTCTCCATGTCGCGGCTGTTTATCTCATTGAATATCTGCTCCACACCACCACACATACCAAGTTAGTAAATATTAAGGACAGATTCTAGTCTCGCTGAATGATCATGTTTAATACGTAAAAGATCAATCTTGAAAATGAGAAGGTCATACATATCAGTTCATGATCATACTTAATATGTAAAAGGTTAGGCTTGAAAGTGAGAAGATCAACATTTGTCCTTGGCTCAATTGAGACCTTCTCAATATTAAGGACAAACATTCTTTCGTTCTGTTTGCAATTTTGCATAGTTGTAATTTAACAGTTGACTACCTGGCAAAAGACAAAGGTGTTGAAGATCAGAGTGTTGAGAACAGAAGTGGAATCTGCACCATTTAGGTTCAGAATCTCCTTTCCGCGAAACTCAAGCAATCCCAGAACAACCAACTGGTAGATGCTCTGGTCGATGATCTTTCTCCACATGATCCTGGTGATGAAATTCGCATTGCGGCCAATGGGAGGTCTTTTCATCAGGCCATCGTGTGGAGGCTCGGTAGCCAGGGCTAGGGCTCCCAGAGTATCCATGATCATGTTCACCCAAAGCAGCTGGACTGCAGTTAGAGGAGCAGAACCTGCAGTATTCAAGTACTAATATGTATTTAGAGCTAAAATTTGAAATTTAAAACTACGAGCGAAAGATGATGAACATGGTCTCAAGTTCACAACCTGTGGTGCAAGCCGATGTGAAATTTGTCACGAGAGCAACGACATTCACTGTCAACTGGAACTGGACAAACTTTTGGATGTTAATGTAGACAGACCGACCCCATCTGGCAACGTTCACTATGGTCGAGAAATTGTCATCCATGATGATAACATCTGCATTTTCTTTAGCAACCTGTTTTTATCAAGCACGTTTAATGAAAAGGTGGAAAGATGAAGATGACTTATGACTAGACAAATTAAAACAAACCTCGGTTCCTGCTATACCCATCGCGAGTCCAATGTCGGCTTCATGCAGTGCTGGAGCATCATTAGTCCCGTCACCAGTTACCGACACCACCTGTCTGAATTCTTGCCTCAACAAGGTTACTAATTTGTGCTTGTCGAGAGGTAACGATCGTGCCATGACCTGAAGCTTTGGTATAATATCTTTCAGTTCCTGTGGGGTTTTACTGCGAAATTCGGGGCCTTCTATGGCTATTCCATCTTCAGTTAATATTCCACATTCTTTAGCTATAGCTTTTGCAGTATGAATGTTATCACCAGTTACCATTCGGACAGCAATCCCAGCATCTAAACATGTCTGAACTGCTTCCTTAACCCCTGGTCGAACTGGATCCTTAATCCCCACAATTGCTATGAGTGTATAATTGCTCTCTGGGATTTTATTTGAATTTGAATTTCCTTTCATATCTTTATAAGCCAAGCATAAGGTTCTAAGAGCGTCGCATGCAAAACCAGTTATAACATTTTCCAACTTCTTTCTCTGTTCTTCAGACAAGGGAACATCTTTGCCATCTTTGTCCAAAATCTTGTCACACATACCAAACACGATTTCTGATGCTCCTTTACAGTAGGCTCTGAACCTTCCGTCCGGGAGAACCACGAGCAAGGACATTTTCTTCTTGTCAGAGTTGAAAGGCTCAACCTTTACGATCTTCGGCTCAAGAAAGCGTGCCCTAGAATCAACTAAAAACAGAAGGCCAAACTCTAACAAAGCTGTCTCAGTAGGTGAGCCAATCACTTTGGTTTTTCCGTCTTTTCCTCTCACAATCTCGCCACTAGTGTTCTGGAACACGGAATACAGAAGTTTGTCCTGTAAATGTTCAGACATGGAATACTTGAAAGACCGTCCAACAGATGTTGATTCACCACCTATCCATATCTTCGTGACTACCATGTGGTTGGTTGTCAAGGTTCCTGTCTTGTCAGTACAGATGCAGTTGGCAGATCCCATGGTTTCACACGCGGAGAGATGCCTCACGAGCGCCTTGTCGCTCATCAGCTGCTTCATTGCAAAAGCAAGACTCAGCGTAACCGCAAGCGGAAGGCCTTCTGGAACAGCAACCACGAGGATTGTCACTGCAACGGCGAAAAAATTCAGAAGATCCAATGCATCATTCATAGACCATTTCGTGATTTCTCCATGAGTCACCTTCTTTGCTATCAACCTAGAGGTGAGCACGACAAAGGTTAGGACAGCAAAAGCCAGACCAATCTTTCCAATGATTGTTGCCACTCCATTTAGCTTAACCTGCAATGGTGTCTCATCAACACCACCTTCATTTAGAGTAGCCATCAACCTTCCCCATTCAGTCCTCATACCGACTGATGTCACGAGCAGCTTACCTGAACCGTCTTGGACTTTGGTACCTGAAAACAGGAACGGTTGGGTTTGATCTACGTGAACTGGCTCACTCTCACCTGAAAGGCTCGATTGATCGATCAACATGCTGTAGCCTGATATAAATATCCCATCTGCAGGAACTATATCTCCAAGGGAGAGATGAACTATATCACCAACTACCAAGTCGAAAGTGGAAGCCTTTTCTCGGCTACCATTTCTAGTAACCTGAACAAAAACATTCTTCTTTTCCTTATCCAGATCCTTAAACTGTAAAGACTGCTTGTAGTCACTGATTGCAGTCACAAGAACTACCAACAAAATGCACAGAATTATCCCAACACCATCGTACATACCTTTCGGCCACCCCTCAGTAGCAATGCCAACAGCTACAGACACTGCAGCACAAACTACAAGAATAATGAGAGTCATATCTTGAAAGGCATCCCAAACGAAGCTCCAAAACGGCCTTGATGGTTTCTCAACATACTGATTGCAGCCGAACATTTTCTGTCTTTGGGAAATGTCGTTGGATCCAACAGGACAGATAGTTTTTTGGCCAAGCCTTGGACTCCTCCATGGCTCTCCAAGGTTTTTGCATCTTCGGAATGAACAATGGAATCGAGCTCATCTGGACCGATAACATTACTGGCTTTCTTTGGCTCTTCACCTCTTGTACTATCACTACCACCTGTGAACAGAAACATAATGATACAAAAAATGGAGGCAACGAATATTCTGATTAATAGAGTCAGAGCATACCATGAATGAAAACACATGCTGCTTTCTGAACATATAGAGCTACTCGTATTTTTTCCTGAAAAAGCAAGAAACAGATTTGAGAACCAATACATTGTACAAAACATTTACATTATTATGTGCAAATATGGATCAAAAGAAAGAAAGAAAGAAAACCTGATAATTTTTAAGCCTCCTCTCAGCTTCGGTGCGCTGAGCAAGATTGGCGACCATGCGGAAGCGCCTTCGCGGATTTTTCACCAGCCACACCGCAGATCTCCATTTCTGCAGAGCCTCTCCAGATGGCCTTTTGGGTTCCACCTGAAAATTCTGTTTCAAGTACTCCTCCATGGATACAAAACTTAGTTTTCTACAGACAAATGTGATGTCATTATATATATTTATGAATATTTCAAAGTCATCAGTCCGGAAAAGGCTTCAAATTTACTAAAAGCCATCAGAAGTCTATAACTACCATACTCTTTACTATTAATATAACAAACTAACATTTCACATGTGGAGGCTTTTGATCCAACCACGTCATAATTAAGCAAATTCAAAATGCAGTTGCTCTATAGAGCAAATTTTGAGCACCATCATCAAAACAATTATGGCAGTTGATTTATTAATTTTCGAAATGAATTTTTACACTTTTCACTAGATAATACATCAATCCTGCATTGCTGAATCTCATAGGAATCCGATTTCCAATGTACATATGAGCGTTTTATTTTGCTATCAGAAGGCAGTAAAACTAACAGAATTAGCAGATGATTTACCATCTGTTGAACTTTCAGAGGACCGTTTGCAAGAAATGAGCAGTAGACACACCAATGCCTTCTTTCTGATATCTTGACCAATGAAACCAACCTCTTCACAGCTAACTGAAGTATCCCTCCAGCACAGTAGTTTCGCCTGAGCCCGAGACCATTGATGACAAACTTTTCACTTTTAAGTTGCCTGGAACAGTAAGACTTGTATCTTTGCTATCACCCCAAACTGGTAAAATCTCCACCACACATTTTTGGAACAAATTTAGCTGAATGCCCTCCCTCAAGATTTCTTCAAAATCAACAAAATCCCCCCTTAAATCAAGCAACACACTGCAAAATCCTTGACCTTTGCAATATTCTAGAATCGACACCAAACGCGTCCTTTGAGGAACAACTTTTGATGCAACTTCACCGGTAAGGGTAGGATGATCTAATGATGGATCTGAAGTTTTTGCTAACAGTATAGGAAAAGGCTGATTGGCCCCAGGTTCTTGTGATGCAGGAAGAGCTGAACTGTTGGATATCAGGGTTGATGATAATACAACTGCATCATATTCTTGAAGCAATTTTGAGTAGTGTCCACCGGACTTAAGTGCCTCGTCACCTAAATCATTTATGAAACAGCCATTGATTGACATGGAGTACCTTCAATTTACAAACACCTCAATCAAAAACCTTAACATGTGGGATCTAAATTATATTGTAAATACCAGGTATTCATGCACTAATCATACCTCAATGTAACGAATGGTTTCCCTGTTAGCATCTGGTGAATATAAGCTTCATTAAGCCTCTTACACATATCCTCCTCAACACCAACGGTCACTTCAATTCCTGCATTTCTTAGTTTATCAACACCCTTCGATGCTACAATGGGATTTGGATCCACCATCCCCACCACCACCTTTTTCACTCTGGCTTTGATCAAGGCCTCTGTGCATGGTGGTGTTCTCCCAAAATGATTGCAAGGTTCCAAACTCACATACGCTGTCCCATCCTCAGCCGAATCCCCCGCATCTCTGAGCGCAAAAACCTGAACTTTCCCAGTGTCACCGTAATCTTATAAACCTCCACGAGAGATGACAATATAATCATACTTAAAATAACAGGATTTGCACGAAAATCATGTTTTCCTTCAATTCTATATTCAATAATAAAGTGAAAACACTTAACCAATTGAAACTTTAGTAGAAAAGAAAAGCTTAGACCTCAGAAATTCATGAGTTTCACCACATTATACACAGCAATTCCAGAAGTCACCAACTTTATATCAGAAAATTCTTCATCAACATAACAAATACTACTCACCCTACAGAATTAACAGAATCTCTTTCATGATCTCCAATGGACACGTTTGAAAATCAATATCCAGTTACGAAATCCAATATAACAATCAAATTTTACAAAGTTTGATTCCCAAAAAACAAAACAAGAAGAGTACCTCAGCATGAGGCTGACCAGCCTTAGGATGAAATCCTTCACCCACAATCTCTCCATCCTTGACGATAACACAACCAACCATTGGGTTGGGGCTGGTGCGTCCGATTGCGGTCCTAGCAAGCTCCACACACCTCCTTATATAAAACCCATCATCACGACTCATTTCACATCTCAAGACACCGCCTTTCACTGAACTGGCAAGTGGTGTAGAGACCCTTTCCATAGAATTGCTGAACCTATAATTTAATTTTGAAGCTGAGTTCGCTATTAAAATTTGGGGGTGAAGAATTCGGCTTGAAATTGGAAGTGATTGCAGGTACATTGTAAATATGGCAGAAAAGGGTGAAGGATTCGGCGAGTGCGAGAGTGTGTGAATCTAGGAACTGAATGCAGGATGTAGGATACAATTGGCGGTGACTCGGTGAGGAATTGAATCACCAACCTGAATGCAGCTTACAGTCAATTACAAATCAGGCTGATGATTTGGATAAATTACAAATTTTACTTCATGTTTTGATTTATTTATTTATTTATTTTTTTGAAGATTCATGTTTTGATGATATCTGGTATTAATCTAAATATAACATTTGATATTAAATAAAATATGCCAACTAGAAAAAATTATGTAAACTCATCTGAACTTTAAAATAACTCAGATAAGCTCTAGAGAACAAGACTTTATCCATCCGTTCCAACTCCCAACCAAAACTGCTTAGTTGACTTTTCAAAATCAAACTGAGCCGACTTTAACCATTAATTTCTATTAATATGTATTTAGAGTTGATGTAGTATGTATATTTTTAGATTCATCATATCATATATTTTTAAAATATCATTTTTCTGGAAAAATTTAAAACATAAAAATAAAGATATTCATGGTCTGACTTTGAAAAGTCAACTAAACAATTTTGGTTGAGAGTGATTGATATTTTTGATATTCGAATAACTTATGTTGAATGCTGCTAGATATTGGGCCACTTAAATATAATTCATGTGGGATGAAATTCAAAGTCAAATTTACATTTTCAATGTAAGGACCTTACACAAATGATACATTTTTAACATGTACTTAGAGTATAATGGAAAAGAAGTAACATGTCCTTAGAGCACCCACAATATTGCTATTTAAGTGCATTTTTTATTATTAACGAGTACTCTTTATATAAGAATGTTACTTATTGAGTTTTAAAACTCACTCCTTAATAAGGACTTGATCCTTACTTAAAAGTGGGTACCTCTTTTTTTATGTTTAACCAACCAATAGATGAATTTTAGTATTTAAAAAAATAAAACACATATTAAATGTAAGAAGTGGTTCTTAAAATTTTCTTTCTTTGTTGATAATTGGTTTTTACCTTATTTTTATCAAAAATCAAAATATGGCACATGAGAAGTGCTTCTTTCATTACCATTGTGATGCTCTTAGACCTTATTTGCCAGAACTTTTCTATATACCAGTTCAGTTCAGTTCAATTCAGTTAAGTGAAAATGTAACTTGATGAAATTCAGGTTCATTCAATCATGGTGATTATTTCTTTTTTTTTAAACACATTTAATTTTCAGTTCAGTTCAGCAAGAAATAAACTCTACCAAACAGGGTCTTAGCCAATTGATGAAGTTGTTTTCATAAGATTCCTTGAACATCATATCCAAATGAATACTTTGTATTCAGATATAAATTTATTGTAACTTGAAAGTTTAACCTCAGTTACTGTAAGGATCTGTCTAACAATGTAGCTAATATGATCTCACTAATCAAAGCATATGGGAACATGAAATGCAGTATCCCTAACTAATCAAAGAGTAAATTTTACGAGATACTTAACTTACAAGTTACAACTCTTCTAGAGGTTTTAATGAAACAAATATCAAACAACCTAAACAATTTTCCCGGAAATCTTCAGTTCAGTTTTGGTTCCTTAAGATGATGGGTCCAAAAAATATTGATCAACCTCAGATTAGTGAAGTCCTATGAAGCTAGTAATATAATGCGAGTTTTAATTATAACACACCAGTATATTCCCAACAGTTGATATGGCCGAGTTGGTCTAAGGCGCCAGATTAAGGTTCTGGTCCGAAAGGGCGTGGGTTCAAATCCCACTGTCAACATAAGCTTTTTTAGTCCTTTTTCTTTGTATCTCTGAAATTTACTTTTTTTTTAAGTCTAAAATAAAAATACATATTCTTAATATATTTTTTATAACCATATATTCTTTTAAGGATACCTTAATGAAATTTTTTGTTATTTTATTTGGTCCACCAGATTATTAACAAATATTTTCTTTCTTAAAATAGTATATATATATTTAAGTAATCTCTGTATACAAATCATAATTAGTTTAGGTATACAAATCATAATTTAGGGTAACCATATATAATTAGTTTTGGTTGTGCATACATGCGTAAATTAATCTGTTTATTATCTTTTGGGGAATTTTCTTGTTGGCAATCTGAGAGGATGAAGATCACGGCGTTGCTGGTGTTTCGGGTCTGGCCGGACGGCTCCAAGGATCCGGTGATTCTGTCCAATGCCTCTGACGTCAGCCAATTCGGTTTCTTCCAGAAAACCAGCGTCAGGGAATTCATCACCTTTTTTGGCCGGACGTTCGCCGGCCGCACGCCGCCGGGACAGCGCCAGTCCGTCCGGCAGGAAGAGTATACGGTACACTCATACAACCGAGCTGGCCTGTGCGCGCTGGCCTTCATGGACACTCACTATCCCGTCACGAGCGCGTTTTCCGTTCTGAACAAGGTTTTGGATGAGTACCAAAAGGCTTTTGGCGATTCATGGAAGAACTCTGCAGAAGCTGATTGTACTGAAACATGGCCGTACCTGGATGAAGCTTTGTCCAGGTTCCAGGATCCTGCTGAAGCTGATGAACTGTTGAAGATTCAGAGGGAGTTGGATGAAACGAAGATTATTCTTCACAAGACTGTTGACAGCGTTCTTGCACGAGGAGAAAAGCTGGATGATTTGGTTTCCAAGAGTTCGGATCTTCGTGCAGCTTCGCAGATGTTCTACAAGCAGGCCAAGAGAACTAATGAATGCTGTGTCATATTGTAAATCTTCTGGATTCCGTTTGTTGTTCTTCTTCTGATCTCTACACATCCATATCATCATTGATCTACTTATACCATAGTATTTAGCGTGTTTTTTATCTGCGCTATCTTATATTGTAATCTTTCAAATTGCCTCCCTTTCAGGAGATCAGTTACTTAGGTTTGGAGAGCCATAGGTGGTTTAATTTTATTTTTTTAAAAAAATCTACTATCTAGTAATTATTATATATAACTCTGTTTCGGGTCTGGGATTGATTTTCTTGAATTTGATAATCAGATAATCGTGAACGTGTTTTCATTTGTAGTATGACAAGTGTAAACTCCCTAAATGTTCCAAAAATTCAAAAAATTCTTTTAGGCGAAGCATCCCATATAGTTGCACACTCACACGATCTTTCTCGAGAGATGGGAGAATTCCATCTCATATATAACTGCACACTCACACGATCTTTCCCGAGAGATAGGAGAATTCCGTGGAACCGGTGAACTACACTTACTTCTGGATAGATGTGTGAGACAGAGGGCTCATGGTACTTGCTTCCCTCCCTTCCTCCGGTGTTTTGAAACCGTTTGAACGGAGAGTGGCCAGAAGAGAAAGAGGTCCTCATATGGAGTCGCACACTTACTTGAGTAATGTGGGAGTCTGGGAATGGGTCGAGTAAACTCCCCTAGGGCCGGAAATAGAGAACCAAGCCCCCTTTGTTTTGCATAACCTAGAAAAGATATAAACAAAGTAGTACTAAAGTGGCAGGTACGATACACTTTGGGTACCGGCGAACACTTCAAAAGGCGTTACACGTTAGAAGTACTTTTAAAGTGTTGCCGATAATAGTGGTATTCGTTAACCTCTTTCTAGATCTTTACTTTACAATAATAATATTAATTCAGGTGCCATTATTACGACTTCGGTAGATCTAGGTTTGCACTTTTAATTTACACCCAATATGGGAAGCAACATCTAGTGGTGAATGTTCTAAACTTATAAAATACAACGGCGGCCCTTTTGAACTAATTGTTCTAAACTTCTTACTTGACGATGTAGGTGTCTATGTCATAGTACTAGAAGGCGTATAGTCTGTCTGTTTGGTTTGATCAAGGTATAGTTAACGGTGACTTCCACAAAAAGACTTTCGAAAATTTAGACCATTAATTCCATAGTCTTCAGATTAAAATACATTCAGATTTCATAATATAAAAAAATTGTTATGGTAGTAGAAGACGTAGTTTGTTTGCTTTTTGATCGTTCAGACCATTAATTCCACGACAAATCGACAACTAATTATGAAAGAACATTTACCTAAAATCCAAACGACAATACCTGAAAGCCTGGAATTAGTTTAACTTTAAAGCCGTTTGATTTTCTGAATCACAGTCCAAACGCAGTCTTTGAACGTTGATTCACTTTGACTGACTTGTCAATGCACGTGGATCATAAATCCAACAATATAAACCTGGATTCCATCATTTTCCCGCCATCTTTCGATCATTTTAAGGAAAAAAGATGTCTGTACTTTATGTATTTAATTAACAGAGTGATGACCCTTCCACTTATAAATTTTAATAAACTATTAGTGCATGATCTAGAAAATCATGGATGGATTCCAAGCACGGACTCTTGACTTGCGAAATAAAATTGAAATTTACATGAAATAAATAATTCAGCAGTCATTCTCTGTAGAAATTACAAAAATTCTATTATATGTGTCAATTTTTAAGGTTATTAGAACTCTTTTATGTGAAGAAACATCCTTAGAAGGCTAAAATTTAATTTTAAGTTCAAGATTGGTGGAAAAGGCTACTCTAACATTTACAAGGATAAATAACCTTAAGTGTAAAGCCCTGTTTTTATGAACTACTGATTTTTATTTAAACTAAATTGATTGAAATTAAAGTAAAAATTAATCTATTGATAAAAACAATCAGTATGAGTTTAAATTAATGTTTCAAATTTATTATAAAATACTTTACTATGGTTCAAGTTAAGTTTAATTTCATTACTTTCAATTGAACTTGACTGGAGCAAAAATGATAGTTCATGTGTTTAATGGATTTGTTCATGTGTTTCGTAACTTTGTTAATTCATTTACAAAATTGTGAAACACAAGAACAAATCTGTCAAACACATGAACCCAGCTTATAACAAACAAAACTGTGAAACACATGAACAAAACTGTGAAACACATGAACAAATCTATTAAACACATGAACTATCATTCGTCCTACCATAAGCTTATGGTAGGACGGTCTCACCCAAGACTTTGTATAAATAATTTGCACACAAAAGAAACAAGAAATTTAACCCTTATTTTATGTTTTACATTAAAGCACATTTTGGTTATTGTTTACATAACAAAACTATAAAAGAAATTATAGAAAATATATAAAGAGTTAATAATTTCAATTTTTTGGACCCTATCTAGTTTTAGGCCCAGTGCGATCGCCTATGCTCGGACCAGCTTTGACTAGGGATGAGCATGGGTCTAGGACCCAACCCAGACCCGGCGGGTTTAGACCTATCGGGTCGGGTACGGATCCAAATTTTTAAGACCCGACGGGTTTGGGTCAGGTCTGGATTCAAGATTAAATGAACGGGTCGCATCCAGATCTTAATACTAAGACCCAGACCCGACCCATAGACCCATCAAACTATATATTGTAAATAAATAATTAATAAAGTCATTCTATATTTATATTAAATAAACAGCATGTTGAATGGACTAAATAAGGTATGATGCTTAATTTTTACTCTTCACACGTGTAACAACCAACAAGATAAGGCTAGAAAAAGTTAATTTCATATTTCCATTCATTCGGTAAAAATGAATGCATTTTTCATTGTTATTGCATGTGCAGACCCCTAATATTGTTCGGCGCCTAATATTGTAAGGCTAGAAAAAGTTAAATCCCATATTTCCATTCATTCAGTAAAAATGAGTGCATTTTTCCCATATTTCATAACAATGAGTGCATTTTTCATTGTTATGAAAATGTTTTATTGCATGTGCGGCGTCTTAGTGTTATGTAGTTCATGTGCTTTTACATTCTAGTGTTTCTAACAAAACATTATTTCTTCTTTAGTTGGATCACAGTCACAGACTAGAACACTTCAAGACTGGCATTGGTACTTGGCAACAAATTCTCGACTTCTTTAACAATATAAGATATCATTTTGGCTACACTTATTATGCTCTTTTTGGCTACCAATGATGTTTTTATTGTATATTGTTGATTGAAATTTAACAACGTCATATAGTAGACCATCTAAAAGCGACGAATTTGTATTAACATTTTATTCTAATGTGTATTGTGGATATTTTTATTTTTATTTAACAATTTCTAATACCAAAGTTTAATTTTTTATAAAATAATTTAGGGACCCGTTTAAGACCCTTGGACCCTTAGACCCAACGGGTTTGGGTCTGGATCTTACTTTTTAAGATCCAGTGGATATGGGTCGGGTCTGGATCTTACTATTTTTCAACGGGTCGGGTCCGGATATCACTGGACCCGACCCAGACCCTACCCATGATCATCCCTAGCTTTGACAACGAGATCCTCAAGAAGTTGGCTGGAGATATTAGGTCGGTGGTATACTGGGCGGAGGATGCGATCGAGAAGTACATCCATTGTGCCACGTTGCAGAACCTCAGAAACAAGTTGGACAAGCCGCTCCATTTGGCTTCTTACATGAGGTCGGATAAGCTCGGGTTTCACACTATTGATATCGAGGAGATTTCGGCCCAGTCCAGTTCAGCTTATTTTCAGCACCCTTCAGCAAAGTTCAGCACGTTTCAGCACTTGTCATTATTCACATACATGAATTGTTATAATTTTTTTTTAAAAAAAATAGGAATAATTTTTCTTTTGCAAATACAAATTAATCATTTTTCAAATATATAGTTTCATAATTATTAATCATTTTTCAAATATATATAAATAACAATTTCGTATTGGTAAACCAAATTTATAAATAAATATTTTACAACTGTTGCAAACATATTAGTACTTCCAATACTATTACAAATTACATATACTACTAATCGCTATCATCTGATGATTCATCTTATCCAACATCACTTTCTAAATCACCACCTCCTGAATGCCAAATTTGTAAGGCATTACTCTCACGCACTTCGTTCATAGCAGCTTTTCGATCATCAGCGTACAAACCTGAATCACTACTTCCTTCACCCTCAGGATGATCTAACACGGGAATGTGAAGTGTGAAACATGAAACAATTATTGCTTTTTGGGAATCAATGTCAGTTTGGGGCATTCTTTTTAAGATTTTCCAAGTATTCTTCAACTGACCGAAAGCTCCTTCTACTTTCATTCTTAAGGAAGAATGTCGTTTGTTAAATTGTTCCTTCATACCTCGAGGTGGTGCGGTTCTAAATTGGGGTAGATGCCTTCGTCTTATTCCATCATTGTATGGAGCCAAGTATCCAAGGGTGTTTGGATATCCCGAATCTACCAAATAATATTTTCCTACACAGATTGATCAATACATAAATACATTATACATAACAATTTGTTAGGTAAGTTGGTGTAAAATAGAAATATTACCTTCTAGCGGATGAGGAAAACAAAATTCTGAGTTACCCAATGCATCTCTCCACACTATTGTGTCGTGGGCACTTTTTTCCCATCCCACATGAATATATGTGAAGATTTGATAAAAAAAAACATAGTGCCAAGCAATTCCAATTTTTTTACCCTTGTGAGAGAAAAATGGTACACCTTGTTCATCACCAACAAATGCATCTATAAGAGTTCCATCTAGAGCTCCAATAGCATGCTGTAACATATTCATCACTTAAAATGATTTAAGTGGATAAGTCAAATATCAAATTACTGAAAAATCTATGACCAAAGAATACGAATTGAGTAAAACACAATACCTCAAAAAAAGGCCAATATCGTGCATCGTTTGTAACCTCCGGGGATATTATTTTATGATACACTTATGCCAAATTAAACTTATGTTCAACTACTAAAAAAAATGAGAAAATCTTGGGTGAGACATTTCCTTGTGGAGACCAAGGGTAACAGGAGTCCATATAATAGGAGTTTCTAAAGTTTTGGGGTTATTCTGTAATAACTTTATTTTCGGCGCAATAGTCATATTAGGCTAAACTTCAGGGACTCAAATGTTATTCTCTAAGAAATATTAGAATCAGACCTCTCTTCTTCTTCCCCACGAAATCCCCTTTCTTCTCAGATGAAATCCACCAGACTTCCCTTCCCGGCCTCAGTTGAAGAACTGCGCTTTGTTTCTCCGTCGCGCCGTCAATTTTTTTTGCATCCGGCCCTGATCTGTTGTCCTTCGACGGTAAACTCGAGATTTGGATTACCGTGAACTCCGACGCCGGCGACTAAATCGCCGGGGTCATCAGCAATCTCAATCGTCGGGCTCGGTTAAGGAGATTATGATTTCCTTGGATCTCCAATCTCAGCCTGCCGCACTTGCCATCAGATCAAATTGGTTGTGCGATTAGCAAAGGTGGTCAAGTTAGGTGGCCAATGTTCTGATTTTTTAATTAATTTGCTTGACCATTTGTAGTTTTGGCTTGATCTTTTAATCAGTTGGTTTGAGTATCATTTTTTGTCTTGATCTTTCAGTTTCCTAGAGGATTCTTTGTTACGCCTTGATCTTTTGCTCAATGTGCTTGAGTATTTATTGCGTTGTCTTGATCTTTCAATCACCGTGCTTGAACATTTATTGTTTTGTCTTGATATTTCAATCAATTTGCTTGAGCATTCAGTTAATTTACTTGGCATTCTTGTTTTGTCTTAATCCTTCAATTCATTTGATCCTTCTTTGTTATATCTTGATCTTTTATTCAATGTTCTTGAGCATTTACTTTGTCGTCTTGATCATTAAGTCACTGTGCTTGATCATTTACTTAAAAAATATAAAACTCAAGTGATAATTGAAAAAGATCAAAGAAATGGTTAAAATGATCAAGCGAAAAAGATAAAAACGCATAGAAGATCAAGTCATTACTTCAAAACTATCAAACTCAAGTGATAACTGAAAAAAATCAAAGAAAAGATAAAGAAAAAAATAAAAAATAAAACAGAAATAAATGAAACTCAAATTATAACCGAAAAGGATAAAAAAAATCAAAATCATCAAACATAATAAGATCAAATTCAATTGATATCGAAAAAGATCAAAAAGAATAAGATCAAGCTCAAATGAGAACTAAAAAATATCAAGATAATATCAAAGAGAATAAGATCAAGTTCAAGTAATAATTGGAAAAATAATTAAAGATAAAGATCAAGCAAAAAGCATATAAGATCAAGCAAAAATGATAGAAGATTAGAGGTAGGGGCGCGAGAAAAAGATCAAGCAAAAAACATAGAATATCAGACGCATTGATAGAAGGTAGAGGCAGAAAAAGATCAAGCAAAAAACATAGAATATCAGACGCATTGATAGAAGATAGAGGCAGAAAAAGATCAAGTAAAAAACTTATAAGATCAAGTAAAAAAATTCAAACAAAATTCAAGCAAAAAACATATAAGATCAAGTAAAAAACATAGAAGATCAGAGGTAGGGGTAGAAAAAGATCAAGCAAAACATATAAAAAATCATATGCTAGAGAGAAGGTAGAGGAGAAAGAAGAAAACTAAATTTGCAACTAAGTCCCTATATTTAGGAGCGTTTTTTAATTTGTACTTATAATTTCTGAAAAGCTCCTATAGTCCCTGGTCTCAATGGAGACAGGTCTCAATTAAGAATTAGTAAAAAAAAATTATTCAATGCATTTCAAAATGTAACACTGACATTATTTTATTAATCACAACACATAATTATATATATCATACAATTTTAATTCAATTTCAGCACCTTCAGCAAGGTTCAGCCTCCTTCCAGCACCTTTCAGCATTTTAGCACCTTTCAGCATTTTCAACACCCTATTGGACAGCGCCTTCCAACAATCCCAAGAAGAAAAAGGTATGGCAAAATAATTGCGTTATTGTTTTTGTTGGGGAAAATTCTCATTTAAGCGCGTAATAAGAATCTAAATTCCTACTTATGGTGTAAAACTTTCATAATTCCTATTAAAGGCGTGAAATAAATTTTATGATTAAAATAATATTTAAGTGACATTTCTATCCTTTAATAGAAAATCACATTACAATAATTGAACTTATTTTGAAAATAATTTCAGTTCAATTTAAATAAATTTAATTTAGACCCATTCCAAATTTATATAAAAAAGTAGCCCAGTTTCATTAAGTTCACTTGAATTCAATTAATTTAGTTCGTCTAAATCTGAGTCAATGAAATTTAATTACTTAAACTATATTTCTCTACATCTAATTTGTTCACTTTAATTTAGTTTGGTTAGGTTCAATTTAGCTCAGTTCAGTCAATGTAGTTTAGTTCAATTTAATTCATTTCAAATGAATCCAACCACAAAATTGACTCGTTCACACTGAAATTAATGAATCATAATTATTATTCATTTCACTTCTTTGCAGCCAACTTAGTTCAATTCAGTTTAGCTAAATTTAGTTTAGTTTAGTTCAACTAAAATGACCTATAGTATTGATCTTATTGTAGGGGATATGGTTTGGAACTGGTCTTTTTTGCAGAACTATCCTGACAGACTTGGTGAGTATCCTCTTTCCCATTTATTTGTTATATCTCTCTTAAACCTTAATTGGCGAGAGGGTAAACCCCATGGGCTTCTAGACAAGGTAACATTTGTGCCTAGATTAGTAAATTTCGATTAGATAGTTTAGAATGCGAGTTAAGGTGCTACGCTTGTCAGGTAGTTCGATACTCTCGGGTATTAGACCATTATTTTTACGATATTTGCCCTTTTTATGTAAGTCTTCGGGCACCACCTTCCGGGCGAAAGCCTAGGAAATGGCCTTCGAGCCACACAGCTTTCGGGCAACACATTGCTTCCGGACGAAAGTCTAGGAAATAACCTTCGGGCACATCGCTTTCGGGCCACCTTTGTATTTGTATTTTATATAGGTTGAGGAGCCGTCAATAATCCTCCAGATTTCATTTAAAAAAAAAAACTAAAATGACCTTTAGTGAATGATGTTGTAGAATTAAAAATCATAGAACTAAAATACTAAATAATGTTTGCAAGAACAATTAAAATATTTTTAAAATTATTAATATAATTCCATGCCTTTAGTAGCAATTATGAAAGTTTTACATTGTGCCAATTTTTCCTTTTTCTCATTGCCTTTTGTTTCTTTTTATGATTTAATCATTTGAGGAAGTAGTTTTGTTGATATTTTGTTTTAATGAGTAAGGGGATTGTGCGCAGACATGATTTAGTTACTTGTTTTTTTACCTTAACTGATGTGAACTAAACTGAACACTTCGTTACTGAAATGCACTTAAACATATGCCATATTTAAGATATAATAATTAATCAATAAAATGTGTGTTGTGATGGTACATGATGGTGGTGCATGTTCTATATTGTGGATTATAAAGGAATGTTGCTATGATGGTTGGAGCAATTAGTTGCATATTTGTTTATGCATTTGTTGTTTGTAAATGAGAAATCTTAATCTCATCTTTCCATTGGAAGAAGAATGGAAGTATATTGAAAAAGAGATATTCACGGCCCACTAGAATAGAGATTCCATCCATGTGTTTGACTCATTGGCAGATAGTATGAAAACAAATTTCAAAAAGTCAGAAACTTTTAACTTGCAATCTCAATTTCTTTTATTAAAAATTTAGGCCAAAATAGAGATACTTCCTCCGTCCCAAATATATGTATTCAATTTTTCTTTTGGTCCGTCCCAAAGAGATTTACCCATTTCTTTTTTTGGTAAAAAATTATAATATAAACTATTAACATTCTCTCTCACACTTTACCAACTCTACCACCCACATCAGCGCCACATCAGTTTTCTTAAAAAGCGTGCCAAAATTAATACTTGCATACTACCACATAACTTAATATGTTAAAGTAAATTTTTAAAAAAACTTTACGTGGAATAAAATGAAACATAAAGAAAAATGATAATCAAGTTTCAAGTTTCAATTGTTATTTTATAATTTGTATGATTTCTTCTTATGTTACATGTCAAAAAACAAAAAACAAAAAAATGCACCACCACCTAAAGATAGAAAAAGTTTGCAAAAATAGTAATTTGGATTTCCATGCTCGCGCCAATATATACCACAACATGAATTGACTTCAACTTGCATCAACGACACTCGAAGGCTTTACTATATTGTTCCCTTTAATTTTGTCAGCAACAATCATTAATTTCATGGAGCTCTCACCCTGTAAAACTCCATTTCCATGGCTAACACAGAAAGAAGAGAAATTACCATTGAAGTCATCATCATCATCATCAGAAACGCAGCAGACCATTCAGAAACGGAAAGAGCACGACGACGAAAAGCGCTACATCGGAGTAAGAAGGCGGCCGTGGGGAAAATACGCGGCGGAGATCAGAGACTCGATGAGGCGGGGGATGCGGGTGTGGCTGGGGACGTTCGACACGCCGGAGGAGGCCGCGCTGGCCTATGATCAAGCTGCGTTTTCCGTTCGAGGACCGATGACGCCACTCAACTTTCCGGAAGAAACTGTACGAGCTTCCCTGCAAGGCATCAAGCACACCTGGGAAAACAATGTTGCAGGGCGGATTTTTCCGGTTGATGTTCTCAAGGCGACGCACAAAATCAGAAGAACACAGAGTATGAGAAAGCAAGCTTTGAACACAGAGCAAAACGTTGTTTTTGAGATTGAGGACATGGGAGCTGATCTGTTGGAGGAGCTGCTCGGTTCATCTTATGCAGCTTAGAATTTTCTTTGTACTAGCAAGCATTGAATGTGAATTCAAGGACTTAATAAATAGGTATTCTAGCTGTTTATTGAACTTCATATTGAAGCTTGTCTATTTTCCACCTTAACATATTCATAATTTTACATTCCAAATATGAATATGAATTTGAAATATTTAAATGTAATAGTAGTTGGATTTCAACTTTAAGTTTATTATTTTCATTTAAGCTGATTAATGCCAGAGCAAAAATTAGTTTTAAGAGCGCGCAAATTTTAGTTTTCATTCCAAAAATACCCCTACTTCATCTTCCACCCTTTATCTCAACAGATATAATTTAGTCAATCATACAATTTATATTGATTTAAAATATATTTTAAAATTGTACTAATATCAAATATATACCACTTCAATAGAAATAATTTTACATTAAATACTACAGGAATCGAATTTTCCTTATATCAGTTTTGTTTTTCTACAATATAAAATCAAGAAAATTTCAGTCACAAGCACCGGATTTATAACTTTTATTTAATATATTTTAGACATTAACTTCAAAAATGTAATTTATACAGTGATATCTAAGTGATAATTGAAATTTATATTAGAGAAAAAGAAGTTTAAATATTTAAATCATGCACACCAACCTGATTTTGACGCCCAATGAATAATGGAAAAATAAAACATATTGTTACTCGCGAACCTTCGAGATGCTCTAAGTAGAACACTTTATTGTCATTTGTCAATAAAGAATTGTTTGATGCTATAAAAAATTGGGGCCCTAAGTGAAATTCCTATCTACCAGACTTAGATCAAATAAGTTGTCTAAATTACTACTTCAGTTTTAAAACAGAAACTAAAGTGCGGAAAGTAAAAGACACACAAATTTGATCACGCAGTTCGGTGCAATGCACCTACGTCTGCGGGGCCGTAGCCCTGTGTTGAAATCATTCCACTAAATTGTCAAAAGCAGATTACAACTTATCTTTTACAATTTCTAAGTGGTTGCGATCCCTCGCTCCAATCGGACCGCTAGTTCTCCCTGGTCTACGATCACTCCAACGCCAGGAGCTTTATGGAGATTTCGAACACACAGGCTTCACACGTCCAAGTGTTGGTATGAAGTAAAACGAACTGTGCTGCCTTTTGCTCAATATTAAAACAGATTCTGAAGTATAGAATTGTTGCAGGTAAAATCGATAGATTGAGCAGCGCAGCTTGATGTCCCTTTATAGCACAATGCCGTGTTTGAACAGTTAACTTCACGGCATAAACTTCCTTCCTTCAATCATGCTTGATTTGATTCCTAAAATCTCTGAAGATAAGGAATAGAGAATATCTTCTAATCGGAAAAATATGGAAAGATCTCGATCCAGCTCATTGATCAAATCTCTACTGCAGAAAAATAGTTGTTGATATCCTCTGGACTGTATTTACCATAAATCCCAAATATTGCACCATATCCACTTGCCATTTAACAGTTGCATTGAGATTTCGGACACTTTTCTGCTAAACCCTAATCGATGTTGCAACATCGAATATGCACAAATTAGCCAATAAAAAATGGACTCTACACTAAGTGACACTTACAAAAGAATTGAAAGGCATGGAAGCATTTTATTCTCATGTTATTATTTTAGTTAGAGTGAATTCTAACTTTGATCACTTAATTATGAAAAAACTTAGGGTTTGGTCACCTTATTTCAAAATTGCTATTCTAGGTCACCAAACCTATATACAGATCTTCAAAAAAGTTTTTTCATGGTCTATTATAGATACTGAAGATTTAACGTGATTCAGGAGTTATAAGGATTTGAAGAACCCAAAGATAATGCTAGTGTGAGCTCAGCTAAAGGCACTAGACTAGAAATTAATATTTCGACATTCACATCTAGTACCATTCCTCTATGCCAGATTCAGCTGCTGGTCATGGAAGTCAGAAGTGTTCTGTCCAAGTTTCATCTGATATTTGTCCAGAAAGTAAATAGGTATCTTTTGTGTAATGAACGTAATAGAGCCAAAACTCTAACAATTTATTTTAATTAATCTACTATGTTTTACATAAAAAAAAACAAAAACAAAAAACTAGGGCAAGCATGTGGATAACAATAATAACATTATTTTGGTAAAGGCATAATATATAGATAGCTAGAGACCAGATATATCTTAAAAACATCATATAATGTAAAAAGATATATGGATAGACATGAGATTGTTTCCTTAAACGAAGTCGGGGAGAAACATGCCTAATAGTCGTGCACAATTTTAATTACTTTAAAGAAAGTAAGTATGTTTTACACATATAGACACTAGAGAAAGTCTTGGGTGAGACCTGTCCTTGTGGAGACCAAGAGCAGGGGAATGATCATTTACTGTTTCTGCTTGATCTTTTAGTCAGTTTGTTTGATCTTTCAATCAATGTGCTTGAGTATTTTTGTTTTGCCTTGATTTTTCAGTTAATTTGATCTTTCGCTCAATTTGCTTGATCTTTCGGTCAAATTTCCTTGATCATTTCCTTGGTCAATTTCACCAACGACAAATTCAATCAAGGAAATCGGCGGGTGAGCTTAATTCAATCAATAGAAGTCTCATATAATCTTTGGTCTCAATGGAGACAGGTCTCAATTGAGAATTAGTATAGACACTAATAACTTATTTCAGTATGCAATCAATGATTAACTCTTAATCAATTATCAACACTTAGGCCTGTTTGCCAGAGCTTATCTGTAGATCAGTTCAGTTCAGTTCAGTTCAGTTCAGTTCAATTCAGTTCAGTTCAGTTCAGTTCAATGAAATGTAATTTGATGAAATTCAGGTTAATTCAGTCATGCTGATTCCATTTTTCAATACATCAATTTTACTTGAGTTCAGTTCAGTTCAGTTCAGTTCAGTACCATCAATAAATAAGCTCAAGTAAACATGGCCTTAATTAAGTTTATAGCACAAATAACAAAAAAAAATTGGTTATTCAACAATAAAATAATGCTTAACTATTATCACTTTATGTAATCAAATTTAATTATTACTTAATTTCCTATAAACAACAGTTTATTTTCTTATTGAATTGATTATATTTCTTTAGTATATTAGTTTGGATAACAATTTTGATCAAGTGTGGTACTACTAGTCAAGTTGTGAGCAATTTTTTATCAAATAAGAAAGTACATGATTGTTTTTACTCATATAATCATTAATAATTTATTTTAGTTTATTATCAATGATCAACTCTTTAGAGCACTTGCAGTGGGGCTTGTAAATGAATTGTTGGGTGTGATGTTTTTTTTTGGTCATAGTGGAGCTTCCAGTTGTGTTTTTCCGTATTTCAAGGTGTCTTTGATTTATTTAGTTCAGACTTGCCTATAGATTGCAATATTTTACAGAAATATGTTGGTGTTTTGCCAGAAAATTTTGTGTGTGGGCATTTTTGTATGTGGGGTTGAGGGACTAATAGAAAATTGCCAAGTGGTAGACGCGAAACGGCAGGAAACGGACGTGAGTTTTTCCTAACTATCGTTTTTTTTCTATCCTTCGTATTCATCTTTTTACTTTTGTCACCTTTGTTTTTTCTCCTTTTTCCGTCTGAATTACATGCCTACCAAATCCTAAATCTTGAATTTTTCAGTGGCGTCGCTACGAAGCTTCTCTGCAAATTATGTTAAGTGTTAAGCTACTAGAACAAAGTCGAATGGAAACGCTATTTCGCCTTTGATTTGTGCTCTTGATAATCAGAGATTGTTGAATCTTTACTTTCCCCGGTTCACCGAGATTGGTGAACACGGCATTTCCTCTTGCGCGCTCAAAAGGCCAGGAACGCTCCTCGTGCCGACGACCGGCACAGGCTATCGGCCGGAGCTGTTGAACCTACACGCCGGCAAGCCCACCCTCCTCTTCATCCACCATGGGTTAACTAGGGAATACCATAAATCTAACTAGGGATTATCTAGGGAATACCATAAATCTAACGGCGAACAACGGAGGGATTTGAGTAACATTACAACGACGTCGACGGTGCCTCCAGTCATAGAAGTGATCCACTTTGTACATATTCATCCCATCATTATTCATTAAATCCCGCCACTAACACCATAAAACTGTATCGAATAATTCAGACCAACAATTCAAACAGATTAATACAAATTGTTGTACCAAGCCAATAATGTGACTATACCCACTCATATGTGGACAAAAGAGTATCTTCCGATGAAGCCAAATAATTTTCAAAGCACCTGTTTAGGAGATTAACGATGGAATACCATCGGCGTTCAAAGGATAAAGATTTTTTTTTTAGATAGGGAGGAAAGGAGGTGAATGAAATAAGCTGAAAGTAAAGGGTAGAAAATGTAAAATCAGAGTGAAATTCGTGTCCGTTTGTTGCCTTTTCTCATCCAACACTTGGAGAATTTTTTATTGGGCCCTCAGACCCACATATAAAAAATGCCCCACTTACCAAATTTTCCGGTGTTTTGCTGGATTTGCATCTTTGGAATTCCTTGTTCTCTCTTTTTGTTTTTTTTTTGTCAAACTTGTTCTCTCCAATGATGTGTTATGTTCTATCTTCTCAAAAACTGTGGGAGATGGTTCAACATGTATACGCTACCGAGGAGAAAAGGCTGGGTGTTAAAGTCAAACATGAGTTCTCCAACTGTGTTAGGAACTTTTGGATTGACAATATCCATATCCATATCCGCTTGTTGGTGCCTAAATCCGTATCCGATCCAAATTCGTTGAATCTAAAATATTAACATCTGAATCCATATCCGCTAAATCCATGGATATCCGTGGATATCCATATCCACATATGATATACAATTTATACAATGATGAATAAATTCCAAAATAAGTTGTGTAAAAATTCATGAAATTAAAATTGCAATCAAGTGATTCAAAGTACACAATGTGCTAAAAACAAATATGTGGAAAAACTAGTTCAAATTCCCAAAAAATACATAACTCAGTTCAAAGTATAAGTCTCTTTCTTTTTCCCTTGATCTATTCTTCCAAATGAGTGAATTGGTGTAGTTAGAAGATTATATGTCAGTATCTAACCATAGATAGCTTTTTATATTTTTAATTTAATTTTAATAATTTAATATATTATTAAAAAAATACATGATTAAATATATATTAAATGGATCCATGGATTGGATATGGACTGGATATGGATATTTACGACAAAATTCATATCCAAATCCGCTCCGCAAGCTATAAATTCGTATCCGATCCATATCCGTTGGATTTCATTTTTTAACATCCATATCCGTCAAAAATGAATTTGGACTGGATCGGAAATCCATTGCCATCCCTAGTCACATTCGAGGGCTCAAAGGAAAAAATGTTGTATCAACCATGGATGAGTTGAGAGATAAGCGGTTCATTAATGATAATGAATGGATAGAACCCGAAGGTGAAAATGATCGCAAATGTCATGCAAAACTAAGAGTTTGGCTAATGAAAAAACCTGTAGGTGCAAGCTTCCTAATTTTGGACAAGCCCTTTTATTCTTGGGATCCAAAGTCCAATGTTATGTATACAAAGACAGGAGACCAACGATCAATGCTCAAGAAAAACAAAACTGAAGAATTGTCGAAGAAGATGGAAGAAAATGAGTGGGCAGCATTGGGACATTCTTTTTTTTTTGGGCTACGACGATAGTGGAAGAGGTACCTATTATATATTTCTGAACTCGTGGGGGGTGTCGAATGGGAGTTAGAGATTTCAAGATGGTGAAAGCATATCCTCCATAACCGGAGCCGGTTATCCGATTGGTTTAAGATTTAGTAAAGATGTTAGTGATGAATGGCGAAAAGATGTGCGCAAGGAGTGGATCGAGAAAGGGGCGGCGAAAAGGAAAACGGAGATAGCAACGAAGAAAGTCGCGACAAAGAAGAAATGGTTAGTTGAAGATGGAATGCTGGTTAGTTAAAGATGGAAGGAATGCCTAGAAATGCAACAACAAATTGTATTAAAATGCAGTTGATGGAGGTTTCTACAAATGAATCCAGATGAATTCACTCCAGTCACACGGTCTGTTTTACCCTAATGGATTTGAATGCATCAACTAAACGGGGTCGAAGCTTTCCATGGATAGTCACCAACAGGAGGTTATAGTCCAAGCATTTCCAATCTCCATGTCTTCCATTCTCATCCCATAGTAGACTGAGTAAGAGGTTCGATTAGAAGAACCGATTTCAAAGAAAAAAAATGATTTAATAAAAAACTTTAAATCTAAAGGATCTGATAACACTTATTTAAGAGCGAAAATCAATAAATATGATTAAACATTGTTCCCATTTCCTCATATGCCCAAATGGAGAAACGGGAAAAAAACTTTTTAGGGTTTAGTTGTTCTCGGTTCCGGGATAGAGAGAATTATGGTTTTAACTATTCTAAACATCTTTACAGTTAGTTTGAAAATTATTGATTGACTGAGTCCGAGAAATCCACGACTCATAGATGCCATCGATAAGATAAGAACAAATGGAAAATGTATTCGAAGAGAATTTAGATAAAAGGTGAAGGAAGAAATAAAAGTGAAATAAAATAGAGATGTGTTGTTGGAATTATATATCACTTACAATGAAAATTTTCAAATATATTTCAATACTAAATTGTTAGTTAAAAAATATATGGTTTAGAGTAGTGGTGATAATAATAATATAATGGTACAAATATAGTTTGTACCAAACTATTTATTAAACTCATCACCTTTTTTTCTTCCGAAAGAGAAAAGTTAAACTCATCAACTATTTATGTTTGACACTGATGTTTTTATACTAAAGTTTGATCTTTTATTTGGTTTGATTTTATTTTGTTTGATTTTTTTGGGTTTTTGGCCTGATATTTTTATTTGGCTTGATCTTTTAGGTTTTGGGTGATATTTTTCACTTGAAATTTTATGTTTTATGTTCCAAATAATTAATATAATTATAAAAGAACCCAATATGGTAGAAAATGGTATGCCCTTAACGTAAGGGACCTGACATGAGACCTTCTCCATTTTCTTATATATCTACTTAATTTTCTAAATCACATTCTACTAATATTCAATGTGTTCTAATAATTTTACTTACCTACTGATCTAACTAGAACAAGAATTATAGGTACCCAACTAAATAGGATAGTCTATAAATATCCAATAATGCTTCACCCAAGATTAATAGTATGATATTTTTTCTTCGGAAAAAGAATAAGTTGACTTCAGCAATTAATGTATTGTTGGGGGTTGTTGCATCGAATTGAAAGGGCAGGAGAGTCGATACCGACATGAACTCCATTTCTCAGACTTCAGTAATTATTTAGTCTCAATATTTTAACAGGCAAAGTTCATAAATATTGAATTGGCAAATTATTAGAAAATTTTAGAATATGATTCTTAGAAATTCTTCTGTAATCTAACAAATTAATTCCCTTTTTTTTAAAATTTTTTTTTTAAAAAAGTCGACGGTAATTTGGACAGTCTGATTTTTCAAATGTATTCAGAAAATATCGGAGATGAAGATAGAGACAAGTAGTATTTCCAATAAAAGGACTTGATAATGATATTGATATTTGTTTCCAATAAAGGAAAAACACAAACGCGCCACGTAGACAAAGAAAAGAAAGCAAGTTGCAACATGTCCGACATGCAATCAGTCCTATCTTCAAAATCGTGTACAGTGTCAGTATCTGATATGATCTGATGCAGGTGATCATTAACTATGAAAACTTCTAGAAGAGTATATATTGTAATTTTTTTTTAGAACATATCTCGAACAATGATCGTTAGTATCTTTAACTATATAAAAAATTAGTGTATGCAAATTTAATTTTAAAAAAAAATAGATGTTATAATGAATCTAATGACATTTCATATGATAGTTTTGTCATTTATATATTAACGTATAATTACAGTTAAAATTTTCTAAGTTTGACTCTGAAAAGTCATTCGTGCGCTTGAGGTGAGACAAATGGAGTATGTTTATGAGACAGAAAAAAGAGTGATAACATACTTTATCATTTTTATGATTGATTGATTTTTATCATTTTTACTAATCATAATAATCAGATCAATTAATTCACATTTCTAGTAATTCGATGATCTACATAAATGAGCGATTCTTTTCTTATACTAAATGATGGTTACTTGTATATTATAATGTTATCAAAGGAAACCCTTTCTGCCACACTAGAAAACAAACCTCTTTGGCCTTCGATCTGTCCCTTCTTTCCAACATAATTTTTAATATTTTTGAATAACTGTGAGTCACATAATATTGATTTGATCGGTTGAATTTTTTATTTAGCTGTTCACGTTGATATTTTGTTCACGATCTGGATCATGTTTTGAATTAAGTTGTGTTGCGGTTGTATCAGATCTGTTGTTATACAATGGGTATAGTATAAGTCATATTATACAATGTTGTTTTATTAAATTAATTACTCTAGATGTTACGAAATATAATGTTAAAATTTGAAGTGTATGACATGCAAGTGTTATGTTTTATAAGAGCTAAAATTGAAGTGTATGATATTTTACTTAAAATATATGGTAATTATCTCATCTATCTCCGAGATTTAGAGAGAGTTTCATAGGCGATACGTGGTTTTAATTAAAAGAGATTGACAAGTGTTAATATTTTCACTTCATAACTGATTATTACACGTTTTATATATGTTGATCTTCTCACTTCATGTACTGATCATTTTGTGTTGATTTTCTCACTTTCAATCCAATCCCGATCCTTTATCTATTAAACTTTTGAGACTAATTAATTTTAAATGTAAATTTGTACGAGATTAAACCAATAATAAGTACATATTTGATGCTACTGGATCCGTCCGAGTTCCCGCTTAGGTGCTATCCGCGCCTCCTTGCTGGAAAACCCGCGTCTATCCTGCAAAACAATCCCCGGGAGGCGTCCCGGGGAAGAGGCTCCGGCGTGATGATGAGATGGGGGTAGCGATACGGGAAAACGTACGGGAAAAGCTCTCAATATGAAATAGAGATATAAGTCACATACCATGTTTACTGTTTGGGGACTAGTATTTATAGTCGAGCTTTGTCTGCCTGGGGATAAGAAGCAGGACCACTCCCCTTGTCACCATCTGCCCTATTTCTTGTCCGGACATGCATCCTCCGCGGGAAAGGTACCGCTCAATTGGCACCGGGCTATGGGCCTTCTTCCTGGCCCATCAGAGCTCTGGGCCAGTATTATCACTAGCCCCCCAGACCAGTCATCCGGGGTTCTATGACGCGGGGGACCGGTCTTCTAAGATTCCCCTATTACTATTTTCTCTGTGGGACCCAACCGTGTCTATTAACTTTTGGCGGCGCCATCCTTCCCTATTCTGCACTAATCAATGCCTCGTTTGCTGTGTCATCATTGCTTTTCCTTCTTTTGAGGTGGCGGTTCCCCCTCATCTTTCTATATAAAGGGTCCGACCTCTTCTTTCGCAAGGTTACCTTCTTCAGATTTTCTCCAGACGCTCCGCCCTCCGTTTTTTTTTTCAACCAAGTAAGCTCTCCTTCCCTTTCTTCTTCATGGATTCCCCGCTTTCCTCCAACTATTCCTCAGACACCGAGGGAGTCCGATGATGCTACCAAAACCGTCCGTATCCCTGCACTTGATGCTATCCGCGCCTCCTAGCTGGAATACCCGCGATCAGGCCTGCAAAACAATCCCCGGGAGGCGTCCCGGGGAGGAAGCTCCGGCGTGATGATGAGACGGGGGTAGTAATGCGAGGGAAATCGTACGGGAAAGACTCAATATCAAATAGAGAGATATAAGTCACATACCTTGTTTACTGTTTGAGACTAGTATTTATAGCCGAGCTCTACCTGCCTTGGGGATAAGGTGCAGGACCACTTCCTTTGTCCTCATATGTCCTCTTCCTTATCCGGATGTACCTTCCAGCGGGAAAGACACTGCTTTGATAGTTATGGGCCGCGGACCTTCCTGGCCCAGCCGGATTCTGGGCCAGTATTATCACTAGCCCCCCAGACCAGTCATCCGGGTTTTCATGACGCGGGGAACTGGTCTTAAACGCTCCCTCTTCGGTTGCTGCTTTTCTGGTAGGACCCATCCGTGCTAAAATGGGTTTCTGACGACGCCGCCTTTTCCTCTTCTGCATTGATCCGTGCCTCGTTTATCGTGTCATTATTGCTTTTCCACCTTTTGAGGTGGCGGTTCCTATTCATCCGTCTATATAAGGAGCCTCACCCTCCTCATTAGGTTACTTTCTTCAATCAATTTCCAGACGCTCTGCTTTTCCCACCTTTCGCCCTTTTCAGCCAAGTAAGCTCTCATTCCCTCTTCCTCTTACTTTCATGGATTCCCCGCTCTACTCCGACTCTTCCTTGAACACCGAGGGAGCTCAAGGTCAGTTTGAAGTCCAGTTCAGGGCTGCTGATAACTTGGCTTCCCCCCCAGTCTCTTCCCCGGACACTCATTCCGAGACTTTCAGTACGCCCCGGGAGCTAGGCGTCCCGGACGCGTCGACCTTGGATGGAGAGGGTTCACATCCATCCGGTCATCCTAGTCACCCCCGGGAGGGCCAAGATGAAGGGGTGTTCGATGAAGTTGGCGAGGATGCTCCCCGGGGTCCTACCCACGGAGCGAAGCCTTCTGGTCATCAGTTTTTTAATCTTTCCGGGCCTGCTCCTTCCTTAGATAGGGACGTTGTAGATTTAGTTAGACGCTGCTTCATTCCTTTTCCATTGGATGCGTCTTTATCCAAACTCCTCCCGGGAACATCCGAGCGGGAAGTGCCTTGCATTCCCCGGATTCACTTCCAGTACGGGCTCAGTCTCCCCTTTCCTCCTCTATTTTCCGAAATTTTCAATTTTTACCGAATGGCCCCGGCCCAGCTTCACCCCAACGGGGTCGTGTTGGTGCTGGCCTTCTTGGTCAACTGTGCGAGATGCAACGTCTCTTCCTCCCTCCTTCTCTTTCGTTCTTTCTACGCCCTGCGACGCGCTCATGCGTCCTTCCCGGGTGTGTTTTCCTTTGTGATCCGATCCCGGACAAAGGACTTTGTTAGAGGTAAGCCCAAATCTGCCAAGGGGTACCTGGCAAAAGGGTTCTTTCGCTGTGACTCCCGGGTGTATCCCATGCCCCCGTGGAACGATTCCCTCGTTCCTGAAGATAAACAACCCCTTTCCCTTTCCTCTCTTTCAATAGACCTTACCAACGATCATAACTTCCTCCGCCTATCTCCCCTGGACATGGATGCTTTTTATAAGACCGGGAACGCGGGCTATTATTGGCCTCGCGGGATATACCCGTCAAAACTCTTTTCTCTTCCAACCGTCTCCGCTGTGTGGCCGGCTGGAGGTGCCTATTAAAGGCCTTATTCTTTGCTTATTTTGATGCGTATATGTGCCTTGTTTTGACTTTCCTTTTGCTTGGTTTCAGTTCAGCCTACTTTGCACGCAGACGTTACATCATTCAACGGGATGCCTTCCGGGGATCACACTCAGCAGAGAAGTCCTCATCCGGGGATGGTTACTCAGGAGCGGCAGGTGACACCCCCATCTGGTCCAGTTGCCACTGAAAATCCCGAGTTTATTGCCCAAAGGGCCCGCCAGCAGCGACCGCCTTCCCAACAGAAGGCTCCGGAGTCCTCTCCTACCCCGGGGAGGAGATCTTTCATCCATCACCCTACCTACAGTGGGGGGGCTAACTCTCGCTTTAAGCGGCCTCTGACCGATGATAAGGAAACTCCTCCGGCTTCTCGTCAAAGGTTAGAGGGTGTGACCCCGCCCCCGCCTCCTCCTCCCCCTGTGAATTCTCCTATGCGGGATAATTCTCAAGCTATCCCTGAGGATAGGGAAGAGGTATGTCAATCTTATTGTTTGTCATTATTTCTCACGGTACTATCCTTCCGGGTACCCTTACTTTTGTTTGAATTTTACAGACTACCACTTTCGCCGACTCACTCCTGGCGGACTCCCAACTAGCTGACGCGCTCAACCGGACGTATTCTAAGTACAACGCGGGTTTGTTTGCTAAGAAGGAGAAGGAGCTCCACGACGCCCGGGAGAGGTTGGCCGAGAGGGACGACCTGGAAGCCCAGCTGAGGGCCTCCCAGAAGAAGTTAGCTGAGAAGGAGAAGAAGTTGGAGGAAAAGGGGAAAAAGTTGGCCGAGGTGGAGAAGAAGTACACCTCCCTCAAGAAAGAGAAAAAGGAGGTGCAGCTTGACGCTCTGAATGCTATAGTTCAGAAGGTCCTTCATTCCTCCGACTTCGACAAGAGGCTTGAGGGGATCGCTGCTGCGGCTAGCGAAGATGCCTGCCATGAGATGTACCGCAGACTGCGGGGTTGGCTTCCGGGACCTGCTCGCCTTGAAGCCCAGGAATCCTACTATCGCCCCAAGGCGGGCGATTTGCTGACCCACCGTTGGAGATCTCTCCAGGAAGCCAAGCTGGAGGACCTGGTGCCCCAACTGTGGGATTCGCTTACGATGTCTTCCCGGGCCCCTTCATCCTCAGATATTAAGAAGATCAAGCTTCCGGGGATCAAAGAGGCGGCCGTACCTGAGTCCCCCGGCCCAGAAAGCGTCAATGCCTACGGGGTAGTCCCGGAGACGCCCCACTGGGCTGATAACTACCAAGAATTCTGCGCTGTTCCCGATAACTTCGGGTACCGAGCTGTCCTCGAAGAGAGTACCGGCGCCTACACCGTGGGACTCCCAAGGGGGCACGATGACCTGCTGTATCAATCCCGGAAGTCTATCCGGAAGGTGGGATTTCCTGTACGCCCCGAAGACGAGCCAAAGGTAGATGCCCCCGCTTACTATGGTCCCTGCTGGTCTGAGGAGGATGTGGCTGAACTGGAGAGGAGATGGAAGAGAGCTCACGCTACCCCGGGAGGAAGGGAATCTGCTGAGGATAATGTACTCTCCTAGACTCTAGTTCACATTTCTTTTGTAATTTTCATGTTTTTTGTAATCTTCCTCCCCGGGAGGCATTTGTAGAACTTGGCCTTGGTGCCCATTTTGATTAATATAAGTTCTGCCTTTTGATGGAATCACTTATCTTTTGTAGACTGAGCGCCCCTTAGGGGGAGTTCTCCCGCGCGGGTCTGTGCCTTATGTTTTTGCTCACCCTAGTAGTTCCTCTGGTACCTACTTCTCACTCCCCCGCGCCGGATGCCTCCAATGCTCTTTTCTTCAAAGAAAACTAGCTCATTGGAGGTTTGGAGGCAACCAGGCCACCCGGGCGTTGGCCGAGGCGGGGTTGGATTGCTTCCTTCAGGAGTTTGGAACGATCCGGGCACTGGTGTTATTTCTTAAGGCGGTCGAGGCCAAGTTCGGGTCCTTAAATCAATGTTTCGACCTTGCTTCAGATCATATGCGGGAAGCCTTAAATTCTCACCAGACCATAGCTGAGTTGCAGGCTCTTCATGATGATTCTCAAAGTCGTACCGCCAAGGAGCTAGGCATGGTATGGGGCGAACTAGAGCGGGCGCAAGAAAAACTTAGAACCCTGGAGACCCGCTCTGCCCAGAACCGGCTTCTCTGCGACTTCGAGAAGGAGAACCGGTCCCTTACTCACAGGAATAGGGTCCTCCAGGATGCTCTACTAGTCACCCGGCTATCATATCACCTGTTGGGTCTCAAGAATGGCCTAGTTGGGGTGTCTCCTCTCACCGACATTCCCGCCGGGGTTCGTAGGACAATGGAACGCATGGAGGCTAACCCGCGGAAGTTTGGCGAGGGAGCTCCTAATCATAAGGCCTATCTGGATGTCGTTGAATGGCATAATAAGATTGCCGCGGGGGAGGCTGAGCCCTATCCCTCTAGCCTTCGCCGAGTCCCTGCCCGGGTGGAGGTGGATGTGGCGTACGAAAGGTACGAAGGCATGACCGTGTCCATTGATCCGGACGAGGTGGCCCGTCGGATAAGACGCATCCGGGAGATTGCCGACTCTGGAGTTACCACAAAGGGGGTTAAAACCGCCGAGGGTACTCGTATTAGCCGGGAAGAGAAGGGTAAGAGCGCAGCAGTCATGTTTCCTAAGTACAGGTTCGTCACCTCTGCCGGGGTGAGAAGAATGCGCCTGGCGGAGCCGCTTCCAGAGGGATCTGTGGTCGTGCCTATCCCCGAACTGAACGAAGAGGATGCTGCGCAACTGGAAGAGGAGCTTGCGTGGAATCAAGCCCCGGATGCTCGTTTTGCCGAAGATCTCCTGTCCTCTCAATTCTTCGGAGGGGGTTTCCGTCTGGGCAACCCTGAGGGTGCTTCCGGGTCAGGTCCCAAGTGGGTTTAGTAGCAAATAGATAGGAATACTTGTGTGTAAAATTCTATGTATTTGTTCCTTTGCAATTTGACCGCATGTTCATGCGAGGTATAAATTTCTTATGTAATTTAAAGATTGAATAAAATTGCTTTTTCGAAAGAACCCTTCTCATTAACTCTTCCTTACAACACTACATTTCTTGGTCCCCGGGCTTCGTTCGAGCCCGGGTCCACTCTAGCGGGGCACCCAAATGGGAGCTACCCATGGGTCCCTTTTTACAAATCCTCTCTAAACCCGGAACGAGGCCAGACGTTGGGTTATCTCTCCGGGCATATTCATGCGTCCGGGAGGGGTATATTCATACCTAGCATATTCATGCTTAGCGTATTCACACTTCCCGGGGGGCATATCCATGCCTGGCATATTCATGCCTAGCATATTCATGCTTAGCGTATTCACACTTCCCGGGGGGCATATCCATGCCTGGCATATTCATGCCTAGCATATTCATGCTTAGCGTATTCACACTTCCCGGGGGGCATATCCATGCCTGGCATATTCATGCCTAGCATATTCATGCTTTAGTAGCTGTGGTGCGATGCGGGGCGCTCTACTTCCCGTAAAACCTCCTCAGGTTAGCTACGTTCCACCTTCTGGGGATCTCCTTTCCCTGCTTGTCCTCCAGCACATAGCTCCCTCCCGGGTATGCTTCCTTGATCTTGTACGGCCCTTCCCAGTTGGGCGCAAGTTTGCCCTCCGGGGCTTGGCGGCTCTTATCGTTTCTCCTCATTACCCAGTCTCCCGAAGTGAAAACTTCTTTCCGCACCCTTCTGTCATGATACCTCTTTACTCGCTCCTTCACCTTGGCTTCCTGAAGTGCCGCATTCTCTCGCTTTTCTTCCAGGAGATCCAAGTCAAGGCGTCGTCCATCGTTTTCTTCTTCCGGGCGCTGGTATTGAGCTCGAGGGCTTGGGATCCCGATCTCTGCGGGTATTACTGCCTCTGACCCGTACACCAAGCCATACGGGGATTCCCCGGTAGCCGAACTTTCTGTAGTCCTATGGGCCCAAAGAACGCTGGGTAACTCCCAGATCCAATTTCCCCGCGCGCCTTCCAAGCGGGTTTTTAGTCCCTTGATGATGGTGCGGTTGGTGACCTCTACTTGCCCGTTCGCCTAGGGGTGGTACACCGACGTCAACTTCTGCTCTATGCCATACTTGACGCACCATGACTTGAAAGGATCGTTCTCGAACTGCGCCCCGTTGTCTGTGACTATGACCTTCGGGATGCCGAATCGACAGATGATGTTCTTCCAGCAAAACTTGACGCAAGTTAGTCCCCGTATGTTGGTGAGCGGTTCTGCCTCCACCCATTTGCTGAAGTAGTCGATCGCCACAATCAAGTATTTGGCTCCTCCCGGGGCAGTCGGGAATGGTCCGACTAAGTCAATTCCCCATCTGCTGAACGGCCAAGCTCCTGTGACTCCGACTAATTCTTCCCGGGGAACGTGGATTAGCGGGGCAAATGTCTGGCATGCCAAGCACCTCTGTATATGCTCTTCCGCATCTTTGAACAACGTCGGCCAGTAATACCCCAGCCTTAGGATCTTTCTGGCCACGGTGCGAGCCCCTTGGTGACTCCCATTAGATCCTTCGTGCACCTCCCGGATGAGGTGTTGGCCTTCCCACCTTTCTACACATTTTAGCAACGGCTGGAGATACCCTCTTTTGTACAGCACCCCTTCCTGAATCACATACTTAGGCGCCTTCACTCTTAGCTTCCGAGCCTGAGCCTTATCCTCCGGGGTAGTTCCTTCTTCTAGGTACGCCCGCATGGGTGTGATCCAGGACTCTTCCTCGTTCACCAGCATTACTTGATCGCTCTCCTGGTAGCTTCTTCTTCCCAGTACCTCCATGTACAGCTTTTGGCCGGGCTCAGGTTTTAATTCCGACGAAGCTAACTTGCTTAAAACGTCTGCCTTACTGTTCTGCTCCCGGGGAACTTGAACCAAGTTGAAGGCTTTAAACCCGGCTATCAGAGGTTTTACCGTTTCCAAGTACCTTTGCAGGCTCCTTTCCCGGGCTTCATACTCTCCTTTTACTTGCTGCACCACAATCTGGGAATCACTGTGTGCCGTGAGGGTTTTGATTTCCATATCCTTTGCCAACCTTAACCCCGCGATCAAGGCTTCGTACTCAGCTTCATTGTTGGTTGTTTTGAAAGTGAATTGGACTGCATAGGGATACTCCTTCCCTTCCGGGCTGACCAACAATACTCCCGCTCCACTGCCCCCGGAGTGCGCCGATCCATCCACATACAACTTCCAAGTCGGGTCTGTCTCGGCCTTCGTTGTATTCTCCGGAGATTCAGGCATCTCCTGTTCTTCACTGATTCTTGCTTCTGATTCCAACAAGAAGTCCGCTAGGGCCTGGCCCTTGATCGCCCTCCTTGGCTCATACCGGATTTCATATTCTCCCAGCTCTATGGCCCATTTCATCATTCTCCCTGATGCCTCCGGCTTGAACATAACCTGTCTTAGCGGGTAATTGGTAAGGACCACTATGGGGTGGCCCTGGAAGTAGGGTTTAAGCCTTCTTGAAGCATGAACCAGAGCCAGAACCAACTGCTCCAACTCGGTGTACCGGGTTTCTGCCCCCCGAAGTGCCCGGCTAACAAAATAGACTGGGTGCTGCCTTCCCTCCTCTTCTTTGATTAGCACGGCACTTACTGCCTCCCGGGACGCCGCTATGTACAGGAAAAGCTCCTCCCCCGGGAGTGGCTTTTTTAGAGTTGGCAACTGTTGAAGATGCTCTTTCAGACTTTGAAACGCCTTCTCACATTCCTTGGACCACTCAAACGCCTTGGCCCTCCTGAGTATGTTGAAGAAAGGCAACTGCCTATCTGCCCCCTTTGATAGGAATCGACTGAGAGCCGCGAGAGACCCTGTCAACCGCTGTACTTCTTTCACTGACCTGGGAGAGGTCATCTTGGCTATGGCCTCCACCTTCTCCGGGTTGACATCGATGCCCCGGCTTGACACCATGAACCCCAAGAACTTCCCCGCACCCACTCCAATGGTACTTTTGGAGGGGTTCAGTTTTAGATTGCTCCGCTCTAGCTTTTCGAACATCTCCTCCAGGTCATTCAAGAAAACCCCGTAAGCCTTGCTTTTGACCACCATGTCATCGACATACACCTCCATGTTTCTTCCCACTTGGTCCTTGAATAGTTTGTCCACCATCCTCTGGTATGTGGCCCCCGCGTTTTTCAGCCCGAAGGGCATTTTCTTGTAGCAGAAGGTCCCAAAATCGGTAATAAAAGAAGTCTTTGCCTTGTCCGCCTCGTCCATCTGCACCTGGTGATAGCCTTTATGTGCATCAAAGAAGGCCAGCACCGAATACCCCGCGATGGCCTCCGCCAGTCGATCCAAGTTCGGGAGAGGATAGCTGTCTTTGGGGCAACATTTGTTCAGGTCTGTAAAGTCGATACACATGCGCCAGTTTCCATCATGCTTCTTTACTAGGACTGGGTTAGCTATCCACTCCGGGTAAATAATTTCCTCAACCACCCCGGCTCTCTCCAGCTTCTTAACTTCACTCTTTATAAATTCCGCTCTTTCCGGGGCTACAGGTCTTTTCTTCTGCCTGATTGGTTTAGTTGCCGGGCTTATGTTCAGCTTGTGTACCCCCAATTCCGGCAATACCCCTACCATATCCTCCGGGCTCCATGAGAACACTCCTTGGTACCTAGCCAAGAGTTCCTTCAGTGCGCCTTTTACTTCTTCCGGGAGATCCTTTCCCACCGTGACCGTCCCTTTGTCTGCCACCTGCATCTCCTCCAACTCTTGGCGGGGAGCTTCTCCGTGTACCGCCCCTACTGCTTTCTTCGCGTCCAAGACCGCCGTCATCATACAACTTCTTGCGACTGCTTGGCTACCCCGCACGACCGCCACACCTTGCGCAGTGGGGAACTTCATCGTCAGCAGATACGGACAACTCGCTGCCCGGGCTTGGGTTAGCCATGGTCTTCCTATGATTACGTTGTATGGTGAGGGTGCATCAATAACCGCGAAGTTGCATGTCACCGAAATCCTCTTGCTCCGGTCCTTCTCATCCACCATGCACACTGCGAGGGGAATAACACCTAGTGGAACTTCGGGTTTACCCGTGAACCCTGACAGGGGAGACGAGGGGGGTTTCAGGTTCTGTCTCCCAATTCCCAACTGATCGAAGCAAGAAGCGAACATGATCTCCACGCTGCTTCCATCGTCCACAAACACCCTTTTGACCAAGAAGCCTTCGATCTCCGCCGTTACCACCATTGGGTCAGAATGGGGTATCTGTGGCGGGGCTGCATCTGCTTCAGAGAAGGTGAGAGCCTCATCAGGGCGAAACCTTTTCCCCTGAATCTCCCCCGGGGGAACATACCGGGTGCGGGCCCGGATAGCGGAAACCGACTGGCATGCTTCTCCCACTTCTCCACTGATCACGTTGATCATCCTGTTGGGTATTGGGGCCGGCTCCACTGCTTGGACCGGTGCAGCGGCTATGGCAGGCCTCCCTGGGGCCCTGTTGCCTTGGTTGCCTTGGTTTCTCCCGTTTCCTCTCCCCGGGTTAGGCCTCCACCTCCTGCGGGGCGGCTCCTGAGGTTGGTCCCGAGGATTCTCCCTTTTTGCCTCCGCTGCCACGCAATCTCTCAGCTGTCCCCGCTCTATCAGTTTTTCTATCTCGTTCCTCAGCATCCTACACCCCTCTGTCGCATGCCCATAAGACTTGTGGTAGGCGCACCACTTGTCCGCATTCTCCCTAGACGGGGTCCCATGGATGGGCAACGGATCCGGGAACAGATCCTTGTGAATAGCATGAATCTCCGTTCGGGATTTGCTGAGCGGGGTGAAACTGTCCGCCCTTGCCCGGTTTACTGTTGCGGGAGCGGGGTCCCTCCTACTTGGGTCTGCCGCTCTCCTTCTTTCTATCTTGTCCGGGAGAAATCCCCCAGATTCTTCCTTTCTCTTTCGCGTGGCATCGTTAACCGCGCAGTATAGTTGCACCGCCATTTGCAAGTTGTGAAAGGTTTCCGGGATATTTTCCATCAACTTCTGGAACAACGCCATATCCCTCAAGCCATTTATAAACCCGCTAATCACCGCCTTCTCCTGCTGCTGTCTGTCGACAACCTTCATGCTATCGTCCATGTACCTTCGATAGTACTCCATTGACCCTTCTGCGGCCTTCTGCCGGGTAGCCAAAAGCTCGGTCAACTGCTTCCCTTCCTTCTTTAATCCAGCGTATCTGAACAGCAAGGCCTTAGAGAAATCGTAGTAATCTCTGAGACTTTCTCGAGGCAAGGAATCGAACCATGAAAGACAGTTTCCTCTCAAGTAACAGCCCACCAACTTGCATCTTAATTCCTCCGGGAAGTCCCGTGACACCATCAGGTTCTGGTACGTCCTGACAAACTCTTCCGGGTCTGTTTCTCCATTGTATGTTGGGATTCCCTCCGGGGTCCGAAGGCCCGGCGGCCATGGGTACGCAAGCACTCGAGGTACCCAAGGGGAGGTAGGTTTAGCTCCGTTTCTTCCCACTAGTTTGTCTAGTCGAGCCTCCAAAGAGTTGGGGTCCTGCTGAGCCACCTGATAGCCCCGCATCCTATCGTCCTCCCGATAGTATTTCTCTTGGTAACCATAGTTCATCCCCATTGATCCATGCATGGGCAAGGAATACTGGATCGGGTTCCCCTGGGTTCCAGGGGCCTGATAACCCAACGACTCCACCGGCATGGCTGGCAGGCCATATCCAATTTGTCCCGCCCCCCAGCTGGAACGCGGGTAATAGGGTGGAGCGTGTGGAACCAAATCCGATTGTTGTCCCGTAGCCATTCCCCCTCCGACCCCGAGACCTGGAGGGAATGAAGGTGGGACGGTGGAAGAGTTCACACGCCCCTGTATCCTTGGCGGCTGAACGACTCCGTCCAGGTCGATAACCTCTCTTTGGTACCCCCGAAGAGGTCCTGCCTGGTCTCCCTCAGGCTCCCTCCGCCTACGATTTTCCCGGGTAGAGAGTACCCACTGGCGGTACAACTCCTTGTTGGCTCTCATGAATTCCAACGCCGCCAATTCTTCCGCCTCGGCTAAGGATTGCCCCTCCTCCCGGGCTTCAGGTCCCTGGGTCCGGGGACCGCCTCCCCCGGCGGGCCTTGGTTCTTGCTCCTCCTGGTGCTCTCTTTCCGAGTCAGCTTCGTCGGAGGCAGTTTCCACATGGCCGTCCTGCGGTACTCCTAGCTCCCGCTGGTGTCTAGCCTCCTCCTGCAACTGCCTCAAGGTCACCTCATCCCCCGGGGGTGGAAGAGAACCACCCCCTGAGGGTGCCGCGTTCTTCTTCGGGCGCCCGCGCCCTCTCCTTGGCGACTCCATCGTGCGAAGGTGGAAAAGTCCCACTGGGCGTGCCAATTGATGCTACCAAAACCGTCCGTATCCCTGCACTTGATGCTATCCGCGCCTCCTAGCTGGAATACCCGCGATCAGGCCTGCAAAACAATCCCCGGGAGGCGTCCCGGGGAGGAAGCTCCGGCGTGATGATGAGACGGGGGTAGTAATGCGAGGGAAATCGTACGGGAAAGACTCAATATCAAATAGAGAGATATAAGTCACATACCTTGTTTACTGTTTGAGACTAGTATTTATAGCCGAGCTCTACCTGCCTTGGGGATAAGGTGCAGGACCACTTCCTTTGTCCTCATATGTCCTCTTCCTTATCCGGATGTACCTTCCAGCGGGAAAGACACTGCTTTGATAGTTATGGGCCGCGGACCTTCCTGGCCCAGCCGGATTCTGGGCCAGTATTATCATCCGAGATCGATTTGAAGCCCGCTCTCGGGCTGCTGATAACACGATTTCCTCCCCTTCCTCCCCAAGCGCCTCTTCCGAGGATTTCAATGTCTCCCGGGAACTAAACAACCCGGGTACATTGAACCCGGATGGAGCAGGCTTGCGTCCAGCCGGGCGGCCCAATCATCCCCGAGAGGATCAGGATGAGAGGGTATTGGGTGAAGGACTTGGTGGTGACATTCCCCGGGGACCTACTCATGGGGTGCGTCCTGTGGGCCTTAAATTCCATGACACCCCCGGGGATTCTCCTTCTCTAGATAAGGATGTTTTAGACTTGGCTAAGCGCTCCTTTATTCCCCATCCTCTAAACGCCTCACTTTCTAAACTTCCCCCGGGAGTCTCTGAGCGGGAGGTTTCGTGTATCCCGCGGATTCATTTTCAATACGGGCTTAGCCTGCCCTTTCCCCCTCTTTTCCTTGAGGTTTTCCATTTTTATTCGATGGCCCCAGCCCAACTGCACCCTAACGGGGTTGTTTTAATCCTGGCATTCCTGCTTAATTGCGCCAGGTGCCATGTTCTCCCTTCCCTTTTACTTTTCCGTTCCTTCTATGCCTTGCGGAAGGCGCACGCATCCTTCCCCGGCGTTTTTTCTTTTACCATTCGCTCCGGGATGAAGGACTTTATCCTGAACAAGCCCAAATCCGCCAAAGGATACCTTGCAAAGGGTTTCTTTATGTGCGATGCCCGGGTATATCCTATGCCCCCATGGAACGACTCTCTCGTTCCTGAGGACAGAAAACCCCTCACCAATCTCCCCGATATTGTTATTAGTGACCACAGTCTCCTTAGTCTTTCCCCTCTAAGTACCGAGGACTTCTTCAAGACCGGGAACTCGGGCTATTATTGGCCTCGCGGGATTTATCCCGCTGAGCTCTTCACACTCCCGCGCATAGCCTCGGTGTGGCCGGATGGAGGTGCCTATTAGGGCTTATATATTTTGTTTCGTTTCGTTTATATACATGCATCTAACTCTAATTTTCTTTTTCCTGATTTCAGTTCAACCCACTTTGTACGCGGACGCTACTCCCTTTGACGAGATGCCTTCCGGGGATAGCAGTCGCCAGGAAGATCTCCATCCGGGGATGGCCCTTACGCCCGAGCAGCCAGTGGCTCCTCCGCCTGGTCCGGACGCTACCGAAAACCCTGGATTCATTCCTCAGAAGGTTCGCCAGCAGCGACCGCCTTCCCAGCAAATGGCCCCGGGGTCCTCCCCTACCCCGGGGAGAAAATCTTTCATCTGGCATCCTACTTACAGCGGCGGGGCTAGTTCTCGCCCTAAGCGGCCGCTAACCGATAACAAGGAGACTCCTCCGCATTCCCGTCAAAGGGTAGAAAGTGCGGCCCCGCCTCCCCCTCCTCCTCCCCCCGCCAATTCTCCCTTACGGGATAATTCTCAAGCTATCCCTGAGAGGGAAGAGGTATGTTAACCTTGCTTCTTATTACTTACTTTCATCTTGTTTCTATTCTTCCGGGTGACCTTACTTTTGTTTTATTCTACAGACCACCACGTTCGCCGACGCACTCCTGGCGGACTCTCAGCTGGCCGATGCGCTCAACCGAACATACTCTAAGTACAGCGCGGGTCTATTTGCTAAGAAGGAGAGAGAGCTTCGCGATGTCCGGGAGAAGTTGGCCGGGCAAGATGACCTGGAAGCCCAGCTGAAGGCTTCTCAGAAGAAGTTAGCTGAGAAGGAGAAAAAGCTGGCGGAAAAGGAGAAAAAGTTGGCCGAGGTGGAGAAGAAATACACCTCCCTCAAGAAGGAGAAAAAGGACGCGCAGCTGGACGCTCTGAATGCCATAGTCCAAAAAGTCCTTCATTCCGCCGACTTTGACGAAAGGCTTGAGGGGATTGCTGCTGCGGCTAGCGAGGATGCTTGCCACGAGATGTACCGCAGCCTACGGGGCTGGCTTCCGGGACCTGCTCGCCTCGAAGCCCAAGCCTCATACTATCGTCCCAAGGCGAGCGACCTGCTGAACCACCGCTGGAGATCCCTCCAAGAGGCGAACCTAGAGGGCCTGGTGCCCCGGCTGTGGGAGTCACTGAAGATGTCCTCCCGGGCCCCCTCAGCCTCGGATATTAAGAAGATCAAGCTCAAGGAGATCTGCGAGGCCTCTTACCCTGATCCTGGTCCAGAAAGCTTCAACGCTTATGGGGTAGTCCCGGAAACACCTCACTGGGCCGAGAGTTATCAGGAGTACTGCGCTATCCCTGACAACTATGGATATCAGGCTGTTGAGGGGGGAACGGGTGAGTACACCGTGGGGCTTCCAAGGGGGCAGGACGACTTGCTCTACCAGTCCCGGAAGTCTATCCGGAAGGTGGGATTTCCTGAGCGCCCGGAGGACGAGTCAAGAGTGGATGCCCCTGCTTACTGCGGCCCCAGCTGGTCCGATGCGGACGTAGCTGAACTGGAGAGGAGGTGGAGGAGTGCTCATGCTACCCCAGGAGTGCTCAGTCACATACCTTTTACTCCTCCGACGTGTCGGCGCCACGTACATTAAATCTAATATGTTTAAGCTACGCTGGCGCAAGTGAGGAGACCTATGTTATCTGGCTTCTTTGGAAAACCCTAAATTACCCCCTTATACTGAAACGACGCGTTTTATTCCCAATCGAAGAAGCCGTCGTCCTTCTCCGTCTCTCCGCCCCTCTCGCCTCCTCCATCTCCAATCTGTGTCAGTATGTGAAAACTCGGAACGTTGATTGCATTTGATAACCATAAACTTATTACTAGGATATATTCGGTATTAAGAGGGTTTCTCTCCGACGGGTACGGTTTAAATTTGTTTGAGATCTCATCGGCGTATCATCATCATAAGCATCTGATTTGTTGTTTTCAGTGTGTGTAGGGGAAGCAAGTAATGGCACGATCTCGCGGACAGCTTTCCGATTCAGAGGGGCCATGTTTTCCATGCTATCTTGAGGTTGGTTCGTTTTGCTCTTTCTTTTATGCTTTCCAGGTGTTTGTGAAAATGACCCAGTGAAGAATAAAATGTTGAAATTTCCTTGGTTTTGCTACTTGTTGTACGCTCTCATGTTTGTGAAAATGACTCAGTGAAGAATACATGTTTTGGTTTTGCTTTGGCATTGCTGATATCATTGTTGTTTTGGGTATTTGAAGATTATGTTCAAAAAAAGATAATAGTTTTAAACTTCTGATTATTAGGATCATCTGTAATTTGTATGTTATGTGTGTGCGCGTGTGTGCGCTGATGAATTTCTAGCAAGCATCAGGTGATTCTTTTTTGAAGGTTATATTTCATGTTTGAGTTTTGTTTTTGTGCAGAAATTCATGTTTCAACATAAGGTTTGCAAATTGCATCTTTGATTGTTTTTTAGTTAACCTTTCAGATGATTTTGGTTGTGATTAGGTCTGAATGATAAATTAAAGAAGGGAGCTATCAATTAGTTGGTTCCAATGAGTTTTAATGCCTCAAGGTTAGCAGTTTTCAACGTGGATTTTTCTCCCTCATTCTCTTACATTTTTTATCTTTAACAGTTATAACTACTTAAATTGTGACGTTTGAATTGTGAAGAACCAAGCCGAGGGAAGGCAGGAACTGGTAGGAACAAAAGCAAAAATAATGCATGATGAACACTGCGTTCCTTAATGTGATATCGATCTGGAGCCGTCTCTCATTAAGTCAACCAGATTTCTGCTGTTTCTGCAATGAGGTGATGACTTGTCTGTTTTTGATATGGTTTTTCTTCGTCTGAATGTTTAGTTTATCTGATATCCAATGCTTAATTTATTTATTTTGGATCTAAGGGAACCCTTGCTGCTCTTTCCGCAAAGAAATGCGCTTCATTGTTTGAAGATGGTGGTTGTTCATTTCTGCAAAGCCATCCTTTTCGAATATTCAGACCGAGGGGTTACTCATTTCTGCAAAGCCTCAAGCTAGGCATGTAGCTCAGCCTCATAGCCACTGGTAGTACAGTTTGTTTCAGAAGGGGTGAAAATAATAGTGTTGGAAATAGCCAGTCAATGTTCCCCTTGGCTACCCTGCGCGTTTCCCATGGACCTTTCGATTTTGGTACAAAACTGAGTAAAATTTCATGTTTATTCTTGACAACCTTTGTGCGTGATGGAGAATTCTGCTCTTCATAATGCAGTTCTGGAAGAGGCAAGCTTGTAGACCAATAGGGAGTACATGTTCTTGGATGTGATTCAATTCGTTTTATATATTGTGGTGAGCTCTGATAGCTGTAAAGAAATCCAAATGTTGTGGTCATATTGCACAACACAAAATTCTATTTCATATTTTCAATAATCACCTAAGGAATCTAAGATTGCATGTTTTTGATACTAATCTGAAATTTAACATTATTGCTTTTTCTGGCAATTTGTAGGTTAGCCTAGATCTAATGGTACAAAATGCATGATTATGGGTGCGGTTTTTTTTTTTTTAATGGCTGCGATAGAATGTAAGGCATTCAATCAGCTTCATGTCTCGAATGTACCTGCAGTTTTGGAATAAGTTGCCCAATGTATTAAGGACCTGTATACATGTTGATTTTCTACAAAGACCTGTATACATGTTGCGAAAAAAAGGTTTCGCACTTAGTAAATGCGAAAATAGTGTTGGTTTTGCATTCCCTTTATGCGAAACTTGTATGCATGCCCGCCAAAAATAAATAAAATATTTAAATTAAGTAAGCTTTAATTTTCAAATTTTTGATACCAAAAAATTGTTGAGGGGGTGCTTGGTTGAGGGGTTTGGAGGTGGGTAATGAGTTTGATTATAGAGTATGGGTGTTTGGTTGGTTATTATGATTATATGGGCCCACCTTCATTACCCAAAACTGGACAATCACCCAAACCTCCCAAAATTGACAACTATGGGTTTCATTACCTAGTTGTTTACTATATTTAGCCACTCCGTCATTTTATTTTACTAATTTTAGCCATTCCCTAATGCAAACCAAACAACAACATTATAATCATTACCCCTATAATCATTATACCCTATTATCATTCTCATTCCAATTCTCATTCCTCTATTTCAACCAAGCACCCCCTTAGTTTCTCCTCCATGATTTTGTAAACTTGAACCACTACACCACTTAATGCCTTCTCCTCTTTGTTCAAAATATTAATTTATATATATGTATTCATCAAATAGATTTTTATTTAAATTTTAATATAATAAGGATGTCCATGGTATTGTAACTCAATATTATCTCTTAATATAATATATGTAATGAAAGTAAAAAAATTCGTATTATTTTGGCTTGCGAAAGTAGCTGATGTAGAACAAACTGGAGTACTTTACTAGTGTGCATACAAAGGTTAGAAAGATTAGCGTTGATGTCTCCTCATCGGAATGGAGATAAAAAATTTAATAGTGTGAAAATTAGTATGTTACTTTCGTTGATGTTAGTTAGAAATTCCTTCAAGCAAATTTCGATTTCGACGTTTCTACAAAGTTTTTGCTTTTTTTCACCTAGCTCCCTCCAACAAATTTGGAAGTGTCAAATTCTAAAATTGAATAGTCCTAGATCAAATTGAACCCATGTAAAATGTGAAAATATAGTTTAAGGATTTTATGAGGCAACGGAAGAGGTGGAAAATATATTTACATGTGTTGCCCGAAAGTTTCTTCTTTTTTGGTTTTGACCATTTATAGAAAGTCAGTGTTTTGTGCTATATGATATATCAACATTTGCTTCGAAATTAGGACATAATCTACTCTTGGTGTGGTGATGAATAACTAATGAGATTGAAGGTTCTAGCCCCCTTGGCTACATTTCTTTTTTAAAACGTTTGGAGACCCAAAGAAAATAAAAAATAAAAAAGAGGTTTTGCATTTAGTTAATGCGAAAATATTGTTGGTTTTGCATTCCCCGTATGTGGAACTTGAAAATATTTTTGGTTTTGCCTTCCTCACATGCGAAACTTGTATACATGCCCACCAAAAATAAATAAATTATTTAAATTAAGTAAGCCTTAAATTTTATATTTTTGATACCAAACAATTGTTGGTTCCTCCTCCATGATTTTGTAAACCTGAACAACCACACCACTTAATGCCTTCTCAAACTTTGAATATAATATATATATATATTATATTATATTCATCAAATAGTTAGTTTTATTTAAATTTTAATATAATAAGGATGTCTACGGTATTGTAACTCAATATTATCTCCTAATATGATATATGTAATACAAGTAAAAAATTTAGAATTTTTTTGACTTGCGAAAGCAAGTCGGACCCTTGAAAATTCAAGGTAACGGGTGATTTACGCTCAGTTTGAAGTGTGTATTTGTCAAATAAGCGATGTGATATTTCCTGAAGCATGTGCTTGTGCTAAATCTGGTATGTCTTGGTTAAATTTGGGTGGAAAATCTTGAAAAAATAAATTTTATGGCCACAACAACATTTTTAAAACTTTCGGACAACATATGTAAATATTTTTTCTACCATCCACGTTGACCCAAAAAACCTTAAAATGGTAATTTCACATTTCGTGAGCCTTCAATTAGGTTTTGGATTACTAAATTTTGAAATTCGACGCTTCCAACATTCTTGGAGGGACGTAGGTGAATAAAGTAAAAAGTTTGTATAAATGCCGAAATTGAAATCCGCTTGAAGGAATTTCTAACAAAAATCCTAACAACTAATATTGTACTTTAACACCATCAAATTTTCACTCGAATTACAACATTAAAGAGTCAATGTGTTAATCTCTTGAACCTTTGTATCTTAACTAGTAAACACTACTAGTGAGCACTACTTATTTGTTCTACACCACCTATTTTTGCACCTCAGAAAATTTCAAAAATTTGCACGATCACTATTTATACTATATTAGGAAATAATATTGAGTTAAAATTTCACGAGTGTCCTTAATACATTGAAATTTATTTTAAATACAAGTCGGACCCTTGAAAATTCAAGGTTACGGGTGATTTACGTTTAGTTCGAAGTGCACATTTGTCAAATAAGCGAATGTAGTATGTCATGAAACATGTATACATACTAAATCAATGAGGGATTGTGTAAATTTGAGTGGAAAATCTTGAAAATAAATTTAATGGCCACAACAACATTTATGGAATTTTCGGGCAATACATGTAAATATTCTTTCTCCTCACGGTATTTGAACTAATCTGAACTCAACTCATTTGTATTAATAAAAATTATCCGAACTTTAAAAACTGAGATGGATTAAAATATATAGATAAAATGAACTGAACTCAATTGAAACTAATTGATACATATGTGATCATTTCCAATATATTTGAATATTTTTAATCTAAATATAACATCATACATTTAATATTAAAATATACTGAACTGAGTTGCACTGATGTAGATGAACTGAACTGAATTGAAATAAAAAAAGTTTATCTGAAGATTTCAGTTTGGAGGGAAAATTTTGGTTTGGAAGATTTCGGTTTGGAGGGAAAATTTTGGTTTTGGGGCCCTTGTATGGAAGATTTTAGGTTTGAGTGGGTTGAACTAAGCAATGATACATGCCAGCTGCCAGATTTGATACATTTCTCAACAACCTGCATTACAGTGCTACTCCCCTAAAAATATAGTAAAAAAGTAGCTGCAAGGACAATTTTTTGGCTTCCCATGATGGATTCGGTTGGCAATCCTTGATGTGACGGGCGGACAGAGCAAAATCCCCAAACAACTAATTGAGAAATATTCTCTCTAATCCATAACAAACTAAATTCTAATGACAACCAAACCAAACTGAAAACAAACTAAAGTGTTATGCCAACCAAACTAAACTCAATGTCTTAAGTCGGTTACGTCCAAAAAATTGGTCTGATTTTAAGTGTGGAATTTCACATGTTTATTTGATTATTAAAATTATGAATAATGATATATTAATATTTAATATTTTTTATGTAATTATCAAAAAAACGTAAATATAACTTGTTATATTAATTGACTTTACAATGAGATTGTTATTTTAATTTTATATAATTTATTTTTCAACTAAAATTCAGTACAAATAAAACTAAAATATATGAAATAAAGAAGTGTATTGTTTGAAATGGAAAAATTAGAATCCACTGATACCAAAATTAATTTGCTTTTTAGAGAGTATTATTATTACTTTAGGGTTGAAACCCTAAACCCTTATCCCTAACTATTAAGTTGATTGAACTAAGCAATCAGATGCACGATGTTCTAATCCATGAGCATCCAGGGTATGTTGGTTGTGATCCATCATACATTGATTTATGATTAATATCTATACTGATTTCAATACCTACCAATGGTATAGGGTTGAAACCCTAAACCCTTATCCCTAACTGTGAATCGAATGCTTAGTTCAACTAACTCAATTGTAAGGGCTAAGGGTTTAGCATTTAAACCCTAAAGTTATAATAGGTAATCAGGTCAAAGTATCGATAGTTATTATAAACCAATGTATGATGGATCGAATCCAACATTGCTATAGGATACTAACATGTATGCTCGTGGATTAGAATACAGTGAATCATATGCTTAGTTCAACCAACTCAATAGTAATGGCTAAATGTTTAGGATTTAAACCCTAAAGTTATAATAGGTAATCAGGTTAAAGTATCGATAGTTCAACCCTAAACCCTATAAACAAATGTATGATGGATCGTATCCAGCATCGCTATAGGATACTAACCTGTATGCTCATGGATTAGAACAATGTGAATCAAATGCTTAGTTCAACCCACTCAATAGTAAGGGTTAAGGGTTAAGGACTACTAATTTTTGAAATTCGACACTTCCAACATTGTTGGAGGGACGTAGGTGAATAAAGTAAAAAAGTTTGTATAAATGCCAAAATTGAAATCCGCTTGAAAGAATTTCTAACAAAAATCCTAACAACTAATATTGTACTTTAACACCATCAAATTTTCACTCAAATTACAACACTAAAGAGTCAATGTGTTAATCTCTTGAACTTTTGTATCGTAACTAGTAAGCACTACTAGTGAGCATTACTGATTTGTTCTACACCACCTATTTCTGTACCTCAGAAAAATTCAAAAATTTGCACAAGCAATATTTATACTATATTAGGAAATAATATTGATTTAAAATTTCACAAGTGTCCTTCATACGTTGAAATTTATTTTAAATACAAGTCGGACCCTTGAAAATTCAAGGTAACGGGTGATTTACGCTCAGTTTGAAGTGTGTATTTGTCAAATAAGCGATGTGATATTTCCTGAAGCATGTGCTTGTACTAAATCTGGTATGGCTTGGTTAAATTTGAGTGGAAAATCTTGAAAAAATAAACTTTTATGGCCACAACAACATTTTTAGAACTTTCGGGCAACATATGTAAATATTTTTTCTACCATCCACGTTGACCCAAAAAACCTTAAAAAGGTAACTTCACATTTCGTGAGCTTTCAATTAGGTTTCAGACTACTAAATTTTGAAATTCGACGCTTCCAACATTCTTGGAGGGACGTAGGTGAATAAAGTAAAAAAGTTTGTATAAATGCCGAAATTGAAATCCGCTTGAAGGAATTTTTAACAAATATCCTAACAACTAATATTGTACTTTAACACCATCAAATTTTCACTCAAATTACAACACTAAAGAGTCAATGTGTTAATCTCTTTAACCTTTGTATCATAACTAGTAAGCACTACTTGTGAGCACTACTGATTTGTTCTACACCACCTATTTCTGCACTTCAGAAAAATTCAAAAATTTGGACGAGCACTATTTGTACTATATTAGGAAATAATATTGAGTTAATATTTCACGAATGTCCTTAATACGTTGAAATTTATTTTAAATACAAGTCGGACCCTTGAAAATTCAAGGTAACAGGTGATTTACGCTCAGTTTGAAGTGTGTATTTGTCAAATAAGTGATGTGATATTTCCTGAAGCATGTGCTTGTGCTAAATCTGGTATGTCTTGGTTAAATTTGGGTGGAAAATCTTGAAAAAATAAATTTTATGGCCACAACAACATTTTTAAAACTTTCGGACAACATATGTAAATATTTTTTCTACCATCCACGTTGACCCAAAAAACCTTAAAATGGTAATTTCACATTTCGTGAGCCTTCAATTTGGTTTTGGATTACTAAATTTTGAAATTCGACGCTTCCAACATTCTTGGAGGGACGTAGGTGAATAAAGTAAAAAGTTTGTATAAATGCCGAAATTGAAATCCGCCTGAAGGAATTTCTAACAAAAATCCTAACAACTAATATTGTACTTTAACACCATTCAAATGTACATCAGTTTTGCCCAATTCAATTGTACATCAGTTTTGCCCAGTTCAAATGTACATCAGTTTTGCCCAAGATATCAGATATTGCATTTTGAATTGGGCAAAACTAATTGGGTAAAATTGAGTCCGGCAGTAGTAATTTGGTCCTGCAAATAGTAAAATATGGTTAGGCAATAGTAATTTGGTCATGCAAATAGAAGTTGCCTAATTTTTGTGGGGCGGCAATTTTTATTACTGTAAATAGTAACCAATTTGGCGCCAATTTGGTCAAGTAAAATATGGTCCGTCAGTAGTAATTTGGTCCTTCAAATAGTATCCCTCAAAAATTATCCACCCAAGAATGTTTGATGGGTGTCGATATTTCACGCCATGTATTTTACTAAAACACGCCTTGTATTTAAACATTTATTTGATTATATTTTAAAATATTATGATGTTGAAAAATGAAGAAATGTATTTAGACCGTGTTTGTACAACATTCAAACTTAATACCGGCTAACTTGGATATAAATAATACATAATATTCATTATGTTATACTAAAATGGGAATAAAAATTTAAATTTTTAGATTTGAGCATCATTAAAATGAAGTATCACAATTATAAATTTTTAATCCATTGACCATGATAAAAATGAAGTATCACAATTATATTAATTCTAAAATGAGCATGGATTTTTCACCATTTAATCTTCATATGGTTAATTATGGATCTAGAATTCGAAGTAAAAAAAACAAAAGTACAGAAGTTCATTTCTTTCGGCTGTATGTTAGTAGTACTTGCCAGCTACAATATGATACAATTCTAATCATACTGCACTACAGTGTTAGCCCACTAAAAAAGGTAGGGAAAAACATGGCACATTCAGGCACTTTTGTAGGCTCTCCTTGAGGACTGAAACGGCAAAACATGATGTGACAGACGCCGAAAATGTTGGGATACAGACCAAGTGGCCAGTGCGGAACCCCAAACTTACAAAATGAAAAAAGATTCCCTCAATTCCAAACTAGAATCAGATGGGAACCTAATTAATCTGTTTGAAACTAAACCAATCCAAATCGAGTTGGAGGTTAGGTCGGTTTCTCCCAAATCTAAATTTTCCTACATGATCAATAGTTGAATTAAACTATTTTTTGTTTTAATACATGTAATTATGTTTAATGTTTGTTGAAATAAACTTTATTATTTAATTCGATTTAATGAAATTTACATAATTACTAAATTTAATATATGGAAACTCTGTAATATATGTTAGGCCTTAATTTACCTTAAAATGATATTAGGCCTAGAATTATGTACAAAAGCTTATCACTCCAAATTGGGTTTATTAAAAATAAAATTGTATAAAATAAACAACATAATAGTTCATATTGTCGTCGGAAAAAGGTTTTAAAACCTAGACAACAAGTGTAGTGTCTAACCACCAATTAGTGTGTCACAAATTGCTTCACAGTTCTTATACTCCATAAGCAGGTAGTGAAGTATGTTTCGTTATAAGTAACAGAGATGACACGATCAGAACCAAAACTAGTATGAGTCTATTAAACCAGTCTCACCATAGGTTCGATTAAAGTCAATAAGGATGTTGTTTAACTTAATATGTATGGGTTTAGTTTTTAAACCTGTTGCCTTTAGTGTCTAACCAGTTACTAGGTTAGACCTCACCGATCGCGACACAGTTCTGATTCTCCATCAGCATCCAATGAAGTACAATTAGCTAAAGCTCACGCTTATCCTCAGCCAGCACCAATACTAGTATGTAATTTACAATGCTTCAAAGGATAATAGATCACTTATTGTGTGGGTTCAAACCCTAAACCCTTACATATAACCATCTCATTGGACCTCACAGATCGCTACACAGTTCTAACTCTCCATCAGCAAGTAATGAATTACAATTGAGAATATCTCACGCTTCTCCTCAAGGAGCACCAATACTAGTATGCAATTTACAATGATTCAAAGGATAGTAGATAAGTAATTGCGTGGGTACAAACCGTAAACTTCAAACTTCAAACTTCAAACCCTAAACTTCAAACTTCAAACCCTAAACCCTTACATATAACCATCTCATTGGTAATATGTAATCGCTACACAGTTCTAATGTGATACACAATGAATTACAATTGAGAATAGCTCACGCTTCTCCTCAAGGAGCACCAATACTAGTATGCAATTTACAATGATTCAAAGGATAATATATACGTAATTGAGTGGGTACAAACCCTAAACCCTTACATATAACCATCTCATTGGATCTATCATCTCATAGGATATATCGTCATTCAACTCCCTTTGTACTAATTATGTATCATCCATTGTTACACAACATGGGTTTTTGAACGTAACAAACATGGCCTTACATGAATACTTATAATTGAATTGATTTTCACAACTAAAAATCAATGTTTAAAATTATAAAATTCATGTATAATATAGAGACAAAAGTTTGAAACTAGGTAGTGATGTGCTTATTTTGAGATAAAAAATTTGAAAGAAAAATTATGAAATTATATTCTGCCCAGTTAATCAATTTCACTTAGGAGGGAATGTTCCCACCTTAGGAAACCAAATAGTAAATGTTTGTCCCGCCTTAGGAAAAGAAATGTTCCCGCCTAAACAAATAGTAGTAGAGCAAATGTTCCCTCCTTGTGAAATGTATGCGGCCCAGTTTACCTAAAACGACACGGTATATCGACGTATTCTGCTCAAACGATATCCCCAAATCCCTTATTCCTTTATTGTCACCAGCGAAATCCTGGCGCTCATCAACCTAATGCCCGATAGATTTTGTATGTGTCATATCTCCGTGCCTTGCATTCCGGCGTTGATTTCTTATTGACACGGCTTCGCCTTATAGGAAGACGGAAACTGAGGGCGGGGTTTCAGATCTCACGTTGAAACAAGCAGCCATTTGGTGAGCCTTTCTTGTTTCCTTTCCTTCTATGCCATTATTTTAATTATGTTTTGTCAAAATTATTGGTTTTTAAAATATATTATTTGAAAATGTGGAATTTCAGGTTGAAAGCTTGGGAAATGTTATTAAAGTTGTGATTTTTATATGCAGACTTAAGTGTAGATGATACATGGTTTATTTGAGGGTGTTTGTTCCTGAATTTGAATGTGTTTTCTAAGGATTATGTCATTTTACCTTGTGGCAGATAATGTGTTCGAATGATGATCCGAGTAATGAAGATAATATAGACGAGGTTCATGTTGTGGTGGATAGTGATGAATCTGGTGAGGTGGAATGTGAAGTTGATAGAATGGATTTAGAGTTTGATGAATGGATGCAAAATGAACAAGAGGTGCCTGAAGTGGAACCATTGTTGGAAGTTACAACCGGGGCAGGGACTGGGGCAGAAGAAGTTATTGATGATATCTCTACACCCACAAATGGGATGGAGTTTGAATCTGCTCTTGAATTTGTGATTCATATTCACCGCTATGGGTTTGCTAATGGTTTCCAGGTTCGAATTAGAGATTCAAGAAGTACTCCCGGAGAGGCGAATAAAAGTTACGGCTCCAGAGGCCGTGTTCATTGCTTATTTGATGAGGAGCACTACAGCAGGTTTGTGAAAATAAAGTTTGAGTGTAGTAGAGCGGGGAAACCTGACGATAAACCCGGGATTAAACGCAGGAATTCTTGCAGGTGTGAATGCAAATTTATGGTTAGTGCTACAAAATCTTCTTCGGATGGTAAATGGAGAATTAATAAAGTGGTTCAGGATCACAATCACGTGTTGGATAAGAAGAATTCCAGATTTTTGCCCAGGTATAGAAATATAAGCATTGAAGATGAAATGATCATTTTGCAAAATGATCGTGCTGGTGTAAGGATTGGAAGCAACTATCAAGTTTTTGTTGTTAAGTATGGTGGTTGTGCAGCTGTTCCATTCTCAGAAAGAGACCTACGGAACCTAATAAGGTCAGATGGTAGGCGAGGGATTTCAGGCGGAGACTTCAATGCTATGCTAAAGCATTTTCGTGAGATGCAGCAAAGAAGCCCGAGCTTTTACTATGAGTTTGATATAGATTCAAAGACTGGGTCGGTCCGAAATGTATTATGGGCAGATAGTAGGAGTAGGGCTGCTGCGAAGGAATTTGGAGATGTATTTTCCTTTGATAGCACTTACGTAACAAATAGGTACCGAATGCCTTTTTCACCATTTATTGCAGTGAATCACCATGGCAATTCATTGTTGTTGGGATGTGCCTTGATAACCATAGAGGATGCAAGGAGTTATGAATGGGTTTTTGAAGCGTGGCTACGTTGTATGGGAACAGTACCAAAGGGAATAATAACAGATCAATGTAAAGCAATAGGTATGTGAAGATATATACTGTTAAATTGACTCCTCAAATAATTTTGGCTGTTTTGTATTGATAGAAAAAGTATGTGAGACAACTAAGTTGGAAAATATTGGTGTCATTGTATTCGGTGTCACTGCAAAATAAGTAATATCTACTCAAATGGGTATCCATTTTGGTGCTATTAAGTTTCTGTGATTGTCTTAGATAGAAACTTAGCTTATATACAACCTTACTTTGAATTGGTCAGCTAGACAATTAAGCAAACCATATGTAAATGAACGTCCACCATTCTAATGCACTTTTGTGTTAGTTTGTTATATTAGAAATGTGGAAGTATATGTGATAATTGTTGTGTGAATCTGGTTTCAGGAAATGCCGTTAGCAAAGTGTTTCCTAATGCAAGGCATAGGTGGTGTATATGGCATATTAAGCGAAATTTGAGCAAGAATTTGGGCAGCTCTTCAAATTGGGTGGATATTAATTCCGAATTTCGCAAAATGCTTCACCATATGATGACTATTGCTGAATTCGAAGTGGCATGGAAGGCTTGGGAGATTAAGCACAGTTTAGGTAACAAACTGTGGTGCAAGGACTTGTATAAAAATAGGAAGCATTGGGTGCCAGTATATTTGAAGAAGGAATTTTGGGCAGGCATGTCAACCACCCAACGTAGTGAGGGAATGAACCATTTTTTTAAGGGGTATGTGGATGGTAACACGACACTGAGAGTCTTCCTTGAACAGTATGGCCTTGCTGTGGAGAAAAGAGCTAATGTGGAACATTCTTTGACGTTCAACAACTCTAATCGTCCATGGCCTACATCGACCAATCATGTGTTCGAGGTAGTCTACCAAGAGAAATTTACCTCAGCCAAATTCTTAGAGATCCAAACTCAAGTAGATGGATTGAATTATGCCAATGGGACGAAGCTTTGTGAAGCTGGTGATAAAGTGACGTACGAAGTGGTTATGAGCAAAGTTTCGGATGGGGTCTCGAGGAGGAGGAAATTCCAAATATGCCTAAATAGAACTACAATGGATTTGGATTGTGAGTGTAATAATTTTGAGTTTAGGGGTATCCTCTGCACTCATGCAATGCATGTCATCATGTTGGAGGGCATCGACGTAGTCCCGGAGAAGTATGTTTTAGAAAGATGGAGGAAGGATGTGCCTAGGGAATATTTGAAAGAAGTGTTGCCATACAATAATGTTAAAGGTAATGAGACCCCTGCTATGAAGCGGTATGGTGAGATGTCCAAGGCATGTGCTAGCTTGTGTTTGTCAGCAATGGATAATGAGGAGTTATACAAGCATTTAATGGCCGAGTTTGGTAAACTTAGTAAACATGTTCAATCCAAGAAAGGTTCGGACACAAGTGTAGGAAGTTCAACTTTGCCAGGGATTGGTAAGGTTTATGGCTATGGCAAGAAGGCTCGACCTAGAGAACCTCGGCAAGATAGTGCTAGTGCTAAAGTTCCAGAAGACGCTGGAGTCAAGGATCCTGTTGACCGTCGGCGTAAAGGTAAGGGTAGAAGACCAACGGTGAGGCAAGGTGCTGCTTTGGAGAAGAAAATTTTGGGCACCTCAAAGACAAATTCTGTAAAAAGAAAACGAGGCAATACCGGAGGTGAAAACCAAACACCTCAGCAGACTAGTTATGGTGTTGCACAGGTTAGTTATTTTTTGAATATCAATATTTTCATATTTGTTGGTTGTAGGCATAATTATTCTGAAGTGTTGATTTTATTTGAAAATATGCTTGTGATAATGTAGTTGTAGAGGTTGTAGACTGTAGAGTTATATGATATTTCATATGGGGTATGAATTCACATGATATGTTATATGTGATAATTGTTTTATGAATGTTTGCAATTGCAGCAGCCACCATTTGTATTTTGCATGCCTGGGTTTGACCCATTGAAGCAACAGTTTATGTTGCATCCTGGTATACAGATGCCTTCTCCAATGCCGCCGCCTCCATTTTGGTTTCCACCATTTCAACCAATACCATACAGTCCATATCCAATGAGTCCAACACCGACAATGGCACCGAGTCCAAGCGCTAGTAGCCACCCTTCAACATCTGATGTTAGTCGGAGCGCAAATAACAATTCAGGGCCCACGATTAAAATGATTGAGTAGGAATGGTGTATTTGTGGTGAATGATTATTATTGATTTAGGGGCAAAGTATAAGTTAGGGTCATCGGTAAAGTTGTTTTGCCTGGTATTCTTTTGGGCACCATTCTTTTGCATGAAATGGTGCGTGAAACTTCATTTCTGTTGATGGTAATATTTGTTGTATGAATATAAACATTAACTCCTACGAAATAAGAGGTAAAACTAGTTTAAACAGTTGTACTCACCTGCCTATATTTATAGCCTTTGTTTGTGATTGATGAGGCTGGTGTTTTGAATTAATGCTGAAGGATTTCTAAATAATTTTCTTGGATTTTAAGTAATTTTCTTGGATGTCTGAAGATTCTTAGATTTGGTTGGTTACCTTATGTGCTTGATAGCCTTTGTTTGTGATTGATGAGGCTGATGTTTTGACTTAATGCTGAAGGATTTCTAAGAAATTTTCTTGGTTGTCTAGAGATTCTTATATTTGGCTGTTTACCTTATGTGTGCTTGATCTTAAGTCTTAGCATCTTATCATCCGAGGGCTTTTTTTTCACTTGGTTGTGAAAATGTATTTTACAAACAATTACTATCTAGTGAAAAACAAAATTCTTGTTACTAGAGTTTTTTTTAGATCAGTTCAGTTAAATATATTTAAATTTATTTCAGTTTAGATAAATATATTTAAATTTATTTCAGTTCAGTTCAATAATTTTTTATTTATAAGTTACATTTTTACTATAGATTACAATGATATCTGATAAATATTTAAATTATTTCAGTTCAGTTTAGTTAAATATGTTTAAATTATTATCAATTCAATTCAATTTAGTAAGAAATAAGCTCTAGCAAATAGGGTCTAACTCCGTCTTGAAGCTTTGCATATCAAAAAGAATATAACCCAAAAAGAATGGAAATGTGAAAGGCTAAAATATGACAAATAGATAAAAGAACCAACCAACCATCACGAATGAAAGAAAAAATTGTCATTTATTTTATCGTTATGTTTTTCCCATCTATTTGAGGCAAGTAAACTCCATGATCAAACTACAGAACAGAAAGCAAATACTCCTCCTCATATATAGCTAATCAAAACAAGACTTGGGAGTATTCAACCGAACCTAGTCGCGTTTTTATTTTTGCCGTTCCAGATTGGACCATTCATGTCGATATGCATCCACTGCATCTTTTCATCTTGAATTTCATACTTATCAAGATTCAATGATGAATAAAAACACAGACCTGCAATCGAAGGAGATCGAAGATCAACAAAAGGAAGAAAAAAATCATTAACCCATATTCAACATATAAAAGATTAAGCTAGCACCAGTATTTAACAACGGAAGCCATTAGCAGTAGGCAGCCTATACCTTATCAAAGCCTTGATTGCATGCATATATCAGGGCATCTACCAAAGTCAGTCTCTCTCTTCTGCATCAGTATTATTGACCTACAATAATTACAGAAAACAATGTAAGAATACATGCAAGAGATTGTCCTCATTTAGACAATGTATACCATTAACAGAGTAGGAGTACATGAACAAAGGGCATTAGGTTAAGCTGTCCTCATTTAGACAATGTATATCATTAACAGGTAGGAGTTCAAGCTTTTCAAAAAAAAAAAAAAGGTAGGAGTTTAAGAACAAAGGGAATTACCTCAATCATCTTTCCTATTTGAAGCTGTGAGAATATCTCCAGGTCTAACATCATGTCGCTTGTACGTCCCAACTTTCTTCGAACTACAAAAGCCAAATGCATAACATCACACTAATGAATTAGACACCACAATTTTCCATACAATTACTTTCGACAAAGATTCAAGACAAGAAAAAATCTACACATATAAATTGAAGTTCATATTAACCCAAAAATGATTGAATATTTGCAGGATTTGCTTAATCATATGATTGTCTGTCTGAGCAAAACTATGTACCATCACATGGCTATACCATCAGTGTTACAGGTGAATAAGTTAACAAGAAATTGATGAGAAATTACCCGCGAACAACACCAGCCGCCCAACTCCGCCGTCCAACACCAGCCGCCCAACTCCGCAGTCCAACTCCGCCGTCCAACTCCAGTCGCCCAACTCCACCACCACCACAGCCAGCGAACTTCACCTTCTAACCGTCTCAGCCAGATTAACGGCGAGCCCAGGACGGGGTGGGCTTCAGCCCATCGGAATCCTTACGCCGGAGACCTAGTGAGACAGCAAATCCCAATAAAAAATTTCATGACCGGAACAGGAACGATAGGATTTGGATATTAAACAGCAAATCCCAATAAAAAAATTCAGATCGGAACAGGGCCGATTGGATTTGGAAATTTAAAAGAGCGAAAATTAAAAATGTTGGTGGGAGGTGCGGCAGCGGAGAAGGCGATGGTCAGGGTGAGGAAGTCTGTGCGATGGAGGGTAAATAAGGACATTGCTTTAAAAACATAAAAGGCAGCAAGTCAATTCGTCTGACCTGGAATATGCTTTGCATGATGTGGCGTCTCCACGTAGGAGAAGTAGCTTACTCCCGATGTAAATTTATCAGCTTCCGTCCGACATGCAATCAGTCCTATCTTCAAAATCGTGTACAGTATCAGTATCTGATATGATCTGATGCAGGTGATCATTAACTATGAAAACTTCTAGAAGAGTATATATTGTAATTTTTTTTTAGAACATATCTCGAACAATGATCGTTAGTATCTTTAACTATATAAAAAATTAGTGTATGCAAATTTAATTTTAAAAAAAAATAGATGTTATAATGAATCTAATGACATTTCATATGATAGTTTTGTCATTTATATATTAACGTATAATTACAGTTAAAATTTTCTAAGTTTGACTCTGAAAAGTCATTCGTGCGCTTGAGGTGAGACAAATGGAGTATGTTTATGAGACAGAAAAAAGAGTGATAACATACTTTATCATTTTTATGATTGATTGATTTTTATCATTTTTACTAATCATAATAATCAGATCAATTAATTCACATTTCTAGTAATTCGATGATCTACATAAATGAGCGATTCTTTTCTTATACTAAATGATGGTTACTTGTATATTATAATGTTATCAAAGGAAACCCTTTCTGCCACACTAGAAAACAAACCTCTTTGGCCTTCGATCTGTCCCTTCTTTCCAACATAATTTTTAATATTTTTGAATAACTGTGAGTCACATAATATTGATTTGATCGGTTGAATTTTTTATTTAGCTGTTCACGTTGATATTTTGTTCACGATCTGGATCATGTTTTGAATTAAGTTGTGTTGCGGTTGTATCAGATCTGTTGTTATACAATGGGTATAGTATAAGTCATATTATACAATGTTGTTTTATTAAATTAATTACTCTAGATGTTACGAAATATAATGTTAAAATTTGAAGTGTATGACATGCAAGTGTTATGTTTTATAAGAGCTAAAATTGAAGTGTATGATATTTTACTTAAAATATATGGTAATTATCTCATCTATCTCCGAGATTTAGAGAGAGTTTCATAGGCGATACGTGGTTTTAATTAAAAGAGATTGACAAGTGTTAATATTTTCACTTCATAACTGATTATTACACGTTTTATATATGTTGATCTTCTCACTTCATGTACTGATCATTTTGTGTTGATTTTCTCACTTTCAATCCAATCCCGATCCTTTATCTATTAAACTTTTGAGACTAATTAATTTTAAATGTAAATTTGTACGAGATTAAACCAATAATAAGTACATATTTGATGCTACTGGATCCGTCCGAGTTCCCGCTTAGGTGCTATCCGCGCCTCCTTGCTGGAAAACCCGCGTCTATCCTGCAAAACAATCCCCGGGAGGCGTCCCGGGGAAGAGGCTCCGGCGTGATGATGAGATGGGGGTAGCGATACGGGAAAACGTACGGGAAAAGCTCTCAATATGAAATAGAGATATAAGTCACATACCATGTTTACTGTTTGGGGACTAGTATTTATAGTCGAGCTTTGTCTGCCTGGGGATAAGAAGCAGGACCACTCCCCTTGTCACCATCTGCCCTATTTCTTGTCCGGACATGCATCCTCCGCGGGAAAGGTACCGCTCAATTGGCACCGGGCTATGGGCCTTCTTCCTGGCCCATCAGAGCTCTGGGCCAGTATTATCACTAGCCCCCCAGACCAGTCATCCGGGGTTCTATGACGCGGGGGACCGGTCTTCTAAGATTCCCCTATTACTATTTTCTCTGTGGGACCCAACCGTGTCTATTAACTTTTGGCGGCGCCATCCTTCCCTATTCTGCACTAATCAATGCCTCGTTTGCTGTGTCATCATTGCTTTTCCTTCTTTTGAGGTGGCGGTTCCCCCTCATCTTTCTATATAAAGGGTCCGACCTCTTCTTTCGCAAGGTTACCTTCTTCAGATTTTCTCCAGACGCTCCGCCCTCCGTTTTTTTTTTCAACCAAGTAAGCTCTCCTTCCCTTTCTTCTTCATGGATTCCCCGCTTTCCTCCAACTATTCCTCAGACACCGAGGGAGTCCGATGATGCTACCAAAACCGTCCGTATCCCTGCACTTGATGCTATCCGCGCCTCCTAGCTGGAATACCCGCGATCAGGCCTGCAAAACAATCCCCGGGAGGCGTCCCGGGGAGGAAGCTCCGGCGTGATGATGAGACGGGGGTAGTAATGCGAGGGAAATCGTACGGGAAAGACTCAATATCAAATAGAGAGATATAAGTCACATACCTTGTTTACTGTTTGAGACTAGTATTTATAGCCGAGCTCTACCTGCCTTGGGGATAAGGTGCAGGACCACTTCCTTTGTCCTCATATGTCCTCTTCCTTATCCGGATGTACCTTCCAGCGGGAAAGACACTGCTTTGATAGTTATGGGCCGCGGACCTTCCTGGCCCAGCCGGATTCTGGGCCAGTATTATCACTAGCCCCCCAGACCAGTCATCCGGGTTTTCATGACGCGGGGAACTGGTCTTAAACGCTCCCTCTTCGGTTGCTGCTTTTCTGGTAGGACCCATCCGTGCTAAAATGGGTTTCTGACGACGCCGCCTTTTCCTCTTCTGCATTGATCCGTGCCTCGTTTATCGTGTCATTATTGCTTTTCCACCTTTTGAGGTGGCGGTTCCTATTCATCCGTCTATATAAGGAGCCTCACCCTCCTCATTAGGTTACTTTCTTCAATCAATTTCCAGACGCTCTGCTTTTCCCACCTTTCGCCCTTTTCAGCCAAGTAAGCTCTCATTCCCTCTTCCTCTTACTTTCATGGATTCCCCGCTCTACTCCGACTCTTCCTTGAACACCGAGGGAGCTCAAGGTCAGTTTGAAGTCCAGTTCAGGGCTGCTGATAACTTGGCTTCCCCCCCAGTCTCTTCCCCGGACACTCATTCCGAGACTTTCAGTACGCCCCGGGAGCTAGGCGTCCCGGACGCGTCGACCTTGGATGGAGAGGGTTCACATCCATCCGGTCATCCTAGTCACCCCCGGGAGGGCCAAGATGAAGGGGTGTTCGATGAAGTTGGCGAGGATGCTCCCCGGGGTCCTACCCACGGAGCGAAGCCTTCTGGTCATCAGTTTTTTAATCTTTCCGGGCCTGCTCCTTCCTTAGATAGGGACGTTGTAGATTTAGTTAGACGCTGCTTCATTCCTTTTCCATTGGATGCGTCTTTATCCAAACTCCTCCCGGGAACATCCGAGCGGGAAGTGCCTTGCATTCCCCGGATTCACTTCCAGTACGGGCTCAGTCTCCCCTTTCCTCCTCTATTTTCCGAAATTTTCAATTTTTACCGAATGGCCCCGGCCCAGCTTCACCCCAACGGGGTCGTGTTGGTGCTGGCCTTCTTGGTCAACTGTGCGAGATGCAACGTCTCTTCCTCCCTCCTTCTCTTTCGTTCTTTCTACGCCCTGCGACGCGCTCATGCGTCCTTCCCGGGTGTGTTTTCCTTTGTGATCCGATCCCGGACAAAGGACTTTGTTAGAGGTAAGCCCAAATCTGCCAAGGGGTACCTGGCAAAAGGGTTCTTTCGCTGTGACTCCCGGGTGTATCCCATGCCCCCGTGGAACGATTCCCTCGTTCCTGAAGATAAACAACCCCTTTCCCTTTCCTCTCTTTCAATAGACCTTACCAACGATCATAACTTCCTCCGCCTATCTCCCCTGGACATGGATGCTTTTTATAAGACCGGGAACGCGGGCTATTATTGGCCTCGCGGGATATACCCGTCAAAACTCTTTTCTCTTCCAACCGTCTCCGCTGTGTGGCCGGCTGGAGGTGCCTATTAAAGGCCTTATTCTTTGCTTATTTTGATGCGTATATGTGCCTTGTTTTGACTTTCCTTTTGCTTGGTTTCAGTTCAGCCTACTTTGCACGCAGACGTTACATCATTCAACGGGATGCCTTCCGGGGATCACACTCAGCAGAGAAGTCCTCATCCGGGGATGGTTACTCAGGAGCGGCAGGTGACACCCCCATCTGGTCCAGTTGCCACTGAAAATCCCGAGTTTATTGCCCAAAGGGCCCGCCAGCAGCGACCGCCTTCCCAACAGATGGGGAGGAGATCTTTCATCCATCACCCTACCTACAGTGGGGGGGCTAACTCTCGCTTTAAGCGGCCTCTGACCGATGATAAGGAAACTCCTCCGGCTTCTCGTCAAAGGTTAGAGGGTGCGACCCCGCCCCCGCCTCCTCCTCCCCCTGTGAATTCTCCTATGCGGGATAATTCTCAAGCTATCCCTGAGGATAGGGAAGAGGTATGTCAATCTTATTGTTTGTCATTATTTCTCACGGTACTATCCTTCCGGGTACCCTTACTTTTGTTTGAATTTTACAGACTACCACTTTCGCCGACTCACTCCTGGCGGACTCCCAACTAGCTGACGCGCTCAACCGGACGTATTCTAAGTACAGCGCGGGTTTGTTTGCTAAGAAGGAGAAGGAGCTCCACGACGCCCGGGAGAGGTTGGCCGAGAGGGACGACCTGGAAGCCCAGCTGAGGGCCTCCCAGAAGAAGTTAGCTGAGAAGGAGAAGAAGTTGGAGGAAAAGGGGAAAAAGTTGGCCGAGGTGGAGAAGAAGTACACCTCCCTCAAGAAAGAGAAAAAGGAGGCGCAGCTTGACGCTCTGAATGCTATAGTTCAGAAGGTCCTTCATTCCTCCGACTTCGACAAGAGGCTTGAGGGGATCGCTGCTGCGGCTAGCGAAGATGCCTGCCATGAGATGTACCGCAGACTGCGGGGTTGGCTTCCGGGACCTGCTCGCCTTGAAGCCCAGGAATCCTACTATCGCCCCAAGGCGGGCGATTTGCTGACCCACCGTTGGAGATCTCTCCAGGAAGCCAAGCTGGAGGACCTGGTGCCCCAACTGTGGGATTCGCTTACGATGTCTTCCCGGGCCCCTTCATCCTCAGATATTAAGAAGATCAAGCTTCCGGGGATCAAAGAGGCGGCCGTACCTGAGTCCCCCGGCCCAGAAAGCGTCAATGCCTACGGGGTAGTCCCGGAGACGCCCCACTGGGCTGATAACTACCAAGAATTCTGCGCTGTTCCCGATAACTTCGGGTACCGAGCTGTCCTCGAAGAGAGTACCGGCGCCTACACCGTGGGACTCCCAAGGGGGCACGATGACCTGCTGTATCAATCCCGGAAGTCTATCCGGAAGGTGGGATTTCCTGTACGCCCCGAAGACGAGCCAAAGGTAGATGCCCCCGCTTACTATGGTCCCTGCTGGTCTGAGGAGGATGTGGCTGAACTGGAGAGGAGATGGAAGAGAGCTCACGCTACCCCGGGAGGAAGGGAATCTGCTGAGGATAATGTACTCTCCTAGACTCTAGTTCACATTTCTTTTGTAATTTTCATGTTTTTTGTAATCTTCCTCCCCGGGAGGCATTTGTAGAACTTGGCCTTGGTGCCCATTTTGATTAATATAAGTTCTGCCTTTTGATGGAATCACTTATCTTTTGTAGACTGAGCGCCCCTTAGGGGGAGTTCTCCCGCGCGGGTCTGTGCCTTATGTTTTTGCTCACCCTAGTAGTTCCTCTGGTACCTACTTCTCACTCCCCCGCGCCGGATGCCTCCAATGCTCTTTTCTTCAAAGAAAACTAGCTCATTGGAGGTTTGGAGGCAACCAGGCCACCCGGGCGTTGGCCGAGGCGGGGTTGGATTGCTTCCTTCAGGAGTTTGGAACGATCCGGGCACTGGTGTTATTTCTTAAGGCGGTCGAGGCCAAGTTCGGGTCCTTAAATCAATGTTTCGACCTTGCTTCAGATCATATGCGGGAAGCCTTAAATTCTCACCAGACCATAGCTGAGTTGCAGGCTCTTCATGATGATTCTCAAAGTCGTACCGCCAAGGAGCTAGGCATGGTATGGGGCGAACTAGAGCGGGCGCAAGAAAAACTTAGAACCCTGGAGACCCGCTCTGCCCAGAACCGGCTTCTCTGCGACTTCGAGAAGGAGAACCGGTCCCTTACTCACAGGAATAGGGTCCTCCAGGATGCTCTACTAGTCACCCGGCTATCATATCACCTGTTGGGTCTCAAGAATGGCCTAGTTGGGGTGTCTCCTCTCACCGACATTCCCGCCGGGGTTCGTAGGACAATGGAACGCATGGAGGCTAACCCGCGGAAGTTTGGCGAGGGAGCTCCTAATCATAAGGCCTATCTGGATGTCGTTGAATGGCATAATAAGATTGCCGCGGGGGAGGCTGAGCCCTATCCCTCTAGCCTTCGCCGAGTCCCTGCCCGGGTGGAGGTGGATGTGGCGTACGAAAGGTACGAAGGCATGACCGTGTCCATTGATCCGGACGAGGTGGCCCGTCGGATAAGACGCATCCGGGAGATTGCCGACTCTGGAGTTACCACAAAGGGGGTTAAAACCGCCGAGGGTACTCGTATTAGCCGGGAAGAGAAGGGTAAGAGCGCAGCAGTCATGTTTCCTAAGTACAGGTTCGTCACCTCTGCCGGGGTGAGAAGAATGCGCCTGGCGGAGCCGCTTCCAGAGGGATCTGTGGTCGTGCCTATCCCCGAACTGAACGAAGAGGATGCTGCGCAACTGGAAGAGGAGCTTGCGTGGAATCAAGCCCCGGATGCTCGTTTTGCCGAAGATCTCCTGTCCTCTCAATTCTTCGGAGGGGGTTTCCGTCTGGGCAACCCTGAGGGTGCTTCCGGGTCAGGTCCCAAGTGGGTTTAGTAGCAAATAGATAGGAATACTTGTGTGTAAAATTCTATGTATTTGTTCCTTTGCAATTTGACCGCATGTTCATGCGAGGTATAAATTTCTTATGTAATTTAAAGATTGAATAAAATTGCTTTTTCGAAAGAACCCTTCTCATTAACTCTTCCTTACAACACTACATTTCTTGGTCCCCGGGCTTCGTTCGAGCCCGGGTCCACTCTAGCGGGGCACCCAAATGGGAGCTACCCATGGGTCCCTTTTTACAAATCCTCTCTAAACCCGGAACGAGGCCAGACGTTGGGTTATCTCTCCGGGCATATTCATGCGTCCGGGAGGGGTATATTCATACCTAGCATATTCATGCTTAGCGTATTCACACTTCCCGGGGGGCATATCCATGCCTGGCATATTCATGCCTAGCATATTCATGCTTAGCGTATTCACACTTCCCGGGGGGCATATCCATGCCTGGCATATTCATGCCTAGCATATTCATGCTTAGCGTATTCACACTTCCCGGGGGGCATATCCATGCCTGGCATATTCATGCCTAGCATATTCATGCTTTAGTAGCTGTGGTGCGATGCGGGGCGCTCTACTTCCCGTAAAACCTCCTCAGGTTAGCTACGTTCCACCTTCTGGGGATCTCCTTTCCCTGCTTGTCCTCCAGCACATAGCTCCCTCCCGGGTATGCTTCCTTGATCTTGTACGGCCCTTCCCAGTTGGGCGCAAGTTTGCCCTCCGGGGCTTGGCGGCTCTTATCGTTTCTCCTCATTACCCAGTCTCCCGAAGTGAAAACTTCTTTCCGCACCCTTCTGTCATGATACCTCTTTACTCGCTCCTTCACCTTGGCTTCCTGAAGTGCCGCATTCTCTCGCTTTTCTTCCAGGAGATCCAAGTCAAGGCGTCGTCCATCGTTTTCTTCTTCCGGGCGCTGGTATTGAGCTCGAGGGCTTGGGATCCCGATCTCTGCGGGTATTACTGCCTCTGACCCGTACACCAAGCCATACGGGGATTCCCCGGTAGCCGAACTTTCTGTAGTCCTATGGGCCCAAAGAACGCTGGGTAACTCCCAGATCCAATTTCCCCGCGCGCCTTCCAAGCGGGTTTTTAGTCCCTTGATGATGGTGCGGTTGGTGACCTCTACTTGCCCGTTCGCCTGGGGGTGGTACACCGACGTCAACTTCTGCTCTATGCCATACTTGACGCACCATGACTTGAAAGGATCGTTCTCGAACTGCGCCCCGTTGTCTGTGACTATGACCTTCGGGATGCCGAATCGACAGATGATGTTCTTCCAGCAAAACTTGACGCAAGTTAGTCCCCGTATGTTGGTGAGCGGTTCTGCCTCCACCCATTTGCTGAAGTAGTCGATCGCCACAATCAAGTATTTGGCTCCTCCCGGGGCAGTCGGGAATGGTCCGACTAAGTCAATTCCCCATCTGCTGAACGGCCAAGCTCCTGTGACTCCGACTAATTCTTCCCGGGGAACGTGAATTAGCGGGGCAAATGTCTGGCATGCCAAGCACCTCTGTATATGCTCTTCCGCATCTTTGAACAACGTCGGCCAGTAATACCCCAGCCTTAGGATCTTTCTGGCCACGGTGCGAGCCCCTTGGTGACTCCCATTAGATCCTTCGTGCACCTCCCGGATGAGGTGTTGGCCTTCCCACCTTTCTACACATTTTAGCAACGGCTGGAGATACCCTCTTTTGTACAGCACCCCTTCCTGAATCACATACTTAGGCGCCTTCACTCTTAGCTTCCGAGCCTGAGCCTTATCCTCCGGGGTAGTTCCTTCTTCTAGGTACGCCCGCATGGGTGTGATCCAGGACTCTTCCTCGTTCACCAGCATTACTTGATCGCTCTCCTGGTAGCTTCTTCTTCCCAGTACCTCCATGTACAGCTTTTGGCCGGGCTCAGGTTTTAATTCCGACGAAGCTAACTTGCTTAAAACGTCTGCCTTACTGTTCTGCTCCCGGGGAACTTGAACCAAGTTGAAGGCTTTAAACCCGGCTATCAGAGGTTTTACCGTTTCCAAGTACCTTTGCAGGCTCCTTTCCCGGGCTTCATACTCTCCTTTTACTTGCTGCACCACAATCTGGGAATCACTGTGTGCCGTGAGGGTTTTGATTTCCATATCCTTTGCCAACCTTAACCCCGCGATCAAGGCTTCGTACTCAGCTTCATTGTTGGTTGTTTTGAAAGTGAATTGGACTGCATAGGGATACTCCTTCCCTTCCGGGCTGACCAACAATACTCCCGCTCCACTGCCCCCGGAGTGCGCCGATCCATCCACATACAACTTCCAAGTCGGGTCTGTCTCGGCCTTCGTTGTATTCTCCGGAGATTCAGGCATCTCCTGTTCTTCACTGATTCTTGCTTCTGATTCCAACAAGAAGTCCGCTAGGGCCTGGCCCTTGATCGCCCTCCTTGGCTCATACCGGATTTCATATTCTCCCAGCTCTATGGCCCATTTCATCATTCTCCCTGATGCCTCCGGCTTGAACATAACCTGTCTTAGCGGGTAATTGGTAAGGACCACTATGGGGTGGCCCTGGAAGTAGGGTTTAAGCCTTCTTGAAGCATGAACCAGAGCCAGAACCAACTGCTCCAACTCGGTGTACCGGGTTTCTGCCCCCCGAAGTGCCCGGCTAACAAAATAGACTGGGTGCTGCCTTCCCTCCTCTTCTTTGATTAGCACGGCACTTACTGCCTCCCGGGACGCCGCTATGTACAGGAAAAGCTCCTCCCCCGGGAGTGGCTTTTTTAGAGTTGGCAACTGTTGAAGATGCTCTTTCAGACTTTGAAACGCCTTCTCACATTCCTTGGACCACTCAAACGCCTTGGCCCTCCTGAGTATGTTGAAGAAAGGCAACTGCCTATCTGCCCCCTTTGATAGGAATCGACTGAGAGCCGCGAGAGACCCTGTCAACCGCTGTACTTCTTTCACTGACCTGGGAGAGGTCATCTTGGCTATGGCCTCCACCTTCTCCGGGTTGACATCGATGCCCCGGCTTGACACCATGAACCCCAAGAACTTCCCCGCACCCACTCCAATGGTACTTTTGGAGGGGTTCAGTTTTAGATTGCTCCGCTCTAGCTTTTCGAACATCTCCTCCAGGTCATTCAAGAAAACCCCGTAAGCCTTGCTTTTGACCACCATGTCATCGACATACACCTCCATGTTTCTTCCCACTTGGTCCTTGAATAGTTTGTCCACCATCCTCTGGTATGTGGCCCCCGCGTTTTTCAGCCCGAAGGGCATTTTCTTGTAGCAGAAGGTCCCAAAATCGGTAATAAAAGAAGTCTTTGCCTTGTCCGCCTCGTCCATCTGCACCTGGTGATAGCCTTTATGTGCATCAAAGAAGGCCAGCACCGAATACCCCGCGATGGCCTCCGCCAGTCGATCCAAGTTCGGGAGAGGATAGCTGTCTTTGGGGCAACATTTGTTCAGGTCTGTAAAGTCGATACACATGCGCCAGTTTCCATCATGCTTCTTTACTAGGACTGGGTTAGCTATCCACTCCGGGTAAATAATTTCCTCAACCACCCCGGCTCTCTCCAGCTTCTTAACTTCACTCTTTATAAATTCCGCTCTTTCCGGGGCTACAGGTCTTTTCTTCTGCCTGATTGGTTTAGTTGCCGGGCTTATGTTCAGCTTGTGTACCCCCAATTCCGGCAATACCCCTACCATATCCTCCGGGCTCCATGAGAACACTCCTTGGTACCTAGCCAAGAGTTCCTTCAGTGCGCCTTTTACTTCTTCCGGGAGATCCTTTCCCACCGTGACCGTCCCTTTGTCTGCCACCTGCATCTCCTCCAACTCTTGGCGGGGAGCTTCTCCGTGTACCGCCCCTACTGCTTTCTTCGCGTCCAAGACCGCCGTCATCATACAACTTCTTGCGACTGCTTGGCTACCCCGCACGACCGCCACACCTTGCGCAGTGGGGAACTTCATCGTCAGCAGATACGGACAACTCGCTGCCCGGGCTTGGGTTAGCCATGGTCTTCCTATGATTACGTTGTATGGTGAGGGTGCATCAATAACCGCGAAGTTGCATGTCACCGAAATCCTCTTGCTCCGGTCCTTCTCATCCACCATGCACACTGCGAGGGGAATAACACCTAGTGGAACTTCGGGTTTACCCGTGAACCCTGACAGGGGAGACGAGGGGGGTTTCAGGTTCTGTCTCCCAATTCCCAACTGATCGAAGCAAGAAGCGAACATGATCTCCACGCTGCTTCCATCGTCCACAAACACCCTTTTGACCAAGAAGCCTTCGATCTCCGCCGTTACCACCATTGGGTCAGAATGGGGTATCTGTGGCGGGGCTGCATCTGCTTCAGAGAAGGTGAGAGCCTCATCAGGGCGAAACCTTTTCCCCTGAATCTCCCCCGGGGGAACATACCGGGTGCGGGCCCGGATAGCGGAAACCGACTGGCATGCTTCTCCCACTTCTCCACTGATCACGTTGATCATCCTGTTGGGTATTGGGGCCGGCTCCACTGCTTGGACCGGTGCAGCGGCTATGGCAGGCCTCCCTGGGGCCCTGTTGCCTTGGTTGCCTTGGTTTCTCCCGTTTCCTCTCCCCGGGTTAGGCCTCCACCTCCTGCGGGGCGGCTCCTGAGGTTGGTCCCGAGGATTCTCCCTTTTTGCCTCCGCTGCCACGCAATCTCTCAGCTGTCCCCGCTCTATCAGTTTTTCTATCTCGTTCCTCAGCATCCTACACCCCTCTGTCGCATGCCCATAAGACTTGTGGTAGGCGCACCACTTGTCCGCATTCTCCCTAGACGGGGTCCCATGGATGGGCAACGGATCCGGGAACAGATCCTTGTGAATAGCATGAATCTCCGTTCGGGATTTGCTGAGCGGGGTGAAACTGTCCGCCCTTGCCCGGTTTACTGTTGCGGGAGCGGGGTCCCTCCTACTTGGGTCTGCCGCTCTCCTTCTTTCTATCTTGTCCGGGAGAAATCCCCCAGATTCTTCCTTTCTCTTTCGCGTGGCATCGTTAACCGCGCAGTATAGTTGCACCGCCATTTGCAAGTTGTGAAAGGTTTCCGGGATATTTTCCATCAACTTCTGGAACAACGCCATATCCCTCAAGCCATTTATAAACCCGCTAATCACCGCCTTCTCCTGCTGCTGTCTGTCGACAACCTTCATGCTATCGTCCATGTACCTTCGATAGTACTCCATTGACCCTTCTGCGGCCTTCTGCCGGGTAGCCAAAAGCTCGGTCAACTGCTTCCCTTCCTTCTTTAATCCAGCGTATCTGAACAGCAAGGCCTTAGAGAAATCGTAGTAATCTCTGAGACTTTCTCGAGGCAAGGAATCGAACCATGAAAGACAGTTTCCTCTCAAGTAACAGCCCACCAACTTGCATCTTAATTCCTCCGGGAAGTCCCGTGACACCATCAGGTTCTGGTACGTCCTGACAAACTCTTCCGGGTCTGTTTCTCCATTGTATGTTGGGATTCCCTCCGGGGTCCGAAGGCCCGGCGGCCATGGGTACGCAAGCACTCGAGGTACCCAAGGGGAGGTAGGTTTAGCTCCGTTTCTTCCCACTAGTTTGTCTAGTCGAGCCTCCAAAGAGTTGGGGTCCTGCTGAGCCACCTGATAGCCCCGCATCCTATCGTCCTCCCGATAGTATTTCTCTTGGTAACCATAGTTCATCCCCATTGATCCATGCATGGGCAAGGAATACTGGATCGGGTTCCCCTGGGTTCCAGGGGCCTGATAACCCAACGACTCCACCGGCATGGCTGGCAGGCCATATCCAATTTGTCCCGCCCCCCAGCTGGAACGCGGGTAATAGGGTGGAGCGTGTGGAACCAAATCCGATTGTTGTCCCGTAGCCATTCCCCCTCCGACCCCGAGACCTGGAGGGAATGAAGGTGGGACGGTGGAAGAGTTCACACGCCCCTGTATCCTTGGCGGCTGAACGACTCCGTCCAGGTCGATAACCTCTCTTTGGTACCCCCGAAGAGGTCCTGCCTGGTCTCCCTCAGGCTCCCTCCGCCTACGATTTTCCCGGGTAGAGAGTACCCACTGGCGGTACAACTCCTTGTTGGCTCTCATGAATTCCAACGCCGCCAATTCTTCCGCCTCGGCTAAGGATTGCCCCTCCTCCCGGGCTTCAGGTCCCTGGGTCCGGGGACCGCCTCCCCCGGCGGGCCTTGGTTCTTGCTCCTCCTGGTGCTCTCTTTCCGAGTCAGCTTCGTCGGAGGCAGTTTCCACATGGCCGTCCTGCGGTACTCCTAGCTCCCGCTGGTGTCTAGCCTCCTCCTGCAACTGCCTCAAGGTCACCTCATCCCCCGGGGGTGGAAGAGAACCACCCCCTGAGGGTGCCGCGTTCTTCTTCGGGCGCCCGCGCCCTCTCCTTGGCGACTCCATCGTGCGAAGGTGGAAAAGTCCCACTGGGCGTGCCAATTGATGCTACCAAAACCGTCCGTATCCCTGCACTTGATGCTATCCGCGCCTCCTAGCTGGAATACCCGCGATCAGGCCTGCAAAACAATCCCCGGGAGGCGTCCCGGGGAGGAAGCTCCGGCGTGATGATGAGACGGGGGTAGTAATGCGAGGGAAATCGTACGGGAAAGACTCAATATCAAATAGAGAGATATAAGTCACATACCTTGTTTACTGTTTGAGACTAGTATTTATAGCCGAGCTCTACCTGCCTTGGGGATAAGGTGCAGGACCACTTCCTTTGTCCTCATATGTCCTCTTCCTTATCCGGATGTACCTTCCAGCGGGAAAGACACTGCTTTGATAGTTATGGGCCGCGGACCTTCCTGGCCCAGCCGGATTCTGGGCCAGTATTATCATCCGAGATCGATTTGAAGCCCGCTCTCGGGCTGCTGATAACACGATTTCCTCCCCTTCCTCCCCAAGCGCCTCTTCCGAGGATTTCAATGTCTCCCGGGAACTAAACAACCCGGGTACATTGAACCCGGATGGAGCAGGCTTGCGTCCAGCCGGGCGGCCCAATCATCCCCGAGAGGATCAGGATGAGAGGGTATTGGGTGAAGGACTTGGTGGTGACATTCCCCGGGGACCTACTCATGGGGTGCGTCCTGTGGGCCTTAAATTCCATGACACCCCCGGGGATTCTCCTTCTCTAGATAAGGATGTTTTAGACTTGGCTAAGCGCTCCTTTATTCCCCATCCTCTAAACGCCTCACTTTCTAAACTTCCCCCGGGAGTCTCTGAGCGGGAGGTTTCGTGTATCCCGCGGATTCATTTTCAATACGGGCTTAGCCTGCCCTTTCCCCCTCTTTTCCTTGAGGTTTTCCATTTTTATTCGATGGCCCCAGCCCAACTGCACCCTAACGGGGTTGTTTTAATCCTGGCATTCCTGCTTAATTGCGCCAGGTGCCATGTTCTCCCTTCCCTTTTACTTTTCCGTTCCTTCTATGCCTTGCGGAAGGCGCACGCATCCTTCCCCGGCATTTTTTCTTTTACCATTCGCTCCGGGATGAAGGACTTTATCCTGAACAAGCCCAAATCCGCCAAAGGATACCTTGCAAAGGGTTTCTTTATGTGCGATGCCCGGGTATATCCTATGCCCCCATGGAACGACTCTCTCGTTCCTGAGGACAGAAAACCCCTCACCAATCTCCCCGATATTGTTATTAGTGACCACAGTCTCCTTAGTCTTTCCCCTCTAAGTACCGAGGACTTCTTCAAGACCGGGAACTCGGGCTATTATTGGCCTCGCGGGATTTATCCCGCTGAGCTCTTCACACTCCCGCGCATAGCCTCGGTGTGGCCGGATGGAGGTGCCTATTAGGGCTTATATATTTTGTTTCGTTTCGTTTATATACATGCATCTAACTCTAATTTTCTTTTTCCTGATTTCAGTTCAACCCACTTTGTACGCGGACGCTACTCCCTTTGACGAGATGCCTTCCGGGGATAGCAGTCGCCAGGAAGATCTCCATCCGGGGATGGCCCTTACGCCCGAGCAGCCAGTGGCTCCTCCGCCTGGTCCGGACGCTACCGAAAACCCTGGATTCATTCCTCAGAAGGTTCGCCAGCAGCGACCGCCTTCCCAGCAAATGGCCCCGGGGTCCTCCCCTACCCCGGGGAGAAAATCTTTCATCCGGCATCCTACTTACAGCGGCGGGGCTAGTTCTCGCCCTAAGCGGCCGCTAACCGATAACAAGGAGACTCCTCCGCATTCCCGTCAAAGGGTAGAAAGTGCGGCCCCGCCTCCCCCTCCTCCTCCCCCCGCCAATTCTCCCTTACGGGATAATTCTCAAGCTATCCCTGAGAGGGAAGAGGTATGTTAACCTTGCTTCTTATTACTTACTTTCATCTTGTTTCTATTCTTCCGGGTGACCTTACTTTTGTTTTATTCTACAGACCACCACGTTCGCCGACGCACTCCTGGCGGACTCTCAGCTGGCCGATGCGCTCAACCGAACATACTCTAAGTACAGCGCGGGTCTATTTGCTAAGAAGGAGAGAGAGCTTCGCGATGTCCGGGAGAAGTTGGCCGGGCAAGATGACCTGGAAGCCCAGCTGAAGGCTTCTCAGAAGAAGTTAGCTGAGAAGGAGAAAAAGCTGGCGGAAAAGGAGAAAAAGTTGGCCGAGGTGGAGAAGAAATACACCTCCCTCAAGAAGGAGAAAAAGGACGCGCAGCTGGACGCTCTGAATGCCATAGTCCAAAAAGTCCTTCATTCCGCCGACTTTGACGAAAGGCTTGAGGGGATTGCTGCTGCGGCTAGCGAGGATGCTTGCCACGAGATGTACCGCAGCCTACGGGGCTGGCTTCCGGGACCTGCTCGCCTCGAAGCCCAAGCCTCATACTATCGTCCCAAGGCGAGCGACCTGCTGAACCACCGCTGGAGATCCCTCCAAGAGGCGAACCTAGAGGGCCTGGTGCCCCGGCTGTGGGAGTCACTGAAGATGTCCTCCCGGGCCCCCTCAGCCTCGGATATTAAGAAGATCAAGCTCAAGGAGATCTGCGAGGCCTCTTACCCTGATCCTGGTCCAGAAAGCTTCAACGCTTATGGGGTAGTCCCGGAAACACCTCACTGGGCCGAGAGTTATCAGGAGTACTGCGCTATCCCTGACAACTATGGATATCAGGCTGTTGAGGGGGGAACGGGTGAGTACACCGTGGGGCTTCCAAGGGGGCAGGACGACTTGCTCTACCAGTCCCGGAAGTCTATCCGGAAGGTGGGATTTCCTGAGCGCCCGGAGGACGAGTCAAGAGTGGATGCCCCTGCTTACTGCGGCCCCAGCTGGTCCGATGCGGACGTAGCTGAACTGGAGAGGAGGTGGAGGAGTGCTCATGCTACCCCGGGAGAAGAAAATCCTCCCGAGGATAATGTATTCCCCTAGACTCTAGTTTATATATATATATATATATATATATTTTTTTTTTAGTTTTCAAGTCTTTTGTAATCTTCCTCCCCGGGAGGCTCATGTAGAACTTGGCCTTGTGCCCCTTTTGATTAATATAAGTTCTACCTTTTAATTTAATGAGATTACTATCTTTTGTAGTCTGAGCGCCCCCTAGAGGAGAAACTCCTGCGCGGGTCCCTGCCTTACGTTTTCCCTCATCCTAGTAGCTCTTCCGGTATTTACTTCTCTCTTCCCCGCGCTGGATGCCTCCAGTGTTCTTTCCTTCAGAGGAAGCTAGCCCACTGGAGGTTTGGAGGCAACCAGGCCAACCGGGCATTAGCAGAGGCGGGGCTGGATTGCTTCCTTCAAGAATTCGGAACGATCCGGGTGTTGGTGTCTTTTCTCAAGTCGGTCGAGGCTAAATTTGGATCGTTAAATCAATGTTTCGACCTTGCGTCGGATCACATGCGGGAAGCCCTGAATTCCCACCAAACCATCGCTGAGTTGCAAGCCCTTCATGATGATTCTCAGAGTCGCACCACCAAGGAACTAGGTATGGTATGGGGCGAACTAGAGCGGGCGCAAGAAAAGCTCAGGAGCCTGGAGACCCGCACCGCACAGAATAAGCTTATCTGCGATTTTGAGAAGGAGAATCGGTCCCTTACTCATAGGAACAAGGTTCTCCAAGAAGCGCTGATGACCGTCCGGCTGTCCTACCATCTGTTGGGACTCAAGAATGGATTAGTCGGTGTTTCTCCTCTTACCGATGTTCCCGCCGGGGTTCGTAGGACCATTGAGCGTATGGAGGCCAACCCGGGGAAGTTTGGTGAAGGGGCTCCTAATCACAGGGCCTATCTAGACGCCGTGGAGTGGTATACCAAGATAACTGACGGGGAGGCCGAGCCTTATCCCTCCAGCCTCCGCCGGGTCCCTGCCCGGGTAGAGGTAGATATTGCGTATGAGAGGTATGAAGACATGACTGTGTCCATCGACCCGGAAGAGGTAGCACGCCGGATAAGGCGCATCCGGGAGATTGCTGCTTCCGGGGTTACCACCAAAGGAGTGAAGACCGCCGAGGGTACTCGTATTAGCCGGGAGGAAAAGGGCAAGGGCGCTGCAAACTTGTTCCCTAAGTACCAGTTCGTCACCTCTGCTGGCGTAAGAAGAATGCGCCTCCGGAAGGGTCCGTAGTGGTTCCTATCCCTGAGCTGAATGAAGAAGACGCCGAGCAACTGGAGGAGGAATTAGCATGGAATCAGGCCCCGGATGCTCGGTTTGCTGAAGACATCTTGTCTTCTCAATTTTTTGGTGGAGGTTTTCGCCCAGGTAACCCGGAGGGTGCTTCCGGGTCAGGCCCTAAGTGGGTTTAAGGATGCATAGATAGAATTATATATGTAATCGTTCCTTTGCAACATAACCGCATATTCATACGATGTATAAAATGCTATGTAATTGTTCCTTTGCAATATGGACGCATGTTCATGCGACTTTGTAATTTAAAGATTGAATAGAATTGCTTTTTGAAAAAACCCTTTTCATTAACTCTTCCTTGTAATATTACATTCTTTGGTCTCCGGGCTTCATTCGAGCTCCGGGTCCACTCTAGCGGGGCACCCGAACGGGAGCTACCCATGGGTCCCTTTTTGCAAATTTTCTTCTCTAAACCCGGAACGAGGCCAAACGTCGGGTTCTCTCTCCGGGCATATTCATGCTTCCGGGAGGGGTATATCCATACCTGGCATATTCATGCCTAGCATATTCATGCCTAGCATATTCATGCTGAGCGTGTTCACGCTTCCGGGAGGGGCATATCCATGCCTTAGTAGCTGTGGTGCGATGCGGGGTGCTCTACTTTCCGTAAAACCTTCTTAGGTTAGCTACGTTCCACCTTCTGGGGATCTCCTTTCCCTGCTTGTCCTCCAGCACATAGCTCCCTCCCGGGTGTACTTCCTTGATCTTGTATGGCCCTTCCCAGTTGGGTGCAAGTTTTCCCTCCGGGGCTTGGCGGCTCTTATCGTTTCTCCTCATTACCCAGTCTTCTGGGGCGAAGACTTCTTTCCGCACCCTTCTGTCATGATACCTCTTTACTCGCTCCTTCACCTTGGCTTCCTGAAGTGCCGCATTCTCTCGCTTCTCTTCCAGGAGATCCAAGTCAAGGCGTCGTCCATCGTTTTCTTCTTCCGGGCGCTGGTGTTGAGTTCGAGGACTTGGGATCCCAATCTCTGCGGGTATTACTGCCTCTGACCCGTACACCAAGCCATACGGGGATTCCCCGGTAGCTGAGCTTTCTGTAGTCCTATGGGCCCAAAGAACACTGGGTAGCTCCCAGATCCAATTTCCCCGCGCGCCTTCCAAACGGGTTTTTAGTCCTTTGATGATGGTGCGGTTGGTGACCTCTACTTGCCCGTTCGCCTGGGGGTGGTACACCGATGTTAACTTCTGCTTTATACCATACTTGACACACCATGATTTGAAAGGATCATTTTCGAATTGCGTCCCATTATCTGTGACTATGACCTTCGGAATGCCGAATCGACAGATGATGTTCTTCCAGCAAAACTTGACACAAGTTAGTCCCCGTATGTTGGTGAGCGGTTCCGCCTCCACCCATTTGCTGAAGTAATCGATCGCCACTATCAAGTACTTGGCTCCTCCCGGGGCAGTCGGGAATGGTCCGACCAAGTCAATTCCCCATCTACTGAACGGCCAAGCTCCTGTGACCCCAACTAATTCTTCCCGAGGAACATGGATTAGCGGGGCAAATGTCTGGCATGCCAAGCACTTCTGTACATGTTCTTCCGCATCCTTGAACAGCGTCGGCCAGTAATACCCCAGCCTTAAGATCTTTTTGGCCAAGGTGCGAGCTCCCTGGTGGCTCCCATTAGATCCCTCGTGCATCTCCCGGATGAGGTACTGGCCTTCTAACCTTTCTACACACTTTAGCAGAGGCTGGAGGTACCCTCTTTTGTACAGCTCCCCTCCCTGGATCACATACTTAGGCGCCTTAACTCTTAGCTTCCGGGCCTGAGCCCTATCCTCCGGGATGATTCTTTCTTCTAGGTATGCCCGAATGGGCATGATCCAGGATTCTTCCTCGTTCACCAACATTACTTGATCACTCTCCTGGTAGCTCCTTTTCCCTAGTATCTCCAAGTATAACTTTTGGTCGGGCTCAGGTTTCAATTCTGAAGAAGCCAATTTGCTCAAAACGCCTGCCTTGCTGTTCTTCTCCCGGGGGACTTGAACCAAGTCGAAGGTTTTAAACCCGGCTATCAGAGGTTTTACCGCTTCCAGGTATTTTTGCAGGCTCCTCTCACGGGCTTCATACTCTCCCTTCACCTGTTGCACCACAATCTGGGAATCACTGTGTGCCGTGAGAGTTTTGATGTCCATCTCCTTTGCCAACCTTAATCCCGCGATCAAAGCTTCATACTCGGCTTCATTGTTGGTTGCTCTGAAAGTGAATTGGACTGCATAGGGATACTCCTTCCCTTCCGGGCTGACTAACAATACTCCTGCTCCACTGCCCCCGGAGTGCGCCGATCCATCCACATATAGCTTCCAAGCCGGGTCTGTCTCAGCCTTAGCCGTATCCTCCGGAGTGTTAGGCGTCTCCTGTTCCTCATTTATCCTTGCTTATGATTCCAACAGGAAGTCCGCTAGGGCCTGGCCCTTGATAGCCCCCCTTGGCTCATACCGGATTTCGTACTCTCCCAGCTCTATAGCCCATTTCAACATTCTCCCTGATGCCTCCGGCTTGAACATGACTTGTCTTAGCGGGTAATTGGTAAGAACCACTATGGGATGGCCCTGGAAGTAGGGCTTAAGCCTCCTTGAAGCATGCACCAGCGCCAGAACCAACTGCTCCAACTCAGTATACCGGGTTTCTGCCCCCCGAAGTGCCCGGCTAACAAAATAGATTGGGTGCTGCTTTCCCTCCTCTTCTTTGATTAGCACGGCACTCACCGCCTCTCGGGACGCCGCTATGTACAGAAAAAGCTCCTCCCTCGGGAGTGGTTTCTTTAAAGTTGGCAACTGTTGAAGGTGCTCTTTCAGATTTTGGAATGCCTTCTCACACTCCCCGGACCACTCAAACGCCTTGGCCCTCCTGAGAATGTTGAAGAAAGGCAACTGCCTGTCTGCCCCCTTTGACAGGAACCGACTGAGGGCCGCGAGGGACCCTGTCAACCGCTGTACTTCTTTCACCGATCTAGGGGAGGTCATCTTAGCTATGGCTTCCACCTTCTCCGGGTTGACGTCGATGCCCCGGCTTGACACCATAAAACCCAAGAACTTCCCCGCACCCACTCCAATGGTACTTTTGGAGGGGTTCAGCTTTAGATTGCTTCGTTCCAGCTTTTCGAACATCTCCTCCAGGTCATCCAAGAAAGCCCTGTAAGCCCTGCTTTTAACCACCATGTCGTCAACATACACCTCCATGTTTCTTCCCACTTGGTCCTTGAAGAGTTTGTCTACCATTCTCTGATACGTAGCCCCCGCGTTCTTCAGGCCGAAAGGCATCTTCTTGTAGCAAAAGGTTCCGAAATCAGTGATGAATGAGGTTTTCGCCTTGTCCGCCTCATCCATCTGTACCTGGTGATACCCTTTATGTGCGTCGAAGAAGGTCAGCACCGAATACCCCGCGATAGCCTCTGCCAGCCGGTCCAGGTTTGGGAGAGGATAGCTGTCTTTGGGGCAACACTTATTCAAATCCGTAAAGTCAATACACATGCGCCAGCTTCCATCGTGCTTCTTTACTAAGACCGGGTTAGCTATCCATTCCGGGTAGATGATTTCCTCGACCACCCCGGCTCTCTCCAGCTTCTTTACTTCATTCTTTATAAATTCCGCTCTTTCCGGGGCTACAGGCCTTTTCTTCTGCCTGATTGGTTTAGTTGCAGGGCTTATGTTCAGCTTGTGTACCCCCAATTCTGGTAACACCCCCACCATGTCCTCCGGGCTCCACGAGAATACTCCCTGATACTTGGCCAAAAGTTCCTTCAGCGCACCTTTTACTTCCTCCGGGAGGTCTTTTCCCACCGTGATCGTCCCTTTGTCCGCCACCTGCATCTCCTCCAACTCTTGGCGGGGAACTTCTCCGTGTACCACCCCTACTGCTTTCTTGGCGTCCAGCACCGCCGTCATCATGCAACTTCTTGCGACTGCTTGACTACCCCGCACGACCGCCACACCTTGCGCAGTGGGGAACTTCATCGTCAGCAGATACGGACAACTTGCTGCCCGGGCTTGAGTTAGCCACGGTCTTCCTATGATTACGTTGTACGGTGAAGGTGCGTCAATGACCGCAAAGTTGCATGTCACCGAGATCCTCTTGCTCCGGTCTTTCTCATCCACCATACACACTGCAAGGGGAATAACACCTAGTGGAACTTCGGGTTTGCCCGTGAACCCTGACAAGGGAGATAAGGGAGGTTTCAGGTTCTGTCTCCCAATTCCCAACTGATCGAAACAAGAAGCGAACATGATTTCCACGCAGCTCCCATCGTCCACAAACACCCTTTTGACCAAGAAGCCTTCAATCTCCGCCGTTACCACCATTGGGTCAGAATGGGGTATCTGTGGCGGGGCTGCATCCGCTTCAGAGAAAGTGAGGGCTTCATCGGGGCGAAACCTTTTCCCCTGAATCTCCCCCGGGGGAACATACCGGGTCCGGGCCCGGATAGCGGAGACTGACTGGCATGCTTCTCCGACTTCTCCACTGATCACGTTGATCATCCTGTTGGGTATTGGGGCCGGCTCCACTGCTTGGGCTGGCGCGGCGGCTATAGCAGGCCTCCCCGGGGCCCTGTTGCCTTGGTTGCCTTGATTTCTCCCGTTTCCTCTCCCCGGGTTAGGCCTCCACCTTCTCCGAGGCTGTTCCTGGGGCTGGTCCCGGGGATTCTCCTTCTTTGCTTCCATCGCCACACAATCTCTCAGCTGTCATCGCTCTATTAATTTCTCTATCTCGTTCCTCAGCATCCTACACCCCTCTGTCGAATGACCGTAAGACTTGTGATAGGCGCACCATTTGTCCGCATTTTCCCTAGACATGGTCCCCTGGATAGGCAACGGATCCGGGAACAAATCCTTGTGGATAGCATGGATCTCCGTTCGGGATTTGCTGAGCGGGGTGAAACTATCCGCTCTTGCCCGGTTTACCGTTGCGGGGGCATGGTCCCTTTTACCTGGGTCAGCCGTCTTCCTTCTTTCCATCTTATCCGGGAGGAATCCCCTGGATTCTTCTTTTCTCTTCCGCGTGGCATCGTTAACCGCACAGTACAATTGCACCGCCATCTGCAAGTTATGGAAGGTTTCCGGGATGTTTTCCATCAACTTCTGGAACAACGCCATATCCCTCAGGCCATTTATAAACCCACTAATCACCGCATTCTCCTGCTGCTGCCTGTCAACGACCTTCATGCTGTCGTCCATGTATCTTCGGTAGTATTCCATTGACCCTTCCGCAGCCTTCTGGCGGGTGGCCAGAAGCTCGGTCAGCTGCTTTCCTTCCTTTTTTAACCCGGCGTATCTGAACAGTAAAGCCTTAGAGAAATCGTAATAATCTCTGAGGCTTTCTCGAGGCAAGGAATCAAACCACGAAAGACAGTTCCCTCTCAGGTAACAGCCCACCAACTTGCATCTCAATTCCTCCGGGAAGTCCCTTGACACCATTAAGTTCTGGTACGTTCTAACAAACTCTTCCGGGTCTGTCTCTCCATTATATGTTGGGATTCCCTCCGGGGTCCGGAGGCCCGGAGGCCATGGGTACGCAAGCACTCGAGGGACCCAAGGGGAGGTAGGTCTTGCCCCGTTTCTTTCCACCAATTTGTCTAGTCGAGCCTCCAAAGAGTTGGGGTCCTGCTGAGCCACCTGATAGCCCCGCATCCTATCGTCCTCCCGATAGTATTTCTCTTGGTAACCATAGTTCATTCCCATTGATCCGTGCATGGGCATGGAATACTGGATCGGGTTCCCCTGGGTTCCAGGGGCCTGATAACCCAACGACTCCACCGGCATGGCTGGCAGGCCATACCCAATTTGTCCCGCCCCCAGCTGGAACGCGGGTAATAGGGTGGGGCGTGTGGAACCAAATTCGATTGTTGTCCCGTAGTCATTCCCCCTCCGACCCCGAGACTTGGAGGGAAAGAAGGTGGGACGGTGGAAGAGTTCACACGCCCCTGTATCCTTGGCGGATGAACGACTCCGTCCAGGTCGATAACCTCTCTTTGGTACCCCCGAAGAGGTCCTGCCTGGTCTCCTCCAGGCTCCCTCCGCCTACGATTTTCCCGGGTAGAGAGTACCCACTGGGGGTACAACTCCTTGTTGGCTCTCATGAACTCCAACGCCGCCAATTCTTCCTCCTCGGCTAAGGATTGCCCCTCCTCCCGGGCTTCAGGCCCCTGGGTCCGGGGACTGCCTCCCCCGGCGGGCCTTGGTCCTTGCTCCTCCTGGTACTCTCTTTCTGAGTCAGCCTCGTCGGAGGCAGTTTCCACATGGCCATCCTGCGGTACCCCTAGCTCCCGCTGGTGTCTAGCCTCCTCCTGCAACTGCCTCAAGGTCACATCATCTCCCGGGGGTGGAAGAGAACCACCCCCTGAGGGTGCCACGCTCTTCTTCGGGCGCCCGCGCCCTCTCCTTGGCGACTCCATCATGCGAAGGTGGAAAGGTCCCACCGGGCGTGCCAATTGATGCTACTGGATCCGTCCGAGTTCCCGCTTAGGTGCTATCCGCGCCTCCTTGCTGGAAAGCCCGCGTCTATCCTGCAAAACAATCCCCGGGAGGCGTCCCGGGGAAGAGGCTCCGGCGTGATGATGAGATGGGGGTAGCGATACGGGAAAACGTACGGGAAAAGCTCTCAATATGAAATAGAGATATAAGTCACATACCATGTTTACTGTTTGGGGACTAGTATTTATAGTCGAGCTTTGTCTGCCTGGGAATAAGAAGCAGGACCACTCCCCTTGTCACCATCTGCCCTATTTCTTGTCCGGACATGCATCCTCCGCGGGAAAGGTACCGCTCAATTGGCACCGGGCTATGGGCCTTCTTCCTGGCCCATCAGAGCTCTGGGCCAGTATTATCAATATTTTCTCATTGACCACACTAATTCAAGTCTTGATCGACGATCTCCTGAGTTTCTGCTGACCTTGAAAGTCGTAGAAGTTTTATGCAGAAGAAATCCATAGCTCTTCACGAATATCCAAGACCGAACAATTATTGCGTTAACAATTGCATGCAAGTTGAAGAATTATATAGTACCGAGTTTAGTATATTTCTAGCAATTTCTTGGTCAAAATTTCCTCGTATACTGACCTCATTTGCTATTTTGTATTTACACCACCATCATTATTATTTTTATGAAATCAAGGAACTTTTTACAAAATCAATTTATATCTATTTTTCTCTTTCTAAGAAATTTATAAGTTTTTCGGAATTGTTTTGATTTTAATTTCTTTAATCTATTAAATATTATTAGTGTTGTTCCTTTGTATACTTTCACATAATATTTAGATCGGGTAAATGTCTTATTTTTATTAAATATGTAACTAATTAAGATATCTAAATATGAATTATTTTAATATCTTGTAACCAAAAAAATCTGCAATGTTCTCTTTTGCAAAAGCTACATGAAACAAAACATCAGGTCAAGTAAAAATAATAGAAATGCGTAAATAACAGTATAAATTAGTTATTTTAATATTAACTGGATGATCAATATATCCTGATCTCAGACTCAACCCTTCCCCTCCACCATAAATACCCTGATCTCAGACTCAACCCTTCCCCTCCACCATAAATACCCTGATCTCAGACTCAACTTTTATAATCCCATCTTTCCAACAATTTGCAGAACAAAGAGAAAAAAAAAACCGTTCAAAAAATGCTAGACACGATGGAATTCTCCATGTTTCTGTCATCATCAAATCCTTCTTCAGATTCGTGGGATGATTTCATCTTTGAATCATCCACCACAACCACAAATTCTAGCAAGAGTAATGATCATGAAGAAGAGGCGATTTCATCTCCTCAGAAAACGTCGAGCTCGGAGAAAGACGATAAGCAGAGGAAGAACTTCATCGGAGTACGGAAGCGGCCGTGGGGGAAATACGCGGCGGAGATCAGGGATTCGACGAGACAGGGAATAAGGGTTTGGCTCGGAACGTTCGATACGCCGGAGGAGGCGGCTTTCGCATACGATCAGGCAGCATTTTCCATGAGAGGCGCCGCGGCTTACCTGAACTTTCCGGCCGACCAGATCAGGCAGTCGATCGAGGGCATTAAGCATAACTGGGACAACGGCCGGTCGCCGGCGGCGGTTCTCAAGGCCACCCACAAGATTAGGAGCGGCATCTCCAAACGTAGGAAACCGGGTGTGGACAAGAAGGTTGTTTTGGAGTTCGAGGACTTGGGGACTGACCTTTTGGATGAACTTCTTCTTGCATCTTCATCACAAAGTTAATTCTCTCGTGCCCTATCCCGTTCAGCACCTCCTATTTTCAGCACAAAACTGCACTATATCTTTAACACCAATCAGTACATTTTCAGCTCAACTAGATAGGACTTCGGTTATTTCAACTTGTTTTTACCCTTCGTGTATAAATAATGGAGATGGGGACATGAACCGTACTAATTAAAATAAATAAATAAATTAAAGAATATTTTCCATCCTCCTTTCTGAAATGAATATTAATATTGTATCTAATCTTGCTTATCATCCTATTATCGGGATAAGGTAGATTTATCACAATGCTTTGTTAATGTTTTTTAAAAAGATCATTTATAGTTCATTTTTTAGTTGAGGTTATGTTTGGTGAACTCTTCAAATCGTACACTTGCCAAAAGCCCGGAAATACGTAATCATACAAGATCGCATATTTTCGCTAGAAAGTCCCTGTATTTTTTGGATCTTTTAGTGTGGCATTAAAATTAAATGTTTGTTTCCTTTTACTCAAAACTTATTGGTAGGACATTAGGGGATTCACAAGGCCCTGCTTTACCATGCCAGTGTGTAAAATGAGAGCGTATTCGGTAGGACGGTCCTAGTTAGCACAAAGGGGCAAACACAGTCCACCTATATAATAGGAGCTTTCAAAATATTGGGATCAATCCGCAAATATTTCAGATTCGGCGCAATAGTAATATTAGAATAAACTTTAGGGACCAACATGCAATTATATGGCAATTTTAGATTCTGAGATTTCTGCCAGTCCCTTTCTTCTCAGGCGATATCCCCGTTTAATCTCCGACGAAAATCGCCATTGTCCTTCCCCGGACGCCGTTGAAAAACCGCGATGTCGTTGCCTCTTCGTCGCGCCTGGAGAATCCGTTGTAGCCGGGCTCCGATGTGGAGATTTCCCCCGCGATTTGATCGATTCTTCACCGCGAATTGATCAATTTTGGATTCTCTGCAAGTTTGCAACCACCTCGCTTTTCCATTATCCGTAGTTGCCTGGGCTTTATTATTTATTGCGACTGGCCGCGATCTCCGCCGCCGTAGCAGCGCCGGCCAGAGAGTATGGCGGATGGATTGATGATGAGCGCGGCCTGAGGTACGAATGAAGTTGGGCTTCCCAAAAAGTTTTGTTATAATTAAAAACATCTTTTTTTAATCAAGTCATATTAAAAACATCATATTAAAAATATCAAGTCATGGGTATAAATTATCAAGTTATACTTACAAATCATCAACATTTAAATCACCAAATCAGAATTATAGATTATCAAATTTTAAAACATCAAAATAATCAAATTTTAAAACGTCAAGTCATATATTAAAATTATCTAATCGTATTTTAAAATTGATAATTTTAAATCATCATATTGTATTTATAAATCATCAACCTTTAAAATATCAAGTTATATTTATAAATTATCAAGTCATAATTATAAATAATCAGCATTTAAATTATCAAGTCATATTTATAAATCGTCAAATTTAAAACTTCAAATTATATTTAAAATCATCAAGTTATATATGCAAATCGTCAATATTTAAATCATCGAATCATATTGTCAAATCATCAATTTCACTGCAAAAGAATACAATAGTAAATAAATATATGTAAAAAGAAAATTAAAATATTAACATCAAAAGTAAAAAAAATAAATCATCAAATCTGGATGATCAAAGGAGATTAAAAGATGCGCTGGGGCTTGGGGTGATTTTTCTTTTATTCTAAAATTTGCAAAGCAGCCCCTTAAGTTTCGCACCTTTTTCAAATAAGCCCTAGAAATTCTATAATCAACAAAAAGTCTTACATACCCCCACGTCCTAATTAGAACCGTCCTACCCAAGACTTTGTCGTGTAAAATAGGACTTTTAGAAGTTTCATATAACTCAAAACTATAAGAGGAAGTTCAAGAGTTTCCATAAACTTTTATATATAGATAATGAGACTCATCATGCCCTATATAATTTTTTGTATCTTCCATCAACTTCATAAGTTGCTTTATTTTAGAGAATTTGACATTTATATATACATATAAAACTAAATATTGTTATGTGTTATCTCATTACGTTCACTATGTGTTATATACTTTTATAAATTTGTTACATGATTTTAAATATTCTAACTTTAAAATCATATTTAGTGAAAAAAGTACTATTATGACCTCGATTAAGTGGTCAAATGCATTACCTGGATTATGAGAGGTCCGAGGTAGCTTGGGAATTCTATCCTAGTCTTTCAAGTCTCCATTACCTCCACGTATGAGGCGTGCTTAGCTGAGTCACAAATGAGAGTTATATCAACTGACGTACGTCGTTGCATCACCTATTTAAATAAAACTATCTAATTGTAAACATAATTCCATTTTATTCAACTGCCTCAACTGGCGTAAGTCGTTGCATTAGCTATTCAAATAAAACTATCTAATTGTAAACATAATTCCATTTTGTTCACCAATGAAAGCTGCCTCAACTGGCATACGTCATTACATCATCATCAGCTGTTGTTCAAATAAATTTATCTATTTGTAATCATTCCATTTTATTAGTTACCGCTTTGCATTTTTAAAAAATGCTTAAATCACCAAATTTGGAGAATATACATCCCAAACCGAAATAATAATAATAATTAAAAAGTAAAATGATTACCACAAGTGAAGGAGAGATTACACAAAGATTTCTAAACTTGAATTTAAAACTAAACGTTCTTTGTATTTGATGCAATTAGTAAACCTAGAATAACATATCCAACCGTGATACTAAATGACACAACTTAATTTTTTTTTTTATCCATTCGTTTTCATGAAAATATATCAATCCACATGTGACAAGAAGCCTATCTGGTCTGGTTTTCCAATAATAGAATATAAAAAATTCCGGTTAATGATCAACCTTTTAATATAAAAAACAGAACTAAACAATATTTAGTATTAGTAAAACAGAATAAAACAGATGGATCAGCAAAATGTTCCTAGGCACTTGCTCAATAAGGTAACTGTTGGATTCCGCCGACGGATAACGACAAAAGTAACAGTCATAATTAACTGAGGTCTACGTTTTTTAATAATTAAAATATCATTAAATTCTATGCAACTGGTAGATCGAGTCCCGATTAATTAAACAAAGTTCAGGGCGCTCTGGTTAATTTAGTTTTTATTTATTTTCTCACTCTATGAGGTTCATGAATGGTGGTTTAAATCACTTTTCAAAATTATTTTATCATTTATATTTTAGATGAAACACTGTTGGTGGAGAGATTATATTACTTTTTCCACGTCATTTGAAAAACATAACCCAATTTTTTTTTTAAACTCCGCTATAAATTAAGGCCTTAAGGGTTAAAGCACAATGTGATTATAGATTGCACCCTGAATTAAGGAGGCAAAGGTGGAGTAAGACCACATGATGGAGGATGGATCAAGAATATGCATAAGCATTCTCACATATATACTATGAATATTCCAAGAATAGACATCTGGACGAAACCTATTTAAGTAACACTATTCAAAACTATACAAGAGTTCCTTAATTTACAAAAGAGTAACTCATTCTTACTAAAATAAAAAGGAAATAGGTTTAAACACTTCCTTTTCCACTTACTTATTTGTGAATCGACTCAAAGTTACTTTATCAAGATGTGTCTAATTTATTCCATATGTAATTTGTTGTTTATTAATGTAAATTTGAATCAAAACACATCAAAATTAAGTAAATAAAATGCTAAACATGTAAAATGTGGTTAATCCCATGGTAAGCCAAACTAATCTGATTAATATTAATCATTTTATATATTAGAGAGCACCATAAATCACTTTTAACGTATATGGCCTTGTCCAATTCAGCTGCAATGAAGATGATTGAGATGATTTGTGCTGCAAAGTAAATAATTTTGAGTATTGAAGCTAGATTATTCCAACTGTAAATAGATAATTCCAGCTGAAATATTATAATTAGAAGTTGAACTGAACTGAATATGACTATGTTTTACTTTTTAGTATACAGTATGTATTTTTATTAAAACTGACAATATGTTCTTGCTTTTGAAAGGCTACCCTCCAATCGTTAATTATGATAATAGGAAATGATGCATTAGTCAGTTAGCGTAAAAAATACAGAGGGTTAAAAGTAAATATTTGAGCCCATGTTGATGAACTCGAAAGTCGGACTTTTCAACAGAAGAAATTCAAGCATCTGTGCCAGTCCCGTCCACTAGATTACCAGTATCATTATTTACAATAATTGAATTACTTAATTAAGTAGTTAGGATAATACATAAGAATTCAACATTAAACTATTTGCGACAGATCTCGTCAAAACATCCCACCACATTGACTTTTGACCTAATCCGCCCGCAGATTAATTCCACACACGTAAATACCCTCCGATTCAACCTTTCCAACCGAACAACCAAAACAAGAAAAAACTCATCTTCTTCATCTTCCCACCAAAATGCCAGAAATAATGGAATTCTCCATGTTTTTCTCAGAAGATCCTTGGGACAGCTTTCTTTCAGACCACAGCAACGAGAAATCATCCACAAATTCCAGCAAGAGTTCTTATATCAGCATCACTGATCCTGAAGAAGAGGTGATTTCAAACGTGAAGAAAGACGGCGATATGAAGAAGACGAACAAGAGCTTCATCGGAGTCAGAAAGCGGCCGTGGGGAAAATACGCCGCCGAAATCAGGGACTCAACGAGGCAGGGAATGAGGGTTTGGCTGGGCACGTTCGACAGCCCGGAAGAAGCTGCGTTCGCTTACGATCAAGCTGCATTCTCTATGAGAGGCGCCACGGCGTACCTGAACTTTCCGGCGGAACGGGTGAGGCGGTCGATCGAGGGCATCAAGCACAACTGGGACAACGGCCGGTCGCCGGCGGTGGTTCTGAAGGCGACGCACAAGATCAGGAGCAGCATCTCGAAGCGGAAGAAATTACAAATGAGCAGCAAGAAAGTGGTTTTGGAGTTTGAGGATTTAGGGGTTGAGCTTTTGGATGAACTGCTGCTAACTTCTTCATCACAAAGTTGACACTTGATTTAATTTACTGTTAATAAATGTTCATAATATTGTGTGATGGTTATGATCTTTAATCACAAAATGAGAGTGTTTGGGTAACTTTTTGTCACAAAATGTTCAAAATATCTTTTTTCACTTTCTGCAACTTAATTATCGTACTTCAGATTTAATATATATAGAGTCATGTTCCACTTTATATTCTCTTCATATTGTTATATTCTTTTCATAGATTTAATAGAATAGAATAGTCATTTTGTTATATTATTTTCATATATTCTATTTTATATTTCTAATATAATAATATGACTATTCTATTTTCTTCTCTAACTTCAACAAATAATTAAGTATCAAAACTAGTATTTTAACATACTTAAAAGGGAAAGGACTCATTTTAGTAGTAACTATTTATAAAAAGTTGAGACGCGTAACTGTCACATAATCTCTTTGCACTGATCACATTAAACTTAAACATTTGGCGTGTGGAAATGGAGAAAGTCTTGGGTGAGACATGTCCTTGTTGAGACCAAGAGTAGGGGAATGAGCATTTACTGTTTCTGCTTGATCTTTTAGTCAGTTTGTTTGATTTTTCAATCAATGTCCTTGAGTATTTTTGTTTTACCTTGATTTTTCAGTTAATTTGATCTTTCGTTCAATTTGCTTGATATTTCGGTCAATTTTCTTGATAATTTCCTTGGTCAATTTCACCAACGACAAATTCAATTAAGGAAATCGGCAGGTTTAAAGCTCACCAACGTCAAATTCAATCAATAGCAGTCTCATATAATCTTTGGTCTCATTTGAGACCTGACAGGTCTCAAATGAGAATTTGCCCTGGAAGTGAAAAATGATTATAATTAAATACTACAAATCGCAAAATTGAGAGTCTCTGAAGACCTTGAAAATGCAAAAAAATATATATGCTACCGCTCTATTTATGCTAGTTTACTGGTCAAATTAAAATTTGCAAGTGTCATAAGGTTTGTTATTAATAGATGGATAGCTTTTATGCATAATTTTTGTTTAATTTTTATAATACTCCCTCCATCCGTCCCAATCAAAATTGTTTAGTTGACTTTTCAAAGTCAAACTGAATCGAATTTAACTATGAATATCTTTATTTTTATATTTTAAATTATTCTAGAAAAAAAGGAAAATTTAAAAATATGTGATATGATGAATTTAAAAATATAGAAATTAATAGTCAAAATCGGTTCAATTTAAATTTAAAAAGTCAACTAAGTAATTTTGGCCGGGACGGAGGGAACGTGTTAATTTTTAATTGGGCCAGGAGACCAGTATAATGAAAAAATCAGCATACAAAATTTGCTGTTGAAAATGTTCATCAATTTATTTTTAACTCGAGGGCAGTCAAATTGGCTCTAGATTCTTTGTACCATTTTTTTACTACATGCATATTTTGCCACGTGTCAAGATTAATTTAACTCTAAGCGTCACTCTAACTCACCATTTAACTTTCCCGATTAATTAATTGAGGAATTAATATAAAATAGATGATCTTTATTACTCAAAAATCTATCGGAATAAGTGTTGTTAAAATAATCATTAATTAAGAAGAGAAAGTTTTGGGTGAGACCTGTCCTTGTGGAGACCAAGGGCAGGGGAATGAGCATTTAATGTTTCTGCTTGATCTTTTAGTCAGTTTGTTTGATCTTTCAATCAATGTCCTTAAGTATTTTTGTTTTGCCTTGATTTTTCAGTTAATTTGATATTTCGTTCAATTTGCTTGATCTTTCGGTCAATTTTCTTGAACATTTCCTTGATCAATTTCACCAACGACAAATTCAATCAAGGAAATCGGAGGGTTTAAAGCTCACCAACAACAAATTCAATCAATAGCAGTCTCATATAATCTTTGGTCTCATTTGAGACAGGTCTCAAATGAGAATTTGCCAATTAAGAAAAGAGTGATTCTCTTGTGAGGCAGCCTCACCCATGAGACAAGGCCAAATAAGTAAAATTCCATTGCTACCACCTCATCATAACTCACTACCACCTCATCAAACCTCGACGCCACCTCATCAAACTTCGGTGCCAGTTCATCAAACATGTCATCTCATCAAAACTTTTGTGACAATTCATCAAATCTCATAAAAAAGAGTACTTATTTAGTTCTGCCTCCAGCCTCACCAAGAATTGGTCTTAAGAAAATTAGACAAGAAATATTAATAAATATAGTGTGTGGGGAGATCCTTTGCGTGACATATCAGTCAAATTTATTAGCTTTGATTGAGTTTGGTAGTACATTTTTTTCCGAATAGAGGTACATATTCTCCTTTTTCCACCTATTTGTCTATTCCTTTGGAATATTTCGAAAGTCAACAATTCGCAATTTTGGATAAGTCATATTTGAAAAACAAAATCACCATCTTGAATAATTAGATGATATATCACATTTTCAGCTCAACTCATCAGCTCACCATGAAAATCTGGGTATTCTTTCATAACAATATAATTCCCCAGCAGATACACAAATTCACAATTCACGTACTTGCTTTGGATTTTTAATTTATTTTTTGAAAATATTTGGTAATAATCTAAATGGATCCCTAATAAAATAACCGATAATTGAACTCATGACATCTACTACTTGTTTTGGATTAGTTCCTAGTATGTAGCAGGAGAGAATGTATCTTATGAAACTAAAGGCAACGGTTGATTTTCTCACTTTCAATCATGATCGTTTACGTATTAAATATGGTCATTATAATGACTTGTTGCTGATCTTTTCATTTTCATGTTTGATCTTCTCACTTTCAAGAGTGATCTTTTACAAATTAAACATGATCATTTAATAAATAATTGCTAATCTTCTCATTTTCATGTTTAATTTTTTTTACCATTTTTATATATATTAAGTTTGATTAATTATTGAGTGAGATCAATTAATTGATACATGTGTGAATTGAGACTTTGATAAAAGAGAAACATGCGAGCATGAACCTCTTTTCTTTTGAAATGCAAATTCTTCATAAAATTGATCAAAAAATCTATCAAACAACCACATGCAATAATTTGAAACTAGTTGTGCCGTTCTTACGAAAACATTAATTGATCCCGGCGTTTGGAAAATATAATTGTTATTTGAAACTAAAAACAAATGAAACTAATTAGCTCTTTTGACTTTTAAGTGTGTGAAAATGAATTTAAAAGTGTCCAAAACAATTGTTATATTGATCAGCCCCGATTGCTACTAATATGACTTTACTGTGATACCTGTTAGTAACGATAAATGTTAATTTTTTATTTTTAAATTTGACTTTTTATATATTAAATATAATTATTATTGATTTTTTCATTTTTAAAACTGATATGTTACCTATTAAGCATGATTATTCAGTGAGACTAATTAAGATACAAGTTCTCAATTGAGAATTTGTCTATGGTTTGACATAACCTAATGCAGTTTATTGAGTTTTTTTTTCTTCAAAATTTATAAAAGCATCCAAATTAAGTAATTAAGAAAATTTGAATACATTAGTAATAACCATCCAGACAAAAACAGTTATATATAATGTTCCAAGTTTTGTAGGTTTTAAACTATACTTTGGGTTTCCCAGTTTGTTTAATATTAATATTCATCACATAATTAAAAAAAAAAATTGTTTTAGTTTAGTAAATGTGTGGGGTCACCGCCGACGGTAAACGACAAAACATGACAGTCGAGGATGACATAATCGAGGGGGTGGTGGACTGGAATGCAACTTGGGGAGGCCCATCTCGAATCAGCAAAAACATGACCCTTCTTAACTGGATTAAGCTGATTTTATTTTCTAATTAATCACTAATGCGTAATTAACAAGAACTAATTGTCGTAATCATTTTTATTATATTATTCACTTATCGCTAATTCATTTGTAAAATAATGGAATATAATGTTCAACTGGGTTGCCTGCTTGTGCCACCATTCATGTGAGACCATGCATTTAATTGTTAAAAACATATAAGTCATGATATTGTTTATATAATATATATGTTCTCAGATATTTAATTTTATAAAACTTAATTTATTAGGTCAATAAAGCTTGTTTTTTTAGTAAGGTGAACTAATTCGATTTATGAGAACTATTATACATATTTGTCAAGCATATATATATATGTATATATATAATCTCAAATAAATTTATTGATTTTACTAAAATCTTAGATTCGAAACGATCTTACTAGAGGTGTTTGAATAATATAAATTTTCAATTGAGACTTGTCTCAAAAGTTTAATTTGCAAAGATTAAGCTTGAAAGTGAAAACTGTAACATAAAACATTTCTGATGATCAGGCATGAAATTGAAAAGATCGACAATAATACACTAAATGATAATGATTGATAAAATATCAGACTTTAAAAGTAAGAATATCAGTACAAAGCAAATAATGATCAAGTAAGAAGAGTAACATTTATTGTTTATGTCAATTATAACCGTCATATAAGAGATTATGTTTGAGCTTTTCTAAAGTAGAACTGAAAAGTGGGGCATGTGCCACACGATTGAAGGAAAACGATGAAAATTTGGTTTAAGTACTCAAAGGGATTATCCTTTCTCCGGTACATAGTTAAATATGTTTGATAACTTATTTCTGTGTCAATTAATTGTGTTTTGCTAGAATGGAGAGTAGTATATAGGAGAACAATCCCAAATAATATCGAATTTTACATGAAATTCACAATTTGATACACATTTTATATTTGCATTATGATAAGCGAGCTTGATTTTTCATTAATTTCCTAAAATGTACCTGCGACATGCAATAACTGACTTAATCAAAGATTGTTGAATTAATTTTAGAAAATGAGAGTATACAATTAAATTAAATTAAAATTCGTTTAACTACATTCTTTATTCGTTATTTTTCAAAATTAATTTTCTATCATAAGATTTTGTAAATGCTTTTTTTAGAACCCAAAATATTGTTGCCCTTCAGGGGTGCATTTGGTCACTTCGGTCTTTGAAGTAGCGCAACTCTTTCTTTGTACTTTGTAAATTAATGAATAGGTAGGGTTATATGCCGAATTTCACTATCTTTGTTTGAAACAAGTCTACTGAATATTGACAATGAGAATTATGGAAGTGTCCTTAGTTATTTTTGAAATGATGTTGCATCACGAATTCCGACCCTGTTCACAATTGCCGAATCTGTTCATGTGACTTTCACACAGAATCTCGGAGCTATCGATGTGATGATGAGATGGGTTTATATGAAGATTCGTACGGAAATCCTAACTGGAAAAAGAAAAAAAAAGTTGAGTGAACAATCTGTAAATAATTGAAATATTTATAGTGATGGTTTAGCCAAGGAGTTAGGAGGAGGTAACTCTTCGCAGACGAGTCACCTTTATGTACCTATAAGTAACCAAGTCACCTCTAAATTTTTTATCCAAAACACAAGTAATTAGGGAAAGGTTACTTAGTTTAGAAGGTCCTTTAATAGTGACAAACAAATAAAGAGTACTCCCTCCGTCCCCCAAATAAATGTCTTAGTGAAATAGTCAATTTTTTCACACCATATTTTACCATTAATAACTTTAATTATACTTAATATTAGAGTAAGTGGTTTTGATTTTTTAAAAGTACATCATACGAGAATTCTAACGATATATCATGTGAAAATATATATTTTTATATTATAAGTTATTAATGGTCAAATATGGTATGAATTTTTTTTACTATTCCAGTGATACATTTATTTAGGAAATGAGGGATTAAAAAGTTTCGCGATCGTACACTTCATGTTGTAATAATTATACGAAGTCAAGAAATTGTATAAAATTTTCTGACCTGATCGAGAAAACACATGCCAGGTAGTGCTCTAAAAATATCCCTCCTCAATAATGTCACATCAGTCCAAAATAAGAATTCGTTTTTAATATTTTAAAAAAATACGTTTAATTTTTGTAAGCCACAGGTTTCATTGGTTGTCCTATACATAAAAAGAAAGATTTTCAAGTTAATCGTATGTATACTACTTTCGCTCTAATCACTCGATCTGTTGGCGTATTCTTTCGAGGTGTCAATGTCATTATATTGATTGTTTTGTATGCCTATATTATTCCTATCCACATATTATGTTTAAGTAGTACTACCTCCATTATATATTTGACCTTTTTTTTAAAAAAATTAACCATCAATATCTTTAATTCTGAGTAGTTATGCATTGATGAAGTTGTGATATTATGAAAATACACGTTGAAATGAATCCAACAATCTCATACGATCATATTTGATCAATAATGTTACTTCAATTTGAACGTTGAAAATACTCAATTTTGATTAAATGAATAGGGACATGTACAGGAGGGATTAAAAATACTCTGAAACTTTCTCAAATTTATAATAATATCATTTAAGGAATGAGAGTTTGAATATGATTACACTTGATCGGTTTTAGACGGTCCATTTTTAGTGTGGGATACAAAAATGAATAATCTAATAATCGGATTTAATAGTTTAATAATTAATTTAACTTGATTTGTTTCTTGTAATTACTATTATAACGTGTTATATAGAATATAAATTTATATTTACTTATATTAAAAAAAAATCGATGGTCAAAATGCTGGAATATCTTGATGGGTGAAAATATTGAAAACTTAAAACTTTAATATGACTTGAAAATATAGAGTTGGAGGGGGTGAAATGGATAATAATTGTTTTTCTTAAGTACATATACTAATAAAATAAGAAGTATATATATCTAGTGTTCTAATTTGTTTCTTGACTTTGCTCACTTACTTATAGTCGTTGCGAAAAACAAATGGATCACCAGCAGACAGCTGGAGTAATTAATTTTGGTACCACATTTATAAAATAGTTTTTGTCCGAATCACAACAATATACACAAATAAAAAATTATATAAAAAAAGCCTTTTGTTAAAAATCCCGAATGAAATAATTATAAAAAAAGATGGTTTGATTCAGAAAGAGAATGCGACAATTCCTGTCAATGTCTAAAAAAATAATTTAAATTTGGAAGTCAGGAAATAGAAGAAAACAAGGTCCTCAAATTTTCTGGTTTTGCGCTGTTTTTCTCTAGCTAGCTGGAGAGCAAAAGTGAATGAAAATCATTTTCACATTAAACAAGTTCAAGTTGAGAAGTAGAAAGAAAAATCCGAATCTAAGTTAAACCTTAATTTCCATAAAAACAAAAACAAAAATGTTAGCAAAACCACTATAAACCCTTGATGGTTTAGGTAGCAATTCCAGTGGCGGCCACAAATTCCCACCAAAAACACTTTCCATAAAAAGAAAGATCTTCATCATGATGAGTACGGAATCGTCTTCATCTTCATCGTCTTCGGAGACATTAATGAACCAGAACCAGAACCAGAAGGAGAAGCATTACATCGGCGTACGGAAGCGGCCGTGGGGAAAGTTCGCAGCAGAAATAAGGGATTCGACGAGAAATGGAATCAGGGTTTGGCTCGGAACATTCGACACCGAGGAGGAAGCCGCCATGGCTTACGACCAGGCGGCGTACTCGATGCGGGGCTCGGCGGCGGCGCTGAACTTTCCGGCGGAGATCGTCCGGCAGTCGCTTCAGGCCATGATGATCAGCACCAGTCCCGACGACGGGTCTTCTCCGGCGGCAGCCCTAAAAGAAGCTCACAAGATGAGAAGCAAATCCAACCGCTGCAAGATCAAAGGAAAATTGGTGAAGGTCAAGGTTGATGATCAATCTGAATCTGATGATGTTCTGGTTTTTCAAGATTTGGGACCTGATCTTCTCGAAGAACTCCTGTCTGATTCCATGAGTTCTTGATGTGTGTAAGTACATATTTGCAGAAATCTTAGCCCCATTTTCATTCCTTTTGTTTTTTTCCATTTATGTTCTTTTCAAGATTGTGCTCACAAATTCACACTACAAATTCATGATTATTTCCAGATTCTAATTTGTTGCATCCTGGGTTTTTTATCAGTTCTTGGAAATTATATTAGCTAGGCTCTGAGTTTGAAATGGTTGTCTGCTAATCTGGGAAGATTAAAGTCATGTGGTCCTGTTTTTGTCAAATTAATTGTAGCTAGGCCAATTAAGCAAGCAATTCTATTATGATGATATCTACTTTTGGGATAATGCTGTATATCCTTTACATGCAATTATATTAAAGTGCAATCCTTGATGGATGGTGCTGATATTTCTTGTTTTGGGTATTTCCAAGATACTGTTTGATGACAGTTACTTCAAAGGTAACTGCTTAAATATTGATGATGGAGTTAGTTATTTGCAATTGGTTGTTTATGAGACTTTCATATACTAAATTAGAGAAAATGTTATAAGGTTTTGTTATTTCTTCTTCTAAGTAATTAGTTTATGTGTTCAATCTCTTGCAACCGCACAAAAAGTAAAACTATAGTATACTAAGGCCCTGATTGCTTGAGTTTATTTTGTTAGTGAACTGAATTGAAGTAGATTGAACAGTATTGAACTGAACTAATCTACAGAAAACCTGACCTAACTAAACAAGCATATAAACTACGACCTGTTTTACTAGCTATAAGATTATATATAGTAGTATACTGTTATGAGTGACTTTCGTGACTTAGTGACGATTGATAATATATATATATAGAAGTTGATATTCTAGAGGTTATTATGTCTTTTTATGCTCGGCTACATGATAAAATCCTTTATGCATGCATAAACTTTACATTCTAAACACACACACATATACACACACACACATATATATATATATATATATATATATATATAGTAACTTTTATTTTTCAAGTACTACATAAATTTATCAATATCTAAGTTAAGATGTAAAAAAGTCTAGCTAACTTGAAAATTTGTACTACTATATATGATGTTGTTTCCATACTACAAAAGTAGTGTTTCAAATTAAAGACCGACATCCTGATGATGATGACGGTTATTAATGGTATTGAGCATTTTCAAGATCGCTGTTTGCTTTGATGATTTCATTCCTTTCCTTGTCCAGATCAATATATTTCGAATATACTACTGCAACTAGAGCCACACATTGGTTTAGACACTCTTCAACTATACTAGTAGAGCTCTAGCTACAGTATATATGCAGACATATATGATATCTAGGACTCTAATTTTACTACACAACTATATAATTTCCACTCGATCGGTTGATCATATGTCATTTAGGTTAATCAGTGTATGTATAGATTAGCATTAACTTGAGTTGTTTGTGATTTATAGACTTAGGCATGTAATTTGCATGAGTTTTTCAGGAAATCAGTTCAGTGAAGTATATTTATTTATTTTTCAGCTCAGTTCGGTACATTTAAAAAAAAATCAAGTTTGATAAATATATTCAATTTTTTTTTCCAGTTCAATAAGTTTTTAATTAAATTTACATTTTTTTTACTATAGATGTGCAATGGAAAATGACAAATTTAAATATTTTTCATTCAGTGTCTGGCTAGGAAATAATGCATCAATTATAGTATCTTCTGTGTGTAGGAACTATAGCACAAAAATGAAACAATATAATGATAAGAAACAAAAAACATATGCTTTAAAATGAAACAACATAATGTGATAAGCAGGGCCGGTCCTGGATTTTTAGAGGCGGAAGCAAACAAAAAAAAAAGATGTCCCCCACATATATGTAAGTAGCAAGATTATTGCTTGCATCCTCTTTTTTGGTTTTCTTCTTTAACATTTTCTCAAGAACCCTTTTATTCTTTTTAACATAATTTTCATGAGCTTTAATCTTCTTTCTTTCGAAGCTCCCGAAGCACACTTTGTTTTTCGCTTTGACGACTCCATGAACAACTAAAACTATATAAAAAACTAAAATTAAATTAATAAAATTGACAAGAACGATATGAAAATACGATCAAAACATTAACATGAAATTACTAACCTCAAGAATCAAGAAGTCAAGATCATCAAAGTTCCTCTAAAATCATAGTTATTCAAAAAAATAATCTTACAATTAGTTTTTCAACTCAATATGTAAGCAATTTTGATCAAGGACCTTTGATTTTTATATTTGAAATTCAAATTAAAGTCCAATGCGTGATGCAGACTGCAGTAAACTGCCGCAGTTGTTGCCGGCGTTTTTGTTTAGAAAGGAAAAGGGAAAGATTGATTTTGATTGGATTCTTAGAATTAGAATAGGAAAAAACAATCTCTTAAATTAAAACTCTGATTAACTTACCTTTTATTTATGTTTTGTTTTTATTCGTAGAATATTGGGAAGATAAATGAGCCTCAAAATTTGTCGACAATAGTAAACTCGTACGTATTGCAAACAGTATCGATTTTAATATATATATATATACTATATACAGTATAATTAAAAAATGGGCCCCTATTTTTTGGGCCCATTTGAGGGCCTCAAGCGGATGTGTAACTTGCGTTGAAAGAGGGCCGGACTGGTGATAAGAAACAGAAACATATGCTTTAAAATGAACTTTACTAGTACCTTTATCAAAGTCACCCGTGTCTGGTAATTAAGTTCACTTCACCGGTCATTCGGTTGAACAAAATGTAATCAGCAGCAGTTGTATTGTGTCACTGAGAACATCCACCGGTACTCAACCGCGGAGATTTTCTCTATCTTCAAAGATTATACATGTTCTTAAAACTTCAACGATGAATCCGATTTGTGTTAGAAATGCAATCTGGTCGGGCACAGATAAGGTTTTCTGATGTAGTCGGCCTGCGCGAGACCCAACCTATAAACCGCATGAGTACTTCAGAGGAGAGTTGCCATTTTGAGTCTATCACCTTTAATGGGGAATGCTACAGTCCAGTTTTACCTTTTTGACTGAAGGTTCAGTCAGTAAATCACAGCCATAGATTTACCCCATACTCCATCTCAACCATTCAATTTAAATAAGGAATTAAAAGAACATTTTTCGGTGATGACCGGCTACCTCCTCAGCCCCTTTCGCCCTTCCGCCTCTCTTTCGCCGTGGACGATCTCCACGATTTCCAACGCCTTTATAGACAGCACTACGACGGGTAATTCCGGCGAGGCGGCGTCGTCCCCGCGCTCACCATCGTCGACCACTGCAGTTCGTCTATCTCCGGCGGGGATGGCCAGTTCAACGGCGACCTCAGCTGCCGCAACTTCACTGGCGATTCTCCGGCGGCGAGCTCTGCCTTCAGGTAATTAATTTCTCAATTTCTTCTTCCTAATTTCAATTTTCAATCGATTAAGGCCTAGTTTGGGAATAGTTGGTGCCCTAACTCAAGGTACGATTACTTATTCGTTTTTCGCATGATTTATTTACACAATGCGTAGATTTGTATGAATTTTGATTTTTGACCATTGTGCTGATTCATTTTCTTGGTTATCCCCAGATATTGAAATCTTTCACTAGGTAAAATTTTAGTTTGAATATATACTTCTGTTATCCCCTTTGTGCTGATTCATTTTCTTGGTTATCCCCAGATGTTGAAATCTTTCACAAAATCTGAAAATTTCCAAGGTTTTTGCGGAATGTATATGCTTGTTAAATTATGCTTTGTTTGGTTGTATCTTTTATGTACAGTTCAAAGGGGTGATGAACTTGTAGGCTTCATATAAGAGGAAAGATTCCAGTAGAGATTGGAAAGCTATCAAAGCTTCATTAACATGTATGAATGATGTGTCACAAAGAGGGGTGGTACTTTTTGAGTTTAACTTATGCTTCCAATGTTAAGTGCCAATGAAAGTGCTGTCCTATAAACTTGTTCATGTATGACCAAAGGCTGGGCAGAAATTGCATTCTTAATTATACATACATTAATGATATCTATAATTCATCTTTGGTGTGTTTAAAGTTGTGTATGAAGTTTTAATTGTATTATTTTCAATTCTGCTGTAATGTCAACAGAAAAACTTAAAGTGTATGCATGCGCGATGCGCCTACCAGATGAGAAAGAAATGTTTATTTATGAGTCTGCTCTCTGCTAGCAGAAGTCATGTCTCTACTTAATTTGAGCACTATTATGGGAATGACTTTACAGGGTGATTGAACTTTAAGATACTTGTGACGTTAGATGTGTTTTCTCTCTGGATTGGACTTAGTTGTAGAAATAGAGATTCTTGATCTGTTCAGTGAACACTTATCTAACAGCTAGAGATGACTAAAATAAAAATATGCATCCAAATAAGACTACTGAAAGCTTAAGCATATCTAGATTTTCACAAATAATTCTGCCAGCCATCAATCTTTGCTAACACTGCTGTAGAATTGTTTAATTTATACCTCAACTCAACCGTAGGTGTCTTTGTCGGTGATGATGTTGATGTTGAATGTGAATAAAACCATCTCAGAAGTTCTTAGTACATGTCTTGATATCTTGATATCTTGATTTTGATTTTGATTTTTGTTAGCTGCTCAAGTAAAACACTTGGAAATTTCCTTTATATTCCAAAGTGTCATTTTTAAGCAGGAGAGAATTTGGTTCACCTGAACCTCTGCAACATAAGATTTTGATTTCAACCAAGCCTCCAAAAATTTGATTGCAACATAAGATGAAGATGAAGATGAAGATGTTGGGGATTCGGAGCCTACACATCCTTTCTCACCTCCTGGAAATTACGAGGTCGGTTATTTATTAACTGCATATCAGTTTAGTTTGCTGAAACTTTGCTAAGTCCTATCATTACTACATTATACTAGTCTTGGTTTGTATCTTATTCTGGTTGAAATTAAAGGATTCAAATACGTAGAGGAAGCATGAATTCTTGAATATTTTGTAAATTTGTTTTTTTCATTCTTGCGTTTTCTTAGTTATTCAGTCTAGGGTTCCAAATACTGCAGGATACCTTGATGGCAGAAGCTGACGCAGCCTTGCCTAAAAGTTGTTTGGAGCACTCTTTTGGGGCCAGATTTAGTTTGCAAGCCAAAAGGAATGTTTCTTTTTTTATTCTGAAGATATTTAGTATGAACAAAGTATTCTAGGAACCTAGAAGGTGCTCAGATTCCTGCATCAAATTAGGTTTGCAACGTTTTCTTGCACTGCATTGTGAAAGGAAACCAATATCTCATTAAAGGTAGATTGAACATCAAACTTACTCGGAGTAATAGTCAAATGTTTGGAATGAATCATGAATACTTTTGTACTCTGCAACAAAACAGAGTTTATAGGTGCACACAAGATAGAGAGCTGGCAAAATTTTCACAGACCAAACTTTTCAAAAAGTTATTACATTTCTTGCATAAGTGTATTACCTCTTACTTCTTCCTTCAGATGATCAATCTCATTCCCAGAATTATCCAAAATAGAATTCAGTTCAAGCTCTCTTTTCTCAACCTCTTTAAAAAAACTTTTGCAAATTCTCTAGCCTGGGTTTTAAAATGCGAAATGCGGTAAAATGCGATGAGGGACTGCATTTGAATAACGCGGGATGCGGTAGTAATGCGATCGCATTCCGGTTCGATGCAGTACCTATGGTATACTCAATATATATACATATATCACATATAAAACATATGCAAGGCAACTTTTCAAATCATCACATGTGAAGTTAGATTCATAATAACTTCAAAAATAGCAAATAACTTCCAAGTACCAAACACACGATAATAATATCAATTCAAAGTCAACCAAAAACATCTAAAAAAACAAAATGACACAAAGACAACATAGTTCCTAAGAACTTAAAGCTTTAACTTCATGATTTCAAATCAAATTATTTTTAAAGATCATCAAATTATGTCCCAGCACCGCATTTGTTCAAATTGTGACCGCAACCGCATTACGGTTGCGGTGGATGCGGGGTGGATGCGGCCGCAACCTGGAAAACGCATCGCATCCTATGCAAAATACGGTTACCCACCGCATCGCACCGCATCCCGCATCACACGACCGCATCCAACCGCATTTTAGAACCCAGTCTCTAGCGTAGATTCCAATTTGGAAATTCGTGACTTTTGCTCATATTCCAACCTGGACACATGTAAAAAATTTATCTGGATAAGAAATTTGTTGATAGACAACCAAATAGACCAAATGAATGAAATCCCAGGAACAGTCCAGTTCAATACCTAAACTATGTTAGAATTTCATTGATGTCATGCTCTTGTGAGCAGGGCAAACAAACCTTTATGGGAAAAAAAGATGCCAGGTATATCATGGTAAGACAAGCTAACGTAACTCTCTGAAACACAACTTATAAGTTATAAGGATAATGATACCACATGCATAATATGACTAAGTGACAGCAATTGCATTAATACTTTTTCAAGTAATCCTAACATAACACATTAGTACAAATAAACAAGAATACATACTGGTACTTCAGTTTTGATTGCTGATTTAGCAAGCTGAGCTTTTGATCAGCCATTAACTGAACAGCCTTGAGCTGATTTTCTTCATACTCGCGTATGTTGTTTACCCCCCAACAGACTCACTAAATTCCTGGTAGATTCCGTCAACTATAGAATTGATCTTCTTTTCCAGGGTTGAAATCTTGGAATTCCTTGAGTTAATGACATTTTCCAACTGCAAAAAATAAAACCATAAATCAGAAGTCAAAAGCATTTTGCAGCTTGCAAACACAACCGAGTGTAAAATTAGTACCTTCTGAAGTTCAGGTTTAATCCGAATGATCTCATTTTTGGGATAAAAAAATGAGAATTATACTAATGAGAATAATCCGAATTATACTCCTTTGTGCAATAATACAAGCCTATCGAGCAATTTTCTAAAGACAAGGGAAATCGTGTAAATTGCCAAATTCACCAATATCCTTAACATGTTCAAAATCTATAATAACATATGAATCACAATAGTAGGATAGATGTTAATTTTAGACATGTTCAACGTGTCAAGAACAGCAACATACTTATCCTTTTTCTAGTTATTTATCTACCAGGAGCTTATTTTCAAAAAAAATAAAAAGAATCTACCAGGAGCTTGGCATATGCTTAGCTACACTTGAAAGGAACACAAAAGTAGAACAGAAAGAGAAGAAAATACTACAGGAAGCATGAGCAACTTATCAAAACCATATTGTGAAATCATTGTATGAACAAATGTTTAGATGTTTTACCTCCAAGTATGAACTGGAGGCATATTCTGAAATCATTGCATTATATCCAACCTGCCTGGGACTTGGTTAAGAGCTCACGAAATTCTGAGGACAGTACTTGAAATTCTCCAATCTCCATCCTCCCCGGGCCAGGTGCAGGCTTAAAAAAATTAAAGTCTTGGTGTGAGCCCCAGTAGGCTTGAAGTCATCATCCAGATTATCCATGTCCTCTCAAACACAAATGGTTTGGTCCCGTGAACGGCATTAAACCAAAAACACGAGAGGTTTTAATAGCTCTTGCAACCTTTCTCTGGGATCTTAGTCTAGAATAACAGGAAAAGTCAGAATAAACCCCCATCAAACATTTCATTATACTTGGCGGATATGAATTGCAAAATTTCAATTGCTTACCATGCTTCTCTGGATTATTCAAGCCAGAGTACAAAGCAGGAAATCCGCCGTCCTTGTAAATCTTGCGCACAGCAACGCTCAATTCGTCTCGGGTGTGATGTCCTCCATTTTGAATTGGTTCGATCTGAAAGGCGGAGGAATAAGGCAGCGGCGGAGTTTCAAAATTGGTTCGATCTGATTAGGGCTCTGTGAGCTCCGGTCAGTAATTAATCACGGGTCTCGAAGAAGAGCATGATCAACTGAAAGGCGGAGGAATAAGGCAGCGGCGGAATTTCTCTTTCTCCGGTGAGTTAAACCTGCCGAAAATTAAAAACAAAATCAAAAGAACCGGCTACAGAAGGTTGAATTTTAATTGGAGATGAAAACGTGTTAAGTTTTTATTGGATAAAAATTGACTGAAGGTTCAATCAAAATGAATAATCTGAACCGTAGAGATTTCCACCTTTAATTTGTATCAGAAATCATGGAAGATGATAAATGAAGAATGGGATCTTCAGTTAAAGAAAATGTAAGAAACGGTAACTTATTTTAGGACTACTAAAATTGGAAAGGAATGCATACATGCATGCTGATCAGATGATGGAGATCACAACAGATTATATATGTTCTTAAGTAGCTGAAAATTTGAAATTGGAAACTAATTAATGTAGTTTCGACATAAGAAAAATGATCGGAACATGTGACTAGAAATTCAAAGAAATTTTTTTTCCATTGGTTTTCCAACTTTCCAAGGATAATTTTTGATTTCATATGATACAACAAAACCAAAATTCATATGTATCAAAAGTATCTGGTATATAGAGTCAACACCTTAATCAAAACTATAAAAACCTACCTTCAAACTATATACGCATTGAAAATACATAACCCAAGTATCCGATTAATCATATCTGATCGAAAAATCCAAATCTAAAAATCCCAATCTACTTTGTGATTGAGTAAGGATTTTGAATAATCAAATATGAAAAAAGAAAATAGCTACATATCAAACGTTTCAAATATAAATAATTTGAAAGTTTGGTAATCATTCAAGAACATAAAACAATAAAAACCAATTAAACACGGTTTCCCCTCCATCCAAAGGCCGGCTAGGGTTCCTACATAAGGAGGTTTTTGGCTAGACATTAATATATATATATATATATATATATAGTAAGTACACAATTATACCAGGAATAAGTACATTCAATGGAGACTATATATATATATATATATATATATATATATATATATATATATATAGTAAGTACACAATTATACCAGGAATAAGTACATTCAATGGAGACTTGTCATTATTGGTCACTTCTTATGCAAAATTTTAATTAGTCTCTTTTTTTTTTTTTTTTTTTGGATCAAACCACCATTGGCGTGGGAGGATTGTATTGGCTTCCTCATGCATGCCGTAAAGAACTAAATAAAAAAATACAAATTCGCTGCCAAGCACAGTGCGTATACGAACTAGAAAGCTTAAGTAAGGGAACTAGGGGTGGCTAACAACACCCAATGCAAGAGATAACTCCACAAGTGGAGGCGATAAGTAAGACTCTAGAGAAGTGTCTAACCATCTAGAAATTCTAAATCTTCCCTGTGTCTAATGTCGGTGTCTAATGCCGGTAACAACATATCTATAAACTACAATACAAAAACTACAACTAAAACTAAAAACATGGATGAAAAGATAAGGTAAAAAAACTACAAGCCTTTCCAACCAATGCTGGTCTCACTGGCTGGCTGCACACTGTATACATAGTATACAAATATCAGATTACGCTCAGATATTATCTTCACCTTCCGGGTAGTTTCACAGTAAAAGAAACATCCGATCAGTTCAAACTGTATTAACTTAAACCCTCACTTTTCAGTCATCTCACGGTAAAAGAGATTTTCCGAGAAAGCAAAAAGAGAATATTAAGTACATGCAAAAGCTATCTAACACATATGAAATTGTCAAACAGCTCCAAAGGTCTATAGATCTGAAGCAAAATCGCCAAAAAGTAAGTTACAAACTACTTATGACTCGGATTTCTCCTAATTGCTTGACCAGATCTGAAGCAAAAAACAGTTTAACCGAGCAAAAAGGACCCGTCGGAAAATCAGAATGGGCAGATACATTTCATCTAATATTGCATCAAAAGGACCTGAATAAACACATTCCCTGATGAGGAAACTGGAAAAAACCAAAATAAATTAAACTAAAAAGTAAAAAATAAATAAAAATCAGAGATTCCTCACTGCAGGTCACCCGCAGAGGCAGATTTGGCCAGACAACCATCGGCGCGTCGGCGGAAGTGGAGGCTTTCCCGACGAGATCTCAGTGATGGCGGGGTAGCTTGGCTCCACCTATTGTTTCCTGCGTCATTTGGCCCAGTCGGAAACTTGATCGAGACGTCGGTGAATGCCCGGATCGGGGACGTCAGAGCCGATATGAAAATAAGAAGTTGTGGGTCTCTCCAATTGGACTCGGGTCACCGAGAAGCTGCCGGATCGGGGCACCGTTGCTGTCGTGGCGCCGCTATGATGATGACGGAAGTACCGACATGGGGCCAGTGGGTCGGAAGGGAGGGTTACCTCGGGTGGCGGGGAGGGGAAATGGTGGTCAGATTAGCTAGGTAGGGGGTGGCGGGGGTGACCGGCACGGCGGAGGATGCCCACCGATGGAGATTTGGGGGCTCTATTTTTAGAGAGCAAAGACGCTCTAGGAGAGAGAAAAAGGGCTATCCCTCTGTAGCAAAGACGCTACAAAAATTTGAATTTTTAATTAGTCTCAAAAGTTTAATACTTTAAAAGATAAAATGTAAAGATCAATACATAACGGGTAATGATCAGGCATGAACGCGAGAAGATCAATAGTAATATACTAAATGATCATGTTTAATATGTAAAAAATCAGACACAAAAGTAAAAAAAAACAATATTTTTGCCAATTGTATCAATTAGGATCGTGCTCTCTACTTTTTTTCAAGTAATGTTTCACATCATCTTAAACCAACCCAATATTTCGTGAGATATTGACTTGAACCCATAATTTCAGCTTGCTCCAAATTAACTTGGGCCCATATCTTCATCATTGAGCCCGGGTATCCTCCTCACCTCCAGTTCCCAACGGCTCCAACGATACTGCATTATTCCGACACTTCCCATACACATTGGATAATCAAATGCACAAAAATACAAAGCAGCCTAATTTTTCTGGCCTAGGCATATACAAAATTACCAAATAGATAATATCCAATAGACAACTTTAATTTTTTAAAAATTAAACTAAAGTACTAGTACAAAGTAAATAATACATTATTCAAGCATTATGACCGTTTTACCATTAAAATAATCAAAAAAAAGTCAATGAAGTCTTACTCTATTATGCATTAGCACTATACGAATTTAAAAGTGGGACCAGATTAGTCTCAATTATGTCAAATGTTCATAGTTTAGTTTATCAACATAATAAAGCAACACTAACCACAATAGAAAGCATCTAGACATCACCTTGGGCTCGTTGGGAGTAAAATCCTAGAGTAAAGGTAATTAATTTTTCAAAACCCCCTATAATTTTTGCCACATATGAATTAAACTACGATAAACATTAAAATCAAACTAAGTGGAATTTATATTGAGAGATTTTGAGTGTGTAAAGTTTTGGTCGGTGACAGTGAAGTTGCAGGTATTGATAGTATTAATTTGGTGGCGTTGGAGTGAAAGTGGTGCATGTGATTATGTGGATGTTAATCTATAGTGGCGAACGGTGTTTTTATCAATCGTGAGTAAGAAAAATCCGAATTTAGTAATAAATATGTAACCGGGTAAAATAAAAAGCCAAAATTTAGTGATAAAAATGTAAATAGGTAAAATTATTTTTGCATTATCATCTTTTAAGGTCAATATGCTGTCAGAATTTCATAGTCAATATCGAATACCAGTTTAGAGATGCAACTTATTAAATCAATCTTATAATATAACCTGAAAATACCGGATACATGTGCATTTTACTCAATAAATATAGTTTTATACAATAAATTAAACACAAACCGTAGTTGGTTATGATTTCCAAATAGGGTCATAAATCATAATGATCAACTCACAGTTGGTACCTAAACACTGGTCTATAACTAATCAGATAGATTCCTTTATAATTTAATTTAAGTTGATTAGTAGAAGAATATAATTAAGTGTGTTTAAAGTTGGACCAATCACTACTTAGCACTAGTCAACACGAGCATGTCAATACACTAACCTTATCTTTATATGCCACAAATGTAATCTTTTTTGGAACAAAAGCATATATGTAATCCAAAGCTAGTGATGCTAATCCCATAAACTAATCAGAGTTTAATTAAAGTTATAATTGAGTGGGGTGCTTAGGGGATCTACGGCCCCTAGAGGGGGCAGTAGGCTTACTAGGTGTAGTACGGCAGTTCATCGAACCATGCTAATTAGGCTGTCAGACCTTTTTTTAGGGTGGTTCTATTTACACCCCTTTCTTTCTATTTGCACTCCTTTGCTGAAATCAATGCACTTTTAACTTTTTCTTTACCCATTATCGATGTAATATTTCATTATTTTATTATACTTTCTTTTATGAGCTACTTTAATATTTAATTTGAACCATATTAAATCTAAATATTGAACTAAAATCAATTTTTTAATTTTATAAGTTATTAAATACTAAAATGCACACAATATGACTATTTTTGTTTAAAATATACTCAAAATTATTATTCATTTCAATTAAATGGTTAAAAAGAATCCTAGCAATTTTAAATAATTAAATTGTTAAAAATGTTTATTAATTAGGAAAAAACAAGAAAAAAATCTGTTAGTTACAAAAATATTATATTGATGGCACAATTCGGAAAAAAACTAATAATCTGTTAGGAGGATAATTAAATATCATAATTGATATGATTAATTATCATATTTACTAAATTATCGTTGGATTAATTATTTTCTTATTATTGTTTTCTATAAATAGATTTGTAAACATTCAAAAAATCTAAATGAGAGGTTTTATGTCATCATCACAATTATTGGAATTCAAAGTCTAAAAACATTATTTTTATAAAACTTCCTCTATTTATTTTGATATATAAATAAATTATATAATTATAGTAATAATCTATTAATAATGATTTAAAAAATGATATAAAAGAAATAAAATGAGTTGTTAAATATTAAAAAAATGAAGAAAAAATAAAGTAAGATTTAAAAATTAATAAACTAGATAGTGTGTTACTTTTTATCTTTCCAATGTTGTTTACACCCCACTTTTTGGTCAAATGGGGGTGTAAATAGCAACACCCCTTTTTTATTAACGGAACACACACTCGTAATATTTGTTATTATTTTTACCTTTTTATAAAAATATATTTTAAAAAAGAGCGTCTATGTAGAAAATAGTTTCATATTTGTTCTCAACCAATTTTTTTTTTACTTTCTTTTTGTACCAAAACTTCTTAATTTCATACTTTTCCTTTTAGATAAAGAAAATGGCTAGAAAATATATATTTGACCTTAATAAGTTCTTAATTATAACTAAAGAGTAAGTAATATTCCTCTTTTACCCCTCAAAACTTAATACATAATATAAAATATTTTCTTGTTAAAATCCAAGTCAAAATCAACACAAATATTTTTTTTGAAAAATTCATTCACTATGTTGGGAAACGCCCCAACCGCTTATAATTAGTGTAATCAAAAATATAGTCTGGCTAGGTATCCTATCAAGGATATTTAAACTAAATGCTAATCAGACTAATTGTCCTATTACAAATATGAGATCCAATAAAAGAATAATATCCCCTCAGGAATATACTGCCACCAGCAAAAGCCATAATCTGCTTAACAAGTGATCCGCATCCAAGCATAATCAACCCTGTTAATTAGGGATCTTCAACATCTGCGAAACCACGAGCACGTTGACCTATGTAATTCAAGCGTAAACACCTTGATTCAAACTGTAAACACCTTGATCCAAACTGCAGACGCATTGAAACACAAAACCAAGCATCCAAATATAAGATCCGGAAGAAGTAACTGAATCGCGTGAACCTCAATCTAGATATAGAATGAGTATCAGTTTCAATCGCAAGGATCGGCATAAAAGAAAAAAACTTATTAAAAACTTCAGATCCAAAGGATCCAAAACATATGTATGGAAATTCCACACTTATTCAAAAACAAAATTTAATAAAAACAGTTAAAAGATGGCTTCCCCGTCTCCCAGGAAGAAAGAAGAACTTTTTAAGGTTTAGAGAGGTTGGGCGGCCGCGAGGAGAGATGGATTTCTAACTCTGGAAATTTGGTTGGGACGAAGAAAAAGTAATAAAAAAAGAAGGGGTCAAAATATAAAGTAAAATTGCGAAATATCAATAAAATTGATATGGCTTGTGGTAAGATCGTTTTATACATGTTTCTCTTCATTAAATTCTGTGTGTAATTACTAATTAGTGGTGGTTTAATTACTGGAGAGGAATTGTTTATATGGATTAACAGGAATTGTTTATATGCGTGTGGTGTGGTGTGATGTGTTTGGGGGGATTAAGGTAATGAAAAGGACATTCCAACACGACTTACATATGTCAGTACTTACATCTCTTTGATTAAAGCATCAACTTTTGATTAGTAAAACTATGCATGAATCCTTCGCTAAAGCTGTTCTATCCGCTGGCTTGTCCACTAATTTTTACACTACTCCTTTTCAAGTACTCGTAAGAATTCTAATGGATTCTTGTGATCTTACCATCCAAATTACTACAACTACCAAATTTATCTGCAATTCAATCTTATTTTGGAATGTTATTAATTTTGAAGTTATCAACTGTTTGCTGATCACTGAACTTAAAATTAATGTATTGCAAAATAGAATCAGCATGACTGAATTAACCTGAATTTCACAAAATTATATTTTGGCTTAAGTGAATCTAACTGATCTACAAATAAGTTCGGAAAAATAGGACATTATATGATTTTGTATAGTAGATTAGTTCAGTTCAATTTAGATAACCGAAGGGAAAAGACGGTGAGAAGATCGTACTAACAGGCACGTGAGAAAGGTCGGCCTTTGGGAAATGTTAAGCGGCGGCAACACAGAAATGAAACAAACTCCATGGTCGCTTTCTGTCCCCGCCTGTTTCCTTTTCCATGTGCAAAGCTAACTTTCAAACACCATCACGCATGCATGCCTAATTCATCCATCCATCCATCCATCCCCGGTGAAATCGTAAAACCCCCGAGACCATGAATGGAATTATACTTTAATTTCAATTAATTTTTTTTTAAAAATGGTGTTAAAGTCGTGTTAATTTCAAAGTCTCATAAAAGATGTTAATATGTTTAACATGAAATAGGCCAATTGAGAAGTTAGCTATAAAATACAGTATGCCGCAAAGTCTCATAAAAAATAATATGTTTAACTTAAATTATTTGGATATCAACCAGTCCTAGGTTGTTATCAGAGAGTTAAACTCTCTAATACTACCTATTAGGAGGGATTGTGGTCTGACACAAAAGCAACTGTGTTAAAGCCACCAACATAAACTGCTGGCAGTGAAAGGAGCCCATGCCAAAGGATTTTCCTAAGGGGTCTAGTTATTCTAGCTAAACAGGGAGGAGTTATCGACAATTTGTGTGAGCAGGCATTGGTCAAATTGGGTAATGTAATTAATAGAGAAGTTATTCCTACAAAAAAAACATACTTTTGCACCAATTACGGTATATGCATTTTCAAAATGAAATTCAAACTGTTTATGGCAGATTTAACCCATCTATGCTTCGCTACCATTCTTGATAGACATGTGTCAGTGCAATGGAGGTTCCAGTTTTAATTCGTAACTAAAGTGGTGAACTCCTCTATGTAACAACATTTGTTGAAACCTAAAAGGTTTTGGAAGCCTTGTTTCATGAGCACTCTGTATGGGGAGTAGTAGGAGGTTGTGGTCAGAGGTGTTTCTATTCAGAATTCGCCTAAGCATGATTCACATGCTACTAGAAAGTGTTTGATTCTCTTTATGTTCGTCTTAGCGACCCCAATGATGATTGTAGTATTATCTGCATACATGAGATGAGAGAATGGTTGTACTCCTCGGAGTACCACAAAACTCTCTAATTACTAGATTGTACAAAGTTCTTTTAGTTTATTTTTGGAAACTATTGTGGTGGTGGAGTTTTTTATTTCTTTCCTTAGCTCTATAAACAATTAAGATTGGTTAGAGGCCTGCAATCTAATGAACTATTACACATGATGTGGGATTAACCACTAACATAAAGATTCAATAACCAATGAGGCATGAAGAAAAAGGGCTATCTAGCTGGTGCTATTTAAGGCCTAATGAGGGTATACTATCGAACGTCTAGAAGAGATAACCCACTCTCCACTTCGACGTATACACGACTAGTAAAAATCATTTCCGGCACACAGAATAGTAGCTAGATTTATTTTCCAAGTATACACCTGTTTCTAACCCTGCAACTAGTAAAAAGTTTTTTAATACCCCTAGAGAATGCTTTAGTAACTAGGTTATACAAGTAAGGTCATATAGAATCCTCTTGCTTGATTCCATTGATAGATATGAATCCTTGTAATTTCTATACTTCCTACGTCCCTGTTACATTTGCACATTTTTATCTTTTTCAATTGAGTTAAAAAATATTTGATCATTTTATTTTTAGATGTGTGAAAAATTAAGTTAGAAAAGTACATTAAGAATACATGACATTAAAAGATCATACATGCTCAAAGTTATTAATAGGTTCATCAATTTTATATCAAAATTAGGAAACTTTGACTAAATGAAAATGTTCAATTGAAGAAATAGTTGGGATAGATGAAGTATTATAAATATGAATTACAATTAATGGATCTGTGATGAAATTTACGTGATAACCAGTAATATTAAACTATATTATAGGAATAAGTGAAAATGGATATTTTAGAAATACAGCTCATGAGAACATCTATAAATGACATTTCATCACGTGACTAAATAATTATTTTAAAAAGAAGGTAACTTTGACTAAATAAAAAAGTTAAATTGAAAAAACAGTTGGAGTAGAGGAAATAATAAATATAATTACAATAACTATGGGCTATGTCCCTGTTTACCAGAGCTTATCTGTAGATCATTTCAGTTCAGTTCAGTTCAATTCAATCCAGTTCAGTTTAGTTCAATTCAGTTCAGTTCAATTCAGTTCAGTTCAGTGAAAATGCAATTTGATGAAATTCAGGTTAATTTAGTCACGCTGATTCCATTTTTCAATAATCAATTTTCACTTCAATTCAGTTCAGTTCAATTCAGTTCAGTTCAGTTCAATTCAATTCAGTTCAGTGCATCAAGAAATAAGCTCTAGTAAACAGGGCCATCGTAAAGAGATTTTCGTGATAGTCAGTAATGTTAAATTATATTATTGAAAGAACTGAAAATAGATATATTAGTAATACACCTCATATAGATGACAATGCATGTGACTAAATAGTTATGAAACAAAAATTGGTTGATTTGACTAATAAAAAAGTTAAATTGAAGAAACAGAGTGAATAGAAGAAGTAATAAATATAAATTACAATAATAGATACGTTATAAAAGTTACGTGATATCAGTAACATTAAATTAAATTATTGAAAAAAGTAAAAATTGATATTTTAAAAATACATAGATGACAAGTCATGTGACTAAATAAACATTAAACAAAAAATAGGTAACTTTGACTAAATGAAAAAGTTAGATGAAGAAACAGTGTGAATAGAAGAAGTAATAAATATTACAATAAATAAATCAGTTGTGAAATTTAAACATTAAATTATATTATTGATAGAAGTAAAAATAGATATTTTAGTAATACAGCTCACGAGAATAAATATAGATAACATTTGATGTGACTAAATAATTATAAAAAAAAGTAATTTTGACTAAATAAAAAAGTTAGTTTGAAGAAATAGTGTGAATAGAAGAAGTTATAAATATATTGATAATGAGATTTAATTGACAGTTAGTAATATTAAATTGGAAGAAGTGAAAATAGTTAATTTAGAAATACAGGTCATGAGAACATATATATAGAACATTTCATGTGACTAAATAATTATTGAACAAGAAATATGTAACTTTTGACTAGATAAAAAAAACTAATAAAGTTTAAAAAAATTGTGTGAAAAGAAAAACAGTAAATATTAATTACAAACAGATCCGTAATGAAATTTACGTGATAGTCAATAATATAAATATATTATCTTTGAAGAAGTGAAAATAGATATTCTAGAAATGCATCTCACAATAACATAGATATATATGACATTTCATGTGACTATATATTAATTATCAATAATATGTGCATTGTCAACTTCACTGTAAAAAGTAATTACTTTAAAAGAAAAGTCAAAAAAACATTTCTAGTCTTTCCATTAGGTGCAAAATGAATAAGATTAGGTGCAAAATGAATAAGATTCTAGTCTTTCCATTTACTACTGCGTGAGTGCGTGTTTTGGATTGCATGGATCTTGTTTAATAACTGTGTTCAGGTGGGGGCGGTAACTGCGAAGCGTTGACTCGAATCTGGTGAGTCAGAAATCCGTTACTACCTTCCGAATATGGAAATGGAAATCGGAACCCATATTTCCAAAATCCAGCAGCTCCCATTTGGCGTGTTCAAACGTAAAAAAAAAAGGTAATCAGTTTTAATTCCGGTGATTTTCATTTTGACTGGGATTCAGTTATAATTCAATCCCACTCATTAAATATTTTCCAGTTTTTGCTTGATTTGAGTTGAATGAGTGAGCTGGGTGGATTTTAATGACGTCAAAAAAGAAGATGCAGGCCACCTGTTCGATGATTTGCCTGCATGGCAGAAAAGGAAAGCCAAAAAAAGGAAGAAGATGGTGGATTTTGATGGGCATGCAGAAAAGGTAAGTTGTGTAAAACAGTAAATGATGGAAACACACACACACACACAGTAGCCAATTAAACCATGCTCTCATCCCCTTAATGTTATCTCCTCCAGACCGCTTTATAAAAGGGGGGCCAAGGCTCAGCAAAACAGCAAGAACATGAAAAACACACACACACACAGTAGAGTTTTAGTGTTGATTGATTCTGATGGAGCCTGTTTGTGTTTAGGAGAATAAGGAGAGCTTGTTTGGTGTCATCTTTGCTTATCCCAAACATGGTGCCCCATATCCCACCTCTCTCCTCTGCTTTCCCATAGTATAACAACACACTTTGGACCCTCTATTTCTCTCTCTACAAACCATTCATTCATTTTCTCTCTTGTTCAAAAAGTGGGGCTTTTGCTCCTATTTCTTGCAAAAACTAAACACCACCACACCTTTGTTTTTGTCCTTAAGTGGGGGTATATATGTTGTCCTAAGAACTTGCATCAGTCCATCACATCTCACCATCATTCATAATTCATTCCTACCTGCTGCCGCTGCTTCTTCTGTTTCTGGTTGGTTCTTCATGACTTCTCTCATCATGAATTCTGTTTTATTTGCCTCTTTTCTGCTCTTTCACTGTCAATTTTCACTCACTCTGTGGTTGGTTTGTTTTGAAACTGATTTCAGGGACTGTTGCATGCTGCCCTTCTGTTGTTCCAAGAAAAAGGTTCAATCTTTTAGCTTTCTGATCATTGAATGAGATGGAATTCTTGTATATGGTTGTATCTATGTTGTGATCTGTGATTTTGATCTGGTTTCTTAGAAAGATTCCTTTTTGTGTTCTAAATCAGGGTAAAAGTCTAGAACTGCACATGATTTTGTAAAACTTGATTGATTGTCTGTTTCTTCCAATCTGGGAGTAGGGGAACAAGTTGCCTGATTGAGTCCGACAGAGGTCTATGGGCAGCACTTGTACTCATGTCTGGTTTTATTGTTTTTTTGTCATTCTGGGAGAGTGAAAAAAGAAGAAGTAAATCTTTCCTTTTGATTCCAGTGCTTTCATGGAAATCTGTCTGTATGGTACAGTTTGAGGAATGATTATTTAAGTGCTGCTGCTTTTGTTTATTTCTTATCTCAATCGTTCCCCATGTCTTAAAAAGAATGCTTTTGCTGCTTTTAAGGTTACCACTTTCTTGAAGTTGGAAGGTAAAGTTTTCCACTTTTTTCCACATGCCTGATGAGCATGATTTGTTCTTCCTTGCAGGATTTATAATAGCTTGATCATCCATTTGCTTTGAAGATCATTTGAATCAGTTGTAATCATGGGAATCCCAATTTTCGATCTCGAAAAAGAGCCATCTTCTGAAAACAGCTCTGATGTTACCAGCCAGGTTGCATCCACCATATCTGTCCAGCAGCCCTTTGTGGATCCTCGGATGAACTATAGACCACTGCCTCTCAACCTAGCCCTGAGCATCACTCAATCGGCGAGCCAGAGCGAGTCTTCCCCTGCAAATCGGCCTCAAATGCCGCCACCACAGCGAGTCTTCCCCTGCAACTACTGCCAGAGGAAGTTCTACAGCTCACAGGCTCTCGGAGGCCACCAGAACGCGCATAAGAGGGAACGCACTTTGGCAAAGCGCGTGCTGAAAATGGGGTATTACCCCGAGAAATATGCCAGCATAGCCTCCCTTCCTTTGCACGGCTCGCCATTCCGGCCAATACCTATCAAGGCACATGCTTCGGCCCATCATAGCAATGGCAATGGCAATGGCATGACGCCTGAACTCCGACCAAGCCTGCGTTTTGAGCAGTCATTTGTTCCTCAGCCACTTTACATGGAAAACCATTCTCAACACTTATGGCCTGGCAGTTTCAGGCAGGCGAATCCTCCTCAAGGCTTTGTTCTAACTGGAAATTTAAACCCGGGGACGGGGATGATGACTACTTCTGCTACCAATGCAATGGAGGAAGAAGATCCATCGGTGCCGGATCTCACCCTTAGACTTTAATTTGAAGGCATCTGTTGAGAGGAGAAATGGCATTAGTACTTAGCATCTTATACTTGAGTTTATACATAGTGATACAGAATGCCTAGAACTTGTGAGGTGAGGATATGGTTTTGTGAACAAATTAGTCAGCATAGGTGATCTGCTGTTTGATCCTCTGGTGATCATGACTAAGATGTTTTCTAGGAAAAAAATAATTCTAATAATAGCTTTGGATGGATTCTTTTTGTGTCAAATTTATGATCGCTGTCTATTTTATAAACGTGTGAAAAATATATCTCCATCCCTTTCATGTACCCTTCAAGCCACATTTCCATTTTGATCCGTTTCAAGCCACATTTCCATCTCCATTTTGGTGAAAACTTTTCACCAATAAAGTTTTTAACCACATTCATATTTTGATTTTTTTTATTCTCATTTAATTTTTCTCTCTGCATTTACACTTGCATAAATACTTGGAAAGGAATAAATGTAAATAATAAAATTGAGGCTCTAATTACAGGATACAACACAATGCTAGACAGAAGGAAATTCTGGCAAAAGAACAGAAGAAAACCTCATGATCGACTGGATCAGGTGATTCTCTTCCAATCCTCTCTAACACAAATCTTGAAATGAGATCACTTCTAAAGATATCTCATATTTTGCAGGAAAAAACCACAAGGCCCAAGGGCCTCGTGGTATCACATTAAGCACTCAAAAACTTCAATATTCAATGCCATGCAGAGATGAATATCCCAACTAATCCAAATGTCATGGCTCCTGTCAGCACACAAGGTGTTCTTCACTCAGCCTAACAGCTACTGGACATGCCCATTCTATTGCACAACAACTTGTTAGGTTAGTGAATTTAGATCACATTCAGGGGGCTAACTTGTGTTTCGTCTTGCTTGGCTTGCAGACCACTAACCTGCTCCTTGTAATGTTATCTTCGTTGTGGCAAACCTGTGTTAGCGACTTGTCGAAAGACAGTTTGAACACTAACTTGGATCGGCTGAGTAGATATCGATAAGAATTTACTAACTATAGACTCAAAAGACATTGTTCTTTCCAAGTTTTTTCATCCTACTTTGGTAGAATTTTTCTTGGACTCATTGTTTCTTCCCATTGTAATTTCATTGTACCACTCATTGTACACTCTTTGAACAATCTTTTGAGCTATTAAGGGCTTGGGGAACCAAATAAAATACCCCCAGCACTGGTGGTTAAATTTTTTTTTAAAAAAAGTTAGATATAGTTTGAGTTTAGTGAAAAGTAGAAAATGGTTTCATAATTTAGTGGTAAACTATCATGGAAACATTACTAGTTTACAACACATTTCTCATCTTTAACTTGTTCATGTTTAAACTTGAGTTTGTACCTATCATCCCTGCGCACCATGCATCCACAGCTTTACCCGTTTTTTCGCAATAGGCTGCATCAGTGTTTATGTGGATGGTTGGTTGTGTCCCATTTAAATTAGTAAAATAAAACATAATTGTTTATAATCAGTTTTTTAAAAATATGCAAAACAAATGTTTAAATAAAGTTGGCTGACTCTTTTTAATCAAATATGTTCTTTCAACCAATCCTCTGCATATATTGGCAATAATAGACTCAAGAAAAGGTATAATGTATAAGCTACATGTATTGTGAGTAAAATATTTTTGGAATATTGCTGAATATGGTCAGAAATATATTTGGAGATCCTGATATTTTTTTGCTATCTAGTCCTTGAATATTACCCATAAGAGTTCCATCACTAACTATAGTTTAGAATATGTTAATGTTTTATTTTATTTTATTTTATTTTATTTTTTACGCTGAAACCATCATAGATGAGAAAATTATTCATGACTCCTCAACCGAAATAAAAAAACATAACATAATACACATAAGCCCAAATAAGGGCATTAGTGGCTACAAGTTGCCCTAATGTTATATTTTAAAAATCTGAGTGGCTGAATAAGGTTCAATTAATTTTTAGCTAGGATTCTGAGCTAGATGTACCATGTCATGAGTTATATTTATCATAATATTCTTACAATCAAGAAGTTTATGTCAAGAAATGATGCTGGATTGCCTTTTGGATATTCAGGTTTCAATCTCTAAATATTTCTTATGTTTTGATAATATTGTTTGGAAACCTGAATCTACTCGAAATTTCACTCTAAATTCTTTATATGAGTGGCTAAGACAAAAAAAAATAAATTCTTATAAACATTTAAAAAGATTCTAAAAAGTTTGGTTTTTTTCCGTCCCTAAATATTCTATGAAAAACATTTTTACCATCAAAATAAAAATACCCTTAGACTTTCAAACTTAAGCGGATACGTGACCATAGCTGAAAACAATGGAACTTGCTTCGAAATTCCATTTCACCGTCTGTAGGTACCATTGAACGCCGCCGAACAGCGTGACTAGCGCCTACTACCATCGGGAGGATCGACACCAAATATGAATTTGGGCTGTCTTACTCTTACTTATTAATATTTTTTCATCTTTATCTACTTAGATACTATTTTGTTTAAAGGTTTTTATTTTAATAGTATATAAATAAAGGAAATGACTGCCAACTTTTGTTTTCTCTAGATTACGCTCATTTTACTGTGTTTAATGAGGCCCACCCGAAAGGACTCAGTGTATTATGGTGTTAGGCTACTGTTCTATATCAACTTGTAGCCAACTAGTTCGATCCGAATTAGTGGAAGCGTTAATTGAAGGGTTATTGTGCTTACCAAGATGTAGTAAAAAATAGACTTTTTATTTCCAATATTTAATTATAATTCAAAGCTAATATAATCCAGATTCCTTTAAGTTCTGTTCATTTTAAACTAAAGATAAAGGTAGTGCTAATCTTGAAATGAAGCCAAAAAAGGGGAGTTTAGTATTGGATAAAGGCATGGGCCGGGAATCTAAAGATAGAATGGATGGAGTTGGTATGTCCAAATGTGACGTATGATGGTGATTCACATACAGATTATTGTGAATTATAGATTCTAATCTATTCTTCTTACGCTTGATTCTCCTTTCTCCAGTTCACATCATTTGTGATGTGCGGTATTATTGTTTTTTATAGCAAATTATATTCAATTATAAAGTAACTATTTACGATTTTTATATTACCCGTTCGAATGAAGCATATACTCTTTAATTTTGTAAAATGACAATTGATTTAGTGTCAAATGATCAGTGCTCTGCCCTCAGACTATTCACCGGATCTGGGGGATGTTTCAAAGTGGCTGAGACTTGTCCGAGGCAGAAACTGTCTTTCGAAGCCTGTAAAACAGAACCCCAGATCTACCCGAGGGTGGCAGCTATTATCCTGTAAGGAAAGATATTGAAAACCTTAATAGCAAACATACCACCTTGCATTGCTGATATGGTGTGGTATTTATAGTAGTTTATGGTCCTACCCTGGTGACTCGTCATTGCTAGTCACCATTTTGTACTATGGGACAATCTCACTCATGTGTTCGTACGATCCGACCTTTCTCCCTTAGATGTTCTCACGTGATTAGGAAATTACCGGAAGGTGCTCACCAGGTGGCTCATCTAATATCATCATCAATTACCATATTTATTAGTATACACATTTAATTTACCATTTTGTTAGATTATGAAAATCTACTAATATTTCATTGAAATTCGATATATTTTACTATATTATATAAGCTCAATGTTATTGTATTTTAACACTTTTGATTACACTACAGCTCCTTTTATTATTTTCTTTAACACTTCCTTCATCAAAAATGGTAGCATGCCACCAGAAATATTAACCCATTATTACTAGTTTACTACTCTATCATGTAATACGAAATATCACATGCACAATAATTGTACAATAAAATGCAAAAACTATAATATATTTTTTGATGTCCACAGTTGATGCATTGAGTTTTACTTTATAGACTAAATACAATAATCACGATACTAAAATAAGAAATGACGCAGGATGATACCAAAGATTCGGATCTAGGTGACCTTTCAGGAAACTTTCGAGTCACGTGGAAGAGATAAGCATCGGCTCCTACGCTCACATGGACAGGAGGCACCGCTCGTACGGGGAGGTGACGCACACTGATGTTGAGGCAGAAAGAGGAGGTTCAAAGCGCCTATAAATAGAGGCCACAATCAGTCATTACAGGTAAGTTCTTTAACTCTTGAATACAGAGTTTTATCTTTCCTTTCAATACACGAAATTTCATCATCACACCGGAGCTACTACCATCGGGTAGCGCCGGGGGCTCGTCTTGCAGGCATCGGGAGAACAGGTTCCAAGCAAGTCCTATTCGAGGCCAAGGAGCTCGGATAGTCAGGAGTCATTAGCGAGCAGTCTGCATACTTCATCAGCAATCCACATCTAGAAGCCCTCAACTATCTGAGGCACCCGGTGGGACCCAACATCAGGGGATCTCACCCTCGATTCAAAACAACACATGCAGCTCGGCATCTAAAGAGACTGCCCGGACATTAAACGCTACTTCGGCGAAAGACAGTTCGGCTGAGGCAGGATCGCGCACAAGGAATCTCAGTTGTTGCAACAAACCAGGGGAAACGATTAAAGTTATGATTCACCAGGAAGCCTGGAGGCTTGAAGGTTGAGGTACGTAGGTAATTAACGTTATATTGAGCATCATTCAAATAATAAATAAAGACCTTTTTCAAGAATATTGATGGTAACTATGGGTTAGAGTACGAAAGGTAAATAGATATAAAGGATAGAAATGCAGAGGTAGATCAATTAGAGTCAGCTCATGAGCATAGGTCGGATACGGGAGAACTAGGGCTTTAGGTACATCCGAGGGGATAGATATCACATAGGGAAGTGCCGATAGGAAAGGGTTAGCGGTTCAAGGTCAGAGTAATAGGTCAGTCACACCAACAACATGGGGTCGGATGTCAGAAATACCGAAGGATACCGCCATAGAATACAGAGGGGCATCGGTCGGATAAACAGGGGATCGGAAGAAAAGCTAGTGCAAAAGAAACATCATAACTAACACTGTTTTGGTAAGAATTTCTTTTGCAGGTCATATGTGAGGACAAGAAGGAAAGAAGCAAAACGGAGAACGATTAAAGGCCTTACAAAGGCACAGGCGTGAGGAAAGAGTAATAGGAGAGCAGTCATTGGCAAAGCAGAACACCCCCGGAAGGAATCCCATGATTCGCATAACGGATCGGCAACGCCAAGGAAGGAGCAGCAGGGAGGCAGAACCCAAGGACTACACCGGATAGGCCGCGGCATCGGATAGGCACTCAAAGAATGAAGGGCAATTGACCAAACAGGTTAGAACTTAGATGGGGAGAATGTGAGCGAGAGGTAACCACAAGGACAACAACATTTTGGAGGGAAGGAAGTTGATTTAGGGAGAAGGAGGAAATGACAAGCAGTTGGGAAAATTAGTATTTCTGGTAGGGTTTCAAAGAGAAAGAAAAAGAAAAAAGGGGAAATAGGAAATAGGAAAAAAGGTTCGAAAGAAGGATATCGGAGAAAGAAAGAACAAGGGGAATGAAGGGAATCTTCAAAAAAAAAAGGAAAAGAAAAGGGAAAGAAGAGGGTAGGTTCTGATAACGAAAGGGATATCCGAGGAAGAAAGGGTAAAGTTAGGAAGGGACAAGGAACCGGAAAAGAACACCTTCGGATAAAAGGAGAGGGAAATAAAGGGAGAAAATAAAAAGATCAGATAAAGGGCATAAAGGCTTGAATAGGATAAGAAAAGAGAGGTTGGTAAATTACAACGACACTAGGGGGCTTGGATAACTCCAAGGAAAAGAAAACAAAAGGGCATAAGAGGGGGAGTGGTAATTGGAAAAAGAGGAAACGTAGAAGAATGGAGAGAAACATTACTAAGTAGGGCTGTAAATGAGTCGAGTCGAGCTCGAACGGACCTGTGTTCGAGTTCGAGTTCGAGTTCGTATTGCATGTTCGTGATCGAGTTCGAGCTCGTACGAGTTGAGATATTTTAGTTCGAGCTCGATTCGTCTGACTTTTAGAAAGTTCGAACTCCACTCGTGAGCTCGATAAAAATCGAGTTTGAACTCGAACTCGAGCTAGTTCGAGCTCGTTAAAGCATTAATGAATAAAACTTAATTAATTTATATAAAAATTTTATATAAAATTCTATTCGAGCTGCTCGACGAGCCTATCGAGCTGGCTCTTATGAGCTCGAGTTCGAGCTCGTATATAAACGACGAGCTCGAGTTTGAGTTCAAACTGGTCAAACCAAGTTCGAAAATGAACTTTGACTGAGTTGTTCGCGAGTTGTTCACGAACGGTTCAGTTCATTTACACCCCTATTACTAAGAGGCTGAGGGTGAAACAGCCATCCTTGGACAAGGAAAAAACCAGGGTAAGGGTAGAGAAGAAAGGAAATTAGAAAAGGGGTAGGATCGGATAAAGAAAGCAGGAAGGAAAAACGAAAGAAAATAAGGAAATAAAGGGATAAGTTCAGGAAAAGCCTACCTAAGATGAAAGGAATCTCAGAAGATAAGAATGGTAGATCGGATAAAAGAGAAAAGGAGAAAGAAAGAAAGAATGTAATCTCTGGAGTGATTAAGGGGATCGGAAAAGAATGGAAATAAAATAAGGGTAATTTAAAAAGAAAATTAATAAGCTAAGCGTGGATACGCCATAGCTCGGATGCGTGGATACGCAGGATATTGCATATAAAACAGGAGGTATATTGCAATAAATCGGCTTGGCGTGGATATGTCAAATGTTCGGATGCGTGGATACGCTCGGAACAATAAGCGTACTGGATAGTGCATTAGGAAAGCGTGGATACGCTAAAATTTGCATACATGCTGGATAGCTCGGTGTAAATAAAAGGAAAGCCGGGACCTCTGGGTCACTCCCATAATTGGTGCCCTGCAAAAAAGGTAAAGTTTCGGTAAGGCTAATCCGAGCATAAAGGAAAATGAGAGAAAGATGAAACGGAAATAAGCGAAATATTATTACAAGGAAGATAATAAATGTTGTTTATCCTTGGGTTATCCTTGGGTAGGCGTTCCCATGGTACTTGTACATTGCATAAAAGAAAATCTAAGATGAATGAGATACAAAAGATTTACAGCTATATAAAATCTTGATTACATGAAGAACCAAGATTGGGCATCGGAGGGCTCACATTCTTTGGGGCTCGGAGGAGTGTCAGAAGATGACAGACTGTGAACAATCGTTGCTTCCGCTCCAAACGGGGCGCGTTGCCCAAACTCCTCCCTCTGGTCTGAAATTTGAAGAGCCTTATTCTTGACAGAGGGAAAAGGTTTGAAGGTCAAGGGCTAAAAAATAAGAGGATTTTTCGTCCGATAGAAGGTAACATCAACCGAAGGCCTGGAGCTATCACCCGTATCCAGGAGATTCGATTCTCAAATTTTAAGAATTTTTCGCACTCTCTCCTGGATATGATCGGGATCAAGATACACCCGAGCATTTTCGTATCGATGAAAGATGAAATCTACCTCAATCTTTTGAGGAATTTGCTGCAAGGAAAGAGGAAAAGGATTCAGCACCCCGGATAAGATACATCGGCGCCATTCTAAGGCTTCGGAATAGGCAAGGTATTTAGGGCTACCTTGCTGAAATTGCCCAGATTCTTCCACATAGGTTATGGCATTCTGAATGGCGTCAATCATTTCAGAAAAGGGAAGGGCGCCCGTTTTTTCCAGAAAGAATGGACAAAAGATGAAAAGACAGCCTTAGGATCAAGAGGTGGTTCTGAAGTTCGTGATTTCGGAAAGTAAATCTTCTGTTTTCGGATTCCATCCTGGAAATAGTTTGGTTCCCTTGGCCCCTATTTTCCAAAAGATGCAGTTTCTCAATAGCTCGGGCATAATCACGCAAGACCATTTCAAACTCCTCATGTTTGCGACGGTAGAGATCTTCATGAGAAAGTTGCAATTGATGGAGGGTTTGGTAGATATTGTCAGAATCATCTACATGCAGAGAACCAAACTTCTTCCTTACAAATTCAAGGGAGCTGGAGATATCATCCACATAGGAAAATTCGTTCAGGAGAAATCCGAGCCCAATATCGCATAACCTCTTCTCTCGGATAATTGGGCTAGACTGACTCGAGGAAGAAGGGTTATCCGACGGGTGGAAAGGAGGGCGCAAATCCTATGTCAAGAAGAGAAACAAAGATAAGAATAGAGAAACAACATACTTGAGGCGAGATTTAAATGTGCTATTACAAGATAATATCCGACACATAAGTAGAAAGAATAAACCCTATAACAAGGCAAAGGGTTGTGAAGAATTCAAAAGCAGAATTACAAAAGTCGCTAGAGCGCGCAAGAGAGCTATGCATGGGGTTCCGTGGAAGATTGTTGGGTCAAGGAGTAGCCCAGGGTGGCCTCGGGCATCTGAACTGGAGATAGCCCATCTTCAAAGGGGGGCGCAAATCCTATGTCAAGAAGAGAGAAACAAAGATAAGAATAGAGAAACAAGATACTTGAGGCGAGATTTAAATATATTATTACAAGATAATATCCGATACATAAGTAGAAAGATTACCCTATAACAAGGAGGAGGGTTATGAAGAATTCAAAAGCAGAATTACCAAAGCCGCTAGAGCTAGGCAAGAGAGCTATACCTGGGGTTCCGCGGAAGATTGTTGGGTCAAGGAGTAGCCCAGGGTGGCCTCGGACATCTGAACTGGAGATAGCCCATCTTCAATCTCAATCCGAGGACTGCCATCGGCCAAGGAAGCATTGAATCCAAAGTTGCCCGGAACGGCGCAGCGCTCCACATATTCCCGGTTGCTCTCAGAAGATAGGTGTGAAGGGGACTTGGGGAAAACCCCGGCCGTATTACAGAAATCAACATCAACCACATGTCTTTCCTCATGAACAGTACTTTTGAGCTCGCTGATCGCCAAAAGATCGCTAGTCGAAGTAGGAAGAGAAGACGAATGAAGGGTAGCCCATATCCTGGGAGCAAGGGTTCGTAGGTTGCCTCGACGGAGCGCCCGAAAGCACTGCTCATACCTGGCCCAAGCCCCGGATGGTAGTAAGATTTCTGAAGCTCCAGGCGCCAGGGCCCGGGAACCCACCCACGGATCATCTTGTAAATAGAAGTTGCTTGCCGATGGTTGGCCTCCTTCACCACCTCGGTTACAGTATCACTAAAGACCTTGGAGCTAACCACCTCCTCCACTAAGGTTTCTCCAAAGTCCCTAAAGAGGGACTCATCTTCCAGAAGTTTCAGCTTACTCTGCAAAGAGGCTAACTATCCTTTAGAGACTTCAGCTCGCTTTGCAGAGCGGATTAACGTTCCTCTTCAGAGGCCAATTTTTCCTGGCACTGATCTAACATTTGCACAAGGTCGACATGGGATTCGTTGAGCTTATCGGTCAAAAGGGACTGGAATATGGGAGAGTCGCATATACTCTTCATAAAAGCACAAGCCTGGGTCAATGAGATCAAATTAATAAGAGAAAAATGGACAGAGTAAAAGAAGAAAACAGATAGACAAGACTTAAGGTGGAGCGGGCAGGTGGGCTCGTTCAGGATTCAGCCAGAGGGGTCGGAGCAGGCTGCTCACTGGCAGGAGAAGAATATTACTTCTGCTGAGGCCTAGCTGGTGGGGGGAGATTCAGACGAGTTTCATCAGTCCGGGCTCTCTTCAGAGACGGTCGAGGCCTAGAAGCGAAGTCTATAGTAGGCTCCAAGAAAGCAGAATCTTCATGAGGCAAGGTAGAGGAGTTTTTCGAGGAAGGGACCTGTCTCGACACCTTCTCAGCAGACTTCTCAATCATCCGGAGGCGTTGAGAATGGTTGCCTGTCATTTGAGGACCGGGAACTAAGGAAAGCTCCTCGAATAAATCTTGGGTTACTCAAAAGAAATAACACAGGGTAAGAGAACAAGAGATAAGACCCTAGGTAAAAGAAATAAAAGACAATAGTTGCAATGGGAAATCATGACGGAACCTTCGGAAGGCCATTCGGAGTAAAACCAAGACACTGTAAAGATACTCGGAGGATAGATCTCGAGAGGCCATCTGAATGCCCCATTTCCTTTAATCCAATACTGAAGAATGTCAATTGAATGCCGAGCAAGGGATTCGTGCTCGGACACTACATCCTCTGGAAGGAAAGATCTGGCTTCCTCAGATTGAAGGTTCTCGTTCCAGTAAGGAGTATGATAGGTGGATAGGTTGAAAGAACACTCGGAGTTCATCCAACTCTTAATGCAATCACTCTTGCCGCGTACTACCGGACTACCCCTCGGGTAAAAGGTAAATAACCCGGGTGCAGAAAAATGGGAAAGGGAAATTCGATAGAAAGATCATAATAGGTTGAGGGATTCGGTCACGTTGTGCCGACGATAAAGAAGGAGGAACCCAAGGACAGAAAAAAGCCGGAGAAATAGAAAAACTCTTAAGGATAGAAGAAAATAGAGGAGGAAAAGGCAGAGAAAGCCTGAAGTGGACATGTCGGGCCGGGAGGCAAGGGGCACCAGATTGGAACTGATCGTTATCTATGAGGGATAGCCTGGAATCTAAGGGGAAGGGAAGGAAAGAGTTCTCAGAAAGGCTTCTTACGTCCCCTGTAAGATCATAATAGGTTGAGGGATTCGGTCACGTTGTGCCGACGACAAATAATGAGGAACCCAAGGACAAAAAAAATCCGGAGAAATAGAAAAACACTTAAGGATAGGAGAAAAGAGAGGAGGAAAAGGCAAAGAAAGCCTGAAATGGACATGTCGGGCCGGGAGGCAATGGGCACCAGATTGGAACTGGTCGTTATCTATGAGGGATAGCCTGGAATCTAAAGAGAGGGGAAGGAAAGAGTTCTCAGAAAGGCTTCTTACGTCCTCTGTAAGCCAGGATATGGCTCGGAATCACAATGGAATCCGAGGGGGAGGATGCGAGGGACGCGGGTAATAGATCGACGGGGTCTCTTCACCTTCTTAACTTGATCCTCACCTTTCTTCGCCCTCTTAGAAGAAGAGACTGTTACAGGTTGATCAATGGGAGTCAGAGATCCCAAGTCAGAGGAAGAGTCATGGAACCCCTGATGAACAACTCTGTTCACAGGGTCAGACCAAGTGGTAGAAGAGTTAGATTGTGAAGGGGAGGTATCCATTATATTTTCAGACCTAAGGTTTAGATTAATGACAGAGGAAAGTCTTACAGCAGGCCTCACTAAGAAACAAAAGAAGAAAGATAGAAGAAGAACGAGAGGGAACCGGAAGGGTACCTGAGTTTGAAAGGACAGAGGGGGAGATAGCAAAAGAGGAAGATAGGAGGGATATTTATAAAGGCGGGGGTGAAACCAAGAGAAATATTGGGGGCATGGGAGAATGATTACACACAAGAAAAGAGAGAAACATTGGGAAGGGGGAATCGTGTAGCTGCCGAAAAATTGGGGATGTGGTAGGGCCCATTTCAAAGCGCGTAACAATAACTCGCCAGAATAAGGGAAACGCCGAGGCAAGAGAAGACAAAAGCTCTGCGGAAAGGAACCCTCAGACCTTCCGCCTTGGGGGGCTTGTGATGATACCAAAGATTCAGATCTAGGTGACCTTCTAGGAAACTTTCGAGTCACGTGGAAGAGATAAGGATCGACCCGTACGCTCACGTGGACAGGAGGCACCTCCCGTACGGGGAGGTGACGCACACTGATGATGATGCAGAAAGAGGAGGTTCAAAGCGCCAATAAATTGAGGCCACAATCAGCCATATATTCCAGGTAAATTCTCTAACTCTTGAATACAGAGTTTTATCTTTCCTTTCAATACACGAAATCTCATCATCAGATCGGAGCTACTACCATCGGGTAGCGCCGGGGGCTTGTTTTGCAGGCATCGGGAGACTTGTCTCAATCAAGTCCTATCTGAGGCCAAGGAGTTCGGATAGTCAGGAGTCATTAGCGAGCAGTCTGCATATTTCATCAACAATCCACATCCAGAAACACCCTCAGATACATCAACTATCCACATCAAGAAACTCTCAGATACATCAACTATCCGAGACACTGATTACTAGTGCAGATTTCCCCCGCATCAACGCATTTCAGTAACGGCCCATGTGATATTTGTTAAAATTAAAACAATCCCTATTTTTAATACTTTTATGAATAATGCATAGTATGTCACTTTTGCACTTTTACAAGTTACTATATTTAGATATTTAAAATTTAAATCCCAGAAATTAGTAATAATAATTATTTCAAAGATGTTGTAGACAAGAATCATCCTATCCAAATCAAATATTTACAAACATAATATACAATCTATATCACCATTTATGTTACCTATAGTAAGAATTCATCGATCACCACGATAATAATTAAAAGGTAGATAATATTTATATTTTTCCTTTTTCTATTAAGAAAACTTTAATAATGAACGAGTGAAGACCGAACACTAATACATTTGAAAACGTGAATCTTATTAGTTATTTGATGTCTTTTGGGCTAGTCATTCGCCTTACGAACAAGACAGTCATTTTTAGGGGTGTGCATGAACCGGTCCGGACCGGAAAAATGGACCGGACCGGACCGGAAAGTAACGGACCGGAACCGGATATAAGGGATTACGGTCCGGTCTCCGGTCCAAGCTTTTTAGGAATTCCGGGTCCGGTCCAGTCCGGTCCAAAACCGGGTATTTTCCGGTCCGGACCGGATGGACCGGTATTTAATATAATTTATGTTTTTAAATATTTATTAATTAATTTATGTGTTATTTTATTTTTGGTCATTAATATTAATATTATTCTATCAATTAAAATTACATTTATTGAAATTTAGAGATTTATAAAGGTGGTTTTTAGTTGTTATAAATTTTTTACTCTCGTTTTTTTTGAACAATATTAATCTTTTGTGAGACCATTGCATCTTCTTTTAATATTTAAAAATCAGGCAATCATGTTTCACACACTCAATTTTAATATAACTCATTTTTGTTATAATTTTCATATTAATAAATTTTTTGTAGTAAAAAAAGTTTAATTTTTAAAATAAAAATAAAGTTTAAAAAATAAAATATTAAAATTCCGGTCTAACCGGTCCGGTCCGGTCCAAACCCGGAATAATTCTGTACCGGTCCCGTTCCAGAATATCCCCTTTCCGGTCCGGTCATCGGTCCAAGATTTATGGGCATTCCGGTCCCGGTCCAAACCGGTTCCGGTCCGGTCCTGGTCCAAACCGGTTCCGGTCCGGTCCGGGTCGGACCGGTTGCACAGCCCTAAGTCATTTTGATGAGAATGATTAAAGTCAAGTCTCATTGTCCTTTCTCTCTCCCAGACGCTTCCTCTCCCCCCAAGACCAGATCTAGTTTTTTCTCCTTGGCGAGGTGGCCGCCAACGCTAGTCGGCGGTCAGGCCACCCCTTCCATCCCTCCCCATAGTATAATCTGAGCGCCCTATCCTTCCTTCACCTGAAAACCCCCAAATCCTTCCGACCAGTTACGGTCTCCCTGATCGTCGTCGCCGGATGACTAGATGTACAGACCTGCATCTGCCCCAACCACCTCACCGCCGACGCCGATCTCTACACGACGGAGTGACCATCGCTCTCCCAATCGCTCACTCGATCTGTGGATTAAAGAGTCGGCCGACGTCACAGATGTCGACGACCAGCACGCCATCAGGGGCCACCGGAACAACTAGGAAGAGGATACCGCCCAGATCCAGAGCTGAGCTAGACGGGCCTGTGTAAGACGCGCCGGACACGCGCAATCGTTCCGACCGCATCTGCAGCTCACGCGCCGTCGCGCCTCTGCGCCACCGTGCATGAGCTCTCTCCTCTTTATCCGAGCTCCTCACAATTTGGGTAGGATCCGAGATAAGGGTTTTTATTCTTTTTCCATTTTCTTAGGTTTTGTCTTTTTAGATTTTCTATTTTAGGGGTTTTTCTCTATTCTATTTTCTGTTACTTTAGGTAAATTTAGGTTAATAATGAGGCTGTCTTTTCTGAGCATTGGGATGGGACAGAGACCACCTTTTATAGAGAAATCCTTGTGGCAATCTCTAGTAGTAGCTATAGATGGATCTCTTGCATGAACTGGGGCTTTTTTAGGATTAGTCGAAGTGCTTAATAGACTAATTTACTGTCCAACCTCTCAAAGGTACTGCTATCTTCCGGTTGTCAAGTGGCTCCAGACTCAATGGGTTTCAGGCCGAGGTTCAGGTAGACAGTCTTTGTTCTTAATAGATACGACATCCTTTTTTGGCTAGGAGAATGTGGGGGTGAATTCTTTGGAGTCCTAGAATGTTGCTATTTGGTGTGAGATGTTTCTGACTTAGAAGAACGAATTGATGAGGTCTTGATAAGCCACTGTGGCTCTAGTACTTGCAGATTTGGATATAGATGATGATTCGTATTGTTACATCCTTAGAAAATTTATATGTAATCTCTCACATTGCCTCCTTCGAGGAGTTATGATGTACTCGCACTAGTCCTGTTAGGATTAGTTTAGTTCACTTATCGTACGAGATATAGAGAAGATTAGAAATTGATGTTTAGACATTTCTCTGTAATCTCTCAAAATGCCTCCACTTGTGGAGTACTTGTATTTTATTTCTTTTGCTTGTCGGTTTTGGGGATTCCACTTACAATATCCCTCCGCCTTCGGCGGTTTAGCCTTAAAAAGTCTTTTGGGCTAGTCAACGCCGCTTCAATATCAATGTTTATCAATATCAACGATAAACGTGAAAATATCAACAAAAATTAGTGACGGTCCACTACCGGTCATCGTCAGTCAACTTCTACCCAATGTCGGTCAACTACTGTCATTAAGAGTTTGGCTTATCTACACAAGAAGTCCCTCCGGTTTTTGTCAATTTTAAAAACAACTCCACCACCCATTATGGGTGTATACTATGGGTCTGACTCGTTGTTAGATTGACTCATTAAAATGTTTGTGTTACATGTAAATAAATGGATGCCGAAATATAAGAGCATTGATTTTTGTAATGAACAATCATACTATTGTTTCACAACTAAAGCAACAATAATAAATAAATTACTGTAATTATGTGTTCAAACACCGAATTTTAATTAAATATATCATGCATATAATTCCAACAAAAATTATTACTTGAGAACATGAAAAACACAAATAGTTAACATTTGCTCCTACGTGAGGTTCTTGGTCCTTGTTTTTGCTCATGCATTCAACTCACTGCAAGTCTGAATCATTAGAAATACTTAAGCCAAGGGAAAGGTCCCCATTGGCTTCTTTTTCACCCTTATTTTCATAAAGAGATAAAAGGTATGACAGTGTCTTCATAGTATGTTTATCTAGCACGAACCAAGTTAGAAAAAATGTTCTCATAAATCATAATACATGATATGCATATAAAAAAATTTGGCACTTCCAATTTATAAAATTTATGGGTTCTTCACACGGCTCGCATTGCACCATGACCGTGTTACAATTCATTAAAACCTTCAAGGGTAATATAGTAATTCCTTGAGTTAAGATGAACTGTGTTTTGTCTTTTAGCTAAGAAGAAGTGACTATATGATAGAGCTGAGGTGAGATAAAAGGGGAGAAATGGTCCAAGGCAGAGGTACGAAATGCAAAAATCAGAGAAAAGAATCTAGTTTGTTAGAAAACCATTAGATTATTCTCTCTCCTCGTTCTTCCCCATTTTTCTTCCTCTTCTCAACCTAATTTCTTCATTTCCAGTACTGTATTTTCAGTCATTAAAGTTGTTTAATTACTAAATAATACAGCAATATTTCTGCAGTTGTTACAGACAGGCCAAAGGTATGAAAGTCTATATATATAATATGCATGTGTGATGTCCAGATCTGTTAATTAATTTGATAAATTGATTTAATCTGTTGTAATCACTCAACTTATAATCACTCAACTTTCATATGAGCTAATTTTTGTCCATTCCATTAAATCCTTCAATCATATTTCACGTCTTATCATTATTGTAACATACTAAACATTCTCCATCGATCTCTCTTGTCAATAATTAAAGTGATGCTGACACGGTGGCTTACGTAATACTATTGCATCAAGCCATCTTATCGACGATCCTCCTATTTTTAAACAAAAATTGGTAATGGAATTTTTTGTTTTATCTGTTTATACTTTAGTGATGATGAGTATTTATTTTCCCACCAAATAATCTTTGTATATTATTTTTAGTGCACTTTGAAAACTTCATAATTTGATCTTTGACGTAGCTTTAGAGCAGGTCAATACTGCAATTCAATAATTATATTTAGTATTAAAGACTAAATCCAACTTTGTTATTGGTAATCTCTACGATACCATCAAAGAAGAGGGGAGAAATCCAAATTGAGTACCTTTATTAGTTAGAATGGATAAACGAATATCAGTATAAAGATATTGAAAAAAAAGGATGAGTTGAACTTAATTAGAATGTAAGATGATTTGATACACTTGAACATAGCACTATTAACAAAGTCTCAATTCCTCCCATTAAATAATTAATTTAATAGGTAAAAGATCAGTTTTAAAAGTAAGAATATCAGACATGAAAGTGAAAAGATCAGCAATAATACACTTAAAGGTTCTACATATATAATATATAAAAGATCATACTTGAAAGTGGGAAGATCAATATTTTCAAATTAAAAAAATAAATCAATATTTGTTCCTAGTCTCACGTCTCACCGGTAGACCTCCCAACATTATTTTGATTGAAATTGTCAATCTAATCAGATGATCATTGACAGGTTTTTTTGTCATTTGCTCAATCCTTTTCATTTGTAAAAGAAAGCCACGGTTTTTCATTTCTGATTTCTAATATTCTTATTATTATATGATCAACGAAGAAACTATGAAATAATTAAATAATTAACAAGAGATCCATGGAGCTCAGTTACAGCCTATTACCTATAAATACACTATTGTCGTCTACATATTAGTTATCTTATCTTTGTCTCTTCTCGAATCAGTTTGTCAACTCTGAGTTTAACCATTTCCATTTTCATGATCCAAGAAATGGAAATTCGCCGGCCTTTCTTCAACCTGGCTAAAATCATGTTTTTTCTCATCACAACATCAATAACAGCTAATTCAGACCCTCAAACCAATCTGGTAAACAAGGGATGCAGCCAGTACAATGCTACAAACATCAGTGATTTCTTCGAGAACCTCAACGCCACGTTTCTCGACATCAGAAACCAACTGTCACAAGAAAGCAAGCATTTCGCGACGGCTCAGCAAGCAAGATCTTCTGATCCGGCTTATGTCATGGCTCAATGCAGGGACTACCTCTCCACGCCGGACTGCGTTTCTTGTTACAGTACAGCGGTTTCACTGATCCGGAATTGCTCCGGCGCCAATGGTGCTCGTGTTATATATGATGGCTGCTTTCTCAGGTAATTATAGCACTCAAGAATAAATTAAGTTAAAACAATGATATTATTCATTCTTTTTGTTGCTTTTCTTAGCTGAATTTGAATATTTTGTGTGATGAAACTATAAAAATTAAAAAGATGATCGGAATTAAAGTATGAATTTGATTAGCGACAGAGGGAGTACAGGAAAATTGAGGTAAGATAGTCGAGGAGACGTGGTCCATATTTCTTGTAAGCATTATTTTGTTTTCAATTATTGTGCCAGACTAGCTAGCAATAAAGTTTTGTTGCACGTCCATGAAAAAGAATTTAAGAAGATGTTGATGTTGTTTTTATCTTGATAAATTCTCCATGTCTCAATTGGTCTCACTAAATGTTCATACTTAAAATGTAAAAAATCAATCTTGAAAGTGAGAAGATCAACAATAATACACTGAATGATCATACTTAAAATGTAAAAAAGTTTGATTCGAAAGTAATAATATATCGACATTTGTCTTTAGTCTCAATTGAATCAATTATATGTGGCAAAAAGTTGGTTGGTGAAAACTGAAAAGTTTATGAACTAGATTGATGACATGTTCTCCACAACTTATCACAAGTTTTTCAGATCAATTTAGTGTAAAGTGTGACTGTCTTAAAAAGTTTTTTAAAAAAATTACTATAGAAAATGTGACGGTCTTAAAAGACAATGGGGTACTTGTAGAGGTTTTTAATGATTTTTTTTTTCCGGTTTAGGTACGAGAGTGCTACGTTCTATGATCAGACTACTCTTCCAGGGAATTCTCAGAAATGTGGCAATCAAACTGCATCTCAGCCAGCTAGCTTTCAAGCTACTGCTGAGAGCCTGTTAAAGGATCTACAGCTTGCAACGCCGCGAATCAGTGGATTCTACGCTGCATCGAAGAGGCAGCTGAGCGCTGGCAGAGATGCGGTTTATGCGGTATCCCAATGTGCCGAAACAGCAAGCCAGAGCGGCTGTCAAGACTGCCTGACAGTAGCGTATGGCAACATTCAGGGCTGCTTGCCAAATACCGATGGAAGGGCTTTTGATGCAGGCTGTTTCATGAGGTACTCGGCAACTCCCTTTTTTGCTGATAACCAGACAATCAACATCACTCCATATCTAGCAGCAGGTAAGATGTTTGTAAGGCTAACTTTATCTAGCAGCAGGTAAGTTGTGTGTAACAATCCATGAAAACTAAGAAAATCCTTAGCTATTAAAAATGTGACACAGCGTGCTATATTGAAAAACCCGAAGAAGATCTTGTGTAAATACATTTCAGCTTTTACCTTTCCATTCATGATATCAAATGTTTCCGCCTTTCCCAGGAGGCTCTGGCTCGAGCAAGAATAAAGCGATCATTGGTGGAGTAGCTGGTGGTGTAGGCCTTCTCATACTTGTACTAGCTTTCTTGTTATGGTATCAACTGTACAGAAAACCAAAGAAAGTTCATAGAGGTAATTTGGCTATTCCTGCAAAGATTCAAAATAATCAGTCAAAGCATGCATCATCTATGTCTATTTTCTTCTCTTATGAGTATATAAAACAATAGTTTCCCTCACATTCTTTTCTAGACAAACATAGCATAACATAGTAGTGTTGATTTTTATCTACCAGGGGACATTTTGGGTGCAACAGAGCTGCGGGGTCCTGAAATGTACAGCTACAAAGTTTTAAAAACTGCAACAAAAGATTTTAGTCAAGAGAATAAACTTGGAGAGGGAGGTTTTGGTGAAGTGTACAAGGTACTATATGATCCTCTTCAGTTTATATTCCCTTAAGAAATTACCCTTTGTTTAGAAATGTTTGTTAACCTTCGACAGTACTGAAATATCTCACTCAGGCTTTTCTTATCATTTTTTTCACTGATTAATGATGATCACTACACTACAGGGTACTTTGAGCAATGGTAGCATAGTAGCCGTGAAGAAGCTGAACATCTCTACTGGAAGGGCAAAGGCAGAATTTGAAAGTGAAGTTAGACTTATTAGTAATGTTCATCATCGAAATCTCGTGCGCTTACTAGGATGTGCAAACAAAGGAGCAGACTTGCTGCTCGTGTACGAATACATGGCTAACGCCAGTTTAGACAGATTTCTGTATGGTATGTCACATTTCATTACTCCTATAGTCTATGTATAACTTAAATCCGAAAAATAATAATTAGACAGAAACAACAAGTCCTTTCATGATTTTATCGTTACCTGAGAATCTGCTTTATGATGCCCTCGTCTTAGGGCAAGCCAGGTAGGCTCCAAGAACTGTCTTTTCTTGATATCCTCTAAAATCATCTCTTTCTATGCTGACAGGAGAGAAAAAAGGGCATCTCAGTTGGAAGCAGCGGATTAACATCATATTCGGGACAGCTAGGGGTTTGGCGTATCTGCATGAACAATATCATGTTTGCATTATTCATCGTGACATAAAATCGAGCAATATCTTACTAGATGATGATTTCCTACCAAAAATTGCTGATTTTGGACTTGCAAAGCTTCTGCCCGAAGACAGAAGTCATCTGAGCACTAGATTTGCTGGCACCTTGTATGTTAACCTAACCATGCCTTTAACTATTGACCCACAGAACAGTTTTTTAATGAACTATAAAACTATATCAACCCTAAACTAATAATTTGTGGTTTGAAATTGACTGAATGCATTGCAACAGGGGATATACTGCACCAGAATATGCAATTCATGGACATTTGTCAGAGAAAGTTGATACTTACAGCTTTGGCATCGTAGTTCTAGAAATCATCAGTGGCAGAAGAAGCGGTGACATGACAGTTGAGCCTGCCAGTGATTATCTTCTTGAGCGGGTAAATCCGATGTCGTAACACCTTCTTTCTTTTCTTAACTATGCATTGGCTTGTTTGACACTTACTGTACATTCTCATTGTGATGCAGGCATGGAAGCTGTATGAGTCAGACTCGCATCTACAGTTGGTGGATGAAATTTTGAACCCTGATGACTACAATGAAGCCGAAGTGAAGAAAGTCATGGAGATCGCTTTGTCCTGCACTCAGTCACAGCCTTCAGACAGACCTACCATGTCTGAGGTTGTTGTCATGCTCTCAAGTGATCAGTCAGTCGAGCAGCATCGGCCTTCCAGAAGTTCAGCAGTCATCTCTGACAAAAGGCTATTGAGAGACATATCAGCATCAACTGAAACTGAAACTACATCATCACACTCTAATGCTACTGCTTCTTTCACTGATTTCACTGGTCGATAGAAGATACAAAAACCTGAGAATTCTTGAAATGTTTTTACACAAATTGTATACGCAGCAGGCATTGTTTCCTTCAAGAAGAAAATATGCATGAGTCATACCATCATTACATTAGTTCAATTCCAGAAATCACTCTCTGATAATCAATACATAGATCAATACGATTTTTCTGAACGATTTAGAAATGTAAACATGTCTCTTTTTTCATGTGTCAAACAACTAGAGCTGAACCGGTTCAAAGCCAAGATCGATGGACTTATTCACTGCATCCAGCACCAGCTGAGTCATTCTGCTCATTTGAGGCCATCTAGTGTCTGGTTGACACTTCTTGAATTTAATGCTCTTCACTAACCTTGCAAACTCTTCAACCATCAGAACTTCTTGCTTAAGCTCATTAACCACTAGAACTTCCTGTGATTTCACATTCCAACCAATGTGTTGATCCACAAACTTGGCACCAGATGTGAACCTGAAAGTAGCAGAAGAGTCTTCATAAGGGATTACCAAGTCTTGAACGCAAAGTGTACCATTTGAAGCACACACGGTCAGATCCTGGCTGTTGTCGGCAAGAAAAGAGCAGTAAAATGTCGCCACAGTTTCCGCTCCCCAGTTTAAGGAAGCGCTGCATGACGTGATCACTCCAGCAGAGTTTCGGGCAACTGCAGGAATGGCAGTTACAGTTGTCGGCAGTTTCAAGTTCATTGCCCACAAAATGAATCCAATGCAGTACCACCCTACATCTCCTAATGCACCAAGAGCATCCAAGTCTGGTTTTAGCCTTATGTCATTTTCGAAAAATTCTGGACTCCCCAGGAATGATGATGATGCATGGATCTTCAGACAGGCAACACAAGTACGCTTTTGTTAAGGTTCTATCGACAATACTAAATTCTTGTAAGAGAAAAGGAACCTTCTTTGTACAGAGAGATTAAGAAAAGGGCCATTCATCTAGTAAATCATGAAAATATGACTCGGCTAGTTCCTCCATTGAGGGCTCATTAGATAATATAATCAAGACTCAACTCCTATTTTTGTTCCTTCAGATAGACCTAGGGGACGAAAGTCGAAACAATAACTGAGGTATACAATGTTTTAGCATCACCAAGACAAAACAATTGAAACTTTACATACGCTTAACCGATGAAGAAAGAGATCATAACCTTAACACAAAACTCAACTGATACATGAATTATGTTACTACCACCCAAATTTCGTTAAGTTCATTGTATCTACTTTAGCATCTGCAATCAAAGATGTTAATAACTAAATATACTTCTCAAGAACAATACAGAGTCAAAGTGTGCAAACAATCAGTAAAATAATAACAATTAACATGGCCAGTTGTCACTCAAGCAATAAATCAAACACATGATATGCATGGAACTAAACAGACTTCGTACCGCTTTGATTTGTCCAGTGACATCAGGATCAGAAAGAAGCTCCTTCATCTTAGCAGTTCTTGGATGATGGTACCACATGCTGGCATCCATGAACTGAACACCGCTATCTTCACACGCCTTCAAGATCTCGTCAAGCTCCGCAACATCCAGTGCAGTTGGCTTCTCCAGCAGCAGATGCTTCTTTCTCCGAGCAGCCAGGACCGCCCACTGCACGTGGAGGCTTGTGGGCAGCGGCATGTACACGGCGTCGACATCGGGGTCATCCAGCAGCTCGGTGTAGCTGCCGTACACTCTGATGGCAGAGCCGTTAATGTCCTCTGCAAATTTGGAGGCCTTTTGGATTGAGCGGCTGGCTATGGCGGCGAGAGTGGAGCTTGGTGATGAGTTTATGGCTTTGGAGACCTTCTTGGCAATCACTGCGCATCCGACTATGCCGAAACGAATTTGGGCTTCGTGATCACACATTTTTGCCTGAATTTTTTGATCAACTGAACTGCTGGATAATGATTCGCTAAGTCTTGTTCTTAGCTAATGTCTTTGACTTCGACAAATGGAAATGGTTGATAGAGCATCTCCAATGCAAAGAGACATTTTTATAGGAGACATTTGGTTAATTTTTATTGAGATTATCTATGACATGGATAAAAAGACATTAAAAATGAACATTTGATCTCCAATACAAGCATCATGAATCAATTTTCATCGTAATATATTTGTACAAAATTAATTGTTATTAATGCATTATATGTTGGGTAAAATGCTTAGATAACCCCGAGTTTTGTAATAAGTGCGATTATAACCCCGAGTTCTGAAAAAGTGCAATTATAACCCTCGATTGATCAAATATGTGCTATGATAACCCTGCTCGTTTTGACTGCATTTGACTGGCCAATTTCCGGCATGAATCATACGATAAATGACAAAAATACCCTTTACAATAATTAAATTAAATTTTAATAAATTCAATCAAAATCAAAATCAATCTACTACAGTTTCTGATTCTCCTCCCCTCTTCGGCGCCGATTCAAACTCATCTCCCTCCGCCGTAAATTCTCTAACCCTACCTCAAATCTGAACCGGGTTTCGCACTGCCCACGTACACCGACTGGTATCAGCCGGTGTAGAATCAGTTGCCCTTTTCGACGCCATTCGCGACCTCCGATAGCGCGTTACCCAGCCATTCCTGAAACACGGACCCGCTCGCCTGAGTCAATCGGCATATCTTGAACAACAGCTCGGTCGGGGCCGCAGCTCCTCGCCGGGCCCGGGATTTTCCTCACGTGCAGTCGCCGCCGGAGAGGTTCCCAATCCCCACGGCATTGGAACAGCCCGGAAGAACCTCCAATTTCACATTCCAATTTCCAAGAAACTCAACAGCGGCATGATTTTCAACAAATCTTGATAATTGCATAAATAAAGATTGATTTTCTGTGTGGGTGAAAATCAATCAAATCTGGAGAATTTGGTGATGATTGTGTGACCGTGTGAGGCAGGAGGTCGAGATATAACTAGGGAGGGGTGGGGAGGACTCCGATCCGGCGAGCGGCGCCGGCCGGAGCCTCCCCGGCCAACCCAATTTAGTACGTGATCTGTACATGTGATTTGGGTTCAAGCTGAATATTCTTCATCATCTAGCGAAAAGAATTGAACACAGATCTGAATTCTGCACACGTTTGGGTTCTTCCCCCTTGGATAAAAGCTCTGCAGCACTTTGATAGTTTATAATTAATTTTATTTCAAGGGCAATTTTGTCATTTCCCATATAATCAGACTTTACCAAACAGAAACTCGCCGGAGGTTTAATACAGGGTTATAATAGCACTTTTCAAGAACTCGGGGTTATATATGCACATAACTTAAAACTGGTGGTCATATATGCACTTTTCTCTTATATGTTTATATATGGTAAATTACATATTGAAAGTCTTAATATGAGCCTCTATTTTATGATGGTCTAATTGAGATTGTCAATAATTAATGTTGACACATAGGATTAAAGGTTTTTTTAAAAAAAGATTGCATTGGAGATTGTTTTTTGAATTGAGAGTCTCTAATATGACATGGCTAATGAAGTTTTTTTTTTTTAAAGTTAAACCACCATTGGTGGGGGGAGTTATATTGGCTTCCCCTTGCCTTTTAAATAGCAAAATTAAAATACAAGTAAAAACCGCTTGCTAGGGAATAAGATACCCTGCGGTTTTGAGAGAGATCCAAGAGGATTTCTCAATGTAGCAATTTTACATAGTAAAAAAACTACATCTAGGCATTATGGATGCCTCAAAAAGAATGAGTTAAAGGATCAAGTTAGCCTAAATTAAAACTCATTCTAATCATACGGAGGAGCGGTGACAGTGTGGTTGATGAAGGTGTGATGAGAGAAAACAAAATTTTCCACTTGCTTATTAGTGAATCAGTTAGACTGAAACACAAGGCAGCCTGTAGATATTGTTCTCTCTAACAGACATTCATCAATTTAGAGCAAAACACATTGTCTTCTGGGAGGTCGGTGAAGATCAGCAAACGGAGGTGCCACAGTGTAGCTTCAGCATCATGTGAATAACCATAGTTCCTGCAAAATATAATAAGAGATATCAGCAGTATCCATTCCTGATTCTCAAAGCGGGGGTACCCTGTTTATCAAGAAACATGGCACCTTTTGCAACTTGTGGCATATTACTCATGGTAAGTTCACAAGAGAGGTGGTGTTTTAAAGCATGTTTTGCAAGGCTATCTGCCACCTGATTTCCTTGTCTAAGAGTATGCATGGCAATTGCAGGAAATAGGATACTGGAGATATGATATGCTAGGTGGGAGATTTTCCAATGGGCTAAGGAAATGTCTTGAATCATTTTTATTGCAGCAAGACAGTCTGATTCCAGTCTAAAGGTATAAAGATGAAGTGAATGTGCAGTATGCAGACCCAGTTTAAGGGCTAAGAGCTCAGCTTCCAGAGGAGATGAAGCTTTTGTGTAAAAACATCTTGCATACAGAAAACCTCCAATGAAGTTTCTAAGAATGATACCTATTCAAGCACATTTGGAAGAGGCATTCCAAGCAGCATCTACATTGACCTTAACCCCACTCATAGGTTTGGACCATGAGATCTTGAGAATATTGGGTTTGGGGGGTTTGAGCCATTTAGGAAGCACTCCAGAACTAGCAATATCAATATCATGAGCTTTGTGCAAATAAAATGGCTTAATCACATAAGAGTTGAAAATAATTTCCTTAATCTCTTTTATAATATGCTGTGGTGATGGATTTATTTCATCAAAGATCTTTTTATTTCTGGCTTTCCAAAGGCACCAACATATAAAAGAAGGAACTATATTTACAAGTTGTGTGTGCAGAGCTGTAAGACCCTGAAATGACCAATATGAAGCTAGTCTGGACCACAAAGAAGGGAAAATGGGATTTCCAATGCATAGGAAAATATGTAACTCAGTCCAGACATGCAAAGCAGTCACACAACTATTAAAGAAATGATCTACACTATCCAGGTTTTCACAAAATGGACATTTAGAAGGGAGATAGAAACCTAACCAAGTGAGTATATCATCAAAGGGCAGCAACTTATTGAAAAGTCTCCACATGAAGATTGACACTTTCTTTGGAGATCTTTTGGACCATATTTTGGACATAATTGGTATAATTCCTCTTTTTGCTCTGAGTTCCTGATAAGCAGATTTGAATGAGAACAGTCCTCTTACATCTAGTTTCCAGATGAGCTTATCTTCCACAGAGGGGAAAAGTGTAGTATCCTGTAAACATTGCAAAACTTCAGTCTGGTGAATTAGAGGTGAAATAGAAGGGAGAAAAGTGTTTCTATTAGCTACAAATTGAGCTACTGTGCAGTTCTCGGGTATGTTTGTAGAACTGGAATCTACAAGGTCAATAATGGAATGGTTACCTGACCAGATAGAGTTCCAGAAGCTACACATACCCTTCCCAATAATAACCTTAATATTTAAGGAAGCAAACTCATCAACTTTACATATCTTTTTCCATGTTTGGGATGCTTTTGAGGAATTTGGCAATGAGGCAAGAAAAAGTGTCCATGGGGCTTGTGCCTGTTGATATTTCCACCATAGCTTGACTGAAAAAGTTTTTACTATGGTGGAGATTGATCTAACTCCTATTCCATTTTCAGAAATAGGGTAGCAGAGGTCACTCCATTTCCTTCATTTTTTCTTATCCTTTTGTTCATTTTTTCCCCAGAAGAAAGATGATACAACTCTTTCCAGGGATTTTATGATCAATTTTGGTGGTTCAAAAACTGCCCAAATATGTTGGGGGATAGAATAAATACATGATTTGATCAGTGTAAGTTTACCCCCTGCTGAAAGCCATTTATTTTTCCAACTATCTAGTCTAGTATTAATCATTTCAAGGACAGGTTGGAAATGGGATTTGAGCATTTTTCCAGCAAAAATAGGGCAGCCAAGATATCTAAAGGGGTATGTACCTGTTTTCATGGCTAAGATGGAATTAATCAAGTGAATTGAGTGAACAGAAGCATGTTTGCTATAGAAAATCTCACTTTTTTGAAAGTTGATTTTTTGGCCAGAAATATTTTCAAATACAACAAGGAAAGCCTGTAATGTAGTGAGACTAGTTTTGTTGGCATTAAGAAAAATGATGGTGTCATCTGCATATGTTAAATGGGATATAGGAATAGAGTTGACTGGGAGTTTAAAATAGTCAATTTTTCCAATTTCATAAACATAAGCCAATGATCTAGTAAAAGCTTCAGAGAAGAGATTAAATAAGAAGGGGGAAATGGGATCTCCCTGTTTAATTCCTCTGGTTGCCTTGAAAAAGCCCACTGGTTTGCCATTGATCAGCACAGAGAAGCATGCCTGTGACAAGTTCTTCAAAATGGTTTGAACAAAAGCACCATTAAAACCAAATTTATGAAGTACAGAACTCAAAAAGGACCAGCTCACTCTGTCAAAAGCTTTTTGTAAGTCAAGCTTAAGGATGCAATTTGTACCTCTACCCTTTTTATTTATGAATCTCATCATCTCTCTGAGATATAACACATTATCTGAAATGTCTCTATTTGCGAGAAAAGCAGACTGATGATGAGATATAAGTTTAGGCATTAAGGGTTTCAATCTCTCCATTAAGATTTTAGAGAAAATTTTATTGGAGACATTAGAGAGGCTAATGGGTCTGTAGTCATTAAATGAGACTGGGACCTCTTTCTTGGGGATTATTGTAATCCATGTGCTGGAGATACCTGGAGGAATTATGGGATTTATCATAAAATCCTGTGCAGCACTAAGTAAATCCTCACATACAATATCCCATGCCTTGATGTAGAACTGAGCATTATAACCATCAGATCCTGGAGTGCTAGTTTTATTGAGGCTAAAAACAACAGCTTTTAGTTCCTCCATGGTAACTATACTGTTAAGCCTTGCATTTTCCTCAGGAGAAATCAGATTGGGAATCTGAGTTAGAAAATGTGAGAGGAAAGGAGATGAAGAGGGAGGGTCAGCTGTAAGTAGGGTTTGATAGAAAGAGCAAGCTTCTTGTTCTATTTCAGAAATGTCATCAATCCAAACTCCATGAGAGTTGAGGATTTTTGTGATTCCAAGCTTGCTTTTCCTTTGTTTGACAGAATTGTGAAAATATGAAGTATTTTCATCTCCTTCTTTCAGCCATTTTATTTTTGCTTTTTGTTTCCAAAAATGTTTTTCTTCTGCTAGGGCTTTACTAAGAACAGATTTAGCTTCTTTTAGTTTGGTTAGCTCCAAATCATTTTTGCAAGAGGTCATAGTTTATTTCTTGAATTCTCAAGGCTTCTTCTGCTTTGGAAACATTATTGCTAATGTTTCCAAAAACTTCTTTGTTCCAAAATCTCAAGAATTTTTTAAGCCTATTGAGTTTCAGAAATAAACCAATCATTCCTTTTTCAGCAATCCGAGGGCTCCAGTTGTTTTTTAACACTTCCATAAAATCTGACCTTTTAAACCAAGTGTTAATAAACCTAAAAGACCTAGGAGTAGAAGGGATGGAGCTACCAATAGTCAACAGTAAGGGACAATGATCTGAAGTCTCTCTGTTGAGTACCAGAATGGAAGAAGAGGGGAAATTAGAGCTCCATTGCGAAGAAGCTATCCCTCTATCCAACCTTTCTAGTGTAGGATGTAGCCTAGAGTTTGTCCAGATATAAAGGTTGCCAACAGTGTGGATATCCTCCAGTGCCAGAGCTTGGATAAAATCATTGAAATCTTTGATAGTACCAAGCTTTGGGACAGAAGGGCCTTTATATTCAGAGATGGATTTATAAGCGTTAAAATCTCCAATATAGAAAACATTTTGCAGACCTAAAGAAATTAAATCTTTCCACATATCCTTTCTACCAGTTCTAGTTCTGAGTCCATAGGTAAAAACTCCATCCATTGGAGTTCTTAGAGTATGACTATGAATTGAAACTGCTAGAAATTGTCTGTGGTCATTAATCAGAGAGAGAGATGCAGTTTTTCCAAAATAACCATATTTGACCATAGCTAGATGACATGCAATTATCAAAGTGTAAAGCTTGCATATATGAGAGACATTCCTGATCAGAGTGTTGAGGTTCAATAATACAAAGAAGACCAGGGTTATGAGATATAAGTAATCTTTCAAGTCTAATCAGAGAAGTATTCATGCCTCTAATGTTCCACACAAGCATATTTGTACTAATCATAAATGGCTACTATTAGAGCATTTTGTAGAGGATCTAAGCAGATATGCAACCTGATGCAACTGATCATTATATGCATTTTTCCTAGATTTTCTCTTAGTTCTTTTAAGAATGTTTGGTGAACATACCTTTGCTGTGCTTACTTGTAGTTGAGGTATGCTTGAAACCTCTTCAAACTGATTTTCAGAGGATTTTTCAGGATGGAAATCTGATGAGGAGAGGTTATCATTTGAAGGAAAACCATCAATGAGATCAACCATAGAAGGTGGTAGATTCTGCAATGGTAAAAATCTGTTTTTGAACTTTTCCTGAGAATGAAACTTGGCACTGTTAGTAGAAAAAGGGGTGAAAGCCCTGGTTTTCTGAAAACCTTGTATGGATATGTCATCCATAGAGTGAGGTACTTGTGAGACAGTTGGCTCAGCAACAGATACAGGTTTTTTTGAGATTTTCTTTCCATTGGAGCTATGAGTGTTCTTTGAGGGTTTTTTTCCACTGGACAGCTGAATGGGAGAGTTTACATTGATGACTGCCTGATTGTTGAGAAGAGTATCTTCATTTGTACCATGGACATGTGTGGGGATCAGGTGCTCAATTTCCTTCTGTGAGAAAGGTGAGTTCAGCAACTGTGAGGACTCCTTCAGTGGCTGTGAGGGATCTTTGGGTGGGATTTCCTCTGATGGCTTGGGGACACTCATCTTTGGGATGAACTTATATGCCACTTTGGGTCTCCATTTCACATTTTTGTAACTTTTTCTAGCTGAGGCTCTGAGCTTACTTTTCTGTGAGGCTGTCTTTGGAGGGGCTTGAAGGATGTTTTGTTTTTCTAGCATGGTAAGCCCAGAGCCACCTGCTCCATCAGATTTCTATTGTATCTCCATCTCAGGACTAGGCCTGTGGGGGGTTGAAGGATTTGCTGGACATTCACTTGGTTGGGATTGCTAGCCTTAGCTTTTTTAAGCTCAGGGTGCAGGAAAACACAGTCCTTATCACAGTGGCCTATGACCTTACAGTGCTCACAGTATGAAGGGAGGTCTTCAAACTCTATTGGGTATTCTTTCACATTTGTTCCAATACCAACAACAATGGTGGAGGGTAGGGTAGATTGTAGATCAACTTCTACACATACCTTGATGGCAGAGGGTCTGGTTAAGGCCATTGTTGCAGCATCCATCTTTAAAAACTTCCCAATTTGAGAGCTAAGCCCTTCTATAGCAGAAACATTATAAAACAGAACAGGAAGCTTATGGATTGTTACCCAGGCAGGGATGACTGAAGACTCCTGTTCCGGCGTGAAATCTGGAGTCCATTTCTGCACTTTCATAGCAGTATTACCAAAGCTCCAAAACCCCTTCATCCAGCAGCGTTGATAGTCCTCTTTAGCTTGGAATCGGATTAAAATATGTTTGAAATCAAGAGAATCCAGTTGATAGCGTCCATTGAAGCCGATCGATTTGAAAGCTGAAATGAGGAACTCCATGGATGGCTTGCCTCTGTTGAATTTTCCGACGAGAGCATTGTGGTAGTATGACGCAAGGATCGCTCCCTCTTCCGGTGGCAGGATGTAAGCAATTTTTCCCTTATACTCTATAATAGGATGAAGATCTGGTGTATTAGGGAGGGTGGAGTAGAGTGGTGGGTATTTTCTGCTGAGCGCCTGGAGAAAGGATTTCTCGGCGACTGGTTTGCCATGGGGGAGCGGTGGCTCCGCCATGTGGGTAACCGTTTTATTAACGTTAGAAAGCCGTTATTGGTGGGTAATAGTAGAAATAAATTATTAAAAGAGGAAAGAAGACGGAAAGGGAATAGTGAACTTCTAGAGAGAAGTCAGAGTGGAAATCTAGAGAGAGAAGTGTAGTTTATTTGCTTTTGTATTTATTTTAGCTAATGAAGTTTTCCTATTTAATACTTGCATTGGAGATGTCTTACAATTTCTATTATTCGTTTTCTTCAAAATTTCTCTAAAGTCCAAATCATATTTTTTGCATAAAAAAATCATGTTTTCAGTGAACCTTAAAAAATTAATTGTTTTTTATTGAAGAAATTTTCATGGTACTGGCAAACGCCCAGAAACGATTACAATGAGTGGAATTGACATCCAATTCGACTAGTCTATTACAAGAACAACCGAACAAAATGTCAACCAGACTTATAATAACAAGTCTGTACTATTACAGTTTGAGAGATCTAATAAAAAATGTAATATCGCCCTCAGGGATATTATCTAATAACTGCTAAAACCACATCTGATTGGCATAGAGGAGCGTATCCCGCATCAATCACTTCGCCAATCAGGGATCTACTACAACCGCAACACCACTTGATCCAAAACATGATCAATGTTCTTCAAACTGCAAGCACCTTGAAACCCAGAAATCATGACCGGAAACACGATCTGTATAATCAGATCAGAGCAATAGACACAAATCATAAAACACGATCCTTATAATTGGATCGAGAGCAAAACTTCGACATAAATCAATATCTAGTCGAAGAACTTATTATGTGGATTGAAACACACTTATTCAACGGTATTAAAAACAATAAACAGAAGAACGATTGATTCCCGTCTCCCCATTATGGGAAAACGGGGAAGAAAATTGAAGAAGAAAATAGGGAGTTTGGAGAGGATTTTGGGAGAGGGGCGGCTAGGGTTTTTTACTCTATTGGTTTTAAAAAATTAATTCTTAATCATTAGAAAATTAAAATATTAGCTTAATTTTTTAAAATGCACATCTACTATTAACAAATAATACCGTTAAATTACTGCCATGATTTTTGCATCTTTATATTAGTATTAATGTAGTTCAGTATGTATTTTTAGTATAAAAATGAATATTATGTTGTATGTTTGCTTAAACATTTATTGTTAGTACTTTTATGCATTTTTATGATCCACAAAAAACACGTTTTTGTAGACAATTTCATGTTGGCAAAAGAAAATGTTTACAGTTCCTTATTTTGAGTTGATAAGAAAGATTTTTTTTAATAATGTTGCTTTGATTATGGGCATTGTCTGAACAAATTACAATGTGTTTTTTTGCAATTATATATGAACATTACCTGAACAAAACTTTAGATGACGTCTATATAAAATTGCAAAAGATCCTATAAAAACTACAATGTCTATTTTAGATCATTTTTCAAATTTCATCTTCTAACCTTTTAAATACAATCACTCTTGTAAATATAATGTCGAATCAAGTTTGGTTTAAGTTTACTGTCTCTATTTTAGATCATTTTCAAATATAACCTAACAATCTTCTCGTCGGATACTTCTTTGCAGATGCGGCTGCTGCTGGAGTTCAGGGCTGGATAAGTAGAGGTGGTTATGACAAAGTCTTAATTAACACGGTCCTAATTAGGACGGGAGGGTAGAGTAGTCATTTTAGGAGATAGGGTTTTGTTCTTGATATTACAAAATATTAGGGACTGGCATGCAAATAACTTCGTCCATATATATATGGAATTGGGCATTGGAGTAAATACTTTTACTGGTGTTTCTCTCTCCTCATCCGATATCTCTCCCCTTGATCGCTAGGGTTTTCGTCATCTCCAGCGACGGATTCCGACGACTGATTCTGGCGTCAACAGGTATTAACCGGTAGTTTATTACGTAGTTTTTGTTGTTTTGAATTCATCTTTGCCGTTTTAATTGATTGCGACGGCGGTTAATTGTGTTTCAACGTCACTGTGTTGCTCCGGTGAAGTTTCCGGTGATTAATTGTCGTTTTATCGGATTTAGATTGTGTGCTATTCTGTTTTTCGTGTTTGTTAGGATGGGGAAGAAGGCTAAAGTCGCTGATTCCCTTGACACAGCGATTATGAAGATCGCGCTCAACTATTTGCAACCTGGTGGAACGAATGCAAAAGGCAGAGGAAAAGCAAACGTTAGGCTTCTCAAAGTAGGATTTGGCGGTTTAATTTAACATTTTCGTATTTAATTGTTGGGTTCATGAGTTGTTTTTGTCGGTGTTGTTGTTTGATGATTTGAGCTATTTTCCTGATTAGGTACCTAGGGTTTGATGTTTTAGATTTTATACTTGATATCACATGATATGAGTTGAATTTTATACTTGGTTACAATTTTGTTGCTTGATGGTTCAATACTGTTTAGTGATGACAGGATGTTGTGGTTTGATTATGCTCTGTTTTCTGGTGACATTAGTCTGTTTTGTTTTCGTTTCCTTCTATTGCGTTTTTATGTGGTGTTGCTTATTTTTTTATATCTTGATATTTACTGATGCATTAATATATTGTTTTGATTGTTTTTTTGGAGGTGATGTCGAGGACGAAGGAAAGCGAAAGTCTAGAAGATTGTGTGGGCTAGATGCTCCCAAAATGATAAGTTTGTATTTTTGTAGGGAATTTGGTTGTTTTGATGTTTTTTTGTAATATGATATTTTATTACTGATGTATCATTTTTTGTAGGTGATTTGAAGAAGACTAGAGAGAGAATAAGTAAAAAGAAGAAGTAGTCGGTGCCTACAAAGACTGTACGTGGTGAACAAGCATGGAAAGAAAGAAGTTGTGACACCATTTTATGTATTTGTTTGTGTAATATTGGAAACAGGATGTAGTTGTTTATTTGGATTTTAAGGGGTACTTTAGGACGTTTCTAACTTTGTTGGCTCTGGTGCCTAACATTTCCTTGGCACTTTCTAGTTTTTGTGACTGTTTTGGTGCATTAGGATTTGGTTTTAGGCTATTTTGAATATTTCAGAAACATATATGATCTTTTGATAATATATATTGATGTTTTAAGTATTTGAATGGATCATCATAACCTTTGTACTAGATTTGTGCCAAGGTTATTTTTATATATATTTGCCATTTGACTTTTTGCAGGTATTGGTTGGCGATGTACAATGAAAGGCTGATATTGATGTCATAGATGTTATATATTTTTAATTTGATAATCTACAATGTACACCCAATGAGTAGCATATCTTCGTGAAAATTCAAATCATCAATCCCTATAAAACATATCTTCATTAAATTACGCATCTAATCAGCAGTCATCAAATTTGATTGCTTGATGATCTATAATTATGAGTTGATTTATTAAACATATCACTTGATGATTTATAAATAAGATTTGATGATCACATGTTGATGATCTATACTTATATTTAATTTCTTAGCAACATCACTTGTCACTGATTATTTGATAACGTCCTTATAATAATAACTTGATACATAAGTAAGCTTTGATTGCAAAATTTACTAACTTATATATATGATTTGATGATTTATAAATATGATTTTGTCAAACTTAAATATAAGTTTATCAACAAAAAGAATGAGAACATGATTAATCATAAATTAATATTACATCATCAAACAAAAGGATTAGATCATCAACTGTAGGCTTCAATATCATAACTTGTAAATCATCAATTCTTATAGTATGAAAGTCACATTACAGTAGAAGTATATCAAAACCAATATCCAGTAAAATAAGTATGACAAATCTATATCCTGTAAACCAAGTGTCTTGACTGATATTGTTCATCAGCTCTAAAATGTGAATAATCAGGCATTAAAGTGGAATCATCAAATAATAACAGAACATCAGCTGCTGACTGCAATTATTCCATGTCTTTCATAATTCGAATTATATGTGCATTTGGTGTTTTTGCTCTCCTCTATGTTGACTTCCTCACAACGAATCCAAGGGCTTGTGCGTGATATCTATACAACATCTCAAGTTCTTGCCATTCTCTTGCTCTTACTCCTTCTAAACTGCAGTGACATCTATATCATATAGGTTTGGCAATTTCTCTGAACCTAGATTTTGTCCCAAATGATCACATCACACAAGAAGTTATCATTATGCTTATGTAAATCATCATGCATGGATATCCTATCATCACAACACAAAACTAGCTATAATTTAAATTAGGGAAAATTCTCAATAAGGGCGTAATAAGAATCAAAATTCCTACTTAGGGCGTAAAAGTTTCATAATTCCTATTAAGGGCGTGGAATTATATTTATTGTTTTAAAAATAGTTGAATGACTACTTTAACCTTTAATTGTTCTTGCAACCATTATTTAGTATTTTAGTTCTATAATTAATAATTCTATTACATCATTCACTTAAGGCAATTTTAGTTGAACTAAACTAAACTCAATATATCTAAACTGAATTGAACTAAGTTGGCCAGAAAGAAGTGAAATGAATAATAATTATCGTTCATAAATTTCAGTGTGAACGAGTCAATTTTTGATTGGATTGATTTGAAATGAATTAAACTGAACTAAACTGTGCTGAACTAAACTGAGCTAAACTAAATTGAATTGAACTGAATTAAACAAAATTAGACGTAGGAAAATATAGTTTAAGTAATCAAATTTTAATTGACTTAAATTTAGACGAACTAAATTAATTGAAATCATAAGAAATTAATGAAACTGAACTTTTTAAAAATTAATTTGGAATGAGGCTGAACTAAATTTATTTAAATTGAACTGAAATTATTTTTAAATTTTGTTTGCTACAAAATAAGTTCAATTTTTGTAATGTGATTTTCTATTAAAGGGTAGAATAGTCAATTTAACATTAATTTAACCATAAAATTTACTCCACGCCCTTACGAGGAATTATGAAAGTTTTACGTTCTAAGTAAGAATTTAGATTCTTATTACGCCCTTAGTAGGAATTTCCTTTTTAAATTATCAGGCATGAATCTCTTATCATCTCAACTCAGAGACTAGATATCAATATGCATATGTAAATCATCAGACATTATTCCCAAATGATCACATAACACAACTAGCCATCAATATATATTACCAAATCATCATCAATGAATTTCATATCATCACAACACACAAGCCCGTCCTCACCTTGAGGCCACTGAGGCCTCCGCCTCAGGCCCCCAAATTTTCGGGTAATTTTGGCGCCCCATTTTTTAAAAATATGTTTTATTATATAATTTTGGGGCCCTTTTTTTAAAAAAAATTGTCTTTGTTATATGATAAAAATCGAGATCTAAAATGATAAATATACTCATTCTTTATTTTTTATGGTATTAAACCATTAAAAAACAATAAAGATTCTAAATTTTTTCCCAATAAATGAAATATTTATTATAATATTTATTTTATTAAAAATATCATCAGATTATTGTCCTTATAATATATGTAGGGCCTTATTTATTTTTTCTTGCCTCGGGCCCCCAAAACTCCGGGACCGTCACTGACAACACACAATTAAGTTGTCTACAATTTTAAATTATTAGGCATGAATCTCCTATCATCACAACTGACTAGGTATCAATATGCATACGTAAATCAGCATACATTAAATCCCAAATGATCACAGTACACATGCTAGCCATCAATATACAATTTCAAATCATCAGCTATGAATTTCTTAATTGTGTGTCCAACGAGTTGATGAATTTCCTAAATCATCAGCTATGATCACTCACTAAACGAGTATAATCGCATCACATAATCATATTATCAACAGTCGCAGAGTGAATTAAAACATTAATGGAGCTTTCTGACCTTTTACCGTAGATATTTGACCTTCAATGCTCGTTTGAGTCGAAGCCCGTGCAATTTTCGTTACTGCATCAGTTGATGGTGATGTTCACCGGTCATATTTTGAGCTTTGGCAAAGCAGTGGGCGGCGGAGACAAAATCGAGGAACAACGACAGAGGAATGGAGATTTTGCCGGATTAAACTGTATGATGATCGAAGTTGAATGATCAAAAAGTGTGTTGATGATCGGAGTTCGTAGTTGAGGAATGGTGGTTCTGAATTTTGGCGGAGGAAGATGGAGGTTGAATTCTTTACGATTTCTTTTTGATCTGATCCTGATCTAATTTTGGTATCAACTTCACATATTTTACATATTAGCCCTTTTATCTTTGCATTATTTATGTGCGGCACCGGGTCTATTTCGTCTCCTACACATATATTTCTCTTTCCTTCTACTACCCCTCTGTGCTAAATAGGACCGTCTCACGAGAGACGCTCTCTCGGTGATTATGGGCATCATGAATTTGTGTTCCATGAACTCCAATTTCGGCCCATATTTCATACCTGTTAAAACCATTCTCATCTAATGGACCATTTTCAAAGTTTTGAATCTCACAATTCCTCAGCAACTTTTGGGCCCTTAAAAGAGCTTTAAGTTGGGCCATTTAGCAGGTCACTCAGATTCCCATTCCACAGCCCATTTGCGATACTCTAAAAAAATTGCCAAAAGACAGTAAAAGAGTGTGCTAAATTGGGTTTTCACCTTTTAACATTAAAAAATAGAGTACAATATATTTTAGCTCAGTATATAAATTAGACAGATTCAATCAAATAAAATTGGAAAAAAGAAAGTCATTTCTCCTAAACCAGTAATAATTCATGCTCCCCAATTCCGAAAAAAAAAAGAAAAAAAAAAGAAAATGGTCATTTCAAATAAAAATTCCATGCCCAAAATCGAAGGATGTTGCATTGACATCCCCCTACAAAGTGACATGAAGAAAGAGGTGACAGAGACCCCACGACTAATTTGATAAAGAGAGGGCCCCACGTCACTTATTAAGAGCCCCAAAAATGAAAAAGAAAAAGAAATAAAATTTGGTAAGAAAAATACATGCACAATTGCGACAATGCATGGCCAATTGGCATTTACATTTATTTACACTTCACTGCCACTACATCACAAAGGCAAGCTTTAAATGCGGACTCAGAAAATTGGGTCACCCAAACTTTGTTTGTAGGACAAACCCATGATGTGAAACATCATTCATCAACGTCCCACACATTTATGCACATTTTTTTCTTCTGAATTCTCCATATTTTTAATTGAACATGATGATGTTGATGTTAATGTTAATGTTAATGTTAATGTTAATATTTGAGTACTTCCTTCATTCTAGGGCTTTATTTTAGAGATATGTAAATAAGTTAATGTTTTGGCTAATTTAAAAATTCTCAAATTTGAGTTCGAAAATTTGAAAAATACTTTGCAGTATATTTGTATATAAAAAAAATAGGGGTTGTTGTATGCATGTATGTTTTTCTGGTGCATGTATGTTTTTTTTACCAAAATGCCCTTATTATTGTTAATAAAAAAAGCACTCAAAGTGCAAGTGTACACTTGAAAGGTTTTATGGTATATTTCGAACCTGCTAGAGCAAAAATGAACCTGCATATAGCAATGAAAAAAATATTTGAGAAAAATGCTCTGTACCACAAAGTTCTTTGATAAGAGCTCATGTATCACTGCACTGAGTTTTTGGGACTGGATCAATATTGACCTTGTAAATTATATTTATGAGGTCTAAACGACATCAAATTGTTCATTTCTTGTCTCTAGGTAACTTGAAATACAAAAACAGTCATGAATCACAAGTTTATCACACGATGATGAAAATTTCAGTAAATTACCACCACTTATATGAAGTCATATATGTAAAATTTGTACCTACCCTTTCATTTGAGGCAAATGAGTACGTATTTCCAAATTCCACAATATTTTGTATACAGTATGTAATTTTAATTACCTATAATACCATTCTAGTTGGATGCTTTATTCGGTGGTTGTTCGATCCATAACGTTGGGAGAATATACAGCAATAATTCAGTAGTTGTTTCATATGGATTGTCAATTTCAAAAAAAGAGGAACGGAAAAAAATTTGTGAAGATTGACAAAGATGGTTCATTATGTCGCTGATATTTTAAGGGTATACAACAAAATATAAAAATTTCTGTGCATTTGAAATAGAATATTGACATTATAAATATTTATTATGTTATTTTATTCATATAATCCGTATTTTCTATAATTTGAAATTTTGGAAGTCATTTCATTATTTTGAATGAAAATAATAAGTATTCATAGATAAAATTAGTATTACGAAAATTTAAATCAAGGATTCCCAATTAACAAATTTTTAAAAAAACTCTTACTTATAAATTAAATTTCTACCTAAACTCTAGCAGCGATCTTCTTCTTTCTTTCCCTTCTCCCCATCAATTTTTAATTTTTTTTCATTTTTTCAGGTTTTGAGTAAGTGTGAAATCTCCATAAAATGAGTTATACTATTCTGATTTGAAGTTTTTAATATGTTTTATTTCTTTTTATGAACATCCTCGCAGTAGAAACACTTACTCAATTTGTAACTAGGTTGAGCCCCCTTCGATTCGATTATCTCGATTGGATATGCATGGTATTTGAATGCTTGGTTTTGTGTTTTAATGCGTCTACAATTTTAATACGGTTTGAATCAAGGTTGTTAAGTGGTTCATGGCTTTCGCTGGTAAGGTTTTGCTGGTGGCAATATATTTCCGAGGGGATATTACTCTTTTATCGGATCTCATCTTTGTAATAGGACAATTATTAACTAATTGTTTTGAATAAGTGTTATTTCACAATTCAGTTGTAAATACCGTGGTTTGTTCTCGATCTAGGTTTACATGTCGTGTTGTTATAAATTTTGTGTTACTTGTTATTGATCTGGTAAAGATCATATTTCCGTTCGTGTTTTGTGTTTTTCAAGGCTTTAGTTTTTAAATTTGGCCATAACTTTTAAGATAATGAGTTAGTGATTGATGTATAGTATTACTCTCATCCCAACTGGCCATAGTGTTTGCGACAACGAGTTAATATCCTAAGTACCGTTTTTGCGATATCGTTTCGTAATAGTACATGGGTATACTCATGTAATTAAGATCCTGTCCAGTTGAGCTGAAAATGTGATGATTGGTACTAAAAGTAGGAGAAAATGTGCTGATTGTTGCTGATTAGAACTGATTGATGCTGATTGGCGCTGATTGAATAAGCTGAACTGGATAGGTCCTAAGTTGGTAGTTTCATTTGATTGTAATCGTTGTTGGACGGTATACAACAAATTGAAATATGAATATATATATATTATAAGATAGAAGGTGAATAAAAATAAATATGTATGATACATAAAAAGTTATGGGGGGGTCTCTTTCAGATAGGGGCAGTGTATAGTCAATAAATAGGAGGTGCAGAGAAACCACAATTCTATTCTCTCATCATAGAGCCATCATGACCTTGTGATATGAACTCCCCTCTTTCTTGGCTTTTGTGTGGAACGTACCCTCTCCCTTTTTCTCTCTCTCTCTCTCTCTCACTAAAGAAAAGAATTAAAGCTAAAGCTCCCTTTCTTTCTCTCTCCTCTCCCTCTTTCTTCAGTGTGTGTCTGTGCGCCACTGTGTGTGTGTGTGTGTGTGTGTGTGTGTGAGAGAGAGGTGACCATTATGGTCCTTTTCTCCTTTTCAAAAACTCATTCAATCATAAAGCAATCGATTACAAAATGATTCACCTCTCTTTCTCTCACCTCCATCTTTTCTGTTCTGCCAAAAATGTCCTGCGCATTTATTGCTCTCTTTTCGAGGACTGGGCCATCTAGGGTTAGACACCCCCCCTTCTTATTCTCTCTCTTGTCAACTTCCTCTCATCCGGTACACCTTTCTCTCCTCCAAGTGTCAACCCCCATTTATTAATATATCTCTAATTATTTGGCCTTATGATTTGAGATTTAGGTAAAATTAACTAATTAGATGGAAACAAAGAAGATGGTTTATAAACATTTGTAAGATAGACTATATAAAAGAATAAATTTAGTCGACACATGTTAGCGATATAATCTTTATTTCTAGAAGATAAAAGCATTGATAAGTTTAACACAATGGCCTTGTCCAGCTGAATATGTGCTGATTGCTTATTGAATAAGCTGAATTTGACAGGGCATGTCCACAATTTACTATAATACCCTCACGTGTACCTTTGCAATTTTAGTTGTATTTTTTCCATTAACAGTATTAGGGGCATTCTAGTAAAAATACCAACCTCCAAGAAAAATATGTACCTGCATTTATTACGCCTTGATCTTATCGCAGCAATCTTGTCCTTAATCTTTAGTAAAGTTTGTTAGTTTCAGAAAAGTAATTATCCGCATATCATTTAATTTGGGGGTTGCTATTTGTAACCCAAAAGTTTGCTCTTGTAGCCCAAAATACATGTGAAATGACAAAAATGCCCTTATTTTTTAGTTCATGAAAAACTAGTTGCCTAAATACAGGGGACATTATAGTCATTTGATGAGTACTTTGGGCTACAAAGAGTAAAATTATGGGCTACATTTAGCAATTCAGTTTAATTTCAATTCAGTAAAAATATGTTCTGGTTAAATTCAGCTTAATTTAGACTCTATTTTTCATCGGTAGCTAATTTTACTTATATTCATTTCACGTCAGTTCAGTTAAGTTCAGCAAGAATTGAACTAAACTTATTTGAATTAGAGGGTCTAACAACCACATTCATAGTGCCTAACCAATATGCTCGAGAAATGAATACCGGGTTTAGCAATTGAACTGCCTAACTACACAGCAACAGGCAGGCAGAGTGGAGTAAATGTTTTGTTTTTATCCAAAGAGTAATTAATGTTGGTAGTATTTACAGAAACTTTGTACCTGTAACCTGCCTATACATGGTTTGACATGTTCAAAGTAGAGAGGCACTGTTAATTAATATTTTGACTGACTTCAACGGTGGGATTGGGAAAGAGTGTTGGACTCAGACTCACCATCCTTTACCTGTCATTTCATCTCCTGCTGTAAAAAAATATAGTATATGTACAGTTGTACAGTTCGCTTCTTTCAATCTTTTGTTTTTGTTGTTTTGTATCCGTGAATCACTCGCGCTCTTATTCTGGCCGATATGCTGTGATTTTTCGAAATTGGGGTGGTTGATTTCCTTTTCCCAAAGGTGAATCGACCTGAACATGACAAAACTTTCACCACCTTATCGTTTTCCTAGCTACAATAAATATATATTTATGGATCATCACAATGTTTGATATGTATATGTTAATAATTGTGAATTAAGAATTATGTATATATGTAGCTATAGTAACGTCATGTCATGTGTGACTGAACTGAACTGATAATTAGACCGGTTTGTCAGAGCTTATCTGTAGATCAGTTCAATTCAGTTAAGTTAAGTTCAGTTCAGTTCAATGAAAATGTAATTTGATGAAATTCAGGTTAATTCAGTCATGCTGATTCCATTTTTTAATACATTAATTTTCACTTCACTTCACTTCAGTTCAGTTTAATTCAGTACATCGTGATGAATTAACATGATTTTCATCAAATTATATTTTCACCAAAACTAAATTAAATCGAAAGAAAATGAACTGAACTGGCCTAAAAAAAAATAAGACAACGAGAGCATAATTCATATGGCCTTGTCCTATTCAGCTTATTGCAGCTCAAATAAACTGTTTGTAGGTTCAAAAAACTGTATGCATCTCCAATAAACTGTCTGCAACTCCAATAAACCATTACAAATCAACTACACAAGGCCTAGTTCCAAGTTGCTATGTGATATGACAAGCTGGCCAAAGATTAAAGCGATGAAAGCATCGGCAAGGGAATATAATTTTGCCATTGATGAATTTGCTGTACTAGTTTGGTGAGATGATCATGGTCATCATCAACTAATCAAAATAATATAGATATGAAACATATGTTTGAAAGTGGTGTGTGCATGTGTTGTGGAATTGATGTACAGTATATAGGTGGAAACTTTAAATAAAAGTACGTACTTTAAATGTTGTTTCATCCATGCATATCCATGGTCAAAGGGTGAGGTGAAAAGTGACTTGGTTTTATGAGTCAACAACTATTTATACCTTGGTTTTAAAAGAGAGAATGTATATGGGTTTGGATGATGTTAATGAATTGCCTTTTTATATGAACGTATATATATACACCTACGTACGAATGTATTTTGACATCAAGAACACAAACACATTGATACTACAAATTTATGTAGTAACATTTAAAAAGAAAAATGTCATAACATTCAATCCAACTAACCTATTACAATGGTAACTAAATTATGTGTCAATCAAACTAATAGTGTTTGTACTATTACAGATTGAAGAAGGTCTCATGTGAGAGCAAAGACTAATGTTGATCTTTTTATTCTTAAATCCGATCTTTTACCTATTAAGCATTGTCATTTTGTATTATTGCTGATCTTTAAACTTTTAAAACTAATTTTTAACATATTAAGCATGATTATTCAATAAGACTAATTGAAACATGTCTTAATTGAAAATTTGTCTACAGATTAAGATATCCAATAAAATTTGTAATACCGCTATCAGAGATGTTATCTTTTGCAACCGCAAAAAAATCACAAACACTTGGGAAATAGAAGTATATTTGTATTAACATGCGCCAATAAGGAATCTGTTACCGCTACAACATCACTAAATCCAAAACATAATCTATGTCCACGTTGGATACCAAAATACACAATCTAGTCATAATTTTACACTATATATATATATATATATATTATCCTATATCTGTACTTTTATAATAATTGTGTTTTACGCAACTGTTTCTCAATCAACTAAAGAAAAGGCCCAAACAATTGGAACTATTTATCCACCTACCCTAGCTGATTACCATCATTTCTGGGTTAATAGAATATCGACACATGATCAAATTAGCTTTTCAGAATGACATCTTTCTGGATCAAATTGTCAAATTTGGAGGGGTTGGATTATCCTAATTTCTTACTTGATAAACATAAAGGTCAAAACATCAATCAAATGATCAACTATAAATTAACAAAAGTAAGAGAGAAATATGAGCTCCATTCTAGAATGAATGTTAGGTTAAATGATTAATAGCCACATAATTAGTAAATATCACTGTCACTAAATCAAACATAACTTCCCTTTTGAAAAAACATACCTGGATTAGGTGGAATAATGTTAAAATCAAGTAGGAATATTTGGTTACTTCTGGGATCAATATTACCCTTTTCGGCCTCCAAATGTCCCAAAATGTCATTCGTCAAACCAAAGAATTACAGATATTCATATAAATTAGTTAGACGTGACATCTCTGGGTTGTATTCAAGCTAACTTAAAGCAAATAATTAGAAAATTCTAACATGCTCTCTAGTTTAGTTTAAATGTTTTAAATTAAAGAAAAAGACCTTTCAATTTTGTTTGGTTTCTCAAGTTGAAAAGGACTCATTTCTTCAAGGAAAACGTACGTTGTAAGGGCTTATTTCAATCAACGGGCCGTTAATTATTTCCATTACAAAATAATAGAGCAAAAATTTAATACTACATGCCCTGAAATCTTGGGTATGCACTCCTATACTCCTAAAATCTTATAAAGTGCTGATATGCTAATAACATTTTTTAAAATTATAATCTGTGAGTTTTTTGGTCGAACAAAATCGATTTGAAAAGACGAAATCAACCAAGTCAAATTTGGTACTCATTTTTATCTCAATTAACTCATGTTGTGTGTTGGTGCATGTATAGTGATTTAACTTTCAAAATTTTGGGTATTACTATTTCAACTCTCTCGTTGCCACTCTATTGTTGCATTTTTGAGTCTTCTTCACACGTCAACACATTTGATCGACCAAAATTCAATCAGAGCTATAAAATTAGTCACTTTCCAATAACCGAAAGGCATATTAATACATACACAATAACTCATAGCTAAATGAGGATCTTTTTTCAAGAATTGAGGGGCGTGATAACCAGAATATTTGGTGCAACTATCATATGTTTAAATAATACTTATTTATTGGCTAATTCACATATTCAATAAGATTTTCAACTTTTTGAGAGAATTTCGTTCTTAATTTTAGGATTTTTCGAAATCTACTATAACCACAAGAACTGATCACTCGTATTATCATAAGCTCATAGTAATACAGCTTGTATATAATGAATGAAATTGGGTGTGATATAGGTGTTAGAAATGGGGGGAAGATGGTGGTGGTGCAATAAATTGAAAGGGGGAATGAGTAGCTACTATACGTAGATGCAGCCCAAAGAAAGGACATTCTGATGAGTTGCAGAGGTCATCCTTACTTCACAGTATTGTTAACCTCACACATGATTCATGAATGTTGTTTGCATGGATAGTACTTGAGATCGGACCCCACCACCTTTCCTCTCCCGGCGCCGGATGTCGACCCGTAACCACCACCACCCTTGCCTGAATTGAATTCTGGCCTTACCGGCAACAAGTCACGTAAACACTTTTTCCTTTAGTACATGGTTTGATGGTTTTAACTGTTAATCTCACTAATGGAACGGCATTACAATTTTCTTGGATTGGATCCGTTAACCGTTTGTTTGATGCTAGCTAATCGAGTCATTTCTAAAAAATACGAGTGATTGTCTGAAAACAAAGAATTACGTAAAATTATGTGTTGCCGGAATGCTACGAGGCCCGAAGGCTATTTTTGACTTTTATCAGTTACATCAAAGCGCGTAGAAAAGCGCAAACAAACTATGAGGTAACTTGACGTGTATCACGACGGTTATTCCGAAATCTAATGTGTAAATTTGCGTATGGAACCGCACAAATATGTGCCGTCTCTTTCGAACTAAGGCTCATCATGAAAACAAGACCTTCTAAACTATGGAGAACTATTTATCCCTTTCAAACTAAAGAATGTTTTCTAATTTCTTTCAAAATAGACGAAGAATGTTTTCTAATAGAATATGATATAATGGTTCTTTCAAAAAAGAAGAAGAGGGTATAATGGTTCTTTTAGCTTCATTAATGTTGATGTTTTTTTTAATATTTTCATTCAATATGAATTAATAGGTTTTTATGAACACAAAGTCCGTGGGTATGATAATTCTGGATCTGCTACGTTAGACCATAAATATATGGTGTTATATTTGAAACCCGCTATTTTACTTTTTGTACGGAAAAAAGACAAAAATGCTCTTAGTATTTAGTTTACAGGAGCATTATTGTCATTTAACATGCTTTTGTGGGTTAGATTTGCAAATATTTGGATTACATTTAACAATTCATAAAATATATTTAACTTTGCAGAAAGTGGAGCAATTTGGTTTATGAAGTGATATAAAATGTGGTCACACCTTTGACGAAAACGAAAGCAGACACGTAAAATGTGTCATTCATGGCCGAAGGGTGGCAGCACATAACACGGACCTTCCCGAAAGCCCCCCCTGTTATTTCTGGGGAACACGAAAGCTGATTTTATTTGCCCAGAAACGAAAGTGTACAGAAATAATATGAACGCCTTTTAATTTAAATTTAAATTTAAATTCAGCAATAATAATAATTTCATGAATTTTGGTTTAAATTGCGTGGTGGTCATGCGCATGTGACCATATGCATGCATCTTTTTTGGATGAATGAGGTTGAAAGTTTATGATTGACTTTTTAATTGTCAGCCAAAATGCAAAAGAATGATCCGCATTGCTTTCCTGGGCTACTGCTTTTATAATCTTTGTAGTATGTAACTAATATAATATCAATTGGCAAGTTTATAAAAATTTCTCGGTAACAATATAACTAAAAGTACCCTAAAACTAAACTAAAACATGGATACATAATAAAGTCAAAATACTAACTAATGTTGATCTCATTTGTTGGCTGTCCCTTCGTAATATTCAAAATATTAGATTACTCGTCACTTTCCGGTTAGTCTTATGGTAAAAGAAATCACCGATTAGTTCTGACTCTATCAGTTCACTCTCGAGTCAATCTCACAGTAAAACTGGTATTCCGAAAAAGTTATATGACAGTATAAAATATGTACAAAAGCTATCTAACATGCAAAAAATTGACAATTCAGCCCCACAATCTACTAATCTAGTGAAACGGAGTTGCAAATAAGTCAGATTATGAATTTGATGGATATTACTGGATTGTCAATCCTAGTTTGAGAAGGAAGGGGTGATAGAGTTATTTTTTTATTGCCAAAATATACACTAATTAAAAAGGATATCTATGTACAATGCTTAAGTAATGAGGATATATACCTCACGACATATATTTCAAAGATCCTAAAAGAGACAAACTAGATCATCTTAATGTTCTTGGAATAAAAGGAACTCAATTGATAGGCCATTAATTCACAGATACTCAAGAATCTAATCATCACTCATCAGTGTCTTAGTCTTTATCTAAGTGAATATATGCATGAGCGAATCCGATTTTAAATATTACTAAGATTAGAAATCTAAGATAAGTATACAAAACATAGATGATAGATTAAAATTTTATTTCATATATAAAGGTTTAGGAGTATTGAATTGGACTGAGAATGTTTCTGAGACCGGTATCAATTGAGATTATAGACAAATGCTGATATTCTCAATTTTAAACTTGAACTCTTACATATCAAACATGATCGTTCAGTTAATTATTGCTGATGTTCTTACTTTTATGTTTGATCTATTCACTTTCAAAATTTTATACTTTACTAATTAAATACTCCCTCTGGACCAGCTGTTTCTGCACAGGAGACTTTTTTCAGTCAACTATGCTAAATTTTGACTGAATTTTTTAATGCATAAATAAATAAAAATATTATCGTATCTAATATTGTTGGAATCGTCATAACATGTAGTTTATTAATATCAAAATTTCATATCTTTATAATATATGTAGTTACAGATATTAGCAGTCAAACACGTGTATTGAAAACCGTGAAAAGTCAGCTGTGCACATCCAGCTGGTACGGAGGGAGTATAATTATTCAATGAGACTGAATAAGATCCGAGAATTTGGTCAATTTGGAGAGGTGGGGTCAAAGCATAAAGCATAATATATGGAGGACTGGGTTGAGGGGAACAGCTGGTGGTGGCCGTAAATGTTGGGACGGAGACGGACCCATATATAAGAATGTTAAAGATATAGAAATTATCAGATGGATGGAGGCAGAATCATCGGAGAATTTCAATCACCAATATATTCTCTGATGACTTTGTATTAAACACACTTAAACCACAAAAACCAAAGGTATAGAAGAAAAATCCTCGTCTGATCTTTACCTTTCCATTTTACTTTGGCCCTGTCCAATCCAACTTATTTTCAGCACTTTCAGCACCTTTCAGCAAGATTCAGCACCTTTAAGCAAGGTTCAGCACATTTCAACTCCTTTCAGCACGGTTCAGCACCTTTCAGCAAGGTTCAGCACCTTTCAGCACATCTTCAGCACCTTTCAGCACCCTTCAGCTTATTTTCACCACGTTTCAGCATTTGTCACTATTCACATACATGAATTGTTATAAAAAAATTTAAAAAAATAGGAATAATTTTTATTTTGGAAATACGACTTGATCATTCTTCAAATATATAGTTTCCTAATTATTAATCATTTTTCAAATATATACAAATAACAATTTCGTATTGGTAAACCAAATTTATAAATAAATAATTTACAACTGTTGCAAACATATTAGTTCTTACAATAATATTAAAAATTACATATACTACTAATCGCTATCATCTAATGACTCATCTTCGCCAACTACTGCATCTATAAGAGTTCCATCTAGAGCTCCAATAGCATGCTGCAACATATTCATCACATAAAATGATTTAAGTGGATAAGTCAAATATCAAATTACTGAAAAATCTATGACCAAATAATACGAATTTAGTAAAACACATTACCTCAAAAAATGGCCAATATCGTGCATCGTTTGTAACCTCCCGGGGAGCCTCCAACAAATCACGATGAGGCCTAATGATATCGTGCGACAATATCACCAAAGCATTCACCACTTCTTTAAAGCATGAACCAATGGTGGTTGAGGAACACCTAAATCGCGATGAAGCATCACGATAGGATTGTCCCTTGGCCAATATCCATAAACACATAGCAACTTTTTCACCTAAATCGCGATGTTACATGTTTTTAAATTAAAATTGTAGGATTAATATAAATTTTTTAAAATATTGTATCTGAATATAAAATTAATATTAATAATATATAGATGGATTATAGTTATTTATTGGATATTATTTTATGATGATACACTTATACCAAATTAAACTTATGTTCAACTACTTAAAAAACATTTATTCAACGCATTTCAAAAATGTAACATTGACATTATTTTATTAATTACAACACATAATTATATATATCATATAACTTTAATTTAATTTCAGCACATTTCAGCACCCTTAAACTTATTTTCAGCACCCTTCAGCTTATTTTCAGTCGTTCAGCACCCTTCAGCAAGGTTCAGCACCATTCAGCAAGGTTCAGCACCATTCAGCAAGATTCAGCACCTTTCAGCAAGGTTCAGCACCCTTCAGCAAGGTTCAGCACCTTTCAGCACTTTTCAGCAGCTTATTGGACAAAGCCTTTGACCATGCACTACTACGTGCAACTGTTCAACAACATTTTTTTATTCCAAAGCAACAACAACATTATTAGTGTTTGCTCCTAACGTCATGTCCAGTTCAGCTTATTGCAGCTTCAATATGCAATAAGTTGTTTGTTGTTCCAATACACGACTGCAGCTCCTACTGACGCTCAACTGAACTTGAGTTTACTCCCAATTTTTACAAGAATGTGTTAATGCAAGATAATAGGTAAATCAGAGATGATAGTATATATATTGAGTGTAAATCAACTAAAAAACACTGTAAAATATAATACATTATCAAAAGAACATTATAAGATATCATGAAATACATTATAGGAACATTACAAACTACCAAGTCTTAACCGGTGGAAGTTTACAAAAAGACAATTCCATTGTGTAATTAGGTTAACTTTTTGTGAGATCATATATACTTTTTTTTTTAATATAAAAGAATTGGGTGATAATACAAATGAACCCCAATAAAATCTCACTCTCCCCTTACCCCCAGGAATCGAACAAGTAAAATGTGAGATCATATATACAAATGTTGATATTCTCACTTTCAAACCTCGTCTTTAATTTACATTATAACATGATCATTTAGTGTATTATTACTGATCTTCTCACTTTCGTATATCATATTCTCACTTTCAAAACTTATAATTATGAAAATTTGTATTAATTTCTAAATTTCTAAGTCTATATTTCATAGGAACTTTTAGAGCACATTTGCTCTTACAACATCTGATCCATGACATCTTCCCCATACAACTTCCCGGAATCTAAGCTCTTTCTTAGAAGAAGAAGATGATTAAATCTAAATTATAATCTTGATGAGATCGATCAACCCAATATGATCATCTTGGAATTAGTTTCTGTTTGGAGTTAAGCTATAGTGTATCATATTCAATACCACCTCTGTCATATCAAAGCCAACTTTCTCTTTATGTGTGGGATGTTATTGATTAATTGCATGGTAGGTTTAATTGTACCAAAATTTGTGAAAATTTTCCCCTTTTTTGACATTCGCAACCATATCATTACTTCAATAATAGAACTAAAGCATCTCTTGAAAAGCTAACAAATATTTACTTTTATAGTTTTGGTTTTTAGCATGTGGCTGGTACTAGTACGATATATATAGCTAGGTACTATATGTGTGAATTGACTATATTGTGCACTCAACGTTAACTTCTTTTTGCTTGTCTTTGATAATTTGCCTTTGTTTGTCAACCTTTTTACACTACTTTAGTAAGTGATACCTCTCCTGTTTTTCTTCCTTTTAACTTTCTTTCCATAACTAAAGTCAATTGGTAAATAACGATTGAACCGATTTTTGACTACTTACTTTTCACTTCAATCATAGAGCTTGTAAAATAGAAGTAGGATTGAAGTGAAATCTGTCTACTAAACCTTTTATTTTATCTGATACAGCGACCTAATCTGGTACAAGTATCATACGACTATCCTAATCTAACTCTACTCTACTCTACAGTTCCCGTACGCCGAGTGGCGGAGGAATATTTTTCTAGCTAGGTGCTTGGTGACCGGATCAAATTTCGTGTGATTGCTTGGAGTATTTTCTGATAAGGAAGGACCAAATTATTATATACCAACCAATAGCTAAATATGCATTTCTTCCAAAAAAAAAAAAAAAAAAGCCAAACATGTAATATATTATTATTCGATGACAAGACCTCTCATGCATCCCTCCAAATGCATATACCACAAAAGAATAATGAATTGGGTACATCCAAGCTCTCTCTTTCTCTGAATTCCATAACATATCTTAGTTCGTGTAATCTGTTATGAATCTGGCATGTTTAAACGGGTTATAAACACTTTATTTTATCGGATTCGATCAGAAGAAATATCACAAATAAGTCATAAACTTTCCCAGAAAGCTAAAAGTCATAAACAATATGTGTGGCTAAATGTATAAGTAAGCTTATGAAGTTAGGTGGAATGTATTGTACGTTGTTGGGATTTGTCACGCTCAATCAGTTTCTTATTTTCCCTTAAATCTTGACTACTGGTATATATGACTATATCATTAATTCATGCAAGCCAAAGTAGTAATATATGCTAATCCTTCCTTCCACCAATAACTACACATTTCTGATAAGTTTAATTAACACCAACTTTGATTATTAGATAATAATAATCATAAAATTAATATCAGAAAGTTTACACCCTATCTGATGAACTGGAACAGAAGGTATTACATTTGTACATTTTTATGGCTAGTTATAAAATGGTTTTCAAGTTTGAAAACAAGAATTGGGGAATTATTTCACTTTAAGATTGCAATGGTAATTCAATAATTTTTTATTAAATAGTACCAATTTCCCTTTACTTTGGTCTACTTAAAGATTTTTGGTCACAACTTAAAAAATTACAGTTTCTTAACCCCTACATATATACAAAATGTGAGAATTTTTTGCCCTATTAACAAAACCGTGTAGTCAACGCCATATGACAGGGGTAAAGTCGTGTTTTCCAAAATTAAAAACCAGCCCAATTTGCAGAGAGGTAAAATTGTTTTTTTGCAATTAAAAATCTTGATTTGCATACGAGTATTAATTTTACCCCTCCAATTTCACATTTGTCACATAACGTTGACTAACAGTTGATTACCCGGTTCTGTTAACGGGACAAAAATCCACACATTTTGAATGTAGGGGCTAAGAAACTTTAGTTTTCAAAGTTGGGGCTAATTGGTACTATTTAGTCACAATTTTTTGTCGTTTCAATTTAAGAGTATATCAATAACAATAACAAAACTTAAGTTCGATACTTTTGAGTATTAAACCGTAGGATTTTACAACATCCATTTTTGTTTGTAGTTTTACTCCTACGCCGATGATGTAAGTCTTCGGCCAATTCCTTACTTACGAGCGAAAGCCAACAATAACGTTTGTACCACATAGTTTTCGGGCAAACAACATTCGAACAATACAAAGCATGCAGCCTATAGGCAACACAGCTTTCAACCTCATCAGCACACAGCCTTCGAGCTCATAAACAACTTGTGTGCCATGCTTTGTCTGCTTAAGAGGCCAAAGATCCCAGCATCATCATATGCCTGAGTCAGAAAATGGTCTCAATCATAAAGTAGAAGGAAAACTCTATTTCCAAGCCAAGAATGGAAGCAACCTATACATTCAACTCTCTTTATTTAAAAATAAAAATAAAAATAAAAAATCCCTTTTACCTTCCAAGCTTATAGTTATTTAATTATCATAGCATACATATAGAGAGAGGAAAAATTTCCTCTTCTTTGTGAGTCAATTCCAAGTCCTTCAAAGATGGGACTCTTCCAAGTACTTGTTAACAACCAGCTTTATACATAGGAAATGTCTCATCACTTCTCCACAAGTACACTAAATTTGTAAGTTGAAAATGTTGCATAAAAGTAGAATAAATGAAAGGAAATTAAATTAAATCAATGAACAATAAATACCCTAGACATTTCACGGGGGTTGAAGTTTACTCTAAAGGGAATATTATTAATTGGTTACAATGTTTTGGTATCCAACTAAATTGATTTAGGTACGTACTCAGAATAAGCTCTAGATGAATTTAAAGCATGGAAAATGTGGTTGAAGTTTGGTGGACTTCTACTCTATCACATAAAAGAAGAGAAATTTAACCCTTCATTTTCTCATATATCATATGAGACAAAATATAGATATGAATGGATTTGAATTGAATTTTAACCAATTTTTTGATTATTTTAGTGAAGCAAAACTGAATTGAATTCAACTAAAATTGAGTGAATTAAAAATGTAATTTAATAAAAAAGTAACTTAACTAAATACTAAAGTGACATAAATTGAACTAACCTAAAGGTTGAAAAAACGAGATAGTGATAACTGATCAGATTTGATTAGAAATAAATATCATTTAAATTACTGGAAAATAAATGAATCTAAACTTAATTTAACCAAACACAAGTGATTTAAATAAAAATAATAGAAATAGAGGTAATAGTGTATTTATCAATAATTATATTTACTAAAATCAAGTTAGATTAGGGTGTTGCTACATGCAGGTCTAGTTTACTTTTTGCATGAAAACAATTGACTATATTGCCCTTATATGGTCAAATACATGGTCATGTATGAGCAAATAAGTAGGGGTAATATGGTCAAATACTGATATTACAAGATCAAATGAGCCTACATGGATCCATCACCTTAAATTATTCACTGCACTTTTTCAAAAATTAGGTAAAAATTACCCTACTATTTAATTTTTATTGTTCCATTGTTTAATCTCAATATTCCCAAATGCTTTTAGAGGCAGAACCTCAAATTAACCTAAAAAATATGGTCAACTTGAAATTTATAGAAACAAGCAAGTCTTATTAATATTTATTTATTTATACAATATATTGAAATTTCGTAGGGGCAAAGATGTCACCTGGTCTAAAAAATATTCTAAGCTTGATTAATAATTTGTAAAAAGGAATAATTGGAAAAAGGGCAGGCTAAAATACCAAATGTTGTGAATATATGATACAAAATGTCCAATCGTGGGACCCAGAAAGAATAAATATCACAGCAAAATCCAGCCATATGAGTAGTATCTACATAATATTGTGTCATTAAATATGGCTCCCAACTTTTTATTAAAATTTCTCCATCGTGCTATTTTTTCTACCTGTCGGGAATACCCACTTTACATACCCATTTATTAATTAATAATTAATTAAATGTTTACTTCAGCTGGCTGAAATTAGTAAAATCATTTTTATCTGATTTATTAAGATATTCTAGTTAGCACATTGTTTCTCGGATGTATGTAAATAAAAATTTATAATTTAAAGAATAAGGATATATACAAAAATTATAAGAATGTGTGCTTTAGTATATATGTGACGGTTCAATAAGTGTAACCTCGTATGAAATGGGTGTTAATTGTTAAACTGCCGCGTAATTAATAAATTTTGTGACCATTTTCATCTAATATAACAGAGTCCTGTTAATGCAAAAACTTAAAAATGAATTCTTACGTAAAGTTCCGTCGAATCGGGTGAGGTGACAAGTACAACCATCATTATTGATCTAGGGAGATTTTGTCCGAGAATTGAAGAAAATCTGTCGTCATACAGGCTGAGTAGTTTCGGGGCAGATTCAGAAATTGATGAATGAATGGTATCATATTATATCTTTTCAGAAAGGAAAATGAGTCAATAAACGTAATTCACTACAATTTAGTGAGCACCATGCTGGTTAGGCTATTTGAGCTTGTTTAGAGCCTTAAACTGGCATTTTTATATTTTTAATATTTATTTTCTATTTTAGAATAAGTTTATTTTTAGCATAGGGTTTAAGAGTATTATTTATACTCATCTTGTAGCAGCCAAAAAAATCATTCAATCAATTATTATTACTTTCAGAGACTTTTCTCATCTTCCTGGTAGATTCCAGATTTCGAATGAATTTCCGACCCTAACCTTGGATTCGTGGTGGCGAATCCTTGATTGTTTCTTATCTGATTATCCCACTGCGTCAATTATTATACAAAGTCTTCAAAAGAATGGTAGTTCATCGTCCTATTTCTTAATAGAGAATTTAGCACATGTATATAATTAAAAGCCTTTAAATTTTATTTGTTAAAAAAATATTAAATTATTTAATCAAAGACTCCCCTATCCCAAGACCCTCTTTGCATCAATCTTTTTTTTTTTCCTTTTTTTAAAGAAATCCATGAATGGTACTGTAAAACGCCCATAAACGATTACAGTAGAAAATTAAACTAGCCTATTACAAGAATAACCAAACTACATATCAACCAAACTAATAGTGTACTATTACAACTTGTGAGATCCAATAAAAATTGTAATACCGACCCTCAGGAATATTATCTTGCAACCGCGAAAATCACATTTGTTTGACAGAGAAGAGCGTCTCCCGCATCAATCACTTCGCCAATCAGGGATCTACTACAACCGCAACACCACTTGATCCAAAACATGGTCCATGTTCTTCAAACTGCAAGCACCTTGAAACCCATAGATCATGACCGGAACCACGATCCGTACAATCAGATCGAAAACAACAAACATAAATCACAAAAACACGACCTGTAGAATAAGATCGAGAACAAAACATCGACATAATTCAAGATCTATTCGAAGAACTTATTTTTGTGGATTGATCACACTTATTTGACGGTAATAAAATCAACAAATAGTACAACGATTGCTTCCCCGTCTCCCCATGATGGGAAGATGGGGAAGAAAATTGAAAAAGAAGAAGAGAGGTGGAGAGGTGGAGCAGGGTTTTGGGATCATCGTTTTTTTTTCTTTCTGAGCTTCCCATATTGGAAAGATGTGGTAGCATCGTTTTTTTTAAATTTTATTTAAATAAGGTGATCAATCCATGATGTTGTTCAATTACTTAGGGCATTAGGAGGGTCGGCTCCCTGCAAAACAGACCCCGGAACTACCCGAGGGTAGGTGCTCCGGCGTGACAATAAAATAGGGGCCCAGGAAGGAGGTAAAGTATGAAATCGGCTTTCAACAAAGATTAGAGAGATAAAAGTCACATGCATTTGTCACAGTTTGAAAGAAGTATTTATCAGAGTAGTTTATCCAAGGGGCTAAGGCTCTGTTTGATAGAGATTATTTTTTTGCTGAAATGAAAATTAATGTATTGAGAAATGAATCAACATAACTGAATTAACCTGAATGTCATCAAATTACATTTTCAATATACTAAACTGAACTGAACGGAACTGATCTACAGATAAGATCTGGCAAACAGGGCCTAAGTCATGGACCACTAGGTGGTGAGTCATCAAATCGTATGTCCATGGAGCAGGGTCATGTGAGCTGCTGGAGCGGGTGTGCCCACTCGTGTCGATTACCTAGATGCCAAACTGTAACAACTGGGAAAAATAGTTTGTATTATAGAGTAATTAACAGCTCTAACGGCTGGATTTACAGAAGGAGAAAAGGAGAGAGAATAAGAATTGTAGGAGAGAAGAAGAACTAGCTAAGAGACAAAATAGTTCAATTCCAATTTCATCATCCACTCCTCTCAACAAATCTCTGATTATATCCTTCCCATTTGCTGTCATTCACGTGCTCCTGTAACAGAATCAGCCAGCTCATCATGGCTATATAGAAATTACCGAATTGCCCTTATGTCCTTAAATGAATTGTAACACAAACGCGAAACTTCTCCCGGAGCTTCATTATCCAAGGTCTGACCATCTGGATCGGGTCAGGAGTTATGGGCTTTGGGCTCATCAGTTCACAAAAAAATAATTCTTCCATTAAATCTTGATTTATGTCAAAATTTTGTTCTTGAATCTAGTTATACAAGTCGTGTTTTTGTAACTTGTATTTAATTGTTCTTGATCTGTTTATTTGGATCGTGTTTCCGTTCGTGATTTTTTTGTGTTTCAAGGTGCTTGCTAATGATATCGGCCCAACTCCCAGTTGGACCCATAATCCGTCACTGGCCCAATCTGGGTTTATGTGGCACCTCTAGGTGAGCAAGCACGTCCATCCAAAGAAAGGGCTAAGAATAACGACAACCCCCAGTGGTTCAAGACTTAATCTTGCGGAGTAAGTCTCAGCTATAAATACCAAGACCAACAGTGAATCGGGTATGTGACTTTTCTCTCTCTAAACTTATTTTGAGAGTTCTTCCGTACTTTTCCTACCTCTTCCGCTACCTCCATCTCATCATCAACTGGAGCAGCTACCCACGGGTAGCTCCGGGGTCTAACTTGCAGGTTAGCCGGGACTCGCGGCCAAATGATGCCCGGACAACTTGGAAGGCCCACAATTTTGAGCAACATCCCTTTGATTATTCCACAGGTTTGCAAAGGCCCTTTTGAGATGTGGGGTGAAACGGCTATGAAAACCGCAAGCATCCATGAAAAAACGAACTCCACACAACCACCCACACTCCTTCCATAGATGGCACCTCATCCCATGATCTTTAACTCACACCATTCGTTTGGTAGAGGATGACTGGAGGCATCACCAAACCTCGGCGGTGGTGGTAAAGCAAATGGAGCGGTAGTGGTGGAAGTTACGAATGTAGTTCCCGACAGCAGTCGACGGTTTGCCACGACATCAGTTCTTGGAAGGGGAACCAGCGCTATGAATTAGGGTTAGGGTTCAAAATCCTAGAATTAGGACTAGGGTTTCGGAAAAAAATGTTCTCTATAGTCTCATAAACGATTTGCTCTTGATATCATGTAAGAACGTAAAGATTATGGTAAAAGTATGTGTTATATATAGGTTACAACGAGTATACATTGAATATGATTCAACCTATATATGGAAAATGATTCTACTTAGACAATAAGGGAAAAGGATATAAAAAATATTCCTTAGTATCCTCCTTCAACTACGGTCCTAATGAACCTATATTACTATTGTTTAATAATGGCTAGTTTTAGGAAAATAGGCATGTTCCTTGTAGTTTGAGCAAACAAAATGTAAGTTTTATAATTATTTTTAAAGATATTTTCAAATGGATTTTCATACTATGTGACACATATCTGTATATTTCTTTTCCCAATTAATCCAAAAGAATAAAAAGGGATTGAATATTCAAATAATTTTTTTTGTACCTTTGATGATTTTCATAGAAACGGGACCCGCTTAATAAAAACAATTGAATTTGATGTGAATGGTATAATTCGAAAGTAGGACTTATATATAGTACGTCGTTGTGCTTAGTTACTCTCTTTTGTACTAAGCCATTTCCACATCCTCTTTGGTGTTTCGTCACATTCCTTTCCTACTGATCCATTTACTCTAGACACCATGTGCTTTGCCGAGTTGTTATTTTCTCTTTATATATATTTTTAATTCCTTGAGAAAAAATGTAGCTGAAAATAACAAAATATATTCATTTTTCATAAAATAAAATAAAATCAGTGAGGTGTGACAAAGTGTTGATTCTGGTTGAAGGCTATTTTCATGTTTATATGTTATAAAATTATGTACATAGAAAGACAATAAGAAATGTTATATTATGTCAGATCAGATAATCTGGATGTTACCAGGTGAGCTTTCGATTACTTTTTCGGTTGCTAAAATGGCTAGTGAAAATAATAGTGATAGTATATATACAAAAGCACGAACTTTACAACCAAGTTGAAGATAAACCTAAGTAATTTCATTTATATTGTTATTGAGATAATGAAACGTTTAGACGACTTTTATCCACGGGTTTTCTCTTTTACGGGGGATGCGTTACATGGGAAACCGAAGAACAGAGGGTCGGTGATTTGTAACGTTGATTTCGAGGATACGATCGAATTAATGATCAGAAGGATTAAAATTAAGGTTTTTGTTGGACAGTTAATTCATACCTGCTGTGGAGTAAATTTTAAATAATACTGCTATACAGTGCTCAGTAACATAAATAAACAACAAGTATTTTTGTCTGGTGTTTTACGTTAGAACAGAAAAGGATGCAAAGTATTCAATACTTAAATGATGATGAGAGTGATCATTTCCTGCCTTTTTAAGGAATAGTTGTATGTTAACTTTCTGTTATAGTATGGCTCAACAAGTAACCAGAATGTAAGATTAAATTCTTTCTATTCATAATTCATTCAGCAAATAAAAATCAGCAACTATAATTTAAAATTTTATTTTTGGGTTTTTGTGACACTATGATCAATCGCTATTCGTATAGAGGAATGATTGAATGTCTTGACTATCCATATATTTCGTGTAACTGCTGTGGTGAGGAAATCCATGAGTATGGTTTTGAACAAAAATAAAGGCTAGTTAACAAGCACAAATTTTAAGTTATGATGAGTTTGGAATCCATAAAAAAATCTAAAATAGCATCAAGATCAGACATGATACTGAGAAGCTCGGCAATATGAAAAAGTTCGGATTTAAAAGTGAAAAAGCTCAGTTGAGTCGAAACTTCTCATTAATTAACGCGCCCTAAATGATATAAATGTGATAAAGTCTTGTTTATTGTGTAACGTCCGAACCATGTATCCAATTGTATAAAAATATTATACGAATTAATCAAATATAAAACATTAAATATACTATAAATAAACGATAATCATTCATTGCTCGAAAAGCTTGAAAATTAAAATAATGGTATGGGATGGAAATATAAATGAACAGTACAGCTAGGACTTGACTTTGAAAACAATAGCTAGTGCCTAGTAGCTTAGGCTTAGGTTAGCTTGGTTTTCAATGCCCACAAAGAACCAATTGTGGAAACATCGAGCGTCGCAGCGAAGGGCGATCTTTTCCCAATTCCCAGCTCATGAAAAACGCAATTAAAATCGAATTCTTCATTCTTTTGCAATAATAATTAATAAAAGTTTGGCTTAAAATTTAAGTCTGAGTAATGTGCGAAATCTTACAAGCTAAATTTGACTTAGCCACATATGTACACAATTTGGCACCACTCTATGCTTACTTTTTAATGCCCTTTTGTGCGCTTGTCAAACATTACTATTCTGACACTTTTTTCCATATTTTAATATTTGAAGTGCCATGGAAGCTAGGAAAAAGACAGTAAAGGTGTACTGTACTAATTTTTTTTAAAAACAATTTCCCAATGGAGTGGATTACAAATTTGTCTGAAATCCCCTTTAAACGAGATTATATACTTCTGAGTTGTTCTTTTCAATAATTTATGACTTGGGGTTGTACAAAAATGCTTAAAAACGTCACTTTTATATTTCTATTATTGGAAAAACCTTATATAACCCAAACTCTTTTATACTAGTATCAATATAATTAACCCCGGTTTTTATAAAAATGATAATACAACACTTTTCTCTGACAATATAATCCAAGTTTTCTGATGGGTAAAGATCAAATCTATTTCGTAACGTTAACAGTCTCGATAAGTACCTTTGGAGAAATTACCCCTAGACAACATTGATCCCACCAAAGTGAGCATAAAATGAAACGTGATAAACCATATAATCGAGGAAACTCAGAACAATTGGTAAGTAAGGAGAAGCGAAAAACTAAACAACTGCAATTGGGTATTTGTAGGATCTGATGATGAAAATGTTATTTACATTTTAATTCAACTTTTTTCACTGTTCTATTTGAAGGATATATTGGTGTTTTTTGAGTTTAACTGCATTTACATAAATGAAATGAAATCTCATGACCGTATTCACAATTTAAAGATAGACGTAAAGTTATATTGGCACTTTAAAAAAAAATTATGACCATGTTGACAGTTATCAAAGAAATTAGAGTTTTACTGACACAATTCTCTTCCATTTTTCATATGAGATTTCTTATTTTCATGCAACCTATATTCTATAATAACATATTAGCTCGAAATCAGAGCAAATTAATGACATTGTTAACAAAAACACACATATATTGGATCTTTTGTCCAACTATCTACTCCCAAGAGCATCTAATCTCATAGTTTTGATCAAAACACACAGACAATACATCTAAGGCATTGATATAATGTAAACCTAGAGAAATTAATTCCCATTTGCATGTGAATTATACAAAAGGATGGGTTCCCAAGAACAAGAAAACAAATGATATGTGTATCACCCTTCGATTCAGCCTAGGGTTTTGAAAATCTAACATTTTTTTTTTTTTAAAAAAAAGTATGGGTTGGAGTCAATGAATGCAAGGTCATGTGGAGGAAGACATAAGAAATCCCATGATGGGGAGGGACAAAGTTGTTGAAGGCTTGGAAGATTATAAAGGAATATCTTGGGGAGTATGAAAAGGGAATTAGAAGGGTGTATTTGTGTGTTTTATGTAGTGGACTTATTCACATGTTTTAATTAATATAATAAATTTCATTCTATTAATTATTGAACCCCCAAAATTTGGATTCAAATCATACAATCTTACAAATACAATCTTTTTGCTTTGTGGGCTCGTTCTCTCTCTCTCTCACTCAATAAGTCAATGGCGCTAGATTGTACTACATCATATATAATATTAGTATATTACCCATATAATTAAACGAAAATAACTAGTCCTACTCTTATTAAGTCAAAAACACAAGTTAATGAAGATAGTAGTATAGGAATTAAGGGATAAAAAATTGACAACGTTATAACTATATTTTTTATTTAGGTACACGGAATACTATAACAATGATAGCCCTATTAATATAATATTATATATTAGGATTTAAAATTACACATTTGCATAGGTTCAGTTTAGTGGTAAAACATATTTTACAACAGAGTTTCAAGATTTAAATTGCTCTAAATTCAGAGCAGTTTAAAATTGATCCTTCTCAATGTAGTGCACTGTACACCAAGCGATGTAAAGTGATTTTCAAAATGTTTCATACGGCGCAGATAGTTCATGAAAGTACAAGTTTCAGTGACGTGGTTTGTTGGTGGTGCCTTGGCGTTTCTAGAAGTTCTCCTGAAACTATTTAAATGGGCGGAATTCCAGAATTCACTAGGATTCAACATATTCAAAATGATGACGACATCTTAACATGCAACCTGACTATTTTAGTAAGTTAAGTTAACTTCAGTTCAATTAAAAATTATGAAATTGATTCATATTTTAAATACGTCAATTTTAACTTGAGTTGAATTCAAAAAAGATTAATCATCTATTCGTGATCATTAATTTCTCAAAATCCAAATTGTGACCCTGTTCAGTTGGGATGAATGCAATCAGCTCCTTAATCGGCTACTTTCAACACCAATTTAGACCATCAAGTAATGCTCTCCCATGCCTTTTTGTAGCACAAAAGCTCTCTCAATATTGCACCCACTTTCACTCACTCAAAAACAAAAACAAAAACAAAAACCAGTGAATTGTTTTTTAATTGTTTTAAAAAGGGAGTGTGTGAGTGTGTGAGAAAAGATAACGTTGCGAAGAGTGTGGGGGAAAAAGAATCCAGGGGGTTCTGATTCACACAAGTTTTTTAACCCCGCCCTCCACGGGGAGGGAATATTGAGATCAATAAAAAGTGACAATGCAGCGATTAGCACTGTCTTTTTATTTTGATTTGGTAAATTTAATTAATGTGCATTTGTTTTCTTCTGTGTTTTCAGTTTTATTTTTATTACAATTTCTGGGTTGTGTTTGACTATAGTAGAAGAAGAAGAATTAGATTGAGAGAAGACATTGTTGTTTCTTCTTCTTCTTCTCTACTGTCATTTTCCAAGATATACTCTCGAGGTAGGGAAATGAAAGCATAACAGCACCTTTTTATTTATTCAATAATTATTTATTTTTATTAATTACAATAATTTTTTTTCATGAAATAAATAAAACACACGCTATTTTATTATTTTTAACACCAAAAACCAAAATCATATCCCTCCATTCCATTCCCTTCTTTTCTTTCTCTCCCCTTTCTGGAATTCCCTTCTTTCTTTCCTTCATTCCCTTTTTAACTCTTCTTCTTCTTCTTCTTCATTCCACCATCCTTAAAAAGGGATTTCATCAAGAACAAGCTTTAATTTCCTCATACGCATGAAGGATTAGTGTTTATTTAATTGGTTTCCTTTCAGAGAAAGAATGCCTTTTGAGCCATCTTCAAGGCCTGGTGGCGGAGGTGGATTCGCCGGTGGTGGAAGTGGTGGCGGTCCTGATCTCTCCCTCCACATTAGCCTCCCCACTTCGTCGTCATCGTCTTCCCCGCTCTGCAACAACAATGGAGGCTTTGATCTTCTCTCTAGAGATCCCAAAAAGCCCTCCTCTCTCACTGAGCTCTCCCTAGCTCACCCCAGCAGCTGCGACGACAACCTCCTCGGCCTCCACCGGCTGAGATGCAGCAGCTTTCCCGGCGGCGCCGCCCATCAACAGCCGCATCATCACCACCACAGCCACCATAATCAAGAAGTACAGCCACATCAAAACCCTTATAACAGCATTTACAACCAGCCGAGCAGCCAGCTGAGTCAGCTCAACCACGGCGTCTCTCTGCTGGAGGTTTCCGATGGGCTCCGGCCAATCAAAGGCATCCCGGTGTATCACAACCGTTCATTTCCATTCCTGCCGGCGCTGGATCATCACCACCACCATGGCCACCACCACAGCCACTCAAAAGATCCCAAGATGATGACTACTCCGTTCTACCCAATGTCCACAACTTCGTCTTCCTCGCCCTACTTCAGCGCCGGACTGGATCATCATCATCCTTCTTCCGCCTACCGAATCCCTAACTCCGGCGCCGCCATGAACTGCTCGTCGTCGTCGCGGTTCACCGGACTCTCGTCGGCGTATCATCAGTACGGATTAGGCCCTTCCCACGACGGGATGATGCGGTCGCGGTTTCTCCCGAAGCTGCCGGCGAAGAGAAGCATGAGGGCGCCGAGGATGAGATGGACCAGCACGCTCCACAACCGCTTTGTTCATGCTGTTGAGCTTCTCGGAGGCCATGAAAGTACATAAACCTATTTTTCCTTCTTTTTTTTATCATCATCATCATCCATTCGAAAGAGAAGGGGAAAAAAAAATCTTTCTGAACTCTGAACAAGTGAATCTCGCAATCTAGCTAGCTGGATAGCTAGGTCTTTGCGATTGATTAAAAAATGATATTTTTTCCATTTGTTTAATGATTTTCGATGGTTTTTAAGGTTTTTTTTCTTCTGGTTCAGGAGCAACTCCAAAGTCAGTGCTAGAGCTGATGGATGTCAAGGATCTCACCTTAGCTCATGTCAAGAGCCATTTACAGGTATACAAATTCCCAGTTTTCAGCTTTTTTAATGAGATTAATTAATCAAAAAGATGGGATTAATCTGTGAAATTAACGGAAGAAGATTATGATGATGATGAAGAAGAAGATCATGATTCTTCAATCTTCTCTGGGGTTTATGATGTCTGGAGTGAGTGAGTGAGTGTGTGTGTGTGTGTGTGTGTTTTGGTCTCCGGCACAATAGCCGATGAGGCGCAGTGAATAGTGAGTGAAATGAATAATGAATTAAAGGGGAGTGAAAGTCTGAGCACCCAGCCAGACCAGACACATCGATCAATGAATGCATCCATCATCCCCATCCATCTTTTAGAGAGAGAAAATGTGAAATGAAAATCAGACAAAAGTAAGTCATCATTTCGCAATAATATGCAACTCCATTAGTACTCATCAAACATCAACCTCGTAGTTATTGATTCCCACACCACCTTGATTTCCCACCCATTCAATTTTGCAGCAATCTTACACTGTACCACCACAGTACCACTGCTCATCACCTACTCCATTCTTTATTACCAACATCACCGGAGTCTTTCTGGCCCAAAAACCCGAGTCTCGTGTTCTTAAGCCAGCGTCTTTCTGTCTTGCTTAAAAACCCCCGAGTCTCGTGTTTTCAAGCCAGAACAGAACAAACGTCTTGCTGGCTTAAGAACACAAAGCCAGAACAGAACGGACTTTATTTATGTAATGGATGTGATTAGGGGGGTTGATTAATTTGTTGTTGGTGTTTATGTGGTGCAGATGTATAGGACGGTTAAGTCTACTGACAAGCCTGCAGCTTCTTCAGGTAATATGACTGACTTTATTTTTTGCAGCATTTTTCTTGGGGGTATATATTTGTGGTACAATTATTGACTGTACTGGACATTGGTTTTTTTTTTTTCCGATCTGCAGGTCAATCGGACGGCTCAGGAGACGACGATCTCTCCACGGTCGGCAGCGGGAGCGACCGTGCCGGAATGCACCGGTTCGCGGCCGAGCAGAGAGGGGCCTCCGATAACGGATCGTTACACCAGGAGACCGATCAGTATCCCTCCACCACTGCGACTACTCTGTGGAGTAATTCTTCGAGGTAAAAAACAATATTTATTATTATTAATATTAATGAAATGAAATTAAGAATTTTAATGTTGATTAATATATATTTATATTCTTTTACTTTTTGCATGGTACGTATAGAAATGCAAGCCCACGTTCACCATTTTTGAAGAATAAAAAGGATTCCTACTGCAGCTTTTACTTTCTTTTTTTTCTGTTTAGTTGCCTTCTTTTTGATTTTCTGGGGTGTTTTATTTTCTCTCTTTCCGTTCTTTATCACGGCGTTTGAGAGATTTTTTCACCTGAGACTTTTTTATAAAATGATGGGAAAAAAAGCAGGAAAAAGATAACAGAAATTTAAATTGTGATGAACAAGATAAGGAAAGCAACAAGTGATGCATCTCTCTTTTCCTTTTCTCGTTGGAATTATTTGTTTACACTGTTATATTATTATTAGGGGATTTATAAATTTTAATTTTTATGTTTTTTTTGTTGCTATTATTCTCTTCACGAGGACATTGTCACATAGGAACAAAAAAGGGCCAGTATCTTGACTTAGTTGCTCCTTTTCTCAAAGTATTATTATACTATTCTTGGGTTTTTTTGTCATTCTAGATCTGTTTTTTCTCTGTCTTTTTTTAATCAATCAAGTCCCATGTACAAACATAGCAGATGACGCTGTTTCTTAAATAGCAGCTTCTGTTCAGACTTGAAACCTTGTTCAACCACTCTCACTGTCCTGAATTACCAAGGTCTTACCCTATGTTTTTCACCATGTGGCTCTAGTAGTGATGTGAGACATTACTCCCTCCGTTTCTGTCCCGTCACAAAAAATGTGAGAGAACAGAAACGGAGGGAGCGCTTAATGTTTTACTTTACTACTTCGAACCAAGGCTTTTTATTATTTTTGCTACTACAAGTATCACTTTAGGCAACACTTTTTTTTTTGTGTGTGTGCAATTGTAGTGTTTTAATAAGTGTTGCTTGTAGTAGTGATTCCCTAACAATGTTGGAAACATCTAACAAAATGGGACAAATTAGAGTGTTCAAAATCCCTCTCTTTTTTATTACTTGAGTGTCCTATGATTTGCTATATGTGTATTTTTTTTGTTCTAGAGTATGGTTATACATACTAGCTAGTATAAAGTACAAGATCTTGGTTTTGGCTCAATCCAAGAGTGATTGTTGCTGAGAGCTTTAACCTTTTTTTAATGAACTAAATTAACATTTTTGTACCAAACCATCAATTATTATTATGTGTAATTGTGAAATTATTCCTTTTGCTTTGCTTTCCTTAATTTCTTCATTTTTGTTTGTCAATTATAGAGGTCCATGCAGCCCCTTTTGACAAGGCCATCCTACACATATTATTAACTCCAGAAAACAAGTGAATAGAGTAGACAGTTAATTACTTGCCCTCTAATATGTACAGAAAGATTGAGTCAAATTGTCTAGTTTCTTTGGGGAAATGTAGCTACCTAGCTATATGTGAACCTCAACTTCAACAGTACCTTAGCTAAACACATGGCTCTAGATTTATCCACACACTTATTATTATTATGTACTTGCCAAAACTATCCTAATATACTCTTTCCGTTTCTCTTATTATGACATTGTCCGTTCGAGATTATACCAAACTATCCTAATATACTCTTTCCGTTTCTCTTATTATGACATTGTCTGTTCGAGATTATACCAAACTATCCTAATATACTTTCTCCGTTTCTCTTATTATGACAATGTCTGTTGAGAGATAATATCATAATAAGAGAAACGGAGGAAATACTCTATAGGAATTATGAACATTTGTGATCTTGACATGCAATGGCTTTATATATTTAGATATTGGATTCAAATTTAGGAGATTGCTACTTAACTTGCTTAGGATCCAGATTAGATGCCTGGAAATTCCTGCAGTAGTGTGTCATCATTGTACTAAAAGCTGCAAACATTATCCAGTTTAAAGTGCGAGATTTATCTCCTCGTAGATTTCATGTACTCGCAAAATCACCTCTTCTTGCTTTAGAGCAATGACTTTAAACCTCTTCATATGTCGTTAACTCCAATGTAAAGTAAATGCTAATCAGTACATTCATATTCGTGTCTTTTGATGCACATATGCCGACCTTTGAATTTTGACTAGGATATCTTTCATTATGCTTTTCAGTTTTGTACCATCATAGCATTGTTGGCATAATCATGGTTGCATTTTGTTCATTCGTAGATTTCAAATCTCAGTTTAAACATCCTCGTTGAACTACCAAAAGCCCAGTTTCAAAAGTACATTATTAATCTTGTTTCTGTAAATTTTCAGCAGCAGAGAAGCATGGATGCAAAACAACTCGGGACACGACGTAAACGGCCTCAGACCGTCCTCGTCGATTCCGTTAGAACAAAGATCAGGACACCATATCATAGAAGTCAGTAAACTAAACCATAATCTTTTCGATTCCTCGCTACCTATGAAATCTGGTTTCATGAATCATGTGTCATGTTTTTGTTGCAGGAATGTGATTCGTCTCGACAGAATAGCTATATAATCCCAGGTCTGGAACGTAAGATTAATCCGAGCTTGGAGTTCACTTTAGGAAGGCCAGATTGGGTGGAAAAGGAACATGCGTGATGGGATATAATGATGTTGATCATGATGATATATATGCATCGATCAATCAATATATATTCATCGCCGTCGATCCATAATGCTTATTGATTCTTACCATAGAGATTTCTAATTTCTGGATTTCTGATCTCTCTTTTTTTCTTCTTCTTGTGAAATGGGATGGAGACATAATATATAAAAATGAGGGAAATATACTAGCTAGCTAGCGAGAGAGGAGAAAAAACATTAAAAGATGATGATGATGATGATGAATTGATGAAGAAGATGTTACGAAAAAAATTAAAGGGCCCTAATTAATTCCCAGTTCTGCATGCATGTTGTTGTGTTTAGACGTGGCCATTGTTTTTATTCCTTCTCTTTTTTCGACTTAAGTAGCTTTTTACTGGTCTCTTGCAAAGCTCGAAGAGAGTTAGGGACGAAGATCATGGTGGTAAATTATAATTTTACCGTTCTCGTTTTGCCAAAAGCTTGATTCTAAGGAGCTGGGACTACGTTTTAGGAACTATATTGACAATAATTTATAGTAAATAATTTTATAGAATATAAATTACAGAAAACACATTAAATATTAAAATACAAGTTATATTATTTATATTAAACATGCAAAACATGGTCGAGAGTTACAAATAATTATGCATACAACATATTAAATATCCTAGACACAAAAGCATAGATCATTATGGAGTCGAGGTAGTCTCCGCCCTTGAAATTTATGAGGCCAACAAATGACCACAAAGTCCCATATAGGATAAAACTATAAGGTAACATACAAAGTTACCTTGATTTCGTAGAGCCGATTTTCAATCACAATGACTTGATTACTCTCAACTCACTCAGCACCAATGAAAACACCAACACTTTCAATTTAATGTATATATTACTAGGAGACCAAACGTGTGTAAAGATTCAGGTTGTTTTCATATTGACTGATGACTCTATATATATACTCCTAAATCCTATGAATTAGGAAACATAATTTTCAGCTAGAAAGATTCTCAATCCAATACGCATATGGATTCTCTCACAAAATAAGGTAAACTGTGTTTTAATTATAGCATAAGAACTTTCCCAAATAATGAAAGTCTTATCTTTATGGAAGAACACAAAGTAATTTCCATAAACCAAAAGAATGTAATCCAAGTAAGGTCCTGTTCTCTTCACGGTATTTGAACTTATCTGAACTCATCTAAACTTAAAAAACTTTATCTGAACTAAAAAAAGTTTTTCTGAACTTAAAAAACTTTATCTGAACTCATCTGAACTTGAAAAACTTTATCTGAACTCATCTGAGCTTAAAAAACTTTATCTCAACTAAAAAAACTTTATCTGAACTAAAAAAAACTTTATCTGAACTTAAAAAACTTTATCTGAACTCATCTGAACTTAAAAAACTTTTTCTGAACTCATCTGAACTGAACTCATTTGTACTTAAAAAATTTAGCTGAACTTATTTGAACTTAAAAACTGAGCGGAATTGAAATATTTAGATAATTTAAATTGAACTTAATTGAAACTAACTAAAAAATATATGATCATTTCCAATATATTTGAAATTCATTAATCTAAATATAACATAATACATTTATTATTAAAATATACTGAACTGAGTTGCACTGATGTAGATAAACTGAACTGAATTGAATTAAAAATAATATGATCAATTTCAATATATTTGAAATTTACTAATCTTAGCATAATACATTTAATATGAAAACAGAACAAAGTTGAACTGGAATATATAGATCAACTGAACTGAAATGAAATAAATATGACATTTTCTAAACATTTGAAATTTAATAATTTGAGTATAACTTAGAGTTTGATAGAGTTTATTTCTTGTTCAACTGAACTGAATTGGATTGAATTGAACTGAAGTGAAAATTAATGTACTGAAAAAAGAATCAACATGACTGAATTAACATGAATTTCATCAAATTACATTTCACTTCAATTTACTGAACTGAACTGGATTGAATTGAACTGAACTGATATATAAAAGTTCTGGCACACATGCCCTTAATGTTAAAAAATATGATCATGTTTGCTAGCTAAACATATTGATTTGAGTTGAGCTGAAGCATATAGATAACTGAACTGAATTGAAAACAAATAAGTGTGATGAAAATAAACGGTATGAATAAATTAACCTTAATTAATTGCACCAAATTATATTGTTGTTGAGCTGAACTGAACTTAATGTATTCGGAAAAAAAAATCGGTATGACTAAATTAATCTAAATTTCATCAAATCACATTGAAACTGAACTAAACAGAATGGAATTGAACAGAACTGATATGAACAATTAAGCTCAAAAGATTGAACTGATTTAAATTGAACTGAACTAAAATACAAATAAGGTCATGTTCTCTTCGTGGTATTTGAACTTATCTGAACTCATCTGAACTTAAAAAAGTTTATCTGAACTAATTTTTTTTTATCTGAACTTAAAAAACTTTTTTTGAACTCATCTGAACTTAAAAAACTTTATCTGAACTCATCTGAACTTAAATAACTTTATCTGAACTCATCTGAACTTAATAAACTTTATCTGAACTCATCTGAACTGAACTCATTCGTACTTAAAAGTTTTAGCTGAACTCATTTCAACTTAATTACTGAGCTGAATTGAAATATATAGATAAATTGAACTGAACAAAATTGAAACTAGCTAAAATATATATGATCATTTCCAATATATTTGAAATTTATTAGAATGATGAATTACGACTGAGTTTATTTTATGATGAATTGAAGTGAATTAAACTGAACTGAAGTGTAAATTAATGTGTTAAAAAAATATTTGGTATAACTAAATTAACCTAATTTCCTATATTTTAAGAACTAAACTGAACTGAACTGAACTGAATCGAAGTAAAAATTAATGTGTTGAAAAAATAATTGGTATAACTAAATTAACCTTAATTTCCTCAAATAACATTTTACAGAACTAAAATCAACTGAACTGAACTAAATTGAACTGAATTGAAGTAAATATTTGAATAAATTAACCTTAATTCATTGCATCAAATTATATTGTTGTTGAGCTAAACTGAACTGAAATTAATGTATTGAAAAAAAAAGAATCGGTATGACTAAATTAATCTAAATTTCATCAAATCATGTTGAAACTGAACTAAATTGAATGGAATTAAACTGAACTAATACGAACAATTAAGTTCAAAAGAAGAGGGTCTACGATGCATGATAGTAAAATCACAAAATATTTTTAGCATTATTTAAATTATTATAATATACAATGTTGAACTGAACTGAACTGAATTGACATGAAAAAGTATAAAAATATTGAACTGATTTAAACTAAACTGAACTAAAATACAAAAAAGTTTACTGAACTTAACTAATCTGAAAACTAAATAAGTTTACTGAACTGAACTCATCTGAACTTAAAAAACTTTATCTGAACTCATCTAAACTTAAAAAACTTTATCTGAACTCATCTGAACTTAAATAACTTTATCTGAACTAAAAAAAGTTTATCTGAACTCATCTGAACTAAAAAATATTCAAATAATCTCTAGAGAACAGGACCTAAGTTTACTGAACTTAACTTATCTGAAAGCTAAAAAAGTTTACTGAACTGAAAAAAGATTATTTGAACTCATCTGAACTAAAAAAGCTTTATCTGAACTAAAAAAAGTTTATCTGAACATATCTGAACTAAAAAAAGTTTATCTGAACTAAAAAATATTCAAATAATCTCTAGAGAACAGGACCTAATTCTTCAATTAAAACACATTTCGAGTTTTTCTAGAATGTTCAACACATGAACTCCATAAACAATAGAAATCCTATTTTGGATAAATTTTCTTTAACCCATCTAAGTTCATCTGTGATCGTTCCTCTCTCTAAAAAGTTTTTCTCTCGCCTCTCTCTAAGTTTAAACTACACGCGCCCCCAATCTATGTTACTGTTCTTCTTTTTCAGACAGTAACGGTCACAAAACCGCCGATAACGGTCCTCCAACGGCTCCAAACATGGCGCAGCCCCTAATCAAACTTTTCTTGATGCTTTAACCAATAAACCCATTCCCCTATATACAACTCTCCCTGCAAATCCAGAAACCAAACCAATTACAACTCTAAACGGCCGGCCAGCATGCCTATACGACCCAGCTTCAATCCAAGTTCTCGCATCCCATTACCAGAATGCTTTAATTGGCAAGTTCGGTCGGGAAAGCCACACATGGTTCAGATCCAGAAAGCTCTCAATGATATCGGCTTCAAAGGTAAATTTCAGGTCGGCCTAATTGATTATAGATATATCTTGATCAGGTTTCAAGAGCAGGAAGATTACCAACGGTTCTGGATCCGACCCTACTGGTCCATTGTCGGAGTGCCAATGAAAGTGATGAAGTGGACGCCAGACTTCTCACCGGAGAAAGAGTCCTCCATCGTCCCAGTTTAGGTTACAGTTCACAATATCCCTCTATGGTACTATAATCATACCTTGATTAAGGACGTTGCAAGTCAGATTGGTACTTTTATCAAGATGGATGCAGCTACAAGTGGAATCACTAGACCCTCGGCTCTAAAGATGTGCATTGAGGTGGATTTACAAAAGGAAAGAATCAAATCAACTCATGTTGGATCTACTGAGGATTACATAGAATGTCCTATTGAATATGAAAAGCTGCCCTCATACTGCAAACATTGTAAGAAACTGGGGCATGAGGAGCTCATCTGCAACGTGCTACACCCAAACCTTAAAAAAGTTTGGAGGAAAACTCAAGAGGAATCAGGTCCATCAGGTGTTAAGTCTGCTCCAATCAAGCCTGTTGAAGTTTCTGTTGCCGAATCTCATGCTATGATCCCCTATGCTGACAAAGGGAAGGGTACAAAGGATGCAGTGGTCCAACAGACAGGGAATGTGGATGTCACCAGTGTTAACTCTAGCTGGGAGGTATCATACATTTCAGTTGATGACCTACATGTCTCTCAACTGAAGAAACAACTCAAAGCTCATAAAGATACCTCAAGGTTGGCAATAATACCTTACAAAAAGCCTATGGAGCTGTCAAACCATTTCTCTGTGTTGCAGGATCAGGATGATAGTTCAGAAGCATCATATGATGATGCTCCTAGTGAACCGGAGTGGAAAATGGAGGAACAACGTATTTACACAGAAGGCACATCTAGCTCACAGAGTAAGCCACAGGTTATCTCTCCCAACTCCCCTTCTGTTTCTACTGGTGAGGGTGCTATTATTTGTATTGATGACAGTGATAATGTAGCTCTTACTAGTATGCATGAAATCACTGAACATAATATAACTGTTTATGAGTCACCTGAACATGTTTTTGATTTTGCTGAGCATGTTAATGATAAAAATGAAACTCTGTATGATGGTGATAAGGATAGCATTACTGCCAGTGAAAACAATGAAGAACCCTCTAAAAAGAGAGGTCCAAAAAAGAAACATGATAAAGAAGGAATCACTGAGAGTATTAGTAGAATACTCAAGCCAAAACAACATATAAAATATAATGTCTAAATGATTAGATACAAGATAATAGGAAATATGCTAGTTTGGAACATAAGGGGGTATGGTACCTCTTTAACTAGACTACGAAAATTACTTGTCATACATAAAACTGCTATTTTATGTGTAATTGAGCCTATGCACAGTAATTCTGATATTCAAAAACTGCAATTTGATTTGCATTTTCAAAACTCTTTCCCTGCATCTTCTGCAAAAATATGGTTGTTCTGGAATGATTCTTTTCATGTTAATATTCTTTTACAGTCAGACCAATATGTTCTCACTTCCATTACTGATTCAGTCACTTCCCAAACCTGGAACTGTGCATTCATATATGCAAAAGTTCTTAGATTGTTGAGAAAACCACTTTGGAGTGATTTATCTCAACTCCCACAGGCTCCCGCCTTATTTGTTGGAGATTTTAACACAGTTGCTAACATAAATGAACATAAAGGAAGAAACAGGCCACCAATAGGTAGCATCTCTGACTTTAATTCATTTATAACATCAGCTGGCCTCCAAGAGTTGAATACTGTTGGTAAAAGATTCACTTGGCCTAACAAAAGAAATAAGGATGATCTTTTACTGCAAAGACTAGATAGAGGGCTCTGTAACTTGGATTGGTTCAACCAATTTCCAAACAGCTCCATCCTTGTTCTAAATAGGACTTCCTCAGACCACAACCCTCTCATAATCTCTATCCAGGAAGCCACAGAAATATCCCCCTCTCCCTTTAGGTTTCAGAAGATGTGGCTAAACAGACCTGAATTCACAAGGATGGTCAGTGAAAACTGGGCAGAGCTAAGTGAATTTTAGAGGTATGTTTAATATGGTTTTTAAGCTCAAAAGATTAAAAGTACTCCTTAAAAGCTGGAACAAAACAGTTTTTGGAAATGTACATCAGAATCTACAGTCTGCAGAAGCAAAAGTGGATGAGATGGAAGTGAAATTTGAAGCTTCAAGAAGTGATGCAGACCTGACTGAGCTTAACAGATGCATGGCCATTCTTATTAGATCTCAAAATGAAGAGAGTATCTACTGGAAACAAAAGGGCAACATTAAATGGATGAAAGAAGGTGATGCTAATACTCAGTATTTTCACAATTCTGTGAAGGAGAAATACCGTAGGACAAGAATTAGCAAGATTAAAAATAGAGAAGGGGCATGGATATCTGATCCAGAGGAGATCAAGGTTGATGGAGTCCATTTCTATGAGACCCTACTCAATGAACCACCACAAGATAATCCAGGCCAGCATTTTGATCTATTCACATCAGTCATCCCCACCATAGTTACACCAGAGGAAAATGCTACCTTATTAAGACTCTCACATCTGGAGGAGCTGAGGAGTGTGGTGTTTGAATTAGGAAGTGATAGTGCTCCAGGGTCTGATGGATTTTTCAGGATCCTTCTACACTCACTGCTGGGAATTCATCAAACAAGATCTGTTGGAGGCAGTCTGTGAGTTCCTTAAAGGCAGAAAAGTTCCTAAAGCAATATCCAGCACATGGCTAACCCTTATTCCCAAGAAACCAAATCCATCAACTTTTGCAGATTTCAGGCCTATCAGTCTCTCAAACTTCATCAATAAGATATTCACTAAGCTTTTAGTGGAGAGAATGAAGCCTATAATGCCCAAGCTCACCTCTGTAGAGCAATCTGCTTTCTTAAAGGGTAGGGATATCACAGATAATACAATTCAGATGCAAGAAATGGTGAGATTGATGGGGAAGAAGAAGCTTCAAAACCTCATCCTAAAGTTAGACATGCAGAAAGCTTTTGACAGAGTCTCTTGGGGATTTCTGAATACCATACTCCTTAAGTTTGGTTTTCATGGTTCCTTGGTTAGAGTAATAATGCAGAATATTGCATCTGTGTCATTCTCAGTTCTCATTAATGGCACAGTCTCTGGTTTTTTCTCATCCAGTAGAGGAATCAAACAAGGTGACCCCCTCTCACCTTTCCTCTACAACCTTGTCACGTAATCATTCTCAAGAGCCATGAAGAAGTTGGTTCTCTCTGAACAAATTCAGAGTTTCAATATGCCAAGGGGGGTAGATTCATTCACACACCTTATGTATGCTGATGACACAGCTCTCTTTATCTCCTCCAATAAGAGGAATATGAAGAGGGTTAAGTCATTCCTAAAAGCATATGAAAGTTCCTCTGGTCAACAGGTTAACTTCTCCAAATCTGAGTTTTTTGTCCACTCAAAAACCTCAAATATCAAGATTAGGAAAATTCAGAGAACTCTAGGAATGAAGCCTGGCCAAATTTCTTTTACCTATCTTGGAGTTCCTGTTTTTAATGGGAGGAATAAGGTGATTTACTACCAACCAGCGTTAGAGAGAATACAGAAATCCACTCAGAATTGGAAAAATAAATGGTTAAGCTATGCTGGGAGGATAATTTTAATAAATCATGTGCTGCTAGCTATTCTCATTCACATTCTATCAGTCCTAAGTCCTCCAAAAAAGGTCATCAAAAAAATGGAATCAATGGCAACAAGGTTTCTCTGGGGGGAAACTGTTGATGGCCGAAGAAAAGTATGGAGGAAGTGGTCTAGACTAACTGCCCCAAAGAATGAAAATGGATTAGGGTTCAGAGATATTAAATCTCTGGTAGACTCTTTTTCATGCAAAATGTGGTGGAAATTGCAAAAAAAATGATACAATCTGGGTAAGATTCCTTTGGTCTCTCCCAGAATCATACAAAACATCACATACATGGAAGAGAATCTGCTCTGTCACAGAACATGCTAACTTAAACTCAGTCATCCTATATGGTAAGGGTTCTTGTCCCTTTTGGTTCTCAAACTGGACAGGTGCAGGGGCCCTTTGCTATGAATGGCCACCAGAGATGGAAATCTCATTCCCTAATATTTCACTGGTTACATTCATTCAAAGTAAGCAGACTTATATCTCTACATTGGAGCCTCATTTGGCTACCAGTTCTCTGCAGTTTTTACAGGATACACAGATCACTCAACAACATGAAGATAAGCTGGTGTGGAAACCCTCAAGGAATGGTGATTTTTCAATCAAATCTGCATATTTCAGCTACAGACCAAGAACACCTCAAAATGAGATTCTGAATCGGTATGGTGTTCTCCAACTCCTGCAAAAATATCTACTCTTATGTGGAGGATTAGAAATAGGATCTTACCTTTTGATGATGTTCTCAGTAAATTTGGTTTTAATCTCCCCTCTAAATGCCCTCTGTGTGCATCTTTAGACACTATATCTCACTTCTTCAATGCTTGCCCTGTCAATGGTGAAAGCTGGGAATTTTTTCATAATATGCTTGCATTAAGCCCCCCAGATTCATCAATGTGCATCAAAGAGTTAGATTTTATATGACATACAATGGCTTATCCAAAATACACACAAAAGTAATAAGAATAACTACAATGGTAGTATTCTGGGCTATGTGGTGTAGAAGAAATAAATTCTTGTATGATAATAAAACTCTAACAAAACAAAGCATGTGTAAGGATATAGTGAAACAGGTAAACCTGATATTCTCAGCATTCCCTCTCACAGGTTCTAGTGAAAAGAACCATTTCTTAATTCAATCTGGTCTTGTTCCATTCCTGAGAAGGAAAAGACCAAGACCAATAAAAATTGTGAAATGGATTCCACCTGACTGTGGTTTTAAAATAAATGTGGATGCTTCTTTTACAAATGGGCATTCAAATACTGGGATTGGAGTCATTGTTAGGAACTCACTTGGAATTGTTTGTAAAATGGTCATGCAAAATACTGATTCTTTATCCCCCATGCATGCAGAGTTGGCAACAATTAAATTAGGCTATCAGATAGGTATACAAATGGAATTAAATTCTTTTTGTGTTGAATCTGATTGCTTTAATGCAGTAGCAGGGATTCTTAATCATGAGAACTGTAACTGGAAAGCCTATTCTATGTGTCATGAACTTCATGCTTTAGCAATTAGAAACCCCATTCACCACATTCTGAGGGAAGCAAATTTTGCTGCTGATTTCCTAGCTAAATATAGCTCTCAAATGCATTTGACAGATGAAATATCCCTCCAACATGCCCCAAGCAAACTTCGAGGGATAATTTATCTAGATGAAATTGGTACCCCATCAGTTAGAATGATAGCACTTTAATTCCTAGAATGAGTTACTGCTTTCTGTAATTGTTTGCAGATAAAAGCAAGGACTCCAAACAAGAACAATCATGGAGTACAAGATGAAGGACAACAGCATTCAGGAGAATCTTAACAACATACTGTGGAGAATGAAGACAAATGCACTGTGGAGATTTCATGGTACTGCATTGCTGAGTAAATAAAGCGCAGCTGGTTTTTGGTGCCAACCTAGGCAACATCAGTAGGAAGAACAACATTATCCTATTTTTTGATTCTTTTGGAAGCATAGCTTCTTGAGCCACTGTGTGGCTGATCTCTTTGCTTTCTTTGCACAACTTCTTCCTTTCGAATGATAATGATAAACTAGGCATAGAATGCTCATCATAGGGTGAAGGACACCAGGGGTAGGTTGTCTAGGGATGATGAGCATCTCTATGAAAGGTTTTTCAGATATCACTCCTGCGGACTAAGCACTGTGCTTTCCATATGTAAATCTCTCTGTAAAAATGCTCTTTAATCTGGTTTTTCTAAAGGTTTTGGGAGCCTAATAAAATTCCCTCCACCATTGGTGGCTTCACCTTAAAAAAAAGGATAAATTTCTTTAACCAAAACTTTCTATATCTCAATTCATCTCCGAATGATAAGCCCAAAAATTACCATGACTGTAATTTTCAATTTACCTTAGATAAATCATTTTCCAACATACGTATCCAGAGAGGGTATGATAAACTTTATTTTACCTATTTAAATTATCATTATAAATTAATTAATTTAATGACGGAATTTTGTTTAATTAGAACTCCCATTAATTACACCGACTTTGATTTTATTCATTTGAAGGAAAGTTAAGAGATGATACCAATATTAATGAAAAGAGTGTGTAACTAATTTTATTTTTTTCGAAGATAAAAGAGTGTGTAACTAATTTTATTTTTTTTGAAGATAAAAGAGTGTGTAACTAATTAATTCCACGTTTATGGTGGGTAGGGCAAAAACACTATCTCCTTATTTAAAGAAGGTTATAATTATATAAATGTTATATTCACTAAAAAATTGCATCGTAATTAGGAAATATTGGTAAGAGCTAGGTTGAAAAATAAATAAATTAGAGTTCCTCATCCCGTCCTTATTTAAAAAAAAATACCCAAAAAGAAATAATTGGAGCTAAAAACTCAAATAATTACACCTTTGTAAGGATGTGCTCATTTGCATTGTTTCTAAACATATAGGTTTAAAAGTATGATACACACAATGTGTGCTATATAAAAAAGATTATCGGGAAACTAGTTTTATAGCCTTATGAATTTTTAATGCATTTATGCAAAATCAACATTTCGAAACTTAAGTTAACATTAATTTTAGTTCTTGTGCAGTTTAGAAGATATCCAACTTTTCATATTATAGGTCATGCAACCATTGTGGCGGTTCATATCCAATGCAACTAGCGAGTCCTCTTCCTTTGAAAGCATTCCTACAAAAAAATTTGCAGTTTTGTCACGAAAACATGGGTCGCAATCGTGATTAGACTTAGTGGCGGTGGCACATAGGGTTAAAAATCCATTTTGTAACTCCTACAAATAGCAAAAGGCTTTGAAAGCTCATATCTCCAATCATTAACCTAGATAGATCTCACCCTCTCTAGTTCTAAGAACCAACCGTCGGGAGCCAATGCTTCCCGAGTACCTATAGTGTTGGCCTTCAGAAGACTTGCATCGTACCGTACCGCACCACTAGCTCTAGTATCGGTTTCTGGCGACACAACTGTCCGTCTCTGTTCCCGCTACATACACTATGGCTCAGGGATTCATGTCGTGTGATGCTCCTTGAGTCGTCATGGACGTAGAGGCTGAAGGAAGGAACCCGATGGGATGGGTGAGCTAAAGTCAGATATTGGGATTTGGATTTGTAACATTTGAGAGAAAACGTCTATGCATATGATGAATAGGTAAGGGGTAAGGGATCTCCCTATCTTATCCCCTCGATAGTGTAACTCTTCCAAAGCATTTCCCATTCAACATGAATGTGAAGTGAATTGTAGGTCAAAAATGCTAAAAAAACGAGGTGGCATCCCATCTGGGCCAGGATATTTGTTTGGTGCCATTTTTTTCATAGCCGCATGTACCTAACCAACCGTATAAGGCCTCCATAACTTATCATCTTTGTTGGAGCCATATTCGCAAGATGGTTAATAATTATTGGGGAAGGGTTTGAGCTTTCAAAGATGACATCGAAGTGGTTAGTAATGAAATTTTGCATGTCTCTATCATCCGTACATCTTCCTTGACTATCTTCCTTTTATTGGTGAAAGAATGGAAAAACTAAGTGTTTCGACTTTCGATCACCCTCCTCTATCCAATGTTGTTTCGCTCTTTGTTTCCATCTTGCCTCCGCCCTATCCAAAAGTTTCTCGAGCTGCAGCTTAATGCCGACTATTTCTCTATAAGTGTTCTTTCAAAGTATGAATTTCATAATATTCTAAGAAAATTTATGTATTTGAATGGATTTCAAAGTATGGATTTATAAGTGTTTAGTTCACATTTTTCATACATTCATTGCATATAAATTTCAAAACGAATTTAATACTAATTATTTTCGATTAAGAAACATTCAAGTGTCTCAAAATATTAATATAATAAATGTTTAATTAATTAAATTTTTCATCCGAAAAATTCCGACAACTTGCAACTGTACTATTTTACATTTAAAATAAATAAAAAATTAACACAAAACTTTAATTCTGTTAATGGGATAGCAGGCCGTTAGTCCCTTCGGGTCCTCATTAAAGCCCATAATAGAGAGATTCAGCCCATCTAAAATGCCCGAACCAAATGATTACCTCTCCTTTTTCCAAATTTATATCATTCTTAATCAATGGAAAACAAGTAAACACAGAGAAAAACCATCCTATCACCTTGTTCTCTGAGCTATATTTACACCACAAGATATCATTGGACGTTTTCTTACCACCCAGCAACACCATCAGATTATCGGCGTCGTTGTTTTCTGTGTTTTTTTCCTTCTACCTTTGATTTTCTTCGGTTTTGGAGACGGAGAATCCGATACCGATGCAGGCACTGGCCTCAGCCCCTTCCTCGTTCCCATCCATATGCTGTGAATCACTCCAATCCAGCCTGATTCATTAAAAAATTGCAGATAATGTCACCCGAATTAAAGAGCGAAAATGCGCTATATGTATAGGCATACCTAGAGTAACAATAGGAGCAATGAGTGGCAAAATGATTGCAGCAAAAGGAATGACATAAATGGCTGCAACAAAAGCGATGAACTCGCCGGCTGCAACCAGAGGTACAAAGAAGAGGGTTGCAGCTATGGAGCAGAACATGGAAATCACGAAGCCGGTGATTGAAACCACTGCAATTGTTCCAAGCTGCACTGATGCCAGCAGGAAATGAAATGCAGATGATTGGAAAAAATCATCATTTTGATTCGATTTTTCTGCCTCTGCTACATGTTCCGTTCTTGGTTTTTCTTGTGCCATGCCTGTCAGATTCATAAAACAATAGAGCACATCGAAAATTAAGATTTTAAAATCTGATCAATTTTTAAAAATCCCTATCAATTATTTAGGGCCACTCAAGTTAATCTTCTATAAATATAAAAACAACACTTTCAGATCTTTTGTCTAAATAATTAAAATGACACTTCCCAAAACTTGTAGTAATCAATTTTAGTCCATAAGCTTTGAACGTACATTTTGAATTGTATGCTGAAAATTCATATTTGTAAAATGCAGACTTTGTACTTTCAAAACACAGTAACACACGCAAGACGGTGTTTAACGAGTTGCAATACACGACGCAGATCATCATCACCCACACCAAAACCATTATATAATTCAAGAAATACCCTCAGACTAGCATATATAGCACCTCCGGAGAAAGAGACATGAGCACAACTCATACAAGCATATGCCATTCATAGTTACACAATCACATCATCCTTGTACACACTGACATTACCGCCAAACTATTGATAACATTAAGTACTACAACCGAAACAGCAGCAAACACAAACTCTGCCTTCATGGCCGTTTAGCGAAACAGGAAACAGCACTACTAAAGCAGTAATCGCATCACCTATGCAACTTTCCAGGCCGCTCTATAAGCCTGTTACTTAGCTGCTTGTCGATTAGTGGTTGTGGTGAGCGTATTTTGCAGCTGAGATCACTGATCCCGTCATGCTTACTGATTGCTTTGCCAGGCCAACTGCCTTCTGGGTCACCAGCCATATAGTGTAAAAGAACCCAATCCAGCCTGTTTCAAAATACATACATTTGTAAATCTCATTACTCCATCACTAAGTACTTTGAAGAAGCTTGCTTTTCAAACATTTAATTTCTAGGAAACACTCCATAGGAAATAATCTTGAGTAAGCTTATGGTCAAAACTATTTATGGTGGTATTCTCTGGTCATGGAAATGGACTATTAACCTGCTCTATAATGATCTTTTCGATTTTAGCAGGACTTGTTAGTTCAGAAGCCATAGCTTTCACCAGTAACCAATGCACTATAGGTAAGAGCTATGGTGAACCCTGATTGTTTTAAACCTTTATATGCTCGAGATGAAAAGTATCAAGAGCTCTGGAAATTGAGATATCACTCCAGAAGAACCAAAAGATTTCAAGCACAAAAAGGCAAGATCATTTAAAAATCAAAATGACATTTGTAAGTGCCATAAAATCGAGGTACAAAAGAATTGTATATGCATGGGAGATAGAGATCACCTGTAGTGATAAGAGCAGCAATGATAGCCGAAATAGTGGTTGCTGAAATGACAAATATCGCAACAGCCAATGCACCAACATAAATGGCTGCAAGACAAGTGAAGAACATAGCCAAGAAGCCTCCAGCCGCGGCTAAGGAAATGAGCAGAGATATCACAATGGCATTGATAGTTGCAGCAGCAAAGAAGAGCATAAAAACCATAAATCCAGTAAAAGCAAGAAGAGCAATTGTTCCAAGCTGCACAAAAACCAGCAATACATTATTCAAGGTGTTCAAACTTGGTCACATGAAAGCCTAATCAATCAACTCATCTCCATCAAGAAATGACTAAAATATAAGGACAATGTCTTAGATTGATATGCTTTCGTTACTGTTGAATTAAATGCAATGTATAACTTTCATATGTACTTGGGATACTCAAATTAAGTTTCCTTCAAACCAAATATAGAAAGATGAAAGCAGACTAATATCCCAAATAAAGCAATTCACAATCTTTCAACTCAACAAAATAAGAACAAGAGTAAAGAGACGCATCATGAGACCCCACACACTGAAAACTACTCATCTGTACACTTTGATTTTTTTACTTTCAATCGCCGACACAAAAATATTTGATCCATAAAGGATGATTAGAACTTATGCCAGATCAATTTTATGATCTAAATTAAGAAACTTTGACATAATAAATTCAAATTTAATGTCAAAATTGAGAAACTTTAACGTGATGAATAATCAAATTGCAACAAAGTATAGAGAGTTGAGAATCGGAGTATGTCTTACGGAAACAACGAGAAGGGCTCGGAGAGGGGAGCCGCGGCGAGTCCAGAGGAGGATGTCATGAGCGGTGTTGGAAGAAGCGGCGCGAAGCAGCGGAATATTGTGAGAGAGGGCGGCTTTGGTTCTGCGAAGCAGGGGGTCCGGCGAATTGGGGAAGAAGACGGCGGCAATCAGGCGGTTGAAAATGGCGGCGAGAGTGATCCGCTCATCTTCAGTGGGTTTGGAGTGAGGAGAATCTCGGGGCTTGTCGTCCTCGCCGTCGATTGCGACCGCCGAGTGTACGCCGTTTGGTTTCTCCGCCATCTGTAGGTGACTGTGATCGAGAGGATTTCTTAGACTGGGCAGGAACGATGATTGAATTGGAAGTGTTGAATGCAAATCAGCAATCAGCGAAAGTTTGTGATTATCCGAATCTCAGAAATTGTGATTAGTCGAAGATGATGATGACAGTCGGAGAACTAGAAAAGTGACATGTGGAAATTGGACCAACGGGAAAGTTGCGAGTGTCCAATACTCCAATACATACTTAACTCGTTTCACCTGAAAAAATACTGATTTTGTAATTACTGATTTTGACACTTTTTATTTTAGGATATACTATTTTCATTTAAAATTTTTCATTATTCTTACTTTTTCTTTCTTAAACTTACTTCATTTCATTCTTATATATGTGTAATTTCTCTCTCTTATTTGGACCGAGTGAGTACTCTCTTGATTTTAATTCATTGGTACCCAAAATAAATACATTTTACTTTAAGTTTGAGATTGTATATGAATTTGACAAAGTCTTATTTAAATCGGACACATTGTGAGGAAGAATCTAGCAAATTTATATTTTAAAATATTTTATGGAGTGAAAATGTAATATTTATATTCCAACACAATGTTGATGTCTTCGAAAATTTCAAGGACCTACATGTAAATAAAAGAATAAATTCTCGTTATTTCTCTCATCGCCCCCAATTTGCAAACTCTTCCCTATTTCTAGCGACCTAAAGATTTCAAGGTGATTTTTCTGCTTTCTTGACAACTTTGCAAACGCTTCCCCATTTCTAGCAAACTCACCTCCGACAACCAAACCTAATCTCAACGTCGACGATCCAAACCTATAGGCAATCAAACCTAAACGTCAGAGAAACAAACTCACTGTTGAAGACAAATCCCCACCGTCAAAGATCCAAATTTCACCGACAACCAAATATCATTGTTGTCTGGATGTCCAAACCTAAATATCATTATCACTAGTGATGTAAACCTCATCTCCGCCATTTTGAACCTCCGTGTCAAAACGTCAGCATTGCAACCTCGTTGCCTACAAACTCACCATAGAATTCGCAATCTCGTAACCTCATCGCTTACACGGTTACACCCACAACCTTATCCCTGCTTTCCTGACCAATTTGCAAACTCTTCCCCACTTTAGTGGTTCTTAACCGATCATATTTCAAAGGGGTTGCTCCATGCATGTACGTTTTTCTTATGCATGTCCGAATTTTTACAAAATTGCCCTTAATAATACTAAGGCTAAAAAGCTAGCCAAAATACAAGGAGGCATTTGAGGGTATTTTGGAAAAAATGTGGACCTGTATGAGAAAAACGTACCTGCATGGAGAAATTTGGTATTTCAAATGATATACTATACTGTAGTTGAGAGTTTTACATGTGATCACAAAACTATTGAGAGCCAATGAACTTAACTAGTTTTGAAGTCAACCTATTATCTTTATTCTTTTGGATTTTTTTTTTAAAAAAGTTATCCTTGTTAGATGTCGGTCAAATAAATGAAGATGCAACGCTTTAGATATCCAAAAAAAAAAATTCATAATTTTAATCATCTCTCCACTCTAAATGACATTATCAGTAAAGTGGTATCAGTATTCCTAGAAGGAAGAAGCAAGTCTATATGTCGACTCTCATCAGCAAATTACTGCAATCAATTGGCGACAAAAATGGTGATGTCGAGTGTGGATCGATCCGTGGCAGTATTATAGCCAAAAGTAACTCAAGTCGGTGCCGACATGGAATAGAGCTCGTCACTGATGAGGACAAACAAGGATTTTCAGGCGCGAAGAGCCCAATTTAAAGACTCCACTGGACCAAAATGAATTCTACAAAATATCATGATAACATTGTTGGAAAATGATTTATTTAAGGTAAATTGAAAGTTACAGTATGGTAACTTTTGGGGCTTATCATTCGGAGATGAATGAGATATAGAAAGTTTTGGTTAAAGAAATTTACCCAAAATAGGATTTCTATTGTTTATGAAGTTCATATGTTGAACATTCTAGAAAAGCCCGGAATGCGTTTTAATTGAAGAATTACTTGTAGTGCATTCTTTTGGTTTATGGAAATTACTTTGTGTTATTCCATAAAGATAAGACTTTCATTATTTGGGAAAGTTCTTATGCTATAATTAAAACACAACTTACCTTATTTTGTGAGAGAATCCATATGCGTATTGGATTGAGAATCTTTCCAGCTGAAAATTATGTTTCCTAATTCATAGGATTTAGGAGTATATATATAGAGCCATCAGTCAATATGAAAAGAACCTTTACACACGTTTGGTCTCCTAGTAATAGATACATTAAATTGAGAGTGTTGGTGTTTTCATTGGTGCTGAGTGAGTTGAGAGTCAAGTCATTGTGATTGAAGATCGGCTCTACGAAATCCAGGTAACTTTGTATGTTACCTTATGGTTTTATCCTATGGGACTTTGGTGTCATTTGTTGGCCTCATAAGTTTCAAGGGCGGAGACTAGTTCGACTCCATAATGATCTATGTTTTTGTGTTTAGGATATTTAATATGTTGTATGCATAATTATTTGTAACTCTTGGCATGTTTTGCATGATTAATATAAATAATATAACTTGTATTTTATTATTCATGTGTTTTCTGTAATTTATATTCTGTAATTTTATTTACTACAAATTACTGTCAATATAGTTCCTACAGTCTTGAAACTTATGAAACTTTTAAAGGGCGGATATTGATGTGTAATTTTTCAGAAAATTATAGAATATTTTACGGAAATATTATTGTGGTTTTTGGAAATTTAATGTGATTAGAATTACGAAGACTACATGCTACGTGAGTTATAAATTATGCATGCTAAGGTTATTATATTGAATAAACCAAAAGTAGGGGTGCATGATTAATTATGTGCTTATATTATATATTTATATGAGCATGATTTTTATGTGTGTTATTTGATTTAGGGTTTTTCGGAAATTGTTCTTTGTGAACTTAAATCCGAAAAACTCATGTGAAGTTTTTCTAATGGTTTGCCGAATTTTCTTGGCATGTACAAATATCAATTACGAGGATCAATGAGGATCGTGGAGGAGATGGTGTTGATCAGTTAGAGATATTTTGGTCTCGACTTTTAAACGAAGGTTAGAGTATCAATCCCAATAAATTGAATTAGATGTGGTATTCAATTTAGTTTGGATGGGTTTATTTTGATAAACATGATTATTTCTCTTGCCTCGGTTTAATTATATGCATGTTAAGATTGATTTGAAATTAATGAGAATGTATAATTTCAACGTGATTGAATCTTAATTGCTTGGCATATAATCACACGAAAGGAACCATGCATGAATGGATTAATTTTACAATGCTATGTATTATTAATTAGTGGTTTTATATGGATGCATGCTCGGTCAAATTGTAAGAATGTGTATTTGACTAATTGTACAAACATTTACGTATATGTAATGGGAGCAATTGCATGAGTTACATGGCAATAATATGTTTGTGAGCATGATCTGCAATATTATTTGCATGCAAGATTGATTGAATAATTATGCACATTGTGTTTGGCTTAATTTTGATAATAGCTTGTACGGGTGAATTTGGCTGGATGATTAATTAACTAATTAATCAACATGTTTAATGCATGGTTCACATGATTTAAATGAAGTTTTAATCAAATTCATCATCATAATGCATGCATACATTATATTTTGTCCTGGAAAATATAGAGATGCATGCTGGGTGCCAAATTTCAGTGCATGGTGTGTTTGTGTGTCGCCATACCTTATATGTGCGGAAAGTTGTCGGAATCGGTTCCGCGTGAATCTGATTTGTCCGAAACTTTGATATCTGGAAGGATTGTACTGAAAACATTTGTCAATATATTTGTACGGAATTTTCACAAACTAGTATAGTTGAAAACATCTGTCATATTCGGACGGAATTTTCATTATATATGTTTGGCGAAAACATCTGTTAATGCATATATTTGGATGAAATTTTCAGCGTACATATCTGTTGAAAACATCTGTGAATATTTTATATATTCGGACGGAATTTTCAGAACGTATTACTAATACGTGGTTATTTGGTTTTGTGGTTGATTTGCTGTGTGCAATCACCAAGAACTAATGGCAGAAGCTATGCTATGTGATGGACTTGGCAATGTGCTGTGTGCAATTGTCATGAATTCACAGCAAGCTTCGTAAGACCTGAGCAATTGTATATTGCATGAGATGAGCATACGGCTCTGTGTTCGATATTTTGATTATTGTGTATAATCTGTAAAATACGAACGAGATGACATGAGTAATTTTACTATGTCAAGGGTATTGGTTTTAAGAACCATAACGAGAAACCCTGAAAGCATGAGTTTTCGTAACTATGCTGAAATTCTAATTATTTGTAATCGAAGGATTAAATAATCATCAGAATTATGGTTGAGAGACCTAAGAATTCTGAGGTTAAAATTCTAATTACTCATAATTGAAGAATTTGATAAATCGTCAGATTGGTTGAGAAACCTGAATAATCTGAGATTTAAAAATCCCAAGACAATATGGTCAAATCTAGAATTTTGAATTCTGAGACAGGGATCCCGAGACTTTGGTAAGTCTAGAATTTCGGTCAGAAAGAACTGAAAATTCTAAGATTATCTAATCCGTAGACATATGGTCTAGGAACTCCAAGACACAAAGTTCCGAGGAACTATACGTGTGGAGATGATAATGATATCGGTCCAATGCGGGGAACCGGAAACCTTAAAATTCAGCAATAGATGAATTTTGACAAGGTAGAGAGATATCACTAAGTACTTGAAAAAGTACGTGAAAAACTCTAAATTGAGCCGTTAAGGCAGAATCCCATACTAAGACTTGAATTCGATTGAGTTTAGCATAAAGGGAAATGTATTCGAGCAAGAATGAGACTCGAATGAGACCATGTTTGGGTCAAAAGTGTAAAACGTGAACTCATAGCGAGACGGCGTAACTCATACTTGAGCTGAGAGATCAATTCATATGTGAATTGAGAAAGTCACTCGAGTGTATAAGTCAAGTACTATTGTACTGAAATGACTTGGAAATGACCAGTATTTTGTGTAGAGTTTGCTAACTCACATTTTACCCTACGAGATGGGAAATCTGCGCCATAAGGGATAGTAAATCGAAATCCCTGAAGTGATTGATTAACCAAATCCTTGATGGCATGGATATTACTTCAATCTGTTGTAGTAATGGCCAGGATAAATGGTTACTTGATATTGGGAAATCTGGTCATCTCTTATTCTAAATATGTTGTATAGATAAGAGAGATTCCCGCAATCAGTTGAAACACGAAAGTGTTGCAGTGAAAGAATCTATCCTTAAAATAAGTTTATGGGATGAGAATCTTGTGTTTGATTCATTTGTTGAACAAACGAGACTTTTGATAAGTCATGTGCTAGACAAAGCAATTTTGTCTTAAAGTAATAATTAACGAGAATCACCAAAATGATACTTACATAAATGGTTCTAAGTCCATTTTTGTATCATTTGTGGTATGAGTTGATTGTGAAAGCGAATATGTAAAATCTTTTTGTGATTGCGTTCACACTACAAGATTATTCGCAAATGTCATTTTTCCGTATGTACTAGCTATATATAGTAGTGAAACGTAAAGTCGCTAGAAATGATAAAGCGATGTGGGAAACCTATGTATGGGTAGGTGATCTTTTAAATAAGATATCCCAAAAGAGTAAATGAAAACTCTTAACGGTGTAGAGTCATCCTACGAATTCCTTCGAATGTGGGGGTTGACCTAACGGTGTAGACTCATCCGAGAAGTTCATTCGAATGTGGGGGTTGACGTCTAACCAAGTATAGTAAGATATTACCTGAAATGGTATATTTACTAAAAATGCACATTATGGTAGTGCTTGTTGACTTCTTATGAGAGAATATTAATTATTGTGATATTCATAAGAAATATTTGATGAAAGAGTATTTTATGGAAATTCCTATAGATCTTGATTTATCCTTAATGGCATTATGAGCCAATGGATGAAATTGTAGAGAATCTGTGATGATAAACCTAAATGAAGCAAATGTGATAGGACAAAGTCTTGTGCCTTGTTTTGCTTTAGAGGTATATCAGAGAGCTTTAAAAGGCTAGAATTCCATGAAATGATGTTTATGGAAAAACGGTAATCAATAGTGAGTGCTAAGAGACACGAGAAATGATCATGTCATTTATGTTCTCAAATCGAATGGTTCGCTCATTGATAGTGTATTGATACGATGACTGAATCTATGAGAGATATATCGTATTCAATGGAATGACTCTAACTTTGTTGGAATACCTTTGTAAGGGTGAGACTTCTCTTGAAAAGAGAATGTAGAGTCATGGAAGGTCTGTAGTACATAATGAGTTGTACATGGTCAGACATTTCTTACTATGAAAGTAAGATGAGACACGAGTAGTCAAGAGAAAAAACTACTGGATCCAAGTTTGTGTGATACTCGTGTTCTCGTGGATATGGCTTGAAATGTGTAGAGAAATGATTCTCTTAGATTCATATGAGGAATCTAAATCCATTATGTTGGATTATGGGAAAGGAAATGAGTATCCGTACCTTTTGAGAAAAAGGAAATCCCAAGGTAACCAAAGCAAATTTGTGCTGATTGGTTTACTGTAAAGCCATATCGATAATGGTATGTCTAAACGTAGACAAAATATCATTAGAAAACTACTCTCAAACCGGGATTTATCTAAATTGACTTATCGTCATTAAGATAAGGTTGTGTTCCTTTGACGAAAGGATTAGATCGATTTCTTGACGAAGAAATTGAATCGAGAGGTAGTTAAATCATCGAGAAGAATGAGACTGAAGTCCATTAAATGGTGAGGTTACGTCTGTGGACACCCAACCTATGCGATTGGAGATCCCATGGTCTAGGTTCAAAGGGACAACTAAACGTCAAAGACCCACCGACGTCACTGTGGGGGTAAAACACCTCTTGTCTTATTCCTATGATGATGAAACAGTGAAGTGGAAATGAGGGTAAGCATGAAATGCTTTTAATGACTAACGGCCTCTAATTATGGGAATTAGAGTGGAAGTGGGTTATTTAACAAATAACAAATTCCTCAGCAACCAGTCACCTATGTGCGGGAGGTGTGGCCGCCTCTAGAGGGAATTGAATGAGGACACAATTCTTTACAAACGCGACTGAAATAGGTAGGTGCTCCATGGCCGCGAGAATTGGGCACAACCGCGGAAATCGCAGAGTATAGTAAGATGTCTGTGGGACGTACATGAAAGTTCATACCAGCGGTTCAGGGAAGTTCAAAGCGGGACCGCATACTTCATAACCAGTGAAATAGTGTGCTATCCCAAGGGAAAAGTTCAAGGACTAAATGATCTACTTATTCCTATGCAGGCATCTAAGCTTCCGATACGGCAATCACAATGACTACATTAGTGTAATGCGTAATTGAAATCCCGAATCTATATCTGATTCATGTGGGGGATTGTTGGAAAATGATTTATTTAAGGTAAATTGAAAGTTACAGTATGGTAACTTTTGGGGCTTATCATTCGGAGATGAATGAGATATAGAAAGTTTTGGTTAAAGAAATTTACCCAAAATAGGATTTCTATTGTTTATGAAGTTCATATGTTGAACATTCTAGAAAAGCCCGGAATGCGTTTTAATTGAAGAATTACTTGTAGTGCATTCTTTTGGTTTATGGAAATTACTTTGTGTTATTCCATAAAGATAAGACTTTCATTATTTGGGAAAGTTCTTATGCTATAATTAAAACACAACTTACCTTATTTTGTGAGAGAATCCATATGCGTATTGGATTGAGAATCTTTCCAGCTGAAAATTATGTTTCCTAATTCATAGGATTTAGGAGTATATATATAGAGCCATCAGTCAATATGAAAAGAACCTTTACACACGTTTGGTCTCCTAGTAATAGATACATTAAATTGAGAGTGTTGGTGTTTTCATTGGTGCTGAGTGAGTTGAGAGTCAAGTCATTGTGATTGAAGATCGGCTCTACGAAATCCAGGTAACTTTGTATGTTACCTTATGGTTTTATCCTATGGGACTTTGGTGTCATTTGTTGGCCTCATAAGTTTCAAGGGCGGAGACTAGCTCGACTCCATAATGATCTATGTTTTTGTGTTTAGGATATTTAATATGTTGTATGCATAATTATTTGTAACTCTTGGCATGTTTTGCATGATTAATATAAATAATATAACTTGTATTTTATTATTCATGTGTTTTCTGTAATTTATATTCTGTAATTTTATTTACTACATATTACTGTCAATATAGTTCCTACAAACATTTGTGTTTTAATTAGGTGCAGAAGTAAAGTGTTTGTTTTAATAGAACACTTTCATTAATAAAATAATGAGTTACAATCCACTAGGATATCAGAAGATGAAGACTGCTATAAACTCAGGTGGATATATTCAAGAAACAAATCCAGCAAAAATAGGAGTAAATATGGAACAAACACTAGCTGAAATATTCAAATGTAATCATTTAAAAAAATGTTAAATAGTTTTAATTGAATATACTTTTATTAAAATTCATTTTTTTTTAAAAAAAATATATCATTCATAATGTTAGGAATCGCTCAATTGCAATTATAATAAATGGAATCAAATACCTGGTCCAAGCATTCGATGAACGACAATCAAACTAATTACTAATTGTCCTACAAAGAAGGGATCCAATAAAAGAGGAATGTATTTACATCAGCAATATACTGCAACTAGCTTAACAATGTATCTCCATCCAAGCATAATAACCTGGTTAACCAGGGATCATCAACAATTTACAACACTACGATTTGTTATTCAAACGTATACTAAGCACCTTTATCCAAACTGTATGCGCATTGAAAACACATACCTAGGCTTTTAAATATCATATCCATTCGAAATAACTTAATCTAAGGAACCTTAATTTAGTTACAAATTGATTAATAATTTCGGTTTGAAGGATCATCACAAAAGTAAATAAATAAAACTTATGAAAACCTTCATATTTGAATGATCAAAGCACGTGTATGGAAATTCTACACTTATTCAAAAGTATAATTAATGAAAAACGATTCAATTTTTTTTTTCAAGATAGGAAAGAAATTGGAGGCGGTTAGGGTTTATTCGTATGCTTCCAACATTTTGTAATCAATAGCAAAAGTCTAGAGTGAGTGAATAGACCTTGCATTGCCGATGTTGTGTGGTATTTATAAGGTTGATCTTGCCAAAAGATCCTGGTACCGATGACTCATCATGGAGCGCCATCACTTCGTACTATCGGGGAGCTCTTCCACGTGAGTGTACCGGGCGGCTCCTCCTCCCAGTCCTTTCTCACATGACTCGGAAGCTGCCTGCAAGGTGGTAGCCTTTGGTGAGTCATCTGTATCGTTGTATCTTAACTCTTAAAATAAGACCTTTGGATAACCTTTATGGCATTTTTAAAGTTAATGGAGGCTAATATAATCCATCCACCATAGTTTGCTATTATTGTAATCACAATTGAGTAGTTTGCGTGCACCGTGCATGCTACCTTGCCATTTTCATAAGTAAACTAAGATTTTTATTACATTAGCATATTCCAGTGAACTCATATATTGTAGACCTGCAAATTTTCATACTTCAAAATTTGCACGAAATGGAGAGATGACATGGAGAATAGTATAATTTCTATGGGACCTTGTTAAAGACTGGTAATGCACGAAGGTCTGGGAATATCTATCGCTTCTTGATTGCTAACCTTATCCTACAATCGAGTGGAAACAAGGACCAAGAAAACTATTTTATTATAAAATTCAAAAATTGAGTTTTTATGTTTCAAAGTGAAAACTTGGACTAATATTGCTAGAAACATGAATCAAATAGGAAAACAATTGAAATTCAGTGATGCAAAAATAGATTTAAAATTGATTTTCTAGTCTCTATAGGCTTGGTATTGCACGAAGGTCTCCTGAATTGGTAATCTTCTCCCACAATCCAATTGATGTAAGGATCAAGACTTTAAAAGAAGGTTCTAGTCCTAAAACTTGTGTCTTGGATTATGATACCACAAATTGCTTAAGATAATTGTCTCGAGTGTTTCCCTTATTTATAATGAAGCTGAAATCGCACGCAAATGTGTGAGGAATCATAGCATAAAATACACACCCGTGTAGTGATCCAACATATTATGTACATTGTCGTGTTATAACTTACTAGTATTTCCAACCCCCGCTTCGCGGGGGCGGTCAAAATTTGCAATGTGAAGAGCTCGAATAATACCATCTGTTGAATTAGTTTAAGGAAATGTTGCATGGGAAAAAATTGAAATGAAATAATTGTGATAAGATACTTATAAAACCTTTAAGTTACAATTGTACTAAATTTTACTCCAGAGAATTGAATCTAAACTCACTAACCTATTGATAAACCTCAACAACAAAGTCCATATGCAAGTAATATTAATACTACTGAACACTGGAAATGAGTTGTATGAACAATGCATCCCGCTTGAATAATTTCAAATATATGCATCCAGATTATAAGGTTTGTGTATTAGTGGGGGTTTAAAGAATTGTAAGTATGACATCTAAAACATGATAGGAATTTGAATTATGTGTTGAATACAAACTAATAAATTTTAAAATGATTTTAGTTTCCCCTCAAAAAAAATGATTTTAGTTTTACTCTAGGGTTGTAGCATGGGCAACTGATATTTTTTGGTAATAACATAATATAAGCTGATGCATGATTGAGCCACTCTCTCTTGTAGTACTAAATTGCCTGCTACGTGGACCCTACTATGGCTTCACCTCCACAGATGCAGACCAAGTGACCAAAATACAAGAGGGATCAAGCTTTCAAGTCCTGCAAAATGCAGACCTGTCAAAACAAGGTTACACAAGAACTTTAGAATTTCACATCTTAGACAAGGTTTTACTAAATGCAGGACCTTTGTTATCAAAAAACAAATAATTCCAGAACCTGTCAAAGAATATAATAAAAATATATGTAGAAATATCCTCTTGATAACCTAAACTGCACTAATCTTATTACACTGGATGAAGCTGATTGCTGCTTGTGCTTGTAATCCTATTTTTTTATCAGAAGGACGATATTTAATTAAGATTGGAATATCTCAATTCAGTCCGAGTGTGTGATTGTCAAATTACACTTTCATCTAGAATAAGTGTCTGATTCTCAATTTCCAACATTCAAAACTACATAATGCAACAAACCATACCAGCCAATGCAGCTCAGATATCCATAACTACAAAATGAACCAAAATGGAGTTCATATACTATCTGTAAGCATAAAACTAACATAAACATATGTGGTACATATGTTCTGTATCTGTGCATCCAAAACCATTAGAAATATGGCTTGTAAGAAAATTTATATGGCTGCTGTACTAATTCAAATCAAATCAGTACTAACTCAATTCAAAAATAAAAATAAAAACCACATTATATTTCTTACTGGAGGTTTAAACAAGACAGTTCAATCCGTATATAACAGCAAGAGTTTCCATAAAAAATAGACCCAGTTTAAATACTCCATGCTTCGTTAATAAAAACAGAAGCTCTAACCATGTATAGTGGGGGGGGGGGGGGGGGGGAGTTAACAATGTGCTCACCTTATCTTCTTGCAGGTCATTGCCCTGAATGATGTCCCTTTCTATAAGCCTCCTTACCAGGTCATTAGACTGCACAAATCTACCTTCACATTCACAGCAAGTTGGTTCTCCAGTTCATTAACCTTTTCTTATTCGTGCTATTTACATTAATCAATAATTTGAAGGCTTCTATAGACATAAGAGGAGCATCTTCAAGAACAGATGGTGATGCATATGTAAAGCACAACAAAAAGCAATACAAATTAGGAATCAGAAAAAAGTGAGGATAAAAACACTTTAAGAACACTAAATCAAGCCCTGAAATAATCTAATTTATTAATCTCTATAAATCACGAGGCAAATAATGTGGATCAAAGAGAAAAACAAAAAGGAACTAACTGCGAACCTGTACTGCTAACATGGTTTTTGAAATGTCGACCAGATAATAATGTGCTTTCTGAATTTGTTCTTGCCTTTGAAAATTTCTTCCAGATCTTTGTGCCGAAGTCGCCAACTTCTGTATTGTTTCCCTGCAATTTCAACTGTTATAATTCCAAACTGTGATATATTAGGCATGGATCATCTCTCATTAATGTGAATCTAAGCATGCCTCCTCTCAAAGAGTGTCAAAGATGAAGGCCAGCAAGAGCTTCAGAATATGCACTTAAAAATTGCTGCTCTATACTTCTCAATCAAACTCTCTACCTTGTTACCGTACTCACCACTATCAAAGTCGATTCCCAGGATGTTGTTGAAGCAAAACTCTTTCACTACAAATGAAGGAAACATAGAAAATCAACACAGTACCAGATATAACCTTTTTGGAGAATTGGAGAATAAGAGTATACCTGAAGTTTTTATCGAAAGAAAAACAGAGCCTTGAGCATATTATACACCATTTTGCTTTCCTTGCCTCCCATGTGTCAACCTGACATGAAACAATAACATCCATTGAGCTTTCCTTGCCTCCTTCGTTAACAATAACCTACAATACATGAAAGAAAACCTAAAATAGAATCTCAATGAGGCCTAACAAAATATTCTTTCCTCTCCAGTTAAGAGTCTAATAGAGCATATATAGCCTCTGCCTCCCATGCATCATGCTGACATGAAACGGTAACATCCATTGGCCCTTCTTTGTCTCTGTCATGAGCAGGCTCCTACATCATAGGAAAGAAACTGGATAATAGAATCTAAACAGATCTCTTTTACATTAAGTTTCCATAACAATTGTCCTTCAGCTCTACATGAAGAAATGCAATCGAACAAAAATTACCTCAGCGTATCCCTTCTCCTCACATGTGTCAACCTGACCTAAAACAATAGCATCTATCGAACCTTTTATGTCTCCATGTTGAACAGTTTCCTGCAGCATATAGTTAAAAATTAGAATCAAACAGAATCTACCACATGAAGTTTCCAATATAAAACACTCCATCTGTCTCAGAACAAGCTTCATATCAACAGCTCATTTGGTCAAATTGATTAATTGTGGCCATTAAATTAATTATCAAGTGAGATCTTATCAGATTTGTTGTAGTGTTTATAGACAAAAAATTATTCTTGAGAACCATGCTAAAATAAAGAGGGGACTAATAAAGTGGAATAGAGAGGGCAAAAAATACATTTGTTTAAGTTTTGTACCTCAGCCATCAATACTTGTGCATCAGATGAAAATAACTCCTTGCCTCCCACCAAATTGTTGTCATTAGCTAAGCCATCTTCACTTTCAAATACAGCTTTCGCCTAAAATTTTCAAATTTATGCAAAACAATTGTGAATTGGGACTTTATTTAAGCTGGAAATTAACAAGAACCCATAAGCTGAAATTGACACCAAAACAAAACATATCCATAAAAAATCTGATACGAAACTGAACAACTCACATAATTTCCTACTTGCAACCAGTGAGCACAAAATGAACATCAGGCTTCTAATTCTCATAAACATCCACTGAGTATTAAAAAAAGCGTGTACATCACTGAGAATACTGGAAATGTGTTGTATGAACAATGCACCCCGCTGGAATAATTGCAAATATCTACATCAATAGATTATTAAAACAGATCATCGCAACTACCTAGAATATATACAGAAAATCTAAAACAAAACCGTGTACAGATCATTAAATAAGAAAATTCTTGCTCACCTGTGACTGTGAAGAAGTTAACTCAGGCGAATCCTCGAACACCTTGCATGCATAAAAAGAGAAAAAATGGACATGATTAGAAAATTTGGACTGCAGGTGAAAACCCACGTGAATAGAAGAATTTTATAAGAAAAAACAATCAGATTCAAGAATCAACTATCGAGAATCATCATCATCTTATTCACTGGAAAATTTGAAAGGAAACATAACAGTGGGAATGGAGAAGATACCATGATGAGGGCAAAGGCCAATCTGGGGAAGATACCATGATAACTTTGCTCATTTAAATTCATCATCGAAGCAGTACAGAGAATGTTACAGGTCAAAATTCAAGAATATCATTAGCCACATGTATATTTATTTTGGTGATCCAAATCCATGAGCGTTGTCCTGAAAGGACTCAAAGAGAAGGACAGTATCTTACTTGAGTAAAAGAAATGTTACTATCTAAATATATATCAGCACCGTCCCGGGAAAATATGGGGTCTTCAGACACCTGATAACAATTCAAAGTAAGTAATGTCCCTTCAGAATCTCAACTAAATAATTCAATTTATATACTTTCATGTCTGAAAAAGAAATAGAGAAACTGGAACAATTTTCATATCAAGGAGAATTCAAAAAAGGAACTGCAGCATTCTCATAAATTTAGAGCATAAAACAGAGGTGTGGTGACCCCTTTTACTTTTCCAGTGTCCTATTTGCCAGTAGCTCTCAGTTTATACCGGATAAAGAAAATCTTGGCTGAGAGTAAGCAATCTGAAAAATTGAAGACTACAAATTCTCACATTGACTCCATTCCTACTTCTGTGACTACTAAATTAGCACTCAACATCGAATGAATGTAAGAATTCTACTTCTGTGACTACTAAAGTGGCACTCAACATGTTTGGGTATAGCTCTATGTAGGGGAAATCTTTTCGAGTTTAATACCTTCGAGCAAAAATTTTAATTTCAAATTTATTAATCCCCATGTCCATTTCAATAAAATACTATATTGTCTGTTGATTACATCCAATTAAGAACCCAGGCAACAAGGTAGAGGCTCAATTCTAATATATGATACAGACCCTTATCACATCGGAAGTTCATCAGATATTTGTATTGCTTGTGGCATCATTGAATATTACATCTACACACATATCTCTGTTTCTTAGGAATATATGTACATGTACATAACCCTCTCTGTCACGCATACACAGAAACACGCAATTGTCCAACCAATTCATGGACAAGGAGTCAACTGACAAACATTTTTCCTAATAATTATGGACAAGGTTTCCTTCAAAAAAATTCAATATGTACAAGGAGTCCTTCTCATCAATAAGCTATCTTCAAATTTCAAATTTATTCAAAATCACTTCCTTCTTCATATTATACAACCAATTTCAACTATCACTGTAATTATAATTTACCAACCTGCTGGAAGTGTTACCGTGACCTCCTTCACTCCTTGAACCACGCCTGATCCACTGAGCCATTCTACTGATTTTGGGGTAAGTTAAGGCATCAATATTTCTAACCCAAACAATACCAAGCTTTCCACTGATCATCCCACCGATCATCCGATCAAAACCTGTTGTTGAATCACCAAAGCTTTCTTAGACTGAATGAAGACCACGCGTAACTACAAAACAGAGCCCATATGGCGTATTAGAAATTAAGCTGTAATATATATCAACGCAAGACCAAAAACAAGCACGCAAATTAAAATAAAAAAGAAGAAACTAAAATCGGGATCATACCGAGAAGAATCAACGGAAGCCAGATAATCACAATCGAGGCTGTATATTTAGCCAGAGGTATTAAAAATCAATGCTTAGGGATCACTCTGTAAGCTTCCATCGGATTAATGTATTGGGAACAGTCTGAAATAAATGTTTTCATCGACAAAAGCTTGGAGAATGGAGTGGGAAGAAAGTCCAGAATAAGAAGAAAACATTGAAGAAGAGCCTGGAGAAGTCTATGACTGAATTTGGCAAAGAAGAGAGAGAGCATTTGGCAAAAACGAAGATCGAAATCAGTGGAGTTTTCGCGAAAGATGAAAGAAATAGGCTAAGGTGTTAACGTGGAAGCAGCAGAAGGAAGTTGTGCTTAAGCAGTGACGCGTGTAAGGGATGTACAAAGGAAATTATTAAAAAAAACGACCATGTAATCTACTGTAGAAGAGGGGATTCCCCCTTTTAAGATTAAGTAGATTTGTTGCACAATAGAAATTATCACGTGCATAATTTGTGTGATATTTGATATTATTTAAATTCCAATTTAAATTTAAATCTTAAATCAAAAAATATATTTGACCACTCATAAATGTGCATTTTACATTATTTTAATGTGCATTTTAGTTTAATGTGTTGTGGATTGCATTAGTGTGCCTCATATCTATTCTATTTGTGCATTTTATTATCATAATGCACATATTTTTAGAATAAAATGCACAATTAGATCAATTGAATTGAAGAATAATTGGTACCCCTGGTGTACTATATAAGAATTAGCAAGTCCACCTCTTTATTTCTCCAAAAATCTTTTAAAAAAATTAACCTTTCCGGAACAAATCTCCTACTAATTTTCTAAGAAAATTCCATCTCTATATCATTAGATAATTTTTGTAGGAATATAATATAAATTATTTCTTTCCCATTATATTGTATGAATTAGGTAGTTTTTAATGGAGTAATTCACAAATAGGAGAACTGCACGGCACACACAATCGGTTAATTCTTCAAAACTTTCATTCTTCTTAAACGGAAAATTTACACATCCTAGACTACTCTCGCCCAAGCATGCTTAACTTCGGAGTTCTGATGGGATCCGGTACGTTAGTGCTGGTATGATCGTACCCAGAATTTACCTCTCTACAAAAGGTGTCATCAATGTCATTATTAATGCCTTCCCTGTCCAGTTGAGCTAATAAGTCATTGCATTTAATTTATTAAAACTGACTCTGACTCTCCAATGGGTTTATTGGAGTTGTGGTGAGTTTATTAGATTTACAATTGGTTTATTAATTAAAGGTGTGGTGAGTTTATTTGAGTTGCAGCATGTACTAGCTGAAATGAAGTTGCATCATCGAATCGGAACTCCCACAAAATCTGTAGTTAAAGATGAAAATGATGTACCATTTCTAAATGTCAAAAAAAAAAAATGTACCATTTCTTATTTGCAAGGCTATAAAACTTGGCTTGTTTTAAAACCAGTTCGCCCATGAAGCCAATGGAGTTGAAACACCTGAGATGAACCTAAACACAATCCTGGATCCGTCCTACTAACATCAATCTATGAACAAACTTCCCCATTTGTCAGTTCACAGACACTCGTTTATCTTTCGAATGACACAGGTGCTGCTGTACGCAAAGGGTATGGCTGATCTGTACAATAGATTAAGAACCCAGGCTCAAATGCTGCCACAACCCGGCCTTGGATGAACGGTAATCACACTAATGGACCGAGATGACAAGTACTAAGCAATACAAGATGCTTCATGTCATGGGATGAGTTGCTGCTAACACACTCAACTCAACTTAACATTGCAGGGGTTAGAAGCAACCAACAACAAGTGAAAAACATAAATTTCAGCAATGTCTAAATGCACAAACTATTCTACCACAGTTATGCCGCTAATTGCTTACTCTTTACTTAACACGAAGCACGTCATTTACTTGTAGCAAAACACTCCCATCATAAACGATCACCAGCTACGATGGGCAAACTAACTATGAAGCCAATGAGCAGAAAAGTCCACAAAGTTGCACGGACAAATCATGAACACGAATAATAGCTTACTTATCAGTCCTTTGTTACTAAATGTTGCTATCATTGCTCCAAGTTTGATAAAATACATCTCTACATAAGAAGAACTAGTTCTCATTTCTCTTCTTCTGACAATTCAGGCAGGAAAGCATACTACAAGGGAACATGGAAGTTGTATACACAACTATAAGTCCTATTTTGCCCATACTAAATGATTCGAGTTGCAGGCAGAGAGCTAATCCTCCTGTCCTCCAATGAGGATTGAGGAACACACAAAAGCTACAACCTTGATTCAAACCAAATTCATGTCAGTAACAACAACTCTACATTATACCTCTCCATCGAGCTACTTAAGAACTGGTTCTCCTAGGCATGAACCGAAATATCATATACTACATGGAAGATGCATACACTACTAAACATGTTATTTTACCGATAGTAAATGTTTCAGGTTGCACAGTCTGGCTGCTAAATGGAATCATTCCTTGCACAAAATACCATTCAATCTAGCAATTCAAGTCAAGCCATATAAAATTGCTGAGCTACATAATACCATTGTTGCAGTCCCAGTTAGAACTAGACAAGTGACATTTCAACAAGAAAGCCCTAAACCTCATCCTCTAATGAGGAATGAGGAATGAGGAATGAGGAATGAGCAGCACACAAAACCTACAACCTCGACTCAAAAACAAGAAACATCGTGTACAAGATCAGTATCAATTCTACATTATACCTCTCCATGGAGGGCTACAGGGCAAAACCCTTGAGATATTCCGGGTCCCGCTTGGCGCGCTCCTGAAACTTCTTAAACCACCTGTCCATTATGTCCATGGGCACCACCAGTTTGCTGCCGTCAACCCCACAGAACGACTGCATGAAATTGAACAGATTCTCCCCAACTTTCATCGCCAGCCGCTCGATCCTCTTCTCCGCCGTCACGTCCAGGGAGGGCAGCGACGCCAGGTCCTCCACGGAGACTCCAATCTTCGCCGACAGCGGAGCCGCCTCCGGCCCCGTGATCTGCAGCTGCCCGCCGGGCTCCGGCCAGGGCAGAGAAAGTACCGCAGAAGGGCGCGCGATCGTCACCGCGCCACAGTAGAGGAAAGCAGAACCCGGGGACTGAATGTAGACCGCCAGTGCCTTGTCCGGAGGGAGCGTGAAGTTGTTCAGCAGAAATATACAGACTTCTCGGATTGAATCGTATGCTTCACCTGCAAAAATCAAATGCGGGAATCAGCTAAACTATACAACAAAATCACCAAATCAAAGATATTGAAAACAATTGAGATTCTGAGACATACCCACAAATGTGTTCATGTCGAGAACCCAGTGGGTGGTGTCGATTTGAGTGAAGGTTGAGATGTCCATGGGGAAGCTGCGGTTGGGGAAAACTACTCCGAACATGGTCTTTGACTGTGTGTTTTCTGGCGGATTGATTGACTGAGCAATGGAAGGATAACGAAATAGAAATTCGATTCTTTGGTAGGCTTTTAAATTGGCCGGAAAACTGGAAGTGGAAGTATTGGTCCGGACGGCAGGGTTGGGGCGGAGAGAAGTGGAGAAGGATCTAGAAGGTTCCCAATTAGACAATACTCCGTACATCTATCTAGAATAATTCAGAATGCTTGTTTTAAAAAAGAAATTCAGTAAGGGCATAAGGATAGTAATAACATCATTAATATGGGTACCCTAATAATATATGTTCTGCAAATATAGTGAAAAAAATCTTTCAATGACGTTTTGGCTAATGGAAAATATTCCTGCATCAAATTTCAAAAGGATGTCTTTATATAGACTATTTTTCTATAGATCTCAATTCTATTAATTTTGAGGTCTAGTATATTTTAGTTTTTTCAGTTGAATGGTGAAATTTCTGAAAATTTCACCATTCATATAGTTTTATGATTTAAATTCACTTATAGTTTCTATGCACTTATAGTTTCTATACACTTATAGTTTTATGAACTATGCATTTAAAATGTATTACCGACCTTAAGGAAATAACTTGCAACATGAATTGAATTAAGCTGAACAGAATTGAATTGTACCAAACTAAATTGAAAATTAATGTATTAATTTTTATTATTTAATAACTAAATTGACTTAAATTTCATCAAATTATATTAATATTGAATTGAATTGATCCGAAGTATTTACAGGAATGTTCCACTATATTAAAGAAAACACGCCTCATCGAGGGTTTGAGAGAAGAATTGAAAATCAAGCAATACTGCCGCCGTTTCGCACCGGCAGCACAGTTTTGAAGCGCTAAAATACACAAGTACCACCATGAATGAGATCGCAGCAAGATGGAGGGAGCTGAGGCTAACGTCGGACGAGATCCGCGGGGCACCAGTCGAGGATTTTCAGACGGACATGGAGGATTTTACGACGCAGTTGGTCGGGAAAATCATGGCGCCGAGGAGGATACCGGCGGAGGAGGTTTTGACAGTTTTTGAGAGGGCTTGGAATCTAAGAGGGGCGTTGCAGTGCAAAGCTATTCACCACAATGTCTTCTCCCCGCGGTTTCCAAACCCTGAAGCTAAACTTAGGGTTTTCGAGAAGGAGCCTTGGATCTTCGGCAAATTCTTGTTCTTGCTGAAAGAACCATACCCAGGGATGATCGGTTCCCAGATCGAATTCTACCAACAACCATTATGGATCCACGCATTGGATCCACCCAATGCGATGATGTCCGTCGGCGGTGCGACCTATATTGGCAATCTTTTGGGTGAATTTATGGAGGTGGAGAAGGATTCGGGAGGCAGCGTTGAGGGGGAATACCTTCGCATCAAGTGCATGGTAGATATTACGAAACCTCTGAAGAGATACCAGTTGGTTAAGTTGAATGGGAACTTTGTCCCGGTTAAGTTGAGATACGAGAAGCTCCATGCTTTCTGTCATTACTGTGGTTGAATAGGGCATGGGAAAGAGGACTGTATTGAGAGGATTAAGACCTCTCCAGCGGAGCAGCATGATATAATACTCTCGGAAGACCTGGGAACTTGGCCGAATCGGTCTCCTCACTACAAACCAGAGAACATATGGGAAGGGTCGCAAAATTATGGTCAAAGCAGATCCTAACCAATGAGAGGGTACCAAGGATGGCGAAGACCGGAGCCAGCTAGACCCAAGCCATCAACGAGAGAGCAACGGAAGGAGCACGACACCATAGTTCCTTTGGTTGACAGGAGAGAGCCTACTCCGGTGAACAAAAACATGCAAACAAGCATCCCGGTTGCAAAGCCATTAATCGTAGGGCCGCCAGGGGGGCTAGCCTTCAGCCCGAATGATGTCGACTCCTTTCAGAATGTGTTTTTACATCTGATGGTGAACTCGCTACCACAGACCAGTGTAGATAACATCAATGGAATTTTGGAGGGAACCCGCATGAGCAAAAATGGTGGCTCGATGCGTCAATATTACCATGTGATCTTTCATGATAAGAACCAAACATCGCTTCTTCGCTTGGCAGACTTGTCTGGTGTCACACCAAGGCAACGTTTACTGTTGCAGGAATTCAAAAGACAACTGGAGAAAGGCATTATCGATGAGGAGATTGAAAATGAGGTAGTTGAAATTGTGTATTCTTTGAAGAATACTCTGTTCAGAATGGATGAGGGAGGAAACGATGAGGATGTGCTACAGCCAGGACCAGGTATTGACCCTAAAATATGGGCTATGACAGCCCAGGCAAGGGAAATAATATCAAGCAAAAAGCTCATCAGGGACCGTATTAATGAGATTAAGGTTTCGGGAGATCACCCTTTCTCCGAAATTGGAAATCTTGCATGGTTGCATGCAGACAAAGGAAAAGGCTCAGAGATCGATTTGCTGGGAGCCGAGGCGGATGTGGGGAGCTCGCCAGGTCAAGCAAAACCGATGGAGACAGCGCCGCCTGAGACCCCGGGAAAAGTCATCATCTTTGGAATTTGCAGCGAAATGAGGGATGTCCGTGTCGATTTTGACACCCCAACAAAGAAACTTGCAGCGAAAATTGCAAAATACAAACGTCCAAAAATGCCGAAAAGGGCAAAGGCAAAGGCCGGGAAGCTAGCTGAGACTATTACCGCGAGACTAAAAGCACGAGAGATGCAACCATGGAATGCAGATAGCGCAAAAAATTTGAAAAACCCTAAGCTCCTCAAGAAAGCAAGATGCGATGATAACAAAGTAGTGATGGGTCAGGGTAACATCGAGGCAGAAAAGGTTATGGAAGGGAAAGAGGAAGATCGAGACCGAGTTGTAAGCTTTGTGGGGAGTAAGAGGAAACTGCTTCTTGAGGCCGACGCGGTGGAGGAATGGAATGATGATGGAGTGGATGTGTGCACTACGGAGGAAGGCAAAGGTAACATGACAACCCCAATCGTGGCTGGTTCGGGCGAAGCTCAGGTAGAGACTGGTGATTCCCAGTCCTGCCAGGCCTCATGAGTATCATAAGCTGGAACTGTCGCGGCCTTGATAGGGACGAGGCAGTTCGGGAACTGAGTACCCTGGTACGCCTAAAATCTCTTAGTTTTTTTATTTTTGTGTGAAACACATTGTTCTTCAATAGTAGTAGATAGAATAAAAATTCAGCTTGGTTTAAAAGGTTTTTCATTTGATTCACAAGGCCGCTCCGGCGGACTTGCTTTGTTATGGTGTAAGAGTATTTTTGTTGAAATAAGAGACAATTCAAAGAGATATATCGATGTGTTTGCAACCGTGCTTGGTCCCCGCATATGTGCCACTGGAGCATACGGCGAGCCTAATGTTTCTAGGCATAGACAAGCATGGCTTGAGTTCCAAACACTAGCTACGGTTTCATCATTGCCATGGCTGTGTTTAGGGGACTTCAACGAGGTTCTATCGCAGGAGGAGTTTCAAGGTTCGGGTCCGAGAGCTGAATGGCAAATCCAATGCTTCCGTGATGGACTGGACTACTGTAGGCTTTTTTATATGGGCTACACTGGAGATGTATTTACGTGGTTGAAGCTTGCATCTGACCCAAACATGCACGAAGCAGGCTAGACCGAGCCACTTGCAGCCAAAACCTGTATGACCTCTTTCTATGGTTGACAGTGACGAGCTTGGGAATGATGCCCTCGGATCACAAAGCCATTTTCGTGAAGCTCCTAGCTAAAGACCCAACGGCTAGGATGGGGAGGAGAAGGAAACGATTTTGCTTTGAAGCCCAATGGATTAAATCTAGTGACTGTGAAAAGATGATCAGGGAAAGCTGGACTAAAAACCCTCTCTCCCTTCCGATGAAGCTGTCACAGTGTTCGGTCGGCCTCATGAGATGGAGCAAAGCCAAATTTGCGAACATTAAGAATCAGATTGAGGACATGAAGAAAAAGGTGGAGGAGCTGGAAAGATGAGTGATTACTAATGAGGTCAAATCCAGGCTTCACGAGCTCAAGCAGGAATATGAGATGCTTCAAGAGGCAGAGAGTATACGATGAAAGCAGCGAGCAAAGCATCACTGGTACAAGGAGGGAGACAAAAACACCTCCTTCTTTCATCGTTTCGCTACAAAACGACGGAAAGCTAACCATATTGCAGGTTTGAGGGATGAGAACCAGGAACTCAAAACAGATGCAGAGGGCATGCAGAGAAAATCCTGGACTACTATGGCGGCTCATTTACAAGCTCGAACCCGCCAGACGTGGTCTCCAATGAAGTGCTCCAACGGGTGCAACCGTGTATCACTAATGATATGGCGCGATTCCTCACAAGGCCATACACGGCGGCGGACGTTACAAAGGCTGTTAAACAGATGCACCCTTACAAATCTCCAGGACCAGATGGGATGAGCCCGGTGTTCTACCAGAAGTTCTGGCGTATCGTGGGTAAGGATGTTACTAATTTCGTTATTCGGTTTTTAAATGATGGTGAGTTTGAGCTGTTTGTGAACTATACCCACATTGTACTCATACTGAAAGTGAACGAGCCCGACCGCATTACACAGTTTAGACTTATCAGCTTGTGTAATGTGGTTTACAGACTTGCCTCGAAGGTGGTAGCGAACCGAATGAGGCCGATCATTCCCAGCATAATATCAGAGTCGCTGCCAGCTTTCATACATGGGAGATTGATTACTAGTAACAAATGGGTGGCACATGAGATGCACCGCAACATGAGGAAGCAGAAAACAGGAGCAATGTGACAGATGAGCATTAAGTTGGACATGAGCAAGGCATTTGATCGCATCGAATAATATTTCTTGTGTGCAACTTTATTGAGACTAGGGTTTCCACAGTCTTTTGTCGACATGATCAAGCTCTGCATCTCCTCGGTTGCTTTCTCGTTCATACTAAATGGAGAAGAGATGGGCCACTTACAACCACGAAGGGGATTGAGATAAGGGGATCCTCTATCACCCTATCTCTTTATCATTTGTTCTAAAGTCTTCTCAAAGCTTCTTACAGACTTGAAACAGGCGGGGAAGATCCATGGTTTATGTGCATCAAGATTTGGACCGAAAGTTACCCATTTGTTCTTTGCAGATGATACCGTACTTCTCGGAGAGGCGACCTTACAAGAGGCATCGCACATTGATGCTACCAAAATCCGTCCGTCTCCGGGTTAACACTTGCCCGGGTCACCTTCTCGGCTGGTCCAGTACAATCCTGCAAAACAATCCCCGGGAAGCGTCCCGGGGAGGAAGCTCCGGCGTGATGATGAGATGGGGATAGTGGAGAAGGTAAACGTACGGATTGAACTCTCAATATAAGTAGAGAGATATAAGTCACATACCTTGTTCACTGTTTGAGTCGAGTATTTATAGTTGATACTGCTTGCTTCAGATAAGGGTCAGGACCACTTCTTTGTCCTTCCTTTTGTCCGGAAGCGCCTCTATCCGGGGAAAGGCGCTATACTCTTAACCCTGGGCCATGGGCCCCTAGTCCCGGCCCAGTATGGTATTGGGCCGGTATTATCACTAGCCCCCCAGACCAGTCTCCCGGGTTTTGCTACGCGGGGGATTGGTCTTTTGCGCTCCCTTCCATTATTATTTGGTAGGACCCTTCCGTGTTGGAATCAATTTCAGACGCCGCCTCTCCGCATTCTGCATCGAACAGGGCCTCGTTTACCGTGTCGCGGTTGCTTTTCCTTCTTTTGAGGCGACGTTTTCTATTCACCTCCCTATATAAAGGGCCTGATCCTTCTTACTGGATTACTTTCTTCGCATAATTTCCAGACGCTCCGTTTTCCAGCCTTTCGCCTTTTCAGCCAAGTAAGCTCTTCTTCCTTCTTCCTCTTACTTTCATGGATTCCCCGCTCCACTCCGGTTCCTCCTTGAACACCGAGGAAGTTCAAGGCCAGTTTGAAGTCCAGTTCAGGGCGGCTGATAGCTTGGCCTCCTCCCCAATTTCTTCCCCGGATACTCATTCCGAGGCTTTGGGTACGCCCCGGGAACTAAACGCCCCGGACGCGTCGCCCTTGGGTGGGGAGGGTTCACACCCCTCCGGGCATCCTAGCCACCTCCGGGAGGGTCAGGATGAGGAGACGCTCGGTGAGGCGGGCGAGGATGCTCCCCGGGGTCCTACTCATGGAGTGAAGCCTTCGGGTCATAAGTTTTTAAATCTTTCCGGGCCTGCTCCTTCTCTAGATAGGGACGTCGTAGATTTAGTTAAACGCTGTTTTATTCCTCTTCCGTTGAATGCGTCTTTATCCAAACTCCTCCCGGGTACATCCGAGCGGGAAGTACCTTGCATTCCCCGGATTCACTTCCAATACGGGCTCAGCCTCCCCTTTCCTCCTTTATTCTCCGAGATCTTTGATTTCTATAGGATGGCCCCGGCCCAGCTTCACCCCAACGGGGTCGTATTGGTGCTGGCCTTCTTGGTCAATTGCGCGAGATGCAACATCTCCTCCTCCCTCCATCTCTTTCGTTCTTTCTACGCCCTTCGGCGTGCTCACGCGTCTTTCCCAGGGGTGTTTTCCTTTGTGATCCGCTCCGGGACAAAGGATTTTATCAGGAGTAAGCCCAGATCTGCCAAGGGGTATCTCGCGAAGGGTTTCTTCCGCTGCGATTCCCGGGCGTATCCAATGCCCCCCTGGAACGATTCCCTCGTTCCTGAGGACAAAAAATCCTTCTCCTACCTTCCCGCAGACATTTCCAATGATCATAACTTTCTTCGCCTCTCCCCCCTAGACATGGACGCCTTTTTTAAGACTGGGAACGCGGGCTATTATTGGCCCCGCGGGATATACCCTAGAGAACTCTTCTCCCTTCCCACCATCTCCGCTGTATGGCCGGCTGGAGGTGCCTATTAACGACTTTCTTTTTCTTTTTATATATATATGTACATGTGCCTCATTCTGACCTTTTACCTTACTTGATTTCAGTTCAGCCAGCTTTACACGCGGACGTTACGCCCTTCAACAGGATGCCTTCCGGGGACCACAATCGGCAGAGAAATCCTCGTCCGGGAGCAGCTACTCCTGAGCAGCAAGTGGCCTCCCCGCCTGGTCCGGACGCCTCCGAAGGTCCTGAGTTCACACCCCAGGGGACCCGCCAGCAGCAATTGTCTTCTCAACAGAGAGCCCCAGGATCTTCCCCTAGCCCCGGGAAAAGGACTTTCATCCGGCATCCTACTTTCAGCGGTGGGGCTAGCTCTCGCTTCAAGCGGCCTCTGACCGACGATAAGGAAACTCCTCCGCCTTCTCGCCAAAGGTTAGAAAGTGCAACCCCGACTCCACCTCCTCCACCCGTGGACTCTCCTGTGCGGGATGATTCTCAAACTATCCCTGAGGGTAGGGAAGAGGTATGTTAAATCTTATTGCTCGTCATTATGTTTCTATTTTTCCAGGTAGCCTTACTCCTGCTTGATTTTCCAGACCACCACCTTCGCCGACTCGCTCCTGGCGGACTCCCAATTAGCCGATGCGCTCAACCGGACCTATTCTAAGTACAGCGCGGGCTTGTTTGCTAAGAAGGAGAGGGAGCTCCGCGACGCCCGGGAGAAGTTGGCCGAGAGGAACGACCTGGAAGCCCGGTTGGCGACTTCTCAAAGGAAACTCGCCGAGCGGGAGAAGAAGCTCTCTGAGAAAGAGGCGAAGCTGGTGGAGGTGGAGAAGAAATATTCTTCTCTTAAGAAGGACAAGAAAGAGGCCCAGCTCGAGGCCCTGGACGCTGTGGTCCGGAAAGTTCTCCATTCGGCCGACTTCGAGAAAAGACTGGAGGACATTGCCGTTGCAGCTAGTGAGGACGCTTGCCACGAGATGTACCGCAGGCTGCGGGGTTGGCTTCCGGGACCTGCTCGTCTCGAAGCCCAGGAATCCTATTATCGTCCCAAGGCAAGCGATCTGCTGAGCCACCGCTGGAGGTCTCTTCAGGAAGCCAAGCTGGAGAACCTGGTACCCCAACTATGGGAATCGCTTAAAATGTCTTCCCGGGCCCCTTCAGCCTCGGACATTAAGAAGATCAAGCTCCCGGGGACTAAAGAGACAGCCGTTCCTGAATCCCCCGGCCCAGAAAATTTCAATGCTTACGGGGTGGTCCCTGAGACGCCCCACTGGGCTGACAGTTATCAGGAATTCTGCGCTATTCCTGATAACTTCGGGTACCAGGCTGTCCTTGAGGAGAATACCGGTGCTTACACCGTGGGACTTCCGAGGGGGCACGATGATCTGCTGTATCAATCCCGGAAGGCTGTCCGGAAGGTGGGATTTCCTGAGTGCCCGGAGGACGAGCCAAAAGTGGACGCCCCCGCCTACTATGGCCCCTTCTGGTCTGAGGAGGATGTGGCCGAACTGGAGAGGAGATGGAAGAGAGCTCATGCTACCCCGGGAGGAAAAGACCCTGCTGCGGATGATGTATTTCCCTAGACTCCAGTTTTCCCTTTTGTAGTTTTCAAGTGTGTTTTTTTTGTAATCTTCCTCCCCGGGAGGCATGTGTAGAACTTTGGCCTCAGTGCCCGTTTTGATTAATATAAGTTCTGCCTTTTGATAAAATCACTCATTTTTTGTAGACCGAGCGCCCCTTAAAGGGAATTCTCCCGCGCGGGTCTGTGCCTTACGTTTTTGCTCATCCTAGTAGTTCTTCTGGTACCTACTTCTCACTCCCCCGCGCTGGATGCCTCCAATGTTCTTTTCTTCAAAGAAAACTAGCTTATTGGAGGTTTGGGGGTGACCAGGCCACCCGGGCATTGGCCGAGGCAGGGCTGGACTGCTTTCTCCAGGAGTTTGGAACGATCCGAGCCCTGGTATTATTTCTTAAGGCGGTCGAGGCCAAGTTCGGGTCTTTAAATCAATGTTTCGACCTTGCCTCCGATCATATGCGGGAAGCCTTAAACTCCCACCAGACCATTGCCGAATTGCAAACCCTTCAGGACAACTCTCGTCGTCGCACCGCCCGGGAGCTTGGTATGGTGTGGGGTGAACTAGAGCGGGCGCAAGAAAAACTCCGGACATTGGAAACCCGCTCCGCTCAGAATCGTCTTCTGTGTGATTTCGAGAAGGAAAATCGATCCCTTACCCATAGAAATAGGGTCCTCCAGGATGCTTTACTGATCATCCGGCTATCTTATCACCTTCTGGGACTTAGAAATGGCATAGTTGGGGTGTCTCCTCTTACCGATATTCCGACCGGGGTTCGCAGAACAATTGAACGTATGGAGGCCATGCCGAAAAAGTTTGGTGAGGGGGCTCCTAATCACAAGGCCTATCTGGATGCCGTGGAGTGGCATACCAAGATAGCCGCAGGAGTGGCAGAGCCCTATCCTTCTAGCCTTCGCCGGGTCCCCGCTCGAGTGGAGGTGGATGTGGCATATGAACGGTACGAGGATATGACCGTGTCTATTGACCCGGAGGAGGTAATTCGTCGGATAAGGCGCATCCGGGAAATTGCTGACTCGGGTGTTACCACAAAGGGAATGAAAACCGCAGAAGGTACCCGCATCAGCCGAGAAGAGAAAGGTAAGAGTGTAGCGGACTTGTTTCCTAATTACAAGTTTGTTACGTCGGCCGGGGTAAGGAGGATGCGCTTGGCAGAGCCACTTCCGGAAGGGTCCGTGGTTATCCCTATCCCAGAATTGAATGAAGAAGACGCCGCTCAATTGGAGGAGGAGCTTGCGTTCAATCAGGCTCCGGATGCCCGTTTCGCCGAAGATCTCCTGTCTTCTCAGTTCTTTGGAGGGGGTTTCCGCCCGGGTAACCCTGAGGGTGCTTCCGGGTCAGGCCCCAAGTGGGTGTAATCGATACATAGATAGGGGAACCTGTATGCAAAATACTATGTAATCGTTCTTTTGTGATATGACCGCATGTCCATGCGATGTATAAAATTCTTTGTAATAGTTTCTTTGCAATATGGGCGCATGTTCATGCGACTCAAAGATTGAATAAAATTGCCTTTTTGAAAATAAAAAGAAACCCTTCTCATTAACTCTTTCTTGTAACCTTACATCTCTTGGCCCCCGGGCTTCATTCAAGCTCCGGGTCCACTTTAGCGGGGCACCCTAATGGGAGCTACCCATGGGTCCCTTTTTGCAAATCTTCCTTAAACCCAGAACAACGCTAAATGTCGGGTTTTCTCTCCGGGCATATTCATGCTTCCGGGGAGGGGTATATCCATACCTGGCATATTCATGCCTAGCATATTCATGCTTAGCGTATTCACGCTTCTGGGGGGGCATATCCATACCTGGAATATTTATGCCTAGCATATTCATGCTTTAGTGGCCGTGGTACGATGCGGGGCGTTCTACTTCCCGTAAAACCTTCTCAGGTTAGCTACGTTCCACCTTCTGGGGATCTCCTTTCCCTGTTTGTCCTCCAGCACATAGCTCCCTCCCGGGTATGCTTCCTTAATCTTGTACGGCCCTTCCCAGTTGGGAGCCAGCTTCCCTTCCGGGGATTGGTGGCTCTTATCGTTTCTTCTCATCACCCAGTTTCCCGGGGTAAAGACTTCCTTTCGCACCCTTCTGTCGTGATACCTTTTTACTCGCTCCTTCACCTTGGCTTCCTGAAGTGCTGCATTCTCTCGCTTTTCTTCCAGGAGGTCCAAGTCAAGGCGCCGTCCAGCGTCTTCTTCTTCCGGGCGCTGATGCTGCGTTCGAGGGCTCGGAATCCCTATTTCTGCGGGTATTACTGCCTCCGACCCGTACACCAAGCAATACGGAGATTCCCCGGTAGCTGAGCTTTCTGTAGTCCTGTGGGCCCAAAGAACGCTGGGTAGCTCCCAGATCCAATTTCCCCGCGCGCCTTCCAAGCGGGTTTTCAGTCCTTTGATGATGGTGCGGTTGGTGACCTCTACTTGCCCGTTCGCCTGGGGATGGTATACCGACGTCAACTTCTGCTCTATACCATACTTAACACACCATGATTTAAAAGGATCATTCTCAAACTGCGCCCCGTTATCCGTTACTATGACCTTCGGGATACCAAATCGACAGATGATGTTCTTCCAGCAAAATTTGACACAAGTTAGCCCCCTTATGTTGGTGAGCGGTTCTGCCTCCACCCATTTGCTGAAGTAGTCGATCGCCACAATCAAGTACTTGGCTCCTCCCGGGGCAGTCGGGAATGGTCCAACCAAGTCAATTCCCCATCTGCTGAACGGCCACGCACCTGTGATTCCGACCAGTTCTTCCCGAGGAACGTGGATTAGCGGGGCAAACGTCTGGCATGCCAAGCACTTCTGTATATGTTCTTCCGCATCCTTAAACAATGTTGGCCAATAATACCCCAGCCTCAAGATCCTCCTGGCCACCGTGCGAGCTCCCTGATGGCTGCCATTAGATCCCTCATGCACCTCCCGGATAAGGTGCTGACCTTCTGTTCTTTCCACACATTTGAGCAGAGGTTGGAGGTATCCTCTCTTGTACAGCTCCCCTTCTTGGACCACATATTTCGGCGCCTTAACCCTCAGCTTCCGGGCCTGGGCCTTATCCTCCGGGGTGGTTCCTTCTTCGAGGTACGCCCGCATGGGCGCGATCCAGGATTCTTCCTTGTTTACCAGCATTACTCGATCATTCTCCTGGTAACTCCTTCTCCCTAGTACCTCCAAGTACAACTTTTGGCCGGGCTCAGGTTTTAATTCTGAGGAAGCCAACTTGCTCAAAACATCTGCTTTACAGTTCTTCTCCCGGGGAACTTGAACCAAGTTAAAAGTTTCAAAACCGGCTATCAGAGGCTTTACCGCTTCCAGGTACTTTTGCAGGCTCTTCTCCCGGGCTTCATATTCTCCCTTTACCTGCTGCACCACAATCTGAGAATCGCTGTGTGCCGTGATAGTTTTAATGCCCATCTCTTTTGCCAACCTTAACCCCGCGATCAGCGCTTCGTACTCGGCTTCGTTGTTGGTTGTTTTGAAAGTGAATTGAACTGCGTAGGGATACTCCTTCCCTTCCGGGCTGACTATCAGTACTCCCGCTCCGCTGCCCCCGGAGTGAGCCGATCCATCCACATACAACTTCCAGGCCGGGTCTGTCTCCGCTTTAGCCATGTTCTCCGGAGTTTTAGGCGCCTCTTGTTCCTCATTTATCCTTGCTTCTGATTCCAACAAGAAATCCGCTAGGGCCTGGCCCTTGATAGCCTTTCTTGGTTCATATCTGATTTCATACTCTCCCAACTCTATAGCCCATTTCATCATCCTCCCTGATGCCTCTGGTTTGAACATGATCTGCCTTAGCGGATAATTGGTAAGGACCACTATGGGATGCCCTTGAAAGTAGGGTTTAAGCCTCCTTGAAGCATGCACCAACGCCAGGACCAGCTGCTCCAACTCGGTATACCGGGTTTCTGCCCCCCGAAGTGCCCGGCTAACAAAATAGATTGGGTGTTGCTTCCCCTCCTCCTCTTTGATTAGCACGGCACTTACTGCCTCCCGGGATGCCGCTATATACAGAAAAAGCTCCTCCCCCGGGAATGGTTTCTTCAGAGTTGGCAGCTGTTGAAGGTGCACCTTCAGATTTTGGAATGCCTTCTCACATTCCCCGGACCACTCAAACGTCTTGGCCCTCCTGAGAATATTGAAGAAAGGCAACTGCCTATCCGCCCCCTTTGACAGGAATCGACTTAGAGCCGCTAGGGACCCGGTTAACCGCTGAACTTCCTTCACCGACTTTGGGGAGGTCATTTTGGCTATGGCCTCCACCTTTTCCGGGTTAACATCGATGCCCCTGCTTGACACCATGAAGCCTAGGAACTTCCCCGCGCCTACTCCGATGGTGCTTTTGGAGGGGTTCAACTTCAGATTGCTCCTCTCTAGCTTCTCAAACATCTCTTCCAGGTCATTTAAGAAAGCCCCGTAAGCCCTGCTTTTTACCACCATATCGTCAACATACACCTCCATGTTCCTTCCCACCTGATCCTTGAAAAGCTTGTCCACCATCCTCTGGTAGGTAGCCCCCGCGTTCTTCAACCCGAAGGGCATCTTCTTGTAGCAAAAAGTTCCAAAATCGGTGATGAAGGAAGTTTTTGCCTTGTCTGCTTCGTACATCTGCACTTGGTGATAACCTTTGTGCGCATCAAAGAAGGCTAGCACCGAGTAGCCCGCGATGGCTTCTGCCAACCGATCCAGGTTTGGGAGAGGATAACTATCTTTGGGGCAACACTTATTCAAGTCTGTAAAGTCAATGCACATGCGCCAGCTGCCATCGTGCTTCTTGACTAAGACCGGATTAGCTATCCATTCCGGGTAAATGATTTCCTCGACCACCCCGGCTTTCTCCAACTTCTTTACTTCATTCTTTATAAATTCTGCTCTTTCCGGGGCTACAGGTCTTTTCTTCTGCCTGATTGGTTTTGTTGCCGGGCTTATGTTCAGCTTGTGCACCCCCAACTCCGGCAACACTCCCACCATGTCCTCCGGGCTCCATGAAAATACTCCTTGGTATCTGGCCAGGAGTTCTTTCAGAGCGCTCTTTACTTCGTCCGGGAGGTCTTTACCCACCGTGACCGTCCCTTTGTCCGCCACCTGTATCTCCTCCAGCTCCTGCCGGGGAACATCTCCGTGTACCGCCCCTACTGCTTTCTTCGCGTCCAAGATCGCTGTCATCATGCAACTCCTTGCTACTGCCTGACTTCCCCGCACAACCGCCACACCTTGCGCAGTGGGGAACTTCATCGTCAGCAGATACGGGCAACTCGCCACCCGCGCTTGGGTTAGCCATGGTCTTCCTATGATTACGTTGTATGGTGAGGGTGCGTCAATAACCGCAAAGTTGCAAGTCACTGAGACCCTCTTGCTCCGATCCTTTTCGTCCACCATACACACTACAAGGGGAATCACCCCCAAAGGTACTTCTGGCTTACCTGTGAACCCTGACAAGGGAGACGAGGGAGGTTTCAAGTTCTGCCTCCCAATCCCCAATTGGTCGAAACAGGAAGCGAACATAATCTCCACGCTGCTCCCGTCGTCCACAAACACCCTCTTAACCAAAAAACCTTCAATTTCCGCCGTTACTACCATTGGGTCTGAGTGGGGCATCTGCGGCGGGGCTGCATCCATCTCAGAAAAAGTGAGCGTCTCATCGGGACGAAACCTTTTCCCCTGAACCTCCCCCGGGGGAACATATCGCGTCCGAGCCCGGATAGCGGAAACTGACTGGCAGGCCTCTCCAATTTCTCCACTTATCACGTTGATCATCCTGTTGGGTGCCGGGGCAGGCTCCACTGCTTGGACTGGTGCAGCAGCTATAGCGGGCCTTCCCGGGGCCCTATTGCCCTGATTGCCTTGGTTTCTCCCATTTCCTCTCCCCGCGTTAGGCCGCCACCTCCTCCGGGGCTGCTCTTGAGGCTGCTCCCGGGGATTCTCCTTCTTCGCCTCCATCGCCACGCAATCTCTCAACTGCCCCCTTTCTATCAATTTTTCTATCTCATTCCTCAGCATCCTACACCCCTCCGTCGAATGCCCATAAGATTTGTGATAAGCACACCATTTATCTACATTTTCCTTAGACGGGGTCCCTTGGATAGGCAGCGGATCCGGGAACAAATCCTTGTGGATAGCATGGATCTCCGTTCGGGATTTGCTGAGCGGGGTGAAGCTGTCCGCTCTTGCCCGGTTTGCCGGTGCGGGGGCCGGATCCCTTTTACTTTGGTCCGCCGTCCTTCTTCTTTCCATTTTATCCGGGAGGAATCCCCCGGATTCTTCTTTCCTTTTCCGCGTGGCATCGTTAACCGCGCAGTACAGTTGCACTGCCATCTGCAAGTTGTGAAAGGTTTCCGGGATGTTTTCCATCAACTTCTGGAACAACGCCATGTCCCTCAGGCCATTTATAAACCCACTAATCACCGCCTTCTCCTGCTGCTGCCTGTCAACGACCTTCATACTATCATCCATGTACCTTCGGTAGTATTCCATTGATCCCTCCGCAGCCTTCTGCCGGGTGGCCAGAAGCTCCGTCAGCTGCTTTCCTTCCTTCTTTAGCCCGGCGTATCTAAACAGCAAAGCCTTGGAGAAATCGTAATAATCTCTAAGGCTTTCTCGGGGCAAGGAATCAAACCATGAAAGACAGTTTCCTCTCAGGTAACAACCCACCAACTTGCATCTTAATTCCTCTGGGAAATCCCTTGATACCATTAGGTTCTGGTATGTTCTAACAAACTCTTCCGGGTCTGTCTCCCCATTATATGTTGGGATTCCTTCCGGGGTCCGAAGGCCCGGCGGCCATGGGTACGCAAGCACTCGAGGCACCCAAGGGGAGGTAGGTTTAGCCCCGTTTCTTCCCACCAGTTTATCCAGTCGAGCCTCCAAAGAGTTTGGGTCCTGCTGCGCCACCTGGTACCCCCGCATCCTATCATCCTCCCGATAATATCTCTCCGGGTAACTGTAGTTCATCCCCATTGATCCGTACATGGGCATAGAGTACTGGGTCGGGTTCCCCTGGACCCCGGGGGCTTGATAACCCAACGACCCTGCCGGCATAACTGGCAAATCGTACCCAATTTGCCCCGCCTCCCAGCTGGAACGTGGGTAATAAGGCGGAGCGTGGGGGACCAGATTCGACTGCTGTCCCACGACCACTCCCCCTCCTACCCCGAAACTCGGAGGGAAAGAGGGTGGGATGGTGGAAGAATTCACGCGCCCCTGGATCCTCGGCGGCTGGACGACTCCATCCAAGTCAATAACCTCTCTTTGGTACCCCCGTGGAGGGCCCGCTTGGTTCTCCCCGGGTTCCTTCCGTCTCCGACCATCCCGGATAGAGAGTACCCATTGTCGGTACAACTCCTTATTGGCCCTCATGAATTCCAACGCCGCCAGCTCCTCCGTATCAGCCAGGGATTGCCTCTCCTCCCGAACTTCAGGTCCCTGGGCCCGGGGGCTTCCACCCCCGGCGGGCATTGGTCCTGGCTCCTCCTGGTACTCTCTTTCTGAGTCGGCTTCGTCAGAGGCAGTTTCCACGTGGCCGTCCTGCGGTACCCCTAGCTCCCGCTGGTGCCTAGCCTCCTCCTGCAACTGCCTCAAGGTCATCTCGTCTCCCGGAGGTGGAAGAGGACTACCCCCTGAAGGTACCGTGTTCTTTTTTGGGCGCCCGCGCCCTCTCCTTGGCGACTCCATCATGCAAAGGTGGAAGATGTCCCACCGGGCGTGCCAATTGATGCTACCAAAATCCGTCCGTCTCCGGGTTAACACTTGCCCGGGTCACCTTCTCGGCTGGTCCAGTACAATCCTGCAAAACAATCCCCGGGAAGCGTCCCGGGGAGGAAGCTCCGGCGTGATGATGAGATGGGGATAGTGGAGAAGGTAAACGTACGGATTGAACTCTCAATATAAGTAGAGAGATATAAGTCACATACCTTGTTCACTGTTTGAGTCGAGTATTTATAGTTGATACTGCTTGCTTCAGATAAGGGTCAGGACCACTTCTTTGTCCTTCCTTTTGTCCGGAAGCGCCTCTATCCGGGGAAAGGCGCTATACTCTTAACCCTGGGCCATGGGCCCCTAGTCCCGGCCCAGTATGGTATTGGGCCGGTATTATCACACATGAAGTGGGCAATCTCTCTATTCGAAAGCATCTCGGGACAGAGAATCAACTTTGATAAGTCGGGGATCCTTTTCAGCCCGAATACTGGTTCAGAAGTAAAAACAGACATATGCGACATTCTACAGATCCCCGAGGTAGCTTCCCATGAAAAGTACCTTGGACTCCCTTCGATTATCGGCAGAAACAAAATAGAAGTTTTTCAAAGTATAAAGGAGATAATCCGGCATTGAATGGATGGCTGGAGTGAAAGACATCTATCTAAGGCGGGGAAGAAAATACTTATCAAGTCGGTCCTACAGCTATTCCCAGCTACGCTATGACTTGTTTCAGCCTATCGGATAACATTTTGGACGATATCAAAAGCTTGATCCTGCATTTCTGGTGGGGTGAGTAGGAATCGGGAAAGACAAAAATAGCTTGGGCTTCTTGGGAGAAGATGGCGAGGGCGAAGGTGAATGGTGGTTTGGGATTCCGAAACCTTAAGGCAACCAACTTGGCCTTACTAGGGGAAACAAGCCTGGAGGCTCTTGACAAACCCCAACTCTCTTATTGCGAGAATTTATAAAGATAAGTGTTTCCCTGGCTCGTCCATATTCGAAGCAGTAGAGCAGAATGAGGCATCGTGGGCTTGGGGAAGGCAAACCAGCATATGCCATGACCCGTGGCTTCCAAATGACCTGAACTTCTTTGTGAGAAACCCTGAAACTATACCGGCAAACATGTCCACTGTATCAGATCTAATCGACAGAGACACGAGATGGTGGAAAGAGGATCTTCTCGAGACGTGTTTTGACCAGAAGGATGCAGCAGTGATTCGAACTATACAGCTCAGAAGTCAAGGTGCAATTGATCTATGTAGATGGCATTTTCAGGAAGCCGGGAAGTATACAGTTAAATCAGCTTATCACATGCTCGTAGAAGCCCCGCAATCTCCATTCTACCATCACACCACTCAGGTAGCTCCGGTGGGATGTATGAGAACCTTCTGGAAGCAAAGGATACCCCAGAGAGCTAAACACTTTTCCTGGAAGTTTTGCATGGATTCCCTCCCAACATGCGAAAACCTAAGGAAAAGAACCATTCAAGTCTCGAACTAGTGCCCGCTTTGCACGGAGAACAACGGCACCACTGCTCATTTGTTCTTCGATTGTCCCTACGTACGGTGGTTTGGAGAACATCATCGCTGGAGCAGACGTTAGAAAGACACCGGCGAGCTCGTGGCGAGTTCTGGTTCAGCCGGCTACTTATGAAAGAGGACACTGCAACGATTGAGTTGATCATGATGCTTTGTGATGCCATTTGGTTCCAACGTAACAGGTCGCTGTTTGAAGGAAAGAAGATGGAGCCGCACAAATTAGCGTCGTCGGTCGAGTTGAACCTGAGGTCGTTCCATAATGCAAATGGCTGGCCGGAGAGGATAGCGAGGGAACTCCAGTCACAAGCTCTGCTCAGACCGCCATATATGAAAAACCAGGTATTCTTCTATGCGGGCATGCTTAACTCAACGGCGGGTCTGGGAGTACTGGCAATAACAGAAGGAGGAAGCTTCATCCATGCTGTGTCGAAAAGCATTCAGGGGGTCACCAATACAACACTGGCGGAGGGTCTGGCGTGTGTAGAGGCGATTTCCCTAGCGGCCAAGCTAGGACTGAAGGAAGTGGTGCTCGTAGGGGATTCATTGGGATTGTCAGAGATGATAAGAGGAATTGCAGAGCCAAAACTGACCTGTATAGAGACAGTTGATCAGATACGTAGACTACTTGAGATTCATGGTTTTCCGAAACCTTTTTGGGTACCTAGAGATCATAATATCCTTGCTCACTCGCTAGTTTCTCATACTAAGGACTGGGTTTCCCTACCCTCATTTTTCTTGTCAACCGATGCTGGATGTTTCTAGTAACAATGAAATGAAACTTATCATTAAAAAAAAAATGGATGACTAGAAGTGAACGATTTAAATAACTTAATTCGACATCCAATATCGTTTACCACATCTAGTGCTGTCAATCCTGACACGAACACAAGAAACACGACACGACCGACCCAACCCGATCTGACACGTAACCCGATTGTAACCCGAAAATTATTAGGTTTAAACCTGACCCAACCCGACCCGACCTCAACCCGAATATTAATTTTAACCCGATAAATTTTGACACGAACCCGACCTAACACGAACCCGAAGATGACCCGAACCCGACATAATACGAACCTGAAGATGACCTAAACCTGAAGAACTGAACCAACTTAATCATTCATAAATAGTTAATGTAATTTTAATTTATTTCTAATATCATATTTTTAATTGGTATTAAACCAATATATCTAATTTATTATAATTAATAATGTCGATTTTTTATTTAGTTTTATTAAAATGCTCAAAAGCATTTTTTATTTGGAGTTTTTTTATTTAAACTTTTTGTATAAGTAGTATCTATTGTGTCATAATAAATAATTTTTCAAACTTTTAAAAAATTTAATCCAAAAATGCTAGTTATTGGAGTTGAATTGTTCCTTTGCTAGCTCATGGAATTCCTTAACCAAAAAATGCTAGTCAGGAGATTTGACCTTTAGACTTATGCTTATAGATCAAAATATCACTACACCACTTTGCTACGTGTCAACTTGAGGATAAAGAAATAAATATATAGTTTACTATACCACAAAATCTGACTTTTAAAAATGGCCATAGTAACATAAATAGAACTATCGGGCAACATATCTAAATATTTTTTCTACCTCTTCCGCTGCCTCAAAATATCGTAAAACTATATTTTCACATTTCACATGACTTTAATTTTGTTTTGGGTCACTCAATTTTATAGTTAGACACTTCCCATTTTCTTGGAGGGACCTAGGTGAAAAAAGTAAAATTTTTGTAGAAACGCCAAAATTGAAATCCGCTTGAAGGGATTTATAACCAACATCTTCGCAACCAATATTAAACTTTTAACATCATTAAAATTTGTATCTACATTCTATAGACGAGGTATCAATGCTAACATGATTAACCTTTGTAAACTCATTAGTAAAGTCTATCAATTTGTTCTACGTCAACTAGTTCAACAACTTAAAAAAATATGAATTTTTTTATATGTATTTCATATATGATATTAGGAAATAATATTGAGTTATAATACCGTAGACGTCAGTTACGTTGTTAAATTTATTTCCAAAACAAGTAAGATACTTGGAAAATTCGAAGTTACGAGATGTTTGACGTTCAATCCGAGGTGTATGTTTATTAAATAACTTAAATGTGATGTAATGAAATGTGTGAGTGTATTAAATTAGAGATTTTTTTGGTTCAATATGAGTATAAAACGTTTGAAAAATATTTAAATGACCACAATATCATAAAAGTGATGATAACTAAAATTTTAAAAACAGTGTGATTCAAGTATATATAAACAATTTAGTTAAAACTAAAATCATCAATTGTGTTATATACTTGAGTTGAACTCACTTCGATCTCGACTAACCCAACATCAAAAGTTTGTTTCTTCCCATGTAAGTTTTGTGTATTATATTTTTACTTAATTCGACTCAACCTTACAAACGAGTCTAACTCAACCCGATCCGACCCGAGATAATTTTTTCTGAACCCGACCCGACTTGACAAATTGGGCTGACACTAATCTAACCCGACACGACACGACACGACCCGATAAAAAAATTCTGACCCGAAATAATCCGACACGTATCAACCTGAACCTATCTGACACGAACACGAAACCCGACACGTCAACCCGAATTGACACTACTAACCACATCCAATATCGTTTGCCCTAATTGTTTTCTCTAAAAGTAAAAAAACTTCCTTTTCCCCCTTTTTCTGAGGATTTTTTCCCAGAATATTCACTTTTCACCCTGGAATTCCCAAAATGTTCTGTTTTTTCGGGAAATTCCAAGACTATGTAACTCGGCAAATGGTTTGCCGAGTATATCAAAACGACGTGGGCCCTGTCGTTTTGATAAGTGAACTCGGCAGCGTGGCTTTGCCCGCGTGGCTGGCTGACGTGGCGGTAAACTCGGCAGATTGACTGCCGAGTATCTATTAAATAAAAAAAAAAAAAATCCTAAAACTGGACATTTTGGACTGGGAGACGCGGATCCAACAGAAACAACAACACACAAACCCATCGATTAATTAACTCGGTTCATCCATCGATTAATATTTTGCCTCTAAAATATAAACTTAGAAAATACATGAATGCCGATAAAATATATAAATCAATAAATGCATTGATCTTAAAACATATTGTTATAAATTAGACATGTAGAACTAGTTCAAATCATAGAAAGTAAAAACAGGATAACAGTGTTTTAATGTCACAAATTTAAATAAGAAAAAATTCTAAATACGACGTCGTGAGAACTGACGAAATTCTGAATTTTGAGATGATGATCCATTCTCATCTTCGTCACTTTGATCACTTTGTTCGTATTGCTCTTCAGCAGGGGGTTGTTCAATGCGTCTAGACTCGCTCATGCAACGTAGGGAATTATAAGAGTAGTCCCTAATTTCCTCAAAAGTAGCTCGGGTCATCGGGTCTTGCAACTGAAGGTTATTCATAGCTCCAGTCACAACATCATATATGTGGTGAAATCCACGAGCCTGCAAAAAAAACATCAACTAATTAATTTTATATAATGCCTAAAAATGAAATGTCATAATTAAAAAATCTAAAACTTACAGAGAACTCAGCTAATGAGGCAACTGGCCTAACACCATGGTTAGGGCGGTGAGCAGGATTGCCTATCAGTCGTCTAGTCCTAGGGCGATACCATAACATATATTCAGAGTTATAGTGCATCACACCATAATTTGGTTGCCCCTGAACTATGTATTGTGCCCGGGCATTCCACCAGTGTATGTAAGTAGTATGTCGATGCGACCAGTCACGACCTTTAAGGCCGGTTCGTCCTCTATTGCGGTGAAGTGACAACAGAGTATCAAAGTAAGGTGGAACACCCTGGAAACACCCTGGACGTCCTCTAAGCTATGATCCTCCGGACCAGGTTGTAGTTCAGCAGCCATGTCACTAATTAAAAAAAAACTGTCATCCAAAAAAAAAACTCCATTAGAAAATAATTACAAAAAAAAATATGAAATAAATAAATAGTAATCATCTAAATCAAATAAATAATACTCCAAATCAAACAAATAGTCATCATCCAAATCAAACAAGTGATCATCCAAATCAAACAAATAGTCATCATCCAAATCAAACAAGTCATCAAAACACATCTATCAACTATTACATGAACTAGGTCAACGTCTAAGAGCATTACGACGTGGACAAGTTTTAGTACTATGTGTAGTACTACCGCACGAAGTACACCGACGCCGACGCATTCTTGGATGATCTTGTTCATTTGGAATCCTTGTGTTGCAAAGCCTCCCTGCATCACAATTCTTTCTAGAAAAATCCGGCACCAACTTGAATGGCTCGGATGGCCAATAATCAGGATGTGCAACTGGTGCAAATTTGAAGGCATAAGTAGCAACCAACTTTGGAGAACCAAAGTACTCATCGACCAAGTCAATAGCATGGAAAGTTGGGGCATTCCTGCTTGGGACTGAACATGCTCGATATGCATGCGAACATGGAATTCTATAAATTTGGAACTTTCCACAAGAGCAATGTCTTTCTCTTAAAGAAACAGTCTGCACATTGCTTGATCTTGTTACTACCTGAAAAACCCCACTTTCAGGATCATATCTTGTGCAACCATGATACTGTGATTTATTCTGGATCGACAAGAACCGTTTTGTCACATCTTGTGGCCAAGGATCCCTAAATTTCAGACGCTCCATACCTTCATTTCCATATTCAACAAAATACTTATTCAACTTTTGGAATGCAGCTCTAACAAAAGCAGTGATGGGCAAGTCTCTAGAACCCTTCAGAACACCATTGAATGACTCACTTCGATTCGTTGTCATGATCCCATAACGAAAACCACCATCATGAGACAACGTCCATTTCTGTAGTGGTGATCTCCTCAACCACTGATATGCAGCCTCTGAACTCCCTCGAATTGATTCCATCAACATATTAAACTTCCGAACTTGAGATTTACGGGCTGCTCTCTCAACCAACTCAGTCAATTCGGTATTCTTGAACTCCTTGCTAAAGTTTTCAAGAAAGTGGCGTAAGCAAAATCTGTGATGCACTAAAGGGGGCTGCAATACTGACATTTTTCGAAAAGAACTCATAATGCCACCATGTCTATCAGATATAATGCATACACCATCACGACCACGAACCACATACTCCATTAGGTTCCTCAAAAACCAAGACCAGTTATCAAAATTTTCTCCCCCTGTAATAGCAAAAGCTAATGGTACAACATGACCAGCAGCATCAGCACCACATGCAATAAAAATGGTTTCCTTGTACCTACCATACTGATGAGTACCATCAATTGTTATCACGGGTCTGCAGTGTCGGAATGCCTCAATGCTTTGAGGGAATGCCCAAAATACCGCATCAAACACCTTCACATCTGGAAGACTATTGGGAGGAAATTTCCACCTCACCACTGTTCCTTGGTTGGCTGCCTGCATTGCAGCAAAATATTTAGGCAAGATGGAATATGAAGTTTCCCAATTTCCATACACATTCTCTTTTGCCTTTTTCTTAGCCAACCAAGCCTTTTTATAAGTCACTTGAACACCTATGTTTGACATGTCAGTCACAACATCACGTGGTTTGTAAGCTGGATTTTCCTCTACATTTCTTCTAATGATTCTAGCAATTGATTTGCTATCAAAGTTTTGGTGGTCATCAGAGCCAACAGTGGTTCTGCAACTATGATCTGAGTTCACCTTAATGATCTCCCAGCAGCCATGTCTCTTCTTGGCTCCGGAAACCATCCATGAGCATGCTTGCCCCAAATTTGTGCATTGAACCTTCCACTTCGTAGGACTACTAATGCTCACTTTGTATGATTTCATATCCTTGGCACAATGACGCTTCACTGCAAACTGGAATCGCTCCTTTGATGCAAAAATCATACCTTTCTTCAATCCACTATTCTCATCCACCCAAACAGATTCTTCCTGGTCATCTTCAGAATCAGCTTTATCAAACGAATCATACTTGTGATATTTTCTATCCCCAATATCACTGTAGAATGGTACGTCATCATCAGGATCTCCCACTTTACCAAGATAATCAAAGCCATCTGATTCACTTTCCTCACTCTCATACAAACCTTCATTCTCGATCCCTACAACTTCTTCTTCCTCTTCTTCTTCCTCAGTTTCTTCATTAACCCCTGCATACAACACGTCTTCATCACCACCTACAAACTCATAGTTCATTTCTCCTTGCTCCATATCTCTACTACATCCGGCCACCGAAGGCTGAAATAAGAAGTTGTTGTCATTACTAGAATGACCAACCTCAAACTGCATTCTTGGACTATATTGAGCCACATTTCTCCCCTCACCATGATGACCCATGCTTTCACGTCCATGTTCTCCACCAAAAGACTCATTGGGTAATGATCTCGATGTCCTCTCATGACATACAACATAAATTTGAACAACAGACATATGGAAGCGCTTCGGAATTTCCAAAGCGTCTCTCAATGCATCATCATCATTAATGGGAATTCCAAGATACTCTTTAGAAGCACTAGAACCACTATCCAAAGGATATCGACATGTCAATCTTATTTCATAGATTGATCGATCAATATTGATCTTGGAATATACCAGAGACTTGAAATCTCGCAAACAGGTTTTACTATCAACGAAGATGATTTGTTGTGGAGAAAGACTATACCCACAACCTTGATCCTTAGTAATTTCTCCACCACTATACAAAACAACCCTAACTTGCCTATTCGCCATTTCACTGTAAACATTATGGATTCATAGTCAACAATCTATAAGTTTAACTCTATTCAACAATTACAAAAACTTATATCATCCACATCTAAATATCCATCTCATATCATATCTACAAAATTAATTAAACAATGTCATATAATACATAACATTATCCATCCTATCAATCCAAAAATACATTAAAACTAAGATAACATTCACACAACATATATCCTAACAAGCTCAACATTAACCTTCATCATCCAATAAATTTGATCACTTTGTATTAGTACAAATCATACCTTTTTGAAGACAAACTTGAAATCGAAGCCCTCCAATACCTCAACTTTTCCTCAATCCTAAGCATGCACAAATAATCACACAATAATTATTCTAAAATTCATTCTTCAAATAATTCATCAAAAAATCACAACAATTGGTTTACCATTCTAAACAATTTTGAGCTTCAAACTTAAACCCAAGCACTCCAAGCACTTCAATCACGCAACTTCATTTACCTAATCATAACTAACAAAATATTTTACAAAATACCCAAAACAAATCTATAAATGCAAGTCAAAATTGAAAAAAAAAAAAAAAAACGAACCTTGAACGACCGGTGATCTGGACGGCTCCGGCGATGTGGACGGCTCCGGCGATTTGGACGGCGACGGCGACGGCGGTGTGGACGGCGACGGCGGTGTGGACGGCGACGGCGATCTGGTTTTTTTCCCGGTTTTCGACGGGTTTGTGTGTTGTTGTTTCTGTTGGATCCGCGTCTCCCAGTCCAAAATGTCCAGTTTTAGGATTTTTTTTTTTTTTTATTTAATAGATACTCGGCAGTCAATCTGCCGAGTTTACCGCCACGTCAGCCAGCCACGCGGGCAAAGCCACGCTGCCGAGTTCACTTATCAAAACGACAGGGCCCACGTCGTTTTGATATACTCGGCAAACCATTTGCCGAGTTACATAGTCTTGGAATTTCCCGAAAAAACAGAACATTTTGGGAATTCCAGGGTGAAAAGTGAATATTCTGGGAAAAAATCCTTTTTCTGACGCGTTCATTGCAGAGCCACTTCTACATCACTCCGGGGACGGCAGCAGCCACCGCCACTTCTCCAGTGGTAATTTCATTTTCACCAATTTCTGGGGTCTCTTTAGTTAATTACCTACTTTACGAATGATGATGCTGTGATGCTTAAGTTATCTACCTAATATAAAAGCACGCTAACTTTTGCCCCGGCATGTCTTCAGCCTGTTAGCCGGTTTCTCCGGTCAGCCACCGTCAAATCCTTTTCTTCACGCTTTTGCCCCTGCCCACCTTTTTTCTCCAGGCTGTTACTTCTGGAGTGGAACGTGGCTTGTTCTCCTTTGTTCTAAAGGTGACTCTTTTTTTTCATGACCTCCTTGTCACTCAATTTCTTAGATTAATACTCATTTACTTCAGTTCCAGTTCCATATCTATGCTTATGTTTTTAGGTATGATTCCTCATTTTAGTTTTTGCCCACATCGTGTTCGACAGAATTCCTTTATGAACGCTTTTACTTGTTTAATATTTTCTGTGTTTTTTTGATTTCCGAATTCATTTTTTTGTTGACTAATTAACGGGTTAAAGTTGAGATTTGTGGGGGCTTTTGCCCTTGTGGCCTGTTGGTTCTTGTTGTACTGAGCTGTTGAATTTGGGCTGATTTTTACAGTGGACAGACGAGTTAGGTGAAATTTTTTAGTGTCTTCGAGCTCTTATTGGGGCTGTCGGAATGATAGACTCAATTCATTTTAGTTGCAGTATAGTATCTAAGTTCAGGTTTAAGTTTTAATTTTCTCTAAGTTTCATGTTACTGAAGTTTTTAAGTTTCTCTGGAATTTGGCAGTTTTAGTCATGTACATCCGAATTGTTTGACCAGCTCCACTTAATAGATGAGAGTAAAAAGACTAATTGCATCCGGTTTCCTTAGTTAGGACGATAGCTCGCACCCAGGATCTTTTTAGCTATCTGTAGTTCAGCTTATCTGGGATCTTGTGATACAAAAAGAGCTCCTTAACATGAGCCAGTTGTATAATTATTCTGGTCTGTTAATGTAGCTTAGTAAATCATCCTTGATGTTGATGCTTTACGTGTTTCAAGGAGGTTTTAGTTACTATCTCATTCATATAAAATGGCTGCTGATCAGCTTCAAGCTATCAGGTTCTTTTCACTACAATATTATGTGTTGATAAAAAATGGTAGCCATTCTGTTGAAAATGATTGAAAATGGTATCATGTCCTTAGTTTAGGATGATAGCTCGCACCCAGGATCTTTTTAGCTACCTGTACTTCAGCTTATCTGGGATCTTGTGTTCACTGGCATGTTTGTTACCCTTATGGAATAGGATATGGTTCATTATTTTTGTTACTTGGTAATTTTCCGTGATTTATTGTGTTGTTAAAGAGAAATTTTTATTCTTAATTTGTTAAATAATACATAGTGTCTTTTTGTGATGTAGTTGGTATTATGTAAGATTACTTCTGTGCTACCAATCAGCTTGTACTGCTTCTCTGGCCAAAGCACTTTTAAGAAATGTGTCCTATTATGTATCTGTCAATATAATGTTCAAAGTGGCAAATGTGGCCAAAGCACTACCTCATGTGCAATTATAATGTTCTTGACCTTTGCCTACATGCTTCAGTCGCGATTAATGATTTTACCCCTGACAGAAATCAGAATTTAGATTATATTTTCTAATTCTGTATGATATAATTGTGTCTGATTTTGAGACAAAATTTAAAACTGTATAAAAGCTGCTCTTAAATAGTTCAGCAGCCACTGCATTCATCATATACTGTAGTCTTTGCTTTCTTTCTGCTTAACAGTTGCAGCTTCTTTTCTTTACAGTTTCCAAATTTTAAATTTGTCAACAGATTATGTTTTCAAATGTTGCTTACACAAGTACTGCTCAACATCTTTTGAACACAATTATTGAATATTATGTTGCAAAATCATAAATGTTCTGCAATTTTGACAATGATAAAATTCTGACAATGAGAAAAATATTTAACACTGGTATATACACTAATTAATGTATTAGGCGGTTGTGTACTGTTTTAGCTAGATAAATCACTAGCTTAATACTTTTGTCATACCGCAGGCTTAGGCTGGACTTCTTTTGATTTTTTTTAAAAATAGAAGGATAGAATTATGTAGCGTGTGTACTTTCACGGAAAAATCTTCAATATAAGTTGTACAAATTTGGAAACAGCCTGTCAATTTATATTGGTGACTTCCTTCACTTTGTTTTTGGCCTAATGATTGTCACCTCTTAGGATTATATGTCTTTTGCTATAGTTTTTAATGGATCGGATCTCTACTGTGTTCAGGATTTTATCAGACTTATGTATGACAGAACTTTCTTTTTTCATTTTCTTTTTTGATTAAAATACTTGTCGTCATTTAATGGCCTGCTTTAGAAATTTGGTTTTGCATTGGAGAATATGCATATGAATGGAGCAGTAAAGTGATTTATTGGAGCCTGATAAGTGATTAGGCTACTACACTAATTTGTAAGAGTCTAATTCCTCTGGCTTTCCTGTTCAGTGAAAGTTTCAGTTTCTCTGCTGCCTCTGCAATTTACTTTTGTGCTACCTCTGCAGTTTTATGAGCTGTTGTGTGTCAGAAAACACTGCATTATTTGATAATTGTTTTGGAGGTGTTGTTAAGGTGTATTTTGGTGTGTCAGCTGCCTGCCATGAAGTAATTGCATTGAATATCAAGGATTTGACATTGCACCGTTTTAGTGCTGGATCAACTATATTAGCTTCAGGGTAAATAGGTTGGAATCCTTTGATGTTTATTGAACGTGGTAGTTTGTTTCTTCTTCAAAATTCTGTTGTGTTGATGAAACACTGAAAGAATGGTGAAAAACTTATGATTTGCTAGTTGCTACTGGGTTGAACTTATTACATGCAGAATTTTGTCAATAATGTATATTATTATTTAGCAAATTTATTTTTCCGATACGGGCTAAAACCGCACGAAGTGCGGTAACCCAACCTAGTAAATACAATGAATCATGAATGTGCGGGTGGTAAACTGTGAGATTATGTGTTGAAATATTCAGCTCTGTTGTTTACTCAGGAGCTGATTTTATCAGAAATTTAGAGGCCTTTACTGTTGCATAAATTTTCTGTTAGTTTGATGATATATTCTAAATTATGAGAACTGTGCCTGGGTTTTTACTTGTTAGTGGGACTGTGGGATTTAATCTAATTCTGAATTCGTGCGTTCGCTCTAAATCTTTGAGCTGGTTAACATTTGCAGCCCATCAAAGATTGAATCTTTTGCATTTTTTGCATTTTCAGGTCACCTCATATTGAATCGTTTTGCTCAGAGAATTTATGCAATTTGGCAAATTGTTTCATGCAAATTGATATTCCTTGAGCCAATTGAAAAATGTCACTGTCAAGGCTTGCTAGAAGAACCCATCTTCACCCTTACCTTTCCAATATCTTTCTACAAGCCCCTACTGTTCTCAGGTAAATTTCTATCTCCCTCAATGGAGTGCAGTTTATATATTTGTGCTTAGTTATACTTCTTATTGCCATAAAGATTGGATTTTGATGGGAGCATCATTGTTGTTCTGTAACTTTCCAGGGACTATGCTGGAACCACTGTAGCAAGCTGTAATCATATTGGCACTAGTACTTCTAGGAATTATGGGTACTTTGGGGTTCAAAACCGGAATTATAATGGGTTGACCTCAAAACCTGAGGTTAAGAATAGGGTCTATAGTAGGCCTGGAGGAATTTCTCCAGAATATTGCAGTCAGAGTATTACGAGGTCTGGTAGTATGCTGAACTTTCGGCACCATTATGCAACTCGTGCTACCATGGAGCAGAAATCACGGAAGATGCTCATTTACTTGACAGCATTGGTCTTTGGTATGGTAGGAATGAGTTATGCTGCAGTTCCTTTGTACAGAAGATTCTGTCAAGCTACTGGTTACGGGGGTACGGTTCAGCGGCGAGAGGTAGCATAAAGTTCTGTTTATTTTTGTTGTAATTTACATTTAAATGGTGCTAATTTTTTCCTTCTTTTCTTCTAGAGTGTTGAAGAGAAAATTGCGCGTCATTCGAAAGATGGAACAGTCACTAAGAGGTTGTTGTTATGTGTGCGTATTTTTCTTTGCTTCTCAATCACACGTTAATGTAGTCAGTTTTAAATTATTTAGCTTTAAGTTTTAAGTATCTTTTCTCTTAGAGTTAATACAAGACAGACCGTACACAAAACAAATTGCATCCATAGACTACATGTTAATTGAACTAGACTACATCTAAATGAGCTATTTCTTTTGCCCACAGAGAGATCGTGGTACAATTTAATGCTGACGTGGCTGATGGAATGCCTTGGAAATTCATTCCTACACAAAGAGAGGTATCCTAGTATTCCAATTTCTATAACATGTGGTGGAATGCATTGGCATCAAAAGCAATTCTGAAACTACTGGTGTTCATTTTATTACACTAATACTTTCTGTATTTACTGCAGGTGAGGGTTAAGCCAGGGGAGAGTGCCCTTGCCTTTTACACGGCTGAGAATCGAAGTTCAACTCCAATAACTGGTGTATCGACCTACAATGTCACTCCCATGAAGGTGCGCATGCTGATTTTTATTAGTTTTCACTTTTTCTTGCAACGACCAATGTAGACTTGTTAAATTCTGTTTTAGGGTGTATGTTGCGTTGTGATTCAAGTGTAACTTGATGCAGCAAAAATTTGACCCTAAACTAAGGAACTATTGCATCAGAACGAGAACAATTTCTTGGTATAGGTTCCAAGCTCATTGCCAGTATAAATAAACAAAATAAGGTTTATAATGTACACACTACAATATATGAAATTTGAAGAAAATAGAGAGAAGAGTAGAGAAAAGATGGAGGAGAAAGAACTATCTAGGTTTTAGATCTGCAAACTTTGGATGCATAATCAGTTGCTGCCAATAATTCCTCATTCAGTGGTGGAATTGAAATGAGTTTAAAACTGTGGCCATATCTCCGATAATTAGGTTAGGGGTCATCAATGTGCCTTTGAATGAGTTGAGATTAAGGTCACCCCCTGTGGAGGCTCCTTTCAGGAGGTTGCTGTTCTCATTATCTGAGGTCATCCCCGATGAATTCTTTGCCGTGGGAGTTGCTGTTGAAGTTCACTTGTCCCCTTCAAAATTCTGGTCACCTCGGTTAAAAACTTAAAATTTTATGTCATCCTTGTTGAAAATCATGTCGCCGCAGTCAGATTTTTTATTTTTTATTTTTCGGGTTGGTGGCTGGTGATCTTTGTCATTATCTGATTGCTGGAAGCAATGCCATTCCAGTCCCACTGTCACCTTTTCAGTCATCACCATTCAGGTCTTACGGCATGTATATGTCAAGCTGCCATTGAGCTTGCCACTGTTGGTCCTCTTCTCCAAGTTTGGTAGGTATGTGATTGAACGAGGTACCTCAATTCGTCTGGTAAATTTGGATGGGTCTTCTTTGAGATCTTGTTGCACCAAATAGTCTGCCAGTTTGTTGATCTTTCTGAGGGTATGTAAAACTGCCATAATGTACACTCTTATGTCTTTTAATAAATTACTGGCATGCCTTCATGAATCTCCATGGTAGCTTATCCTTTTAATTTAGCATCATAGCAGCCTGCTAGCTATCTGTGTGTATCTGTAATGGAAAGCTATGTAGTGATTTATCTGTGTTGAGTATGTATCCTATAAGGGGAGGTGTCCACTTTGAAATCCTTATTTTGAAATACTGAATCAGACCATTCAGCTAGTGTTTGGGCCAATTGAGTCTGGATTGGTGTAGGATACCATACCAAACCTTTTGTTTTGAAATAAGATTTTATTTAGTTACCCATAGGTGTCACCTTAGGTGACAGGCTTGTCCTTGATAGGGTTTCTGATAGACCAAATAATAGATGTAAAATTTCTCATATAGAGTTAGCCACTGCACATAAGTTAAAAAGTAGTGCATGGAATCAGCGTTTTCAGTTCTGGCAGTTTGGGCATTGATAGGTGAAACCATTGTCCAGAAAGAAATTCTGGAACTGAAAAAGAAATTATAAGTGGAAAACCATTGTCCATTCCTTGTTCGGCACCTGATGTTGCTGTCCTCTTCATGCTATATGTTTTATGGTGGTATTTTGTAGTTCAGTGGTTTAACGTCTGTTGCAGTCTTTTATTTCTATTTCTAGGTCTGGCATGATTAGTTGTGTGTTCTGTAGTTTATCTATTAAAGGACAGCTGCCTAACCAGTTTACCACTCAAAAGTTGCACTCTCATTTCACATTATTATTTTAATGTTTTTTGATTTTAATGATTCCTTCTCTTGTATCTAAATATCTTTTACTTTTAGGGAGTTGACCATAAGAACTCGGTCCATATGGCATGGTTTGTATGCATTTTCTACGACAATTTGATGGAATTAACATCTACCACATGTTAAATAGATTTGGTGCCTAGTGCCTACACCGTTTTGATTGGTTGGTAATTTGTTTTAAACCTGTTTTATGGGTTTAGAAACTGCCCATACTTGATTTGGAGGTGCATTTAGACCATGTTAGCCTTCCAGTTAGTGATTATAGAATTAAACTAGATGCTTTATTACCTCCTTGTATGTTACACCCTAAATCTTTAACAGAGAAAAGTTCCCTTGGATATCCATAGGATGTGTTTAATTTCCTTCAACTCTAGAATTAAATTAAGTAGAAACAGGGAAAGTGGATCACTCTGCTCAAGTCCACAATCGGGTGAACCTGTATAATGGAGTCATCAAAGGAGTTAGTTCTGAGGCTAGCTGGGCCACCTGTTCGGAAGAGTTTCTGTTTGTTGAATAGTGGTGTAATTTTGTAGCCCACCTGCTGATTATCGCCCTTTGATATCCAGTTTTTGAATGGGCTGATAGATTCCTTCTTGATCTAATCTGACATAGATCTGGCATTCATGGATTTTCGATTAGTGGCAGACTGCATATGTTTAATTACTAGACTTAGGTGGAATGTTGTTTGGGTGATGCTTGAGTTTAATCACCCAGATTGAGTTGTTGGTCAGAGTTTGTTCTTCAGGTGAGGAAGCAGTCAGTGTGAGGATCAAGGAATATATCTGTTTCCTCCTATTCGTCTTTTTGAAGGACTTCAAAAGTGTTGTAAGAGCTTGCTGTTTCCTGATACTCAGAGTTGGGCATCTGATTACTATCTCCATCCTTGTTAGCCTGTTTATCCCTCCATATTTTGATTTTTCTTTTGTGCATATGGAAATTGGCAGCAAGTTGAGTTGGATGATGTTACTGTTGAGTTAGAAATGGGGGATCATACAAAGTTGCGTTTTGGAGTCTTGATATGTATTTCCATTTATCCTTCTAGCATCTTTTAATATCCCCTGCATAAAGCTATAAACTCTGATCTTTAGATTAGTTAGTAATCTCGATTCATAACTTCTTATGTCTTGTGATTTAAACCATAGTTAAAAGGGTAAACTTGGTGAATTGCGAGTAGTCACAATTGATGTTTTCCATTTCAGGCTGCAGTTTATTTCAACAAAATACAATGCTTTTGCTTTGAAGAACAACGATTACTTCCTGGGGAGCAGATTGACATGCCAGTAAGCCCGTGTTTGTGTTTACCAGCATTTGAAACTGTGAATAATAATCTTCTCCGTCTGATTTATTACCTCAACTTCTTGTAGGTCTTCTTTTACATAGATCCCGAGTTCGAAACAGATCCTAGAATGGACGGTATCAACAACTTGATCCTATCATATACATTTTTCAAGGTGTCCGAGGAGTGAAGAAAACTGCTCGTGATGAGCGCGTTAAAGTCCAGTTCCAACAGACAAATAACACAAATCTTAAGAACTCTGAGGACTACAATTCTTTTTAGTATATGCACCATGTTATAAATGATAACCATTTTCTCTGTTCGTTAGTTCAGAGTTTATGCTGAGCTTTAAGTCAGCCAGCTGTATAATTCAGTGCCATTTTGACCATTTAATTCAGTATGTACAATTAATGCTCTTAATTTTGAATAATTAAAGTTGATGAGTACTAGAGGTTGTATACTATCACTCTGTTCCAGCCATAACTGCACATTTTTTGGTCAATTTTTTTAGACCATGTTTGACCGTGAATAACTTTATTTTTATACATTATTATGGTCTAAAAATTTTATAGCTAAAAAATAGAGCGCATTGTGAATCTAACCATATCTTATATGATACTATTATATCACATATGCCAATTGCAATTTACGGTCAAACATGGTTAGACAAAGTTGACTAAAAAGTGTGCAGATTCGGCTGGGCGGAGGGAGTAGTATTTTGGCTTGTCTCATTCATTACCACCTGTCCATCATCAACAGCCTAATTAAATTTTACATAAATTGCGTGTCTGGACTTTTACTTGATTGGTAGTACCCATATTTACAAGATTGACTAAAATTTAAGATTAACTTACAAATGTAAAACTTTATGGCCGATTTGGGACTAGCCCCAATGATTTGCTTGTTTTGGGTTGCTGCTCCTTCAATAGCCATATTACTCAGCTTGACTTCAATTTATTACTCGTGAGTTTTGTAATTTTTTTTTTTTTTTTACGTTAAAAACATCATAGATGGGAGGATTATTCATGGCTCCTCAACCGAAATAAAAACATAACATAATACACCTAAGGCCAAATAAGTGCCTTAGTGGCTACATGATGCCCGAAGGCTGTTCTCCACAAGTGGAGGCAATTTGGTAGATAGCAGGAAAATGTTTGTAGCGTAAAGCAAATCTAGTCCTCCCTGTATCTAATGTGGTGTGGCCCGAAGGCTAATTCCTAGGCTTTCGCCCGGAAGCAATGTGGTGCCCGAAGGCAGGTGTGGCCCGAAGGCAAATTCCTAGGCTTTCGTCTGGAAGCAAGGTGATGCCCGAAGGCTGATATCGAAAAGGGGATAGATCGTAAAAATCTTCGGTCTAATACTCTAGAGTATCGAATTGCCTGACAAGCGTAGTTCCTTAACTCACATTCTAAACTAACTAATCGAAGTCTACTAGTCTATGCACAAATGTTACCTAGTCTAGAAGCCCATGGGGTTTACCCTCTCGCCAATTAAGGGTTAAGAGGGACATAACAAACAAATGGGCAAGGATACTCCCCAAGTCTGTCAGGACAATTCTGCAAAAAAGACAAGTTCCAAACCATATCCCCTGGAATAAGGTAATACTATGGGTAGATTCCAACCAATCCGGGTCTAACTAACTAGCAAATACCACACAGTATAGAACTTTGAACAAAGATATTATTTAACACAAGAGAAGTTGCAAAGCTAACTTCCAATGTCTACAAATCTTGTTTATATTGTGAAACAGTATCGCCATAAGTATGTATATTACTACCATGACTCGGATTTATCCTTACCGACCACACATAAACAAGAGTTGAAATCAACCAAAGTTTCCGAAACAGATACGTGCCCGTCCGTAAACAAAAGTTGACAAATAATAATCAAGTTCAAATATTCCGACCTTAATCATAAAACTAATACAATAAAAAGTTAAGAAAAACCACCTCATCCTCTAGTTTGGCCAGAGCCAAGAGCCCGACCCAATCCAAACCGGTCTGAACCGGTCTGATCCGTTCGAGCAGGCCCAACCCGATCTGGAGCCCGAGCAGGAGACGCTGGAAACCTGGCCGTGCCGCCTCTCACCGTGGAGTCGCTCAGCAGGAGCCGCGCAGCAGCCGCAGGAGAGACGCTGGCAGGAGCCGCGCAGCAGTCGCAGGAGAGACGCTGAGGGCCGTCGTCCGCCTGTCGCCAGCCGTTGCGAGATCTTTCCTTGCGAGTCTCCGGTATGCTTCCGGCGGCCGTTTCCGGCCCACCAGCTAAAACTGCTCTCGGTGGATGATCGGCGCCTCGATCTGTGGGTGACCCGATCGATGGTGCCGTTGCTCCAGCGATGTCTAGGCTTCAAGATCTGCGGTGGATGGCGGCGTCACCTCCCCGGACTCGATCTAGAGAAACAGAGAAGGCTTGGGAGAGTAATTTTTTTTTTTTTAAAATTCAAACCACCATAAGTGGGGGGTGATTTATTAGGCTCCCCAGACCAAGATAAGCTCGAAATTATTGTTTGATGAATACAAATGGATCAAGAAAAATCCTATCAATTAGGATGAAAAAACTTGGAATGACCAAGAAAAATCCCAACCATAGGATGAAAAAACTTGAAAAACAAATTCTTTCGAGCCTATAGCCACAGATTTCTAATCGATATCTACTCAGCTGATCTAGGTTAGTACTCGACAAGCATAACACCTGCCTAGCACAAGTTTGCCACAGCGAGGATAGCATTGCTAGGGGCACTTCGGTAATCGACAAGCCAAGCAAGGCGAAAAGCCAGTTAGCCCCTAGAATGTGATTCGAAATCTGAGACTTCACACAAAGAACTAATGCGATACCAATCCCTGTTTGCTGATGTTTTGAGAGTTGAATGACATGTTCCAAGTGACCACCTGACTGGACAATTGGAGTGTAGTAGAGAGCTTTGGGTGATAACCACTTTTTGAGGCCGGCAGTTGTATCCTGCAAAGAGACACTAAAAACCAGTAAATAGTTCTAGACATTTATTTCATTCTTATGTATGGAAACTCCCCGGCATCAAGACTAACCAAACCTTTAATTTCTCTAGGGAGATTAAGATGGTTAAAGTCATAATCAAGCATTGTGGTACTGGCTAACTTAGCTAAAGAGTCAGCAACAGAATTTACCTCCCTAAATATATGAGTAAAAGAGATTATGAACTCACTTTGAAGGTCCCATATGACTCTCATGAAATCTAAGAGTCTCCATGGGACCTTGCATTGCCTCTTGATCACCTGAAGGAGTACAAGTGAATCAACTTCCACCTCCAGGTTGGTGACATCTAGCAAGTAAGCCATCTCAAGACCTTTTATGAGAGCTAGTACCTCTGCTTCTAGGCTGTCTTTCTGCTGGATGAAAAAACTATTGTTCACTAAAACTATTTTTTAAATATAAAGATATAATTTTATACGTAAATTTAAATTCAATTTTTTGATTTCTCCGTATTTTTTTACCGATGTACGATCGATTAATCAGTAAATTCATTTTTGCTCTTTGCTCTTCCCTAACATACCAATTTCGAACAAGTCAAGCCAGGTTAAAGGGCGGGCAGAGGATTCCGACTTCGAACAAGCGGGTGGATTCCTGAGATGGCAGAGGATTCCGACTTTGAACTACTTGGAACAAGGCTAGTTAAAAGGCGGGCGGACAGAGGATTCCGACTTCGAACAAGCCTAGTTAAAAGGCGGGGCAGGGTGGATTCATGAGATGTTGATTTGGATCGAACAAATCACTAGAGGATTCTAACTTCAAATAATCCAAGTTAAAGGCGGATAAGGAGTAAGGAAAATGATATTTTAGAAATAAAAATTTTAATTTAAATAAAGACCGTCTTTTACTAGATTTTTTCACATGTATATATTATTAATAACTTGGAAATAAAGTAAATAATAAAACTATAATTAAATTTGAAATATAGGTTATAATATTTAAATATAAATAATACCTATATATTGAGTTACTCGCGATTTTTTTGAGTCGAGCAAAGATTTGTTCAACTCAACTCACTAAAGTTTGAGTCGAGTTCCGAGTTTTGACGGGTTTCAAACACGAGTTGCTTATAAACAGCTCGACTCAAGAAACACCTAATGTTGAAAGGAAAGATGTGGTGAAAATCAGAGTTAAAGTAAACTATATACATGTTGGCAAACGATAGGACGCAACAAGATTTTTCTATAGTTTGACGTATTCATTTGGAGTAAGACTACATAGTCAATTTTTAAGAGTCAAATTTTAAAAAATTTGCTGTAATTATTATTGTTGGATTTATTATAAAAAATACGTAAATAAAGATATTAACAGTTAAATATAATCAAAATGTACACCTTTGTATGAGAATGAATGGGAAATAGCATCTTTTTCAAGTCAAGTTCCCCACGTAAACGTGATAACACTGGACATCAAAATTATAGAAGTCGGTTATCCCTTAGCTTGTAAAACTAATGAAGTTGGGACTATATTTTATATTTCCGTCATTTATAGGTTCCGGGAACCTAATGAAAATCCCTTCCCCTTTTATAGGGGACTTTAACTTTTTTTTTTTTTTTAAATCTCCATCATCCCTAAACAATTATCTATTTAATTTTTTTTAAATTCATTCATGGTACTGGAAAAACGCCAGTAGCGATTACAAGTGGAATCAACATCTAATCAACTAGATTATTGCAAGACTAACTAAATCATATGCTAACCAGACTCATACCGTATGTAATATTACAGATTGAAAGATCCAATAAAAAAACTGTAATACAGCCCTAGGGGATATTATCTTGCAACCGCGAATACCACAACCGCTTGGCAGAGAGGAGCGTCTCCCGCATCAATCATTGCGCCAATCGGGGATCTGCTACAACTGCAACACCACTCGATCCAAACCACGATTTATGTTCTTCAAACTGTAAACACCTTGAAAATCATAGATCACGAACTGAAACACGATCTGTATAACCAGATCAAGAACTATAAACAAAAAATATAACCATGAACTGTCCAATCAAATCGGGAACAAAACACCGACAAACAACTAAATCATGGATTCAGCCGATCAAATCGAGAACAATTTTAATGTGTGAATCACACTTATTCAATGTAATAAAGAATCAATAAATGAAAAAGAGAAAGTCTTGGGTGAGACCTGTCCTTGTGGAGACCAAGAGCAGGGGAATGAACATTTATTGTTTCTGCTTGATCTTTTAGTCAGTTTGTTTGATCTTTCAATCAATGTCATTGAGTATTTTTTGTTTTGCCTTGATTTTTCAGTTAATTTGATCTTTCGTTCAATTTGCTTGATCTTTCGGTTAATTTTCTTGATAATTTCCTTGGTCAATTTCACCAACGACAAATTCAATCAAGGAAATCAGCGGGTTTAAAGCTCACCAACGACAAATTCAATCAATAGTAGTCTCATATAATCTTTGGTCTCATTTGAGACAGGTCTCAAATGAGAATTTGCCAATGAAAAAACTACGGTTTCCCCATCTCCCCATCTACCAAATTCTCACTTCTCCCGCATCAATCATTGCGCCAATCGGGGATCTGCTGCAACTGCAACACCACTCGATCCAAGCCACGATTTATGTTCTTCAAACTGTAAACACCTTGAAAATCATAGATCACGAACTGAAACACGATCTGTATAACCAGATCAAGAACTATAAACAAAATATATAAACCATGACCTATCCAATCAAATCGGGAACAAAACACCGACGAACAACTAAATCATGGATTCAGCCGATCAAATCGAGAACAATTTTAATGTGTGAATCACACTTATTCAATGTAATAAAAAATCAATAAACGAAAAAACTACGGTTTCCCGTCTCCCCATCTACCAAATTCTCACTTAGTCCTCTTGACAATTATTAGTTTCTTTTATAATGTTGTTAGAAGTTGTCATCCCAACTATATTCTCAATTGACATTTGAGTGGGTGCGTAGGATCTATTTTCTTGGGTTTATTTGTATTAATTTAGTCCAAATAAGTAAAAATAAAATTTAAGTTAATTCAGCCATGTTAATTTTTTTAATACATTCGTTTTTAATTTCAGTTAAATTAATCAATTCAATTTAGTTCAGTAAAAGATAAACCCTTGCACAATTTGTTGAGAGACAATTCAAGTTGGCGCGCGATCACACTTGTTGCATTCAATTTCTTCTTCCGGGAATGAATTAAATTCTAAACCCAAGAAAAAAGCATCCATGATTAATCTGTTACTGCAAATACACATACATCTAATAAATGGAATAATTTTCAAGAAATAGAAATAATAGAACGGTGTCTATTTTCGCACATTTCCTCTGAAGTATTTCTTTGTCGGTTCAATTGCTGGGCTCTCGTTGAGAACATGGTCATCAATGGTGGAGATTAATAGCGGCAGAATTCTGATGTATTTTCCCCCACTTTCTTTTAGTGTATAACATTTTTGCCATATTTATGAATCTGAAAACCGTGGATACTGTTGCTTCCATAAATTCTGCAGGTCAAAATTTAACTTGGAGTAAATTCATCACTGTCGTCGTACGATTGCGTGGTTGTACGTGTAAAGAATACAGTATATTCGGCCTGTGATGTTCGTCATCTTATCGATCATTACACAGACCAACTACGGTGAAAATCTTGGGGTTTGAACTCGTACAGAAGGGTTCAATTTTATTTGATGCTCTCTGGTGTTGCATTCGGCATATACCTGGCCCCATGAGTATTTGGAAATTTTGAGTTCTTGGACTACTAGAGGTTTCTATTCGTAGAATATTTAGACGAGGAATGGGATTTTGCACAAGTAAGGATTGGCTTCAAGTTGGTTAAATAGTTCCTAAATCATTGTATTGTGTACTTCACTTTTCAAGTCGTGCGTCTCTTTACTTTTATGTTTTAACATCGCGTACTATAGGTAAGGCTGCTGTTTTCTGATGCGGGGCAAACCCGCACTAGTAATTTGGGTCTCGGATAGCTGACGTATCTGAGGGCTTCTAGGTGTTGATTGTTGATGAAGTATGGATGTTGCTCGCTAATTGTACTTGACCATCCGAGCTCCTTGCCCTCGGACTGGACTTGCTTGAAACCTGTCCTCCGACACTTGCAAAATAAGCCCCCCCCGGCGCTACCCCGGGGTGGTAGCTCCGGTTTGATGATGAGATTTCGTACTTTGGAATGTAAAAACTCTGTATTCAAGAGTTAGAAAACTTACCTGGAATGACTGATTGTGGCCACTATTTATAGGCGTCCTGGAGCGCCTCTTCCTTATGCCTCATCACCAATGCACGTCACCTTCCCGTACGAGTGACACCTCCTCCCCACGTGAGCGTACAGACCGATCCTTATCTTTTCCACTTGACCAGGAAGCTTTCTGGAAAGCCTCCTAGATCCGAATCTTTGGTATCATTACAAGCACCCCAAGTCGGAAGGTCTGAAGGTTCTCCTCCGAATAGCTTTTGTCTTTTCCTGCCTGGGCGTTTCCGACAACATCGTGGTGAAGTAGCAACACGCGCCTTTAAGTGGGTCCTACCATTTTCCCAGATTTTCGGCGGCTACACGATTCCCCTTTCCCAATGCCCCTTTCTCTCTTTTCCTGTGTGTAATCATTTTCCCCTGCCCCCAATGTTTTCCTTGATTTCTCCCCCTCTTTTATAAATAACCCCTCTTTTCTTTTCTCACTTCCTCATCATCTCTTCCCTTCGCCCTTTCGAATTCAGGTACTCTCCATTTTCCCTCTTGTTATTTCCCTTCCTCTTCTGTCTCTTAGCGCTGTCGGCTAAAGACCTTCCGATAACACCAATCTAATTCCTAGGGTTGAAAACATAATGGATATTTCTCTTATGAAATCTGCTTCTTCCACCACCCAATCTGACCCTAGGGCCCGAGCCGTTCATCAAGGTTCTCATGGCCCTGTTTCTAACTTGGGCTCTCTGAATCCCATCGACCAACCTGTAGCGGCCTCGTCCTCCAAGAGGACGAGAAAAGATAGGGATCAAGTTAGGAAGGCCAAGAGACCTCGCCGATCCTTTTCTCGCGTTTCTCGTATCCTTCCACTTGGGTTCCACTGTAACCCCGAGCCCTGCCCCGACTGGGTCGCTGAGGATGTGAAAAGTCTTACCAAGAATTCGTTCATCCCTCTCCCTTTAGATTCCAACCTATCCCTTATGAGCAAAGATCAATTTCAATCTAATGCCCTTTGCCTTTCTGCTCGTCATATCCACTTCGGGATTTCTCTTCCTTTTCCTCCCCTCTTTTCTGCCATTCTTGAATATTTCTCCATATCCCCTGCTCAACTCCATCTTAATGGGGTTGCCACCGTCCTTGGGTTCCTCACCCTTTATCGTCGGAATAACGTGAAAGAAACCCTTAACCTATTCCGATCCTTTCATCGGATTGCCCTTTCTCATTCCTCTACCCCCGGGGTGTTCACCTTTTACCCAAGGGGTAATCCGATCGTGTGCAGCAAAAGTGATTGCGTTAAAAGTTTGATGAGTTTTGGATGCTATTCCTTCAACCTGGAAGCCTACCCCACTCCTTCCTGGAACGAAAAGCTCCAATCCGAGGAGGCCGGGTCCTTTCTTCCGGATAACGTGATATCCGAGCATAACTCTCTGGGTTTTCATTCTATTGATATCCTCCAATACTGGATTAAAAGGAATAGCGCGTTCAGCTGGCCACGTGACATTTATCCTCCGGAGATTTTTTACGGTGCCTCGATTTTAATCTGAGTGGCCTTTCGAAGGTTTCCTTGTAACTTCATTTGTCGTTGTTATCTGTTATTGTTGTTGTTTTCTCTTTTTTTTCCTTTTCCTTTGTTTTCTCACCCGATGTTACTCTTTCGCAGTTGTCTGAGGCCTGGCCGAGGAGCTCTCTCTAATCGGCAATCCCCCAATGGCAGGCAACCACTCTCAGCGACTACATACGACTGAAAAGTCTGCCAAAAAGGTTTCAAGACGGGCACCTCCCCAAAAGATCACCCATGTCTTACTTTCTGATGACTCTGCTTTCCTGGAGCCTGTAATAAGTTATTCCTCCAGGCCCCGATCTTCCTTGAAGAGAACTCGGACTGAAGAAGCTCGTCTGAGCCTTGTCTCTCCTGTCGAGCCACAACAGGTGCAACAACTACCTCTTGCCGATGAACAGCCGGCTCTGACCTTAGTGGCCGACTCCTTACCGAGCCCCCTGCTTATTCCATGGTAAGTCCTTCCTACTTACTCCTTTTCCTTTTTCTTTCGTATCCGTCGTGTATTTTTTCATTTAGTAGCCTGACCTTCTTGACCTAGGCTAATACTTTCATAGAGGGTATGTGCAAATCTCCCCTATTCCGATCCCTTTTATCCAAATATCTTGGCCAGTCTCATGCTAATCTGGTGCAAGAGTTAGAAAAATGCCGGGCAGATTTGTCCCAAGAGAAGGAGCACTCTGCCACCCTTCATAACGAGCTCAAATCTGCTCAAGACAAGCTGCTATCCCTAAAAGAAAGCTCAGCTTCCTTGCAAAGTGAGCTGAAATCCTGGAAAGATGGGTCCCGACTCAGGGACTTCGGAGAGACCTTAGTGGAAGAGGTGGTTAGTTCTCAGGCCTTTGACCGAGGTGGTCAAGGAAGCCAACCACCGCCAAGCAACTTCTATCTACAGTAAGCTCCGTGAGTGGGTTCCTAGGCCTTGGTGTTTGGAGTTCCAGAAGTCCTACTACCATCCTGGGGCTTGGGCCAGGTAGGGGTGAGCACGATCACGAGCGTTCGTTAATCGGATCGCGATCGGATCGGTTAAAAATCGGATCGAGATCGTTCATTTAATAAATGAGCCGATCATGATCAAAATTTTTTGATCGTTTAATAAATGAACGATCAACGATCATAGACATTAAAACTCGATCATGATCGCGAACAGATCGATAAGGTGATCGATATCGATCGATAAGATAATCGATTAATATAATATAAATATATACATCTAAATGAATTATTTTCTAGTAATTTGTTAATTTTTAACTTTTTTAAAAAACTTTTAAACTGATCATGATTGATCATTGATCATTTGATCGAGCCGATCGTTATTGATCATTGATCATCTGATCGATTATCTAAACGAATCGATCGCGATCAGATCGCGATCATTATAATTTTTAAACGATCCGATCATGATCATGAATTATTTTGATCGCTTTGATCGCGATCGGATCGTGATCACCTCAAAATTTAAACGAGTCGATCATGAACATAGTGATGATCGTGATCGGATCGACTCGTTATCACCCCTAGGGCCAGGTATGAGCAGCGCTTTCGAGCACTCCGCCGAGGCAGCCTGCGTACTCTTGCCCCTCGGATCTGGGCCGTTCTTCATTCTTCTTCTCCTCCCACCTCGGCCAGCGATCTTCTAGTAGTCGGCATGCCCAAAAGTTTCGTTCCCGAAGAAAGGGTTGTGGTTGAAGTTGACTTTTGCAACACTGCTGGGGTTTGCCCTGAATCTCCTTCACACCTATCTTCCGTAAGTGACGAGGGGTATGTAGAGCGTTATGTTGACCCGAGTAACTTCAGATTTGTTGCCTCCTTGGCCGATGGCACTCCTCGGATTGAGATAGAAGACGGGATGTCTCCACTTCAGATGCCCGAGGCCACCATGGGCTATTCTGTAACCCAGGAATCCTCGGAGAATCCCCAGGCATAGCTCTCTTGCCTAGTTTTAGCAGCTTTTGTAGCTTATCTTTTGTATTCTTCATAACCTTCCTTGCAGGGTTTTGGACTATCTCTCTATGTACCGAACAATATCTTATAATAATATTTTGAACCTCATTTTCCTTCTTATTTTGTCTCTCTATTCTCATCTTTGCTTTCTTTTCTTGTCATAGGATTTGTGCCCTCCTTTCCCCCCATCGGATAATCTTTCTTCCTCGGGTCCTTCTAGCCTAGTTAGCCGAGAGAAGAGGTTATGCGACATTGGGCTCGGATCTCTCCTCGATGAATTTTCTTCTGTGAATGACCTCTCTCAATCCCTTGAATATGTACGGAAGAGATTTGGTTCTCTAAAAGATTGCCTTAAGCTTGCCACTGCTTATGTGGATGATTCCGACAACATCTATCAAATCCTCCATCAATTGCAACATTTTCATGAAGAACTTTACCACCGCAAGCATGAGGAGTTAGAAATGGTCTGGGGTGATTATACCCAAGCTGTTGAAAAGCTACGCCTTTTGGAAAATAGGGGGCAAGCCAACCAAGCTCTCTCCAAGTTGGAGTCCGAAAACAGGAGACTGACTTTCCGCAACCAGGAGATCCAAAATCATCTATTAATCTTGAGATTATCCTTTCATCTCTTGTCCCTACTTTCCGCCAAGACTGGTGACGTTCCCTTTTCCGATATGCGAGATGCCGTTCAAAATGCAATTACCGATATGGAGAGATCGGATCAATTTCAGCAAGGTAGCCCTAATTTTCTTGCTTATTCCGAAGCCTTGGAGTTGCGCCGGCGTATCTTGTCTGGGGTGCCCAATCCTCTTCCTCCCTCTTTGCTACAAATCCCTCGAAAGGTTGAGGTGGATTTTATCTTTCACCGATATGAGAGTGCTCAGCTATCTACTGATCCCAAACAGATTCAAAGAAGAGTTCAGAGATTACTTAGAATTCGGGAATCGAATCTTTTAAATGTGGGGGGCGATCTCAGACCCTCTGTCGAAGTTGCTCTTCTCCTAACAAATAGTCGTCCTTCCTCTCAGCCTGTGGTATCCAAGCATGTTCCTCTTTTCAAAGGGTAAAGCTCTCCAAATTTCTGATCAATGAGAGAAATCTAGCCAACGTGTCCCGTCGCGAGCAGAGGCAATAACTATCCATAGCATTTCTTCCTCTGATACTCCTCTGAGCCCTAAGGGGTCCTCCTCATCCGATGCCTGATCTTGATTTCTCCTGTAATCAAGACTCAACCTGTTTGTAAATGACTTGTATCTTATGTATTTTAATTTCTTTATTATGCAATGTATAAGTCCCGAGAGGACGTCTCCCTAAGGGTACTCAACATCCTCTTATTAGTTTTTGTTATTTCCGATTATCTTTCCTTTATACTCAGATTTCCTTTGCCGAGGTTTGTTTCCTTGGATTACCCTTGCCGAAATTTTTTCTTTTTTGTGGGGCACCAATCATGGGTAACATCCCTTTTTGTGGGGCAACATCCCTTTTCTCTATTCCTCCTTGCCTTCCCTTTTTTATTTCCCCCTTTGTTTGGAACCGCCTTTATTATTTCCCCTGTGCTCTCTGCCCTTTTCTTATCTTCCCTCTCTTTACCCTCTTTTTATTCTACCCGAAGGTTATCTTCTTCTTTTTTCCTTTTGTTCTCCTGAATCTCCTTCCCTTCACCTCGAATCTATCTTGATCACCCTCCTTTCTCTTCTCCTCCTCTCTTTATGCTCTTTTGTTCGTCCTTCGTCGAAATCATTCCCTTAGTGCACTGTCCGAGCCCTCCTTGTATTATTATAACTATCCTTTTTTCTCTCTTGTTGCCCCTTTAGAGCCTTTACGCTCCCGTTATCCGAAGATCCTTATTTCCGATTTATTGTCCCTTCTTAATATTATCCTTCCCTTTTCTATACCTCCTTTGTGATTTGCCCTTACCCTTTCCCTATCTTCGGATATCCTGACAATGATCCGAGCTTACCGTATTTTTCCCTTTTCTTGTTTCTCCTCTTTCGCTCTTCTCTCTATTTTATCTATTTCCCAATTCTCTCTTTTCAAGCTCTCTCTCTTGCTCCCCTTTTTTTCCTTTTTTATTTTATTTTTTAACTTTCCTTCCCCATATTCTTTCGAGGGTAATTTCTTCCGAACCTCCCTTCCCATTCTCCCTTATCTTTTTTTTCTTTTGGCCCCTACCAGTAACTCTAATTTTCTCCTCGCCTGTGAATTCCTTCTCCTTTCTAAGTTAACTCTCTCTTTTCTTTTTAAGTTGTTGCCTTTCTGGTTACGTCTCATTTTCCTTCTCCTCGTCCGAGCCTATCCTGCTGAGTTTGTTGTTCTTTCTCTTCGAGTGCCTCCTTGTCTGACGCCGTTGCCTATCCAATGTCATATCATGTATGACGTAATCCTTCAGTTCCTTTCCTGACGTCACCAATTTGTTTCGTTGCTGCCTTCCGTGGATGTTTCACTTCCGAGCTTTTATTCTTCTATTGCCTCCTCCTCATACTCTCACCTGGGTAAACCCCTTCCTTTTATCTCGTTCCGCTTCCTCTCCTATCGTCTTCGTACATTGTCTGCAAAGAAATTTCTTAAAGATAGTATTAGTTACATGATTTTTTTTGTGCTATTTTTCTTCCAATCCCCTGTTTATCGGACCGGTACCCATCTATTGTCTTGCAGCCGTACCCCTCGGCACTTCTGGTATCCGACATATACATGTAGTCGGGACCTCCTTATTTTTCCGACTCTACTCCACTATCCATTTTCCTACTTCAACTCCCTATCGGCCTTCATTATCCGACACCTGACCCTTGGAAAAGTCTAAAACCCTAGTTTTCCTTTTATCCGACCTATGCTCATGAGCAAACCCTATCTGATACCCTAAATACCTACTCTTTCCCTTACATACTTCTATATTCCTAATCCTTACGCATGTCATAGCCAGCAATAAGCATAAATAATCTTGCAAAAAGCTTTTATTTATCATCCAAATAATATTTAATATATATATACCGTTATATACCTACATACCTCCACCTTCGAGCCTCTTTGTTCTTAGGTGGGTCCTACCTTTATCCGCTTCCTTGGGTTGGTTGCAACCGCTGAATTTCCTCTTTCTTGGTCTTTCCTCAGCCGAGCTGTCCTCCGCCGAGGCATCACTTGTTGTCCGAGTAGCTTTCCTGAATGCCGAGCTGCATGCGTCATTCTGAATTGAGTTAGAGAACTTACCTGGAATGGCTGATTGTGGCCTCTATTGATAGGCGTCCTGGAGCGCCTCTTCCTTATGCCTCATCACCAATGCACGTCACCTTCCCGTACGAGTGGCACCTCCTCCCCACGTGAGCGTACAGGCCGATCCTTATCTTTTCCACGTGACCATGAAGCTTCCGGGAAAGCCACCTAGATCTGAATCTTTGGTATCATCATTTTCTAACAATGTTTATGAATTTATTTTATCCAGGTGTTAAGAATACAATGTCCACTACTAGAAAATATTTGAGTTGCACCAGTTATATTGCACCTGGAACAGTGAAAATAAGGTGCAATATAAGGTCAATACCGGTGTAACATTTTATTGCACCGGTATTCAACTTGGTCAAACACCAAATATTGTTGACTGCAAAATCCATAGCACCGGTATAATATTTTTGGCCGATGCAAAACAAATAATTTGACTGAGGTTGCGTTGAAAAAGCTGACATGGCATGGTTGCAAAAAACTTATTACACCGGTTTGAAGTGAAACCGGTGCAATATGAAAAATCGTTGACATTTTCCACGCCCAAACATCCGTTATGGATGTGGTACCCACGTTTTTATTGCATCAGTGGTTTCTCTTACTGGTGCAATGTCAATGTTGACTAAAAACAAAATTTGACTGTGTGAGTTGGTCTGCTAAGAAGGCTAAGCCCAATGCAAAAGCCCAAACAAGAGGGAAAAAATGCTTCGGCCCAAAATTGTATTGCACCGGTTTAGGGTTTTATTCTGGTGCAAGATTTAGGGTACATCAATTTTGACGTGGTGTGTCATTGGGGAGACACGTGTTGAGTTGGGATTTTGACACGTAGCAATCTGAAATATCTTGTCTACGTAGTTGTGTTATTTGAACGACACGTGTGTTTGTTGCACCAGTATTTTTATATCTGGTGCAACACTAAATTTCTTAATAATTTGATAAAATCTCAATAAATGATTACTTTTTTTTTTTTTTTACACTCAATGCCAAAAAAAACACAATAGAACCAATATGTCAAGACAAATTGGAAAATTTCATGTAAAATCTTGTGGTTACTTTACAAATTTGTATCTTACCAATGAAGATCACTTAACTAAGTAGAACTAAGTGCATCATTACATACTGACAAATGTGAAAAATGTAAATTGGTGAAATAAAACATGTCTTAAAATAGAGTGATTTATGACCAATAAAACATGTCTTAAATTCATGTGTTTTTAAAATTTCATATTGCAAGATAAATTACTATTGTAAATAATTATTAAGTATTGTATCTTTATTATATTAGAAAACCGAATTCTTAAGTTTGTTAAATCCATTATACTATAACTCTTATGTGTAGAACCATGTTGTGGAGTTTTCAGATAGTTTAAAGAAAGTTATGACCATTTAACTAATCAAATAACAAGTCTTACTTAACTTTCACTTTGATAAAAAAAAGGTTTTACTTAACTTTCTAAAAATACTAATAACTAAATTTCACCACACAAGTTTTTCAAGGTGACTTTTTCCATGCCCGGCAACTTCTTCAAGGTAATTTTTTATCAAATATTCCAAATCATTCGTTCATTTAATAAATTTATTAAGCCAAAATATTTAAATTAATTATATTTAATAATTAATTATTAATTTAAAAAGTTAAAATAAAAAGGAGAATAAAAATAAAACAGAATTTTTCATAAAGAAATACTTATTTAATTAGGAAATTTCTATTAATGAAAGGAAAATACTACCGTAATCAATAATAATGAAAGGAAAAAGTTTATTTTCTTAATCTGAACCGTTGATTTTAATCTGAACCGTTTATTTTTTAAAGGAAAATCCTAAAATCTTATCTAAATATACAACCCTCCCTTCTTCCTCTATCGCACATTCCCAATTTTTCCCGAAGTCCTCCAATCTGCAGCAGCCGAACTCCTCGTCTCTCTCATGATTGTATTTTCATGATTGTATTTTCTGGTAATTTGGTGTGATTGGGGTTTTCGGGCCAGATCGATGATGATTTCAATGATTGGGGTTTGGTGTGTGTATGTTGAGGGTTTTGGTCGTGTGTATGTTGGGGGTTTTCGGATGCGATGATGATTTTCTGATTGTATTTTTTATTGATTGGGGTTTTGGGTAGGTGTGTATGTCGAGGGCCTTTGTAGCTATTTTTCTGGAATGCTGAGTGAAATCGGAGGCAGCGGAGTGAAAGCAGAAATATGAACTGGAGAGGGAACGCAACCTGCAGTTAGAGCGAAAAGGTACTGATTACAATCTGGCTATGTTTTTAGGGAAAATATGTATTAAGGGTAGTGGAACTTTCTTTATTTGAAAGAGGGGTGTAATTTTATCATAATTTCTAGAAAGGGCGGTAATTAATTAGTTAATTTTTTCTTAATATAATTATTTAATTAAAGACATTAATACCCTTATTTTCATTATTCTAGTATTATTCAATTAAGTATTCAGTTTTGTTTCACTAAGTTTACTTCTATTTAATTAAAATTTAATCAAATCAGTTAAATTCAGTTTCATCCCAAATTTTTAGTTTTAGTTCAATTAAATTTATTCTTATCCCAATTATTTAGTTCTGGTTTAGTTAATTTAAGTTCACCTTTTGATATTAAAAAAATAAATTGAGTTTATTAAGATTTGGTTGAAATCAGTTCAATTTAGTTTAATTTATTTTAGTACATCTTCAGACAAACTTTAGTAAAATTCAATTCAGTTTCATCCCATTTTTAGTTGTTTAAATTTAATTCAATTAGGTTAAGTTATTCAATTTTGGCTAAGTTTAATTTTAAGTTAAGTTCAATTCAGTTTAATTAAAATGATTTTTTAAATTAAAGGCGAAACTTTAATGGATTTGAATTTTAAATTTAATGTAGCAAAGATGAATTTGAATGAACTTAATTTAATTAAACTAAATTAATCTAAATAAAGTGAACATTAAAATTTGGATGATCAAATTGAATGTCAACAAATATATTCTTGTCTTGATTAAGATTAACTAAAATAAATTAAATTGAACCAAATTTAACTAAATTCAAATGAATTTATTGGAATTTTTTGAATGCTAATAAAGTGAACTAAACTTAATTTAATTGAACTTAATATAAATATTTTGGATGGAACTTAACTAAACTTATTTGACTAGAATTGATTTTAATTTAAACTAAACAAAAATAACCAAAAGAAGGGTATTAGTGTCTTTAGTTAATTACTCTTATTTAAGAAAATATGAATTAATTAACTACTGCCCTTTCTAGAAATTATACTAAAATTACACTCTTCTTTCAAATAATGAAAGTTCCACTGCCCTTAATGCAAATTTTCCCATGTTTTTATTGCGTTTAATCGTTGTGGCTGGTTTGATTTTATGATTTTGCAGCTTGGCTACTGCTTGGTTGTGTTATTTGTGTCTGAATTGTGCTTAGTCTGTGATTAGATGAGCTAATAGGTCTGTGAGATTTGCTGAAACACAATTCATTTAAGAAGAGCAAATGGAACAGGTCTTTAGTATAGTGTAATTTTTTATTTGTCAATGGTGTTCCTTTTGTTTTTAATACAATTGCTCCTTGTATGCATTATGTTAGTTTCTATGTATGCTATGAAATCCTAGGTGGATATCAGTGGTTGTGTATATCCTGCTCAATCTAAAATTATCTTAGTATGTCCTGGTCTGGTCTCCATTTCCTTAGGAAGCATATGCTTAGTTTCTAGTAGTACTCATTTGTTGATACCCCCCAGCATTTGTAGCTTGGCAGGTTCCCGTGTCCTTTTCTCTGAACAGTTAGGTTGTATGGTTAGAATAGTAGCTTTACCCCTAGAACATGGTTAATGACCTTGTCTTGGATTGTAAAGGTCATCATTTAAGTTCTTTAGTGCATGTAGTTGTGGAATGTGTGTTTGTTTGTTGCAATATACTTGCAGTAGCTGGACTTTTTGTTTATCTCCTCATATCTTATATTTTCAGATTGTTGTCTGCACCCTCCTTCTCTAACGGCCAAATTAGGTCTTCTCTGTAGGTTTTTTCATTGCATGGAGTTTTCTCTTTAGTTAACTTTGAAGGAAAGAGAAATAATTTGTAAATTATAAGTTCTTTATTTCTCTTATCATGCTGTATAGTGGACATTCCAATATTCAAGTCAAGGAAACATCTCTTCTTATGTTATGCATTATATGCAGGTTGATTATGGCTGACTAAGTAAGCTTCGAAAGCACATGTTTTTATTTTGATTTGTAGTCTTTAAATGAACATTTTTTAATGTCATGTACTTGGAAAGGAAACAGCTGGCCAGGGGTTGCCATGGATGAAGAGGGAAGAGCATGCGCTAATGGATGGTGAAGAAGAAAAATGAGCTCTATCTGAAAGAGAGCAGCAAGTTGGAGGATTTGGCTGAGGAGGTTTGAAGCTAGGGAGAGGATGCTTGGCAGGATTTGCTGATGACTTGTTGCGTGTAAGAAGTTTAAGGCTATCTATTTGTTCATGATTTTGCAATCCTATTACAGTTTTTTACTTCCAAGGATTTCAACATTTAGTTTTTAATTATTCCCTGATACATTTGTTTGCTTCAATATCGTATGATCAAGTGTTTCTTGGTGCATTACATTACTTGCCAATGATGTTGCTTGTAGGAAGTTTTAAGGTCATCTATTTACTGATATTGATTTGCTGATCTCAAGTTGATTTTTCATTGCTTGAGTAGTTCTTTGTTGGTGACCTTTTTCTTGTATCAAGTTTAAGGTTATATATTTGTTGTATGATCTTGCAAGAAACATGGTAAATATGTACACAGTACTAACTAGATGATCTTAAGATGATTATTCATGATTCCAGAGATTATTACTTGTTATCCATTATATGAGTTCTACCTGAAGAGTGATGATACATGCTTGTTTTCTGGAACAAAACATTAAGCAACAGTACATAGGACAACACCATAACTTTTTATTTCAGTTTTGACTTAGATTGAAAGCAATAGATTTGTTTATAATTTGTTGAAATCTGATACTCACACTTACCCTTTTAAATCACAGGTGTAATGATTGGATGATCATAAAAAGGAAGACACTTTGGTCCGTGGCCACTTGTTAATGCATGGTGCATCGACATATGTTTCCTTCACCTTCATTCTATTATTGAGGTGCTCCCGAATGGTAGCTTAAGTACAACATTGCTATGTTTTGGGTACATTTGGTCTGGATTTTTTTAATGAAAATCGATATTCAAAATATTTTGCACTGCTAGTTAATTTACAAAGTTGTAGATGTTCTTAGTTTTAGCTTCTAGATGCTGTATTGAGTTTGATTAGATAATTAATGGGTGAATTGGAAACTGCATATATTATGCAGGCCGGGTTCACCCAGAATAAAACAGTAACAACGCAACATAAAGCCCTTGCACTCATGTATTAAACGCAATCTACATGTATTGCGTTCTAAACGTTAAACGCAACTTCTATTGCTAGCGATCATCCGTATATCCGGTGCAACAGAATGGTGCAATAATTATTAGATTTAATAAAAAAAATTAATTTGTCTAATAAAATATGCAAGTTGCATCAGTTCAGGTGTCCGGTGCAACAATAAAAATCCTACGTGGCCAAAAGTACAGTCAACCATGTGTGCGGGCCCGCAAAATAATAACCGGTGCAAGGCCACAAGGACGTTGCACCTCCCCCTATCCGAACCGGTATTGAAAAAAATTAAAACCGGTGCAATAAGCTCTGAATACCGGTTCTAATGGGTCAAATTCTAGTAGTGGTCTTGGCGTAGCTGTAGTTGTGCACTTTCTAAGAACTCGAGGTAAACCAAGAACTTGAGAGTATAACCGAGAAAACAAAGCCTTATTAAGAATAAATATAAGTACATATTCTCATTTGAGACAGGTTTGTACAGAGACCAAAGGCTATATGGGACTGTTATCGATTGAACTTGCCGTTGGTGAGTTTTAATCCCGCCGCCGCAATTAGGTTTTAGGTTGCTAGTGTCGCCAGATCAGCCGGCTCACATGGACCGATTCGAGGCTGAACTTCTGTGTGAATTTGCATGAAAGAATATGAATAATCAATCAAATTAATGTAAGATCAAACAAATTAAATGAAAGATCAAATTAACCAAAAAATCAAGGCAAAACAGGAATGCTCAAGGAAACTGACAGAAAGATCAAACAAACTGACTAGAATATCAAGCAAAAATAGTAAATGCTCATTACATGTCTCACCCAAGACTCTCTTAAATATAAATTGACCGATAAATATGTAAGAGAAATATTTGATTATTTATTTTAAAATATAAGGCATTAGTATTATTTTTTGACTATTTTTTTACGTATAGATTTCAAAATCTAATTAACAGCTATTAGTAATATCACTGATACTGAGTTATCATGTCAGCACAAGACAAAATCTTGTTTGATACAATCACATAGGGAGTTAGGGTATGACAACTTTTATTTTGATAAGTTTTAGGATTAAAAAACGAAAATGATAAGATTCACTAATATATTGATGTTTCTCTCTATGTTGAACCATTAGCGCTTCAGAAATCGATAAAGTTGTTGGAAGAACTGTTTTTATTTTTAGTCCAAAAGTTATCATCACCACACTGTTGGAAGAACTTGATTGAAGAGATGTTGTGATAACTTGAGACACGCTCCATGTGTACAAATGGTGCATGTAGATGTAGAGAGCCCGTCTCTTGTGCTCCATAGATGGAGAATATTCGATCAGACATTTTTTATCTAGAATAGCATGGTTTAGCTGAATATCGAGAAGAGACAATGCACATGCACACTTAGCAGCTAGTTTTACTAAGAATGCAGTCAAGATCACTTTGTATGGGACTTAACCCTTGAATTTCTTTTGTCAAACGTTATTGGATAATTTCCAGTAGCTTGAGATGATATAAACATTACTTACTTTTTTTAAAAAAAAGATGTTATTCTTCGAATATAGAGGAAAATCCCTTACGAATTTCTCCCAAAATTTCCCCAAATCGTTCTACATCAGGCACGTCACCATCCCCACCTTTTTCAGTGGTGGCTCGACGGTGGTTGATTTTCTAGGCAGTTGTGTTTATGTAGTAACTAGCGTTGAGATTTCAGTTATCAGGGTTGAAATTTAGGTTTATAGCGTTAAGATATGGATCACCGATGTTGAAATTTTAGGTCAATGTGTTAAATTCGTTGATTAATTAATAAACTGGATAAAGTATGAGTTGAGTTTGGTTATTTTCATGTCAAACGAATTTTAGTAGAATTGACATGCGAGTTGCTAGCTAACATCTTTGTTTTTTTTTTTTAATTCAATAGAGTTAAAAGTGAAAAATAAAAAGAGATTAAAATTCAAAAAAATAAAATTAAAATGGGAATATGGGCAATCAGCAATGTAGGGGGGAGATATTAGGTAAATCTTGGTGATGGGGTGTGGGCTATGAATGTGGGGGAAGTTAACTGAGAAAAAAACATTCATTCCCTTCTCTCTCTCTCACACACACACTTGCATGCAATGCATCAAATAATGCATTTTCATGGCTGGGAATATTAGAATCTACATGGGTTGAGAGTCCTTTCAACACAAGAAACAAACTTGAGCTTACAAAAAATTTCTCTTGGTTTAGAGCTCTCTCATCATCTCCACCATTATTAATTCTCCCACAACCAAACAAATTCCCCCCACCCATGTTTTCCAGATTTAAGACAAACAGCAATTATTGTTGGCATCAACCCTACTGTTTCTTCACTGTGTAAGGCCACATGAATTATCTCCTCCCTCTATTCAAATTTGTTCTTGAGTGTTCATCTTTGGCCTCTTATGAATCAGATCAATTTCTCATCATTGTGTATCTTTTCAAATCCATCTTTCTTTGTTACTGTGTTTTTGAGATGATCATGGGGTTTAACCAATGAGAAAACCTTGTACTATGTTTCCACTTTACTTTTATATTAGCTTAAAAAGTCATGGTGGTGGAATTTAATGGTTAGATTTACTTTATCATTAACTTTCTCTGCTCCATGTGATCATCTACTATGAAATCATAATGGTGATTGGATAGATCATTCGCGTTTGACTGGTGACAAAATTCAGTTCCATGATACTGTTCTGCCCACGGCCATGCATTAGTATAATGTTTACCTAAACATGTGAGTGGAGCAAATTTCAAGCCAGATCATAATTGAATATCATATCACATAATTTTAATTTTATTGTTAAAGTAGTATATTCATGTGCCTAAAAACAATGGGCGTGGCAAGTCGTATTTTTACAATAATATCTCTAACATTATTTTAACTTTTTTTTAATCATAAGGTTTCATCAGGGTATTATAGTAAAATATGGAATTGCCAAAGAAAAATGTATATGCAGGATGCATATACCCGAAAAATAAGAATGGTAAATTTCATGTTACCATAAAAAATCTCCTAACTTTTACTATCCTTCGCTCCTAAAATCTCATGTACAATTTTCTTATTTTTATTATATAAATTTATTAATGGTCAACATGACATGTAAATTTGATGGAAGAGTAATATTTCCTCGGTCCGGTGTAAACTACATAAGTCACTAGTTAAAATTAGTTACTTTCAATGTTTTACCGGAATTAGTATGTATTATATTAATCAAATATGAACATATGCGATTTTGTTAAATTCTTACGTTTTTATAATATTAAAACTTCATCATACATAATTACACATAAATAAAGATATTGATGATTAATATTTCTGATCAATTTGAAAAGTTAAATTGTGCAGTTTAAATTGGGACAGCGGTCGTTGAGCCTTAGGAAAGAAATCTAAGGCTAAAGCTGTAAAAAGTAGCATGCGTATGGATTGGATCTTGAGTCCATTCCTTTTGGGGAATCAGCGGATTCATCAAGTTCATCAAACCATCTCAAGTTCACTGTGCACCGTACCTACAGAAAATCACGAGATGAACAATCCAAGTCTCTCTTACTCTGAAATGTAGAATCAAAATCGGTTTTTTAGGGGCTCTAAATTTGTACTCCCATCTTTTAACTTTGACCAGATTTAATCGATAGGATTAGATTTGTTAGATCATCCTAACATAATAAATTTTATCATATACTTGTTGCTGCTAATTAGTTTTAGCTACTCTACTTATACATATAATGGTTTTTTTTTCTATATAAATTTATGCACGTATAGATTAATATTAAAATTCTGATATCTTATTATTGTTTACTTGAGAAACTATTATAAGTTAACGTGTTTTTTGTAATGCCGATGTTGCATATCATTAATTAATTAATAAGAATAGATTGTGCCTGAATTACCTATCATATATATGTTGAGCTACTAAACATTATTAAAATTTTAGTTGACCCCTTCTTTTTAATTGAACAATAATAACAATTAGCATTAGTTTTATCATCTTTCATAGAATGTTTGGGTTAAATTTTAATTTTACTATTTATAATTATTATTTTAATTATTTTTTATAACTATTGAAATTCTACTAATTCTCAATTGAGACCTGTCTCCATTGAGACCAAAAATTATATGAGACTGCTATTGATTGAATTTGTCGTTGGTGAGGTTTAAACCCGCCGATTTCCTTGATTGAATTTGTCGTTGGTGAAATTGACCAAGGAAATTGACCGAAAGATCAATCAAATTGAACGAAAGATCAAATTAACTGAAAAATCAAGGCAAAACAAAAATACTCAAGCACATTGATTGAAAGATCAAACAAACTGACTAAAAGATCAAGCAGAAACAGTAAATGCTCATCCCCTGCTCTTGGTCTCCACAAGGACAGATCTCACCCAAGACTTTCTCGTGAAATTCTTGTAAGGAAACGGCAAATCCATCATAAATTTTCTTGTCAAGAATAGTTACATTTCACCAACGGCCAAATAATTGCTGTGAGAAACAGGAGTACATGACATTTACATTTTACCAAATGAATCACCTTTTTTTTTTACTGTGGATTGTCTAGGATTCAACATGCGCAAAGCAATCACCTTGAGCGCTAAAGAAAGGTATGGCGCCTAATTAATATTTTTCTGGCTCTTTCTGAGTTAATTAATATATGGGTCCATATTTGAATTTACACTCATCAACTTCTGCACAAAACCAACTTAATACACTTCCTCTATATTAAAATCCAAACATTAAATGATGAAAAAAATGAATTAATTTTACAAACCACTTTTTTTTTTACCTATTTTAAATTGTACATGTTTTATTAATCAAATATATTGAAATTTACCTTTAAACATGAGCATATAGAAGCAAAATTCTCTCTAAAATAACATTAATTGTTTGGATTGGTTATCTTGTATAGTTTCCGACTATAACATTCAGGCATGTATGTTACACATAGTAGAATATATTATTTTTGTACAGTTTAATCTAAGACAGAGCGGTAATATATGTAGCTAGAAACCCTATTTCACAAAATATCCATCCATTTCATTTTCAAGTAATCCCAGCCCCCACCCCCACTCTTTTGCTAAGAATATATACTATGTATGTATATGTATCATCCTAGCTATAGCTAGGAGTAGTCTTCTATCCATGTTCTAGCTAAACTTGCAGTACAACCACATATAAACTCAACAACATATCTCTAGACTGCAATATTCCATTTTCATCATCACCATTCAAGAAAGAAGTTCAAGAAGAAAGAAAGAAGAAAAGAAAGCCATTAATTTCCTATGCTGTCTGGCCAGTCCTTTTCTCTTCCTTCCTCGGAGGATTTCCCTTTCCCCAACGATGGCACCAAAAAGAAGCGAAAGCCAGCAGGAACTCCAGGTCATCATCATCATCATCATCATCTCATCAAGTTTTTGTTTTGTTTTGCTTCATCTGATTCATTGATTCTGCAGATCCTGATGCTGAGGTTGTTTATCTCTCACCGGAGATGCTGATGGAATCGGACCGGTACGTCTGCGAAATCTGCGGCCAGAGCTTCCAGAGGGAGCAGAATCTGCAGATGCATAAGAGGAGGCACAAGGTTCCATGGAAGCTGCTGAAGAAGGATAAGCAAGAGGTGAAGAAGAGGGTTTATGTCTGCCCTGAGCCTTCTTGCCTTCACCATAACCCTTGCCATGCTCTTGGCGATCTTGTTGGCATCAAGAAGCATTTCAGAAGAAAACACAGTAACAATAAACAGTGGGTCTGTGAGAAATGCTCCAAAGGCTATGCTGTTCAGTCCGATTACAAGGCTCACATCAAGATTTGTGGCACCAGAGGCCATTCTTGTGACTGTGGTCGTGTCTTTTCCAGGTAGCATTCAATAATTTCTTGAGTTTTATGATGATCTTGAATTCTTGATCACTTTTTTTCTTTCTTTTTTTAAGAAGATTAATGAATGCTGATCCATCTTTTGAGAAACAGTTTTCTGGGCTGATGATCATGATCATGATCATGGATTTGTCTTTTGGTTGGTGGATGGGTTTGTTTTTGGGGCTACTTTTAACTTTTGCAAAAGTCAGTGATGAGGGAATAGCTCAGCCTTTCTGATCTAGGGATCATACTATATTTTGAATAAAGCATTATTTGTACTAAAAGCCTGTCCTTTTACTGTGTTGAAATCATATCACATCTGAAAAAACCTGCAAGATTTGCATTGTGTTGATCATTCACTGCTTTAAGACCTGAGCTAAGCTAGCTCTCTATACTCTCTCATCATCAAGTGTGTGACTGTGTGTGTATTTCTGTGCCGAAAGCCTATAATCCAAACATCTCAAACCATCTTTTTTTGCAGAGTTGAAGCTTTTATTGAGCACCAAGACACATGCAATGCTCGCATGCCAAACTACACATCCCAGTTCCCAACAAAACTAGCCATGGAATCTTCATCATCATTCTCACAGTCCTTATTTCTCCAGAAAAACCATAATCTTCTTCACCATTCCCAGAACCATGATCAGCAAAACCAAGATTTCAACCGCCACAATCTGGAGCTTGAGCTCTTCTCTTCCACCAGCTCATCTCTAAACTTCTCCTTAAGCCCGCCCGGCTCGAGCGAAGATCATAACCCGCCGGCGAGCCACCGCGATGAATCCCATCACCACCACCACCATCACCACCACCATCTGCAGCAGCAGCAGCAGCACTACAGCTACCTGGAGAAGTTCGGGGATGTTAAGGAGCTGCAGACGGAGGCGCTGCGGATGAGGAACGAGGCGCGGGAGCTGTCGCGGGTGGCGGCGGAGGAGAAGGCGGCGGCGGAGGAGAAGAGGTACCAGGCGAACTGCCTGGTGGAGATGGCGAAGCAGGAGATGACGAAAGCGAGGAAAATGAGAGAGCAGGTTTTTGCAGAGTTTAATGCAGTTCAGGTAATTAAGGATTGCGCAACAAGGCACGTTGATAATAATAATAATTTCCTGCGGGTTACCTGTACTATTTGTAGGAGAGAATTCATGCAAGAGAAGCCTGCTAATAATTCTCATCATCATCAGCTCAGAGTTCCACCTCATCTCCATCTTCCATTTTAGCCTAATTAATAATTAGCTTTGAGTGAAAAAAAAATGCTTCGGATTTATTCAGTTGATGTTCATTTTGGACTGATTCATGCTAGAATCTAGTTTGTAACAATGCTGAAATGAATTTTTATTTATGATTGTTTGAGGTTCTCTTCGTCTGATTTGAACAGAATTGTGATGTTGATTCAGTTCATTTCAGTATAGTACGACTTGATGAAATATGATTTATTTTAGTTGTACTGCATTTTCATTCAAATTAATTTCACTAGGAGAAAATTAATTTTTTGGTCAAAAAATTTATTCCATAAAACGCATCATAGAATGTAGCACTTTGAAACATTGTATAAAATAAGTGTTTTTTTCAAGTATGGTTGTGGACATTTAGACTTTTCAAGTTGAGTGATTTCTATTTTCAGTAGAAAATCATCTTCTAGGCCTAGCCACCTACACAAAAATGATATTTTAATCGAATTTTATGATACAAATGACTATGTGAGACTAGTTTCAGTTAATATCAAGGACAAATGTTGATTTTGTTACTTTCCAACCCGATCTTTTATATATTAAACATGATCATTCAGTGTATTATGGTTGATCTTCTCACTTTTATGCATGATCTTCTTACTTTCAAGATTAATCTTTTACATATTAATCATGATCATTCCGTCTGTTATTTATCTTTATTAATACAAGCTGATTTTTTTAAAAAAAACAATATAGTACTATGATCAATGATCAAACAAAAATGTTGCATGCATTGCACGAAATAATGCATTAACTTTTGTTCTAGTGGAAATGACAGTCTATCATATCTGATTTATTTAGTGAATCGTTCATTCACCGTGGCAATTATTTCTGAACCAAATTTGCAAGTGAGTGTAACAAACAAACTGCGAGGCAGAGGATGTGAAGTAATGTTCGATTTCTGTGTGCAAAAATTCTCTCGAAATATATTAAGAAAAAATTAATTGATTTAGGTCAATCAATCGGCAGAATCGTACAGATTTACAGGTTGCTTATTTTTGAATTGTTTAAGATTAAAAGTGCAGAGATAATTGGAGAATCTATGTCTTTTGCATGTCATTCCTGTAAGAGATTTTTGTCTTATATACTTTTTTGGTAACCTTCAATATTTACCATATCTACTCATTCAGATGCAATAAAAACCGCATGAATATTTTAATGAGGCTTCTTAATTTTTTTTAAATTGTTTGAAATCTGCAATTAAGAGCGGTCATTATGGTGAAGCATCTACTTGACTGATAAAAGCTGGTGATTGCATTATGGGGCTGACATTTCATTCAATGAAATTCAAGTGCATACTTTTAATAGTACTTTTAACCTTTTTGAACTGAAATCTATGCAAGGAATGAAAATAGTAAAAAGTGAAACTAAAAATTCTCAATTCAAATCTGTCACGAACTCACAATTGATGTCTCTGAATAATGATTCTTAATATGTAAAAGATCAGACATGAAAGTGATAAAAGCAACAATAATACACTAAATGATCATGTTTAACATGTAAAAGATCATGTTTAAAAGTGAGAAAATCAACATTTGTTTCTAGTTTCAACCGGATTCCTAGATTTATGAAAACAATGAAATGCCAGTAGATTTTATCCATGCGCAATCGAATAGATGATGACAATATTAACTTTGCAAAAGAGAAGAAAAAAATAGTATTGCAAAGCGCGCGGATCATGAAAAGAAATAATTTACAATGTGGTGGATGTATATATTTAGTCACTTTCAATTCTTTGTGACTTTGGTGTTCTTGGACTATGACATCATTCACCTTTGACAAGTATTGTCGGTTTTTCATCCGATCCAAATCTACGTGAATGAAATAATAACAAATGAAATAATCAGTTAAAACTTGAGAAAAATGAACTCAACTCAATGTGACATGATTTCAACCTGGTTATAAATCGACGTGAACTCAACTTGAAAGTTAATTATATGCATGAAATAATTTTTAAAATCAGGTTTGAAAGGGTAATGATCAGGTATCAGCAGTACTACACTAATTATCATGCTTAGGGCCATTCTATAAGGACGTTCTGTATTATAAATGAAATTATTGAGATAGAACGAACCAGATTTGAAAATAATTAAAAACTTGCCTAATTCATTCACTGAATGATCACTGTTAATATAGGTGAAAAAGTCCCCCTCATAGCTCTATTAATATCTCAAAATATTTCCACAACAAATGTATTAATAAGGCTAAGGGTGATTGAGGTAGTTATAACTTTCATTTTGCTTGAACTATATATAGATCAAGTATCTTTTGTATTTTTATAATAAATTGGGCAGTAAAACTTGGATCCATCGATCCATGACAAATGAAAAGGGACAAAATATACTTAATCTATGTATTGATTCATTTTGTCATGCACGTTTCCAACTTGATGACAATTCAAAATCGGTCAATAAATTTGGAAGGAAATAGTGAAGCCATTTACTAATTTTCTTTTAGAATAGTCCTCCATTGTTGTACCCCTTGTTCGTCCTTCATTTTCATAATCGTAACTGAACTGATGGGAAGTGACGTAATTGAATTTTTGATAAATGTGATTATTTAAGAATTAAACTTCATCAATGAAATTTTATAAGAATTGAAGTTTTTTTTAGTGTGAATACAATTTTGAGTTTTTTATAAGCGTGATTATAACCTTAAATTATACTTTGGATGATTTTAGCCATGTTTGCTATATTTTATTTCTTGTTGAACTGAAATAAAAATTAATGTATTGACTAAAGGAATCAGCATGACTGAATTAACCTGAATTTCATCAAATTACATTTTCGTTGAACTGAATTGAACTAAACTGATTTACTGAAAAGTTCTGGCAAACCAAGTCAAATCTGACCAGTGAAATGCAGCAATACATAAAGTTCAGTTCAGCAATATATAAGTTTATATCGAAATTAAACCTGCCAACATCACTCGACGTGTTAAAGAGAATTCCTCTACGTCGATTCTTCTCAAGTATATATGATGTAGTGAATTAGCAACCGAGAATTGGGGTCAATTAAGATTGGGGGTGAATAATTAGAGGGGTGGGACTGAGCTGAGCAGAAATGAAGAAAGGGGAGAAGTGGTCCTGCCATAGGAAAAACCAAACCTAAAAAAGCTGAAATGGGATTAAGGCTATGTTTTTCCATGTTGCACCTTGCGTCTCTTTCACAGCAACTGTTGCAGATTTAAATGGGGGTGCCATGGTTTTCAGTGCCCATATAATTTTTACCAAAGTTTCTGTAGCCGCTCTTGTCCCTCTCAAACCCCCCCGGACAACACACACAGGCCTGCGTGCCCCACCCCCTTTTTATCACTCTCTGCAACTCTTTCCTCTTATCGTCTACTGTGTGACTGTGTGAGAGAGAAAAACCACGCATAATCCATCATCATAATTGATGATTCGAGAGCATATATACATATGTATACATACATATATTATTATGATTATGGTCCTCGTTTGACTCTGTGTGTAGTGTGTGACTCTCTGAATCCTTTCACCATTCAGGAAAAAGGGAAAAGGGGTTCAATGTTCAGTCGTCCACTCAGTGTGTGAGTAACTTGGAGTTACGATGGAACATTGCCACTACGTTTTTGGTACCATTCTAAGTATCTTTCGCTTGTGGCTTCAATTTTCTTGGGGATTTTGGGACTGGGAACTGATTGGCAGTTTCATAAGAACTAGCTAAGCACACCCCTACAATCAAATCACGTAAAGAATATAAAGATGCATATATAGTGTATCTCCTGTGTTATTAATTTGTTGACTACTACTATCATATCCAACATTGCATGTGTCACCAAACATTTTCAATCTCGCACCTTAAGATTTATCCCCGAGCTTTTTAAAAGTGTCACTTGATTTTATGATTAGGACAAAAACGTTTAAGATCTTTTGCTGGCAATTTTTTCATTGTCCGAATTGGTAGTTTGTGGTCTGGATGCACATTATGTACTGAACATACAAGAATACATCAATATAAGGGCCATCAAAATGAAACTTAGACAATTTTTTTGACCAAACATAATCAGCAAACAAGCTACGGTAATTAATCAAGATGAAAAGTAAAACTCTCCAATCACCTACACAAACCACCATCACATTACACATACGCTCTCTCCAATTTGCAATTACAGATTCACCTTTCTCTCGCAGCCTGAAAACCTAAGAATAATTGAAATTTCAAGGGGTTACGTCAAATCTGAAATTGGTTATTGACTTATTGGTGATACTGCCTTGCTCGGCCCTTCTTTTGATAACGATTCTAGGTTGCCCGACTCATATTAAAGGAACATGGGTCACTAATTGCAAGGTGGCGTGTGCCCACACCCGCTTCGATTCCATAGTCAAGTTTGGTGTGTGTTTGGAGGAATAGCAACAAAGGTGGAATCAGAAATTTACCTCCAATACTCCTTATTCTCTTACATAACCTCTACGTACACTAGAGTGATTTAGCCATTTAGGGTTGACCAAAGTGCCTCTTTGTCCCCGGCTTTGGAATCGACCAAATAGTATCTCTGATATAACACACGTGAAGAGGGATATAATAATTCTCTAATTTTTACTATAGAATTGTAGTTAATTGGAATTTATTGGATAATTTAACTTATCGTATGGCAACAAGAGTGGGAAGGGTGCTTCCATATTTTGAAGAATTGTGAAAATTTTGGCAATAAGTGAATGTGTTGTGGGGAGTGAATCAGTGAATGTGTTTGATGTGATAGACAATGAGAATGATGAAGGGAAGACTGAAGAAGAACAAGTCATCATGAGCATAATATTGAAGAGATCGGTCCAAATCCTACTATGAATCCACTTGAGAACCCCAAGGTTTCTGTAATACATCTCATTGTACGAATGCAGAAGGCAAGGTCAAAAACTTTTGGAGCTTTGAAAGAGTATTCTACCGAAATTGAAAAATGAACGATGTTATGGAAATAACAAGTGGGCACATTGGACGACTTGCTAACTATTTTCAGCATGCAAAAAGGTACCTGAAAGTGATTTCTGAGTTTATGAAAATTGGAGGATTAGCCCCTACCGAAGGTATTACTCTTTCAAAGAAGATCGCTCTTGACGTGCTTGGATAACCTCCTTAAAGCTATAGCTCCAATATACAATTATCGTTGGCCAGTAATTTGTGAAGCCATTGGCAGGGAGGATTCTATGAATCGGTATTATGGTTTGCCAATGCCATCACCATCGTCGTTGCCAACACTCTTTCCCCCTCCCTCATATGAAACCGACGATTACGATGAAAAACTTGAAGATGTTGAAGAGTTTAAAGATCTTAACCGTGTTTTCCTCCTTGTGGAATCGGAATTTACCTCCAAGACTCCTTATGCTCTTACATAACCTCTATGTAGAGTGATATTTAGCCATTTAAGCAATCTATGGTATCTTTAATTTGTAATGATATTATCTTTTTTATAATAAAATAAAATTCCTATGTTTTACTTCTATCATGTAGATATGAGTCAATCAAATGCTTAAGATACTCCAAAATAGGGTGCTAGTGGAAGTCATTCGGTTAGAAATATGTCTCGATTGCCAAATGTAGAGGATCGAACCCTTGTTTGCGCTTTGAATGTTATGATAGGTGGATGTTGTGTTTGAGTTAACTTGAATTTTTTGGAAAACATAATTGTTATAAAATTGTTAAAATTCAAAAAAAAAAAAAATGAAGTCAGCATGCAAAAAATTAAATCTTTTTTGAAATACATAATCCTCATGTGCTACCAAACACAATTTATCTAAATTTTAGAAATTTGATCACATAAAAAAACCCTACTGCCCAAAAAAAACATCTTCTTCTTCAATCTTTTCCCCATCCCCGCTTTTCTGTTTATTGATTCAATTTTACATTGAATAAGTGTGGTTCACACAATGAATTTGTTCTCGATTTGATCGGCTGAATCCATGATTTAGTTGTTCGTCGATGTTTTGTTCTCGATCTGGTTGGACAAGTCGTGGTTTATGTTTTTGTTTATAGTTCTTGATCTGGTTGGACAGGCCGTGGATCGTGTTCCGTTCGTGATCTATGATTTTCAAGGTGTTTACAGTTTGAAGAACATAGATCGTGGTTTGGATCTAGTGGTGTTGCGGTTGTAGTAGATCCCCGATTGGCGCAGTGATTGATGCGGAAGACACTCCTTTCTGCCAAGCGGTTGTGGTGTTCGCGATTGCATAATAATATCCCGAGGGCAGTATTACAACTTTTTTATTGGATCTCTTAATTTTGTAATAGTACGTACGGTATGAGTCTGGTTAGCATATGATTTAGTTAGCCTTGTAATAGTCTAGTTGATTAGATGTTGATTCCACTTATAATTGTTACAGGGCGTTTTCCCAGTACGAATTTCTATAAAAAAAATTAAAAAATAATCACATAAACAACTTCCCATGAAATACAAATTGCCGCAAAATTTTGTACATAAAACTTTCCAATTTAATTTGGCACGGATCGATGTTTCTCCTCTTCCAGATTCCTATTTTTACTTCACTTGATTTCCTTTTACAATTTTCAAATCCCTCACTTTTGTAAATATAAATAATGCACCCTTAAAATTGTTATCATATTTTATGTAACAAAATTAAACTAGCATTATTTTTCTCTTTTATATTTTGTTTAGAAAATTCGTAATAGTACTCTATTAGTGTAAATTTTATTTTAAAATGTTTATGAGTCTGTGAATTTTTAACAAATGCGGTAAGGTTGGTCAACATTCACTCAGCATGTTGTGTGAATCTGGCCTATATTTGGGTTTTTGATTGAGACAATTCCCAATTCACCCACTGGGTAATTATTCTCTTCTAGTACTGTTCGATTCTGTATAGAAGTAATTTAAGAAGGTTGCTATTAGCGTTACTGGACAATTTCCACTTTTTCACACCTTTTATCTTTATTCTTATTTTTGGAATATCCGTCCTAGGTACATTAATATTAGATGAGAAAAAAAAACATGAATATACGTATTTTTCTTCTATTATCCCAACAGTACACCATGAAGCATTTAATTTTAATTTCATTTTTTAAAATAAATATAATGAATATGCATGCTTTAATCCTTAGTAATGATTTTTTATTTTTTACTTAATTATGGTTTAGACGATCAAGACACTAATAATTGTAAATATCTAAAAGTGAGAAGTGATCTTGAATCTTTATAGAATTGGGTAACTATCGTACTTTTACTAAAGGATTTTTTGTTTTTTTTGTTTTATGGTCTAGTTATGGTATTTTTTAAAAAAAAAAATTGAAAATAGTTATGGTATCTTTCTAGTGCCTCGTTTTCAGAACGTAATTGCATAGTACTAATTATTGGATAGTTTCATGAAATATAGGGATTAGAAGCCTTAAAAGTTAAAATGCTACTATTATAGTGTAATTTTGCACACTTTTAAAAAATAAAAAATTAACCACCCTTTTTGTTTTGCCGCCTTCTTCCAAATTAATTTTGAGAGGGTTTTCTAGTTTTGGGCCATCTTCAGGTTTATAGTATTGGCCCATTGCCTAGTTTTACCCCAGGTAAAAGAGGGAAAAATTAAATGCAGGGGTATTTCCATGTGATCATGAAGTAACAAAAATGGGGTGGCACCAAACCGTGGAATGCACGTGTGTTCTTGAACTTTTCACTTCTTACTGTTACAGTGTTAATATATAGCAGTAAAAACTGTTCTAATTTTCATTGATAGGATTTTGAACTTCCAACTTTTATGTAGTTGATGAGACGAGATTGATCTCAAATGTTATATGTTAAGTCAAATTGATTTATATTGATTAAGTGAGATAAATTAATCGCAAATGTTACTGTAATTTTGCACCGTTCTTCATCTATCTCAGTCTTTTAGAATTTCCTCACTTGATCTTTGAGCTTCAAAATGTCATCAAGAGTCATTTTTGCCACCTTGATCCCTTAAATTTATTAGCATATTAACTCAACCAATTCAGTTAAATTTAATTCAATTACGTTCAACAAAATTATATTTTAATACATTTATTTTATTTTAGTTCAATTCAGTTCAACAAGAATAAACTTAGATGATAACATTAGTCTCGAAAATTCGAAATTTTTAAGTTTAAAATATATAATTCATATGATAGGGAAGGTCTTATGTGAGACCAATATTAATTGAGACTAGATACAAATATTGATCTTCTCACTTTTAATCCCGATATTTTACATATTAAGTATAATCATTCAGTGTATTGTTGTTGATTTTCTCAGTTTGATGTCAAATCTTCTCACTTTCATTGACTGATCTTTTACATTTTTTTTTTTTTTGAAAATGATCTTTTACATAGTTACTCCCTCCGTCCCCATTTAAATGTCTCGCTTGAATAGTCAATTTTCACAACATGTTTGACCATTAATAACTTTAATTATACTTAATATTAAAGTAAATAATTTTGATTTTTAAAAAGTACATCATACGAGAATTCTAACGATATCTTATGTGAAAATATATTATTTATATATTATAAGTTATTAATGGTCAAATATGGTGTGAGAAAATTTGACTATTCCAGTGAGACATACGGAGGGGAGTAATTCTCATGTGAGGCAGACTCACCCATAAGGCAAGGCCAAATAAGGAAAATTTCATTGATATCACCTCATCATAACTCATTACCACATTATCAAACATCGGTGTCTGTTTATCAAACATCTCACATCAGCAAAACCTCGGTGTCACTTCATCAAATCTCACTAAAAATAGGGTATACTTAGTCCTGCATCTTGGGTGAGGCTGCATCACCCAAGAATTAGTAGTCTACGGAGGGAGTATAAGGTAATGTTGTTTGGAGTTTATCAGTTCAATTTAGTAAAAAAATATAATAAAATAAAATTCACCTCATATAGTTATGCTAACTAATTTTTCTATGCATTAATTTTAATTTATTTTAGCAAGAAACAAGATTACCAGAGCATGATCTAATTAAGACTTAGACAACTTAAGTACTCTCCTTGGTTTGCTTTTTTGGATCGAAATCTTCAAATGTAAGCGACTAATGAGGTAATTAGCACTTTGATTTTAGAGCATTGACCTAACTATCTATCATTAATGTTTTATTATCAAGAATTGAAGGTTCATAAGATAGATCAGTCTAACAAACAGTAAGGCCAGAGCTTATTTCTAACAGCATTGAACTGAACTGAACTGAATTGAACTGAACTAAACTGAAGTGAAAATTGATGTATTGAAAAATGGAATCAGCATGACTGAATTAACCTGAATTTCATCAAATTGCATTTTTACTGAACTGAACTAAACTAAACTAAACTGATCTAAAGATAATCTCTGGAAAAATGGGCCTAAGTCCATAATCCCCATCACAAATCATAAACGAATTAATTTCCTTTACTTTTAGAACTAATTAAAATATAGATTCAAAGCTCTGACTTTTCACCCAATTTTGAGCAACTTAAATCTCAAGCCAAGTGCATTGGAACCCTGAGAAGGGATCAAGACAGTGATTCTGAAAGAGGTAGTTATGATTTGTTAATTCTTGCATGATTAAAATGAATCCAAATATGTGAATTTTTTTAATAAAATTTTGGTTGAGAGGGAAATTTAATCAGAAAGTTTGGTGCAAGAAATCATGTAACTTGATGATGGATGAACAAGAAGCAAAAGATACCAATCTCCAAACCCCAAATAATCATTATCATCATCATGCATGCATTAATTTGTGTATAAATTTCTGCTCATTTCTCATCATAGCAAGCTCAAAAATGGAAACCCCCAACAGCAAATTATATGCTCAAAAGGTAGCTACTAATTAATCATCATTGCTCCTATCTCCTTGAATAATTTTCTTCATGTTTTTGCCGGTTAGACTCTTGTTCTTACACAATAATTTTTAATTTCTTCCTTCTCTTTCGTTTTGGTTCTTTGTATAATTTAAATACAGGTTAAAAGTAGATCACAATCCCCTGTTTCTCCAGCTTCCAAAGCAGTGATGAGACAAATTTCACCTTCGAAGGCCTCGAGGAGCAATTCTGCGGTAAGAACGTTATTTTTTAGAAAAATAGCTTTTTTTTTAAACAAATTATTTCTTGAAAAAGAAACAAAAATCTGTTTCCAACATGTAAATTTGTAATCCTGTGATGAATTCAGGCAAGAGATGAAAGGGAGAAATACTTAACAAAAGAAAACACAAAGCCAGTTGATTTCAAACTCCATACTCAGGAGAGAGCAATGAGGCGTGCTGTGTTCAACTATACAGTGAGTTCACACAATTTCTTTCTTTGAAACACTGGTTGTTCCATGCGTGTATATTTTTCTTATGCATGTTCAAATTTTTACTAGAATGCCCTTGATATTAGTAATGCTAACCAAAATGCAAGAGTACATTTAAGGGTATTTTGGTAAAAATGTAGACCTGCATAAGAAAAACGTGTGTATGGAGAAATTCAGTTGAAATACCAATTCATCGTAATAAGAAAAACGATGATGCGATGATAGTGGAATTTCCATCTGATTCAACTGATCTATTCTAAAGATAAGCAAATTATATATCAGTCAGATAATAATTACACATTAAGCGATTCAATAAAAAATGACAATACAATATTCGTTCTAATGCATAACCTAAATCAATGTAGGTAGCCACGAAAATATACATAATGGAGCGACAAAAGAGACAAGTAGAGAAGTTGCTCAAGGTAATATTCAATTGCTACTTTACAAATGTTTGTTTGTAGCACTACTATTTGTTATAAAACTACAAGTTTTGTTCCGTTTAATTCATTTTAGTTCATTTCAATCGAGATCAGATCGGGTATCTGATTCTCGAAAAGCATTGTGTGTTTTCCTTTATGATGTTAGTACGATTCGGCCTTCTAAAGTTAAAAGTGAAATTATTTTGGGACAGACAATAGAGGATGAAGAGGTGAAGTTGCTGAGAAAGGAAATGATTCCTAGAGCTCAGTTGATGCCTTATTTCGACAAGCCATTTTCCCCTCAAAGGTACAAAATAGTACCACTTATAATAAATATGATGAACTTTAATGGGTTTTTTTATGCGTTTGTTATAATTATTATAATTTAACATTTGGGTAATTAATTAATTGTGTTTAAATTAGGTCAACAAGGGCACCGACAGTTCCCAGGGAACCAAGTTTCAAGATGGTTAATGGCAAATGTTCTGCTGCTTCTGCCTGATGAATTTAAAGACTTGGAGAAATTGTGTCGGTCGAGCTTGTACATTTTTATTTTTATTTTTTGTAGGAAAATTGTTTTGATAGTCATTTTTGCCTTAATTTGCTGGTCTGATGGAGCTAGGCACATTGCTTAAAGTTCTATTTGTAATTCTCTTGATTTCATCCCCTAAAAAAAGGAAGAAATAAATCTAATTGGATATTGACTACAACTTCATATATGATCATCTTATTTACACTTGATGGAAGAAAAATTAAATTCTAAACAAATAGTCTTTGCTGATAAAATAAAGTGATTTTTAAAATGATAGGCTGGTCCTCTTTTGTGAAATCATCCCGCAAATTTTATTCGAACTCAATGAACGTATTGTAGAAGACCTTTTAAACAAAAAAACATGAACCACTTTGTTTTTTGTTATGCTATAAATGATATCGCAACAAATGTAATGTAACTTCTCTTAATATCATTGTTCTTGTTTGATTCTTAAATGGAATACGTTAGAGTTAGAGGCGGAAGCAGCTTGGTTCAAGGATGGCATTGAAAAATTAAAAAAATTTACCCCTATACTTTTCAGAATTTGCTCCTAATATTCTAAAATTTATAATTTTACTCCACTACTTCGTAAAAACCTGAATTTGACCCTCGTCAGAGCTAACACATTTTGTCCTCGCCTATACATGTTTGAAACTTCAACTATAAAACTACAACGCCGTCATCTTCATCGAGAATATGTGGGAAATGTGTTTAAATGTTGCTGATAGATCTCTAGTTCTCCTTGTGAAGTTTATTGTACTTTATGTTTCCATCTTTTTTTTACTGTTTAAAAGTCTGATAAAATATATTTCCACTCCTACTCGATCAGGCTTGGATACAAAATTGGACTATAATAAGTTGCTATACATTCGAACCTCACATCAAAATCACAGGTAGAAAATGATGCATTCGTTAGTTGCAAAAACAATAGATTTTGTAGAGTGCCTTTATACACAACTATAATCCTTTTAATTTTACCAAAATTTGTGCATTAACGCAGAATCAACTCTTCTGTTACAGGAAGAACAGCTCATCAAGATAAACAACAAAAAATGAATAGAAATATAGAGAAAACTGCGTTGAATTCTTGGGGAAGTAAATAGTTTTCTTGTAAAATTATACATCATTTTCTTTCTTGCTAAATGTCCTGTTCTACATAGTCCTTTTCCCAACAAGATTGCCCTACTGAAGATATTGATCAGAGTGGAGCAAAAGGGCAGCCAATTTTTACTCACACTTGATGGAGCGGTATATATGACGGACAAAAAAGAGGGCAGCCCGGAAGCCAACGGTCCCTAGCATCAGGAAGAACCCGTAGCATATGCAAGCCATGTAACCGAAGAAGAACGAAGTCTGCATGAACCCAGACATGTCTGATCGTGCATAGTAGTAATACAAGCAGTACCCATAGATGAAGAGTCCGGTTGATCCACCACATAGGAAAGACCTACACAAAGCAAAACAAAAGCATATGCATCAAGACTTGTTTCTCAGCATTTCTACAAGTCATTTAATCATTTGAAAATGATGAGTTCCCAGCACTGATTTTCAAAAACGACCATATGTGACACAAAGATGAACTGAATATGCCAGAAAATATTTACAAAGAAGAAAGGCAAACATACCTCCACCACCATTCATGGTCCTCTGCAGCAAGTTGGAAGTAAGTCAATGCCACGGTGATGAAAGCAGTGACAATGAGGAGAATGATGAAGACGATGAATAAGATACTGTAGATGGTGTAAATCCGGTGGCCCCATACACTGGCAAATATGTAGTACAGCTCAATGTAAATTGCACTGAACGGCAAAAATCCAGCCATTGCCATCTGAGGCAGAGTACTGCGGTACCAAGGTAGTGGAGGAATCTCTCGGGGGTATTTTGTGGTACGTACAGGAGCCTGAAACTCTGCCTTGCCATTCTTTCCGGCAATTCCACCAAGTACCAACAAAGGCGAAGTCACGAGGGCCCAGATAAGAAAGATGACTACAATGGTACCAAATGGCAGCGCTGCAGTAGCGCTGTAGGCAATTGCAACGGTGTTCAGAAAGCAGAAAGTTAAGAACAATGGTCCGCAAAACAAGGCTCCAGTGAAGAGTAGATTTCTGACCTGTGAAAGGGAGACAGAAAAAAGAGCACCAGAATGTGCATAAGTTACTAGATCCAGCAACAATAGTCATGCAGTCTATGCAATGAACTACTAAGAACAAGGCATTGGCATGCAGTCTATGTCAGGTTGCATACTGATTTGTGTTTTACCATTATGTTCAGTAGTAAAAATATTAATCATTACTACTGAAGCATAACAATGCCTTGTTCTTTGTAGTTCATTCAGAATCTTCTCATCCCACTTTCTAATCTGAGTTAATACTAATTCTTTATTTATCAACACCGTATTGGGTATCTGAAGGTGACTAACACATGTCTAAACCATCTTGTAAGTGCTCCTCTATTTTCTCATCAATTAGGGTACATTGCAATGTTAAAATTCTCCTATCTACTGCAATAATTACATATTAATATCCTAAGAATATGATGGATAGAAACCCACGGATAATAAACAAAGAAATAACAAGTACCACCCTTCTATTCCACAGATACAACTTAGGTTAACAGAATAGCTATCACATCAATAAGTATTAACATAACAGAGAACATGGGGAACTCGGATGGGTGAACAAAAGATCAAACTATGTGGTTAGTAGAAAACATTAAATACACCAAAAAAATCGCATACCCAATTTGTTCCTTCGAGTTGACCGTAGAATGAAGCTGATGTGTAACCAGCAATTCCAGATGTCAGAGCATATATGACAACAAGTGCGGTGAACAGAGCACCACGGTTGTATGGGTAAAATACACCAACAAGAGCCAGAACAAAGATAAAAATTGTTCTGCAAAGGTAAAGGATTCATTGTCAAGCTCTAGCTGGATATTTAAGTTAAATGCCAAAGATAGAGAGCTCATTGCTCTACTCAAAAACACACTTACAGGGTGAATAACTGAGTTCCAGTACCAAGAGATGAAGCAAGCAATGACTTGTACTTAGGAAATCTAAACACATCCCCATGGATATATTTCCATCCAGTCTCTTCTTGATCATCAGCTGCCTCTTCATCATGAGCATACCTTTGCAAAAGAAAACAGACATGAACTGAAAATTCAGAATGGGAGGACAAAATGAGAATAGTGTACGGAGGCTAATCAGATGTGCAACTTACTTGACAAAGTCATTCTTAAGCACTCTCATTAGAATAGTGGCCAGAAAACCAGTAAGCAGAAGGACAGTCACACAAGAGTTAATGATGGAGAACCAGTGAATTTCCAAGTGATGAGGCAGAGCAGAAGACTGTGAATATTTCTCCATCCTCTTCTCAAAAGGGATACCAGTCTCCTTCCATTTCACAGAGTACATGAACTCTACATCAACTTCCTTTTCGTCGGTGATATCAACAAGAGCATGAGGGTCAGTTCTTGCATTGATCTCAATAACACGGTCCTTATTGTAGAGTATTTCAAAGTGCAGGTGTTTAAACAGGTAATATTTAAACTCGCTGGGATCAGACTTTCCTTCTTTTTCCAGCTTCCCCAAAAACCCCCAGACAGGCAGATCATCATAGTACATTTGGAAGTAATAGTCCTTAGCCACCGCCTTTCGGAACTGGGCAACATCATCCTTGGACAACTTCTTTTTGCAAACAGTTTCGGAGTCCTTATCAACTAAAAACTCCAACACATATGGGGCACTGACTAGACGATCTCCATTCAGCACTTCACCAAGAGCTTCCTTTTTCTCCGTCACATGAGCTGCAACCATCCACCCAAAACTTTCAATCAGAATACAGCAAACAAACTTATGGATCATATCTTTCTATCATAAATTAGAATCTCAGACATAAACTCAACAAGGAGGAAGAGTATAGTAAATCCAAACCTGGAGCACAGAATGGGAGATCGAAGAATCTGTAAGTCTCACTGTAACAAACACAACATAGCATAAAAAGTTAGCATCAGCAAATCAACCATATCAAATCAAGATACAGTATAATCAACAAGAAACAAATCAGTGGCTAAACATAATCTTTGATCTCAATCAAATTTACAAAGCTCCTAACAATTCAGCACTAATCAATGTCAGATTTCAGTGATCTCCTACATCCTAAAGTCTCCACCTTTACTCATAAACTCAACAAAATCAACGGAAACGGAAACCAATTGATCGACCACAATTTCCACAACAATGCACACTAACAAAGTCATAACATCATCAAGATTCATAATCAACACTGTAGCACGCAAACAAAACACAGAATTGAACGCGATTGGACGAATTGGGTACCTGGGGTTTTGAAAGGGGCCGACTTTGTTGGCGTAGAGGGGAACCTGATCCTTAGCCTTGTACTTGTGATCCGATGCGTCCGATCTCGCCACCGCGAACAGGGAGAGCACGATCAAAACGACGGCGTCCCATCTCACCATCATTTCTTCTTCACTCTGAGCTCGGATGGAGGATGATAGAGAAGATAGGGGGATTTTAGTGTGTGTGTCTGTGTGAGACTACGGACTGGGGAAAAAATAGGGGAGAGAATGCGCAGATCTCGATTAGGCAGAGAAGGAAGGGGTAGTTTCGGGAAGTATTTCGTTTGTTGAATTTCATTCTTATTAGTACTAGTAGGAGTAGTAAAGTTTGGCTGAAATTACATGTGTTTATTAAAGTTTTGCAACTTTTTGTCAAACATTCTAAATTAAATAGTCTTGTGCATCTTATTACTTAATTGTTCATTAATCAAGTTTATTTAAGCTAACAAATTAATCCAATCTGAAAAATTCTTCTGTTACTTTTTTTTTTTGTTCCTTTTGTTAGTGAGTATTGACAACATATGTATATTTGAGACTTTGACCCAGTTTCAAACAGCAAATGAACAATATTATGGTTTAAAAATCAGTTTATTGTAATAGTAAAAGTTATATTTGCTCAAAAACTGAAATTTGAAGAAAATGATTATATTTTTACTTAAAAATACAAGTCTATCAAATACACCAAAAATGTTAATTTACATGTTACAAATTTTCTAATAATTAATTTTACGCGGATGAAATGAAGAACATACCTTATACTATTACATGACAATATTTGTTGGTTTTGTTTAATAATTTATTGAAATATATTTTAGTTGATGGTTTCTGATTTTAAATTTGAAATTATTCACATTAAATTTTGCTTTTACTTAAAAAGTGAGTATTGAAACACATTTTAATCGCGAGGAGAGGAGTGTGTAGTGTGAATCTGCGAGTATTTGGCCCTGTTTGATAGAGTTTATTTCTACCATGCACTGAACTCAACTGAACTGGATTGAATTAAACTGAACTGAACTAAACTGAAGTAAAAATGATGTATTAAAAAATAAATCAGCATAACTGAATTAACCTGAATTTCATCAAATTACATTTTCATAAAAGCTTAATTGGTTGGTGATTCACGCGCTGGTTTGGCGGTTGACGTCTTGACGAGGACTTGTTAGCGGAATGCAAGAGTTATGCATGAGACTGGTTACCGGATGGATGCAACTTGCCGACCGCACCGTGCTAGAGTCGTGCTTACTCCATTAACAACTTCATTTATTTTCTATTAAAAATTTAAAACAAGTTGGAGTTGACGTTTTAATTTGAAGTCATAGACATGTGATTAATGAAATCGTTTTACAAGTTCGAAAAAGTAGATGATTGTTTTTTTTTTACAGTAAAAACTAGGGTGAACATGAACCGGGTCAACCCGGAAAAATGGCCCGAATCGACCCGGAATAAGTGACCCGAACCCGGATAATTATAATTCCGGACCGGGTCCCGGGTCATGTTTTTTCTAGATTCCGGGTCCGGGTCGAACCAGGTCAAACCCGGATTATTCCGGTCCAACCCGAATGACCCGTTATTTATTATATATATTAATTATTTAGATATGGTAATTATAATTATATTAATTGTGATTGTAATTTCATTAATTATATTAATTATGATTGTAATTATATTAGTTGTCATTGTAATTATATTGATTGTGATGGACTATTTTTACTAAGTTAATATCTTCTAAATTATATAACATTTATTTTCCTTTTTGAATGTTTACTGAGTTTGGTTTCTTAATTTTATTGAATGATATTGATTTTTATTTTAATTGAAACAAAATTTTAGTAATTGAATGTTTGAGAGTTTATTTTTCATGATTTGATATTTTGAAATTTATTGTTTTTCGTTGATTGTAAATGTAATGTTTATTAAAAATTTAATTATTTTTTTAATGAAAAATATCAATACAAAGAGAATGTTAATTCTGGGTCATCCGGGTCGGACCGGGTCAAACCCAGAATAATTCCGGGCCAGACCCGGATACCAATTTAACTAACCGGGTCGGGTCCCGAGTTATGATATTTTGACATTCCGGGTCCGGGTCAAACCGGGTCCGGATCGGGTCGGGCCGGGTCGACCCGGTTGAACAGCCCTAGTAAAAACATCATATTATTATAAGCACCCAACATGGAAACAGGAAAAAGAATTAGCAGCAACATGATCCTGACGCACCTCCTCCCTGCTCACTTTACAACATTTAAAAACCTGGAAATTACACAGTAAATAGACTAAATCATAAATTATAGATGCTATCTCCCAAGACTTAGCCCTTGTTGTACCCATTATGTTCTCCTGCATTATTTTGGAATCTGTTAGAAGACAAACTCTCTGTGCACGCATCGAAACGGCTTCATGTACACCTTTGAGACATGCCATAGCCTCCATGTGAAGTGCCGATGAAGCCTGCATATGCATCACCTTCCTCACTATACATTGACCAGTGTTAGCGTTTGCAACAGACCACGCCATAGAACCATGCTTCCTTGAAATCCAAAAAGCACCATCCGTTGATATGATGTGTGTGCACTGTGAAAACAAGCCAATCTGCTGGACATCCTGCTGCCCTTCATTATGAGTTTGAACCTGATGTGAAGATATCCTAAGATTCACCTCCTCAATATCCATATATCTAACTTTACCTCTCTGGTATTCTTCTACAGCACTATCTGCAATGGATTTCACATCTTGTGGCATGTTCCTAAAAAACTACTTCATTTCTTGATAACCAAATCCCCCATAGGATAAAACAAGTGACCTCAATTACCTCAGAATATGGGGCCACTGTTAACCATTTCCAAAACCAGTCATGAAAATTCATTTCATTCCCTCGTTCAAAATCCAAGCCCAAAACAGATGCTCTCCACACTCTCTTAGACACCTCACAAGAGAGAAAAAGATGTTCAGTATCCTCAACCACACTTCTTTTACACATGCAACAAACATCATCCACTTGAATATTCCTATTCCTTAAATTTGCTGCTGTTAGCAAGGAATTTATAACTACTCTCCATAAACAAATGAGAATCTTCATAGGAATTTTCAGCTTCCAAAAATGTTTCCACCTGTGATGATGTTGAAGCCTGACTATGACATTCTCCATCCTGACATCTATACCCTGTTTTGACAGTGTATGAGCCATCCTGTGTAAATGGCCAAATTAACTCATCATGTACCTAACCTTGTGTAGGAATATGAACACCTAAGTATATTTTTTTTAGAATGACAAGGTGGTTTACTAGATTGTTTTCACATTATCAATACAGATTCAACCACCTTGTCATTCTAAAAAAATATACAAAGCATAAAAATGAAAGGTTATTATCTTTGTATTCAAGTTTACCAGTTTAAAAATGTAAAAATAAATCTAAATGTAACTCGGTAAATAGTGGTAAGAATAATATAATTAATATCATTTACTATGTATGAATATTTGCTAGTAGATTCATACATGTTTTAAAACAAATTCAAAGTTGCAACATATAAGAATAATAAACTTTTTTAAAATTTATGGTAAACATTATTATAAATTTGTAATAGGATTTAATAGTTTAAACTTTTTGTCATCCATCTAATTATTTTTTAAAAAAATATCAGTACATGAATTTTAAAAGAAGCATTGTTTACAACATTTATTTATGGTAGTGTCTTGAAAGAAAAATCAAAATTCATTATATTCGTGTACATAATTATTAGGGATATTTTTATATGGTTTTGACTACAAATTTTAAATTTGCTAAGCATGCTATGCTAAACATAGACTTCATGTCAAACGTACTATAATATTCATAGATTTTATGTTAAATATATCACTATTGAGATTTAACACATTAGAACTTGCTCACTAAATTTAATCTCAAAATCCTTGTTGGGTACCTCGAGGGAAACAAATTTTGAGCACACTCGCTATGCTAAATCAATATCTTGGATACATATTTCTTCAGCATTGGACGTTTCCCATTCGCATTTCAGTTGACGCTGACAAATTTACCTTGCTGGTACTTTCCAACCAACCTTCCCTTTTATTTTTATTTATATGCATGGTCAAACTTCCGGTGACACTATTACACTAAACCATTTAAATTGGTAACGTGTGATATTACCTCGTTTGGCAATCAGCGTTTAGCTGTTAGCTGTTAGCTGTTAGCGGATTTTATTAGCTGTTAGCTGTTAGCGGATTCTATTAGCTGTTTTGACTAGCGGTTTGACTAGCGTTTTGTACATTAGTGTTTGGCAAATAACAATTAGCTGATAGCTGTTTCAATGTGTTAAATGACTGAAATAGACATTAGTACAATTTATTATTAATTATTGTTTTAGTGTTTTGCTTGTTTATCGAAAATAATTATCACTTATATGTATATTCATTTTTATTATTTAAATTATTATTCTTTATTATAATATATCCACGTTTATTTTAAAAAATATTTTCAGAATTACATTACATAAAAAATTTATTTTGATATATATTTAGCATGTGCCATTTTAATTTCAATATTTATAATACTTCAAAAATAAATTAAAAATATTGAAAAATGTACGTACGTACGAAAATATCTATATATTGTGTACGTATGAAAAGTTTTGGCAAAGTTGAATTATATATATATATAAATTATTAGTTTTAAGGAAATTTTGTGAGAATAAGGATAAAAAAGATATTTTGATATATTGTTTTGTTTAATTTTTTGTAAACGCTGCTCTTTCTAGCGTTTCAGAAACGAGAGGTTTCATCAAAACAACTAATTAGAAAAAGCTTTTCCAAACACCAAGAAGAGCTGATTGACCAGTCAACTGTCCATATTTAACCCAAAAAGCTAAACGCTCTTCAAAACTCTCGTCACCAAACGGGGCCATTATAAAAAAATTCTATGAAAGAGCAAGTGTATAAGTGTGGATTTTTTCCCTAAATAAATAATTTTTAAAAAGAAATTCTGGGCATATGAGTATCCAAAACGACCCATAATCTGCAGTGTTCATAAATTTGCCCGCCCACCTGATAAAATCCACGTGGACAGTAAACTCGGCAGTATAATTTAAAAAATAAATCGGAAACAGAAAAGGGAAAATGGGACAAATGGTCAAATATTATATATTTTCTTTTGATTTTCTTTCTATAATTATATATTTCACAATTAAATCAAATATACACTACGTTTGTGTATATTCCATGAATAGTTCATGGATAGTGAAAACAAAACAAAAATTTATAATCATTTGTTTTTTAAATAAAAAATTTATAATCATTGATCACTAATTATTGTGTATAAATTTCTCTATAATTAATGTGTATACATCTCTACAAAGGTCAGCCCTGAGATTAATGTGCAAATATTAAGTTTTTTTTCATGTTATTAAATTTAAATAATATATAATTACATGATAAAAATTATAATATGGTATAAATCTCTTTTATCTCAAATATTTAGGGATGACACTAAGGCGGGTTTGGGACGGGTACTAGTCATTCCATCCTCATCCTCATCTCCATCTAATATTTTAAAACGCATCCCCACCCCATGACCCATGATGGGTACAAAATTAAAAACCATCCCCCATCGGATTTCGTTTCCGTTTTCGTTTTGTTAACGTACTATGAGAGAACTTTTTTATTTTTTAAAAAATCATTAATACTTGGCACGTGGACTCTAACAGCAAGGGCAGCAGATTAATCAAAACGACATAAAGTTGGCCGTTTTGGATACTCGGCAAATGATTTGACCAGTTACCTATCCCTGGAATTTCCAAGCTATATCGAACATTAAGGGGATTTCCTTTTAAAATTTATTTATTTAGGGAAAAAATCCTGTAAGTGTTACCCAAATCCCGTTTAATACATATGTTTAACATGAAAAATATATACATATAATGTCTTATTCTTTTATTGTTGATCTTTTTAAAGAGAACGTCTCGTGTAAGATCCCCTTACGGTAAGAGCATGACAAAGTAGATTACCTTTTACAACATTGAGGGTTACTATATAAATAATTTTAATTATTTAGGCCATAAATATAAAAAATTGATGAAATAAAGTGAAAAGTAATGCCCAAAATCTAAAACATCAAGACAAATAAAAACATCAGACAAAAAATATAAAAGATCAAACCAAATGAAATGTCAGCTCAAATAAAGGTCAAAGTCAAGTATAAAAGCATCACGCACAAACAAAAATAATACCAAATAATTAAAATAATTGTATAATAACTACAAATCTTGTAAAATATAGTCTCTTTTGTCATGCCTTTACCGTAAGGTGCCCTTATATGAGACTTTCTCCTTTTTAAAAGATCATTGACCTTAAATTGTATATTGTATTGTATATATAATAATATTATTTTAAGAATTATTCCTTCCGTGCCAGCCAAAATTGCTTAGTTGACTTTTCAAAATCAAACTGAGCCGACTTGGATCATTAATTTCCATTAATATATATTTAAAGTTGATAATAACCTTTCATTTTTATGCTGAAAATATATTTAAAGTCGATTGTGATCATTAATATATTTTTAGATTTATAGTAGTATTATATATTATTAAATTTAAAATAAAATATAAAATGAAAAATGCTAATGATCAAAATCGACTTAGTTTAATTTTGAAAATTCAACTAAGCAGTTTTGATTGGGAAAGAATGATTACCCTCCTATGGAAAATCTGAAAATGTCTGAACAGAGGGAATACTATATATTAGATGGATGGTGATAAAGAGGACTAAAACCAAAAGCTACCACTAGAAGAATTGAGGAATAAAGCGGGAAAGGTAAAACCAAAAGCCAATTGTTCCATTTTCATTCCACAGGAAGAAGCCACCAACTCCTTCTAGTCCATTCAAGAACATTCAACCCATCTCTATAAAAAGCCAAAACATCAGAAACTAACCATCATAATTTGCAATCGCCAATTCATATAAGTCAATCCAATCGCAGGCTGTGAGATCATTTTTCATCTGTGTTCAGTCATGACGAGCGTACGTGAGATAGAAGTTGAAGAATCAAGAACATGCTCAGTGGGCGTCGGAATGGACAATTCCGCCACCAGCAAATCCGCCCTGATCTGGGCTACTCGGAACCTGATCGGCACCGGTGATCTCCTCATCGTCATCCACGTCGTTTCGCCGAAGATCGAGACCACCAACAAGCTCCTCTTTGAAGACACCGGATCACGTAAGCATGCGATTACTTTTCAAGCCTTTGATCATTCTTCTTAAAAACAACACTGTTATATTGATTTTTTCCCTTTTTAGCCCTGATTCCGCTTGAAGAGTTCAGAGAAATCAACGTGTCTTTGAAGTATGGAGTTGATCCTGATCCCGAGGTTCTTGATTTGCTACAAAAAGTTTCCAGGGATAAAGGGGTATGCTATTGATGCACTTCGTATATGTATACTTTTTGTTTTCAAGAAACACACAGTAGAATTGGTGGTGGCTAAAAATGGTCGGAATAAATGCAGGTGAAAGTGGCGGCTAAAGTGTACTGGGGGGATCCGAGAGAGAAGCTGTGCCAGGCGGTGGAGCAGCTCCAGCTGGATTCACTAGTCGTCGGAAACAGAGGATTGGGAGCCATCAAAAGGTAATGCAATTATGAGTGGCCGGATTTCAAGTCGTGTCAGAAATTAACAGCCCTAGATAACAGAAATTCATGAAATCGGTGGTTTTTATTTGTTCATTAATGGTCGATGGATAAATGGTGCAGGGTGTTACTAGGAAGTGTAAGCAACTACGTGGTGCAAAATGCAGCGTGTCCGGTGACGGTTGTGAAAGGGGCTGCTCTGTCGTCCAAGTAGAAGGATTTATGGCGGCGGCGGAGGAAACCTGAGAGATGATGTTTAGGGGGTATTGTTTATGTTCTGGGATGATAACCAGAATATTATTTGTTTTGTTTTGTTGCATAAATTTGTGCGTTTTGTGTTTATGTTTATGTTGGGGTTGATTTGTATTTCTATAACTAGAGCAATGTGAATCAGTTTAATTATCTTATTTTGTCTGTGATATAGCTCAGATACTTTAATAAAGACTAGGCGGTTTGTTCTCGTGTGCCTTTAGATATTGCAAGAGAATTTGGGAAAGCTATTCGAGCATCACAAAGATGATTATTGTATTGAATAAATTGTTTTTTTTTAAAAAAAAACAGTCGTGAAACGTAAAAATCAAATGAATATGAAGTATTCCTTTCGCACATCTTCTTCAAAACACTCAAATATCTCCATATATGTTAAAAAACACAAACATTATTCAAAACATGAGGCGCTGTCGAAGGGATGTAAATAGTATAACAGGAGGCCCTTAGTAGAATAATGTTTCTCACTTTCGCAACCTTTCAAGCACAAACATTATTTCAGCCAAAATACTGAAATGATGGTGGGCTCTCGGTTGACTCTTCGACGCCGTACTTTGACCGGAGATTTCAGCCTATCGGCACCGAAACCCGGTCTACGGATTCTCCTTGTCCTCATCATTCTCTTTAAAGCCCACTAGTTTATTATTGCTGAATCGATTGGAAAATATATTAGTCTGATGCCTTCTGAATCTATTGCGCATGCATGATCTGGTAGATGGTTTTATTTAGATCGGTCTGCTGCCTTCTGAATCTACACCGCTGCTAGCTGCTGCCTTCTGTCTGTCCCTTGTGGTCGGGACATTTGGCACGGCTGGGTTGCTGTGATTTTGAACCAAAGGAAAGCTACAAAGACGAAGTTCACCGAACCAACTCACTCCAAGGGGAATAATGTGCAGCCTAAACTTGTACAGTCACATAAGAACTTGGGTGATCTCGGTAAAGGTCATAGAGCAAGGGAAAGAGATGAGAGTTCTCAAAAGCATCATAGTGGAACATCCATGAAGCAGACGGATTCCTCGAAGAACAAGACAGGAAAGAAGAAGATGAATTGTGGCTCAAATTCTCCAAGTGAAGAAGGAAAATTTTCAAAAAGCCAAAAGCGCGGAAATGGGAAAGAAAGAGGTTCTTACCTTGGCAGACAACAAGGGAATAAGTATGTATGGAGGAAGAAACAAGATACCAATCTAGACACCCAAACAACAAGGGAATCATGTGGTCGAAGGAACGAATCTGAAAGCTCAGTATTTATGTTCACTACAAAAAAATAGAGTGCTAGCCAAGAGATCTTGGCTAGGGATGATAGCAGGCAAACCAAGGGTGACAAACCTCTGGAGCCCCCCAAGGAAAAAGCACAGATCCTGGAATATGCTGGTAGAAACAGATGAGCCTTTGGATCCCCCAAAGAAACACAGATCCTGGAATATGCTGGTAGAAACAAATGAGCCTTTGGAGAGGGATATATCAACTGAATCTGCAGGGGCTAAGGAAAATGATGGACGATTGGACTTGAGTCAGTCGGAGATGATACAGGCAGGTCAATGCAGTGATAGATGTGAAGAGGATGTTGAAAATACTCCGAGGTTTCCGCGAGCTGAACCAAATCAACTCCGACAGGAGCCATGAGTGTCGAGTATTTTGTGCTTGTTAGAACAAAAATGCAGTTTAAGAAACTGGAAGACTGGATGGAAAGTACATATTTTACAAAGCTGAAGGTTGTTGACTCAGTTGGAAGATCAGGGGGAGTAGTAGTCTTTTGGAACAACACAGTGGATTTGGAGTTTGTTCAAGTGTCTAGTAATTTCATGTTTGCTTTAGTTAATGATGCTGGTAGGAATAAATGGTGTGTAGGTTTTATTTATGGAGCTCCTATAGTGGCAGATAGAACCCCTGCTTGGAATCAGATTAGGTCCTTTTCTTTTCAATCCAGGTTGCCTTTAGTTCTAGTAGGTGATTTCAATCAAGTCCTCAGCCAGCAAGATAAGAAGGGAGGCATCCCAATTGCTTCAGATTTGCATACTGAACTGCATTCATTATTAGAAGAGCAGGAACTAAGTGAGGTTAGAAACATTGGGCTCTGGTACACATGGACCAACAATAGGGATGCTCCAAATATTGTATTAGAAAGATTGGACAGAGCTTTTTGCAATAACAGATGGAGGGAATCCTTTCCCACAACAAGGATAAATTTTTTACCAATGGTGGGATCAGATCATAGCCCTGTAGTGGTGTAATTGAAGGTAGAAAGAGGCAGAAGGGAGAAAAACCATAAGTTTGAAGCCTTTTGGGCTAAGGTTGAGCAAGCTGAAAAGATCATTGAAAAGGTTTGGATACAACAAAGGAACATTTATGGTGGAAGCCTGACTGTTATGGGGATGGATGAGAGTTTGGAAATTTCCCTAAGACACTTATCAAACTGGCACCAGAATGCATATAGAAACTTGGAAAAGTGAATCAAAGAGCTGACAGAGAAAGTAGGAAGTTTGTAGCATGCTCTTCAGTGCGCAAAATGAGCTAAGAAAAACAACATTAGAACTAGAGGACTTGCTTAAGAAATAAGCTGAATATTGGCAACAAAGAGCTAAGGTCTCTTGGATGATGCAAGGGGATAGAAACACCTCAGTTTTCCATAAATGGGCCACAAAAAGGAAGAATACCCATCTCATTCAGGGAATTAAGGACGGTGAAGGCCAATGGATAACAGAGGAAGCAAGAATTGTAGAAATAGTCACAGAACATGTGCAATCTACTTTTTTTCACTCCAAGTTTTTATCCTCCAGCTATTGAAGGAGATGTAGGGATGGAGGAGTTCTTGCAGCAGAATGAAAGAAAGCTAAGTGCAGAACAGATAAGGTCTCTTTCAGCTAGCTTTTCCAAGGAAGAAATATGGCTGGCGATAAAGGAAATGAAATCTTGGACTTCCCCGAGAGCAGATGGCATCCCAGCAGGGTTTTACAAAAGATATTGGAGCATAGTGGGAGATGACATCTCTAGTAATCTGCTTAGGATGTTTGAAGGTGAAAGATTCCCACTGGAGTGGAACAGAACACAACTAGTGAGGATTCCCAAAAAGAAAATGCCCCAATCACCTTCAGATTTCAGACCCATTGCATTGTGCAATGTGAAGTACAAAATATTGGCTAAGGTTTTGGCTAGAAGGTTAAAGAGGTGTATAGGAGATTTAATCTCTCCCGGGAAGAAACATCACTGAGAATGTTTTGTTGGCTCATGAGGTGGTACACTATTTAGCTCACAAGAAACAAGGAAATACAGGGGTTGCAACAATTAAACTAGATATGAGCAAAGCATATGAAAGAGTGTCATGGGAATTTCTTGAAAAGGCACTGAAGTTCATGAACTTTCCTCGGAAATGGGTTGATTTCCTAATGTGGTTTGTACATTCTGTCTCATATACTGTGATAGTGAATGGAAAGCTTTCATCACCCGTTGTCCCTAACAAAGGTCTCAGGCAAGGTTGTCCACTCTCCCCATATCTTTTCATTATCGTTCAACAGTTTATGTCTGCTTGGCTGGAACATAAAGTAGCTCAGAACAGACATCTGGGAGTTCAGGTTTCTAGGAGAGGGCCAAGAATCAGCCATTTGATGTATACAGATGACTGCATCTTATTTACCAGAGTCACTCATAAGACGGCTGAGGATGTCGCAAAACCACTGGACTTATATGCTAGGTTTTCTGGGCAACGACTAAATAATGATAAGTGCTCCATATTCTTCAGCCCTAATACTCTACAGAATCTGAGGCAATATATGATGAATTACATGAATATACACAATCAGGGATTAGGAGGTAAGTATCTAGGCTTGCCAATTGATTTTTAAGGAGAGAAGCAAGCCATATACAATAGTCTGATTAATAGAGCAAAGGAAAAATATGGCTCTTGGAAGTCCACATTTCTTGGTCTGCCTGGAAGAATAACCCTAGCAAAACATGTTCTTAGTGCTTTATCAATATATCCTCTGAATATCTTCAAAATTCCCAAGTGTGTGCTGGACAAACTTGATAGAATGACTGCAGCATTCATTTGGAAAGGTGAGATGGAAGGGAGGACAGTACACTAGAGATCGTGGAAGTTCATTTCAAGATCCAAGAAAGAGGGTGGTCTAGGCATGAGATCAGCTTTGGACATGAACAAAGCATTGCTAGCAAAACATGCATGGAAGATGGTGAAGGAGGATGATTCACTTTTAGTCAGAGTGTTCCAAGCAAAATACCTCAGAAACAATAACTTCATGGAGGTAAGAGCAAGGCCTCAAGATTTGTGGGGGTGGAAATCTATACTCTGGGCGAGGAAATTGGTAACTGGAAATCTTTCCTGGAGAGTGAGCGATGGCACAAGGGTTAGGGTAGGTGACCAGTGGATCCCTACCATAAACAACCCACTGACGGCTAGCAGCCCCATTGTTGCTCACACCAATCTTAGAGTTAATCACTTGTTACCAGAGGATGGTAATTGGAGAAGCTATCTAATTAGAAGTATTTTTCCCCCACAAGTGGTACCTCACATTTTGCCTATGAGGGTGCAACCAAATCCAAATGCAAAAGACTCTCCTATTTGGATGCTAAATAGAGATGACAGGTACACAGTGAAGAAAGGCTACCATGTAGCCATGGCAGAACAAGGATGCCCTGACCTTAGAAGAAAGAAAATGTGGGATAAGCTTTGGAACTTGAAGGTCCCTTATAAGCTAACAGTCTTTCTCTGGAGAATCTTAGTAAAAGCTCTTTCCACTGGGGTGAACATGAAAAAGAGAAAAATCACGGATCAGGTGTGGTGTGCGAGATGTCTTAGCCAAGAAGAAGATGAACTGCATCTATTCATCAACTGTAGGCTTTCTCAACAGGTATGGAGTGATCAGAACTTAGGTCAAAGGTTGTAGGTCTACTCATTACCAACTTCAGTGTATGGTTGCAAAACTGGATAGAGACAGTCAAGGATGAGAATGAGATCAGATTACTCATCTTTACTTTGTGGGAAATTTGGATACAAAGGAACAAGAAGGCAATGGAAAATGTGGAGCTGGATTCTCGAATTTGTTCAAAACTAGCATGGGACAAATCCAAGCTATATGCAGAGCAAGAGAGAATAGGCTCAAAATCCCAGGGCACCAAGGAGTTAAAAGTCCAAAACTTCACAGAGCTCAGACCATCAAGCCAACATAATCCAGATGACCCACAAATGACTCTAGTAAAGGTGGACGGTTCGTTTCACAAGAAGAGATGGCTAGGCACAACAGCGTGGAGCATTGCAAGAACCGGTGAAAGAGGAATTGGCTCAGATTTTTTCGTGTGCTCATCCCCTCTACAAGCTGAAGCAGAGGCTTGTTGGAGGGCTCTAAAATCAGCAGCCAGAGGCTCCCCTCAAGGGCTTTGCTTGCTTACAGATTCAGCAGAGTTAGTGGCGGCACTCAAGAACCCGGAGTTAGCGTCATGGGAGATTAAGAACATCTCGGAAAGCATTATTGATTTTCTTAGAGGTTCATTCTCCTTTTTTAGCATTAATAAAGTAAGTCGTAATGTATTGCAGTGTGAACATGATAAAGCAATAGGTTTAGGTCGTACGCTTTGTAATAGTCTTTCTTTCTCGTGATTAATATAAATTTGCTTTCAAAAAAAAGCACAAACATTATTGTAAAGAGTATAATAAGAAGTAAAATACTCTCAAGGCAAGCCCCTTCATCCTTGCCCTCAGGTCAACAAATTTTGAAGCAGTCTCATTCTTTTTCATCAAATCTTCTCTCTCAACAGAACTTATAGCTCCCAAGAAGTCATCTAGATCCTTCCATTTATGGCTCAGCAAATCCATGGCTCTCTGAACACCAACCCTCTTTTCTTTAGCAAACTCCATTGATTCTCCTTTCTACATTTTTCAAAAATAAAACCTTTTCTCAGTTTCTGTTGCTCTTGTTTTCAAAAAGTGATATGACTTTGAGTAGACAATCTTTTCTCTCTTTTTATGCTCTCTTGTTTTCTCTCTTTAAGGCTCATTACTGTGTTACTTTAAGTATTACTCGTTTGATACAATACATTACTGTGTTACTTTTCAGTTTTTGAGTGATACTTTTCAGGTCATCTCTAATGGCTCCATGTTAATCTACGTGTGATACGAGATTAGTACTATCATGTTTCCGTTTTTGGGTGATACTTTATGGTCTTCTCATAAGCCACTGTCCCATTTTAAAAGATAAATTAAGAGCATCCACAATGGTAGAAGACTAAAACACTATTTCTTAAGTGACACATCAAATGCTCAACAATGGATGAAGAAATAAGAACCACTCCCACAAGTGTTAAATAATTAACATTAATATTTTATTAAAATTTAGGAAACAATAAATAATAGGTGACATATCTTTATTGGTTAGACTAACACATATAAAGAGGTAACTACTCCCTAATTAGGGAGCAAGTTCTTATTAGGAGTGATACTTAAAACTCCACAATGGTCATTTCAAAATAAGAAGTGATTCTTATTAAGAAAAGTGCACTTAAGAAGTAGCATTGTGGATGCTCTAAGCTGCTTGGCATTGGCAGTGTAGTAGTTGGGACTTGGGAGATGAGCGGAGGGAGAAGTTCGCCGGAATTTAAATGCTTTTACTAACTTTTCTCTTTCCTGAAAATACTTCTACTTATAAATTCAGTATTTAAACTTGTCTAATTTATCAAGTAATGAGAAAATATCTCTTTAGGCTAGGGGTGCTTATCGAGCGAGTCGATCACGAGCAGAGGCTTGCTCGACTCGACTCGTTAGCCATATTACTCGTGCTCGACTCGACTCGTTTGCTCGCGAGCTTTTTAAATCGAAGCTCAAACTCGACTCGTTAATGTATAGTGTTTCTCGCGAGCTCGAATCGAACTCGAACTCGAAAATCATAATTAATCTATTATTTTTCTTTAATTTTACTTAAAATTAATAAAAAAATACTAAAAATTATTTTTGAATATAATAATCTAATTTATACATAAATTTTATTATAAGTAATTGATTTCTCTAAAATAATGCTAATAAATTTATTGCTTGAAAGACGTAACTAAATAAAATGCGAATAAATATGTATCTTTTTACAATAAATATATATAATTCAAATATAATCTAGTAATGTAACAAAAAATTTGATGAATAGTTGACGAAAAATATCAAAATTTTTAACATACATATACAATTAATAACTAAGTACTAATTTTATAAAGTAAATAGATAAAATTAAAATTAAATTTGAATTATTAGTTGTGATATTTAAATTTAAATAAAAATACCTATATAATACCTATATATCGAGTTTGCTCGCGAGTTTTCGAGTCGAGTAATGGCTTGCTCAAACTCGACTCGTTAACACTTCGAGTCGAGCCAAATCGAGTCGAGTTTTGACCGAGTTTTGACCGAGTTCGAGCACAAGTTGCTCACGATCGGCTCGACTCAATAAGCACCCCTACTCTAGGCAGTAGGCTTGTACTCCATTACTTCTCCATTAAAAAAAATTAAAATTTCTAATTCAAATAATTTCATTTTGGTCCCCAGGAGTTCAACCAGATGTTACTATTGCACCGAATCCTAAATAATTACAAACTGACCCCAATATTTTGAAAGTATTTGTTTTGTGTATGTATTGTGGAATGTGAGCTGAGTTTGTCTTCTATCTCGATTAGGACCGAGACTCTGTCCTTGTGCTAAATTATTATTTTTTTCAAAATGTGTATTCAAAGTTTCAATATAAAATCAAAATTTTATACTTTTGGTTAAATACAAAAATATAAGATTTAAATATGTACAAGGAATTGAATGAAAGTATATGATTAATAATTATGTTTAGTAGTATATCTCTTAAATTAATCATAAGAAACATCAAATAAAAATATCATAATTTAGTGTATATAAATTTGATAGTTTTATTTCATTTTAAAATTATAAAATTACTTTTTTTAAGTACTCAAAGTCAAAGTCAAAGTCAAAGGGTATGGAACACTTTTCTAAAATTAAATTAATGCAGTGGAAATTGCTTATAAATGGGGGACCTCAGTCATTAGACTAAATTATACCTCATTCTCCCGCGTCAGCATCTTCTTTCTTTTTCGTGACAAACTAACCAATGTTCTTTTAAAAAAGAAAAAAAAAACCCAATACTCTCCCGTTCAAGAAGCGGTTATCAGTCACCGGAAAAGAAAGGAAACAGAATGACGAACGCCGGTTACGATCCTCATCTCATACAACAAAACGCAGAAGCTCTACTCCAGGTGGCGCTCCGCGACCACCTCCCATCCGCAGAACCTAACTCCAACAAGAGGCAATCCTCACCGGAACCGCCCTTTCCCAAAAGGGCCGCCGTCTCCCGCCCAATGTTTAGCGGCGATCAATCCCTTCACGGCTACACAAGAATCCCGCTGCCGTGTCCTCCTATGAGCCGGACTTCTTCAGGTCTGATTCCTTCTCAAGAAATCAATAATCTCAACAGCGTTCAATTTTCGAACTTCCCGGCAGCGACGATTTCCTCTGCCGCCACTCGCTTGCTGGAGGAGAGCTCCGATGACAAGTCTGCCGCTTCCCATTCCCTTTACCGCTCATCCTCTGCGCCCCTGCCGGAACATCACTTGCCAGCTCCGTCATCCACGCCACCCAGACCTCCGCCGTCCGGAAAAGTGGCGCCGCTCCATCCAACTCCAAGTCCCGAGACCAAGGTGGTTAATATCTTGATTCTAGGTATTTTTTTTCTTCTGAAAAACTCCCTTTTTTCTGTTAAGTTCAATAGAGTTTTTGTTGATTACTGCAGAGGGCTAAAAGAATCCAAAAGAGGTTTTTCCAAATGAAGAAATTGTGGGATGAAGCCATCGAGGAAGAGGAAGAGGAAGAGGAAGAGGATGCTGCTGCTGCTGCAGTTTCCCAAAATGCGCACGACTGTCCTCATAATGTTTGTGTTCTTGAATCCAAAATTGAGTTTCTTTGTTTTCTTGGATTTTTGTTTCATTTTGGGGTGAATTGGAATATTAAGATTGGATTTGTGAATGTTGAACAGCATGACTGTGAAGCAAGTAATGCTAGTGGAACTGAACAATTTTGCGAAGATCCAGTGTGGGTGGAGATGAGAGGGGAGATTCGGATTCTGCATTTCAAGTGTCGCTGCAATAAGGCCTATCAGATTCTGCTTTCTGGAAATGACTGCTACTACAAGCTCTGATGTAATGTGGTCAGATACTGCACATTCTACATTCCATTGATACAAGCTCTTACTGTCTTTTACATCTAGATGGGATTTTAGCGAAAACCAGTGAAAATGCTTAGTTCTGTACATTCTACATTGTGTTTTCACTTTAACACAGAACATGCTCCTTGAAGGTTGTGTTTTCTAAAGTCTTCTTGTAGTTTCTAAAGTAGGCAGCTGGAGACAAAGTGTCCTTGTAGGTGTAGTTTTTGAGCATGTTATCGAAACTTGCGCTGAACATACTCAGTTTTGGTTGTCTTGCTGATGTTTAGTATAAAAGTACTGTTTTTTCAGCAATTTCTGTGGCTGTGTTATCCATTTGTGTGAGCTCATCATATTGTCATGACTGTGTTATCGAATTTGGGCTGTATGAAGGGATACATTGATTTCACTTAGTATGCATCATTCAAATGTTTCAAAATGTCATTAATGTGAAGATTATACCAACTGTTCATGGCCTGTCTGACAAGTTGTATAAGGTTAAACTAGATTTCACAAGATAGATTTCGAAACTCATACTGACCATTTTGAAATAAGTCCTTGTGATTCTATTTGGTCCTCGGATGACCACCTTGAGTCCTTGTGATTCCATTTGGTCCTCGGATGACCATCTTGAAGTTGTTCAGTTAAACTGTCTAGACATAAGTAGCTAACTAAACTGATGGTCATCATGAGATTGATTGATGAGATTCAGTATTAAAAATGAACTGAAAATGGAGTTTTAATACTTGAAATGGAAAGCATAGATATAGATGACTAGGTTTGAGGAAGCTAATTGGTACCCACCCAAACTCTTACTGGCTAAACTGTTATAAGTAACAGATACATAAATATGGAGGGAAAAAACTTTACAGTTAAAAACCTAAATTACATTTGGTTACATTTGTTATAAGCTTTACAAGGGCTAGTCCCAGATATTGTTTGTAATGATCTTCAGATCTGAATCTCACATCAGCTGTTTCCGTCTTTACTCAATTTGTTTAATCTGATCAGACATACCTTGCTATTAACACATTGGGTGATTCTATTTAACTCACAATGCTATAGTCATCCTTCTCCCATCGAAGTGTGCATCTCGGTTTATGGATATTTGGAGACATCTTTAGTGTACTTTCCAACATCCAATGCCGAATAATTACACCAGAAACTCTGTCCAACCTGAAAAAAACTATTCGCCGAGGGATTGTCTGAAGTGTTCTACCTCAGAATCAATGCAGAACCTAGGCAGGTAATGTATCTCATTATATGCTGAAAGATCATCATGCCCTTTCAAGAAATAGAAGAAATGTTCCTCTTTGCCTTTTTGTTTCAGCTAGCCAAAGTGATGCAACTGTGCTTAAGGAAGGAAATTTCACTTTTCTTGTTTGAACGAAAACCTTGTATTAATTTCAAAAGAAATTAATTTGTGACAATGTACCAAAACCATAAAAGTCAAAACTGAGTCGAAGCTGTTGTAAATACGAGAATAAATAAAACGACACAAGGATTTACGTGGTTCGATCAATGATCTACGTCCACGGCCGGAGAAAACCGGAATTCACTAATCTCTTTGGAGGAATGATTACAATAGTACAAACACTCTTTATCTGGAAACTTTTAGTAAAGTAACCAAGGCTTTCTATGCTATAAAAGGTAGAGAAAAGAGATGATGAATTCTATGCTTTAGAAAGGCTTAGAATGGGGTGTGTTCTTCATCCCAAAACTCTAACCTATTTATAGGAAATTTGTGGTACAAATTTCCACATTATCAAGCTTTAAAAGTCATCTTTTGAGAGCTAGATCAAACCTTCAAAGTCATCATTTGGGAGCTACAATATAGCCCTAATTTTATGACTTTGGTAATTTCTTATTTTCACATTTAGGTGAATAAGATTTTCATCTTTTCACATATGAGCATTTCACATTATACCATTATTCATAACACTCCCCCTTGGAATGCTCCATATGTGCTCATAGAAAGTCTTACCAAGAATATCCAGTCACATAGCTCCCCCTCATTTTGACATTGTTTTATAAACTCTGTAGCTTGCGCATCCCAATGTCGTGAACATGTTTTCTAAATACTGAAGTGGGGAGAGCTTTTGTGAATAGATCTGCTGAGTTATCACATGACCGGACGTACTGGATGTTGATAACATTTTTCTTTTCCAGCTCCTGAGTGAATGAAAAGAATTTCGGAGGAATATGCTTTGTCCTGTCACTCTTGATGTACCCTTCCTTCATTTGATTTACACATGCAGAATTGTCTTCAAAAAGTGTAATGGGATCATCAATTGGTTTGAGACCACTTGTGGTTCTGATATGTTTTGTTATGGATTTCAACCATACACACTCCCGACTTGCTTCATGCAACGCAATAACCTCAGCATGGTTTGACGATGTAGTTACGAGTGTTTGCTTCTGAGAACGCCAAGAAATCGCAGTTCCTCCGCAGGTAAATACATATCCAGTTTGAGATCTACCTTTGTGTGGATCTGACAAATATCCAGCATCTGCATAACCGATCAGAACAGGTTTTGCATTATTCGGGTAAAATAATCCCAAATCAATTGTTCCTTGAAGGTAACGGAAAACATGCTTGATTCCGTTCCAATGTCTCTTTGTAGGAGATGAGCTGAACCTTGCTAATAAATTTACAGCAAAAGCTATGTCAGGTCGAGTACAATTAGCAAGATACATAAGAGCACCGATTGCACTGAAATATGGTACTTCCGGACCAAGAATATCTTCATCTTCCTCACAAGGACGAAATGGATCCTTTTTCACATCAAGGGATCTAACAACCATTGGGGTGCTTAATGGATTTGCTTTATCCATATTGAATCTCTTTAATATCCTTTTCGTGTAATTTGACTGATGCACAAGTATTCCAGTTTGCAAGTGCTCAATTTGCAAACCTAAACAATATTTTGTTTTCCCAAGGTCTTTCATCTCAAACTCCTTCTTTAAGTAAGAAATTACTTCAAGAATTTCTTTACTTGTCCCGATGATATTCAGATCATCAACATAGACGGCGATAATCACACATCCGGAGGTTGTTTTCTTAATGAAAACACAAGGACAAAGAGGATTATTGGTATATCCCTTTTGTACCAAATATTCGCTTAGTCGATTATACCACATGCGTCCGGATTGTTTTAACCCATATAGAGATCTTTGTAATTTGATTGAGTACATTTCTCTGGGATTTGAACTTGATGCTTCAGGCATTTTAAATCCTTCAGGGATCCTCATATAGATATCAGTATCTAGTGATCCGTACAAGTATGCAGTGACAACATCCATCATATGCATATTAAGTTTCTCATGAACTGCAAGACTGATTAGATATCTGAACGTAATTCCATCCATAACAGGAGAATAAGTTTCCTCAAAATCAATTCCAGGTCTTTGAGAAAAACCTTGAGCAACAAGCCGAGCCTTGTATCTCACAATCTCATTCTTCTCATTTCTTTTTCGTACAAATACCCATTTGTACCCGACAGGTTTCACATCTTCTGGTGTGAGTACTATAGGTCCAAATACATCTCGCTTGTTAAGCGAATTTAATTCAGCATCAATAGCCTTTTTCCATTCAGTCCAATCATGTCTATTCTTACACTCGGCAACAGAACGGGGTTCAGGATCACCATTATTTTCATTAATGACATCACATGCCAAACTATAAGAGAATGCATCATCGATGTCTTTATTTCGGTCCCACCTTATGCCTGTATAAGCATAGTTAATCGAAATTTCTTGATTTTTCTCGTTTGGTATTTCTTCAGGAATACGTTCCTCCATTATGGGGTCATCTTGTTTTTCTGCTCCTTTTCTTTTCCGAGGATTCTTATCTTTGGAACCGATTGGTCTTCCACGCTTCAGGCGTGTTGTCATTTCATGAGTGACTTTGTTTTCAACTTGTCCTTTTGGGACTTCAATTTGAGCAGGAGCATTCTCAGCTGGTATATAAGATTTAGTCACTCTTTTTGTGTCTGTAAATGCATCAGGAATTTGATTTGCCAAATCTTGCAAATGCAAAATTCTTTGGACTTTCCTTTCACAATCTTTTGTGTATGGATCAAGATGCAATAATGTGGGTACAGACCATGCAAGTTCTTTTTCCAGCTGTTTTCTTTCTCCCCCTAGTGTGGAAATTTCTCTTCATCAAAGTGGCAATCAGCAAAACGAGCTGTGCATACATTTCCAGTTGTAGGTTCAAGGTACCTTATGATTGACGGGCTTTCAAACCCTACATAAATGCCAAGACTTCTCTGTGGCCCCATCTTTGTTCTTTGAGGTGGTGTAATAGGCACATAAACAGCGCAACCAAAAATTCTTAGATGGGATATACTTGGCTCTTTGCCAAATGCAAGTTGCAGTGGGGAGTATTTATGATATGCACTTGGTCTGATGCGAATTAATGCCGCAGCATGTAATATTGCATGACCCTATACTGAAGTAGGTAGCATTGTTCTCATTATTAATGGTCTAGCGATAAGCTGGAGGCGCTTGATCAGTGATTCAGCAAGACCATTTTGCGTATGTACATGAGCCACAGGATGCTCAACAGTAATCCCAACAGACATACAATAATCATCAAATGTTTGGGATGTAAATTCACCGGCATTGTCAAGTCTGATTTTCTTGATTGTATGGTCAGGAAATTGAGCTCGCAATTTTATTATCTCAGCGAGTAATTTGGCAAATGCCATGTTACGAGTTGATAACAGACATACATGTGACCATTTGCTAGAGGCATCTATCAATACCATGAAGTATCGAAATGGTCCACATGGTGGATGGATTGGTCCACATATATCACCTTGAATGCGTTCAAGAAACATAGGTGATTCTGTTTCAACTTTTCTCGGTGAAGGTCTTATGATTAATTTTCCGAGAGAACATGCCTTACATTGGAAAATATTTCCTTGAGGGATCTTCTGGTCCTTCAATGAATGCCCATGTGTTGCTCCAATAATTCTTCGCATCATAATTGAACCAGGATGACCTACTCGATCATGCCATATGTTAAATATTGAAGGTTTCATAACTACCGCATTTGATTCAACTGGATTTATATGCGTGTAATGCAATCCAGTAGGGAGCATTGGTAGTTTTTCAAGTATGTATTTCTTTCCAGATCTAGAAACTATAAGAATCATATATTTCATGGCACCTTTAGTTAAAGACTGGGTATCAAAACCATGAGAATATATATCATTAAAACTTAATAAGTTTCTTTTAGATCTTGGCGAAAATAAAGCATTGTTTATTCTAAACAATGTCCCATTCGGCAATGTAAAACTTGCCTTGCCAATTCCTTCAATCAGATCTACAGGACCTGAGATTGTATTCACAATTGACTTTACTTGTCTCAATTCTGAGAAAAACCTTTTATCCTTCAATATAGTGTGCGTAGTTCCACAATCAAGAATGCACATATCTTCAATTTTGATCCTTTGGTTGGCTTCATGATTATCTTTATCCATTTTTGAATTTCTAAATAAATAACACAAAACAAATTTTGATAAGAAATATTTATTTAGGCACTCGTAAGCTTTTAATCATACAAAATGTTACATAGGAAAAACATACTTTTGGCAATCGAAAGAAAAAAAAAAACACACAATTCATTACATAAGAAAAAAAAAATGTCGAACCATCAAGCTTCATTCCCATTTTTTTCAGTTTCCAATATTCACTTGTTCAGAGAAATCACCAACAGTGTCCATGAAATCATCATTGAAGTCAGATGCTTCGAGATGAGTGGATTCATCCTTAAGGCTTTGGTCAATAAAGTTGACCTCTTTGCCCTTTTCTTTCAGGGAATCCTTGTAAAGCTTGCACAAGTGCGCTGGGGTCCGACAAACCCTCGACCAGTGTCCTTTACTTCCACATCTGAAACAAGTGTTTCCAGAACCCTTTGAGGATTCAACTTCCTTTCCCTTTTTATGGGTACCTTCAGGGTTCACCCCATGTTGCTGGTTCTTGTGGTTGAACTTATATGGCGAGTTATAGCCACCTCGACCATGTCCACGTCCACGACCACGACCTCTGCCTCGACCCTGAAAATAATTCTTTCGTCCAGGTTCATCGAGACTAACAACGTTTGCTTCAGGAAACGCTTTAGTTCCAGTCGGGCGAGATTGGTGATTCTTTATCAGCAACTCATTATTCTGCTCCGCAATGAGGAGAAGGGAACTCAATTCAGAATATGTTTTAAAATTTTGCATGCGATATTGTTGCTGCAAGGTGACATTTGATGCATGGAAAGTAGACAAAGTCTTTTCCAACATATCACTCTGAGATATTGGGAATTCACAAAATTTCAATCGGGTCACAAGCTTGAACAATGCTGAATTGTAGTCAGCAACTGAGCTGTAGTCTTGGAACCGTAAAGTGTTCCATTCATTGCGTAGACCAGGAAGCATTACTTTCTTTTGATGACCATATCGATCATTCAAAGCTTCCCACAATGCTCTTGGATCTTCCACAGTGAGATATTCATCTTTCAGGCCCTCACTAAGGTGCCGACGCATAAAGATCAAGGATTTTGCCTTATCTACGTCTGATGATTCATTTGCCTCATTAAGTGTCTCAGTGAGATTCATTGATCGCAAATGCACCTTAATGTCGACTGTCGAGTGACCAAGGCATAAAATTATCTCCATTGATACTGAGAGCATTGAACTCAAGCTTGACAAGATTCGACATGGTGGTAACTAACATGGAAAAATAAATATTTCATTAGAATTGTTTCAACTTGTAACCTACATAAATTGCAACAAACAAGAGGACATACAAGAATGCGAGCATAATTGAAATAGATTCAAATTCTGCTTGCGGAACATCGTTGATGACAATAGCAATATGCATTGCACTAATTACCATGGCACAAAAAACCAACACCATTTCGGCGACCATTTTGTCGAAAATCTTAGAGTATGAATGATATGAATTAGAAGAGAAAATATGAATTTGAAGTATGGGATGAGTGCGAATTTATAGTGTAAAATGTTGCCGTTTATAGCCGTTTATAGCCGTTTACAGCCGTTACATTTTCTGCTGAAAATATAGCCGTTTTAAACTTTTTTAATTTTTTTTTAATATTTTAAAATCATATAAGTTAAATGACAGATTATATTATTAATGTCATCAAAATAGATAAACATAGCAAATATATTTTAATCACATAAATATCAACATAAAGTATTTAAGAACTTATTAGAAGTTAATCACATCACATTTTTCTTAGGGCGGTACTCCGCACTTTAAGTAAAATATGATGTTATGTAATAAAGTTATAATTAGTATATATCACATCACATTACTATAAGGAGGTACTCCTCCTGTGTAGTAATATGCTGTTATTTTTAACAAAGAACTCAATAAAAGGTTTAGAGGAATTTTGCCATACCTGTGTTTTTGAACTTACTTAGTGGAGAGTGATCGTGCTGATAACGTGTTGTAAATACGAGAATAAATAAAACGACACAAGGATTTACGTGGTTCGATCAATGATCTACGTCCACGGCCGGAGAAAACCGGAATTCACTAATCTCTTTGGAGGAATGATTACAATAGTACAAACACTCTTTATATGGAAACTTTTAGTAAAGTAACCAAGGCTTTCTATGCTATAAAAGGTAGAGAAAAGAGATGATGAATTCTATGCTTTAGAAAGGCTTAGAATGGGGTGTGTTCTTCATCCCAAAACTCTAACCTATTTATAGGAAATTTGTGGTACAAATTTCCACATTATCAAGCTTTAAAAGTCATCTTTTGAGAGCTAGATCAAACCTTCAAAGTCATCATTTGGGAGCTACAATATAGCCCTAATTTTATGACTTTGGTAATTTCTTATTTTCACATTTAGGTGAATAAGATTTTCATCTTTTCACATATGAGCATTTCACATTATACCATTATTCATAACAGAAGCAAATTTGTTTTTTTCATTTGAAAACTGGGTTGAGTTTAAATTGCTGAACAAGAAACAGAACAATAGGAGAATTGAATTCAAACCCCTGACTTGTAGATTGGGGTAAACTTTTGGTAGTCAAACGGACTAAACCCCCAGTTTAGATTAGTCTAGAACTTTTAAGAAAATTATCTACTGAACTTTCAACATTTGGTGAAATTCATAAAAACAAATTATTTTAACATAAATTGTAAATGATTATATTTAAGTATGACTATGGCCCTGTTTACCAGAATTTATCTGTAGATTAGTTCAGTTCAGTTCAATTCAGTTCAGTGAAAATGTAATTTGATGAAATTCAGCTTAATTCAGTCATGCTGCTTCCATTTTTCAATACATCGATTTTTACTTCAGTTCAGTTCAGTTCAATTCAGTTTAGTTCAGTACATCAAGAAATAAGCTCTAATAAACAGGGCCTATATTGTATTTAAAAAATGAGTAATGATAGAGGGAGGGAAAATTTGTAAGGAAAATTAATAGGGAATGATGTGTCGATCTAGGTGGCTATTCCATCTCATCATTTACAAAAATAAATAAATCTTTCAAATCCAATCTACCATCAATTCTTCAATCTCTACAACTTTTAAAACTTTCACATTAACATTCCATATATTTATTTCCTATAATAACAATCTAATTTGGCCATGAATCAAAGCTTTCATTGCATTTAGGTCCTGTTTGCATGATATTTTCTGTAAATCAGTTAATTTCAGTTTAGAAAATGAATTTATATTTTTTCAGTTCAGTTCAGTTCAATATTTTTTTATTAAATGTTACTTTTATACTACAGATTACAATACTTTTTATACTATTTATTTTTAAATTATTTCAGTTCAGTTTAGTTCACTTAAATTTATTTAAATTTAGTTAAATACATTTTAAAATATATTTCAGTTCAGTTTAGTCCAGTTCAACAAGAAAAACTCAAGCAAATAGTGCCTAAGTAAATAGCATTTTAATGTGAGAGACATTTAAAAACAATTAATGTAAGAGATACTTAAAACTGGAAAGGTTGAAAAATTGATGAGAAAGGAATAGAATTGTATTTGGAAGGAAAAAATATTTATTTTGGAAATGATGATATAGAATTGCCACATCTAATGACACATCATTCCCTATTTGTTTTCCCTATAATTTTTCCCTCTATCATTACTCTTAAAAAATGGCACTTTATTCTTCATGGGATAGAAAAGTATTGATCCAAACTATAACATTCGAAAACATCATTACAAGGCTGAAACCTCAATGGTTCAAAACTGAACAGAATACTAACCTCAATGATCCAAACTATTACATTCCGAACCTCAATAAGTTGACAAGGCTTAAAGATCTCAACAAAATCAATGCCAAAATTAACACACACCGTTAGTCTTCTTCCTGTCATCAACCATCTTTTTCCAGGCAGCAGTAACTTCCATCAAAACCTCAGTAGAAGTTTTCTTGACAGCAACCACACCATTTTCACTCGCAGTAACGGCAATCAGCTTTGCGTTAACCCTAGCCGGAAGGGTATCCAGTTCATGCAAGACCTTACCAATGTCGAGCACGAGCCTTTCGGCTAAAGTTCGCGAGAAATCTTCCCTGACCACGACCCTGAGGACCGTGACATGCTGTGCATCCGGGGGCATGGTGTAGGCCGGCACGATCCATCCAAACCGGCGCAGCATTTCTGAGATCTCAAACTCGTTGTGGCGGCTGTTGTCTTTCAGAGAGAATGCCACCAAAGGAACTCCAATGTCCTTGGATACAATGTTGAACTTCCCTGTTTTCTCCAGTCCCTCTTTCAGTACCATTGCGTTTTCGTGGCAGTTTTCCATCACATTTTTGTAACCCTGCAGATCAAATGGAGTTTATAAATCTCTGATCATTCTTCTTTTTTACTTCTAGTTTGTAAGTGGAGTAAATTGAACTTGATTTTGGGAAAAATTACCTCATATCCCAAGCGAATGAGCTGATAATACTGAGCAATGATTTGGCTAGAACCTGAAAAGAAATTTAGGTCAAATCTTGAAATACAATATGCCATTTATGATTGAACTAGCAAGAAACATATTTTACACATTTCACATGAGGATTTACAAACTTTAAAGAAAACACTCAAATTTGTTATTGAAACAAGTGATTGTTACCTTTGGAGAAGTTGAGAGTGAAAGTGGGCTGATCAGTACCAAGATAGTTGATGTGAAAGATGAGCTCATCAGGCAAATCATCCTTGCTCCTCCAGATGACCCAACCGATTCCAGCATAGACAAGTCCATACTTGTGGCCACTGACATTGATGCTCTTAACTAGAGGCAGCCTGAAATCCCACTCCAGCTCCGGGTACAGAAATGGCGCGATGAATCCACCACTAGCTGCATCAACATGTATCGGTGTATCCCACCTGCATCCAGTGATCATCACCATGGTTAGGTCACTGCTAATGAACAAGTAAATATACAGACATATAATAAGATGGAGATCAAGAAGTATAATTACCCTGTTTCCTTGTTCTTAGCGACGAGGAGATCATTCAAGCGCTTGACATCTTCGAATTCACCATTGAGGGTGGATCCCAAGATAGCAGCAACACAGATGGTGTTCTCATCAACCATCTCCACAGCCTTTTCAGGGTCCATCACATAGTATCCATCACTCAGCTTCACTTCTTTCAGCTCCACCTCAAAGTATCGAGCGAATTTTTCCCAGCAGACCTAAAAATTCCAACTCCAGGTCAATCATAAAGTATTCAAGCAGCTAAATCTGGTGCAATGAGCAAGTACATACCTGGACATTAGCACCGGTGACAATGTTAGGCTTGTCATGGGGTTTCCCTAACTCTTTCATCTTGTTTTGCCATTTCCTCTTGAAAGCCAAACCAGCAAGCATGATGGCTTCTGATGATCCGACGGTTCCAACTCCGACAGCTGTGTCTTCTTCTCCGAGTGGTGCATTGAAGAGATGGGCGATCATGTTCACACATCGGTTCTGATTCAAACAATTTAGAGTACTGGTAAGCCATAATGTACTTGAAAATTAATATGAAGGTGACATTGATAAATAATGTCTCATATTAGTTAACTTTTACCAATTTAAAAAGGTAACATATAACATTGAAGATTAACTCTAACTACTTAATACTAAGTGAACATCTTGATATTACTTGAAAATTATGTAAACTAAAAATATTTGAAGTTGATTGTTCTCAATAATTGGGGGAAAAGTCTAAGGTGGACTGTTCTCTAACTTGAATTGTATTTGTACAACTTTAAAGAGACAAAGTGGACATGACAATTACAATCATAATTATGAACTAAAGTTCATATCCCTTTTTTTAATGAAAACAATTTAGAGAAGCTTTATGTGTGCAACAACCATAGACGAAGACGACGACTTAACCAGCTGAAAATCAACGTTAATTTTCATTTTACGAATCAAACAAAAAATTGGTCAAATTCAAATATACCAAATACACTTCCAAATTAAAATATATTCAGTTCATGTTATTAAAATATATTCAGTTCATGTTATGTTAGACCAATAAAATGGTTGTTGGACTTGGCTGTCCAATAATAATAAAAATACTAGTAGTAGTGCAATGAACTAATTTTCAAGTCTAGTTAATTGACTTGGGTTTCCCTTTTCTTTTTCTTTGAAAATGACTGGAGTAATAATTTTTGACCTTGGTCTTTGCCCTCTTCCCTCTTTCATAGTTCGTGTTTGAAATGTATTGCAAGCAAAGTATTTTTTTTAATTAACATTGGAATTATCATAATTATTGTTATTACTATTCAAACCCCTCTGAACATTCAAATTTTGCTTTCGGGAAGAACCCTTTATTAGTGTTGCTATTAAAGATGATATATTTTAATTTATCATTTATACTCTCACATCCGATATATCTAATTAAATATATTGACGTATGTTTCAGATCATTTTACCAGACACTAATAAAGACAAAAATATAATTAAAATATGCAAATGTTGTTTATCTCAAAAATTCTATGAGTGATATTTAAATCAATCGAGTCTAATGGGAAATGTTTTGCTGTGAATCGAGTCTTTTAAAATTAATTGCTCCTCCAATTGACATTTGTTGTTCCCGTGATTTTCGGGATTTACACCATCTTAATTATGTACCAATTACCAAAAAGTCGTACCATGAGAAGGTAGTGCACTACTACTACTTCTTTGCAAATTAATGAGGAATATATTTATAAGAAAATAACTAATTAATTAATGAATAAAAGAGTTATATTCATAGAAAAAATGCAGTTCTCAGTTCTCACATGCTTTGATGCTGATGGGATAAATCAAGGAGCTATAATTTCATGAAATGTTAGTTGGGAATTATCGAAAATAATTATTACAAGTAGTTGTTGACTGTTTTTATTTACATTAATTATTTAATATCATAAAAAGTCAAAATTACAAGCTATAAAATCTGATTACAAAAAACACATACTATATTATACGAATTAATGGTTAATTGGTTGTTTCCTATTATATATTACAAAAATCAAACAAAAACACACACTGAAAGGTGTACCTGGAGCTCAGTGGTGACCGGATATTCATCCATGTCGACGTAGTTTTTATTAGCGCCGGCCATTATAAGCTTGTCGCACTCCGGCTCCATCCACGTGGTCACGAACGACGCCAGATTCAGCCTCGGATTTCCGTCCAGCATCAGCTCGTCGTTGATGATCTGGTACGCCGCCTCCTTCGGGATCGAATTCTCCGGCATCCTATACCTGTTTCATCCGGCCAAAACCTCAATTCAGAACCAGAAAAACACACACACACACATATATGTATCACATACCGGGGAAGGCTGGTTCGAACGTATCGGGAAGCGAAAGTGCAGTGTATGGATTCGTCGGACTGGGACGAGGAAGCTCTGGTGAGCACCATTGTTTCTGGCGGTGGTTGATTTGGGGAAGAAGAAGAAAGCAGAGGGATTTTAGTGAATATGTGAGGAGAATAGGGGAGCAAAGTAACGTAGTTATATAGTAATTGTGATGGCGAGTGGAAAAATTAATGAAGAATTTTCCGTGTGTGAAAAAATCAATCAAGAACCGCTTTAATTTAGTCGTCCAATTTCCGGAGGCAAAAACCCCCCACCGATTCCGCCTAATTGAATCTTTGCGTCTTTTTTTATTGTTTTATTCATGTGTGAACGTGCACGGGACTAAGCTTAATTTGGGTGTAACTGTGAGATTAGACTTTTATATAAGTTTAATAAGGGTGTACCTAAATTAAGGTTAGAGGTTTGTCAAATACAGTTAGTTTTATATGCTACCAGTAAAATTAATCTCTCTAGAAGTATGGATGTCATGAATATTCTTCAAACCTTCCTATGGAGGACTCATTGTGGATTTATTTCTTCAAACCTTCTCTCTAGATTACTTTGTAGTAAACTACTCGCTTAGTATAGTATATTTATATTTTTTCAGTTCAGTTCAATTCAATATATTTATATTTATATTTTTAGTTTATAAATATATTTATATATTTTTCAATCCAGTTTAATAATTTTTTATTGAATTTTACTTTATTACAATAATATATAATAAATTCTAAAATTGTTTCAGTTCAGTTCAATTAAATATATTTCAATTCTATTAAATATATTTAAAATTTTTAAGTTAAGTTCAGTATCTTTAAATTCAGTTAGTTCGGCACAAAAAGAAATTAATAAGCGCAAACAAACATGGTCTAAATATATCCCTTTACAACTCGGAGGTTAAACCCTTCATTCAAGATTACTGGATATCGTTCATAAACGGTAGAACAAACATAGGAGCATACATCCAAGCGTTAAATAGCATTACACTCGTCTTGCATAGTGTACAAAGGAATGCGCTACAAAGTTTGAGTTTCTAGGTACCCAAAAGGGCCCGAAAAGGTGTCAATATTCTCTAATTGCGACCTAATTCTTTCCAATGCCAAGGTTGCAATCCCCGAGTGTTGTTTTTCGTCTCGCACCATCTAAAACAGTCCTAGAGCATCTCCAATCAATGCTGTTTTCCGGAAGGTGTAAGTCACGTGCCAGGTAAAGTGCCTCCTCCAAAGCCTAACCTTATACCAAAAGTGGGTCAATAGGCATTCGGAATACGCTGAGAAACAACTCAGACTAAGCGGTGTTGCTGGTCGAAAACCACCCACCCCGTGCATGCCGAGCCATTTTGAATGCTAGCGTTGAAATACATCTTGTAACTTGATTCTGGTGGTTTCAGTAGAGTTGGCGGTAACAATTCAGATGACAGTGAGCTCCAGCAATGTGCTTATGTAAACTTGTGCAGGTAGACTGTAACTGATGCCGCCATGTCTCGGGTTTCAAAATGGTTTTGATCAAACAACTGTCTATTCTGTTGGAACCAGATTCCATCACATATCATTATAGCAAGCTCGCATAAGAGATTATCTTGGTCCCGAAGGATTTCTCCAGACCACAAGTTGTCTCGCGAGTTTCTCAAACTTTCTATCTTCGGAAGAAAGCCGTAGCCGTCCAAACTGCCCGAGCATAGAGACAGTCGAAGAACAAGTGCTCATGTCATCACACATTAGATTTATCAAAATTGTCTTTAATTAAACCCCTTTACAACGCTCGATATGATTTGTTTCGAATTTTTCCTACAACTCAGAGTAAAACTTGATACTTATTAAAATCATGTTTGCCAGAGATTTTTTTTTGTAAATCACTCCAGTTCAATTCAGTCTAATATATTTATATTTTTTTCACTTCAGATCAGTATATTTTAGTTAAATATATATTTAGTTAAGTATATTCATATTTTTTTGAGAGAATTTTTTAAAGGCCCCCCAACGTTATCTGAACTTTCACTTTGGCCCCCCATCGTTTTTTGCTCTCAATTTGGCCCCCCAACCATACGATTTTCCATCATTTTGGCCCCCTCGGCCTAACATTGGCGTTAAATCAATTTTCCGTCACTTCCTCCAGGGGTAAGCTCGTCTTTTTCCGTCATCTTTAGATGTCATCTTCTCCGTCTCTCACCTCTTCTTCTCTGATCTCCCAAATCCTCATCCCCATCTCTCATCTTTTCTTCTCTGATCTCCCAAATCCTCGTCCCCAAATCCTGGAGTTCAATCGAAGAAGGATCACAGAGCCATGATTTGTCGTTGATCTTTTCACCATCAGCTCATGTGGATTGGAGATTCAGTCCTTTAAGATCGATCTTGAAGGAAGGAAGGAGGGGTGGAAGGAGTCAACCACAACCCCAATCGATTCGTAAAGCATCCATCCTTATTTAGGAGAAAAGGTAAAACCTTATTTTCAGACTTGGGGGTTCATAGATATGATCGATTGTGGTAACATAAACTGATGGGAATGCATGTTGTTTTAAAGTTATGATGTTAAGAATGATTAGAGAAATTATAAGAGAGGAGTAGTGAATGTAAGGAAAACTTGAAATCTGGAAATTTTCATTAAAATCTGAAGCACTAAGCTTCGGAAGATTGTAACCTGCACCCCATAGGTCTATTTGGAATAAAACTGGTATCACTGGAAGCCCAAGAATCATAACTTTAATTTGAATAAAAAATCGTTCAATTTGGTTTAGAAACGAGGGAGAAAAGGAGTTTTGAAACTCTGCCCTCTTTCATCAATATTGCAGCAGTAACCTGAACTTTAAAAATCCAAAATTAATTAACCATAACTCCAATTTTGTCGATTGATGAACCTGTATAATCTTTGTAGAATAAACTTCAGTTTGGAACTTGAAATTGCTGAAAAAGAATAGGTAATGAATTATATAATCGATGTTGAAGTCTGCTGTGACAACTTCTGCAGCACAGAATGAACATACTTAAAATCACCGTATCTTGTTAACCGTAACTCCAATTTTACTGAATTTTATACCTTGTACAACCCTTGCAATATGAACTTCATAATGGAGTCTTGAGTCATCCAAGTTAACCTATAAATGAGTGAGAAAATCAAATTCTAACTCTGCTGAATATTTGAGTTGGTGATTGATAATGGGAAAGTGGTGAGTTGGTGATTTGAGCTACTAGTGGTGAGTTCAATATCACCGGACACAGCTCATTTTTCCGGCTGCATTGGCCTCTCTACTAGACAGTTTAAAGAACAGTGAGTTGCATTTTCTAACTGCTGCATATTTGAGTTGGTATCTGAACTTTCTCAAAATTCTCTGAACTTTTGGTACCTGCTGCAAGATTAGATAAGTTCAACCTGTCATTTGCTGGTTTGTCTTTCAGAAATTCTTAGCCCAGCTAGATAAGATCTATATGATCCAGATTGATTGTTGTCTTTTCTCTTAAAATCTTCAAAAGATCCACTGGATTACCTAAGGGCGTGTGATTTCTTTTATCCCGAAATACTGTTGTATGCACTATGCTCAAAAGTTGTTGGTTGCATGTTTGATAGTGTATCTATGTGTATCTGGATTGGGTCTGCTTGTTTTTGTTGGTCTTGTGATATACTGATATTGAAACTTGCAGCACAATATTTTGCTTGGTACTGACTTTAGACATGTTTTGTTGTCAGATGCATAGGTTAGAGTTTGCACATTATGACAATATAAAGGAAGCTTTTTGATTAGGCTCTGGTCTTCTGCCCGACCGCAGCTTATTGATGGCTTAGTGGCGATAGCGGCGGCTTCTGGGGAAAAATTGACAGAAAAAGACGATTCTACCCCTCCAAGAATTGACAGAAAAATGATTTAACGGCCAAGTTAGGGCTAGGGGGCCAAAATGATGGAAAATCGTATGATTGGGGGCCAAATTGAGAGCAAAAAACGATGGGGGGCCAAAGTGAAAGTTCAGATAATGTTGGGGGGCCTTTGAAAAATTCTCTCTATTTTTTTCCCAATAAGCATAGCTATGAAGTTGTTGAGCGAAGCCCAGCATTTGCCTTAAGCAACGCCCTTATTTTTTTTATCTCCGCCTACCTCTCGCCGGCGATAGCGACGCCGTGTCTCTTCCCATTGCCTGTCACGGCGTCGGTTTCTATTACATGTCTTCCCTAATGATGCAATCTGTAAGTTTCTTTCTCCTTTTAGCAATTTGATGATGAAAATCTTACCCTAGGTTCTCACTTTTAGCGCCGCCATTCATCTTTCGGAATTTGTTGGCAGGGAATACTCGCTGCAGAGGAATCTCGATTTCTCTTCCGTATCCTGAGTAATGGCTTCCAGACCGTCGAAGCCGTGAAGGACTGCATCTCCCGCATTTGCGCTGATTTCTTACTCGCAAAATCGAGCAACACTGACTTGATTGATCCAAGGTAGCATTTTGCTCATTTATGCTTTTCAAGATTGTTTGAAGTTGTTGTGAATTTCCTCTGAACTTTTTTATGCCGTGTGCTGTTTAGGTACTTTCACTGGAGAGATGAATTGATCAATGTCAGTATGCCAAACCAATGTAATCTCAGAGGAGGGGGAGAAGAAGATAAAATTTTGGGGAATTCTGGTGGTGATAATGGGGAGTCCTCGTCTGCGGTTCTCATTGTTTTGGATACAATGTTAAAGTGCAGTTTAAATCGCTTGAAAACTATGAGGTCAGTTTCCCTGTTCTGTACTTTATTATGTTCTCATCAATTCAATCGACTACGGTTTGGATGACAATCTACTGTGGCTAAGCTGTCAGAATTTTTTGCAATATTTTTATAGTGAATTTAAGTGCCTTTTATGTATGCTATTACAAATTTGGGGAGAGAATGAGTTCATTATACAAAATATCATGTCTTCGTAATCTATAACCACTACCATTCATACTTGTTTCCCTTATAGAGATTAATATAAGAGAGGGAAACTTCTACGGTTTGGACGACAACCAAATTCTGAGAGTCTGATTATTCTAAACTATCTACATAAATATGGGAGTTTATGTGAAGGCAACAAGGGGGTTTAGAATTGACAATTAATTTGATGCTGTATAATGAATGGTTTTCTGTTTTCACTGGAAATGGTATGTTCTGTATATGTTTTGTGGGCAGAACTTATAATATGTGTTGTAAGACTGCTTGGATTTGTCTGTGCCTCTGTCACTTTAAGTAGCTAATTGCTGGAATATTTTCTTTCCGTTTGTGGGTTTATGATAGTGTGCCCCACTTTCAAAGTTCTTTGCATATAACTTCGGTGTTCTTTTCAAGCCTTTGCTCTTTACATGGCAGATTTGTGATGTATTTTTCAGTTCTTTAATTACATAGCAACTGTATAAGTCACATTAGCATGGTTATGGGGCTTGACTATACTTGGAAGTAGATTTCAATCATCTACGTTTTTATTTATTCTTTATATATTTAAGCTGCATAGTCATTCTATTTCAAGTGTTGTGTTGTACTGTTGTAGGCAGAGCTTATCAAAGGAGCATTTGGAAACCAAATGTGGTTCTTTAGGAATAAGTTGTAGTCAAGAGATAGCAGTGGCTAGAGTTTTGTGTTTGGAGGGCAAGTTAGGGCCAGCATTATGTCTTTGGGATAGGATGGTGCAAAAGGAATTTATACCTGACATTGTCACCCATAATTACCTCATAAATGGGCTATGTAGAATTGGCAACTTGGAGACTGCTGAGTGGGTTTTCAAGCAGATGTTGTTGAGGGGTCCTTCTCCAAGTTATGTTACTTACAACACTTTGGTTAAGGGTTATTGCTCTTCAAATAGGATCGACAAGGCTCTGCATCTCTTGGTCAACTATGGAATTCTTCCAAACAGGGTTACCTGCAACATTATTTTTCATGCTTTTTGCAAGCAAGGTCGCATGGAGGAAGGACCAAAGCTTCTTGAATTTTTATTTGGTCTTAAATTTGGTGAAGACTCGGATGCGATAGGCTCTCATGAAGACTTGTCAGATTTGACCACTTCCACTATACTTTTGGATGATTTCTGTAAAAATGGAGATTTAACCCAGTGTCTCAATTATTTTGAGAAAATGCTCTGTATGGGCCTCCAAGTTGATACTGTGGCCTACAATGTAGTTCTTAATGGCTTGTGTTTGAGAGGATATGTGGCTGTTGCTTTTGTGTACATTTGCCAAATGATTAAGCAGGGTTTTCTCCCTGATATCATTTCTTACAATACACTTATTGGTGCTCTTTGTAAGCAAGGGCAGGTCGATGAAGCTTGTTACATGTTCAATGTTATGTCTAGGATGGATGTTTTTCCTGATAAGATCACTTACAAGATGATTATACGAGGGCTTTGTTTTCTCGGAGATGTAATAAAAGCTAATGATTTTCTTTTACGGATGATAGATGATGGTATTGTGCCTGAACATGAAATCTGGAATGCGATAATTGATGGTTATGGGAGCTGTGGTAACATACAGGAGGCATGCTTCATCCGAGATCAAATGGCAGGTCTTAGAGTCATTCCCAATACATTTACCTACAATGCATTGATTTATGCACACCTTAGAAGTGGGAATATGTCAGAGGCTCTTTCTTTGAAAAATGACATGCTTGTAAATGGTCCTTTACCAGATGTGGTGACATACAATATGTTTTTAGGGGCCGCGTGCTATGTTGGTAACATTCAGATAGCACGTCCTCTGTTTGACGAAATGCTTAGTAAAGGTTATGACCCAGATATAATCACCTGGACTAGCATGCTTAAATGGTATTGTGTTCAGGGTAAAAAGAAGGATGCAGAAGAATGGTTTATCAAGATGTTAAGTCATGGTTTAGATATTGATTATGTTCCATTTCTGGTGCTTATGAAAATGTATTGCAAGATGGGGGAACGAGACAAAGCATATGAGATTTATCAAATGTGGCTAGTTTTAAGCAAATGAAAGTAACTTTATGACTGTGCAATATGACTTCGGATATCCAACTCTGCGGGGCCTTACACTGCACACGGAATCTTCATGCATTGAGTTCTCAGTATCAGCTCGATGTATGTGGCTTGCCACTTGATGCAGTCGGGGAACAGTGAATTTAGCTGATTTGATATTGATGGAGATATAGACCCCTTATTTAAGGTAATACATGAATTTTGATCATCTCAATGTTTGTGTGTATGTTATTTTTGGTTTTTATCGTGCTTCTCAGTTCTGATTTAATTGCTTGCTGTTGGCTTCAACTGTATCAATAAATAATTGAGAGAGACTACTTTTTCTTTAGAAGAGCTATAAGATTAAAACTCTTGAGATGTGTATATTTGTTTTTCATTAAGCAAATGGATGTTCTCTCTTGAGCATTGTGCTTGCAATCTGGTTAATATTTCAATGCCTATGCTTGTTTATCTGGCTTTAGTACTGATAATAGTAGTATGTAATTTTGATATGTAAATAGTTTAAATGGAATCAAGTGATTTGGAACCCTGCAGATGGCTTGTTTCTCGAAATCATGGTTCTCTTTGTCTGTCTTTTCAGGAATACTGGTGTAAGAGATTGCACCCAAAAACTGTTGGTGAAATTTTTTATAGACAACCAACTTTTCGTGATTCCTTAAGAAAGGCCAAGACGACAAAACAAAAAAATTCCATGTGCTGATTTTATCGGCAAAAAAGTCCAATAGTGTCAGGTGATTGATAAATAGCTCTTACGATTTTTATCTGTTGCCCTTTCGTTTTTGGATATGCTTGGTATCTCATATTATTATGCTTCAGGAACCTTTTTGTAAGTCTTTTATATTGGAGTATATGCATTGGCTTCTTCTCACCAAATTGTATCTTCATTTTAAGTTGTCATTGTTATTTTATCTATGATCAGTTTAGAATTTTTAGTCTTTTAGTAACTGATTTAGTGCATGATATTACTATACCCTGATTTTTTAAAATTTCATTTGATACTGTGCTTCCAGCATGGAATGGCAGGAGTAGCTGCTATTGAAATTGCACAAAAGGTGTCAAAGGCTTGGCGCTCTTTACAGATGGAATTGAAGCAGTCCAGTAAAGGAACGGGAAATTCTGGGAGGAAAGTAAGACGAGGGAGAAATTGATTCATTCTAGTCAGAAGAGGGGTGGTGCTGGTTGTAGTACTAGCAGTTGGTTTTAAAAATGCCATATGGTGGTTCATCTGAAGAAAAAACTTTTATGAGATCAATAATGTCATGGCATGATGTATACAACCTGGCTGTCAAATGGAGACCGTGTGATCCCTTCAGGTAAAGTTTTCATTTCTCTTTTTCTTTTTTCTTTTTGCATAGCTCTTATGTGTTTGTATACACTTTGTCAAACGGCACATGTTTATTCATTTATTCGGCATTTGGACAAATGACAGAAAAATCTGCGTAAGAAGCAACTACCAAAGCAACAAAAGTAGGGATTGTGGATTATAAAGAGAAGTGAGGGTCGTTTTGGGACTGATTCAACATACTCTGAGGTGAATTTCTTAAATTACTATGATGAGTACCTAATATTTGTACTTTAGTGATTGTTCTGAAGCTGAGCATGAATTTAACAGGTTTTGGGGCAGTTAGAGTATTGAAACTAGTTGAGCTGACCGTGGATGAAGCTCTGTGCAAAATCGAGGAAAGAGCTGAATTAAGGAAAAAAAAGCGAGTGTGGCTTGTTATAGGATTAGGCTCGAGCTGAACCTATATCGCATCATCCTCTGGTAATCTATGTTAATACAACATTTACATTAGCAAATAGAATGTGCACTGCTGAGATATTATATCTCCGTTCACTCTTTTTTTCAACATTAATAATATTTCAAACACATAACACCAATTTCATTATTTTCTAACGTTCAGTTTTCAGCCTTACAAATTTGTATTCATATTAATCAAAACTCTAAACTCAATATAGAGTAATACACATTACACAGTATCAGAGATCACAGATTCCATAACACACAAACAAAGATAAATCTCTATATCCTTGGTTCACTTCAAAACAATACTATATAGCAGTACTGGTAACAATAAATCCCAATCAAATAATCACAATGGAACAAGATCACGTAACACTCAACAAACAAGATAAATAATCAGCAAGCAAGATCAGCACACGCCGCTAGTCTTCTTCTTGGTGTCAACAACCATCTTTTTCCAAGCTGTAGTGACCTCAATCATCACCTCAGTAGCAGTTTTCTTGACAGAATCAACATGCTCCTCGCTGGCATCACTAGCGGTCAGCTTTGCGGAGACTCTCGATGGCAGGCTTTCCAGTTCCTCCAACACCTTTCCAATGTCCCCAACAAGCCGGTCGGCCAAAGTTCTTGAGAAATCCTCTCTGACCACAACCCTCAGAACCGTCACGTGCTGTGCATTGGGGGGCATGGTGTAGGCCGGCACGATCCATCCATACCGACGCAGCATTTCTGAGATCTCGAACTCGTTGTGGCGGCTGCTGTTCTTCAGAGAAAATGCCACCAGAGGAACTCCCATGTCCTTTGACAGAATGGTGAACTTTCCAGTCTTCTCCAATCCTTCTTTTAGTACCATTGCATTTTCGCGGCAGTTTTCCATCACATGCGTGTAACCCTAGTGAAATGCATCATGTTTCAATCATGCTTATGACACTTAAAATGATAAAGAAATTTTATTCTCTGACGATGATTTACCATCAGATTCAAATCATGCTATTGACACTTAAAATGATTAAGAAATTTGATTCTCTGAAGATCATTTACCTCACGCCCCAAGCGAATCAGCTGGTAATACTGTGCAATGATTTGGCTAGAACCTGCAATTTTGCAGAGAGGCAAAATCAGGATCTTTGCAATACTTTACACTATCTTATCATAGATCATTTGACATGAAGGATTAACAAACTTAAACAAAAAAAATGTACTTAAATTTGTTACCTTTGGAGAAGTTGAGAGTGAAAGTTGGCTGATCAGTGCCAAGATAGTTGATGTGGAAGATGAGCTCTTCAGGCAGATCAACCTTGCTCCTCCAGATGACCCAACCGATTCCAGCATAGACAAGTCCATACTTGTGGCCACTGACATTGATGCTCTTAACCAGAGGCAGCCTGAAATCCCACTCAAGCTCCGGGTACAGAAATGGTGCAATGAATCCACCACTAGCCGCGTCAACATGGATCGGTGTATCCCACCTGCATCCAATCATCACTATAGTTAGGTCATTGTAAACTACAGTAACAGATAATGAGATGGAGATGGAGAAAGCATAACTACCCAGTTTCCTTGTTCTTAGCGACGAGGAGATCATTCAAGCGCTTGACATCTTCGAATTCACCATTGAGGGTGGATCCCAAGATAGCAGCAACACAGATGGTGTTCTCATCAACCATCTCCACAGCCTTTTCAGGGTCCATCACATAGTATCCATCACTCAGCTTCACTTCTTTCAGCTCCACCTCAAAGTATCGCGCGAATTTCTCCCAGCAAACCTGTATTTTTTCGATGATACTGGTCAGATACATCTCACTAGAAGCATAACTGCATAAGCATAAGTCCTATGCTAAGATATATACACACCTGGACATTAGCACCAGTGACAATGTTAGGCTTGTCATGTGGTTTCCCTAACTCTTTCATCTTGTTCTGCCATTTTCTCTTGAATGCCAAACCAGCAAGCATAATGGCTTCTGATGATCCTATGGTTCCAACTCCGACAGCTGTGTCTTCTTCTCCGAGTGGTGCATTGAAGAGATGGGCTATGATATTCACACATCGATTCTGTCATGCCAAACAAGGAACAAAAAAAGGTTCAAAACTTTAGCATCAATGCAGCATTCTTCAATATGTTTTCAATTTTGTGATCAACAAGAGAATTCCCTGCTAATGTTTTCGAATTTGTTTACTTCAATATTGCAATACACTAATCATGATAGGTTAATTATTTTCATTTCGGGAATATAGTATAAGAAGACCAAATTTGTGATCAGCAAAAGAATTCCCTGCTAATGTATGTTTTAATAAAAACACTACTTCATTGAATTGGATTCGGTGGAGAAAAAGATTTTGTTGACTGCCTTTTACGACGAGTGTGGTGTATTAAGTTTTGTTCTTTTATTTCGTTTAATTCAGTTTTATAAATTGAATTTATCTGTGCTGATTAAAATTTTAATACAATAATTTCTGATAAAAAAAAAGACTTCAAGGAACAAGGCATATTCTTCACAACTTGAATAAGAAAATTAATCCCACCATGCTGAAAATGACTTGTATAATTATTATTTTTGACTTTTATAATTGACCTGGGCCTCACAGTCACACTCAATTCCCTCTCCACATTGTGCGTTGTTCGCGGAGGAGGATGGGTATCCCTCGTAATAATTATTTATTAAAGATGAAGAAGAAAAAAAAGTTGTGGTGCTCATAATTCAGCAAAAAATGATAGACTTACAAAAATTATAAATAAAAAGTAGACCTACTTTTTTCTATAATTAAAAAAATTAAACCTACTTTAGGAAAGTTTTCCACTAATTTTCATGCATTTTGCACTTTGATCATTCTCTTGTTTTGGAAAATAATAAAAGTTTTCAATCTCTAGAATTTCTTTGCCGACATCGACGTGCCAAAACCAAAGGACAATAATTAAAAAAAAAATCAAGGAAGTAGGCAGCCACAACAAAATAAAATAATAAAAAATATCAAGAGAACTATAACTAAACAATAAAACAATTTATTTAAAACAATAATAATATTATAATTTATAAATTAAAAAAATGATCAAGAGTGATGAGATGTATGAGATCATGCCTGGAGCTCAGTGGTGACGGGGTACTCATCCATGTCGACGTAGTTCTTGGTAACGCCGGCCATTATCAGCTTGTCGCACTCCGGCTCCATCCACGTGGTCACGAACGACGCCAGATTCAGCCTCGGATTCCCGTCAAGCATAAGCTCGTCGTTGATGATCTGGTACGCCGCCTCCTTCGGGATCGATTTCTCCGGCATCCTGTACCTGTTAATTTTCACCGCCTTAATCGAATCAGAACGACAAGTTTAAAAAAAACACGCACACACGCAGTGAGAGTACGCCGGAAAGGAATCGGACATACCGGGGAAGACAGGTGCGAACATATCGGGAGGCGAAGGTGCAGCTGACGGAGTCGGCCTCCGACTGCTGTGATGTCTGAGAGAGGACCATTTTTCCGGGAAGAATTAATGGAGGGGATATTGGGAGTGATGGAGTGAAAGTGATGATGATGTGCTTTTAAAGGTCGTGAGATCAAAAAACGCTGATATTTTTTACAAGTTTTACCCACTAATACTTCTCCACTTGTCCTGATTTCTGAGGTGTCAAAAAACCATCCCCATTCCTCCAAATTATTGTGTACGCTATCAAGTTTTATCTTCATGTTCATTATATGGAGATTGGAGAGAGCAGAGTTCTTGTTTGCTTTGTTTATATTTATGACTAATAAGTAATTTGGATTTGTTTCTTCATACCTTTAAAAACATGTAATTAATATACTCTATTTGCCAGGCTGTTTCTGCACAAAATATTTTTTCAGTTAATATTACTGAAAACTAAATATTAACTGAATAATTAATTGGTTAGGCAAGTAAAAATATTATCATGTCTAGTACTTCCTCCGTACCCATTATTGTAGCAACACCTTTTTTTATGTTTCAGTTAAGTTGGCAGCAACTGTCAAATGACTTTATTATCCTTGAAAATATGGACAAATTACACTAAATGAACTTAGCTCACCAATTGTTCCAGAGCCTTTTTTGTCTTTCTTATAGGCCAAACTCTTCCTTTAATTTAACTTAACTGAGCTGATCACCGACTCTTTTCATAATTCCCGTGCCATTGCACCGCCTTGCTAATGAGCACAGAGGGAGTATTGCTGAATTCGTTAGGAAATGTAATTTATTAATTTCAAACACGCGTCTTGAAAACCCCACCTATATATGTATATATTTGTTTTATGCAAATACAACTATTTAATACACACGTAGAGTAATGGAGTAGTAAGTGAAAAAAGATTGTTAATAAATTAGCAATAATAGTGTAGTTGTATGGCTTAAAAGTCGTATGTTTGCATGTGGTTCTGTTGATTAGATTAAGAGACTACAGACGTGCGTCTCTAGCTAGCAGTTGATTACGTGTGTCCATCTAATCATTTAATTACTGCAAATAATTTGGCCACTTATGAATTTGCTGTTATTTTCAATATTGAAAAAAATAACATATGAAATGATAAAGCGATCCATTTTCTAAGAACATATATGAAGATACGTAAATCTTAGAGCCTTCCCCAGTTGCAAGTCGACCGACGTCCAATGGAACTCATTATTAGTAAATGAAAACAAAGGACGATGCATATGGGGCAAGGCAGTGATCTGAATCAGCTTAGCTCCATTTATACGTTACGCGTACCATACCAGTCACAGATGCGTTTGGACTTTTCCTCGTTTTAAACTTAATTATTGAGTTCAGTAGGTTTCATACATTATTGCATTCCGAAGAAAAAATAATACTCGGTGGAAAAAAATGGAAATGCAGTTTAATTTGGAATGAATATTGATGGTACAAACAAGTAGTATTATGACAACACCTGTTAATTAAATATGAGTAGGTTAGAATTAGAGCATTGATCACGCATTCTTATATTTGGTTGAGATGAGTTAATTACAATTAATAAATTTTGTTAATATATCATTATACTAGTATATACATTAGGACAAATTTTCCATCCTATCAATTGATCTCACTGAATAATCATACATAATATGTACAAAAAATAGTTTTGAAAGTGAGAAGACCAGACATGAAAGTGATAAGATTATCAATAATATGTTTAATAAGTAAACGATCATATACTTGAAAGTGATAAGATCAACATTTGTCCCTAGTTTTAATTCAAACTAGTCTCACATGAGACCTTCTCATATATTAAATGTGCATTTGCAGAATCCTGCATTATTGGAGATACCCTACAAGTTGTGCAATCAGGCCGTACTGAAGCCAGTTTTTCATGGCATTCCTGAGGCAGTGCTTTGAAGGGTACAATTTTTGCTACATAGGAGCCACGTATGACGTAACAAGTCTTTTTGAGTTCCTAGATATCAGAATTTTACAGTCCACTCATTAGCAACATACATGTTAGGTCGAGTCAGTTGTTACTTACATGAGATACTTCATGATTTTTTGCTCATTCGTTTCTGGACAATTTACAGAACACTGAAATAAAAAAATCTCATGACACATTTTGAAAGCATGTAACTATGTTACTAGGAACTAAGTACATTTTAGTAATCTTGACGGATATAAAAGATTCATTTTTATTGATAGGTAAAAGTCACCACTTTAAAATTTTAGATATCGATTAGACATTTTAAGGGTAAAACTGTAAAATTATTAAGTCAATGTAAGTTTATAAATACACCATACATGAGCATATAATAAAGAATTCATGGTACCATATGACAGTTTCCTCTAAAATAAAACATGTAATTTCAAGGTAGTATGTAAAAAAGAGGTTAGTAAAACTCCACCACGCCTTCAACGCACCAGCGAATATTATTTCGGATCCAGTACTGACCCGAATTAAATTCCAACATTTTAAACCGAGAGGCTCTCGTCCGGTCGTCTTTCCCGACGACTCAGCATGAGGACCTATTTTTTACTGAAGTTTCCCGCCAGAAACAAGTCGGCGGCGAAGGCATCGCTCGTTGTCCTCTCCGCCGCCGGCATATCAACTGTTCTATACAACAAACCCGACGCTCTCCAACTCCCCGTCCTCCACGGCGCCGTTCGATCATCCCGCTCTCTCTTCACGGTACCGTCAAATTCCTTTCCACAGTAATTGACTAATTGTTGATTATTATTCCAACTGTATTTCAGCTTGATCAAAGCTTCTTCGTGCAGATTGCCGCCACCGTATTGGACTACAAGTACTCTCTCCGCGGCTTGGTGGAACATTCCGACGAATATCACCGTGTGCGGGGCGAGGTCTGTTATATAGTTTAAAAATGAATTAAAAATAGAAATTAAAGTGTGTTACATGAAGTTTCGAATTGAGGTTAATTATATGATGTAACTTAGAATTTACTGCTAGGTGAATTTGCGATCAGCAGAGAGAATTCTAAGGTTATGTGAGTTGAATAGAGGATTCTATGTTAAAGCTGGTCAATTTGTGGCGGCATTGCGTGCTGTGCCGAAAGAGTACTCCTCCACTCTTTCATCTCTACAGGATCAGGTCTCAATTTACATTTAAACTTGTTTAGCTATTAGAATTTCAGGTGTTAACTAGTTTTGTTTATTATGTATTCTTCTCTTAGACAGCTCCTTACTCGTTTAGAGCTATTAAAGAAGTGCTAGTGCAAAATCTTGGCGCTGATTTATCGGAAATGTGAGTTTCTAGAGTGTTTTCCAGAGCATATTAATTTGCATGAGCTTTGGGACATTTTACATTTGTGATTACTAGTGTTTTTCTCTTGTTACTAGGTTGCTAATGTATGAATCATTGCTTATTTAAATTTTATGCAATATAGATTCATTTCATTTGATGAGCAACCTGTTGCAGCTGCTTCTATTGCTCAAGTGCATCGTGCTGTACTGAAAGATTACCAGGATGTTGCAGTAAAGGTTTAGTATTTTAATTCTGCTTCTTACACTTTAGATTAAGCTATTTCACTCCCCAACCGTATTTTAATCTTAGACATTTTTCTTTTCCTCTTTGATGATTTATTCTGTTCTCATGGTATCAAGAAATTTGATATCTTTATGTCTTGAGTATGAAACTGAGTAAAAATAATGGAGTTAACGGAACCCCTCCCTATAAAGAATCTTCATTTCCTTGACATATAATTTTTTAACTCGAGCATTTCATTGGCAGGTGCAATATCCAGGCTTGGAAAAGCAGATGAAGTATGACCTTGGGACCATGTCCCTTCTTTCAGATATTGTAACACGGGTATGAAGTATGAACTGAATTATTTTTAAGAAATCCTGCCTCCCCAAATTTATAGTTTATTGCTGAGATGGCTGCTAGAAAGGTTCAATCGAAGTAAATAACATATTTTCCACAAGATTATGTCTGGGACTAACATTGATATGATTGTGGACTTGCAAATTACCTATTCTGATGTGGATATTTTCTTATTTGTTTCATTGGCCTTTTTAGATTAGAACGGTAAAGACAGATTAATACAGTTTGATGCCACCAGTACCATATGTGCTTCATATTTTATACTTGGCTCAATGTACTCTGAAGATCTAATATGTTGTGTTAGGGTTTCAGTTTTGAACAATTTAAATCTGTAACCACCCCGGGGACTTGGTCTGTATCACAATACAATCACCAAGCCGCAGTTTCCAGCAGTTGACCGTTATGTTTTGACATTGTATCAGTTCGGAAGTATTATTTCATGTAATTTCAGGATTTCCCCATAGACTTCTAATTAAATGAACAAACCATCTTAGGCAGTTTTTTATCTACTGCAGATACTATAATCTTTTTTATATTGTATACATTGTTCTACTTAACCTCGTGTGCTGTTACATTCATCTCCACATTCTCATTTTTGTTATACATGACTTTAAGGCGGTACATGGCTTTATCTAACTCCTTACCACCTTTCTGATTCGCTGACATTGGTTTTGTTTGAGCCTTTCATCTTTTACCTCTTGTTGTCGTACATGATTTTTTATTGGAATTCCTCTCTATAATCACAGTTGTTTCCAGAGTACCGGTTTGGGTGGATTTTATCAGAATTCGCAAAATCCATTACTTCTGAACTTGGTAAGTGTTTTTTACCAGCTGCAATGTTTCACATTAGAGACACAGTCAGCAAAATCTGATAACTGATGGCTATTAGATTTCACACAAGAGGCACGGAACTCAGAGAGAGCATCCATGAACTTCCAAGGCAGCAGAACTGTCCGGGTTCCACATGTATTTTGGGTAGTTAACTCTCTACCTCTTTTAAAATTTAGTGTGGCTGAGCTGGATATACTTATATACATTACCTTTGTCTGATTCTGCAATAATCATGTAGGACTTGACTACCACCAAAGTTTTGACCATGCAATTCTGCGATGGAAAGAAGGTATAGTTTTATGTTATCATGCAATTCTGCGGAGTGGTAGGTTTTGGCTCCGTGATGACATATAAATATCTAAGTATCATTGGTGTCATCAGTTAGTACCATTAGTTTCAATCCGCATACATGTTTTCTTCTTGTTTCTATCCAACCATTTCTTTCCCCTCTCAGGGAAAGAAAACAAAAATTGACTTTCCTTGTACCCTCTTTATAAACTATATGAGTGCATCAATTTTATTGTTGTAATCTTCTAATTGCATGCACTGATTTGTTATTCTTTCAGGTTGATAACATGGAATTCCTGAAGCAGAAAGGAATTAACCCAGCGAAGGTTGTTTTTTTTTTTTGTAACCTTGAGAATTTCATTGTATTTTATGAGAAGTAGCGAAACTCGGCATTAATCATATTCCCAATGCCACTGCGTATTGTGGTAGCATTACTGGATTCATCATATTAGTTGGGAGCATTTCCCAAAGTATGAGAGGGCTTTAATTGGTCTATCATGTTATAGGTTGCAGAAGCTCTATCAGAAATGGTTGCAGAAATGATCTTTGTGCATGGTTTCTTGCATGGTGATTTACATCCCGGCAATATACTGGTTTCTCATGAAGGGCAGAATGGCTTTTCTTTGGGTATGCAGGTTACGTCTTAGAATTGTAAAATGAAAACTCTGTATTCACTTCTGGAAGGACTTGTTTACATGTTTTGTATATATCTGATTATGCAGTTCTTCTAGATCATGGAATCTACAAAGAATTAGATGAAGCTTTCAGGGTAAATTATTGTGAACTGTGGAAGGCTTTGATATTCATGGATTCAAACAAAATTCAGCACTTAGGTGAACAGATGGGTGGTGGGAAGTACTCCAGATACTTACCTGTGATGTTCACCGGAAGAACACTGAACAGGTGAATTTCTCTTTGCAATTTGTATGATGTCAAAGTACATTCTGTGGTATTCTTTGTTGCATGATGTCTGGACAAATTATAAATTGACCAGGCCCCAAAAACAATGATTGTAAAGCTATTTGCTTCAGTTACTTGTTCTTGCCTAGAAATTTAAGCAGAGAGAACGTATTCAGCACCTACTCTGTTAATATAGGTTGTGGGTTCTTGAGACTTGAGGGTTTATACAATTTCTACCCTTTTTGTTTCGTAAATCCTGACTCTGAGTATTTAACATAATAATAGAAGGTCAAACTTGAATATATAATCTGAAGTTAATGGTACGTTGTAAAAGAATGCAATTGTAGTGAATGTTGCTATTGTTATGTTCGCTGAATTGCATGATTTTCCGGACTAGCCTACTTATGCTACATTAACCAAAGGTTATTTCTTAATCCATTCTCAATTTAACAGTAAATCAGCACTAGGAAGAGGAATGTCAGCCGAGGAGAGGAACCACTTAAAACAGGATCTGAAATCGCTTAAAATGGAGGACATATCTACATTCATGGAATCTTTGCCCCCGGATTTTCTAGCCGTCTTGCGTGCTGAGTAAGTTCACTCTATTGTATTCTCTTACAACATATCATATATACTTACCTTTGCACTCCCCCCACAGTGGTTTGCTTCGATCTTTGATCAGTAAATTGGGTGCTCCTCATCGGATAAGGTTACGTGCATACGCTAAACATGCTTTTCATGGTAATCAACCAACCAAACTTTTGAATCTGGTGAGTTTCTAATTAGTCATTTGAATCCTGTGATGCATCATCATTTTGTCAAGGTATTTGTCTAAAAGGCCTTTCCCACCTGCTTGCTCAGGTGTAAGTATGAGAACATTGTATTCCAAATTGGAGAGGAGAATAAAAGACATTCAACTTGTTCTGCTACTTGGTAACCCATTATTATCTGCTTTCTTCTCTTGTTTGAACTTCTAACCCAAGAATCTGATTATTATGTTCAATTCGCAGATCTATTGGAATCCATATTTGTGGTGGCAGAATTTACACATTCTTTTGCTAGGAGACTCAAAACTGCATTGGTCTCAACTAGCTTTGTACTTGGAAATTGTTTGTCGGGGCTGTTACGTATTAAAAATTAAACTTAGATTTAATTTTTCTGATTATAGTTGATATATTAAATATGTGAAATAGAATTGGTATAGTCCTGAGCTACATATCATTTAACTTTTTCACTTAGATTTTTTTTTAAAAAATTTAAATACTGCATTTAATAACAAATGTCTGCTACCAATATCTTGTGATTCTACAATCAAATTCGTGAAATTACAATTTATCGTTATTTTAGGGAGCCTGAAGTTCCAATAATTCTTCATAAGTGATTATTATGTTTTACATCATAAAATTGGGTGGATCACATTAAAATAATGTCATAGTAGGTGAAAGAGGCAAACTACATGATTAGCTTAACTGAAAAAGTTCCAACTTTTAGAGCAAAAGTGAAAACCACATTTATTCAATCACCGAAAAAGGACCATTATAAAAACGTCTCAATCATTCATAAAAATAAGATCAGAATTCTGCTAATCCGATAATTAATGTTTAGCAGCTCAAAACATCCTCAATGGTAGTCCTCACAAACAATTAAAGTTTCTAACGACGTCCCTTTATTCTTCTCCAAGAAAAGCCTCCAACAAACCGAACACTCCACTGTGCCTACAGAGACCTGCAACACATAATAGAACAAGAACAAAACTCAGGCATTTTTGCACGTATTGTACGGGAAAAACCCAAGGAAGGGAAAACTGGGGAGGAAGAAAAATTTAGATACATGAGTTTTAGGTACATACACTTACGATCTGGAAGAAAGTCTTGCTTTCAGATCATCAGCAACAGCATCAATGAACTCTTCAGTGTTGAGGTACTTGTCCCTGCTTAGCCTGTGAAGATAGATATCAGATCAGTACTTCCTCTAGCTGCTTAGCCTGTGTAGAAAAGACATAAAATAGAAGAATAGCTGCTTACTTGGATCCATGAAGGATGAGGGCAAGGTCCTTAGTCATTTTTCCAGCCTCAACAACACCAATACATGCAGCCTCTAGCTTCTCAGTGAAGTCCAGTAGCTTAGGGTTGCTGTCCAACTTTGCCCTGTAATCCAAGAAACCACGATTTTCCATCAACTCAAATAAAATTATGCAAGAAGTGGAAGGAAGAGAAATGAAGAGAAATGTACCTGTGTGCAAGTCCTCGTGTCCAAGCAAAGATTGAGGCAATGCTGTTTGTGCTAGTTTCACCTCCTTTCTGGTGAACTCTGAAGTGTCGTGTAACAGTTCCGTGAGCTGCCTCAGACTCTATGGTCTTGCCATCAGGGCATACCTATAAGAATATATATTTGTGAGCAAAACAAGGACAACCCCATACTCACAAGAATAAAATATACATCTAGACTCAACAATCTGTTAGCACAAACTTCTACGAGGGCAGTCAATTTTCTATCATAATTCATAACTGAATGAAGCCAAGAGCCAACAAAGTACATGAAATAAAATATACAATGAACATACCAGGACTGAGGTCATCAAACCAAGAGATCCAAACCCTGGAAAAGTGAAAAGGAGATAGCATGAGTTAGCCATTTATCACACTAAAATGAAGTCTCTAGACGTGAACTAAGACACTTAGATCTCATACCTTGAGCTAGAAAATCACTCTGAACATCACCATCATAGTTCTTGCAAGCCCATACATAACCTCCTTCACTCTTAAGAGCGTAAGCAACCATATCATCAATCAGACGGTGCTCGTACCTGAGGGATTGATTACACAAATGAATAATAACTTAATTAATGATATCTCCAAGACATGTAACAAGTAGTAGCATCAAATTGTTCAAAGATATCAGCTTACCAAATTCCTGCAGCGTCGTACTTTGATTTCCAGTTAGCCTCGTATACTTCTTGGAATATGTCCTTGAACCTTCAAGGTGGAAAACATGGGAAGACACTTAAAAAATGATTTGCAATTTCAGAATTGCAGAATAGCAATAATACAGGTATAAAAAATAAAAGCAGGTTATATAATAATACAACAGTTCATTGCACAACTGAAGTAGTGGCATACCTTCCATCATATTTCTTCAGAATAGTATTCTTTGTGCTAAGGTAAAGCGGCCATTTCTTCTCATAAGCAGTAGTCATTGAGGCCTCAGCAAAAGCACGAATAGACTGATTTTACAAATAATCAAAACGAAATATGGCCAAGTCAGTCGAAAGAAGTTCCAGCATGAATTTGGGATAGGAGTTATAATCACGTAAACAGACCTCATCAGTGTTGTACATGGCCAAAGCCACTCCACCAGCACCAGTGAAGTTATAAACTTCAAGTTCCGTCTTTTCATCAGATCCTTCTGGTACTGCAATTCACAGGATATTAGGGAGAGGGAAACATATAAACAAAGTAGGATATATACAGCTACTTGCTTCAAATAAAGTACCAAAATACACAGGGTAAACAACAGATAGTGATTTCTTACCAAAAACCAATTTAAGTTTTCCTGCTCCTTTAATAACAGAGTCTGTGGCTTTGTATTGGTCTCCAAACGCATGTCTTCCGATGCAAATTGGCTTAGTCCAGCCTAACAGAAAAAATTATCAATACAAGAACAATTTGTACACAACTCTTCACAATCTCAGCATAAGAAAGTTTCAATTACCTGGAACAAGTCTGGGAACATTTTTGCACATGATTGGCTCTCTAAAGACAGTACCTGAAGCAAAACAAATTGTCAAGCACGTTAAAATTTATTAAAATATTTAGAAACCAGAGTTTAGATCACTCACCATTCAAAATGTTTCTAATGGTTCCATTAGGACTCCTCCACATGCTCTTCAAGCCAAACTCCTCCATACGAGCTTCATCTGTGACGATAGAAGACATCACAGAATTTTAGTTTGAGATCAGAATTTTAGTCTGCAAAATATGGCTTCTATACAAATTAGGTTTACTCATACCAGGTGTGATGGTAGCACACTTGATGGCCACATTGTACCTGCAATCAAAGAATATGAATTACATGATGAAATCCAAAGAGCACATAACCCACAATAAAGTCCAAGAAATAGAATAAATGAATGCAATGCCATACTTCAAAGTAGCCTCTGCACTCTCAACAGTTACTTTGTCATCAGTTGCATCACGGTGAGGAAGGCCAAGATCAAAGTATTTAATATCCAACTCCACGAAAGGGAAAATGAGCTACAAAAAAAAAAAAAAAAAAAAGTTCTCGTATCATACCAACCTTTACAATACTAATGTACATCAACATTACAACTAGGCCCACTCACCTTGTCCTTGATGTATTTCCATATGACTCTGGTCATTTCATCCCCTGCATCATCCAAAAAGACATTCAGACAATCAATCAAAGCCGAAAAACAACTGTACATGAGATGTAAATAAGAAAAAAGGCATATCTGTATGGAGACAGCTAACAACCATGGTCAAAGAATATATTTTTCAAGGAGAACCAAATCAACACTCTAATTAATAATCAATCTAATCGAAACACCTGGGAACACTCTGTAACTACTGAACATCAAAAAAACATAGAATTAAAGGGGAAAAAAACAAAAAAAAAAACAAGGGACGCTCAATGCTAATGAAAAGGACCAAAATGAGATTAAAAGCCAAATTATCCCGATGGCCCACGAAAGAAGACCACCCGGAAATTGTCCCCATCACTGGACACAACTTAGACCACAAAGATCAAACATTTCGATTGAATAAAATCTAACAACAATCCTGATCACCTAAACACCTACTGAACGAGTGAACGATATGCAATCACAAACAGATCAAACAAAATCAAAGAAACAAAAACAAAAACAAAAAAGAGAAAGGGAGAAGATCTAACCGTCCATCTCGACGATGGGGCTGGAAACCTTGATCTTCTCGAACGCCATGGTAACAATAAGGAGCTCGACGATGGTTTTTTTTTTGCAGAGATTGATAGAAATCTCCGCCGGCGATGAGCAGAGTGATTTGCAGTGGGAGTTAATGGGATGGAGTTGGTATGATTGGGTGGCCAAATCGTTTTAAGTAATGGGTGAGTTGGTCAAAGCTGCGACACTTCAATTGCAATATTTTAATACATTTCCACCTAATATCCGATTGGATCGGAGAATCAATTATTTGTTTCATGGATATTGTAGGAAAATTGCCATAATATTGATTAGTTTATGTACGAAATACATTATTGGCCGGTTTTGTTATCTATTTTCCACGTAACCAAGGAGAAATTTAAGCTATCGAGATGAATTTGAGAAGGACCACAATCACTACATTCCATTTATTGAGAAATTGTGATTGTATTGTCAAAAAAAAGAATAAAAAGAAATTGTAATTGTAATTGTCTTCTCTTTCTAGTCCTTTTCTGGATTGAATTGTGTATACCTTAAAAGTTAAAACATCCACAATTTTCTTGTATTTGAAAACTCTTCTCTTATATTTTTGAGAAGATCTTGGGTGAGACCTGTCCTTGTGGAGACCAAGGGCCAGTTTGTAATTTATATAATCTCGGTGCCACAGTATAAGACAAGCTAAACATTAGGGTCTGAAATACAAATAATAAAACTTAAAAGAACAGAAAAGTTGCCCATTTCTTCTCCGGCGGCCCCAAACCCAGATCCTCCGGCCCCAAAATCAATTTCTGGTGAACAATTCGATTCCTCCGGCTTCTAGGCTTCTTCGTCACCAAACCCAAATTCGATCCCAAGCTTCTCCCAAGCTTCTCGCACATTTTCGTAATTGATCACGAACGACAACTTCATTCCCCAAATCTGCTCTGCAGAGGCGGCGCAATTTGGTTCAGGCACGAAGAAGCTCAATCAAAATGGGGCAGATTTGCATTTGTTTTTGGTATAAAAACAAAAGCTCTGCGGTGGCCGCGCAATTTCTACTATTTGTTTAAATTTTTGGGCTTGAAAAAGCTACAAGAAAAAATCAAATAGAATAAAATCAAACTCAAATGATAACTGAAAAAGATCAAGTAAATATCAAGAGATCAAACAGAATAACATTAAGATCAAGTAATAATTGAAAAAGGTCAAAGAAATAGAATTTTACAATAAAACTTAAAGAGAATTGTGGAAGAAGGTCAAGCTCAATGTGATGGAGCATTTAGTATGTTGTCTTGATATTGTAATCAAGATTTTTAAGTATGTACGGTTGTGCCTGAGTATTCTTTGAGTATTCTTTTGTTAATATATTTGGTAAAAGAATATCAATATAAATCAAAAAAACTCAAGTGTTTAAAATAAAAAATCAAAGAAAAGATAAAAAGGTCAAGTAATAAACATAAAAGATCAAAAAAATTAAAAAAATCAAACAGAAAAAGATCAAACTCAAGTTATTACTGAAAAAATCAAAGAATAGATTAAAAAAATCAAACAGAAAAAAATCAACAATCAAGTGATAACTGAAAAAAATCAAGGAAAAACTTAAAAGGATCAAACTGAAAAAACTGAGACGCTGAGCATGGGGAACAAACGAATGGGAAATAAAATCAAGCAGACTTGATATTAATTGATGAACTCGCATAGTAAATACTAATCATTTCCAAGCTTAACTAATTTACCTGAGAAAATGATGCACGACTATCAAACAAAATGAATTAATTACTGATCATGAGATCATCGGCAATCTGCATGTAGTGATTTAGACCAAATTCACTCAGAAATCCCACCAGCCCATGTCGGAATGTACTTGGAAACCACCAAGAACTACGCAATCCGGCATCGGCATCATCATTCCTCCGGCCATATCCTGCAGCGATTCTCCCGGCATCCCAAAAGCCATTTTAGCAGCCTTTGCTTTCGTGAGTGGCGGAATCCATTATTGGGATTTTTCGGAAGAATCAGTGGCAAAAGTTTTCATGAAGAATCTAGAAATGCGGAGATCGCGAGGAAGAAGATGGATTGGGATGAAATCGGGAGGAAGAAGATGGATTGGGATGAAATATACTATGTTTACATATAAGCCCCTATAATCTCGCGTGTTTTGCATACGTACCCCAAAACTTATTATAGTCCCTAGTCTCTATAGAGACAGGTCTCAAATGAGAATTTCTATATATGTTTCAACAAACTAACTTTTTGTACTTGACATCCCTTTCTTATATTTTTTTAACAAGAAATTAGATTATGGTTGAAAAATGATTTTTGAAGTAGGTAAGAATGACATGTTCTCCTAGTTTATTAATTGCTAAATTGAAATTATAAAGGAAAATACTGATGTACCCTCGACTTCTTGGTAAGTATTATATGCTCTCATTTCTTGAAAAGCTCTTATATGCCCACTCATTTGTGATTTTTTTAAAAAAATTGCAATTCTAGAGTGTTTGACCAATCGAAACCAGAAGCTTTACGACAAAAATAAATTTTTTTTAAAAAAATTACCCTTTCCAAGTCAGGTCAAATTTGGAGAACGTTTTAATTGTCTTGAGTTTTGTGGGCTGCGTCTGATTCCGTCACTCGCCCGTAAGAATTATTTTCAGGAAACCCTCCGTCTACAACCCGCCAAATTAGTGAATTGGATTTCGTTCTTGGAGGCTAGAGGCTAGAATGATGACCTTTTTATGCATTATTGCTGAGAACTCTGTTTTGCTTGCCAAATAATAAGTTCAATATTTATTTTGATATTGGACTCACTGATGGTGCGGCTACTTCTGGAGTGGTGGCTTTAGATTCATTCGCGCGGTAACAAGAAGATTTTCGCATGTCCAAGATCATATACTGGCTGAAACACTGGCGTTGGAGGAGGCTCTAAACTTGGTGCAATCTCTGGGACAACTGGACACTTGTATTGTTGGAGATGCACTTCATGTGGTGCAAATGGTTCATCAGAAGACTAAATGCCTAACTAGCTATGTTTCTGACCACGGTAGAATCATGTTTATGATGGAGCGAAGTCAGATATGGGGCTATATTGGGTCCCTAGAGATAGCAATTTTGTAGTTTATGCTCTAGCTAAATTTGCGAAGTCGAGTGAGCTCCCTGTTGGTCAACATTTGGGATGCTTTTTCTAGTTTCTTGTCATTCGATTATGGACGTTTTTCAAAACCATAAAATAAATATTTTTTGTTTTAAAAAAAGGTTAACGTTGACTTATTTTTTATAAATCGTGGCATAGATCATAGCACAAATCTGTCTCCCTTAGTTTGGTTGAGTACGCATTTTTGAATATTACTCATATTTATGTGCAATTTTTATTTGCGTGATTACTGAATCTCCTATATTACTGAATCTCCTAAATGAGTCATTTTCGGTAGGACATCGCCGACTAGAACAGCTCCCAAAAAAACGTCCCTCGCTGTATCGCTGGGGAGGCACCGGCCGGCGCACTCGCCGGTCCGGTGGTGACCTCCCCACCCCCTACTAGTTGTAGTTAGTTTTCTTAAAAACCTCACCTTTTTCCCTCGAAAAATTACAGATCTGGTCCCGTTCCATCACCGTGGCAATGATTTGGCCGGGGTACTTCGCCGGATCGGGTCACCCAGTAGATCCGGCGAACGGCGTCCCCTGCACGGCGTACAGATCCAGATCGGGTAGCAGTGCCCCACGGCGTCCCCGATGGCGCCCGAACCGAGCTCCCCTGACGCCAGATCGGGTACCCAGCGCCCCGACGGCGCTGGAGCCGAGCTTCCAGATCCAGATCGTCGGCCTTACGGCGATCTGGGCGACGACGGACCAACACCGGCGAGACGACGATGACGGCCTGCAGCTGAACGTCGAGCGGATCAGCGGTTAGCAGGTCGGCCCAAATCCGGGTCGGGTCGGCATCAGCCGGGTCGGGTCGGATCAACGGGTCGGGTCGGTTCAACCGGGTCGGTCCGATCAGGGTTTCTGGTTCTGGTCCAACTAGAGGGTGAGGTGGTTTATCCTTTTCTTTTATTGTAGTAGATTTTATGTTAAGGTCGGGAAAGTTTTGATTCTGGGTAATATCTGTGAACTTTAGTTTACCGGACGGGTACGTTTCTGTTTCGGAAACTTTAGTTGACTTCAACTCTGGTTTATACGGTGGGTAAGGAGAAATCCGAGTCAAAGTAGTAATTATACTTATTTCTGGCGATTTTCACAAATACAAACCAGAGTTGTAGACCGGGGAAGTTAGCTTTTGCAGCTTTTCTCGTGTTAGATAATATCTTTTTCAATTTTCTATACTATGTGTTATTTGCTAGCTAGTTAGACCCGAATTAGTTGGAACATGCACATGGTATTGACCTGATAGTAGGGGATATGATTTGGAACTAGTCTTTTTTGCGAAACTGTCCTGACAAACTTGGGGAGTATCCTTGCCCATTTGTTTGATACATCTCTCTTAACCCTTAATTGGCGAGAGGGAAATCCCCATGGGCTTCTGGACTAGGTAACATTTGTGCCTAGACTAGTAGACTTTGATTAGATAGTTTAGAATGCAAAGTTAAGGTGCTACGCTTGTCAGGTAGTTTCAGACAGTAGATTTGTAAGATGTATCCCCTTTTTGATGTAAGCCTTCGGGCATCACAGCCTTCGGGCACCCCAGCCTTCGGGCATCACAGCCTTCAGGCAACACACTGCTTCCAGGCGAAAGGCTAGGAATTACAGCCTTCTGGCAACACCTTGCTTCCGGGCGAAAGCCTAGGAAATTGCCTTCGGGCAACACATTGCTTCCGGGCGAAAGTCCAGGAAATTGCCTTCGGGCCACCTTGTATTTTATTTTATTTTATTTGCTTGGGTTGAGGAGCCGTCAATAATCCTCAAGATTCGCCTTCGGGCATTAAAAAAAAAGGGAATATTTAGAAAAAAATAGTCAAAGTTGACAGTGTACTAGCTTAGTTTGTGTGGTCGGCCGTGTTGATAGAGTTTATCTCTTACTGAACTGAACTGAACTGAAATAAATTTAAATATATTTATCTGAACTGAAATAAATTTAAATAAATCTAATGAACTGAAATGATCTATATAAAAGATATAGCAAACACATCCAATTGTATTTAGTTTTAAAACTTTGAGAAATATGGTTCAAGGACCCAAATAAATTTTCCTCCAGTTCTGCTGGTTTGAATTATATATATATGTATATATATATTAGCAAACACAGCCTTATATCAAGTTGAAGCAAAGAAGTCACGGCGTACTTTTAAGGCGTGGTGCTAGTCGACTGGCAGGACGACTAGTCGTTACGGCGCTTACGTTGCGGCGTTTATGGCGTTTTGTTAATATATTAAACTATAGATATATTTAGGATGTATATTTAAAAATTATACTGAAATATTTATCCTAATATTATAATTTTAAAAAAAAATTAATTTCAATGTAAATGAGAGTAAACTCGTTTCTAACATTTTGAGATATAAGATATTAAACCACAACTAATTGGTCTTTCTATTTAATAAGGTTTAAGTATGTTTTTAATTAGGTAAAATTTTAACTTTTTTAGTTCAAATATTTTAATTACTTTGCAAAATTCACCAAAACAACGTTGTTTAGATGTTTTTGTTAAAAAAGCGCCAAAAGTCACGGCGAACAATTGCGGCGATGAAAATTTTCTGCCATGACGACTAGTCGTCCATTTGGCGGGTCTTGGCGGACTCCATGACTTCCATGAGTTGAAGTTAAAAGAATAAGAATAAGGTACCCATGTAAGAGAATGTATGAAACCATTCTTTAAACCCGGAAAAATAAGTGCATATATGGAACAAGAAATTGAAATTAATTTCTGAGTAATTCTCGTATGAGGCAGTCTCACCCATGATGCAATGCCAAAAAAGGAAAAATTTAATTAATGTCACCTCATTATACATCACTACCACCTCATTATACATCGACGCCACCTCATCAGACCTCGGTGCCAGTTCATCAAACATATCACATCATCAAAAGTTCAGTGTCAGTTCATCAAACCTCACTAAAAAAAGGGTTATTTGGTCCTGCCTCATGGGTGAGGCTGCCTCACCCAAGAATTTGTCTTAATTTCTAGTGGTTTGAAAAACCATGAAGTGACACAGTTAGATAGCTATAATCTCTCTAGCTGGCCATGATTCAACTTTTTGGAAATACTTTTTATGAACAACGCCATTGAAACCCTCCGTCAAGATCACCTTATTCAGAAATATATAGCTTCATTCCATCTTCAAAAGCCTTTTTCACATCCAGATAAATGAGAACGTTAACGTCGTGACTCATACCACTTATAACTCCACAATCTGATGGCAAAGCAATCCGATTCCATATGAGACTTGGATCCAGATTCTATCGATTTCCAATTCCTTGTCTAGTTAGAAAAAAAAAATATTAATCAAGAAAAAGAGAGGTGACTCTCGATAGTTTCATATTTGGAAGAGGATTATCAATAATATACATGCATACAAAATTTTGGGTGAGACTATCTTGGGTGAGACTGTCCTATCATAAGCATATGGTAGGACGAATGATTATTCATGTGTTTATCATGTTTAATTATTTGTGTGTTTGTAAGCTTTGTTTGTATTTCTTACTTAATTAATTAATTTATATTATTTAAATAAAAAATAAGTTAGTAAACGAGGAAAACTACACTAATATGACACAAACACTTGAACTAACTACATATACATATTTACAACATTTAAATGAATTTTTTAATAAAATAATAATTATCTGTCAACCTTAGTTTACCGCCGGGTCTTTCGTTTAAAGTTTAGTTGGCTTAAATTCCTGTTTTTGTATGGTTGGTGGGGAGAAATTCTAGTCAAAGTAGTAATCTACATACATTTGGCGATACCTTTTATCCGATCAGAGGCGGAAATAGCCTTGGGCATGACAAGTACATTTGGTGATACCTTTTATCCAATCAGAGGCAGAGATAGCCTTGGGCATGGCAGGTCACGTGACCTGCCATTTTTGAAAAAAATAAAATATTTTTTATATTTATTGAATGTGTAGAATTTGATTTTACCTTCATATTTATCTTCTTCGTAAAATGTAATTTTCCAAAACTGCTCCGTACTGCCGAAATCCATCACCATGCATTTTAAATTTTGCAGAAATACATTACAAAAGTTTCTCACAAATCAGATGTTTATTAGCAACATTTGACTAACATGCACGTTTGACTAATGTTAAATATATATTCAACATTTTTGACTAATTTGCCAGGCACGCACGTACGTAATTTCGAACCATTTCAAATGTAAACTCCTTATAAATACGACGAGGAAAAGTTAAGAACTTGACAAAACATTTAAAATTAAATGCCATTCGTGCATATTTGAAAAATTAAGCCATAGAACGGAAAATGAGAAAATGCCCGAAATGGTACCCAGTTTTACGTGAAATTTATACTTTGGTACCTACTTTTTAAATTTGCACTAAGAAGGTACCCAGTTTTTCATTTATGTTCCAAAATGATACTCATGACCTGTAATAGTAGGTTTTAAATAAGTCAACTCATAGTCAAAGATTAATGGATCAATTTTTATAATATTAAATTCCAAAAAAACTTACTTGAATAAAATCCTTTTGTATTACCATAAAATATCTTGGAAAGTTAATATCTTGACTTCAAAAAAAAAAATCTAGCTATATACCCTTACATTTTGTGAACGTTTTTTCCAGGACATAAGTTTGTCATGTCAGGTTTTGCGTTATTTGGTTGCATGATCTACATTTGCCAAATATTTACTGGCACATGGGGTATTGAAAATATATATTATTTTACCGCACATATACTCTTATTTCAAATCATATGATTAAAAACATTTTAAATTGTGAAAATAACCAAAATACCCTTTAAAGGGCAGTAAAAATTGACATGTTTTAATCACATGACAAAATATAACGTGAAAATTAAAAAAACCATTATAAATGGGACTTAAAACTAGTATTTACAAATATTATGATAATATATTGTAAGGTGCAAATATTAATTTTGAAAAATATTTTATTGTACGAAAAAGAATTTAGTTGAACGAAATTTTAGGTGATTTAATTTTATTCCTTCATTTTCTTACTATTAATTGATACAAAAACCTTTGATTATGTGTTGACCCACTGAAAACCTGCTATTGCAGGTCGTGGGTATCATTTTGGAACATTAATGAAAAACTGGATACCTTTTTAGTGCAAATTTAAAAAATGGGTACCAAAGTGTGAATTTCACGTAAAATACCATTTTGAGTACTTTCTCAACGGAAAATTATAACCGATTCCTCCATGCCCAAGCTCCAAAGTGTACAAATTAAACGGTATAATTTGTGCACTGATAATAATATGTAATAATTATATGAACAATAATATACTCCATATAAATTCACACCGATCATTGTTTTTTGAGTTATCTAGTCCAGTAATTAATTAGCAAGTGCCGTACGTCCCACAAATATTGTGCGGTCTATAGTTTATGCACTTACCGTTAAATTTCATTAGTTTTTAAATTTGCTGAAGTATTGTTATTAAATTACACATTAGTATTATTAAATGATGGGGATCAATATTATTAAATAATAATACATTAGCATTGATGCCACTAATCAACATGTTTAATTAATACCCGTTGACCGTTGCATCATCCTTGGTCTATTAATTGGACCATTTTTTCACTCTGATCATCTGTCTCTCACAGAGCAATTAATTAATCTCCATTTTTAAGGTTAATCGTCGCTCTCAATTCTCCATTTTCAACGTGTTTGTATCTTTTTAAATCCCTAGTTCTTGAAGAATTGAGCCGATCTGGATTTGCAGCATTTCACTGTTTCACTGTTTCAACCATTTCACTGTTTCAGTAACCTGGAAAAAGAAAACTCAGAATTATCGAAGATGACGGTTATCTGATGATTCAGCGTGGATCTCAACATTTACCGGTAGAAGAAACTACGCCGTCCTAAAGGTTGTGGTAGCCTTGGACCTCTGCGTTTTCCTCCGGGAAGAGAACGGAATTAAGGGAAATTCCGGCCGGTTACTCGTTTTTCTAATTCTGCCGTTATATTTTTCTGAAAAAGAAAAAGAAATGTTAAACAATCAAAATAAATTCAAGTACTACATAAAAGATTTTAGAGTCATCGATCTATCTAGTAATTAACTTGCAAATTAAATTAAATGGTCGTCCCATGCACTAGTACTGCACGTGCGGTCTAGTTTACGCACTAACCCTTACTTAAAATTAATAAATACTTTATGCACGAATTAAATCCTGTTTGCTAGAGATTATGACCTCGTTTGGAGATCAACTTATACCTGTTAGTGGATTTGACTAGCGGTTAACTGTTAACTTATTCTATTAGCTGTTATGACTAGCGGTTTGACTAGATGTTTGTACATGAGTGTTTGGTAAATAACAATTTGCTAATAGTTGTTTTTTTCCGTTAAATGACTGAAATAGAAATTGGTATAATTTATTAATAATTATTTTTATATAGTGTGTATTATTTGTTTGAAGTATCAAAAAGTGTTTTTATTACTTACATATTTATTTATTTATGATATTTGTACTTTGAAATATTATTCTTTATAAAAATACCTACATGTATTTAAAATTTAATTTTTAGAGTTAAAGCACTTAAAAAAATATTTATATCAACATATCTTTAATTTGGACAATTTTAATTATATTACGTGTAAATTAAAAATATAAATTGAAAAATATTTTAAAGGATAAATTGTACGTAATACATACGCATACATGCGTTCAGATTTACAGACGAAAAAAATGATTGATTAACATGACGAATTATTAACATGTGGATTAGTTTTAAGAAATTTGATTAAAATGAAAAATAATTTAGTTATAAGGATAAAAAAGATATTCTGTAATATTTCTTTGTTTAACTTTTTGTAAACGCTGCTCTTTCTAGCGTATCAGAAATCAGAGATTTCACCAAAACAACTAATTAGAAAAAGCTCTTCACCAAACACCACAAAGAGCTGATTGACCAGTCAACTATCCATATTTATCTGAAAAAGCTAAACGTTCTTCAAAACTCTTGTCACCAAACGGGACCTATTTCTTAATGTACTGAACTCAAGTTAAAATTAATGCATTGAAAAATGGAATCAGCATGACTGAATTAACCTGAATTCCATCAAATTGCATTTTCACTGAAATGAACTGAACTGAACTGATCTGATCTATAGATAATTAAGCTTTGGCAAACATGGCCTTAGTTTTACTAGTTTTATTATTACTAGTGATTTCCCATGAATTGGCTTGCAGATTATTAATCTTGAACACTGACATGTACTCCAACAATCTACTGCCCCTATGTACCAGACCTCCAAAAACTAGAATCATCACAGTTAAAGTGGAAAAAACCAACACATGGTTTTAAAATAAGACCAATTCTTGGGTGAGGCAGTCTCACCCAAGAGGCATGACCAAATAAACACTTTGTTTGGCGAGGTTTGATGAACTGACACAAAGGTTTGATGAGGTAACATGTTTGATGAACTGACACCAAGGTTTGATGAGGTGACGTCGAGATTTGATGAGGTGGTAGTGAGATATGATGAGGCGGCAACAATGAAATTTTGTTTATTTGGTCTTGCCTCATGGATGAGGCTGGCTCATAGGAGAATTACTTTTAAATAAATGTTGGTGCTTCCTGGTCAAATGGTAAAGCTGGTATAGGCTGCATAATTAGGAATTTATGTGGATTGTTTGTGGCTGCTTCTGCGTGGTTCATTGATGCTTCCTTTCCACTGGAGGCAGAGCTTAAAGCATGGAATCCTATATGGCATATCTATAGGGATACATAGTTTTATTACTGAGTCTGATTGCCTGGTGTTAGTAAATAGAATATTTACTGAATATTAGTTAGCATAGTTAGAATATAGACTTTCTGTAATTATCTGTTATATTAGGTAATCTAGTTGTACAGACCTCTATTTATATGAATGAATACAGAAAGCTCAGATGGGCAATTCAGCCATTCAATCTTACAATCTAACAATTGGGTTAGATTACCTAATATAACAGATAATTACAGAAAGTCTATATTCTAACTATGCAAACTAATATTCAGTAAATATTCTATTTACTAACACCTGGTTGGTATTTCCATGATTTCAAATCCAATTACTGCTCACTGGAAACTTTTCAACACATCAGATGAAATAAATAAGCTTTTACATGATAACCATTTTCATCATGTTTTTAGAGAGGCTAATAGAGTTGCCGATGTTTTAGCAAAACTTTCTTTTTCCAAAACTCTATCACTTCTACATTGTCTACTCTCCCTCCAGACACCAAAGCTCTTATAGATATGGATCTTAAGAAATCCCAAACCTGAGAATAATGGATCAGAATAGATACTGCTGATTTCTTCTCTTGTGACAGGTACACTCCATGAACCCAACACTTCAATGAGGTTTTGACTAATCAGGATTATTAGGAAATGGCATATGGAGATCCAAAATGTACACATTTAAGCTCTGCTTGGTTCATGGAGCTGCTTACAAAGTTGATGCTTACAGTTGTTCCTACCAAACTGCACCACTCTGGATCTCAACTGCATATGGATTTTTCTCTTGGAGATTTAAGATTGTGAAGAAAGTAATCCATAGGCTGATTTGTGTCTCTCTGTGTCTCACTTTGATTCACTAACAAGCAAGTGAATTCCCTTTCTCCCAAGCTTAACTTCCTCCATTTCTCTACTACAGAATGAGTTATTTTCCTAACTCATTCTTTTTTATGGCATTTTTTGGCCTGTGTACAACCTTTTTAGTTCCTACAATTCTTGTAACTATACTATTGTTATTTCATTTTCTTTTAAGGCTTGGAGAAGCCAATATACACCCACACCTTAAAAATAAAAATCCCCAACGTTGAAAAGTAGCGGGGAAAAAAAGGAAAAATAAAAGCCGCCGAACCTTCTATATATATATATATGTATTCACAAACGGTTGTTTCTATTCATAATTTCACTAATTAACATGTTGGAACAGTTATTAATTTTTAGAAAGGGAGGTTTGATCCTTTGGACGTGTGGTAATATTGCTTTAAAGGGGTCCGGCCCCCGATCGATACCCTGATTCGGTCTTGTTTGTTGGAGGACCGATCTGGTGCGGCATCGTATAACCACGATGTCCTCGGGGCTGCGTATACCTTGAAATGGACCACTAGTGGAGAGCATGACATGCAAGGCACCTGTTTAAGGCAGTTCCTTGTTTTTTTGAAGAACCGCCTTAAAAGTGAGGGTCTTACGAATTCGTAAGCCCTTTCGCATGGTATGAAATGGCACATGACCAGAGAAGACGGTTCGTGTCCATTTTTAAGGCGATTATGTAAAAAGTGCCGTAGAACTCATTCTCTTACGAACTCTTAAGGGTGTTATGGGTGACTTACGAACTCTTAAGAGGATTCTGATGACATACGAACTCTTAAGAGTGTTCTGGGTGTCTTACGAACTCTTAAGACAATTCCGGTGACTTACGAATTGTTAAGAGAGTTTTGTAGATTTTTTTCACCTTCAACCCAATAAAACCCTAAACCCACTAACTTCTATATTCTAAACCTACTAGAACTCTAACCCACACTAAATTGAGTTTGAGTAATAAACATTTATTTCTTATTTGATTTTATATAGACACTAATTAAATTAAGTTTAACTAATCAAATGTCACAAATTACTTGATTTTCTTCCAACACTACCTAAAGTGAGTTATTTTAATAAAAGACCGACACTTAGGCCCTGTTTGCTAGAGCTTATCTGTAGATAAATTCAGTTCAGTTCAGTTTAGTGAAAATGTAATTTGATGAAATTCAGATTAATTCAGTCATACTGATTCCATTTTTCAATACATTAATTTTCACTTCACTTCAGTTCAATTCAATTCAGTTCAGTGCAGCAAGAAATAAGCTATAGCAAACAGGGTCTTAGTTGACGTTTTATGAATACTAATTTAGTTGGGTTTAACAAACCTGAGGTCAACCATCACTTAACTTTCTAAACAATAATTACTCTAACTTTCTATGAACACTAAGTGTAATGAGTTTAACTTCACGAAGGTTAGACCTTGATTGGCTTTCTATATTCATTAGAAACTAAACTAAGTATAAGTCAAAAAAGTTAAGTCTTACACAACTTTCTTTAGACACTAACTAAATTGATTTGAACAATCTAAGGTCAAACTTTAATTGACCTTCTAATAACAACTATATTAATTCAAAGTTGGCACTTATAAACAATATTAACCGGATTAAGTTGAACTAATGATTACTCGTACTTTATTTGACTTGCTAGAAATACTTAAAACTAAATATGGAAACTTGCATAATGTGTTCCAGAAAATAATAATAATGAAATATTTATTTAGTTCTGAAATATAATAAAAGATTAAGTTAAATAAAATATCTTCAAACAAATATGGAAACTTGCATAATGTGTTTACTAAATTAAAATTTGGTACTATTCATATTTAAGATCATTCAATATACGAATCATCAAATGGTAATATATAATTAAGGCAATTATCATGGCACAAATATGATTATACATTTAACTGTTTAGACGCAATTAAATTTCAGCCAACCATACAAACAAAATCAACTTATCTCCTCCGCATCATCTCCTCAGTCTTCACACAATCACATCTCCGCCTAACTGCTTCTTAAACCCTCGCGGCGATTCACCACTTAATTGCAGATTTTCCTCACGGTGATTCACCACTTAATTGCAGATCTTCCTCTCGAACCCTCCTCCTCGCCGCCCGTTCAGCTACTAGCCGGTGCTAATCTGAAACCCAGATGTAGATCGTAAGTTTTCCTGGTATTTGATTTTTTTGGAGTTTTCGATGATCTACTTTATCTGTTGATTGTGGATGATTCTGCTCTTCAAGTTGTCTCTTGCAGTGTTTCCGGCAAGTTCCAGAACCTGAAACACAAAAAACCCCCAATCTGAAGCTTTAACAGAGATTGAATTGGAACTGGATTGTACCTCGGCGTCGAGTATCTCGTCGGCAAAATGTAATCGGATCTCAAACGGTAAGTATAATGGTTTTTCTTCAGGAAGCGGTCTACCGACGCGGAACTAGAGGTCGACTTTCTCGGTATCGATACCCAACTTGGTGTTCTTCGCCTTGCCTCTGCCATTATAGTTGGTCTTTGCAGCTGCGGTGGGTTTGGCAGCTCAAGTGACAATTCTGATTGTATTTCTTATTTGTTTGTGTTCTTATTTGTACTTTCAGATTTGACAAGGTACCTTGATCAATATAATGGTTTCCAAATCATTGTTTCAGTGTAAATTTTGCTGCCTCTATTTATACTAGATTTTGCATCCCTTAATACGTTGGAATATGAACTTCCAATGGATTTGCTTTTGATTAAGCCAGAGCGCAGCTCCCTGATTCATCGGGGAGCTATTATTTTTCTCACTTGCAATTGTACATACTTTCTTGTGTGGGAAAAATGTTTTTACTTCCGAAACCAGTTACGAAGGCTTAAGACGGGCTGATCAACTTACGATTTCTTAAGATTTATACGAAATTAGTTACGAATTCGTAAGTCCTTTATATTTTATGGCGGTTCATGAACCGCCTTAAAACAATTTTCGATTTACGGCACAACCAGAGAAGGCGGATCTGAACCGCCTTCTCTAGTACGCTAGAACCGCCTTCTCTAGTACGCTAGAACCGCCTTCTCTAGTACGCTAGAACCGCATTCTCTAGTACGCTAGAACCGCCTTCTCTAGTACGCTAGAACCGCCTTAAATGATCATCTCCTCCACTAGTGGACGTTTGACAACGAATTGGGGCTAGTTTTCGTGGCCGTGTATTAGCGCATTCTGCATCTCTTGTATGTTGGTGATCTGCTAGAGATTGTGAAGCGTGAGTTTTCCAAGGTCTACGAGCCCAAGAGGACGGTTTACAGGGATTTTGATCACGTGTTCAGCAGCTGAAGATGGAAGCTGAGGAGCTGCCTGAGAAGAAGGCGGGGAAGCAGAAAAGTGGAGGAGCAATTGATGGGAATGATGGTGATCATAAGGATGCTAAGAAAAAATCTAGAAATCATGTAGCTGATGTTAGAGAAATCAGAATAATAACACTGAATATCTGTAGGATAGAATAAACAATATACAATGAACAAGCTGTGACCGTGGATAAAGCCACTGCCTTTGAAGCAATATTTCCCGGACTACGGTGCAATCCCAACGTGAGAATTTGCCTCCCAAGGATTCACAGAACCTTTCTAATCAGTGCACACTCAGAAAGTTGGAACTCGGTTTAAGATGCTCATAAAATATATGTAGAAAAAAGATGTTTAGAAAGTGTAATTTCCCAAATGATCTGCTGCCCTTTTATACTTGAGATAACATCATTTGGTCTAAATATAGCAATAGGTTACAACACTAATTTCTCCATTTGTTTAAAAGCTAATTGCTCTAATCATGCAAAATCAGTTTTCAAATGGTTTTATGACAACTGATTTCAAGGGAGTGAAATCCTCAAAACATTTCAATCAAAAGTCAAGGAATTAAAACCTCATAATGTCTTCAAATCTCTAATGATAGAAAACTAATTAAATGGGAGTTTCAAAACAGACCTGGAGGAATTAGGAGCATTTGCATTTTACCAACAATCCCCCACAAAATGCAAAGGCTCACGTATGCTTGAAATTGAGCAGAATAAGAGAGATTTAACGCTTAAGTGTGAAGTATCTTGCTATTGAACTTACACATAGTGAGTTTAGATCTTTTCAGTCATTTAACGAATGAATGAATCTTGAACTCGCAAATTCAGAAAATGATCTATAAACACACATTAAACCTCAAAGAAAATAAAACAAGTTCCGCTATAAGTTTCAACCTGAATGGCTATAGTTTCCTTGGGATGCTCATGAGTGCTCTAGAATGACTGCCCTTAGAAGTCTTTCATAGCCTTGTCAACCCTTCACACTCACGTAGGTAACTTCATCAAATCTATCACATAGATCGATCACCCACAGTTAGGTTATGAAGTCATTAAGAACATTTATAATGTTCAACCTCACGAATATAAAATAACGGTGAATCCCACAAGTCTTTCTCACAGACTAATATCGATCACTTGGATTCATTAAGAGCTATTTGCTCATCCTTGTGTATGTAGTATGTCATAGGAATGGTTGAATGTACACATATGAGTCTTTTCATGGTTTCATTTGACCTTGTGTCAATGCAAACGCATGACAGGTTTCCACCAAGAATTCCTCATCTAATAGGGCTTTAATTCCATTCCCCTCGACGAGTCAAGAACAAATTTTCTGCATAGTCCTTTCGTAAATGGATCTGCTATGTTTCTCTCAGATCTGACAAATTCCATTGTGATTACTACACTTTCTATCAAGTTTCTTACTGCCTCATGCCTGATGTGTATATGTCTCTTCTTACCATTGTATGACTGGTTTTGAGCTACAAATAAAGCAGCCTGAGAATAACACTTCAGAGAAACCGGTGGAGTCGGTCTTTCCCATAGAGGAATATTAGCCAATAATGATCTCAACCACTCTACTTCTTGTCCTGCTAAGTTAAGAGCTATGAATTCAGACTCCATTGTAGAACGTGCAATACAAGTTTCCTTAGAAGACTTCCAAGATATTGAAGCACCACCCATTGTAAAAACATATCCACTGGTGGAGCTCACTTCGTCATTGTCAGTAACCCAATTAGCATCACAATATCCTTCCAAGACAGCGGGATATCCTACAAAATGAAGTCCACAGTTTACAGTGCCCTTAAGATACTTAATTAGCTTTCTAAGAGCATACCAATGCTCATTGCTTGGGTTATGAGTATACCGACTAAGTCTGCTCACAACATAGGCTATGTCAGGGCGTGTGTAGTTCATTAGAAACATTAGACTTCCAATAATTGTAGCATACTCATCTTGCGATACACTGTTTACTTTGTTTTTCTTTAGATGAATGCTCGGGTCATATGGTGTTCTTACTGGTATCACATCAAAACTGTTAAATTTCTTTAACAATTTTTCTACATAGTGAGATTGTGTTAAAGTGAAACAATTATCTTTCTTAATCACCTTGACCCCTAAAATTACATCAACATCAACTTCACCTAAATCTTTCATTTCGAATTTAGAGGACATGAACTCCTTTGTTTCGTTTATAGCATCAAGATGTGTACTAAACAACAACATATCATCTACATATAGACAGAGAATTACACATGCATTATTAAACACTTTTGTATACACACATGCATTAGACCCATTTACAACAAATCCAAAACTAATGATAGTTTTATGAAATTTTTCATACCATTGTTTAGGGGCTTGTTTCAGTCCATACAAAGATTTTTTTAATCTACACACTTTGTGCTCTTGGCCAGGAGCAACACACACCCCGGTGGTTGTTCCATATAAATTTCTTCTTCTAGTTCTCCATTTAAAAAAGCAGTTTTAACGTCCATTTGATGTACTGTCATTTTATGAATGGAGGCTAGTGCAAAAAGTGCTCGAATGGTGGCTATCTTAGTTACAGGTGAGTAGGTGTAAAAGTAATCTACCCCAAACTTCTGTGTAAACCCCTTAATCACCAGTCTTGCCTTAAACCGTTCTACGGTTCCATCAATTCTAAGAATTCTTTGAATATCCATTTACTCCCTATGGCCTTAAAACCTTTAGGTAAATTTACCAGATCCCATGTGTGATTAGATTTTATAGATTCAAATTCACTATTCATTGCATCTTTCCAAAAATTAGCATCAATTGAGCTCATAGCCTCTTTATAGGTTTTAGGGTCTTCTTCTAATAAGTGAAGGCTGACCACAAATTCGTTTACATCATCTATATCAATTATCTCAGTCAAGAAAGAAGTAATATAATCTGGTCCAAAACTAGTTTCAGTCATACGTCTCTTACTTTTTCTTAATTCATTAGTAGATGTAGTAATTTCGGGTTACGACAAACAATCAGATACTAGCATCTTATCACAAGTAACATTGCGCTTTTCAATTAAAAGAAACACATTCTCAAAAAATTCAGCATCTCGGTATTCACGTATAGAGCGATCATTCAAATTCATAAATCTATATGCAACGAAGGAGATATAATATTTTTTCCCACCTCTACTTTCAGTGTTTTTAAAATCAGCCAAGTCACTGTGAACTAACTCTAATAATTCCGTTTTTCTTTCCGCTACAGATTTAAACGGTTTTTTTTAGAAAACTTAGATTCTACACAAAATTTTCATTTATCGTTTTTGTTTGCTTCAATTATATTAGGTAGTAGGCTTCTCATTCTCATAAGTTTTTAGTGAATTTGAGTTCATGTGACCTAACCTAGCATGCCACAAGTTAAAGGATTCAACGATATAAGCAGAAGTAGATGCTTCATTTATAGCAACAGTTTCAACAACAAAGAGCCTCCCAGATATATAGCCATTTCCCACAAAATTCCCATTCTTAGTGATAACGAGCTTATCAGCTTCGATCACAAGCTTAAGGCCTACTTTATTTAAAAGACCAGCAGAAATTAGATTCCTACGCAGAGAAGGCACATAAAGAACATTGGCAAGTGACAAAGTTTTTCCAACTGTAAGTTTTAGAAAAACCCGCCTTTTGCCAAGCACGGGAGCACTGCCTGAATTCCCCATATATAATTGTTCACCATCAGAGACCTCTTCCATATAAGAAAACATCTTCTTGTTAGCACAGAAGTGTTCCAGAGACTATGATCCACTCGGTCTTGTTTTCGACCAAGTTGACTTCCGACACCATGGCAACAATGATTTCAGTGTCTTCTTCGGTGAGGTTGACCTGTGCTTTTCCATCTTGATTGGTTTTATTAATCTCGTTTGGAGCATCCTTCCGTTGTTAACATTGAAAAGCTCTATGCCCAATTTTTCCACACACAAAGCATCCTCCATTGGCCTTTTTCTGGACTTGTCCAGATGTTTGAAGTTTGATTTCTTGTTTGGTCCAGACAGTCTTTTGTTGTTGCCATTGAACCTGTCAAAGTTTGGATTTGGGGACTCCACAAGGTTAGCTTTAACTGAATCTGAAGGTGAATAAATATCCTTATCTTTGAGGCGATTTGCTTCTTCAATTTTCATATGCCCAATAAGCTCTTCCAAAGTCATGTCACGTTTTTTGTGCTTCAAATGGATGCGATAGTTTGACCATGAGTCTGGAAGCTTTTTTATCAGCACATTAGCTCGCAGGACCTCACACATCTTCATTCCTTCAGCCACGGCATCAGCCGTGGGGTTTTCATACACATGAACCTGGTCCATTATCGGTTTGTCATCCACCATTTTGAATTTCAGCCAATTACCAACTGCATACTTCTTCTTTCCAGCATCGTCGGTGCCATACTTTTTAGCCATCGTTTCCCAGATAAACTTTGCGGACTTATTCGCAATGAATAAATCAAAGATGGGATTTGTCATATGGCTAAGAATATGACCCCTTGCTGTCTTGTTGTCCTTTTCGTATTTGTCCACCTTTGTTGCAAGGTCCTCCTTTTGTGCAACAGTTTCCTTTGTAGGAGCAGTGGCGGTGTCAGTCGAAGGAAGTTTTGGGGCATCAACCAACAGCACGTAATCGACCTCCAATTGTTCCAGAAAGATCAAGAGATTTTACGCCCAACGCTTATAGTTTGCTCCATCAAGAGGTTCTAGCTTTGTGAGATCAGGGAGGAACTTGTTGATTGAGGCCATGTATTCAGTGTTCAAAGATATCGCTTCAAGATTGTTAGAGAAATCAGAATAATAACACTGAATATCTGTAGGATAGAATAAACAATATACAATGAACAAGAGTTTAAAAACCATGAGAAAAAACAATCTGTGACCGTGGATAAAGCCACTACCTTTGAAGCAATATTTCCCAGACTACGGTGCAATCCCAACGTGAGAATTTGCCTCCCAAGGATTCACAGAACCTTTCTAATCAGTGCACACTAATCAAAAAGTTGGAACTCGGTTTAAGATGCTCATAAAATATATGTAGAAAAGATGTTTTGAAAGTGTAATTTCCCATATGATCTGCTGCCCTTTTATACTCGAGATGACATCATTTGGTCTAAATATAGCAATACGTTACAGGACTAATAACTTTTACTCACCACGTTATTCACACGCACATCAGCCAATTCCAAAATTTGACTAAAGATTTTTATTATGGCAAATTCTCATTTGAGACGGTCTCAAATGAGACCAAAAATTATATGAGACTGCTATTGATTGAATTTGTCGTTGGTGAGGTTTAAACCTGCCAATTTCCTTGATTGAATTTGTCGTTGGTGAAATTGACCAAGGAAATGATCAAGAAAATTGACCGAAAAATCAAGCAAATTGAACGAAAGATCAAATTAACTGAAAAATCAAGGCAAAACAAAAATACTCAAGGACATTGATTGAAAGATCAAACAAACTGACTAAAAGATCAAGCAGAAACAGTAAATGCTCATTCCCTTGCTCTTGGTCTCCACAAGGACACCTGTTTACTAGAGCTTATTTCTTGATGTACTGAACTGAACTGAACTGAAAATTGATGTATTGAAAAATGAAATCAACATGACTGAATTAACCTGAATTTCATCAAATTGCATTTTCACTGAACTGAACTGAACTGAATTGAACTGAATTGAACTGAACTGAACTGAACTGAACTGATCTACAGATAAGCTCTGGTAAACAGGGCCTTTCTCTTCTATTAATTTTAATCGTCAATAATTAAAAATATTTCCTTATATAAGGTTCCAATAATCAAAATTTTCCTTATATAAGCACCAAAGAATGAAAAGCTTAATCTAAAATAGCAAAGGATATAACAATAAATATAAATATTAAAGCACCGTACGTATCTAAAATCCATAAATCCACAAAATATAAACGAAAGTACCCTTGGTTTCGCTGAATTTGTAACCCCTACTTGATTCTCCCGCAGAGCCCCCATTGATAGGTACCATTACGTTTCTTATTTCTCCCGTCTCGTCTTCGTGTCTTCAAATTTGAAGTGTTCATATATAATCGCCAAAAATATTTGAGGGTTTTTCGATTCGGCGGAGTTAAATTTAGGTTTGAAATATTGTTTTATCAGAGATTGAATTTCTGGAATTATGATCAAATTGCGTCGTATTGGTATTGTGATTCATATTATGCTTATCGGTTTGCTGTTGTTTGAATCTTATGAAAACCCTTGTAACTTTGGATTTTTAGGTTTTAACTAGTATGGATTTCGTAAAGTGCCTTGAAACGGATATTGTGCTGAATATCTTCAACTGTTTGGTTGATCCAGCTGATCTAGTAATAGCCAGCAAGGTATCGCGCGATTGGCTCGATTTTGGTGAGCTATCTATGAACTAATTACATTTTTTTTTCGTTATTAATCTTCTGAGAAGATCGCAAATTTTAAAATAGTGACTTTTTTTTTTTTGAAAACAAATGCAGTTATTAGCAACGAGCTTTGTAAGCAGCTATGTTTAAGACAGTTTCCTCAAGTAGCCAATGTTGCGGATGTTCATGTAACTGTTCATGTTAAGAAAAAAAGAAAATTCCCCGATGAATCTGAAGTGGAAAGAAAAAGAAATCATCATAGGGTTTATGGTGCTCTGCTGCACACTCTTCAGCTGGCGAAATTCTCCCGGGTCGGCGACTGTGTAAAAGACAAAGTCGGTGCTTACAATTATCCTGATGAAGGGGGGAAATATCCTAATGAGATTCCTGAGAAACTCATCTTCAAGCTCGAATATGACACATGTCTTGTTACCGAGATTGACATTTCGCCCTATCGAGGTATAATTAACCTAAGTTTCTCTACATTCTGTCTGAATCGATGATATTATTAGCATTAATGCTGAAGTTGTCAATTCATGTTGCAGTCAATTTCCAGGAGAAGTTGGAGGAAGAAGATTATTCTGCCAAGTCAGTGAGATTCCGAATGGGATTTCGCAGATCTGCTACAACAAAGAAAAATAATACAGACCTCGACCAATTCATTTGGACATACACCTCACCCGAGTTTCCAATAACTAAAGCATGCAAAACACTTTCTCGGGTATATCTGCAGTTTTTTTGTCAATATTTTAGCTATTCCTAAACTCAAGAATCCTTTTGAAAAATCACTTCACCATACGAACAGGGCTCCGGGCAGCAGTTCGAGCTTCCAGAACCTGTTATTTGCACTGGCGGCTTTGTAATGGTTGAGCTGCTGGGACGGGTCCAGATCGATCGTGAACGTAGTAATCCGTACTACATACAGTGAGTCTATATATTTATGATTATATATACTTTTTTTTTTTTTTTTTTGCTTGAACGATATGTTGTGGTTACATTGTTCCAATAATCTCAATGCAGAATTGTGAATGTTAGTGTTTTGGGGAGAAATCTGTCGTCGGCGTTTAAGGCCGAGGTGAAAGACAGTTGTGGAAAGTTTGTTTTGAAGTACGACAGTGGTAGACTTAACCGGACCCTTGATTGGGAGCCACCGGAGAAAAGGGACGGTGGTAGAAGTGGTCGGACGAAACAGACGGCAAGGAAATCAACTTGCGCGTGTGGGTGTACAGATGATATTGAACACGAGTGACATGTTTGGATTATATTTTCAATTGCTATATTTCTTCATGTTCTTTATGATCTGTTATTCTCTCCTTTTGCTAGTTTTTCTTTCTATTCGACATATTAAAGGTTGTTTTGATGTTGTTGTTTTGTAATTTTTTCCCTATGCTGAAATTATCATCGAGCGTGATGAAATCCCAGCAAATTGATATTGCTCAATTGTTTTCTTGCTAATATAATTAGAAAATATACATGGCAGACCATCTCTTGTAGCTTTGTATGATAAACATTTTTTATCAAAACATTTTGAAACAATTTGTCCCATTTATACATGTATCATCGACAATTACCAAAAATGGTTCTACTCATTATATCCGGTTTTGGACATTTTTTTATTGGAAATTAGCGGTGTCCACGCTAATTTAATCGGGAGTTGATGGATATTTTTATAGAGTTGACTCATTTTTTATTTTAGAGAAAATTTGCAACAACCCGTTTAAACGATTTTCTATTGACCCGTTTATAACCCAACCCCTTTAAGATCCCTCTGAATGATTTTCAACCCAATAGATTTAGTGGGTTTTACCCGACCCTTTTAAAACCCAACCCGCTTAGGATCCGTTTTTAAATTATTTTAAACGAATTAAACCCGTTTATTAAAATTACCCTTTTTTTTTTACCTGTTTAAGAACCGCCCAACCCGTTTTTCGGGCCTAAGAACATCAATCAATTTCATCGGCAGCATAAGAAAATTGATGATTGATGCTGTCAACTGAACATTTAATTCAAAAGTCACAAAACAACAATAAAACATACAGGCAAATTAAAACATATATATCAGTAATTTTAAATCGTGCATTTTTCATCCAAATTACATAATCGTGCATGCATATGTCATATGGAATCGTGCAATTTTATCCAAATTACATAATCATGAATGCATGATGTACAATTACATGTGCATACAAAATCATGCATTCATGAAAAAACCCCAAAAGATCAACGGACAACGTGTAAACATGAAATCTTGGATCCGAAAGAAACTAATTATGACCATATATAAGATGATTTAGCTTTTTAATGTTGTTGATCTCTATATCTCATCCTTTTGGTAAGATTTCCACCGTTTTGTTGAATCCTTTGACTAGAGAAAGTGTTGATTTCCACCGTTTACAGTGTTAGAAGTAAAACTTGGAGGGAAATTGCGAGATTTCCTCATAATTTTTTTATAAATTAATGGCGTATTTGTGAATGGACATATATATATATATATATATGTATGTATGACATACAAAGATTAAAAAAATCTTAAGATCATCAATTGAGGGAGCTGTTATTGTTCTTGATATTTAAAAATATATAAGTTAATTTTAAGACTTTTTCTTAGATGTGTATTTGATTTTCTGCTTTTAATATCAAGTGCACTTTTCGTGCAATTAGGCTTCACTATTAGTTCATAATTATTTACATCCAAGTGCACGTGATTTGCATTTTCATTATTTAATATAATCTTGTGCACTTTTTTAATTCCTTGAAATATCCTTCAACAAATGAGATATCTCAAAAATGCGACTTTATAGTGAAATTAAACAAGAATCACACAATCCATTGGGAGGGGACAATGTAATACAAAATCATACTCAATTAAGAGTAAGTCACCTAATCAGTGCTTCTGGGGAATGGAGAATGCCGTTGATCAGGGTTTTGTTCCCACCACACATAATTCCTCATATACATACAATTCATATCTCTAGCATCAGAGAGAAAAAGATAAGGCTATATGGTCCATGAATAACAATGGCAATTATATGGTGAAAAAGGGATATCATTTTGCAACTAAAGATATTGGATGTCAGGACCTGAGAGGGAGGAAACTGTGGGAAAAAATTTGGAACTTGAAGGTGTCATACAAGATAATAATTCTGCTCTGGAGATTGATAGAAAAAGCATCACATATTGCGGTAAATTTAGCAAGAAGGAAGATTATAACATTGAGGTATGCCAAAGATGCTCTTCAAGCATTGAAAATGAAGCACTATTTATTAACTGCTCGGAATCAAGAATCCTATGGAGAAAAGCTGGGATTTTACCCCAGTAGTGAATGTAAATTTTGGAGATTGGCTTCAAGAATGGATGGATGGATTCACATCAGAGAAATGCTATACAAATCTTTGTTTGTGATGTGGAAAATTTGGGCACAGAGATGTAAGCTGGCGATGGAGGGAATTTATTAAATTATATGGATCTCAGGCTTCCATCCTAAAACCAATTGGCAATAGGTGGTGTCACCTTTGATCCTTATGTATTAGTTATTAGGCTCGTACGCTACCGATGTGGGATATCTTAACACGCCCCCTCACGTGCAAACGTGGAAATAGTCCACAACCCATATCGGGTCATATTAAGGCCAAAGTAATGGGGCACTCCACCGGTTTTAAGGGAGGATAATACTCCACCGGTTAAATTAAAGGAGATACCACCGGCCCATAGGGGATCCACACACCGGCCCAGTTAACCCATTAGGGCCCAGGTCCAAATTGAACCCGCACTGATACCATATTAAATTATATGGATCTCAGGCTTCCATCCTAAAACCAATTGGCAATAGGTGGTGTCACCTTTGATCCTTATGTATTAGTTATTAGGCTCGTACGCTACCGATGTGGGATATCTTAACATAATTCAATTAGATCCAGAAGGGGGTTATTTAGTTGCAGAACAAAAGTTCAAAATGAATCAAAATCTGCAAAAAAAAAAAAAAAAAAAAAATCAGGGAACAGTCACAATTCCCAAAATCTTTTGTTGCAGAGGAATCGTCCCTAGAGTATTCAAGGTCTTCAACTAGAAGGGGGCAAATTGGTGCAAGAGCGTGGTCTATCACCAGGTTGCTCAACACCGCCATGTACAAACATCAGGCTTAGACTTCTTTACTTGTGTTTCTCCTCTTCAGGCTGAAGTTATGACCTATTGGAGAGCAATCAAAGCAGCGTGTCAGGTACAATCCCAAAATATTCGTCTGCTTACTGATTCATCTATCATGGTTGTAGCACTCAACCATCCGGATGATGCGCCTTGGGAGATCAAAGATTTGATCGAAGAAATAGTTAGCGTCCTAGCTACGTCTTTTCTTTATTTTGTAGTTTTTTTTTAAGTTAATCGTTATGTGGCTCTAGGCCTAGGGTGTGCTATGTGTAACTTGTCTTAAATTAATAATAGTGTTGCTTTCAAAAAAATAAAACAAGAATCACACACTTACTTACCTTCAAATACTTACTCATCAAAGATAATGGTGCAAATTACAAAATTTATGCATTTCAAAGAGAAAACTCAACTAACTTAAGTACAAGGAATCATAGAGCAATGCATTATTCCAGCTATAACATATAAAGAAAAGCTAGCAATAACACAGGTTTTTGAAACCTGTGAAGCTCAGTATATAGACAACTCAAATCAGGAAATAAGTCTTAAAATTTCATTAACATAACACAAAGCTATCATCAGTGCAAATATCATTCGCCACAACATCTATTAGAGTCCAAGTATTCAAAAAACTATCTGTTTCCTGCTAAATAACCTCCAAAAAATACAATCAAAATAAATGAAATACAAATTGAAATCACCAATTGAAATCACAAAAATCTAATCAATTCCGAATAACTTCAATACTTCAGTTCCAAATCTAATCTAAAACAAAATTAGAAATACTATAATTATTAATTTACCTCAAAACCAAAATTACTCGACATAGATGGCGACTAGGTAGCCGTTGGAACTGAGACAGAGATGGCGACGGGAGGCAAGGAAGGCCGAATTGGGCCGTTGGGTGGCATGGGGCAGCGTTGAATCTCAGGCGATTAGGCCGCGAGACGCAAAGGGTCGGGGATGAGCGGCTGATTGAGGGTTTTGGTCAGTGATTGGGGGTAATGTTATGGTAGAGGGCGAATGTTGGTGTTTTTGTGAAACACAGTATTTAAGTATATTTGGATTTGAGTATTGTGAGCTGGGGACGTTAGAACAAGGTCGGTGGTGCGGGGTGCACACTTGTATAAACTGTTCTACGAGTTTACTGTTTAATACATTGTACGTAACATTATGTCTTTTAGACAGTCACCTGTGGTTTTGTATCTCTTGAATTTTGCACATGTTTATTGTGCATGAAGGAGATAAGAAAATAACGACGCGTGTTTGGTATACGTGTATGTTAGCATGGTGAGATGTAACGATGTATCGTTACAAATGTGGTTACTGCAGTTTTCTTTGTGGTTACTGCAGTTAATCGTACGTTTTGTATTGTAACGTTTCACTTTTCTCCTATAAAATGGATACGAAAAGAAACACAGAAACATACATTATTTTTCACCACAGTGAAGATCATTTATGATTTTCTGTATCAATCCATAAACTCAAATACTCAGAAGTTTTCTTCTTGTTCGAAGCCTAGAACAAGAAGGTTCGATTGTTTTATCTCTTTAGGGATTTCGTGTAACCCAGGCTTTGATAGGGTCGAAATACTCTTTAAGGAAAGCGTTTACGTGACTCATATCGACTATCCAGATTATCACAATTGGACCCATTTTCCCCAACAGCGAATGGGATGGATAGATGCTAGAGATGGTCGGTGGAGTTGGTCATAGGGAATGATCGGTTAAGGGTATCAGTGAGGGTTTTGGTCGGCAGAGATGGAGAGATGATGCGAAAGAGATTGTGGATGCGAAGGGTGTTGGTGAGTGGCTAATATTAATGATATTTTATTCTGTATATGCATTTATAATATGTGCATTCGATTGCGGTTTTGGTAGGGGTCCAGTCATCGTAACCGTAACCGATCGAGCTTCAGGCATTGCAACCGGGTTCGGTTAATTATGGTTACGAAATCAGAAACCATAATAACCATCCTTGATACTCGTTAAAGCGATTTCCGATGCTGAAACCTACCATGCTACCAGGTTCTGATGTCGGATGTCGGATTTTCAGAACCACTATGAAATGGTGTCGGGAATGCACCAATCTCGGAAAAACACAAACTAGTGGAACACAAACCTAAACAGTTCCGTTTATAAAATGTACGTAAAAGTAGTTGAATTTGGGCTAACTCAATAACTCGATCTAGTTTACAACTGTCGCAATATCATCCATTAGCCACCACCAAATAGGCCCAAGGTAGTGGATCTTCATTGCTTGAATTTGAGTTTGTCACTTTGTTTTTGCCAATTTTCTCCAATTTCTTCAAAAGATCAAAGAATGTTGAACAAATTCATCATTATCGACCTGATCAATTAATACATATGTATATATATATATATACGTGATTTTAATGAGGAAATTGATGCTGGATGCAGTAATTATTCATTCTCATGCTCTCAATTTGAAGAAATATGTTAATTCAAAAGTCACAAAAGAACAAAAACATTCAGTCTAATTAAAACCCTATTAATGGATCAACATGTTCTACCTATCAAATTTAAACCAAGTAAATAAACAATATCAGGGAGCATAAACCGGAAAAGGCAACATTTCAATATGCATGTAATTTTATGCCCGGGGTAAATTATTTTTGTCATAAACTAAATTGCGAGTTCGATTTTAAAGTGCGGATTAATTATTATGTTTCGATCATCAATTTCATTCGAATTATTCTACATATATAAATTCTAAAGTCCAATCAATATGCAAGTTCTTTAATTATGTTCATGCACGTATACTACGTACGTACGCACGTTGGTCCAGAACTTAGAAAATTAATTTAAATATTGGTTTCGTTTAATGTTTACGAACTGCGCACGTTTCTCCTGAAATTTAATCTTGGGCTGAATTTAGAACTCAATTAGAAAATTAATTAAAATGAATTTGTTTAATTCTCTAACTACGTACGCACGTTCTTCGCACTCACTTTTTTTTTGTTTATTTTTTTGTGTTTAGCTAAGCATGTTGAACATATATATGAAAGGCAAAGGCACGTGTGATGTGTCTATTATTATAATAATAAACCTCATAAATTAAAACACCATCTAAATAATTAAGGTAAAATGTTATATCAAAAGCTTCATATTAACTAAGGTGCAAAAAAGGTTCTTCTTTAATTTTTGTCGATTTCAGTTGCAGTAACAGAATTCTATATGTCACGACAATGATCATGAGCTTGTGTTTGAAACATCATGTACTAATTATTCCCTTTTTCAGGTTTATTGTTTCAATTTCTTGAACTTAATTAGGGCTGAGTTTAAATCTTCATTACAATATTAATTGAAATGAGCCTCATTCTTACGCACGTTTTTAGAACTACACACGTTTTTCGCACTCAGACGCCATGCACAGGGGCATCCACGTTTCAATTGTTACCCCTTTATGCACGAATCTTTTACGCATGAATCTTAAAGTTAAATTAGCGTACGCACAAATCACTTACAGCTAAATTATTTTCTTTTGATAATCCAGATCAGTACGATGCTGCTAATATTGATCATATCAGAAAGATCAAAACATGAATCAGCAAAACCTGTGATGTTGGTTCTAACCCGATTGATGTTTCATAGAGTATATATATATCCACCGTCACATAACAAGGCTTTGCATCTAGGGCAAATATATCCACCGTCAACGTCCTTAACTTCTCCGTGATACGAACACAATGACATAACACCGTCACGGCCCTTTTAGGGAATCCCATCTCGCACTGCCAGGAAGAAAATCCATTCCAGCGCTTCCATTTCAGCGGTTATAGCCGTTAACCGCTGAAATGTAAAAAAACCCACCGCTGAAACAGATATTTCAGCGGTTTGTTACTGTTTATGTAATGAAAAGTCAGACTATTTCTCCTGCTATTTAACGGCACAATTAAAAAAGTATTATCTATTTCAGCGGTTATATGAAAGACCGCTGAAACGCTCTAAAAATAACTATTCAAGTGTGGAATATGTTGACTGGGCCAAGAAATCATATCGGGTTTGCGTATGGGCTGAAATGTAATATATACAGTAAAAACCATCGTGACGGCCCAACAGACCGTTGCAGCGGTTTGACTTCAATTTGACTAGACCTGCCGTTAACGCAGCCGGTTATGGTTGCGCAGATGCCACTTTTAGTTACCGCTGATATGTGTATTAATTTAATAATCAACTTATGTGGGACCGTAATTAATGCTCCACCTAACTCCAGCTAAGCACCCTTCCATATCAGCGGTTTATGTACAATAACCGCTGAAACGTGTGTTTAAAATATCCCTCCCCTCTCTCTGTTTCAGCTGCGGAGTTTCAAAAAAAGAACAAACATTCTCTCCCTAATAAATGAAGTTTGAGTTCAAAAATATGCCATAAATGCAGGTATGTGACCATATAACACTACTTTCCCATGTTTATTTCATTTATATGTAATCATTTGTTAAACTTTTTTGTTCTTATTTTGGTTGATTATTATTTGTGAGAAGAATGATCAATTGTTTGGAATGTATGTTGTTTAGGGTATGATAATGATGCTTATGAGCAAGCTTTTATGGAGGTAGAGTGTTACTTTTAGTGAGGACAAGAAAAAGAAGTTGTAGAATTGAGGCTTTTGTTCAAAAATTGAAGATGGAAGGTAATTCATTCAAAAACTTCATTGTGAATTTTTCTGAATGAGTACAAATAGCTAGATTGTGTTTGTTTGGTCATGAAAATGAATCATATATGTGTTGGTAATACATATATTGATCACCAAAATTAAATTTAGTGATGTTTATAAAAAAAATTTAAAATTTAGAGTTCATTTTTTGAAAATGTTTGGTATCTATCTTTGTTAGGGAAATATGGTGATCCTATGGATGTAGAGTATCGACGTAAGGTTATTGGAGCTAATATGACAATGTCCGATGAGCATGTTGCATTTGTGGATTATTTTCTAAGTTATGCTTTTGGTAGAGAAGATTTTGTGTTGTGCCCATGCAAGCGTTGTTTGTGTGGTGTTGGAATGAGTGAGTTCGATGAAATGAGATTGCATTTGGTTAGAGATGGTTTCGATCCCTTTTATGATGTATGGAAATTTCATGGTGAGGTCCCTAGTTTTGCCAAGGTAAAGGAGGGAAAGGGAGAAGAGATTCCTCGCTCAAGGGAGGATATATTTTATGAGAATGTAGTGAAGGATTTTGAAGATGATCCCAACGTTCTTGCATCTTTGTTGGGTGAAAAAAATAATCCATTGTACGATGGTTGTAAGAAAGAAGACACGGTTTTTTCTTGTTTGATAGAAGTGTTTAACATGAAGGCGGCGAGTGGTTGGAGTGATGGGAGTGTAAATCGGTTGTTGAATTTTCTACATGATAAGTTGCCCGAAGGGAATTGTTTGCCAAAAACTCTATATGATGCTAAGAAGTTATTGTGTCCCTATGAATTGGAGTATGAAAAGATCCATGTTTGTCCTAATGATTGCTTTATGTATAGGGGAGTGAAATTGGATCATGTAACCGAATGCCCCGTTTGTAAAACTCCTCGTTACAAAAAAGTTCAAAAAAGAAAGGGAGGAGAAGATGCGATTATTGGTGACACGATAAAGAAAGTTCCGGCAAAGTGTATTTGGTATCTCCCTATAATACCTCGTTTTGAACGAATGTTTGCCAATGCCGAAGATGCTAAGAACTTGACTTGGCACCGCGACCGCAAAAGCCCCAAGGATAATGTTATTCGTCATGTCGCCGATGGAGATCAATGGAAGAAGGTTGACCGTATGTATCCAAAATTTGGGGATGAGGCTAGGAATTTGAGGTTGGGTTTGAGCACCGATGGTATGAATCCATTTGGGAATATGTCATCGAAGCATAGTTCATGGCCGGTTATGTTGGTGATTTACAATTTGCCTCCCTATTTGTGTATGAAAAGAAAGTACGTGATGATGCCATTGATGATTGCAGGGCCGAAGCAGCCTGGAAACGACATAGATGTGTTTTTGGCACCCTTGGTTGAAGATTTAAAAATCATGTGGAAGGAGGGAGTGTTTGTGAAGGATGCGTCTCGGAATGATGAGCCTTTTAACTTGAAGGCGATGTTGTTTTGGTCGGTGACTGATTTTCCGGCAAGGGGTAATCTGTCTGGCTATGTTTCAAAGGGCCACAAGGCATGCCCTATATGCGAGGAGGCTACCGATCACAAGCAACTTAAGTTTGGGAGAAAAACGGTATACATGGGACATCGGTGGTTTTTAAAAAAGAATCATAGATACCGTCTAGATAAAGATGGATTGTTCGGTGAAGAAGATGTTAGGCCTCCACCGAAGATTTTGAGTGGGAAAAATATTCATGTGAAGGTGAGTAAGTTGAGTGTAGTGCTTGGGAAGAAAATTGGGAAGAAAGTTGGGAAGAGAGGTGCCAAAAAAGGTGGGAAGAAAGGTGTGAAAAAAGTTGAGGAAAATGATAACAAAGTGGATGAAAAGGATAAGAGTGTTGAGGATTCTCCATGGAAGAAAAGATCAATATTTTTTGATTTGCCGTATTGGGAGACACACGAAATTCGTCATTGTCTTGATGTTATGCACATTGAGAAAAATGTGTGTGATAGTTTGATCGGCACGTTACTAAATATTCAATCAAAGACAAAGGACAATTTTAATGCTAGGAGAGATATGGTAGCGATGAACATGAGACCCGAGTTGGCCCCCGAAGTTAGGGGAACAAGAACATACCTACCACCGGGTCCGTGTAATTTGTCAAGGGATGAGAATAAGTCTGTATGTGATAGTCTTAAGTCCATGAGATTGCCAATTGGTTACTCCTCGAACATTAGTAAGTGTGTGACTGATGATAACAAACTAGGTCCTTTGAAGTCTCACGATTGTCATGTGCTTATGCAACAATTACTACCAGTGGCTTTGCGTGGAGTTCTTGATGGTGAGGTGAGGGTTTGTATCACTAGGTTGTGCTTTTTTTTCCACACAATATGTCGCAAATCAATTGACAGAGATTTGTTGGGTTCCATAGAAGCTGAGGCTGTGGAGATTTTGTGTGAATTGGAATTATATTTCCCCCCTGGCTTCTTTGACATCATGGTCCACTTGATTGTTCACTTGGTTAGGGAAATTAGAATTTGCGGCCCAACAGGAATGCATTGGATGTACCCCTTTGAGAGACAAATGGGAACTTTTAAGGGGTTTTCTAGTCGGCCTGATGCAAGCATCGTGGAGAGGTTTATTGACAATGAAGTGATGGATTATTGCTCGTCATTGTTGGAAAGGCCTATTGAATTTGGTGTCCCGCGTAACAAACACTATGGGAGCCAATTGGGAGTTCCCCGGGCAAAGGGTAAGTTGACTAAACCCTTGTTCATTGATCTTAAACGAGCACATCACTATGTTTTGAGAAACTCGAGTGAGACTGTTGGTTATGTGGAAGAGCACTTGGCTCATTTAAGGCAAGTTTACCCCGATATGGATCCCAATGGCATTGAAGTTGAACATGCTGATAGTTTTGTTGAATGGTTCTATGATCGGTGTGCCGAAAAAGGACCAAATGAAAACATTATGGCTTTTGCAAGGAAGCCCAATCCTAGTGTTAGATCTTACACCGGTTATGATATCAATGGTTTCTCTTTTTCAACAATTGTGAAGGACAGTAAGAGTACAACTCAAAGTAGTGGAGTTTACACCGAGTCGCATCAATTGGTTGATGGTGAGGTTCAACTACTTCCATTTTATGGTGTGATCGAACACATATGGGAGCTTGATTATATGGCTTTCAAGAGTGTTGTTTTTAAATGCAAGTGGGTGCGCCCCGGAGCGGGAGTTGATATGACTGACCCGATGGGTTTTACACGAGTTGACTTGAACTCTGTTGGTTGCCTAGATGATCAAATCATTTTGCCTTCTCAAGCTCAACAAGTTTTTTATGTGGACGATCCCGTTGATTCAAAATGGTCAATTGTTTTGCAAGGCAAAAAATACTTCTTTGATGATGAAATAGATGGTCAAGATAAGGAGTGTAGGCTTGAATTTCCATCGGCGTTTCCTTCCCTTTGTAAGATCGCAAAAAATGTTGTTGTTAGAAGAGGGCACGATGATGGATTGTGGGCGGATGAAACTTGTGGGAGAAAAAGAAAGAAAGATTGACCATTGTTGCTGTTATTGTTGATTTACTGATATAACTTAGGTTTTTGTGTCTTTTTGGGATGCCTTAAGACATAGCAGCACCTTTTGGCTGTTTTTTGTGTGCCGCAACTATAATAGACTGCTTGCACTGTTCATCGTTTTCCCTCTGTTTGCACTATTCAAATAAAACGCTGTCCATTTGTGCTGCTCTATAGTATCAGCGGTAGTTCTTTATGTTAGCAGCCAAATTATACTGACTGTATTTAAATTACAGCGATATTCAACTATCATTGCAGCCAATTTATACTGCCTTCTTTACGTTTTCCAGAAAACTGAAAACTTCATTGCAGCCAATTAATCCTACCAACTAACAACTCACAGCAACAACATGAAGAACACATTATGAAACCAAAAAAGATATTATACATTCCATAAACAGATATTATTCCCACCATTTGCATAACAAAATGGTAAAACATAATTCAGAACTAAAGTTCAACATAAATATTGATAATCAAACTACAAGATAAATATTCAAGGGGTAGCTTCCACATCGCCTATATTATCATCCACTTTCTCTGATACTTCGTCATTGATATCTTTCGGTTCAGCAACTAGAGGAGGGTCTTCACGCACCGGGGCTTCTGGATACGGGCCAAGCTCATTGATGGTAGCTGGGAAGTTGTGAGCCAGAATTTTGGAAGTGTGTTCACACAAACTTCTGATATAGGACATTTCAGATTCCAGCCTGTCCAGTCTTGCAGCTACCCCTTCGTCGATGTTGTCTTTTGGTTCAGTTTTGGATCTAATGTTGAAAGCATCATATGTGAGGATCCCCATAGGTTTCTTAAAAGCATCATCTAGGGTATCCTTGCACCCAGCTTTGTGACATAGAGCTGTGATGAGGGAATGGAATCCCAAGCCAGATGTTGTGGGATACATAACCAACATGCTGGCCAAAATCTCTGACCCAACATCTATTGCTATTCCTTTTTTCAGTGCATACAACATTCTCAACCTTTCCCACTGAACCTCAGAGTTGATGGACACGGGCAGCAACCTAGCAGCAACAAACGAGTACCACACATTCATATCCATAGCCAGGTACTTCTTGGGTATAGTCCCCCAATTCCCCCTAGGTATGATGTCTTCAATGGGGAGTTCTGGTTGCGTAACCGCTCTAACAATATCTTCCCATTGCCCAACAAGATGGCCATCCTTGTTTACTCCCACAGTTCGCTTTAACTGACGCCACTCACTGTACAAATCAGGGTTAGTAGATAGACCATAAAACTCATTGATCACATCCTCAGTTAGCTCAACCTTTTTGCCCCTGCAAAGAACAAAACCTTTTTCATCTCTGAACTCCATATTGGCGTAGAACTCGGTTGACATGTTCATGTTGGCATGAATGGGGGAGGCACACAATTTCTTCCATCCATGGATCTTGATATATTCTGCAAAATGGCCTTTATTCTCAATGCCACGCTCCTGGATGACCTTTCTCTTCGTCATCGTTCTGTAATTTGTCATGGCCTGAGCTGAATAAAATTCCTGGAGACTGACGACCTGTCTACCAGTTTCAACCACATCACTGGAAGCTGTTGATTTACGCTTTTTCCCTCCAGCCATTCTAGCACTAAACATGAAACATAATGTGACTCAGTAATTTTATCAAACACCTTTGGGTACATACTAACAAACACATACAAGCATCACAATTTTTATAGGTAAAGAACAAATATACAAGCATCACATACAAGCATCACTTACAAGCATCACTTACAAGCATGAGATACAAGCATCCAAACGAATATATATAATGTAGGAATCTCGGCTGAGCTATGATTTATAAGATTTGGAGATCCAATTCATACACACATTCGTTATAATTTCCATATTGAAAGGAATGACACCTAAAGGAAATCAAAATTACTTACCAAGTTTTCCCGGATAAAGTTGATTTGAATAAAAAATGCTTGATGGGAAGATATGCTGGTGGCTGTTACTGGCGGCACGACGAAGGGAGGGGGGGTTTTGGAAGTTTATTTATAGGCAACATATTCCAGCGGTTGTTGATATCAACCGCTGAAATGCAAATACACACGTGTCTTTCCGATCGTCTTCCACGTGCATTTTTTAATACGTGGTTGCACCCCATTACAACATGTGGCCATTGTTATGCCTTACACGTGTATTGTTTCAGCGGTAAAGTTGCAACCGCTGAAACAGATGAATATCTACTAATTTCATTTAATTTTATATTTTGAAGCGAATTTTAACCAATTTTTTTTGTAATTATCCATTTCCAATAAACTTTAACATATTTAAATCCTATTATCTAACAAATTCATTGTGTTTAAGGTACTTGTAGTACAAACCTTGATTGTCACAAAGAGGTTTCACTATCAACAATGTAGTTAGTACCTTACACTAGTACTCATGTTGTTTCATTAGTGGACATCTAACCATTTGAAACTTGTGTGTTTGAAAAGTTTTTGTTCATATCACCATGAACTAACAATTACTTTTGGCTAAACATGATTTAAATAGAATTTGATTGCATTTCAAATTTTACAATCAAAGGTCTTTTACATTTAAAGTGTCTAATAATCAATTCAATACTTTGTGGTATAGGCCACAATTAGTAAAACATGTCATAATGTCAAACATACAAACATGAAAACAAAACTACGTTGTTCCTTTACCGTGTAAATGCACAAAATTCAATGAACTCAAATATATTTGGGCCCTAGTATAATTTTATCAAACTTTTGTTTATCACATTCTCCTCAAACATTTTGAATGGAATTTGATCAAAACAACAACATGTGACTTAAAAAGATATGTACATGTTATAATTACAGTCATTTCATCAAAATTTAACAAATTAAATTTTAAGTTGGTCCATAAGTGGGATTACTATTTAATATAGGGGTTAAAAAGAAACTATTTTTATTGCACTACAGGGTCTACTGGAATTAGCGGGAAGTCCTTTATTTATAGCGGCTAACTGTTCAATTTGGGAAATTTTCATTACAGCGGTTTGTGTGTTTAACCGCTGATATATACTTAGAAAAAATCACTAGTTTCGCTTATGTAGAGATGGGTTCCCGTTAAAGCAACCAAATATGGTTGCTCATTTTTTTTTTAAATTATTTTAAATACATCAAAACTTAAAACGACATCGGTTTGTAATTGGAAAATCCTTCCATATTCCACAGCTGTTGAGTGCAATGGGATTTGGTTGTGATGAACACATCCCAACCGCTGATACAGATTAAATATAAAAACACAGAACTAAGCCGGGAAAAAATTAAATAAATCACAACCATCGTGTCTCTATCTCTCTAGAAACCCAGGCGACTTCGAGAACCTCTACAGAAACCCTAGAGAGAGAAACCACATTCAAACCCGAAAAGATCATTTTTTGGTCAGATCGACCCTGTTCGTGACCGGAAAACAGAGGTCTCTTCCTCGTCTGTGCATAGGCTTCGTTTTCAGTCCAACCTCGCCCGCAAACGACGCGTCCTAGATCCGCTACTCGATAATAACCCAGGTACATGTAGTATAGGGTTTACAGTGTTGAACCTTTTGATCATCTTACACTCTGTAGGGTAGGGTTTTGTTTGATAATGGTGAATAATGCATATTATTTTTAACCCAGTAGATTATGTATGCTCGAATGGTTTAATTTAGCATATTTAATGTGACTGCTATGTGACTATTGACTGGGTTTTTGAGTATGGTAGTTTTTATGTTTTCAGCGTTTTTGAGGGATGGGTTCTATGGTAAACCTTTCTCTGTTAGTATATGTTGGGAAGCCACTCACTGTTATGGTTTTTTTACTGGACCTCCTTATGTATGTAACATTTTTCAGGTTATCAATGGTGGGTAAAAAGCGTGAAAGGGAGGTTCCTAAGAAAATCGAGGAAACAAAACCTAGTGCAAAAAAGACAAAGGACAAGGAGGAGTACATACACCAGTACATAGGTGTCCTGAATGCTAAAACACCTCACCCTAGGGACATAGATCAACCCTCAGATTGGGATATCCCCTATGAGGATTTGGGTGAGGAACTGGAGGGAGAAATATTTGATAACTTTGAGTTGAAGCAACTCCCAAAGAATAGATGTACAACCAAGGATGGGGCTCCCTGTAACACGGTCCTTACTCAAAAACACTCCAAACGTTTACCTATGTGGTTTGATGAGAACCTGTGCCCTAGAATTATGCCAGGGAAATGGATGGGGTATGTGACTTACTCATTTCGGAGGCGTATAAAATTAGGTAGTTGGCCTACTTGGAGGGAAGTACCAGCCCATGTCAAGAATGCAGCATGGGAAGACATTCTGGTATGAAAGTTTTACATACATTTTGTTTTATAAATTTTAAGTAATATCCTACTGTACACACATTTGACCTCCAGAGTTAAAATTATTGTTTTGTCTCCTTACAGGAGAGCTGGAACTTTAGGACAGCCCTCAACGAAGACGAGCATGCTAAACTGAAGAAGATTTGGACCACTTACGCAGCACGCCACCAAAGATGTTGGAGATCCACAGTTTGGTCAAGGTAGTTACATGTACTGAATTTTTGGTTACTTTGAGTCACGTACAATATGTTATAACTCTGAATTTTCATACTGCATCAACCAGATACGTATCAAAAAGGCATAAGCAAAAGACTGACCCAGGTGAAGCTTGTGATAAGTATAGGTGGCTAGACCCAAAGGAGTGGGACTTGTTTGTTTCACACAGATCTACTGAAAACTTTAAAGTAAGTCATTGACAGCTGATTTTAAGTTTGAAATTTATAGTTGCCATTCATGTTCATTATTTAATCACTGTCAGTTTATGATGGTATTTATAAGTAGGTTTTGGACACCATATGTGATGACAGCTGATTTTTTTTAATCTGTCGGTTTGGACCAGAAACTCAGTGACAAGAACAGTGCAAATGGCAAGATGAAGAAATATTGCCACCGCACGGGCAGTGGAGGCTACCGTCGCATTTTCATAAGGAGGGCAAAGGTAATGCGTCGAAAAGAAATAGAAAGACTTATGAACGAGGAAGGAAGGACGCTCGAAGAGGCCCTGCTTATTGTTAGGGACATGGTGTTCAGAGTCGACAGGTCATTAGTTTTTCTTGAAGCAAACATGAACCCAAAAACAAAGGAGTATGCAGATGACTTTGTGAGAGATTTGGCAGCAAAAATTGTAAGTATTATGTCTTCCATTTTTTTGCAACTGTTCTTTAATATTCAATTCTATATTATATGTATTTTTTTGTTATTAAATCTATATTTTAAATCTGTTATTTATTTTACAGTTGGAGATGAACCGTGATAAGGAAGAAGGTAAACTTATCATTGAGGGCAGAAGGGACATACTTGCACTGGCCCTAGATGAGGATGATAAGCCTGGCAAATATAGAGCCTGCCCGTCCGGTTGTGGGATCGAATTTGCACTGCCAGATTGGGTAAAAATACGCAACCGCCAAAGGCAGAAGGCAAGGAAGGAGAAGATGATGGCGCAAGCCACTATTGATGGGGACAAGGTATTTGAAGCTCGCCTTGAAGATTTCAGTAGCTGGATAGCAGGTAGGCTTGGAGTGAACCTTACTGAAGATATCTCCCCAAAAGCATTCCTCGAAGAGCAGAAGCGCATTTACGAAGCCAAGGTTGCTGCTGAAAAGTCTAGTACTTCAAAGCCACAAACTGAGGAAAATCATCAGTCTGAAAATCCTTCACAGGTACATAAATACCGTTTAAAAAAATCTTAGATTGTATTATAAATTTGGTAAACTTAGCTTACACTAACTTCATTTTTTTTCCAGGATTACAGCGAATGCTATTTGGGAGTATTCACTCCCAAAGGAAAAATTGTAACGGTGGCTGCTGGTTTGGTGCATGAAGGAGCAGAACCTCACGAAGGAATGAAGGTGGTCCAAATTCGTCCTCCTCTTTACAAGCCAGACGCCGAATTGCCTATCCCAGTTCCAAAGCATGATACCATATCCACTGCTGTAGGAGTTACTCTCCTTTGGCCAGCTGACCTCATAAGCAGTTTCCATATGGAAGATGTTGAGGCAAGTTTTTCACCCAATTGTATAATGCAATTCTTTATAAAATTCTCATGTTTTTGAATATATATATATATTTATGTATTATTGTGTCTTGTGTAGGAATCTCCTGAGAGGACAGAATCAGAATACAGTGTGGATGATGATAAAGTCAAACTTGAAGATGATCTTTACTCAGATGATGATCGCTCAGACATACATATGGAGGATGCTTCAGTGCCGAAACAAGAACTTGCCTTGGTGGTGCAATTGAATTTAGGTTCAACTCCCCCTCCACTATTCCCATCTAATAATGCTGAACCATCAATCCCTGATTTTAAATCGACTTGGGTAAGTTAAATACTACCTATTTTTTTATTGAAGTTTTTTTTTGAACATATTCATCTGGCATTGTTGCTTTTTTTTTTCATCTTCAACCTTTTGCCTTTCAGGATTTTGAACACCACAAAAGAGATGGCGAAATTCGAAGGGAGATGGTGGCATTTTTAAAGGAGTTGGATGAAGCTCCTAAGCGAATTGAAGATTTTCCCATACCACTCAAAGAGCCTTTGTTTGGAAAGATGGTTCAGTATCTGAGGTTTAATCTGGGTGACGCAAAAAAATGGATGAAAACCATTGATAGGAGACGCAAGGAGTGGATTACGGCATGGCAAATGGAAATGTGGGCTAGGTAATATTTTTTTATTTTTAAATGTAGTTTTTACCATACAGTCTTATATAATTTTATTCCTGCTTTTTCTGTCTTATGATGCCGTTAATGTTCGCTAGTTTGGTGGTAACCAAGCTTCATGCTGAGGAGCTTCAAGCTGAGCATCTTCCTGCCAGAGTCCACGTCATTAGCACTTCAATAAGCTTCTGCGGCCAGACTGATGAAGCCAAATCGTTCAAAAAAGTTCCAAAAAATGTAGTCAACCTCATGAAAGAAATCAGAGCTAGGATATATGTCATGCCTATATGTAGAGCGTAAGTATTTTCCTCATATATTTCTTTTTTTTCCAATTTTTTATAAGCCTCAATGCCCTCATTAACCTGAGTGTTTAATTTGTTTCTTTATGACTTGTATTAGGGAACACTGGATCATGATAATCATCGTTCCTGAGGAGAGGATTTTTTACGTAATCGATCCAAATACAACTGGGATTTCAGAGACCAAGAACGTTTTTCTGAATAAATTACTCATCTGGTATTTTTCGTTACCCATCTTTATCCAATTTTTGGTCATTCTGAATTTACATTATTTATATATTCTACTACTATATGCAGTATTGGAGGAAAATATGACTTGGAATTTGCTGCTGAGGAACCCTATCTATCGTATGCACCAAAATGGCGTACCACCAATATTATCGTAAGCTTCTAAATTCTTGCACATATTCCATTCTATCTCAAATATTCTATTTCCAATGTCCTCATATTTTTGCTAATATATTTTTGTTCATCCAGCACAAAAAACAGCCAGGACTGTGGGAGTGTGGTTATTATTGTATGCTATACATGGAGAAAATTGTTCTCCTATACAAAGGTGTTGATGTGCATGAGGTGAGTCATATTTCAGATTTTGTTTCCATCAAATGCTTGTTATAGTTTGGGTTTTTTTTTTTCCTTCATAATCTACCCCTTCCAGATTCCAGTTTCATGTTCGCCCTTTATGTTATTTGTTTGTTCATAAATAAATGACACTCCAATCATATTATGATGTACAGGTATTCCCGGAAGATCCTTCCGCTTTCAAGCTCGACATTATCGAAGGAATGATTGATACACTGTGTTTTCACATCATGGATACCTATGCGGATGAATGCAGATCAATGCTCCGACGGATAAGAAGGAACCCTCCAGCACCAATACCGGCAGGGGCGAAAATTACCGAAATATGAGCTTTTAGCATAGGTAAAGGCAACTGCTTTTTGATACCTATTGAAGATGATAAACTGGAACAATTATTTTGTGCTTCTAGCTGTTGTGTAGATTATATTGTGTAGCTGTTGATGGGTAGCATCTTTTGTGACTGGTGTAGTTTTTGTGGCTGGTTAGATGACAATATTTTGCAAACAAGGAGGTCTTTTTTGGGGCATATAAAGCCTGTCTCCCATGATAGTAGATATGTAATGCAATGTTTAAGTTTAAATGACTTAGTAGCTTTTTATTATACATGAATTGGTGCTGCCTCAAAGTAGTTTTTCGAAGTACATTTCAGCAGCAGGTTTTGGCCTGAATTGAACAGTGAACTGCATATCTTGCGGTGGCACTGCTAATTCCGGCCAAATCTTGCTGCTGGTAAACTATCCATTCCAGCGGTTTTAAACGTTCCAGCGCTCCAAATGTTCCAGCGCTTAACTTGCAAATTTAACGTTGCAGCGGTCGACATTGAGAACAAACCGTTTTACCGCTTCGAGACCAAATTTTATATTCCAGCGCTTTAACATTGTGCGGGAATCGAAATTTCAAACGAAATTTCAAATTCTTTCGTTTCCCTCCATATTTTTTTCGAATCCCGCCTAAATTTAAAGTTAAATGGACTCGGCCCAATTAATCAACTGGGCCTATGCAAAGGGCTTTTCTTTCGCCCAGCCCGTAATGGCGAGCCCGTTAAATTACGTTTCAGCGGTTTCGAAAAATGTCCCAACCGCTGATACACAATTATTGACCATGGTCAACAAAAGACGGTTGGGTGGATAGTCCAGTCATACGTGTGACTTGTTGACCGGGCTCCAGGAGGCAATAACCGCTGAAATGGTTGCTGCGGTGAAAATAGCAGCGGTTTCCAAAAAGTCCAGAACCGCTGAAATGCCTGCCCAGAAACCGCAGCAATACTCATTTCTCCTGGCAGTGTCGATTAAATCCGCACGTGCATATCCTGCTATTGCTGCGGGTGGAGACACGTGGCCAAACACTAGCTCTTTCAAGTGCGACTCGTCCGATGCAACTGAGTAAACTCCACCGGTTTGCTGGCAAAGGTAGTTGCAGATGTACACCTGAGCTGAAAAACCGATTACCGAGCACCTGATTTTACTGTCTTTGCAATTTTGGATGGTTTCCATGATATTTCCGGGATCACAAGAAGATAGACCGGAAAACAATACGAGAGCTTCGCGATGGCCGTAAGCTGGTGTTTCGCTCAGAAGGTCATGAACGAGATCAAGGCCATTCTGTAATGAGGCGTCACCGGAGCAACCGGTTTTTTCCAACAGTGTTTTGATATTGTGGGAACCGTGCTGCCATATTCAAGATCTGCTAAACACTGAGCCACGCCGTCTTTTAAGGTGATTAGGCCAATTTTGCTCAACGGGTTTTGATCGAAGAACTCTTTAACGAAAGCCTCAAGCTGTGCTGCAATTACTGCCAATCGGCTTGGCTTGTAATCCGTCGTCTCAATCGCAGCCTGAGAAAGATCAACGACCATGTAGAGATATCGGACCAGGCTTCTCTGAATTCCGGCAGTGGTCGAAGTGCTGGTAACGCGTGTGGTGGAGGCTTTTTTGCTGTCTTTTACCCGAAGACGGCCGTTCTCATCCTCCATCAAAGACTCCCAAGTTCTCGGATCGCAAGATCCTCTGTCATTTTCATCTTCATCTTCTTCACCATGAAACCAACCTCTCTGCATCTTCACTTTCTTTTTTGAGATCGGTGTAGATAGTGGAGTTTAAACAATGAGTGTTTTAATTTGTTGAAGAAATGTTGATGATCACATGCACTATTTATAAGGAATGAAATGCTTCCAAATCCAGGTTGGTTTTGGAAAACAGAGGATAGTACGAATTGAAGAAATGCTGATCGATGATCAGATGCATTATTTTCTGTTAAGAGTGTTCGAATATATAGGGATACTGGCGTGTTGGATTAACCGATTTCTGTTCTGATTCGGATTTTTGACAAAACTCCATCTCTTACCTCTCCTTTTTAACAAAACTCCATCTCTTACCTCTCCTTTTTAACGGACATGATTTCCTAATCCTGATCAGAAAAGGAAACCTCAAAAATCGTTTGCTACATGCATCCACCTTTATATATTGCACGTGGTTTGCAAAAAGTGTTCACATTTTCATGCTTGCGTGTTGCATTTGTACGTATATTACCTTTTTCACTTTTTTTTTTCAACACATAGTAAACCTTTAATAACTCAAACTCAACTATAAAAACATCAAGTTCAAACAAAGGTTTACTATGACGTAAAGACGTCTTTAACATATTCAAGTTTAAACATCACAGTTGAGTTTTATAAATGAAATTAAATATGTTAAAGACGTCTACGACAATATTACTCAATATTATATTCTAATATGACATAAGTAATGTATACAAAAAAAATAGAATTTTTTTGAGCTATGAAAGTAGTAGCTGTAGAACAAATCCATGGACTATACTAGAAGGATTACAAAAGTTAAACATATTAGTATTGATACCTCGTCAATAGAGCGTAGATAACAAATTTAATGATGTAAAAAGTACAATATTAACTACGGGGATGAAAATTAGAAATTCCTTTGAGCGGATATAATATTAGAAACTTAGACTCTGGACTTAGAAACAGCCCATTTTAGAGCAGATTGACAAGAGACTTAGAAACTGGAAAAATCAATGGCTTTCCTCTGGTGGAAAGCTGACTCTTATTAAGTCTTTTATGTACTCTCTCCCTCAGCATATATGGTCAGTAGTTTGTCCCACTCCTCATACAATAAAACAGATGGAAAGGAAACTATCAATCTTTTTCTGGGGGGGAAACCAATCTTAAGCCGAATAAATGATTGAGCTGAATTTACCACATAATTTCCTGGATATTTGGGCTGAATTATATTATTATTCTATGGAAATCTTATGTTTTGTTGAATTATTGCAGAATTGGAGGAAAAGATAATTAAATATTATTATCTGCAATTTATGGAGAAAATCAGAAAGATGGAAAAGGAGCTGAAGTTTACACGCATGGAGTGGAGGAGGCTACGTAGCTGTTTCTGCATAATTCAGTCTTGCTGGAATCACGATGGAAGCAAGGAAAGAAAAATTTCATGGAGACTGATTTGGCAAAGTCAGAGTTATATTTGGAATAGAGAATTTTTCATAGGCCCCCCAACGTTTTCTGAACTTCCACTTTGGCCCCCATCGTTTTTTGCTCTCAATTTGGCCCCCCAACCATACGATTTTCCATCAGTTTGGCCCCCTAGCCCTAACTTGGCCGTTAAATCATTTTTCTGTCAATTCTTGGAGGGGTAGAATCGTCTTTTATGTTATTTTTTTAACAGAATCGTATTTTTGCTCTCAATTTTTTAATTTTCTGTTAATTATTAAAGGTTTTCGATAAGATATATTAAATGGGTTTAATGGGAAATCTGAATAAGAAATAAAAGGATAAAAAAGGAGAGAAATTGGGAATAGGCTTTTGGGAAAAAATTGATGGAAAAAGACGATTCTACCCCTCCAAGAATTGACAGAAAAATGATTTAACGGCCAAGTTAGGGCTAGGGGGCCAAACTGATGGAAAATCGTATGGTTGGGGGGCCAAACTGAGAGCAAAAATCGATGGGGGGCCAAAGTGAAAGTTCAGCAAACGTTGGGGGGTCTATGAAAACTTCTCTCTATTTGGAAAGGGAATCCTTGAAGGCTTCTAATTCTTTATGGAAAAAGAGATCTCTTATTATTTTATTCTTATTTTTTTAAGACATGGGAAAAACTATATATTCCCTGTTTGTTGTAAAATTAGCTACGCATATACGCAAACACACATACTTTTACTTTCAGAAATTTAGACTGATTTCAGGGTTTGGGCGCAGACATTATTGGCCACTAGTTTTTACCCTTAATTCAATAAAAATCACCTTTTTCCAATGCTTGTTAATATGATTTCGATCATGTTTTCTACCTAAACCCCTTTATTCCGGTGAAGATCAGGGAAGTGCTGGCTTTGATTCTTGTGAGATCTAATTTATTTTAATACTTTGAATTGCATGCTTATATCTGTTTATCTTGTTCTTAATCTATGATTACTTGCATGTTTTTAAGTAGTGTACAATACTTGTTTGCATGCTTGTTAATTGAATGCCAATTAAATCGATCATCCGTAATTGTGATCCAAGTTTAATTAGGGTTTAGGGATTGACAGTCTTAATTTAAATAAACCGGCTAATCGAGTTTGTTAATTATGCTTTGGGTCTTTCTTGTTCTTCATGCTGCTTACATATTAAATTTATAGAGCGTCTCTTAGGTTATATGTGGATTAGAGAAATAGTTAGTGAGGCGTCCTCCTTTCTATCGACAAGGTAAGGAAAGATTTGTTGTTTACAACTAAACCAATTTATATGCATGTTTTTAAAGTTATCTTTGCATCGAGGATCAAGAATGTCATGCCAGCACTGAATTGATTGGAACCGGAATTCTCTCTCCATTGTCTAAACCTTAGAAAATCATTCTCTGTTTTGTTCTTGTTTAATTTTCGTTAAATCATCTTTAAATCTCAAAACCCTCTTTTGGTGACTGTTACGCAGGTTAATGTTAAGGAAGAAAACTCGCCAGTCCCTTGGGATTCGATCCTGCTCACCACTGTACTAGTCGGTATGCCCATACCGACTACCAGAACCTGAACGTGTGAGCTGTAATATTTTTGGGGTAAAACGACGCACCAAAATTTGGCGCCGCTGCCGGGGATTGGTTCAAGCAGTGTTTTTCCTTTATTTTGATTTGTTTTTATTTTATTTTAAATATTTTCTTTTCTTGGTTTATGCCCTGTTCTTTCCGTACAGGAATCTTAGTTTTTGAACCAGAAATTGAGAGACTTGCACGGAGTTTGAGGAAGCAGGCAAGAGCTTTGAAATGAGAAGTAACGTCTCAATCCAGCGATAATGAGGACGAAATCGAGATGGTGAAATTGGCCCCCAACAAAGGATTAAAGATTTGGGACTATACAGACACAACCGACCCCTGTGCATATCTCTCCCTAAGATCAACCGAAACTCCGAGATAAAACTAGGTTTCATCCAAGTTTTACCTAAACTTGGTGACCTGCCAGGTGAGAGTGCGCATAAGCATTTAGATGAATTAGATCTTGTGTGTGCAACGCTTAGACCCCAGGGTTTTACTAGTTTCAAATTAAGTTGTTGACGTTCACACACACTTTGCAGGGAAGGGCTCGCGACTGGTTATTTGAACTTCCCCCTAATTCCATTACTTCTTGGGAGGCTTTAGAAACAAAATTTCTTCAAAAGTTTTTCCCTGAATCTAGAGCAGCTAATATGAGAGCCGCTATAAGTGGTATTAGGCAAACAAAAGGGGAAAGTATGGGTAATTATTGGGATAGATTTAATCAGTTATGTCGTAAATGTCCCAATCATGGTTTTAGTGAATAATAACTCTCACTAATTATTTTTATGGAAGAATGTGTTCCATAGACATGAAAATTTTTTATGCAGCTTGTGGAGGAACCGCGCTGAACAAAACCATGGATGAAGTCAAAGAGGTCATCCTCGACATGGTCGCTCAAGAGTACAATGAGGACGATGATAGATCGAGACCAGTCATACACGCATATGGGCAGTTTCAGCGTGTATCATCGTCCTCATCGTACTCTTGAGAGACCATGTCGAGGATGACCTCTTTGACTTCATCCATGGTTTTGTTCAGCGCGGTTCCTCCACAAACTGCATAAAAAATTCTCCTGTCTATGGAACACATTCCTCTATAAAAATAATTAGTGATGAGTTGATATTCACTAAAACCATGATTGGGACATTTACGACATAATTGATTAAATCTATCCCAATAATTACCCATACTTTTCCCTTTTCTTTGCCGAATACCACTTATAGCGGCTCTCAAATTAGCTGCTCTAGATTCAGGGAAAAACTTTTGAAAATTTTTTGTTTCTAAAGCCTCCCAAGAAGTAATGGAATTAGGGGGAGTTCAAATAACCAGTCGCGAGCCCTTCCCTACAAAGTGTGTGTGAATGTCAACAGTTTAATTTGATCACTAGTAAAACCCTGGGGTCTAAGCGTTGCACAAACAAGATCTAATTCATCTAAATGCTTATGCGCACTCTCGCCTGGCAGGTCACCAAATTTAGGTAAAACTTGGATGAAACCTAGTTTTATCTCGGAGTTTCGGTTGATCTCAGGGAGAGATATGCACAGGGGTCGGTTGTGTCTGTATCGTCCCAAATCCTTAATCCTTTGTTGGGGGCCAATTTCACCCATCTCGATTTCGTCCTCGTTATCACTGGATTGAGACATTACTTCTCCTTTCAAAGCTCTTGCCTGCTTCCTCAAACTCCGTGCAAGTCTCTCGATTTCCGGTTCAAAAACTAAGATTCCTGTACGGGAAGAACGGAGCATAAACCAAGAAAAGAAAAGATTTAAACTAAAATAAAAATAAATCAAAATGAAGGAAAAACACTGCTTGAACCAATCCCCGGCAGCGGCGCCAAACTTTGGTGCGCGTTTTACACCAAAAATATTACAGCTCACACGTTCAGGTTCTGGTAGTCGGTATGGGCATAACGACCAGTATAGTGGCGAGCAGGATCGAATCCCAAGGGACTGGCGAGTTTTCTTCCTTAACATTGACCTACGAAACAGTCACCAAAAGAGGGTTTTGAGATTTAAAGATGATTTAACGAAAATTAAACAAGAACAAAACAGAGAATGATTTTCTAAGGTTTAGACAATGGAGAGAGAATTCCGGCTCCAATCAATTCAGTGCTGGCATGGCATTCTTGATCCTCGATGCAAAGATAACTTTAAAAACATCCATATAAATTGGTTTAGTTGTAAACAACAAATATTTCCTTACCTTGTCGATAGAAAGGAGGACGCCTCACTAACTATTTCTCTAATCCACATATAACCTAAGAGACGCTCTATAGATTTAATATGTAAGTAGCATGAAGAACAAGAAAGACCCAAAACATAATTAACAAACTCGATTAGCTGGTTTATTTAAATTAAGACTGTCAATCCCTAAACCCTAATTAAACTTGGATCACAATTACGGATGATCGATTTAATTGGTATTCAATTAACAAGCATGCAAACAAGTATTGTACACTACTTAAAAACATGCAAGTAATCATAGATTAAGAACAAGATAAACAGATATAAGCATGCAATTCAAAGTATTAAAACAAATTAGATCTCACAAGAATCAAAGCCAACACTTCCCTGATCTTCACCGGAATAAAGAGGTTTAGCTAGAAAACATGATCGAAATCATATTAACAAGCATTGGAAAAAGGTGATTTTTATTGAATTAAGGGTAAAAACTGGTGGCCAATAATGTCTGCGCCCAAACCCTGAAATCAGTCTAAGTTTCTGAGTGTAAAAGTATGTGTGTATACGTATATGCGTAGCTAATTTTACAACAAACAGGGAATGTATAGTTTTTCCCATGTCTTAAAAAAATAAGAATAAAATAATAAGAGATCTCTTTTTTCCATAAAGAATTAGAAGCCTTCAAGGATTCCCTTTCCAAATATAACTCTGAATTTGCCAAATCAGTCTCCATGAATTATTTCTTTCCTTGCTTCCATCGTGATTCCAGCAAGACTGAATTCTGCAGAAACAGTTACGTAGCCTCCTCCACTCCATGCGTGTAAACTTCAGCTCCTTTTCCATCTTTCTGATTTTCTCCATAAATTGCAGATAATTATATTTAATTATCTTTTCCTCTAATTCTGCAATAATTCAACAAAACATAATATTTCCATAGAATAATAATATAATTCAGCCCAAATATCCAGGAAATTATGTGGTAAATTCAGCTCAATCAATAAATCATGGAGAAAGTGGAGAGATGTTTGTTTCCCAACCAACCAAAATGTTTTGGGTTGTAGATCTATTGGTACTATCATCCACACTTGTTCTGTTAAGTTGTGGTGGAAATACCAACTAGCATCTGCCCCATGGACAACTCTTATCTCTTCACTACCTCTTCAGCAAGATCATCCCCCACATGGAAAAGAATCTGTCAAGTCAATGTCTTTGCTGAACATTACACTAGATTAATACATGGAAAAGGAGAGTGTAGTTTCTGGAATGCTAACTGGACTGATTTTGGACCTTTAATTGATAAATGCAATCCGAAAAATACACTCATCCCTCTCTCATGCACTGTTGCAGAATTTATAGCACATGGACATACTTTCCTGCCATCTGTCTCAGCTACGCTCCAAGCTGATATTATCTCTTTTTTGCAGGAAACGAGGATATATCCACATAGAGAGGACAGGTTAATATGGAAACCAAACCAATCAGGGAAGTTCTCCTTCAAAACTGCATATTCTACTATTGTTGAGCAAAGAGGTAACTATGTTTCACTTAGAAAAATATGGGACGAGAGAATTCCCAAAAAAAAAATCTAGTTTTATGCGGAGATTACTCAACTCTCTAGTTCCCTTTGATGATGTTCTAAGTAACATGGGTTTCTCTTTTGCCTCCAAATGTAGTTTTTGTTCAAACTGTGGAACTATGGAGCACTATTTTAATCAATGCATCATTGCAGTTTCTATATGGAGAGAAGTCCTTGGATATCTATGTACAGTAGATAAAAATTTTCCATCAATGTCATTTAAAGGATTCACTGCACTTCACTCTAATCTGGTTCATATGGCTACATGTTTTATATGTTGGCATCTGTGGAAGGCTAGAAATAGGAGCTTTTATGATAATGTTCAACCATCTTTGCCTTCTATTCTAAAGGAAATAAGAGAAATGATTTTCAATTCTCTGTCAGCAAACCCTATAGCATACACACGAATTTTGATAAGGAGCTGGTCAATAGTGGTGTCTTTCCTTCTCCCTTTAAATCTTTAAGACCCAAGGCTCAAAGTGTGAAATGGAATAAACCCTTGACTGGTTTCAAAATCAACGTGGATGCTTCCTGGGATCGGTCCCTAAAGAAAGCAGGAGTTGGTATCATCTGTAAGAATCATTGAGGTCTTTTCCAAAGTGCTAAATGTTATTTTATTAATGCCTCAACTCCTCTAGAAGCTGAAATTAAAGCAATTAAATTTGGTATCTTATATGGCTTCTCTTTAGGCTTCTCTCCTTTCATTGTTGAGTCAGATTGTTTGATTGGTATCTCCATGATCTTGAATCCCATAACTGCCCATTGGAAACTATTTTCTTTGGTAGGTGAGTGTAATCAAATGCTAGGTTCCGCCCAACTTAGTCATGTACTAAGACAAGAGAATCAACCTGCAGATGTTTTAGCTAAACATGCCAGAAACTTCCATGACTGTCATTTTTTTCAATTTTTAAATCTCCCATCTGGTATAAAAGGAATCTTTGTCATGGATGGTCAAGGAACTCCTAGTTTAAGGATTTCCTCAAACTGCTGAGTGGGTATAAGAACATGATACTGCTGACATAATTTATCTCTGTTCTTTACAAGTATAACAAGATGCAGCAGGATTTTTCATCACCAAAATGCTCCTTGGTTACTCCCTTTGAACAGCACCCCAATGCAAAAGGTTTTCCAATCTTGCTTCTATGGTGCTTAATTGTCTTGTCACTAGGTACTCTTACACTTCAGGGGGATCTTGGCTAGCACACTACAAAATGCCTATTGAGTTGCAGCAAAGACGAAACTATGTAGCTGACCCTCACTCTTTCTTATCAGATCAACAAGCAGAATTTGCTCCTTTCTCTAACTCTGTTTCCCAACATGGAAATTGAAACCCTAAGTTAAGTTGTGTGTCGATTTGTTTCGTCTTACGCAGAGTTGCATGGGGTTTCTTCCGTCTCTGGAGATGGAAATATGAGTTCTCTTCATACCATTACATCTTCTCTATGTTTAGAGATTGTAATCAGCCTTATGAGTTCCAGACTCATCCAATTAGTTTGCCTTTTCAATTCACTGGTTTTAGTTGGATCCACTTATTTTGTAAAACAAGTACATGGGGTTTTTTTCCCTTTATTTTTCGGTCATTTATAGGCTTGGGGGACCTAATGAAAATCTCTTCACGTTTCATAGGTGATTTGAATTTATTTTTTTTAAAAAATCCCAATAAAATGGAGACGGGGATTAAATTGCCACGTGAAAAATTGAGAGAATGTGTGCAGACTACGTACGTGCGCGTGAATATATCACAACTTCGCCCAATTACACGCGCCAACGCGTGAAACTTTTTATATTCAGAAATTGCAAACTAAGGACCTTATTATTTTTAATTTTATAAAACATTACAACTTAGTCATGGTCTGTATTATGTTAGAATGTAGACAGTCTACTCACAAAATGGCACATTAAATATGGGGGTTTCTAAAAATGCGCATATGGACAAGTTCAAGGAGTTTATAAGCAATTTAATTAAGGTATGACACCTAAAGATAACTGATAAAGAAATCAAGAAGCGTTCTCCGTCTCGAAAGGACGGAATCAGGTACAAAGATGAGTCGCATCTCCGGCAGCTCTACTGTTCGTACATCATAGAGATCGGAATGGAGTTAGAAATAGCCCAAATTGGTTCTCTGTCATTGGTTTTACATGTGACAGTCTCACGCCAAGAACTCCTGGCAGACCATGGCTTTTTCATCCCTATTCCTTGCTGCCAAATCCGAGGTTACACCATGTTTATTTCTTCGTCCCAGGTTTTCGTGCCGGGTCAAAAACTAACATATCACATAATTTTATAGCGGTCTCATGTCTCATCAATGCTCTCAATTACAAGAAAAAAAAATTGACAACGAAAATTCATTTCAAAGAAACAAGAATAAAACGTTCATGTATGCGTTAAGAGTACTCCAGTACGTGCAAATTCAAAACAAGGGTACGCGCACGATAATTGCACAAAAGGTCGTCATGTTTTTTCCGCTAATAAGGTGTACGTACGGTATTTGCACATAAAGTCAATATGTTTTTATTACTATTTTAATAATTCAACATGCATATTAAAAGACAACATAAAAATAAATAAGTAAAACATTCAATTTAATATTTTGATGTGCTCCTGGTTAGATTTGTATTAATATGTAATTTTCAATAGTATCAAGTTTGTTTATTTTGTATCTATAAATAATTAAATATATTAAGGATCAAACGTTTTCTGAATCAACTAATAAAAGTTAAAGTTAAAGGGATGACAATATTTGGGCAGCTGGTGAGACCAGCATGGGATTGGCATTGCTGGCCATGCAATTATAACAAAGAAACAAGAATAAAACGTTCATTCATGTGTTAATAGTTTTCCAATTTCTTTTTTTTAGGTTAAACCACCAAAGGTGGAGGGCTTTATATAGGCTTCCCCATGCCTTATAAATAAACATAATAATAAAGTAGAGATACAAAAACCACTTCAATGAAGCGGTTATAGTAGAAACCTAAAAAAGATTCTACTTGAACCTAAGCATAGCTTCCAAAAAGAATGAGCTAAGCTAAATATTTACTAAAGACTAGAACTCATTCTATGTAGCCAAAAGTTTCCATGTCAAAGGCATTTGGAAAGAAGGACTGGAATTCCACATGCTTATTAGTGAATCCGAAGCGCAAGGCAACTGAGACACAAGTCAGCCTATGGAGCAGTCATAATTTCATAGAAAAGCCTTTATCAATGGGAAAGATATCACCCAGATTTTCTGAAAATCCAGAAAAGCAATGAGGTGAAGCTCAGAGTTGTATCTGTCCATGTTGTCCAGATTGAGAAGGATACCAGTATAGGTTGGGAAGCTCATTGATGATAGCATCAATGAGCTTCTTGATCTGCAAGAAAAACATCATTAGTCAGTAGCATCCATTCTAGAAATTCTAAGTGAAGGAGTCCCCATTTGATCTAGTCTTATCATTCCTTGAATAGCATTAGGAAGGGAACCAAAGTTAAAGAGAGCATCATGTTTAGATATGAGACACAGTTTGGCCATTGCATCAGCAGGTAAATTTGCTTCTCTATGAACATGTTGAAGAGTAAATGCAGAGATACACTGATTTATAAGATCAGAAATGTGAAAAAATTCCCAGTGTGCAGTGCTAGGTTTGAGAATAGATGAAATAGCATTTTGACAGTCAGATTCTATAGTGATGGTTTCAGAGAAACCTTCAGCAAATTTAATAGCCTTTATTTCAGCAAATTTAATAGCCTTTATTTCAGCATGAAGAGGAGAGGAAGCAGGGGTATATGATGTATGACAAGATATAAATGCTCCCCTGTTATCTCTAATAATAGTACTTATGCCAGCTTGTAGAGATAGACTGCACCAAGCTGCATCAACATTAAGTTTAAGTCCAGATAAAGGCTTAGTCCAAGCTATTTTAAAAATCCTTGGTTTGGGTGGTCTTTTCAAAAGAGGCAGGAAACTATGATTTGCAATATTAGAATCAATTGCAGAAGAGATGTAGAATGGTTTAGCACAGAAAATCATAAAAAAATGATCCCTTATTTGTTTGAGAATATGAACTGAGGAAAGAGGGACATTTTCATGTAACCATTTGTTTCTAGATTTCCATAAAATCCAACAGGTAATAGATGGAGTGAGTCTGATAATTAAATTATGCAGAGCACTTAATCCATTAAAAGTTAGATAGAAAGATAATCTTTCCCAAATAGATGTGAAGTTCCTGTCAGAAATTCCCATAAAAGAATGCAAGTTTTTCCAGATTGTTAGACTGAAATCACAAGAGTTAAAAAAATGGTCAAGGAAATCCTCATGATTGCATTTAAAACATTTAGATGCCAAACAAATGTGCATAGATTTCAAAATATTGTCAAATGGAAGAAAAGAATTGATCAGTCTCCACATAAAAACAGATATTTTTCTCTCAAATCTAGGGTTCCACAGATGATGAATGGACAAGATATTACCCCTGGATTGTCTTAGGTTCTTGTATGTGGATTTAAAAGTGAAATTGTCCTTGGTGTCCAATTTCCAAATTAATTTGTCTTCTCTGTGTGCCTGAAGCTGTGTTTCCTGCAAAAGAATAAGAGTATCAGGAGAAAGGAAGGGAGATAGCTGTTGCATGAAATTTGATTTATCATGAATAAAATTAGCAACAGTGCTATCTATGGAGAGAGTAGTAAGAGCAGGATCACAATGATCAATTAAAGGTTCAATATCCAGCCAGTTGGAAGTCCATAAATTACAATCACCCTTCCCAATAATGACTCTAGAATGTGATTCAGCCCAGTCATTGACACTACAAATCCTTTTCCAGTTAGGAGAGGATTGAGAAGAAACTGGTAAGGATGCAATTAGGTGAGTCCACAGAGCCTGAGCTTGTTGGAATTTCCACCATAATTTGACTGAACATGTTTTTATAATGGTGTGAATAGACCTGAAGCCTAAACCATTTTGAGAAATAGGAATGCAGAGGTCATTCCATTTCTTCCATGATTTTTTTGGTTTCTGCTCATATTCACCCCAGAAAAAGATACTCAGTTTCCTCTCAATTTTTTTGACTATCTGCTTAGGAGGCACTATGACAGACCAGATATGTTGGGGAATAGAGTAGAGGCATGAATTAATAAGGGTAATCTTACCACCAGTTGAAAGCCATCTATTTTTCCAATTAAGTAAAATTTTGTCAAAAATTTCAAGCAAAGGATGAAAATGAACATTAAGTGCTCTGCCTCTATAGATAGGAACACCCAGATATTTAAAAGGAAAGGATCCAATTTTCATATCTAAGCTCCTTTTAATTGAATTTACTTGAGCAGGGGAAGCATGCTTACAAATAAAGAGATCACTCTTATTATAGTTTATTTTTTGGCCAGTAACTTCCTCAAATTTTGATAAAAAAGCTTTGAATCTAATCAAAGTTAATTTATCAGCATTAAGAAAAACCACTGTGTCATCAGCATAGCTTAGGTGAGAGATTTGCAGAGCATTACCAGGAAGATTGAAATACTGTAACTTGCCATTTTGAAAAGCAAAGGATAGACTTCTAGTGAAAGCCTCAGAAAAGATATTAAATAGAAAGGGGGTCACCCTGCTTTATACCTCTTGTTGGTTGAAAAAATCCCACTGGCTTACCATTGATAAGGACAGAGAACCAGGCCTGTGAGAGATTTTGCATAATACTAAAAATAAATTGACCATGAAAGCCAAATTTCATTAATACAGCCTGTAAAAAATGCCACTTTACCCTATCAAAAGCTTTTCTAAGGTCAAGTTTAATTATGCAATTTGGGTGAGTGCTTTTCCTATTTAAAAATCTGACCATTTCTTGAAGGAATATGACATTATCAGAAATATCTCTTCCTTTCATGAAAGCAGATTGATGGGGGGAGATGATTTTGGACATCAGTGGCTTAAGCCTTTCCATAAGGAGTTTTGAACAAATCTTATTCAAAACATTGGAAAGGCTAATAGGCCTGAAGTCATCAAATGACACTGGAGTTTCTTTTTTTGCTATAGTTTTCCAATTTCAGTGCAAGTTCAAATCAAGGGTGCACGCACAATGTTTGCACAAAAGGTCGTCATGTTTTTTTCCGCTAATAAGGTGCACATAAAGTCAATTTGTTTTTTATATTTGAGAGTATTTTACAGACACCTTCAACCTTTTCAAAACTGTTAGTTTGACTACCTGTCGAATTTTAATGTGAAAAAATTTCCTAACCTTTCATTTTTGTTTCATTTGGACCCCTATGACTAACTGGGCCGTTAACTTCATAAAAGCCGTTAAATGTTGGGGTATAATAGTAATTTCATGTTCAATTTAATGGAAAAAGAAGTGATGCAGTTAGGTTTGAACCTGGGTCTCTCAAAACACTAAACAAATCCCCTACCACAATGCAAAAAGGGCTTCATGTTTTATTTCCTCGTCAAATTTATTTAAACTTAAGAGAGAGTCTTGAGTGAGACATATCCTTGTGGAGGCCAAGCGCCAAGGGAATAATCATTTACTGTTATTTCTTGATCTTTTAGTCAATTTGATTGATCTTTTAGTCAATTCCCTTGAGCATTCCTTTTTTACCTTGATCTTTCATTCATTTTACTTGATCTTTCAGACAATTTCCTTAATCATTCCTAATCATTGGTTCATTACTGTTATTTCGTACAAATTCACACCGAAACTCGGTCTCGAGTCGGTCCATATGAGACGGCTAAGCTCTAGCGACATCAGCAACCTACAATCTAACAGCGGCGTCGGGAATGAACCTCACCAACGACAACTTCAACCGACAATAGCCCATTATAGTACTTGGTCTTTAGAGACTGGTAGAATTTGTACGATTCCCATCAAACCTCAACATTCAATTTATTTATTCCCCTTTTTCTTATTGGATTCTTCTTTGACATACATCAACAAAGTCTTGATTGGAGTTGACGATTTGCTAATTCTCACACAAAAATCTGATTTGGGTTTTCTTAAACATCAAAGATTTGTGTGGACGGAATGCACAACGCCATTGGATGTCCCATAATCATACCAATGGCCCACCCTGGTAGAATACATGAGCGTAAAACCACGCCGGAGCCGCAGACTCCACCTGTCCAAGATACCGAGCGATGATGATTCCGATCGGAAACATGATTCCCCAGCTCATGGCGTTCAGGATGCCATGGATGTTTTTCATCGAGAATGAAGATGATTTTTTATCAAGAATGTTGATGTCCGTCGAAGAAGAAGAATCCGATTAGAAAATTGGGAATAAATTAAATTGAATGTTGGGTTTAATGGGAATTGTTCATTAAATTTAAATAAATTTGGTCAGGAAATAAAACATGAAGGCTTTTTGCGTAGTGGAAGGGGATTTGTCCATTGTTTTGGGAGACCCGGGTCAAAACCCAACTACAACACTTCTTTTTTCATTAAATTGAACTTGAAATTACTATTATACCCCCAATATTTAATGTTATTTATGGAGTAATGACTTAATTAGCCATAGGGGGTCCAAATGAAGCAAAAATGAAAGGTTAGGAGTTTTTTTACATTAAAATTCGATATGGGGTCAAACTGACAATTTTGGAAAGGTTGGGGGTCTTTATAAAATTTTCTCTTTATATTTTGATGTAATCCATGTTGGATTTGTAATAATATGTATTTTTCAAAAGTATCAACCTTGTTTATTTTATATCTATAAATAATTAAATATATTAAAGATCAAACGTTTTTGAATCAACTAATAAAATTTAAAATTTAAGGGACGACAATATTTGAGTGTAGTGACATTAGCATTTGATTGGAATTGGTGGTAGTATATATTGACCTTATCCCTATTTTAGTCTAGGTTAGTTTTGTTATAGACTCTTGATATGATGTTGCTAGTATCGGATATAGAGAAGTTTTAGAGTTGTTAATTAGCCTTTTTGAAACCTCCCTGGAATCTTTCAAATCGGCTACACTTGTGAAGTTATTGTATGATATGAATCTCTTTGCGAAGATCCTGGATATGAACCTCCTTACGAAGATCCTGGTTTTGCGGAATGATTAAGAGCACCCTTCGAAGTGTCGATCGAAAGCACCTCCTTTCAAAGAAGAAGACACACTTCAAGATGAACTTGAAAGACACAACTTTTGAACTTCAGTAACACAAGGTCGAATTCCACACGCCAAGCACTACTTGCACCAACTTGAGATGGACACACCTAGATCTCAAAATCGGGGGTTTCAATCTAACGATTGACCTAATCTAGCGATTAGAAGTTAACCTAACAGTTGAATGAGATAAAACTCAATATAAGATGATTGTTGTATATAATTATTATTTTTAATAAATTCGTTCACCATCATATTTATAAGATTATAGGGTGATTAAAAAGTTCAGGATACAATAAGGTAAGGAATATTACATCTTAACCAAAAAGGAAACACTTAAGGCAGCTTTTGCAAGCTAAAGCCTTATTTAACTATAATTAAAATTCATCATACCATACAACAAAGGTATGAACGAATTTATTAAGTAAAAATAATAAAATTACTTAAATAATAAAGCGATAAACTTGTGTTGAACCAACCCACTAATTGAAGGCTCAGCGGTTCTTTTAAGGCACTTCAATAAAACTTCTTCACGACTTCAATCTTCGGAAATGAGAGTAATAACTAGCATAGCCCTCATCTTCTTCTAATATTCATCACGAACTTGTTTCATAAGAGTATTGAGAACATTGAACAATTTTTTTCTTCCAGACCTTGGCACATGAAATAACATATAAGAATAACCTCTGGATATTCGTATCATTGTATGCTACTGGTTACTACTGATAAAGGGTTTGAGGAGAATATCATACCACTTATAGTGTTTAATTATAAAATTGATATAGGCCACATTTGTCTATTTTGTCGAGTAGCTTTTTCAAGAGCATTTAGAGATTTGGTCTAAACATAAACATTTGACCAGTCGAACAGTTAGTAGCAGTGTTTGGTGAACGGATTTTTCTAACTAACGTTTTAAATTAATACAGAGTTTTCATAAACGCTCGTAAGAGTATCGTTTCTCAATTTGATATTGGATTAATGTGGTAAACTTTCAATTTTATCCTTATATTTTAACTAAAGTTCATAATTAATGAAATTTTACTACACATATCTCGTAATAATATATAATCTATCAAATATATGGACAACGTGTACGTAAATGGGAAAAAATAACTAATACGATATAAACAAATAAAAAATAGTATTTTGGAATATTTTCTTATATTTCAAAAATTAATAATCACAAAACTAGAGAGATTAACCACTTTTAATAATATAAAAAATAAATATTTCAATTGTAATTGGATGAGAAATTGTAATATTATTGTCCTTGTCTGTAATGAAATATCCAATTAATACAACTAATAAAATCTGCTAAGAGCAAGTCCAACAGCTTCCCAAGTTGGGGGATTTCAATAAATTTAGGGAATATGAGCCATTTTTCAGCTCCAAGAGATTCCCTATCCCATTCCCTAACTTGGGGATTTTGAAGAAATCTACACGTTGCTTCCCCAAATCTGTAGAGAGAGAAAAAAAACTTGGGGAAGCAAAATTTAATGCTTAGTGCATTTATGTTGATCTTTTACCTCTCTTTATTAGTTTTATAATTCAAATACATATATTTCAAATGTGATTATCTTTAATTGTATATAATAAAGAATTATAAGAAATATATATTATTAAATTTCATATTTTGACGAACAAAACAAGATCATACATGACTATGTTTACATGTTTATAAAAATTTGAATATTGTCATGTGAGATCTTGTTATGTTCGTTTTAATGCATATTTTAATAATATATATTTTTCACATTTTTTTATCATACGTAATTTAAAATATTAAGATTCCGAAATATACTTGAATGGTGAAAAAACAATAATAAAGAGATAAAATACTGAAATTTAATGCACATGCATTAAATTCTAATCCCCACACTAGGAAAGCTGTTGGAGTTGAAGCAAAAAAAGATAGGGAATATGGAGATGTAGTACTATATCTTGGAGAATCTTGTAGGGAAATTGTTGGACTTGCTCTAACATCTACCCGCTAATTGAATTCTTTAATAGGTAAGTGTTGATTCCCAAGCATGACCAAAGTGTGTACCTTCTCTTCAAATGGGAGAATATTATTGCGTTTTTCTGTAACCAAACAGTTAGTCAATACAGTTAATAAAATCTACTAACATCTAACCGCTAATTGAATTCTTTAATACATAAATGCTCATTCCAAAGCATAACATCTAACCGCTAATTGAATTCTTTAATAGGTAAATGTTGATTCCCAAGCATGACCAAAGTATGCACCTTCTCTTCAAATGGAAGTGTTTTATTGTCCTTTTCTGTAATTGGAACATGTAATCAATACAACTAATAAAATCGGCTAACATCTATCCACTAATTGAATTCTTTAATAGGTAAGTGTTAATTCCCAAGCATGATTAAAGTGGTGCACCTTATCCCCAAATTGGAAAATAACTATAACATGTAATTTTAAATAATAAATTTATTTTATTAAAATTTACATTAAACATACACCCATGACCCAATTTCCTTAACTGAAAATTTTTCAATAAAAATACTCTTCCGTATGTAAAAATGATGTGTAAAAAAAGTAAAAGGAACGTGTTATTTCCTAATCTGGGCTGGATTCGAAATTATATAATTAAATAGAGGGTTTAAAGAATTGCATACATATATATACCTCACCAAGAGGGTTTAAACTTCAGACAAGATCGATCAAGAACAGCTAATTAATGGCGCCTGAAAGATGGTATTTCAGTGCGGAAGAAATCAAGAAGTATTCGCCGTCTCGAAAGGACGGAATCAGCTTCAAATACGAGTCGCATCTCCGGCAGCTCTACTGTTCCTTCATCAAAGACATCGGAATGGAGCTAGAAATGCCCCAAAAGACCATCGCCAGCGCTATGGTTCTCTGTCACCGGTTTTATATGCGACAGTCTCACGCCAAGAACTCATGGCAGACCATGGCTTCTTCATCCCTATTTCTCGCCGCAAAATCCGAGGATACACCGCGTTTCTTGAGAGACATCGTTTGCTTGGCTTACCAACTGCAGCATCAATGTGATCCGCTCGCCCGGCAGCGAATCAAACGCGACGCGGAATTGTACGATAAGCAGAAAGAAACGGTTTTGCTCGGCGAGCGGCTTTTGCTGTTTACGCTAGGGTTTCAGCTCGATGTCGAGCTCCCGTACGGCGCTCTTGTGGCGGCGGTGAAGAATTTGGGGGTTTCTGAGAGCGATGTGGTTAAGGTTTCCTGGAATTATGTGAATGATTGGTTGGGGACGACGCTGTGCTTGCGATACGAGCCTGATTACATTGCAGCGGGATCGCTTTACCTCGCTGCGAAGCGGGTGAAGCTTGATCTCCCGAGCTCCGGTGATGATGCTTGGTGGATGCAGTTTAAGGTTTCCCCTAATCTGCTTGATGGTGTTATCCAGCATATGCTGAGGCTCGAGGAGCGGGCTCAGAAACGCGCGGCGGAGTTCATGAGTAGTCCGGAATCATGCGCCTCGGTTGCTCATGAGGGTGAAGATGATGGGCAGATGATCAGTACTGGACAATCTGATCAAGAGAAGGATTCGGGTTCGAACGGAGCTGGTGTGGATATGGACATTGATGGGATTAGGGAGAAGATGAAGATGCTTGAAAAGGCTGTAGAAGATAAGCCTTCGTCTCTAGAGACCCTGGAGATCAGAGACGAGGCCTTGATGGAGAGAGAGCTTGAAAGTGGACAATCTGAAGAGACGAAATCGGATTTCGAGAGAGCTAGCAATCTCGAAAAGCCTGAAGAAAACAAGCCATCGGCTCTGGAGATCAGAGACGACGGCTTAGACGAGGCCTTGATAGAGAGGGAGCTTGATGGTGGACAATCTGAGGAGACGAAATCGGATTTAGAGGGTGCTAGCAAACTCGAAAAGCCTGCAGAAAGCAAGCAGTCAGCTCTGGAGATCAGAGACGATGACTTTGATGAGGCTTTGATAGAGAGAGAGCTTGAAAGTGTACAGTCTGAAGAGACGAAATCGGATTTGGAGGGTGCTAGCAAACTCGAAAAGCCTGCAGAAAACAAGGCGTCAGCTCTGGAGATCAGAGATGATGACTTGGATGAGGCTTTGATAGAGACAGAACTTGATGGTGGACAATCTGAAGAGACTAAATCGGATTTCGAGGATGCTAGCAAACTCGAAAAGCCTGCAGAAAACAAGTCAGCTCCGGAGATCAGAGACCACGACTTGGACGGGGCTTTGATAGAGAGGGAGCTTGATGGTGGACAATCTGAGGAGATAAAATCAGATAGAGAACCATCTGAAGAGACAAAACAGGGTTTCAAGAGAGCTAGTGTTGATGATAACCACATCAACATAGACATTGATGGGATTAGGGAGAGGAGGAAGAGGAGAAAACTCGAAAAGCCTGCAGAAAACAAGGCGTCTGCTTTAGAGATCAGAGACGACGACTTGGACGAGGCCTGGATAGAGAGAGAGCTTGAAGGTGGATTGGAGAAGTGAGAATGGTGCTTAAGTTTTAGTGTTATGAATATATAGCCAATCGATTATACATGTATATCAGTGTAAACGTCTCAACTTTGGCTCTGTTGGGAACCAGATGTATAAGTAGATTATAACAGACAAATAATCATGCTCTTATGTATGAAATTATTTGCATTAATGTGTTTCAAATTGAGAATTACATAATTCAAAAATTACAAGGAGCAACTCAGCCTGCTCTCCTTATGATCTTGATCTTTTTCTTGTGCGGAATGTCACCACCACCAACACCACCATCTCCATCGTGCTTTCTTTTCTTCTCAGTCTCATCATGCCCACTTTTATCCTTACTTCCATCTTTATGTCTGCGATGATGATGATGATGATGATGATGATGATGATGATGACGATCCTTTGTCTTGTCTTTCGACTCGCTTTTCGGGTTTCCGGAGACGGTTGGGATGCCATTCTCGGAAGGAGGCTGATCTTCCCCGAACGGGAAAGTTTCCCGGAGAAGGTCTAAGTCAAAAGGCTGTATCTGAACTTTTGTCTCACTGGTTTCTTGCGTCATGATCTCGTTTAACCGGCCCTTTTCTTTGTCGATTTCGGTATTGCCCATCACATCGTGAAGATAGTGCGATTCCTCGAGAGATGGGAGTGGCTGCTGACAGAAATAATCGTACAGTCGCGAAAGATTGAAATGGCTTATAAGGTCCACTGAACCATTAGCCTCTGTACGGTGATGCATTGCAGTACCGGTAACTTGCTCCGACTGCCGCCAAAGGCACTTTCCGGCGACTGTGGATAACAGAGATTGGTGAATGGAAACGGAAGTGTTCGATTGAGTGGAAATTGTTTTGTAACTACGGAAACTCTGAAGAAGCTATATAGAACCACCAACGCGAGGAAACCAATTCCGAAACTGGAAAGGAATTTTGGATGAATTCCGAAACCAAAAATGAAGCGGATTTATTTTATTATAATAATAATATGCTACTTTTATTATGGTTAGATTATGGTTTGAATGAAAATTTATAATATTCTAATTATTTTGAAATTAAAAAAATAAATGAAAAAACACTACTAATGAGATTCTTTTAATTCTAAATATTTTGAAAATAGACTATTTTAATTAATGATTCATTGCTGTTCCAATTGATATGATAGGAATCAAATTCCATATTACATATATCGAAGCAAACCAAAATGAAATATCCAAACTGGAAAAGTGTGTGCTACTAAAAAAACACTCTTTATAATAGAATATAATCAACAGATTGCACAGAACACAATACTGATACAAAATAACTGTTGTAACAGCCTCACCCTTCTCTAAGATGAAGACCAGCTAATTCGATCAACAAGAAAGAAGAGTACAAAAGATAGATATGAGAAGCCGTTAACACCTCAAGTCCGAAAAGTTACAAGAAACGTTCCATTATTTTTTTGTTTAAGTTCTCCAAATCTTAATGCTATATATGTAGTCACCACATCCACTGAGGTCATATCCAAGCTGCACCCATTTCCAGTCTTATATGTCTTCTGGACCATTGATATCCTGGAAATCAACCAAATTAAGATGCTGCCTACTGCCATCTAAATTCTAGTCTTCATTGGACCACAGAAATTGATAGATTACCTTGTTCTCAAGAACAGCTCCATCGGGGATTTCCAACTTGGATCCAGATTTACCAGTGATTGTCACTTTGCCCTAAACATAAATAAGACATAAAGAACATGTTATTGCGCTTGCATTATTATTACTTAAACATCAAATGCTACACACGAAGATGCAGAGGTGTTAATTACCTTGAGGACAATGTTAGCTCCAAACCACACATCCCCGCTGACCTTTAAGCTATCTAATTCAACAATACTAGGAATGGACTTGAAACGGCCTAGGAAGTTTCCAACCTGAGAATATAATTGGATTTTAGAACCAGCAAACACCTGTGAGTTTAATTCACAGCTACTAAGGAAATCATGTGGTTAGTGAAATCCTACCTTCTTAAATTCAGGTCCCAACTCAATAGAAGGGTTAGACGGATTAGTTCTGGCCTCATTTCTCACGACATAGCCATCCTCAGACAGCTTGTAAAGATCAGACTGCCATCACCAAGCCAAAACCAGTTAATTGACAAGTAAATCAATTTAATAAAAAATTGAAACAGAAGAATATCTACTAACCTGGACCAGCAGCAGATCAGAAGTGGCTTTCACTGGGAGGAAGCGTGATCGGGGAACATTGATACCAATAGCACCGTCAAAAAACTGATCAAAGAGTTGGACATATAAGTCAAAACATAAGAAACATGGATGAATATACTGCAAATGTGAAACTGTGGAATGTATGTATACCCTAATTGCAGCACCAGCAGCAGTTTCAAGTTGAAGAACTTTAAACCCGTCAACTTCCTGTTAAGTCCAAAACATTTATTAGAAAAAATGTAGCAATTGAAATGGTTCAATCCAAATGGTCAACAGGATGTACCTTGGGGTTGGGGATAATCTCCATCTGCAGGGCATCTGCTTCTACAAGTCTTTTAATTGCGCTCAAGTTCACCCATCTACAAGACACCAAGCAGACATACCAACAAATGTTATTCAGATATATTCTACCCATAAGAAGTGGTTTGACAGGCTGAAAGAGAATCAGGCAAGTGACTTACAAATTGTTGGTGTTGAAAATTTTGAACTTCTCAATTGACTTGAATTCATTTACCTGTGGGCAATAGGTTGTACATTACAAAACAGTTTGAATTCAACATCCAGATGCATTATATAACAGATTTGATTCACTAAAAGAACCCGTAAGATACGGACAATTGATCCATATGCTTTATAGTAAACTGGTTTTTTAAAGTTCTAGGAATTAGCATAATACTTGGAAAGCCGCCAGGCTATCGTACAAACAAGATGTTTGTGGAATGCAAACAGTAAAATTCCTAAGTTACAATAGAGAAGAAGAAAAACGGATCTTACATGTTCATCAGGAACTTGAGCAATTTCCAGGAGCTGAAGCAGAAAGACAATAGATGGGTCAATAAGTAAGTTCTACACAGACAATATTCAACATGCCAAAAAGATACTACACAGACAAATAGTTTTCTTGATGATTGAAAAAGAAAAATGCAAGTATAAAATGACAACGATATTTTGAGCTGTATCCTAAGCAGTGTCCATCTAACCAACTAAACAAGATATTAGTAGCCAATAGAGATAAATTAGAAAATCAGTAACAAGAATATTACAACCAAATCGAGTAGACCACTATATTAAGAGGAAAATCAGTAACAAAATTATTACAACCAAGTCAAGAGCCTTGATTGAAAAGAAAACGTGACTATTTAGTAAATGCAGCATAACCATGTTAATCTAATGAGGAAAGAGAGGATGGCGTGAGAAATGGATACCTGCACTCTACCTTCGTAGGATATCAGGGTACCACCTTTCACATCAGCCAGTGTTTTTGGAGTGACCTGCCAAATGTAATTAAAGTATGAGAAAGGTTTTTAAAAATTTGTGTGCTGTGTGTGTCAGAGAAATAAAAGAGTGGGCAATGGGTATTTAAAAGACATCTTCCACGGAGTAAACTGAATCCCCTTAATTACCTCCATGCAGTATTCGTTCTTGTTATTGACCAAATGGTTTAAGATTTCTGCAATAAGGAGTAAGGAAATAATAACATTGTGATTACCCTATCCTCAGATATATTATAGCATGTGAAACAACAAATTACGGGCTTGCAAATGAAAGTGGAAGAAAGGATTACTTAGATCAACAATTGCACCCAAGTTATCAGAATTGGCAACAAAGACATACTCCTTGCCCTGTCAGGAATAAGATATAAACGTGATATTTCCATTGACAAAAGTATACATGATCTTGAAATTATCAAACAAGAAAAATTGAATCTCTCAAAGCAAAACCTGTGATAACAAAGCATCAAGCTTGCCACTGTTCATCAAGGATGGAAAGACATCACCATGGCCAGGAGGATACCTAAACAGGAACATTCTTCATTAGTACATGGGTAACATTGAGATGTAAAACAGAATGGAAAAATCAGACAGGTTTTGGATGATAAAATAATACAAAATTTTGGTGGAACAATGAAATTAATGAAATTCTGAAACTGTGAAATAACTTGCACTATATTATTTCCAATACCATGCTTCTTTGGTAGTATTTCCTTTGGTTGAGAGAGGCAAGAAGTCTTCAACCACCAACCGAGGGTATTGACTCTGAGGAAAAACCAAAAAAAAATAAAATTAAATAAATAAATAAGAGAATAGAAGAAAGAGAATCAGTGCCAACGCAGAGGCTAAGCAGACCTGGTTAAATGTATGGATATCAATCTTGTGGCTGCTGTACTTTTCAACAATCTGTTAAATAAAAAAATTGCAGTGCATCAGTATTTACAGAGGAAAATCATACTTTTGCTGGTGATATTATTACCTTCTGGGTGTCATCATGTGTGTTGAAGGAGTTCATTAGAAGCAGGGGCACATTACATCCATACTTCTTGTTCAATGTCTACACAAATATTCTAATTGTCAAAATGCTATCGCAAAACCATAAAAAAAGTCACCAGGAAGTAATCATCATGAACAAGTAATACCTCAATCTGAATAACAATCAAGTCCAGGAAAGTCAAGCCATTGCGAACTTCAATGACAGACCTGCATCAAAAGAAAAAATAAAAGCTGTCAATACCCAGGGGAAAATAACAGCAACTATTTTTACAACATTCTGATAAAACTCGAATTTCACGAATGTTCTCCTTCTAAGTATTGCTAAACAGAAAAGTGGTACAAGGTCTGCAAAATTATTTGTAGAGAATTTGATGTACAGTTTTGATGACATGGAACATTTTGCAAGTTCCAAGAAGGTCTTAATATCAGTCTATTTCTCAAAAAAAATCTACTACACTTCCATTACAAAATATTGCAGATATGATCAACAAATGTATATAACAATCTGAAGTACTGCATGTAAATTTACTTCTATTTTTTAACATCATCCTTTAGTACGAGTAGAAGCTCCAAACACATTCTCAAAAGAAGAAAAATGCATATAAGTAACACACAAGAAACAAATAGATACGAGAAGAGCGTAGCTTGCAAACATAAAAAAAAAGTCATCGCATTCTCAATCTCTAGAATGAAAACATTCAAAACAAGAAAATCGAAGATATAAGAGAAGCTCAAGAAACAAGTTTACATGAATATGACTACAGTTTCATCAAGAGATTAAAAAAAATCAGTACTTACTTTGGACCAGTGCAACCCATTGTAGTTCCCAATCCACCATTAAGCTTGAGGACCACAAGTTTGTCCAGAAGCTTCTTTGTCTCTGAAGCATCTGCACTCATCCAACATCATACTTATCAGCAGTTAATACACATAACAAAATAAAACACTCCCTAGTTCTTCAGAATTGTCACCTTCAGGAACGGGTGACAAAGTATCATAAGGCACCACAACCTCATCAGTGGGTGTCTGGATCTTGCTCCAATCAACATGCTGCGCTTCACCACTACAATCCACACGAAATTACAAAGAATTTAAGGACAGCTTACTTTGTGTAATTCATCAAAAGCAAACAAATCAAGCACAAACTCATCCATAACTACATCTAGGAATTAATTTTCAAAATATCGGATCCTTAATGGTTCAGAAAGAGCTAGCAGGTTTACAAATGCTACAGATCACTCCTAATTGAGCGTTAAAAGCTGATCAAACTAAAAAGCTGTATAAAATTGCCCATGAATTCATAAAATGGAGAATTCAATCAGGCAACGATAACATTCCAGCATAATAAAAGGCAAGCATCAATATTCACAATAGTAGATCCATAACAGTCCAGAACAGACTAACTGATTTGCAGGGCTACAAATCATTCCTAACAAAATTGAACGTGAGATTGCAAAAAAAAACCGCAAATCCAACATAGAAACGGCATAAACGCTCATAACGGAGAATTCAATCAGATTAGTTAACCGTGGCAATTGACATTCCAACAACATACCTAAGGTAGCGAGAGACGAGGTTGATGAATCCGCTCTTCTCCTTCTCGCTGCAAAATCAGAGCTAATCAGATCGATACGAGAAGCAACCCCTCCAAATTCAGATCCAACGCCTTAAATTACAGTAACTCACCTGATTTGGTTGAGACCGGCGGTGGCAGATTTGAGCTTGTCGAGCTTCTGAGCATCGGCGGAGCTCAACGTCGCGGCTGCAGCCATTGGAGAATCGATTTATTTTAATTGAATAAAAATGAAAGGGGTGATCTGGGAAAATGTGAGTGATACAGGAAGCTTGTGTTGAAGATGATGAGTTCGATTTCGATCGGTTGGGCTATATATATGATGCATGTGTGGTAAATCAAATACGGTGAAAGGACACGTGGAAAGAGGTGACGGGAATTGGGCCCACAAGATGAGGAAGAATGGGGTAAAATAATTTGGGAGAATATTCAGGCGAATATAACTCTTGAGCCAAATTTGGTATGTGTCTGTGGGTGCTTTTTTTATTTACGGTGGGAAAAAATTTACCGGTTTTCCTTTCTTTTTCCGTTTTGAGAAAATTCGATTATCTTCAGTACAAATCGGGTGGCGGGATCGCGACGCAATGTTTGTGCCTTTTTTTTTTATCCTTTTGTTTCTTCGATTGTGATTGTTGTGGAAGTGGAAGTGATTTTTTACCTTATTAAAGAGCTCATCAATGAGGATTAACTATTGGAAAAGTCTTGGGAGTGACCGTTACTATATAGTGACCGTACTAAATTATAAATAGTGGAATAAAGAAAATTAAGGAGGGACCAATTTGTAATTTTTAAAAATTTAAAAAAATCACGCGCTACAGTGTTTCCGCGCGTGTACAGTGTTTTCTACTGTGCGCTACAGTGTTTGCTACAGTGTAATTCAATGTTTCAAGTTAAAATGTCCATGTTTTATGTTTCAAGTTAAAGTGTTCATGTTTCACGTTAAAACGTCCATGTTTTATGTTTTAACGTCCATGTTTTATGTTTTAAGTTAAAATGTTTATGTTTTATATTTCAAGTTAAAATGTTCATGTTTTAAGTTAAAGTGTTCATGTTTCACGTTAAAACGTCCATGTTTTATGTTTTAAGTTAAAATGTTTGTGTTTTAATTTAAAATGTTCATGTTTTATATTTCAAGTTAAAGTGTCGTTAAAACGTCCATGTTTTAAGTTAAAATATTTATGTTTTATGTTTCAAGTTAAAATGTTCATGTTTTATGTTTCAAGTTAAAGTGTACATGTTTCACGTTAAAACGTCAATGTTTTATGTTTTAAGTTAAAATATTTATGCTTTATGTTTCAAGTTAAAGTGTCCATGTTTTAAGTTAAAGTGTTCATGTTTTATTTTAAAGTGTCCATGTTTTAAGTTAAAGTGTCCATGTTTTAAGTTAAAGTGTCCATGTTTTAAGTTAAAATGTCCATGTTTTAAGTTAAAGTGTTCATACTTTACTGTAGAAACTCGACACTGTAGCAAATCGGTACTGTAGCAAATCAGCACTGTAGCGCGTGGCTTGACACTGTAGCGCGTGATTTTTTAAAATTTTCTGAAATTGCAAATTGGTCCCTCCGTGTTTTTTAACTTATATCCTATTTGCAATTTAATCTGGTCACTATATAGTGACGGTCACCCAAGAGACCAACTCTTAACTATTAATGATGGAAGTTTTAAATAGACAGTTTACCATTAAACTTATCAAACGTGATTTTTCTTCTCTTTTTTCTCAAAAGGAATATAATTAAAGTAGTGATGAAGATATATTTGTGGAAGTTTTAAAATGGAAAATTCATATAATCCTTTCTCTGTCTGAAAGTAAATTTCCCACTTCATAGATTCTATTATTGTCATATCTATATTTAAGTAGATTACCTATATATCAATATTTATAAATTTTAAAACACTTGATTTAGTTCCACTATGCTTAGTTTAATGAAGCTTTTTGTTGATGTCTTTTTTATGATACTGATTATCGCCTCGTTTGGAGATTAGTTGTTAGCGGTTTGCGAATTTTACTAGCTATTAGCTGTTAGCGGATTGTAATAGCTGTTTTGACTAGCGGTTTGACTAGTGTATTTGAGTGTTTAGTAAATAACAATTAGCTGTTATCGGTTTCATAATGTTAAATGATCAAAATGGGCATTAGTTGTTGTTGCGGTCGGCACCCAAAGATCACGATCGCATCCTGATATTCGTTGTTCTTGAGCGACGATCAACCTGCAAGAAAGAGCCCGGGGCTGACCCCGGGGAGAATCTCCGATGCTTAAGTTAGCATTGTGTTTTTATGAATGTAAAGAGACTAAATCATAATATGTGCTTTACCTTCTATGGAGACCCACTAAGTTAATGGTTCCAAGTTTTCCTCATTTGATGAGATAGTGGGTGTGATAATGATATCATGGCTTTAATGCTCTGAGTAGTGGTGAAATGGGGTTGGTCCCCACCATAAGCCCTCAGTCTACTAGCTTTTGAAACGTAGTAGAAAGGTTGTAGACTTTTTTTTACGTGTTTTTGAGGGATTTGTTTTCACGCTTTTCGAACAAAAGGGGTGTTCGCGCTTGGTTTTGCGGAGTTGAACGAGTGTAGTTTACCCATGCTTGTAACCTAGATCCCTTTGGTTGTTTGAAGCTATGGGTTACGTGTTCTCGTGTACTTGCAAAACGCCTGGCATTATCCTTTTGTTGCGAAGAGGTGACTACATTCCATCTGGTGAATTGAAGTAAAAGAGTGATTTTTAAAAAAATGTAGTTGAAAAATGTAGTTGAAGTGGTATTGTACGCACTGCAGCCAACAAAATTTTTGCAAATTGAAAATAGCATGAAATATATTGATGATATATTCATCTAAATAGCATGAAAAAGTTTTGAATCGAAAAGTGATATATTAATTTTTATTTTTATTTTGAAAATGATATATTAATTATTGGTGCATGCAAAGTAGTGGTATGATATCCTCGTTTCATGCATGTATGTTAAAAAAAAAAAAAAAATAAGTACTGCAAACAGGTTGCATACAAATCTTAACATTTTCTTGGCAATATAATATTGCATCAATTATGGCAAAAATAGTCAATGAAACTTTGGTTTAGGAATACCTTTGTTTCAAATGTTCTAAAAACAACCTTGCTGGGATCATTGAAGCACACGAGAACTCATAATTTACCAACTAGTTCATTTGACTTTTTCTCTTTATTATTATTTATTTTATTTTTTCCTTTTTGTTTTTGAAACGCAACTTCAATATCTTTACCAAGAGATGTATCAAATGCAGGGTTTGTTATAAGATCGGAAAAATGTTTTTATTTCTTTATTGATTTTCGGTTTTGAAAAAAGGCAAATGGAAACATTGTTTTGTATTTCATAATGACGAGATTTTGTTTTTAACAAAATCGGATATGCTCAAGAAAAATGAGAAGAAAGGAATAGAGAACATAACTTTTTGTTCAAGCAATCCCCACAGACGGCGCCAATGTTGCGGTCGGCACTCAAAGATCTCGGTCGCATCCTGATATTCGTTGTTCTTGAGCGACGATCAACCTGCAAGAAAGAGCCCGGGGCTGACCCCGGGGAGAATCTCCAATGCTTAAGTTAGCATTGTGTTTTTATGAGTGTAAAGAGACTAAATCATAATAGTTATTTTTATGTAGTGTGAAAAGTATTTTTATTATTAATATGTTTATATATTAATAAGATTTAATGACCCCTAAATATGCTAAAAAGAATATTTGTGGCCCCTAAAAATAAAGTGAAACATTTGTGCCCCTAAAAGTTAAATTGCTTCTTTTGTAGCCCCAAAATCAATTCTGTTACATTTCTACATTCTGTTAGGGGTATTTTAATAATTTCATATTTTTTAAGCTTTAAAGAAATTAAAAAATAAATTAAATTTAAGTCAAATGATGACGTCAGTATCATCACCATCTTCCCTTGCCTTTTCGTCAACCTGGCTCTGCTAAGGCCCAAATCAACGTCCCGCCGACCTCTGTTTCGGAAATCGCTGAGGCAATTGTTTTGCGGCGGCAGATGGAGCTTTTCCGGTGAGGCGAGCAAGTTTATGTAATTGGAGCCGCCGACGTCGCGTCAATGGAGGTTTGCCGGTGATGCTGTCGCTGGAGGTTTGCTGCCCAAATCAGATCGATGCCTTGGTGAGTGAGAATATAAACAACATAGTATTATAGAAATGATGATTGGAGAGTTATGGGAAGACTATGTTCTTCCATTGAATGAGAGAAAGAAGAATTTGAAAGTCTTACAAGATAATGAATAGATATAGGAAAGCATATGAAAGTACTAATCTACCCTTAACCTTATATACATATATATCTTAACATCCCCCCTCAAACTCACGATGCGACAGCAATAAGCATCGAGAGTTTGTCAGACAAGAAACGAAAGCGCGCACTGGAGTGAGCCTTCGTGAACAAATCAGCAATCTGAAGGGAAGAAGGGACAAAGGGCAGTGATATAGTACCAAGCTGCAAATGATGGCGTGTGAAGTGACAGTCAATTTCAACGTGCTTGGTCCGCTCATGAAACACCGAATTACGTGCAATGTGAATTGAGCTCTGATTATCACAATGTAGTGGTGTGGGACGAGTAAGCTTGATTCCAAAATCAGAGAGTAACCAGCGCAACCAAACAATCTCATCGGTAGTCGACGCCATGGCACGATACTCAGCCTCTGTAGAAGAGCGAGAGATGACATCTTGTTTCTTGCTCTTCCAAGAAATGAGTGAATCACCAAGAAAGATACAAAAACCAGTAGTGGACTTGCGATCATCGGGATCACCAGCCCAATCAGCATCAGAATAAGCACGCAACTCTAATGATGATGAAGAGGGAAATAGAAGGCTACGAAACTGAGTGCCCCGAAGATACCTCAGAATACGAAGCACGGCAGCCCAATGAACCGAAGTAGGAGCAATGACAAACTGACTAACCACATGAACAACATGCGCAATATCTGGGCGCGTAACTGTCAAATAAACCAAACTCCCTACTATTGCACGGTATAAGGTGGGATCTGGCAAAGGAGTACCATCTGATGGAGAGTAGTGAGCATTGGTCTCAAGAGGAGTGTCAACTGTCTTATTGTAAGGCGAGCACGCTCAAAAAGATCAGCTATATACTTTGACTGAGATAAAAGGTAACCCTTAGAAGAAGATGCCACCTCAATACCCAAGAAATAACGGAGTACACCCAAATCTTTCATAGCAAAGTAATGAGCTAAATCAAGTTTCAACGATTCAATTCCATCACAATCATCACCAGTAATTATCATATCATCAACATATAGTGAAAGAAGGATACGCCCCTTACTTGTATGTTTGATGAACAAAGCAGAATCATAAGAGCTGAGGCGAAAACCAAGAGAGGAAACGACAGTGGAGAACTTCTCAAACCAAGCTCTGGGAGCCTGTTTGAGACCATAGAGAGATCTTCGAAGCCTACAAACATGTCCAGGCTCATGCGCCACACCGGGCGGAGGTGTCATATAAACCTCTTCGTGAAGATCACCATACAAAAATGCATTCTTAACATCCATCTGCGAAATCTTCCACTGATAAGCTGAAGCAACTGCTATCATAGTGCGAATGGTTGTCATCTTCGCAACTGGTGCAAATGTCTCATCATAGTCCATGCCATACTCCTGCGAATAGCCCTTGGCAACAAGGCGAGCCTTGTATCTCTCAATAGATCCATCAGACTTGGTCTTAATCTTATAGACCCAACGAGAACCAATAGTGTGCTTTCCCAAAGGTAAGGGTACCAAATCCCAAGTGTGAGTCTGATGCAGGGCAGCGAGTTCCTCAGCCATAGCACGCTGCCAAAGAGGGTCAACAACAGCCTCTTTATAGGATGCAGGTTCAGACAAAGAATGAATGGACACGAGGAAAGATGTAAACGAGGATGAGTAAGAGGAATAAGCAAAATCAGGCTTCTGTGTAGACTTGCAAATACGAGTGGACCTACGAAGAGGGAGAGGATCGATCACAGTGTCAGGAGATGGTAAATGAGGCACATGAGGCAAACTAGTAGGAGATATCGGGGGAGCATCATGGTCTGGAACCATAGGATCATAATCTGCTGGAGGAATATCATCGGTGCAAACATCAAAAGGATCAATACGAATAAGATCTGGCTGAGTCAAATGATGTGAGTTAGACGGAACCGAGAAAAATGGGATGTGCTCCAGGAATACAACATGACGAGAAACATACAACTTTTGCTTGACTGGATCAAAACACCGATATCCCTTCTGACCACTACCATAACCCAAAAAAACACACAAAGCTGATTTAGGAGATAGCTTAGAAAGTTCAACATGAGGTAGGAGAACAAAGCAAGTGCAGCCAAAAACACGCAAAGAAGAGTAATCAGGTGCATATCCATACAATTTTTCAAAAGGTGACAAGCCTGAATTATGTGAGGTTGGAATCCTGTTGATGGCATGCACGGCTGTAAGGGTGGCTTCCCCCAAAAAAACTCTAGGAACCTCAGCTGACAACAAAAAGGAACGAGCAGTCTCAACAATATGACGGTGTTTCCTTTCAGCAACACCATTCTGTTCAGAAGTATCAGTACAAGAGGTTTGACGGATGGTTCCATCAGAAGCTAGCAACTGGCAGAATGCATTAGAAGTGTACTCACCCCCCAAATCACATCGAAAGCATTTAATGACAGTTGAGTGTTGTGTTCTTATGAGAGCTCTAAATTCACGGTAAATCTCCATAAAATCAGATCTCTGCTTCATAAGAAAAATCCATGTATAACGAGTAAAATCATCAATGAATGAGACATAATACCGAGAGCCCCCTTTGGTAGGCACAGGAGCGGGACCCCACACATCAGAATGCACAAGATCAAAAGGAGCAAGAGATGAAGAAATGCTTCTCTGAAAGGGCAATGCAGAAAACTTTGCTAGCTTACAGCCACAACAATCTGAGATGTCATGAGAGTGCAACTGGCCCAAAGCTCCGGTAGAGGCCAAAAATCTTAAACGAGATGCAGAAACATGACCCAAACGAGAATGCCACAAATAAAAGTCAGAGGAAGACGGACTTATACGGAACGAAGATAAATCCACACTAGAAGCAACAATATCTGATACTTTCAGCTCATCCAAGATGTAAAGTTTCCCTTGCCTACGACCAGTACCAACCACTTTCTGAGATTGCGAATCCCGAACCAAACAAGACGAGGAGGAGAACCATACATTCAAACCCGAATCACACAATTGACCAACTGAACAAAAATTAAGTGTAAGACTTGGAACATGATAGACATCACTCAAAGAGATATGGGGTGTGACAACAGAACCAACACCCTGCAGTGACATGGGAGTGCCATCAGCAGTCAATATAGAAGTAGGTGGTGCGGAAGACATGGTCGCAAAAGAAGGCAAATGAGAGGACATGTGATGAGAGGCACCAGAATCCATAATACACAAGGGAGAAGAGACACTTGATGAAGCAGGTGAAATGGACGAGGATGACAAACCTGTAGAGGATGACATAACAGGTTGTTGCTGAAACGCAAGAAACTTTTGGAACTGCTCAAACATATACGGACTCAACTCAACACTAAATGACTGAGAAGCATACTCATTAACACCCATCATTATAAAAGTACAACTGTCCAAGAGTCCAGACACATCTCGTAACGAAGCACACCAAATGTATCCACACCAAATTCCCACAAGTGCCAAATATCACAAGCACAAGTACCAATTCAACAAAGAGCAACTCTATCCAATTAGAAAAATACCAAGAGGCCAAGAACAATTTCCAATCAAACTAACTCCAACCAACAAATGCACAAGACCAATGCGATAACCACAAGCATCAACATCAACATTCAAAAGGGCAAAAGATCACAAACTCCAACAAGACGAAAAAATTTCCCCAATTAGTAAATCCCTAATTTTATACAACCATGAAGCACCTTCAAATTGCCTCAAATCAATAGGAATCCAACAACCTAAACAACAACCCAAACGAATTATCCAAACAAGAATGTCAAATTCAACAAATCGAAACTACCTCACAAAGGAGAAACCAAAACTGCACAGCTCTGTCCGACTCAGATTCGAAGTCCTTCCCGACCTCAAATATCGATCTCCACCGTTCAGATTGTATACAAATGAGTTGCGAACATCATATCAAAAATTGAGAAAATTCCAACGGTCGGATTCGAAGATAACCTAAATATACCAAACCTGCAATAGTGAATCCGAAAAACACATTCTTCACCTTTTCAAGTTCCAAGAGTTTGAGATTTTGATCCTTTCCAACAACCCACAAGTTTCGCTCTGATACCATGAGAATCTAAACAACATAGAAGTATAGAAAGGATGATTGGAGAGTTATGGGAAGACTATGTTCTTCCATTGAATGAGAGAAAGAAGAATTTGAAAGTCTTACAAGATAATGAATAGATATAGGAAAGCATATGAAATTACTAATCTACCTTTAACCTTATATACATATATATATATCTTAACAGTGAGAACCACGGCGGAGAAGATCAACGAGGTTTTCCGGCGATGGAATTAGAATCGCAGCAATGGAGGTTCGCTGCCTGATGGCGGAGAAGATCGACTAGGTTCGCCGGCGATCTTGTGGTTTGAACTCGGTGAGAGGCAGGGTGGAGATGATGATGACGTTACAGTGACGTCATTATGCGTCAGGCCACCATATACCTTTAATATTTATTTACAAAAATGTTAAAATTATAAAACTACTAAAATACCCCTACCGGAAATGAACGGTTATAACGGAAATGAAATTGGGGCTACAAATGATGTGTTTTGGTTATAAGGGGCTACAAATGCTTCACATTTTTTTAAAGGGCTACAAATCTTCTTTTTGGCATATTTAGGGGCTATCAAATACTATTAAATCTATTTTAAATTATTAATTATTAATATAATAAAAATTTTAAAAACATTTTGGATTAGTAATGCTTGAATTCTATCGTCAGTATATGACTGAATTTTACCTTGGTCAGAATTCGTACGTATGTAAAACATTTACGTGAGGGAAGGTTGTGATAAATTTGATTGAAGGAAAAAAAAAAGGAAACTTATAAGAGTAGGGATAAAAAAGGATATTTGATAATATTTTTCTAATTAATTTTTTGTAAACGTTGCTCTTTGCAGCGTTTCAGAAATCAGAGTTTTTACTAAAACCGCTAGATAGAAAAAGCTTATCACTAAACACTATAAAAAACTGATTGACCAGTTAACTATCCATATATAACCCTAAAAGTTAAAACCTCCTCAAAACTCTAGTCACCAAACGGGGCATATGTGTTCTAACTTGATCCAAATGTAAAATAATTACAATATCAAATATTCCCGAACATTGAAGGGGAGAAAAATAATACAATAGTTTCAATTACACTAAAACATAACCTATAAATAAGCAATATAAACTAGATAGCCAAATGTCTCTGTTTGGTACATTTGAAGTTTTATTTGATTTTATTTTTTTTAGCAAACCATCGTAGATGGGAGGATTATTCACGGCTCCTCAACCAAAATAAAAACAGAACATAATACACATAAGACCCAAAGGGCCTTAGTGGCTACAAGTTGCCCGAAGGCTGTTCTCCACAAGTGGAGACAATTTGATAGATTACAGAGAAGTTTCTAACAATCTTTGAGAAGTTTCTAAACAATCTTCTATATATCTAAGGCCATCATAGTTTATCTAAAGAACTAAAACTATCGTAACAAAGCTAAGAAAAAATGGAAGAGTGTTAAAAGATAGTGGTCATAACCAATGATACTTTCAACTAATCTGAGACTAACTAGCTGGCTACCATTTGGCTATAATATCGAACTGTGACTTGAAACTGTACTCACTTCCTAATTAGTCTAATTGAGAGTGATTACGATCCCCAACTAATGTAAGAGACTTCAAAGGTTGTTTATACAAAGACAAGACATCAATGAGCTACCTAACACGAACTAAGCTGATAAATCAAAACATTTCCAACCCAAACGGTCTACAAATCTGGGTCACAGAGGCGCCGGAAGGTCAGTTAAAAGACTACCCCGACTTGCATTTCTCCTTTCTGCGACATACAGATCGAAAGCCAACAGAGCTTTACCAAGCAAAAGGTCTCATCAGAAAAGCAACGAATTGGCAGACAAATCTACTCGACCAATAGTTGAGCAAAAAGGACCCCAATTTAGAAAATACCCCCTTTCAAAAAACTGAAAAATAAACTAGATTAAACCTAGAAATAGAGACAAAAAGCAAAACAGAAACGAGAAAAAAAAGTAAACCCCTCTCTGTCGGAGATAGCGGGAGACTCCGGCGCGGCGGCACGACGGTGGCGCGTGTGCTGCACGCGCGGGTACCGGCGGTAGTTCATGAGGCGCGTGGCCTGCAAGCGCGGCGCTTGTGTACATAAGAACGCGCCTGGCAGAGCCGCGTGTCGCCAACGCGTTGGGGCTCTGACTGCGGCGCGTGGTCGAGAAAGCGGGGCGTGGCGACGCGACTTACGCCCCTCTCTTCCCGGTGGCTGTGATCCGGCCATTCTCTTCCTCCTGGTGTTGCCGGCGTGGCCTTGTCTGAGGCTCCTTAGCATCGGTCGGCGTCGGACTTCTGGGCAGATCTGGAGCATCAGGCTTGACGGGATCGAGCATCACTCGCCGGTGTGGACCGGGGATGTCTGCTACAGATCCGTTTTGGGCCGCCGGTGGTTGGACTCCCCAGATCGACGCCGATCTGGTCCACCGGCGACCTGGAGAGCCCGTTGACCGATGGCTGCTACCGTAGATGGACGGAGGCGATGGGGGTTCAGGGTGTAGGGGAGGTGGTGGGTGCTTAGAGCTAGGGATGGCATTGGGCGAACTGGGCGTGGATAGTAGACTATCCATGCCCATCCTCATCTAAAATTTTACTATCCATCCCCGCCCATTTACCCATGACGGGTACAAATTTAATATCCATGCCCATCCAGCTGGATATCCATCTCATCTGGGTATCCGTGGATATCCATGCCCATGTTATACCCACATTCCCCATCCGACTTATTAATCCATATTTATAAAAAAATTTACCTAAAATCTAATAATTATCATAATTTTTTTAATAAAAGCACTAATAATTCAAATATATTATATTAATAGAACAAAAAAAATTATAATATGCTAATCATTAAGTTATAAAATTCTTTTATGTTTCAAAATAGACCAAACATGCTTAAAAAATACTAAAATTAATAATATTATTAATATAAATACAAGTAATACTATTAATATTATATATAACGGATATTATACAAGTATTATACGGACGGGTATTGGGCGGGTATGGGGCGGGTGGGGCGGGCGGGTATGGGGCGGGTATAAAATCAATATCCATACCCACCCATTTACCCATGGCGGGTTTGAATCCAACATCCATACCCATGGCGGGTATAAAAAACTCATATCCATACCCGCCCCGTTGGGCGGTTGGCGGGCGGGTATCCACCAAATACCCGTCGGGTGCCATCCCTACTTAGAGCATCTCCAATGGAAAGCTACATGATTGTGTAGCTTGTCTTGCCATGTTAATTTTCAAACTAATGACATGGCAAACTACACACTTTAACAATGGTAAGCTACATTCATAATAAATTCATAGGTCCCACATGTTTCTTTATTTTCAAATTATTTTATATATTATAGTTACGAATATTTTAAAAATTGAAGTAAAAATAAAATATAATATATGTATAATAAGTAATATTTATCAAAGAAAACATCAAAATTAATTTCACTTTAGGAATTATAATCATTAAAAATATTATAATTATAATATTCAAATTGTATAAAGATTCGAATTTGAATACAACCATATTTTTCTTATGAACATTGTTTATTATTATAAGAAATTATTATGTAATTTTATTCCATCCAATTTAATAACAATAATTATTTTAAATAATAAAATTAAATAATTATACAATTCGAGTTATATATAGGTTGAGTTGAATGAAATTATAATTTTCAAAATATGTTGTTTTATTTAATTTATATAAATATTTTTTATTCTATATTATAATATTATTTCACGAATAAATATTATATAACAATTAAAAATATGATTTTATATGCATCAAATCATGGATGGATCTATGCAATGCAAATATATACTTTTTTACAGCAGCCATAAAATAGATTGATACAATGCAACCAAAGACGTGTTACTTTACCTCTGCATAAAATATCCTCAACATCGTACGCGAATGTAAAATTTCGTAAATTATGAATGGTTTGGTAAACAAATCTCGTAGATAAAAACAAGTCAGAAATATATGCCGTATCGATAAAATAAAAATATTAAATGCAGCAGTGTTGCTTGTTGTTGCAGCGACGAGCGAAATGAAAAACAAGCCTTTGTGAAGGTAAGAAGCAAGAGGATAATATTAGAACACAGTATTTTGGTGCAGTGGAGTTCATTCTCTTTACTGCGTTTTTGGTCTATATTTATACTACCAGAAGAAGGAAACCAGCAATGCTACAAATATGGAGCACGTTCTAACGTGCATGCAAGAATATCTCAAGCTAATCACTAACTCCTAATGACTAGGTCTTCGAGCAATTTATTGGCTGAAAATACAAACAACCAAAATAAAAATTCAAACTACGAGTAAACTAAAAGTGAATGATATTCACTTTGACTTTGAACGAGATTAACCAACAAATCACCCCCTTAAGCTCGTTCCAACTCATTGAGTCGAACTACACCTCATGCACCATGAGTAGGGTTGGTTGATCGTCGTATTCCTCCACGGGTTGAGCGCTGACATAGCCCTCCGATTGTCGCGTTGATCACCTTGACCACGTTCGATGACACCCCACAAGCCTTGCGCTTGCAATTGAACCTTCATTAGAATCACCCAATCTGCATAATTGGTTCTAGTGAGAACTGGATAGTGCGCCACACCATCGCTTTCCCTGATGACTCGCTCCACTATACGTGTTTCACTTCCTCCGCCAAGTTTCGCCCATCCCGATGGTGGCGGTGTCGAAGTTGCTCCCTTGTTCTTGTCTCCTTCTGTGGCTCCTATTCCTCGTCCTGCCATATGTCGAAGCGGATCGAACACCGTTCAACTACGAACTCGTTTTGGATCGAACACCAAAACGGAACTCCAAAGACTTGGATCAAACACCAAGCTCTGATACCACTTGTTGTTGCAGCGACGAGCGAAATGAAAAACAAGCCTTTGTGAAGGTAAGAAGCAAGAGGATAATATTAGAACACAGTATTTTGGTGCAGTGGAGTTCATTCTCTTTACTGCGTTTTTGGTCTATATTTATACTACCAGAAGAAGGAAACCAGCAATGCTACAAATATGGAGCACGTTCTAACGTGCATGCAAGAATATCTCAAGCTAATCACTAACTCCTAATGACTAGGTCTTCGAGCAATTTATTGGCTGAAAATACAAACAACCAAAATAAAAATTCAAACTACGAGTAAACTAAAAGTGAATGATATTCACTTTGACTTTGAACGAGATTAACCAACATTGCTTGGTAGAGCAGTACTGCTTGACTGCAGCTGCTGACATGGCAAAAAACAACGGTGTAACAGTACTGCTTGATGTTTGAAATATTTGCAAGCAACTCCAAAACACAACCATTGGAGATGCTCTTAGGCAAGGATATGGTGAGCCCTCTTTTTACAACTTTTAGGATCAAAACCTAATATTTTTTTCTCACTGCAATAGTATGAGACTAACAAAGTATGAGGGCCGTTGTACAAATACATAAATAAATTTCCAAATGTATCCTAATTCATTGTCACTTCCCCGCAAACTCCATAACCGTTGCCACGTGCTTCATTGCTCACAACCATGTCGACCACCAAACGATAAAACAAGCGGCAAGCAGATCGCCCCGATCGCCTAGGATCTGCATTTTGAATCTGAGAATCCGCCGTTTTTATTTGGTGTGATCTGATAGATCTAGTGATGCAGCGTTGTTTGTTGTCTTATATTATAAAAAGATGTATTTTTTCTTAGAAGATAATAGCATATATATATATATATATAATATATGTATATAAAGTTAACGGGAAATTGATTATTATTTATAACACATGTTTTTTACTTTTATACTTGAAAAGGGTGATTTATCCATGAATTGCCGTGTAGGTTATTATACCACGAACCGAAGTTTCCAGGACCGTTGATCATGCATAATTAGGTTTAAGTGGCTTATATGTATAAGTGCCCATCTTTAATTGATTATGTTTCGGTAGAGCTCATTTTAAACCTAATTGTTGTACTAATCTTGATTCACGGTAAGACGGCAAAGATTGATTTTACTTATCTTATAAGTAGGTTTTAATATATTTTATACTGGTATGCAGTGTCGGATGTACACTAAGGCGCGGGGAGGCTTTAGCCTTCCCGGAAATTAGCGGAAACGGAGTTAGAAATAGTTTCCGCCTAAGCACCACCTCGAGTCCGCCGCTTTAGAAGAATCCCTCTGGGTCTGAGAAGATGCCCGCCTCGAGTCCGTCGACAATTTTTTTTCCTACATAGTACTATTCAACCTCCCCAAAATATTAGTTCTTGATCCGCCACTGCTGATATGGTAATTATGATATATGAAGTTTAAATTTAATATGAAAGTAACATAATCCCAATAAAATGGAGACGGGACTTAAATTGCCACGTGAAAAATTGAGAGAACCCGTGCAGGCTAGTACGTGCGCGTGAATATATCCCAACTTCGCTCAACTACATGCGCCAACGCGTGAAACCTTTTATTTTCAAAAATTGCAAACTAGGGACCTCATTGTTTTTTATTTTATAAAAAAATTATAACTTAATCATGGTCTATATTATGTCAGAATATAGACAGTTTATTCAGAGATCGACTCAAAAATAAAAATACAATTATACAAAAGAAATGTGTTATTATCTAATCTGGGATGGATTCGAAATCATATAAAGAATATGCATACATATATACCTCACCGACATCAGAAAGAACCCCTCCAATTTCGCTAGGTCGATTTAGTTAAGGTATATCGCTTGAAGATAACAAGTATTTCAGTGAGGAAGAAATCAAGAAGGGTGCACGTACGATGTTTGCACGAAAGGTCATCATTTTTCGCTAATAAGGTTTATGTGCGATATTTGCACATAAAGTCGATATGTTTTTTTAAAAAAAAAAATCGACATGCATGTTTAAAGGCTGCATAAAATTAAATAAGTAAAACTAATATTTTGATGTGGTCTAGATTTGTAATAGTATATATTTTTCAAAATTATTAAGTTTGTTTATTTTATATCTATGAACAATTAAATATAGCAATAATCAAGCATTTTCTTAATCAACTAATAAAAGTTAAAGTTAAAGTTAAAGGGATGACAATATTTTAGCGTAGTATAATATTTTTTTATAATACAAGGGGCAAACCATTAGGAGACCATCATTGGATTGGAATTGTTGGTAATATTGACCTTATCCTATATCTCTATTTTAGTCTAGTTTAGTTTTGGTGTAGACTATAGATACGATATTGCCAGCATTAGATACAAAGAAATTTTAGAATTGTTAGCTTTTTTTGAAATCTCCCTGGAATATTTCAAATCACCTCCACTTGTCAAGTTATTTTATGCTACTTATTATTATTGATAAAGGGTTTGAGTAGACTATCCTCTTACCTATGATGGTTTAATTAGAAAATGCTAATAGGTGATAGTATTTGGTGAACAATTTTTCTAATTAACGTTTTTAAATTGATACGGAGTTTTCAGAAACGCTCATAAGAGTATCATTTCTCAATTTAATATTGGATTAATATGGTAAATTTCAATTTTATCTTTTAACTTTTATCTTTTAATTGAAGTCCATAATTAATGAAATTTTACTACAAATTTCATCAAAATATATCTCGTAATAATATACAATCTATCAAATATATGGACAATGTGTACCTAAATGGGAAAAAATAACTAATACGATATAAACAAATAAAATAAGTATTTGGAATATTTTTCCTATATTTCAAAATAAATAATCACAAAAGCTAAAATGACTAACCGGTTCTACTAATATAAAATATAAATATTTAAATTTAGGAAAAGTCTTGTGAGTGACCGTAACTATATAGTGACCGGACTAAATTATAAATAGTGCAATAAAGAAAATCAAGGAGAGACCAATTTGCAATTTTTAAAAATTAAAAAAAATCACGCGCTACAGTGTTTCCGCGCGTGTACAGTGTTTTCTACTGTGCGCTACAGTGTTTGCTACAGTGTACTTCAATGTTTCAAGTTAAAATGTCCATGTTTTATGTTTCAAGTTAAAGTGTTCATGTTTCACGTTAAAACGTCCATGTTTTATGTTTTAATTTAAAATGTTTATGTTTTAATTTAAAATGTTCATGTTTTATATTTCAAGTTAAAGTGTCGTTAAAACGTCTATGTTTTATGTTTTAAGTTAAAATATTTATGTTTTAACGTGAAACATGTACACTTTAACTTGAAACATAAAACATAAACATTTTAACTTGAAACATAAAACATAAATATGAACATGTTTTAAGTTAAAGTGTCCATGTTTTAAGTTAAAGTGTCCATGTTTTAAGTTAAAGTGTCCATATTTTAAGTTAAAGTGTTCATGTTTTAAGTTAAAGTGTCCATGTTTTAAGTTAAAGTGTTCATGTTTTAAGTTAAAGTGTCCATATTTTAAGTTAAAGTGTTCATGTTTTAATTTAAAGTGTCCATGTTTTAAGTTAAAGTGTCCATGTTTTAAGTTAAAATGTCCATATTTTAAGTTAACGTGTTCATGTTTACTATAGCAACTCGGCACTGTAGCAAATCGGCACTGTAGCGCGTGGCTTGATACTGTAGCGCGTGATTTTTTAAAATTTTCTGAAATTGCAAATTGGTCCCTCCGTGTTTTTTTAACTTATATCCTATTTGCAATTTAATCTGGTTACTATATAGTGACGGTCACCCAAGAGACCAACTCTTAAATTTAGATGAGAAATTGTAATATCATTGTCCTTTTTTTAGTGAAACAAGTAGTCAATCCAGCTAATAAAATATGTTAACATCTAACCACTAATTAAATTTTTTAATAGGTAAATGTTAATTCCCGAGCATAACCAAAGTGATCTACTGGTGATACTCATGCCCTATTGATTTGAGTTTATTTCTTGTTGAATTTAATTGAACTTTAATAAATTTAACTATCAAATGCCGTGTCGGATCTCAGAGTTTAAGGTTTGGTTCAGTCCAAGAATCAGATGGGAATTCTACAGTCAACTGAAGAAGAAGAAAGTAGTCCCAATAGAAGAGTAGAGCCCAAAAGCTTTCGTGGGCTTTAAAAAAGTATAGCATTGGGCTCACCACGCTTTATAATACTGAGAGGCCTCACTGTGGCTGTTACTTGCAGCGGCAAACCTCGGCATTTTTCGACAATCTGGTCGGTCCCTTTCTTCTTCATTTATTTCATCTGATTCTATTCTGTGTATGGAAATGTTGATTCTGTCGATCCATTTTGCCGTTTTGTTTATAAGTTGTGTGTTTGTGAGTTTTATTGATCATTGAGCCCAGATTTACTTGTTTTGGGCGTGTTTATTGTGAGGTTTGGTTGATAATGTTGCTTATATTGATGAAGGTTGAAAAATCACTACTTTTGCTTGGTTGTTTCTGTTGATTAAGGTGTGTTGTTTTTTTTATAGCTGACTAGTTGAACTTCAAATGGTGTTGATTAAGGTGGGTTGTTTTGTTGACTTGTGTTTCCAACTCAGAGCGAGAGATATACAGAAAACCATGGAAGGTGACCTATTTGATGCGTGTCTGAACCTCGAAAATGAGCACCTGAAGAAAGGATACGATCAGGGCTACGCTGACGGCGTGGTTTCCGGCGCCGACAAGGAGGACGGCCGACAAGTGGGCTTGAAGAACGGTTTCGAGGTTGGTCAAGAGTTGGGATTCTACAGAGGCGTCATCGAAGTGTGGAACTCTGCGATTCGAGTCGACCCGACTTGTTTCAAGCCCCGGGTCGTGAAGAGCATCAAACAAATGGAGGAGGCGCTCAACAGGTACCCGGTATCCGACCCGGAGGACGAGTCAACTACTGATTTGATGATTTCGCTGAGATTGAAGTTTAAGGATATTTGCTCTGGTCTGAACCTCAATTTGGAGTATGAAGGTTACCCCAAAACTTCTTCTGATTCTGGACTCATTGATTTTTGAGGGGGGCTTCTATGTCAACCCGGAGAACAAAAAGTGAATTAATGACCCTATTGGTCCCATAAAATATCACTTTGGTCTTAGTTAGTCCTATAAAAATATTTTTGTCTTACTTGGTCCTATAAAAATCACGCATGGTCTTAATTGGTCCATTGAATAATTTGCATCCAATTTCATTATATCAACCGTTAAATTTAACATTTTGAGGGGTAAATTTGACTTTTTCACTTCAAGTCAACCAAGAGTTTTTTAATTTCAGCCACATTCTTCTAGAAGTTTTTGCTAAGGGATTGTCTTCTTTTAAGACCAAATTAAAAATAGGAGCAGAGAGATTTGGTAATGAAAAGTCAAGGCGGGGAGATTCATCATAAAAAACGGAGCGGTGGTTCTTTGAGAATTTGGTCTAAGCAATATGAACAGAGCGGTGGGCGGGTTCTTTGAGATTTAGTACTGGAAATTATTCAGATCATAGGAATAGTTGGGGTGGGCAAGTGACACATGACGGTAGTAGCTGGGCTCACTGGTGGCGGATCGGCGGCGGATCAGTGGTGGGTTGTGTTTACAGGTGTTCTTTTGGTGGTTTCGGGGAACGGGGAAATCTAAATCTAGGGTTCATGAAATTTGGGGTTTTTTTGGTTGATTAACCGACTTTGGGTATTATTGAAGACTTGGAAATGCTGAGAGATGAGGTTGGAGAATTACCGGACATTGCTCCCGACGAGCCACCACTATATGGTTAGTTCACTCTTTAAACTGAAATTTTTATTTAGTTAATTTAAAAGTGCATAAGATCTTGGGTTTTGGCATGAAATTTGTTGTAATATGACGATGACTATAGTTTTTCGTCCATGTGTGTTTTTTCAGAAAACAATTCAAAGTTTGTGACTGTGAAGCTAAATCACGGGGGTACGTTTACCAGGGATCCGCTTCTATGGTACAAGGGGGGAGAGTTTGATATGTTTGATTTTGTTATCGCTAAAGAGTTGAGTATGGCTGACTTGAATCAGTTTTCTGACCGGATTGGGTATTGCGGGCCACATAAGCTATTTTTTAGCATTAATGGCAAGTCCATGGATGAAGGGCTGAGGCATTTGGAGGAAGATTCTGATGTCAAGGCTATGGTTGAGGCATTGGAGGAACACATGAAAATTGTGGAAGTTTTCAGAGTGGCAATGTATGACTACGATCCTTTACGAAATTGCTTAGGGCATTGTGACGAGGGGTGTGATGAGGATGCAGACAGTAGTGACCGCGAGACCGTTGCTAACTCAGAATATGCCGATTCTGATGACGATAAGCTATATGATAGCTATGTTGACACTGAAGTAGAGGCTGGCGGATGGATGTTGCAAACCGCACAAAAACATGTAGAGTTACCTATAGTAAATGAAATGGAAATAAGCAGTGGAACAGATTGCGGGTCAGTTTCAGGTTTGTCTAGTCATGGTTCGGATTCTGATGATTATGATGAAAACAGAAAAAACAGGGCTCATAAGGAGTTCGATGTTAATTCTGAACAAGTGAATCCTGAATTTTTTTTAGGTATGTTGTTTGCAAACAAAGCAGAACTAGTGAAAGCTTTGCGAAACCATTCAGTTGCAGAACGCAGAGATTTTAAGCTAGAGAAGAATGATAAAATCCGAGTTTATGCCAGGTGTTACCCACCATGTAGTTGGGAGCTTACTGCCCGAAAGTTGAAGGGTTACAACACTTTCAAAATCAATGCATACAATGGAGAACATACTTGTAGTAAGAAGTGGAGTACAAGGTTGTGCAATTCAAGCTTAGTGTCAGATTGGTATGTTAACGATTTTGCAAACAACCCAGATATTTTGGTCTCCCATCTCATGTTTCGGATTCAGAATGAAAAAAAGGTTAAAATAAGTAAGACTCAAGCATGGAAGGCAAGGAAAAAAGCTTAGGAAAAAAGCTTTGGAAAAGGTGAGAGGGAAAGTGTCCGATCAATACTCTAGGTTACATGATTATGTTGAGGAATGTTTGAGGGCAAATCCAGGTTCAACTTTTGTGATTAAGACTGAGGATGATGAAGTTGACAGGTTTCGGAGAATTTATGAGGATGATGAGGCAAGGATTTATGGCTGGTTGCAGAAAGCTTGTGGGGATAGATGGGTGTCATTTAAAGGGTAATTGTACAGGGATACTCCTAGCAGCAGTGGCCATGGATGCTAACAACTGTACGTACCCTGTTGCTTATGCCCTGGTTGAAATAGAAAATAAAGAGACGTGGTTATGGTTTATGAGTATTTTGATTGAAGATTTGCAAATCTGTAATCACCCTGATTGGGTCATAATTTCTGACAGACAAAAGGTTTGTTATGTATACAAATACAATGTTTGCTCATTCATTTTATAACATATACATATACATTATGAATATCTTATTATGGAATATTGTGTTTATTTTTATGAAGGGTTTGTTGCCGGCCATTGCTGAGCTGCTTCCATTGGCATCACATAGACATTGTGTGCAACATTTGTACAAGAATTTTAAAGTTGACAACCCAGGCTTGGATTTGAAACGAAAGTTGTGGAAGCTTGCCAAGTCAACTTTTATCGAGAAACACAATGCATTGATGCGCAACTTGAGGGATGACAATGCGGCTGCCTATGAGTGGTTGCAGAACGAGAATCCGAAGCACTGGTGCAGATCCCACTTTGGGAAAGAGGTGAAGTGTGATCTACTAGTAAATAATATTTGTGAAGGATTTAATGCTGCAATTTTACCTGCTAGAAGTCTACTTATTATTGGCATGTTAGAATGGTTACGAATTTATCTAACAACTAGATTGTGCACTAAGAGAGAGTGGGCTGGGAAATCTGATTGGATAGTTTGTCCAAAAATTAGGAAAAGGATAGATAAATATTCGGAGAGAGCAGCTGGATACTCATGTTATTATGCTGGAAATGGCAAGTTTGAGATAAATTGTGTTGGTGGGGGACAGTTTGTAGTTAATTTACAGACTAGGACTTGCGCATACAGGAAATGGGATCTCACTGGAATCCCATGCTCCCATGCAATTAGAGCCATACTTGATAATAAGGAAAGTGTTGAGAATTATATTTCCCACTGGTACTTCAAGAACACCTACTTTGAAGCTTATGTGCCAATGATCAACCCCATCAATGGTCCTGAAATGTGGCCAAGATCCTCGAACATTCCATTACAGCCTCCTTACTACACCAAACAACCCGGGCGACCAAGGAAAGCACGAAGAAGGGGATTGGATTCTCCAGTCCGAAAAACAACCAAAAAGGGAGCGGTTCGGATTGCAAGGGCAAAGGTTGGGAAAAAATCTTACAAGTGCGGAAACTGCAACAAACCCGGTCACTATAAAACTACATGTCCTGAAATGAGAGATACCAAAATCCAGTCGCATGACAAGGTAACTTACTACTTCACTACTTGTTCTTCGTAAATTCCACGAAGTAGTAGCAACTAGCTTTGAATAACCATTTTTGTGTTTACGATTTTTACAGTCCCACCATCAACAACATTGTCATCCAGTTATTGGAAACGGGAAAAAGGTTTTGGCCGGAAAAGTCATATCGAAAAAAAATCAAACAAGGTAATTGACGAAAAAGTTCTCTCCTTATGTTTACAACCATTATTCTATATTCCATATACATGTTCTACCTGCTAACATTTTTGCTATAACAAGAAAATGATGTCACGGAAACTATCATATCCTACTGGAGAAGGCACCTCAACTCATGTCCTTCCGAATTCTCATGTAAGAAAGCGGGTTTAGTTTCAACTCCATTCTTGTTTGAGTAAATACTTGATTTTAAAGACTTGATGATATTTTCTCAATACCTCAGCCAAAAGTCACTCTACTGGATGAATGTGGTGATGATAATTGGCCAGCAGAATTTGAATTTCCGAGACTAACACAAGAAGAATTAGAAGGCATTGACAAGGCATGTGAATCGACAAAATTTGGAGATAATGTAAGTACTTGATATGTTTTATTAGGTTTCAATGAACAACGGCCAACATGAAATCCTCACTAGTTTGGAACTAGTTTGAAGGATAAAACCTTGGGTATGTAGTGCATTTTGTGGTTTTAGGGGCAAAGTAGTTGGGACTCGGAATGTACAACTCTGTTATGTAGAACACAACCTCTTTTGGTGGAATTTGTGTGAGTCGTACAAGAATATAATATTAGTCTCTTTTGTGGAAAATATAATGTATCTTCCGTTTAATTCAGATATCCGTTCATGTTTTTTCAGTTCAGTGTATTTTAGTTCAATTTAGCATAAAATAAACTCGGGAAAACCGAGCTTATATAATTTTTCTACATGTATATGCAAATTCTTTTTTTGTGGAAAGTGCATGAAACTTGAGGATGGAAAGATGGAACAAAAATGATTCAGCAAGTATTAAAAGAAATAAGAATTGATGGAGGCGTATGAATTCCACCCCTACCCCTGCATATTTTTAAAAGGAAAACATAACTCCCCGTTAAGTTCCAACTTTTTTTGGACGGAATTAAAGTCAAGGACCAATGAAAACCAAAACTAAGACCAAATAAGACCAGAAAATTTTTATGGGACCAACTGAGACCAAAGTGATATTTTATGGGACCAATAGGGTCGTGAAGAGCATCAAACAAATGGAGGAGGCGCTCAACAGGTACCCGGTATCCGACCCGGAGGACGAGTCAACTACTGATTTGATGATTTCGCTGAGATTGAAGTTTAAGGATATTTGCTCTGGTCTGAACCTCAATTTGGAGTATGAAGGTTACCCCAAAACTTCTTCTGATTCTGGACTCATTGATTTTTGAGGGGGGCTTCTATGTCAACCCGGAGAACAAAAAGTCGTTCGGATTCGTGGGTATAATCCCTTGATTCATCCTTTATTCTTTAGGTTTCTTTTTGCATTTGCATATTTCTCATTGTATTTTTTTACTGGATGTTTTCAGTGTCAATGCTATGCATCCTACTGCCAAGAAGATCTTGCAGCTTTCTGCGTTTGAGACAGGTTTTCCCAGCTCTATTGATCTTTCTGTATATGTTTTCCCTGCTCTGTTTATCTTGCTGTATATGTTCTATTGTGGTTGTAGGTCATAGGCATCCTTAGGTAATTTGGAGGGAACTACTGATTTGTTCGATGATAGACTTTTTTAACTGAAACTCCACCTCTCTCTCTCTCTCTCTCTTTTAGTTCAGTTTGAATGTTTGATGAATGATTCTGCTCTTTGCTTTTTGACTACATGCCAATTGCTGTGTTTTTATAAATTTTCATTTTTTGTATTGCTTCCAAGAAAATATTCTTGAACTGATTCTGCTTATGGGGCTGTTTTTCGTGTAGTTTAATGATATCATTATTTGCTTATGGGGCTGTTTCTGCTCTCGACTACATGGTCTATCCTTTTTTGCTGTTTCTGTTTTACATATTCTTTGTTGGTTTCCACTTGTGCAGAAATTCAGTATGTGTTTGGAAATTGTTATTGAGTCTAAAGTTCCATTTTTTTCTCTTCTGTTCAGCTATCCCTCCTTGAAGACTGAAGGAATTGATTTACAAGCGAGGCTATTGTAAGCTAGAGGGTGTCAGAGGGTACCACTGACTGATAACTCAGTCATTGAGCAGGCCCTCGGGAAGCACGGCATCATTTGTGCCGAAGACCCCTCATCCACAAGATCCTCACCGTCGGTCAATAATTTTCTTTGGCCTTTCAAGCTCTAGGCACCTCTTGGTGGTTTGCAGAAGCGAAAGCATTTCGTTGAAGGTGGACATGCTGGAAACAGTAAGGATTTAATGAACCACTTGATAAGGAGAATGAACTAGTCTACTATTTTGATGCTTCATTTTGAATTTTGATGCAGCATTCTAATGTTTAATCCATGTATGAGTACAGTATGAGTATCCGTCATTATACTCTAATTCATGTATAATTCTGTTTATATTCTTTGATGCCAATTCTTCTATTTATTTAGATTATATTTGATGCCAGTTGGCTATTTTATGGTGCATCGGCACCAATGTGATGACAACTAATTAGGAATCAGTATGATTTTTTTTGATAACGGAATCGGTATGATTGAATTAGCCTGAATTTTCACTTCATTTCAGTGAACTGATCTGTAGAAAAACCCGGGCAAATAGGACCTTAAACTGAGCTAAGTTGAATATAAATGTCTAGATAGCCGACAAGACAGTTCTATCATGTAAGTTTATACAACCAATATTGGCCAACAAAAGAACAAGCTGGAGCTGAGAAGAAGCCAAGAGGCTGTTTATCCCAGTTCCGCCGACAGCGATTTCAGTGACTCCAATACATCCACTTATCTCCACTGCTTATAACCACAGGCCATCAAAACTCAAATAATGGAAAATGAAGCCAAGACTCGTTTCCAAGTGACAAGGAAATCAAGATAAGTGATCCATTTCTTTCAGTATTTCAGCTCCAAAAGAGACTGAAGATAAAACATTATCATTGAACATCAAAATTAAAGGTTAGACATTCACTGTTATGGCTAATTACACCGTCCAACGCTAACCTCAGACTACACAAGGGTAAGGTTACAATAACCTCTTTACATTTTCACAGTAGAGGAACAGTAACCTAACCCGAAAATGGACACAACTACTGAACATAAGACATACAGACAGAATTCTCAACTGGCTCCAAACCGTGTCAACGGGAAAAAAGTGTTCTGCCGAAATGATAAAACTGCACAAGCTGATGATCACGAAGCTGGCTACAAACAAAGGCGAGTGCGTTGTTGCTCCTCCATTTCTTTGCCGAGAGCTACTGCTCGGGTATCCCTATCAGCTAAGCATCTCTTATAGGGTAAAAATCCCTTGGTCCGCTTGTGCGAGCTAGCTCTCTGCTTCAAAAAAGATGTTCTGTGACTTGCTCTTTCCTCATTTCCCAGCATCAACTGACAGCTTTGAGCTTCAAGATTGCTGTCTCCATCCACACATTGAGATTCAGCAGTAGAGTTGGATGATGATCCATCCTTCCGAACTTCCATCTCTTCAACTTCTTTACAATCTTTAGGCAGTATGGCCTTAATAGGGATCGGACTGTGGACACGCACGATAGGAGAAGGTTCAACCTTTTGTCCAGGCAAGCAATATAGTGTAGCATGTGCACTGAAAGTTGCAGCACCCCATGAACTCTCCAAACCAAGCTGTGGATAACTAATGGGAACTAAATTCCATTGTAAAAGGGCTAAAGGCTGAGTTTGTTTTCTATCATCAGTCTCACTGGATGCCTGCAATTTGCCGGCTCCAGGAGTCGAGGAAGATGGCCTGCAAAAATCAGTAACCATTACCGTCTTTCCAAACAGCTTCAAGGACTGTGTGGATGATACTTCAACTGAACCTTCTTTCAAAAAGGAATCCTCTTCTGGAAACAGTTCAAGTTTCTGTAAAACAATTAACATGCAAGGTTCAATACTTATTCATACCAGACAAACATCTTCATATCAGGTAAACGAACAGATAAGGAGGGAGTAAGTACCACAAGAGACTTCTCGTCCTGATTGGATGAGTTGTTCATTTGACTTGATTGAGATGCATTTCCATTTGCTGATGACAAATTAGGTTGCTCAGAGAGGACTAAACCAGGAGATCCACAAACAACTGACGAAATGGGCGAGAGGCTGCCCTGAGCATCAGAAGAACCATAAGGAGACAGCACGGAAGTAGGAGATTCCGAATGCTTTGGTTTCTCAATCAACAAAGCAGTGGCTTGGGTAGAAGCAGATACTTTACGAGGGTAAGGGTGTAATGGTTTCCTCTTCGGGCGTGGTGGAGGAATCTCAATAGGTTTCACCGAGTCTGCCTCTCCAGTGGACTCGCGCACAACCTGAATCATGAAACAATTATGCATCAAAACTACTGATACTCAACATTCACACAACTTAAATCTAGATGCAGAACATAGATACATACTTTAGAAGAAAATGGATACTGGTATAAGAGGGACAAACCTTGGTGAAAAACTTCTGAGCATGGCTTCTAATTTGCACAGCAGTTTTAGTGCCCACATGCTCTGCACACAGATAACAATCTTTCATCAGTAAACAAATAGAGAAACTAGACTAAACCAGAAATATCAATCATGCTATCAAACATATATTCACCTTCTATACGCCTCCAAGCTCGGCCATACAGCTTCAACGCCTCGAGAAACTTCTTATGTTCCTCTTCAGTCCACCTCTCTCTTTGTTTGGTGATCGTGTATGGTTTCCTGACCTACACATCAACAGTCTAATAAATACACATCACAGAAGTTCATTTCGATCCATTAAAGGACTCATAGCCTGTTTATGTACATACCTTAAAAGCATGGTCTTCTACACTCTCCTTCAAATGGGTGCCCTTTTTGGAAGAGACATCTATATCCATAGGAACTTGGTTTTGCATGCTGCCTGAGTCTACGCTACCATTGTCATCCTATAACACCAAGTCCAATAAAGTGTTACAACTCCAAAATCAAAATTTTCAATCACTAATCATTAATCCAATCATAAACAACATCAATCATTAATCGTCTCTAATAAATCTTCAACTAACATAATCCAATCATAAACTAGCTCAACAGTTCACAACTTCACATACACCATAGAAACAAACTCACAATTTTCAGATATCATATGATACACACCCTTTTGTACAACTTCTACTAGTCTGCAATCATCCTAAACCTCAATCAGTAAAGGACTAACCCAATATTATTGCTGGATATAAAAGGCATAAAGTAGAATTTCAGGCATATCATTAAGCAAGGCATAACAATGGTTACCTGTAAAGTCATAGTTGCTGACATCATCTGTTCCTTCTTCAATACTCCAATCCAAAAAAGGTAACCTTTTTAATAACCGAAACCTAGATCAGGGGCAATAAGAGCTCACAAACCAATCCAATCAACATCTGGATCCAATACAGGAAATCCGAACAACTTTTCTTCAGAGTAAAACAACCAAAAGGGAGCTCATTCCAATCAATCAAGGCAGAAAACAGAGCCAAAAAGAACAGAATTCCCACAAACAGAAGGATGAAAATCAAAAAATGGGGTGAAGCAATCAGCTTTGCAGGTGGAGAGTGGAGAAGTGAAAAGGAGATTGAGTTAGAGAGTTCGAGGAGATTGAGGAAAGAAGAAGAAGGGGAAATTTTTTTAGGAAATGAATGTGTGCCGTGTGTTTTCGACTCCAGAGGCTTGCTTTTGATAGCCAGGAAGGAAAAGGGCGCCACGTCAGAGTGGTTGGAGATGAAAATTAATGCCTTTACCGGGGCTTTTTCGAGAACCTATTTTTCTTTTTTCTTTTTTAATTAAGAACGATCCAGAAATGCGTGGAATCTTGTGGCCTAAATTCAACGACAGGCCCCAACACGTGGACAGGACTTGCGCTTTTCCGTTTTTTTATTTTTCGGAAATACAAAATCTAACTGGAACGCACACTTGCTTCCCTCGCGAGGCTAGCGCGTGAGGGCTACTCGCGATGTTGTGGTTTTTACGTATCGCTATCGTGGGTATTCTGGTAAATCTTCGCAAGATTATGCCAGAAAGCCGTCGGCCCCGCCTATCGCTTTATCAGCAGTTGAGTTTACATTAAATCTTTTCTTGCCTTTATTTATTTTCCTTTTTGACTAAACACTCTATTTTCCAAGATTACTAGCCTTTATATTAACCACACTTTTCCATAGTTTAAATATTTGTGTGATATAGTTTGGATCAAAAAAAATTCAATAGTTAGAAAAATTGCTATAATCAAACTACATAATTATAAACCATGTGATGCAGTAATATGTGAAAGCATCTGAATTTAATTTGCTTCACTTAAATTATTTTTAATTCAGTATTCAATTATTTGAAAAATAAATGATCTCAAATCAAGAAAAAAAACGTGATTTTCCTATCTATATGATTAAATGAGTGAAAATTTACTTGCATTAATGTTTGATGATAATAATGATATGTTCACACTTATTAATTTTTTCTGTAAATGAAAGGAGTCATTTGGGGGCCAAACTCTATTTAATTATTTGATTGAGAATGAGAACGTGATAGCCCTTACATGAACAATCGGATAAACATCAATATCCTAACCACAAAAGAAACTTTATAATAAGACCGACACGGTTTAAAATTAAGTTTTCGAATTGACCACGAATCAATCATTCCCCCTCGATGACGTAGTATTTAACCAATTGTTCACGAAAAATATAATTTTTTAACATGACTTGACTAAACAATTAGTCTGATGAATGGTAATAAATTTCAAATATTTTATAATATTTAAAAGATATAAATGAAAAATGAGAACGCTGATATTTATGATTTATGTTGATATTTTTAGTTTAGCGAGACTTTAGTACATAAAGGTAATATCTGACAATGCTGATTACATAATATAAAAAGGTAGTATCTGACAATGCTGATTACATAATATAAATGGTGATGTGTATTTATTTGCCACCTTCAATAATTATTAGATATGTTTAGCTTATATAAAAATGATACGTGTGATTAAATTGTGATGCGTGAAGTGTGATGGCTCACTTGAGAATTTTGTTAAAAAAACATTATTAGTAGTATTTATTTTTGAAAAACAAAAATCACAAAAAAAGAAAAATGAATACACAAGACAAGACCAGTAACATCCTTCATTTGGCGGGTACAGGACTCTGGAGATAACTGGGTCCCAGCCGGGTGGCAACAAAAAATATCCACAAAAAATATTTTGCCAGCAAACCCGCAAAATATCTACAGCCTCAAAAATACGGAAAAATAAAAAACATGGATCAGCAGGATAGAAAATCGGTAGGCCAGGAGTTTCTGGATCAGCAGGATTTTAATTTTTTTCCAAAAAGTAAAAATAAAAAACATGGACGAGATAATGCTGAGGTGGCACGGTGCGAGACTTTTCTTCCTGCGCTTTTGGCCACGTCACCCCCCACCGGCCGCCCGACCAGCACAAGACCCGCCACGTGGATTAATTAAGTGCGTTCGAGAAATTGGGGTTCAGATTTTGCAATGACTCTCCTAGATATGCATGCGTTCTGGGCCATATAATTTTGTGGGGTCCGCGGGAGTTAAATGTGCGACTATTTTTGTGTCCACAAGTTTTTATTCTGGGTTTTATATTTATGTAAACATTTTGGGGGTGCTTTTGAATTTCCGGTAAAAGTCAGGGGCGGAATTATCCAGGGCTTTTCTCCGGTCGACAGCTGACACTGCTCAGATTCCTCTGGAGAATCGAGAAGAAGGTATTGGTTTGGCTCACGAGAAATCACGACCCAATTTTCCAGTAATGGAAAAAAGTAAAGGATTGTGACATTATTATATTATTCTGCTCAAAACACTAGTGGCCAGGAATTTTAAAAGAAAAGAATGCAAAATTAATGAAAATTTCATTTACTTTAGTAATAGTTCATCGTCTAGCTCATCAATCATGCTAACAAATTTAGGATCTTACCAATCTGGCGTTGGAGGAAGCCTTATTGCTAGTTGAGAATCTCAATCTATTGAGTGTCTGTATTATTAGTGATGCATTCTACAAGTGGTTTAAAATTTAAATGGTTCGTGAAGTTATTTTTCCGATTGCATATAAATCAATGCTTGGGAAGAATCCTTATTTCGTTAAGAGAGATGTCAAGTAGGAAGTCATTTAGAATTTCTCGTAATCAGAAAATATTACCTCATACTCTTAGCAAATTTTATGAAGTCGAGTCCTCTATTAGTTAATATTTGGGACTTTGTCATTTGTATTACCAGAATCTTATAGTACTGAAATACAAGTTTTTTTTAAATAAAAATCCATGCTAAATTTTGGTACGTGTCGCAGTTTCAGGGATCTTGAAAAGGAAAATAGCATGATGTACATTTTGAACTTTTGACTATTCTCGAAACTTGCAGAAGTTTGGAGAATTTTTTTCACTTGTTTCAATAGAAGAAAAGTTAAAGAAACACTTCTTATTTGAATTTAGAAGATAGAAATATGAGATGTCTTTTTTTTATTGGTTAGTAATACACAAATAAAGAGGCAACCACTCCCTAAATAAGAAGCAAATCCTTATTAAGGAGTGGTTCTTAAAACATCCGGGTACCCGCATATGCGGGTAGCTTAAAATGTGGCCCGTGACCCGACCCGGAAAAACAGGGTACCCGGAAGTGCGGGTACCCGAAATACCGGGTCGGGTTTCAGGGTACCCGCCAACCCGGTTGTTATAATATATTACTATTTTTTAGTGATTTCATCCTAACAAATCGGTTTAATTAACCCACGTACTATATTTTAAATTTAGAAAACTTGAGATGTTTTTTTTCAAACATGAAAAATGAGTGTACGAAAAAATGTGTAAAAGAAAAATACTAAAAGTATGAAACTAAGCATAACATTTTCACAAATATTTTAATTCACTTCAAGAATTCAATATAAATATCTATTTGTACGAAAAAAAATCAAACAAATTATAATTTGAGTTGAAGGTTTACTTGAAGAGAGTAAATATTATATATTATATATGAAGTAGACTATCCATGAAAAATCAATCGTAAGACATTTAAATTTAATTACTCTCGATATTGCCTAAAAGTAATGTATAATCTTAAGTATCTATTATAATTGAGGAAATAAACAAGACACTTGTATTGAGTTGATAAGTTCAAGAGGGTAAATTCATTTCCTATGCCCAAAATTACAAGTATAAATGATATTTAACATTAATATTTAATAAATAAACATATATAATACCGGATTTTCGGGTATCCGGAAAAAGCATTTGTGTGACCCGGACCCGGAAAATAGTATAATACTCGGGCCGGGTACCCGTCCCGGAAAAATAAGAAATTACCCGGTTAATTTATGTCGGGTCGGCGAGTCAACGGGCCGGGTAGTGCGGGTCGGGTATTTTTGAACACCCCTACCTCCATATATGTAGTAAGAGAAAGAAAATTTAGAGGATTGAAAATTTAATGCCTACACATTGATCAATGCATTCTTTCCTTTTTTAAACCCAAATTCCACTCTCTCTCCTCTCATCTTCAATGCAAAACATCAAAAGTCCAAAAATATGTATTGTTTAAAACTAAAAAGGTAGAAAATAAAATTAAAAATGTTGCTAATATTAATGATAATCAATGCAAGAGCTACAAAATGTAGTAACTCTTGGAGATGACCAAAAATTTCATACTACATTTTAACATTTCATACTACATCTTGGAGATTTTTATATAGTATCTGTTGGACTTGCTCTAAGGAGTTGAATTTACTAAAAAGTTCTTCACTCCACATCTTTCCAATTCCCACAATTTATTTCATGTCTCTACTCACCTTGTTGTCATGTTCTTATTATGCCTCGACCCCAACATCAGTGACACAAATCTCAACATCTCAACGTTGTTAACAAAAGCAAAAACTTCAACGATGGTGATCCAAATCTCAAAGTCAACTACCAAACTTTAACGTCAACGTAAATGTCAGCGATCGACTAGGGGTGGCAATAAACCCATAGGGCTTTTATCCGCCCAAACTCATAGGGCTATTACCCTAAAATACCCGCACATTAACTAAATGGGTCATGGGTGGGCTTGGGCTATATTAGATTTATAGGGTTTAAGGGTACCCATTAGTCCCGATAAGGGTACCCACAAAATACTCAAATTGTTGTATTGTTGAATTTTATCTGTCAATTTTTTTATTTTTTTGTAGATTTTTATCTGACATTAATAATTGATCGGTTTGATTGGTACTATGTTAGTTTGAATGCTACTTGGTTGTTTGTTAGATACCATTTTTCCTCGAAAATGAAAATGAAATTTAACAAGTACAATTCAAAAAATGTTACTATTAATGTTATTGTTATGGAGTATAAAATATTATTAATTGGTACTAAATTTATTTGTTTGATACTAGGTTGTTTGTTTGGTACCATGTCATGTCGAAAATGAAAATAATATTTATTATTATATTAATACTTGTACCAGTATGTCATATGAAACATATGTGTGATATTCGATTGATACTAGGTTGTTTGATTTTTACTAGATTGGAGAAAATGACCTTATTATTTTAGTTGTATTCTTAAATACTATTGAAATTTTATAAATGTATTATGAAAACAAAGAAAATAACGTATTTAAAAATACACATGGGTGCCCTACCCATTTAGGCCCATTAAGGACTTGGGTTTAAATGGGCTAATACTCATTTAAACCCTACCCACTCAAGCCCTACCTGAACCCTCCCAAACCCTCCCATTTGAATCCCCTACCAGCGACCCAACCTCAAGATTAGCGACCTGATCACAACACTGGTGACCAAAATCTTGGTGTAAGCAACCCAACCTCAATGTATGTGACCAAAATCTCAATGTCACTGATCCAACCTCAAACGTCAGTGAACAAACTCAGCGCCACCAGCCTAAAACTCAATGACCATGACCCAACCTCAACACTAGTGATCAACCTCAGTAACGACAATTCCACCTTAACACCGGCAACACAAACTGTAATGTTAGCAACCTCAACCCTCCACCAGCGACAACACAAAGCTCCTTACTAGCGACTCAAAATCCAAACCTCATCACCAGTAATATAACATTTACATTCTATTTAAGTATAAACCCGCGAAAATATATAATTGGTTATTTCCATAAATAAAATCAATAATGCAAAAAAGATCAAATCATGTAAAATATACCTCCACCACCAAACGCCGTTGTTAACTCATGGGGTTAGTACTACAGATTAGTTCGTTCACAACAAAATCATGTCTAACGGAATGTGAATGCCGTCAAATTAGATTCAAAGACAGTGAACTTAGATTCAAACTGATTTATCTCTACTAGTCCCCTCATTCACTAGCGGCTAGTAGCAAGAGCCCACAAATGCCGACCCTGAGCACGAATATGAGCCTATGAACGGTCATGCACCACCTGCACCCAACCATCCGCAGGTAGTTTCCGAGCTTGTAGAAGCCAGGAATCACTAGTGCAGCCGCCCTCAGCCACATTATGTTTATCGGTGAATATCATAGCCCATGAGTTCCTCAATGACGTTTTGCCTCAAAGGCATCACCAAGACTTTTGGAGAAGTACAATATCAAGTTGGGCCATATGTGCTATGGGAGGTCGCTTTGGAGATTGTCGAAAGTGGTTTGGAGAAACATCACATATTAACAATTGGAGTATTGAATCGGGGAAATATGTTAGTTATTCAAATGTTCTAGGAAGATCCTTATAAACTTGTAAAAAATGTTCACATACAGTTAGAGCTAGCTGGAGTCACTCCAAAAAAATGTGGATACACAGTTCTAGTGTATAAAGATACATTAGTTTGGATTTTTGGGCTGAATGCGGTTGCAGCCATGTTGAATAGGGACAACCGGATCACTTATTGATAGGCAAGTGAAGTTGAACCATGTTTGAGCGAGTGCGAATCTTAGGCGGGTCGAATCACTTAGTGTTTATTCTCATTTACAATTATTTTAAATGTTTTGTTTTCGATTATTAAGTCCATGATGGATCTTAGTTTACCGAATTTTCATTTAGTCTTCGAGGATTGATTAATTATTGGGTGTTTTTAGAACAAAAATCTTATTTAAGTTGATTTTTCTGAATGTTTTAAAGGTTAAACCACTTCCAATCCATCACACCCAATGAATATTAGATTGTGATTCAGTGTTTAAGCTTTGGAGTAATTGGAATGAATATGAACTCCATTGAAATACAAAGTTAGAGGATTGATTTATATGGTCATAACATAAAATAAGTTATATCTATTTCAAAGTTAGCCATGGAAACTATTAGACCATCTACAATTTTAACTCCTTAAATTATTTTTCTTATTAAAAAGAGTGCTACTTATATTGAATCAAGAAAGAATTATATAAAAAGAATTATATGTACGTTTCTTTTAATAAGGTAAACCACGTATGAAAGGTGGGGGAGATTTTATTTGGGATTCCCAATCTCTGAATATTTTTTGAGTTTTACAAGACATCTAAAAATAGGAGTATCAAAAAGGAGTAAACTCTTGAGTACAATAATCTCCATGCATGGAGGCAATTTGTAAGACTACAGAGAAGTTTCTAAGCATATGATAAATCTAAACCTTCTATGGTCTGAAGCGATGAGTAATAAAAGACATAATGACTAATCTATATCTAAACCTACTCTAGATTTACATCATTGTCCCAAGAACCGAACCGACAACTCCCAATTGTAGCATTCTAGAGCTCTAGAGACTCTGCCCCTAGCATCTCCTTAGTCAAAACTGGATACTTGATATATTAAAAACTAAGGAATCTCTGCCTGAACCTCGACCTGAAACCCATTGTGTCCGGCGGCCTTTTGACCGCCAGGAGATAGCAGGTCTTTGAAAGGTTGAACAACAGAGTAATCCTTAAAGCATTCCGGGATACTCCCAAATTATATGTATGTGAAATGAAATGAATTGAAAATAAGAAAGCTAAATATTTTTTTGGTACGTAGATAAATTGAATTGAATTTATCCAAATTCAAATAAACTTAATGAATATAATGAAATCAACTGAATTTTACACTACTAAAGTTGGGATCAGCTTAGTTGAATTTAGTTTAAAATACAATTTAAATTACAGAAAAAAAAATGAGTTGACTGCATGAGGCCTTTACCGGGCCAAGATTTTTCCTCTGTGCAGTACTGGCCCCTGGGCCAAGTTTTCGATTTTGGATCAGCGAGACCTTATATATCGTCGCCGTCAAATACTAATGTCGAGCAGAGATGAATTCGTCTCTACAACTTTGCTTGAATCAACTGCTTAGTAATGTTAAAGCAGCCGGGATTTCCAGAAACGCCGTCGTTTCATCTGTGTCGGTGAGGGCCGCGGTGGCCATGTTGGGTACAGGATGTTCCGGGCGGTCGCTAGATCAGGTTCTTCAGTTTTTCGGATTCGAAACAGCTTCTGAACTGAAACCAAATTTCTGCAGATCCATGGCCATCCTAAATAGGTCAGAAATCCCGATCGTAAACGGAGCCTGGATCGATAAACGCCGCTCTTTCAAGCCCTCCTACCAAGAATGCCTCAGGGATACTTTCAAAGCTGAAGTTAAAACCCAGGATTTCGTCAACCAGGTAAAAAGTTCTTTTAATTTTCTGCAGACGATTGTTATATTGTGAACAGAAGATGATCAGATAAATTGATTGGAATGAATGAACAGGCTGATGAAGCTGTGAAGGATATCAATTCATGGGCGGATAATCATACCAAGGGCCTAATTGATAACATCATCAACCATATCGATCCTTCGACGGCAGTGATTCTGGGTGAGTGCCCTTCACTTTAAGGGATGCTGGAAGAAAGCATTCTTTATCTCTGCAGAAGAAAAGGATTTTCACCTTGAGAATGGAGAAAAGGTTTCCAATGCTGCTTTCATGGTTAGCTCAACAAAAAGCTACCGCAGGCATGCATCATTCGAGGATTTCAAAGTGGTGGAGATTCCATGTGAGAACAGGCTGACTGTAAAATTCGTCCTCCCGGAGAAGATGGATGGATTGAAGGATGTGCTGGAGAAGCTGATTGCAGACCCCAAATTGTTGGAAGAACGCAAGTCAGGTGATCAATTCGAGTTTTGGATACCCAAGTTCAACTTCTCTTACACATTTGACGACATTAAACTGGGCTCTGAAAAGGTTGATCTGGGGGAGATGCTGCTGCAACCGGCCGGGATCGGAGAAGAGGTGGTGGACGGAATCAAGGTTGTTCAGAAAGTGAGAATTGAGGTGGACGAGAAAGGCACGGAGGCTGCTGCTATTGAACCCAGAAGTGCGTATTCTTCGAAAAGATTGAATTTTGTGGCGGATCGTCCTTACACGTTCATCATTACAGACACGTTAACTGGATTAGTTATCCTCGTCGGAACAGTAATGAATCCGCTTCAAGATGCAACTGACTGAGCATTCACACATTATATTTTTCCCACACTATTAGGAACACCTGCCTCCCGTAGCTGTTTATTTTGGATCATAGAAGCAGTTTTTGTTTTTTATCAAACAACTGCCTAAGTGAGTGGTGCTATGGAGAAAAATATTTTGAAATTGTTTCTAAAACCGCTAAGCTAATGTTTTTATGTAGCAACACTTTCTAAAACCGCTTTCAGATTTTGCTACTGTTTTTATGGAGCAACACTTTGTAAAACCGCTCCATTATTTTAAAGCGGTTTAAGTACACTAGTTGTTTCACTAAAATAGGTACATGTTATTGTAGTTATTTCTTTGATATATTGTAACCGTTGTGTTCATTTATATCGGTTGTGTTCATTTATAACGGTTGAAGTTAAGCTGTTATTTTATTAAAATGGGTGTAATTTCTAGGAGTTTTTTTTTTCTTTTTCCAAAAGGAGCTATTTTTACGACAAGTAACAAACGATGCAAAAATTTGTTGTGTATATTGCGCTTTTTCGTGTATTATGACATGACTAGCTAAGATTTAATTCATCCTCTCTTTGACTTTGTTGTTTCTTGGAGGTTTTTTTTTTACTTCGATTAGGTGAAATTTTTATTAATCAGTACTCAATTCCATTCAACTTTCATGGATTGGAAATATATTTCAAAGAGTGCAATCTACTTCAAAAAAAAAAAGAGTGCAACTTTCCTCCGCTCAACCACACAATTACTATACTATATACTGACTACATATGTAACTCACCGTATTCCCTGGTTCTAATGTTGCCATTTTCATAAGAGAAGGTAGGTCTCTGTGAGACAAAGGAAAATTTTTGATCTTCTCACTTTACATATAAAGGCTCGAGATCAGACGTGAGGAGGATTCAGCAGTCAACCTTGAGTACAACCTAAAGCGGACAAAGATCGATTGAGACCATCTCGAAACTTCTGCCCACAGCCGAGACCACTACCGAGAGCGCACTAATATAGGTTGCGGTTTTTTTTATTTACCCTGATTTTAATTTCGAATTTCCTTTTAATTTATCTAGGGTTCCAGATTTCACATGAATTTCCGAGTCTAACCCTTGGATTCATGTTGGTCGTAAAAAATATAGAGTACCTAAAATAAATCTACCAAGTAATCATCTCTTCGTCCTCCCCCTTTCCTCCCCCTCTCAAAGAAAACCCCCCAAAAATCAGATCTTCACGGGGAGGTGGTCGCCGGTGCCTCTGCCGTGCCGACCATCTCCCCACCCACTTGATCTAGTTTAGTTTTTTTGTTTCTATTGTACTACCACCCTTCTTTGCCAAACTACAGATCCAGATCTCCAAAGCTCCACCGTGCTTCGACCGACCTCCTCCGCTGCGCACCACAGGGATGCCACCAGGTACAGCGGCGTCACCGATCGGGTCACCCACAGACCGGGACGCCGCTTTGGACTTCCGACGTCACCGGAATCGGCACCGATGACGAGCCCATCGATCACGTCCGACGTCACAGTCAGCGCGTCCAGCCGGTGACGCAGATCCATCGATCCCGTCCGTGGAGCCGCCATCCGGCGACTCCAGCCGGCGACGCCACCCACTGGCGATCCGGCGTAGAGCCCATCCGGGCGGTCACCCACAGACTACTCTGGCGAACACACAGGGACTCCGTTGCTATTAAGCAGCCGACAACGTTTGGGCCGGTTGGTCCGGTCCCGGATTGGTTCGGTCCGGTCCGGTCCGGCTGGTCATAGGGCAGGGTTCGGTTTTGGTCTTCTGGATCTGGCCCAATTAAGAGAAGAGGTGGTTTTTTCTTCCTTTATTTTAGGTAATTTAGTTCTAATAAGGTCAGAATATTTGAACTGGTTATTATTTGTCAACCTTAGTTTATGGACGGGTACGTTTCAGTTTCAGAAACTTTGGTTGACTTCAACTCTTGTTTATGGATGATCAGTTAGGAGAAATCCGAGTCAGAGTAGTAATTATACGTACTTCTGGCAATACTGCCCCCAATATAGACTAGACTTGTAGGCAGTGGAAGTTAGCTTTGCAACTTCTCTCTGTTAAATAATATCATTGTTCAAAGTTCTATACTATGTGGTATTTGCTAGCTAGTTAGACCCGGATTGGTTATAATCTGCCCATAGTATTTACCTTATTGTAGGGGGATATGATTTGAAACTTTTCTTTTTTGCGGAATTGTCCTGCAGACTTGGGGAGTATCCTTGCCCATTTGTTTGTTACATCCCTCTTAACCCTTAATTAGCGAGAGGGAAAACCCCATGGGCTTCTGGACTAGGTAGTGCCTAGACTAGTAGACTTCGATTACATAGTTTAGAATGCGAGTTAAAGTACTACGCTTGTCAGGTAGTTCGATACTCTTGAGTATTAGACTGTAGATTTTTACGATGTATCCTCTTTTTGTTGTAAGCCTTTGGTCACCACTTTGCTTTTGGGCGAAACTCTGGGAAATAGCCTTCGGGCACCACCTTGCTTTCGGGCGAAAGCCTAGGAAATAACCTTCGGGTCACACCTCATTTAGATACAGGAAGGATTAGAATTGCCTTACGTTCTAGGAATTTTCCTGTTATCTACCAAATTGCCTCCACTTGTGGAGAAACAGTCTTCGGGCAACTTGTAGCCACTAAGACTCTTATTTGGTCTTATGTGTATTATGTTCTGTTTTTATTTCGGTTGAGGAGCCATGAATAATCCTCCCATCTATGATGGTTTTGGCGTAAAAAAATAAAATAATTCATGCTGGCGAATCCTTGATTGTTTCTTACAGATTCGTGCTGACGAATCTTTCGGAATACGAATCTTTCGATATTCCAACTGCGTCAGTATGATTATAAATTAGTGAGACCAAAACAGGTGTCAATTGAGAATTTGTGTATTTCAATAATTAATATTAACGTAAGAGTTAACATTGCCAAAATAATGTGCTCCTCCGTTTATGTTATTTCGTCATTGTTGACCAAAACACTATTTTGATGGCAAATTTGATCATTAATAACTTTAATTACATATATCAATTCATTTTAAAATTTTGATATATAAAAAGTACAAGCTAAGAAGAATCCAAAAGTATATCATACAACCATAATGGGGGTGTTTGGTGATTAGCTGATACCTGTTAGCTGTTAGCTGATTGCATTAGCTAATTTAACTAGCTGATTGTATTAGCTGATCTGACTAACTGTTTACATTAGTTGATTGTATATAAGTGTTTGGTAAAATTAGTTGATAGCTAATAGATGTTTGCTAAAAAAAAAGGTAAAATGACATTTAATGGCCTACTCATATTGTATTAATTAATCATTTTATAAATAGAAATAATAAATTTTGAGTCCGTCTCCTGAGTGACCGTCACTATATAGTGACCCGACTCATTTATAATTAAATGACACGGAGGTCCTTAATTGCAAATTCAGAGAAATTGCCAAAATCACGCGCAGCGCGTGGATACAAATTGTGAAATGATGCTTTCCTGCATATTTGATCTATTTTTGTCCTTTTACAGAGGCCACGAGCCCCATTTTCTCTCTCTTCTCCCACCTAATCCCTTTTCTCTCTCTTCTCCAGGACTCCCACCAACCACCATCTACACCTTCTTCATCCGTAAACCTGGATAAAAAAACATAAAAGATGAGCACTTAAACCTAAAACATCAACAAAATCATTCGAAATACTAGGAAGACTAGCTTTCATTCTTAAATGTCAATCTTTCACTATTAAACAACCATCTTTCAAGAATGATATATACAAATAATAACAAACAACCTTTCACTCTTAAATGTCAACCTTTCACTATTAAACAACAATCTTTTAAGAATATAAAAATGCATATACTAGCAAACAACCTTTCATTATTAAACATCAACCTTTCACTATTAAACATCAAACTTTCAAGAAAGACAAAAAAATGCATATATAAAGGTTGTTAATATTAAACCATCCATAAATGAGCTTGAAACAGTATCTAGTTCAACCACAAAGAGACTAGGACACTAGCTTGTTTCTAAAAGGTAGGCTGTTTATGCTAAATCATCTGAGTTTTACAGAAAGACAACATTTCAATCTTAAATATCAACCTTTCATTATTAAACATCAGCTTTTCACTATTAAACATCAAACTTTCAAGAAGGACAAAAAAATGTATCTACAAATTAAAAGGTGGACTGTTAAGGTTAAAACATCCACAAATTAGCTTGAAACAATATCTAGTTCAACCACAAAGAGACTAGGACACTAGCTTGCACTTGTTTCTAAAAGGTAGGCTATTTATGCTAAATCATCCGGGTTTTACAGAAAGACAACCTTTCACTCTTAAATATCAACCTTTCATTATTGAACATCAACTTTTCACTATTAAACATCAAACATTCAAGAAGGACAAAAATATGCATATACAAATTAAAATGTGGGCTGTTAAGGTTAAAACATCCACAAATTAGCTTGAAACAATATCTAGTTCAACCACAAAGAGACTAGAACACTAGCTTGCACTTGTTTCTAAAAGGTAGGCTATTTATGCTAAATCATCTGGATTTTATATAACAACATATGAGCAAGTAAAAGGTGCAATAGGCCTAGTTTAAAACATGCACGTTTTATGTTAAAACATTCCGGCCTAGTTTAGTTTAAAATCTGCATGTTTATGTTAAAACAGTCCTGAATTGCTCAAAACATAAACAAAGAGGCAGCAACAAAAGTTTAAAACCTGTAGATTTTAGCATGAAACATTCATGCTTTGTTCAAAAACATGATAATAACTAAAAGGTGGAAGATAGAGTCTAAAACCTAGAGAAATTAATTTGTAACATCCACAGTACTCTAAAACACAACTGAAACTACAAACATACAGGATTTTATATTTTCATCAGTATTAGAACAACATGGACTCATAATATAGAAAAACAACATATCTAGCAAGGAGGAGTAATACCAGCAACACTCTATAGTGGCTCTGCGGACTGCAGTATACTGGCAGGAGAGGCATAATTAGTTCCCTGCGGGGATGAATGACCGGCTGAATCACCAAAACCAGATTTACGCTCCGTGTGATGCTATCAGATTCGAGAATATGCTCGCCGCCATTAATATGGAGGAGCAGAGCGATCGAGGCCACCAGAGTTAATTGACTAAGACCGACGTCACGCGGCAATCTCGATGGAGAATATCCGATCGATTTTGGTGCGGCGATCGTCCCCGGAATCGTCATCTAGGGCTCGAGCTTTGGGAATGTCGCTGCAATTGGGGAGGTTTCAGAATTGGGTGGGAGCGATTGACGAAGGACGCCGGAGTGAATTGACGAAGGTCTCCATCACGCAGCTGTCAGAATATCCGATCGATTTTGGTGCGGTGGTCCGGCGATCGTCCTCAGAATCGTCATCGACAAGCTCGAGCTTTGGGATCGCCGCTACAATTGGGGAGGTTTCAGAATGGGAAGTGAGAGCGATTAGAAAATTTTGGAATTGGGAATGTCATATTTATAGCGCGTGTAAATACTTTCCGGGTTTCCATATAGATTGGGTCAACCCGCGAGATTTGATTCCCATTTTTCTATTTACACTTTGGTCCTTGATCACTATATATAACTTCCAAGACTTATCCATAAATTTTATATAACTTTATATTATTAGAAAATATTATATGTGAAATATAAAAAGTGAATATTATATTATTTTACAAATATATTTACAAATTTATGGTTTTTCAAACTAATTAAAATACAAATTAATTGGGCATCACTAGTTCAAAATTCTTAACTTTAAAAATTAATTTAAGAAAATTCACTATACTTGCACATTTATTATCAACTAAATTAAGTTAAGCTACACTTTAATTGAAATAGTTATTTGACAAAAAAATGTACAACATAAATGAATTCACAAAAACATAAAGAATTTGGTAATAAACTATTTTTCTTTAACCAAGAAAATATGAAAAAGGAATATAAACCTACGTTGACATATCCTAAAGTTTTAATTTAACATTAAGAAAAAGAAAACGTATTTTTAAATTTTAAAAACAAAACAAAACGTAAAAGAATGGGTAATATTTGGTAGCGTACCGCCATACAAGTGAATTATGAAGAAAGGGTACCGACGGAAGGAAATTAATGAATACAATCAGCTAATCTAGAAACGCTCTTTTTTTGAACGTTTTGAAAATTAGCTTTTTGGGCCCAAACATCTAATTCAAACAGGTCTTTAACAAACACTTTTATTAGCTTTTTGAGTTGGTCAAACAGCTAATTGATGTCAAACAGCTAATTTTGTCCCAAAAAGCTCTTCTCTATACTTCTTCAAATTGATGATCAAACTTGCAACAAAAATTATGATGAATAGTTCAGTGACAATATAAGAGATGAAATAAAAGACTTGAGATTATTTTCAAATTACTACTAGCTTATAAAATATAAAAGCATGGAAAGGAAGGGCTTAAAATGAGATGAGTCATCTTCATTCATCTTCATCTATAGGTGGACGCGGATCCATTACGGTTCCAGCGAAGAGAATTAATCGAGATTCGGGGTCTCTGATGATGAACATGAAAGGATGATCGGCCACAAAACTCCTTTTTCCTCGTCCAACCACAGCTGCTGCCACTACATCATCTGTGCCCCGGACGTCGAAATATATGTCAACATACTCAAGCATCTTAACTGTGTCGACCTGAACATCTTCTCCAGACCCGGCCGGTTCCAATATCTCCCCGGCCGGATAAAAACCTTCCAAGGAGCCCAAGTTCACATCATGCGTGTAGGGGAAAGTGAAGGTGGGTATTCTCACCTCATCGAGCTTATCAAAATCCAACAATTTGGGGTCTGCATTCAGCATTTTCACCACATCCTTCAATCCATCTCTTTGCTCAGGGAGGATCAACTGCATAACCAACCTGGAATTGTAATGATATCGAACTTCCAGAACCTGGAAATCGTTGCTCAGGAGTCATGAAAGTAACATCTGAAAGCTTGTCTCCATTCTCCAGATAAAAGTCATTAAAAATGGATGCTCCTAAGCACAATCCTGTAGACGTCCAACATGCTTGCCCCAGAATTACTGCCGTCCAAGGATTGATAAGCTCACGTGCAATGAAGTTTCCGATTTCTCCCTTGGTATTAGTATACCACCAACCATTGATGCGCTCAACCGCATCATCAGCCTGTTCATATCTATATATAATATATAATATCATTTCATGCATTCTTTTATCGATCATAGAGAATTATATATACCGGTACCTCATTGACGAAATCCAAGACATTTATTGAATCAACGTGGTCTCGAGTTTCTGTGTGGAGATTCAAGAGGGACCGTTTGATCAATCCAGGCCGCTTATCAATCCAGGCTCCATGCATTAAGTGTGATCGTAGTAGGTTGGCTTTGGATGTAAAGAAGCTAGTTTTGAGTTCATCCACAGATTTAGATCCGTCAAGCTCAAGAACACGATCCAGCGACCGCCCCGAACATCCTAAGCCCAACATGGCCATTGAGGCCTTCAACATCACAGGTGAAACTATGGCGTTTCTGCCGGCTCTGACATCACTCACCAACTGCTTTAGGCAAAACTGTACATACCAATTCATCCTCTGTTTTCTGATTTCGGACTTATTGGATTGCTAATTTGCTTCCTCCCCAAGCATCAAAACCTAGTATTTATACCCTTTTATTGCTTTTCACTGGTAATCTATCCTAAATTACGGTATGGCTTTATGTTAAGCCATCGGGCAATCTATTTTAAACCTCCAAAATCATCCACAACAAAATATTCCAAATCCTATATAACATGGTAAATAGATTGACGAGTATATGAATATGACGTTAGGATCGACCAGTTTATCGAGCTAATAATAAATATATTATCAATATTAGGAATATAGGAACATATTTTATGATGGAATATAGGAACATACTAGGAATAGACCCCCAACCTTTGCAAAACTCCCTTTGGTTTTTGCTTTGTTTGGACCCCTATGCCTATATGGGCCGTTAAATTATTAAAAACAGTTAAATGTTGGGAGTATAACTGTATAACAGTTATTTTAGGTTTAATGCTCTGGAAAAAAGGTGCAACAAATGAATTTGAACCTGGGTCTCCCAAAACTACAGACAAAACTATTACCATTATGCCACAAAGACTATAAATTTTTGTGGCATAATGGTAAACCCAAAATAATGGTAATAATTTTAACCCAAAATAAAATTATATATAAATGATTTTGTGGCAAAGAGTGATAAATATCTCCAAAAAAAAAAAAAGTGTGGAGGCAATTTATAGGATTTAGAAAAGTGGCTAAACTTCGTCATCCTGATGAAAAATTGGAAAACTCTGTAAAACTGCGAAAGTCTCTATAACTTTGAAGCAGCAACGAAACAGAGTAAAGCGGTAATGGAAGAAGAAATACAACGGAAACAACAAGAAGATAAATCTTGATTGATGCCACAGGTATGACTGCATAAAGTCCACTGATGAATGCAATAACCAAGGAAGTCATGGAGAGTGCAATCAACCCCTTGCTACTGCGGAGATTAAGTAACCTACCTTCGATGTTTATCCTCAAGAAGGATGAGATGGATTGAGATTAATAAAACTTAGCACAAATATTAAAGGAGAAGTGAAACAGAATTTCAATCACCACATCCAAATGGCCATTTATTACAGCTATATGAAGAGCAGTCCTAGAATCATCTCTTTTCGAGAAAATATTACCCATGGATGGGTCTTTGGACAATAATAGCTTCACTATTTCAGTATGCTTAAGCTTAGCAGCATAATGCAGTGCAGTCCACCCACTATCATCTTTCTTTGGAATGATCAAACCATCCACTTTCTCTAGCAGCATTTTCGTGCACTCTGTACAAATTTAACATATATTTATATAGTCAATAAATTTTATGCAAATGTGAAACTTACCGGTAGAATTTGTGATTGCAGCAGCGTGCAAAGCTGTTCGTCCATTGAGACCGTGATAAGAAACCAATTTGGCAATCTGCTGGTTCCCCTTTTCGATCGATAAATATAAAGGATTCTCATCCAGTATCTTTCCATTGACAGCCACTAGTTTCTTTTGAAGTTTGACTGAGCTTGAATTTATATATTCTCCAAATAATGCAGGCATTTGTTCGACGAATAACTTAACAACATCGTACCTATTAGATCTCACAGCTTCAAGGATTGCGGCGAATCTGTTTTCTTCGAGGATTGCGGCAAATCTGTTTCTGTCAACATTCTCATCAGTCGTAGAACCAATCACGATGAGTTCTCGTACAACCTCGGAATGGCCTCTTCTTGAAGCAATAACAAGCATCTCCGTTTTTCATGAGAGCTAACTTTGGTTTTCTTGCAAAGATCTGTTTGGCTGCATTTCCACAAGCCTCGCCGCCCGTCTGCGCAAGCACGTGGAGGAGGTTGCTCCCATTCGCAGTTTCCTCATCGAGATCTTTGGATAATTTTCCGATGGCAACCCAATCGCCAGCCTGGGCAGCTCTGTAGAGTTTAAGATCCATGTGTAATTTGAATCCTCAGCTTAAACTTGGACTTTTAAGGTACGTTCATCATCGACGACTTGCACATGTGACTATTGCTAATGAAGGTTGTTAGACTTGGGACTTCCTCCGTCCACTTATTTCTTTTGGATATCCATAACTTATTTCTTCTCTTAGAGCAAGTCCAGCAGCTTTTCTATAAATTTTTCTATAGTAGAGAATGAAAACCAATAATCTCCATATTATTTTTTCTTAACTCCAACAGAATCTCTATATTATTTTGAATTAATCTCCTATTTTTGGCATATTGTGTGGTAGAGAATTTGATGAGAGTTAGAAAGGTAATTTAATTCCTATTTTTAGTAAACATACCATAAATTTAGTTCTCTAAAAATTTGTTTACAATCTGCATATATAGAGATTTTTTTCTTCTCTCTCCTCATTTTTCTATTTTAGAGAATCATATAGAGATTCTGTTGGAATGAAAAATTTGTCAAAATCTCCAAATTTGAATAAAATCTCTATTATAACAAAGTTGTTGGACTTGCTCTTAGTACTTATTAAATTAATGCATTCTCATTCATTCATCTACCTTCTGTCCTTCTTTAATAGTTGTGTGATACTTTCTTTCTCTTTCTCTGCTACTAAGCCCTGTTTATTAGGCCATGTAAATCAGTTCAGTTCAGTAAATTTAAATTTAAATTTTTTTTATTTCAGTTCAGTAAATTTAAATTTTTTTCAGTTCAGTTCAGTATATTTAACATTATTTCAGTTCAGTTCGTTTTAGTTAAATAAATTTAAATTTATTTCAGTTTAGTTCAGTTCAGTGTATTCTTAAATATTATTTTTTATAAATATTTTTTTACTTACTTTTTTTATTTCCAATGTTTAGTTTAGTTTAGTTCAGTTTAAATAATATGTCTCTAGAAGTTTATATTATTCGACTCAATTATAATTTCGCAATACATTATTTTTGCTTCAGTTCAAATTAAAATAGTTCAGTTTGGTTCAGTTCAGTTCGAATGAAGTATGAGTTCATGAAATTCGGCTCGATTTGTTTATTTCCTAAGTTAAAATAAAATTTTCCCACCTTCGCTTCCCGCCGTTTCGTCCCTCCTCCATCAAATTTCCCACCTTGACACAATTCTTTGCATGACGATGATCATTCATTAATAACAAACAAAAATATATTATTTTATTTTAGTTCAGATCAGATCAGTTCAGTCCAATTTAGTTCAGATCCTCTGAAATTTAATTTTATGATGTACAATTCAATTTATGTCTTATTTTAGTAACTTTACAATAACCTTTACTATAAATATAATATAATTATTTGAATCGTAATTCATTTAAATCGACTCAACCAAATATAATATGTCTTCATTATATGACTTTTTTTAATTAGTTCAGTTCAGTAGGTTTCAGTTCAGATCATATCCTCTGAAATATAATTTCATGATATACAACTCAATGATTCACATTCTCTTTAATATGATATTATGATATACAACTCATATCTCTTGAAAAATACATAACTATGATATTCAACACAATATATTTCTTTAATATACCATAACCTTAATTTTTATACTCCAATGAAATCGACTCAACCAAATATAATATGCCTCATTATATGACTATTTTTAACTAGTTCAGTTCAGTTTGTTTCAGTTCAGTTTGTTTCAGTTCAGTTCGTTTCGGTTCATTTCAGTTCAGTTCATATCCTCTAAAATATAAATTTATAATATAAATTCAATGACTCATATCCTCTTTAATATAATATTATGATATACAACTTAATGACTTATATTCCCTGAAAAATACATAACTATGATATTCAACTCCATATATTTCTCTAATACGGAGTATACCATAACCTTAACTTTTTATACTCCAATATAACTGACTCAACCAAATATAATATGCCTCATTATATGACTATTTTTAATTAGTCCAGTTCATTTTGTTTCAGTTCAGTTCAGATAAATTCAATTCAGATCAGTTCATATCCTCTGAAATATAATTTTATGATATACAATTCAATGACTGATATCTATTTAATATAATATTATGATATACGACTCAACAAAATATACTATGTCTTCATTATATGATTAGTTATTTTTAATTCATTTCAGATTAGTTCAATTCAATTCAGAACAATTCAGTTCAGTTTAGATAAGTTTATATCACTTCAACGTGTTTTTATGTTTAAATTATATAAAAATGTATTTATATTTATTTCAGTTCAGTTCAGTTAAATATATTTAAAATTATTTCAGTTCAGTCAAGTAAATTTAAAATTATTTCAATTTAGTTCAGTTCAGTAAATTTAAATTTATTTCAGTTCAGTTCAGTAAATTTAAATTTTTTTTAGTTTAGTTTAGTAAATTTAAATTTATTTCAATTCAGTTCAGTACAGCAAAAAAAAACTCTAATAAACAGGGCCTTAATTATCATGTGGCACTCATTCCGTCTTAACCGAAACGGCACACTTTCCCGTCTATTTTTTCAATCTTCAAAGCTCATTTTTCCCACTTAATTCTAAAATTAATTCCCATCTAAACATTTTTCGAGTATCAGAAAAAATAAAGAAAGAAATAGAAATTGGACCCACTTGAAAGTACAAAGCCTGGAAAGAAGAGAAAAGGAATACCCAATGTAAAAACATAATCATACATTTCCCCAAACTGTTTTGCTCCAAAATGGCATCACCAACTTTACTCTTTCAAACTGTCCTTCTAACAGTAACAGCATTCACACTCTGCTCCGCCCACTACCACTCCTCCTCCTCCCCCTCCACCTACACCGAGTGGCGCTCCGCCAGGGCCACCTACTACGCCGCCGCCGACCCTCCCGACGCCGTGGGCGGCGCCTGCGGCTTCGGCGACCTGCAGAAGCTCGGCTACGGCAAGGCCACGGCGGCGCTCAGCACCGTGCTGTTCGAGAAGGGCCAGATCTGCGGCGCCTGTTTCCAGGTGCGCTGCGTGGAGGACCTCAGGTGGTGCATTCCGGGCACCTCCATCATTGTCACCGCCACCAACTTCTGCGCTCCAAACTACGGCTTCGAGGCCGACGGCGGCGGCCATTGTAACTTCCCCAATGCTCACTTCGTCTTCCCCATTGAAGCCTTTGAGAAGATTGCCATCTGGAAAGCTTCCAATATGCCCATTCAGTATCGCAGGTTTTTTCTTCTTTTCTTTTTCTTACATCTTCCAGCTAATTTCCTAATATGTCGGCATAGATGCTACAACAAGATTAGGAGTTTTCTTATGAAATATGATTTGTTTCATATTCAACTAAGCTGACTAATTAAATTTGATCCTACAACATAAGACCTTCCATAGGAGAATTGTAGTTGTGTTTTTTTCAGATTTTACCAATTACCAGATTCTTGACAGTTTATAAATGACTTGCAAGCCAGAACAAAAACTACCTGAGTTTGCTCTTAGTCATGGCTCTTAGCATTGTCAAGATATTTGCTGGTGTCTTTGTTCAATAACCTAGCTGTGTAAGCCAGAACAAAAACTACCTGAGTTTGCTCTTAGTCATGGCTCTTAGCATTGTCAAGATATTTGCTGGTGTCTTTGTTCAATAACCTAGCTGTGTTTCAACAGGGTGAAGTGTAGAAAGGAAGGAGGGGTGAGATTAGCGGTGAATGGTGCCGGGATATTTTTATCCGTATTGATCCACAATGTGGCGGGTGCAGGGGACGTTGTTGCAGTGAAAATTAAGGGGTCGAGGACAGGGTGGCTCCCGATGGGGAGGAACTGGGGACAGAATTGGCACATAAATGCCGATTTCAAGAAACAGCCTCTTTCATTTGAACTCACAGACAGTGATGGAGCTACTCTCACATCTTACAATGTTGCTCCAGCAGATTGGCAGTATGGCCAGAACTTTGAAGCAAAGCAATTCGATTCATGAGCGATTCGATCACCACCTTTCTCTCTTCATTTATTTTGTAATCATTTTGGAGGAAGGAAAAGGGTGGTTAATGATGTTGTAGAATAGGACTTGTGCTCATATTTTCTTACATTGTAAGCTAAGCTTAGAGCATGAAATGAGTACAAAGCAAACAGGCTGTTTTTGTTTGTCTTGACTAATGAAATTCAAGAATCTGCCAAGTCTTTGACAGGAGCATGTAAACTTGTTTTCCATACTAAAACTCTAATATTCTACTTACTAGTATTTCATCTCCTACTGATATTAATGGACTCGGAAATTCAAATTCTTGACAGTCAACTGAATTTAAAAAGTGTGCTGCCATCCTAAGCCAAGATTGAATTCTCTACGGAGTAATGATAATATTATGAATTGTAAACGAAAATCTTTCACAGCTAAAAACAAAATGAAGTAGAGATATCACAAGTTACATTCCTGAATAAAAGAGGATACTAATTCCAAAGACAAGATCATCTGACAAAAAAAAGTAAGCATCTTACAAATAACAGAAAATAATCAAAATTTGTACATACGGAGAAGCTTGGCATATTTGTGAGATCATGACATGTATGATATAGGGCTTGGGATCCCTTAAAAGATTCCTACCACATGAGTGGTTTTAACTTTTTTTAAAAAAATGACATGTATGATATGTTTAACTGATAGCTATCAGCATCCATCCAAATAATAATATACTGTATGACAGATTCCATCTTTAAGCCGTGCAAGCATTGGCGAGTCAAAACAATCTGTTCTACCACTTCGTACACTATTCCTATAATCGCCGGTTGATAAGTTTTGAAGAGAAAAGAGAGGAATGTTAAGTTGTTAACCAAAGTAAAGCTATACCACATTTGCTTTAACATTATATTGATAGGATGTAAATGCAGCACCTCCAAATCAGTCACTAAAGCCATAAATCAATTAAGGTGATGTTATAGTTGAACAGATACAATCTATAGCCAGTTCTCCACCTGAAAACATTCTCAAATCCAGTAGGCAAACTAAAATACGATATGCTTCAGTCACAGTAATAGTTACAGTCCCAGATCAGATAACTCCATCATAATGGCAGTAAATTGAACTCAACAACTGGAGCTACTCTAAGTATTGCATGATAGAGTGCACATAAAAATGAAAATCAATAATAACAACATTGATTGAGCCTTCAAGTCTTAATCCCATTACAAAACTTAGGGGTAAAACTATGTCAGGAGATAAAGTTATTCTCAAACATATATGACACAAACTGAACTTCAAGATCAGACAACTTCAAGCAAAGGAACTGCTAGGTTTCAAGTAGATCAAAGTTCTATTAATCACTCCTACATTACGATGTAAATATAATGACTTAACATAAAGCCTGATAAATTGTCTGAATCCTTCCATAGAGATTAAAAATGACCGAATCTAAAGCTCTAAACACCATTAACCTTACCTACCCATCAAAATTATTTGAACAGATTCCATGTTCATAAAGACTGCTCAGCAGAAGGTTTATTATAGCACTTATAAAGTAACTATGAACAAAAATAATTATAAAATATTATGATTTGTAGACTAACCATTTTCATTCCAAAAACAAAATTAAGTAGAGATATTAAAAGTTTCAATCCTAAATAGACCGACTCCATAGACAAGAGAAGCCAAACCACAGATAAGATAAAAAAACTCTTGATGGTAATCCACATCACAGCTTTTAGACTTACGTTCAACATGGTATGCACTGCAGCTTCATAAACTATCCTAGAGCAATGCATCCCAGTGATCTCAACTGCCACTCAATATATACAGGGAAATCAAGAATTGTGGTCCTCCACAGTGACAGACAAGCTTATATTCATAATTTTTGCTTATTGCTCATTGTAGTCCACTTCTCCCACTTTCCCTCCATAATTAACATTGGGTTCATCAAAGCCCTGTGAAATTCTAAAGTTAACGACAAAGTGAAATCCTTCAATATCGTAAAATTAACGCCATACTTTATATCTTCACAATTGTTGAAGTGGGTTGGATTTTTAATTTATACCTACGCAAAAAAGAATTAAGTGAGTAACTTTCTTTCTTATTTTTGTGCTGGAGTGAATATTAGGGCTGGTGGTGTACGGCTAGGATGGTAGAGGTGATGTCTCTGGTGGGGTGGGGAGGGGTGGGGGGATAAGGCTGCTGTGGAATGTCAGGTTAGGAGGATGACAGGGATGGATTAAGCTAGAGTCACTTCATTCCTGCTGATTTGCTTTGTAAAAAGTAACATAAACATGATATTTATTCCCTTAAGATGTTACAAGAAAAGATAACACAATATTAAATTACTTTATAAATGACCATTCCATATCTAGCTATAAAAATTTCTACTCCTAAATTACTACTCCTCTAAGACAGGCACACACCTTTATTCTTCTGCTTTTGTCACCAAGAACCACTGTAAGTCCAAAATCAAATGTGCAATACAAATATGGAAATGGAAATATTCAAATATACACTTCAGATAGCAAGTCATCAGGGCATCATAAAATTTATAATTATATTAACTAGAGTTTCCCTGTGACTAAGCTGCACTATATACTTACGTTTAGTACACCACCAGGGAGAAAGAACATGCAAAAGGAAAAATATGTCCTGTATGAAAGAGGCCAGAATCACAATACATTGTTTTTTATTATGGGATATGCTCCATTCAAAATGGTTATTGTTGGCAATAAAAGAATATTCAAGGTAAAGATATTTATAGTGGCACAAATACCAAGTAATGATTATTGCCGTTAATGATTACATAATATCTCATATAATGACGACAAATAAGAAGCACGTTAGCGATTGCATAATATCTCATATAACGGCAATAAGAAGCACTTTAATTATTGCATAATATCTCATATAACGACAAATAAGAAGCACGTTAATGATTGCATGATATTTTCTATAACGACAAATAAGAAGCATGTTAATGACTGCATAGTATCTCATATAAGTAGAACACGATAATCGCATCAAAAAAGATCACACATATATTGAAGAACTGTGAAGTACATACAACATAAGGCTGAAAGCAAGTCGCTTTTTTTTTCCTTTTCCTGAAATTGTATGCTTAGCTTTCCCACATGAAACTAAAAAGAACTAGCTAAAGCCCATTGAAGAGTTATGAAAAGGCATTGAAATAGTCTTTCTTCTAATTGACAAAGCAGTTGTCAGACGGAAATTGAAATACCAGTTACTTCCTTGACTATAGTATATTACTATGCATACAAATTTGACATCAATGTATGAAAAAATTATCATTTACAATAACTAAAGCAAAATTTCTGACCATGTCACCAGGGAGGCTTGAGAGAAGCTTGCATGAAAAATTGAACCAATCAGTAGTTAAAACTCATGGAAACCCTAGTAGCTCCTCCAGGGTTCTAACTTCAGCACTAAGTAAAACCGGCAAAATTCCCTCATGTCAACCTCTGCTGGGACTCAAAAAGCAATGCATTCAACATGATATGCACCGCAGCTTCATACACAACCCCATGGTAATGCATCCCATCAGCAGTACACTCCGAGCCACACCGGCCGCTCAACAAATGAATATCCAACAAGAAAAGTGGTCCCCCGGAATTGCGCACAAACTTATTTTCATAAATTTGCTCGTCATAAGCATACCACATTTCACCTGACATTTTTTCCCTCTTTGCCTCTGTATTCAGCATTGAATTTATCAACGTTGGCATCCTTAGCCAAAACATGTGAGGCGACAGCACCTCCACCGGTTTGTCCATAAATTCAAATTCTGGAGTCAAGGGTAACAAAGGAAGCACAGACTCCTTCAACACACTGAGTGAAACACCATAATCTGATGCATTGTTCACATGCAACATATCCCACAACCCTGAGCCCATCACAATTACATCCGGAAAATGTCTCTTCTCCCTAAACTCCACCAACATATTCGTCAAGTTACTAACATAAGGCGCCCAAATGAAATCCAACCTCATCCCTATAGCATCAACTGTGGTATGATAATCACTGTGCCTCTTAAACAGATCCCCACGAACACGGTCAATCTCATCCATTCCCATCAACAGCTCAAGCAAAGAAACCACCATCAACCTTGCCTGTGAATCACCGGCCACAACAACCCACGATCCATTAAGCAAATCAGATGCATCAGCTCTACCTAACTTCTGAAACATACAATCTGCCACATGCTCATCCGAATCTACCCACTTCCACGACTTCCCACCACTACTATTATCAAATTTCGAATCTTTATCCTCAAACTCAATATCATGAAGCCAAGTAATGCAAGAATCACGACTCGCAGAAGCAATAACTGGCGATATGGGCAATGACTGCGACGAAGACATGAAAACCGAAAATGCTGTAAAATAAGGAGCCAGATGAACACCTACCGCCAATGTAATGAAAAGGGCGCCGCTGAAAAAGAGAACTTTGTTTCTGCTCAGGTGCCATCCCGCCATTCCCATGGGTACAAAGAGCACAATACAGGCCGCAAAGATACCTAACTGGACGGCCCCGAACATGGTTGTCAACAATATCCGAACTGGGATTTCGGAAATCCTCGCATTTAAGACTGAACAGATGCAAGATCAATGGAGACAAACTTTTCCCGCTTGTTCGGAGTAAAGGGTCTATATCTGGAAAAGTCAGGTGGGTGAATTGTGATATAAGGAAGGTTCGAGAAAGCGGTGGAGATTGTCAAGATGGAAATGGTGCAACAGAACAAGCGATCGCGTAGTTCTGGTAACCGACAAAGATGGATGCATCCAGAGCAGAAAGGAGGATGGTGACTCAACAGCCGATTTGCTGGTTGCGAGATGGGGCCGATGTTGTGATTTTGATAGGGTAAATGTGAAAAATATAAACTGAACTCATCACAAGCTTAGCGCTTAAGTAATCCTCCTCCCGCTGCTGCCTCCCTTCTGGTGGCGCCGGCATACACAACGCCGTACTTATAGACAAAACCGTTAGCACAAGAAGAATTCCAGTGGCGTGCTTTCAGTGTAGAAGAAGATGATAACTTTGGGGTGATTGATTTAGAGGGCCGATTTGATTTGGGGAAAATGAAAGTTAGGAGGTTCTGTGATTTGATATTTTGGAGAAGACGGAGGTTGGAGAAACTGAAGGATGATATTGATATTATTAGTACATATTCTTTGAGGTTCTAGCGATTATATTTTGTTTGAGGTTAATTTTGTATTTGAACGTTATTTCTACCATTTTAACACCACTACTAATGATTATTTTGTTTGGCATTAGTCTAAAAAATCTTTATATTACTTTATTTACAATATATTATTAGATTAGCTAATTAAAAACTAGATATCCTTTTTAAATTGACTAAATAAAGTTGTAAACAAATTTCAAATTTCAAAATACCAAATCTATCATCTTTCACATTTTCATGGAACTATTCGAATTGCCACAATGATAAAAACATGGAGTAATAAAAGAAATTTCCTGAAATGTCTTTTTAGATTTTTTGAGTTTTTTCTTCTTTAATGATTTTAGAGTTAAGAAGATGATCAAAATCTACATTTGCAACATGTCTTATCTATGGTTGCTCAACATGTATAATATTTAACAAAAATAATTATGTTAACTTATTATAATAACTGTTCTTCATAATTGAGAATTTGTATTTATTCAATGTCAAAAACTAATCTTGTTCCACTCTTTAGTCGACATAGTTTCTCGGTAGGCATTTGTGCACTTAATTTTGCCAACGATCATGTATGGTCATCTTAAGATGTACACTCTACATTTTTTTTCTTCCGTCGACACCTTTTTGCATCTAATCACTTACCTTTTAAGTATACTTCTTCAGTTATTTCAATTTCATTTTCCTTTAGTAAAGAAAGTTTCACCTTCTATATATCATTTTTTTTAGGTACTTTCTATGTATCAACACTCTTGATTATTCAAATTGAATTATATTTGCAACTTGCAGCCCATTTATCGGTAGCAAAGTTTTATTAAATTAATAGAATCAAGTGCATATTGGATTAGTCTAATTCATCAGTGTGTAACTACTGCAGCATTGTCCATCAAAATCAATGGTTGGGTGTCAGATTTTTTCCAGCCTGTTAGAGGACTAAGACAAGGATGTCCTTTATCCCCCTTGTTGTTCAATATAAGTCAGCAGTATCTCTCCAGTATCATCAGAGCTAGTATGATTAATGATAAGGCCAGTGGATACAGCCCAGGGAGAGGTGTATCAAGGATCTCGCATCTTATGTATGCTGATGATTGTCTCAGATGTACTGATAAAGCAATTTTCAAGTTAGCAATAGATATTGATCATTTTGCCAGATACTCGGGGCAAAGGATTAATTTCTCTAAATCAGCTCTGACAGTGAGTCCAAACACAAGTTCTTGCATGGAGTCCCTAATCAGGTACACACTGAATATTCATAATAGAGGAATAGGAGGCAAATATTTGGGGATACATATGGATTTCACACAAGGGAAAAGGAAGGTTTACAAGCAGTTGACTGATGGCATTAAGGCAAAATATGATACCTGGAAAAACAAGCTGCTAAATGTACCAGGTAGAATTGCTTTGGCCAAGCATGTCATTTCTTCATTGCCAATGTATCCAATGGGTATTTTCAAGATACATAAAACAATTTTGGATGACATTGACAAGATTACAGCAAGATTTATTTGGAAAGGTGATCTGCATGGTAGAGGTGTGCACTGGTGCTCATGGAAGAATATGTGCAAGTCCAAGGATAAGGGTGGATTAGGTCTTCGTTCAGCATCTAACATGAATCGGGCATTGTTAGCTAAACATTCTTGGAATGTGTTGCAAAATAAAGATTCGTTGATGGTGCAGATGTTCAAGCAGAAATACTGTAAGCAACAAGATTTCTGGAATGTCAGGTCTAAGTCAAATGACAGCTTGGGATAGAAGGGACTGCTTTGGGGGAGAGATTTGTTGAAGAAGCATTGCAAATGGGTTGTAGGAAATGGAGAAAAATTCACCTTGCAAGACAACTGGATTCCAGGCCAAGTAAACACAGCTCTTCCATACTCAGTGTTTATAAATCACACATCCCTGAAGGTGAAAGACCTGATTGATGAGAATAGGCAATGGAGATTTCACCTTATAAATCACATGTTTCCAAGTCATATTGCTCAGGCCATTGGCACACTTCACATTCCAGTGGAAAGTCAAGAAGATAAGGTGATATGGCCACATACTCAGACATGCATTTACACTGTCAAGACTGGCTACAGATCCATGAATGAGATGATCTGTGTGAATGTTGCAGTGCAAGATACAAAGTGGATGAAACTTTGGAAACTGAATGTTCCAATGAAAATTATCATTTGTACGTGGAGAGCATTGTTAAATGCGTTGCCTTCTGCAAGGAATTTACACCGAAGGAAGTTGTTGGATAGTCCAGACTGTTTAATGTGCACAAACAAGTCTGAAACAATAGATCACATCTTCTTGGAGTGTGACGGGGCAAAAAGAGTTTGGTGTGTTTCGACACTTGGATTTGATTTTGATGCAGGTACAAGAACAACATTTAAAGAGTGGTTTTAGAAATGGGTGAAAACAGCGCCGGACGAGGAGGCAATTATATTATCATTGCATATAATTTGGAACATTTGGAAGGCAAGGAACAAGTATGTTTTTGATAACATAGTTCAAGATCCAATGCAAACGTGGTATCTTGTACTACAGGATTATAATATTGCACACTCCAGAGGACATGTTCAAGATATAGAGGATGTGTCAATTCCAGATGTTGTGGGATTATCTCACCATGTAGTTTCGCAGGAGCATCTACGTCAGAACTATGAGCAAATGATCAAAACCGATGCTGCTTTTTGGGAGTCTAGACATCATGCTTCAGCATCTTTCACCATAACAGATAGTCGTTCCCAGCATCAGCACATATCTGGTTTGAAACATTTTCTTGCAGGTTCTGCTCTAATGGCGGAAATAAAATGTTGTTATCTGGCTCTTCAAGCTGCAGTATACAATGGCATGCAACAAGCATCAATAGTTGTCCTTACAGACTGCCAAGTACTGGTGGATCTCATGACACAACAAGGAAAATTGCCTCATTGGGATGTCTCTTGCTTGGTCCAAGATCTTAGGAAATATTCCTCAATGTTTAGGAATATTAGGTACTTCAAGGTTGATAGGCATGTAGTAGATCATGAACATATGTTAGCTAATGGTCTAAAATGTAACATTGCTGTATGTACTCTTCTATAATTCTAATAATATATTTGCATTATCAAAAAAAAAGAAGTGGACTTTACATATATTTTATTTACAATCAATTGGATGAGACTGATGGTGAGTATAGAGATACCGAATATATACTTTTTGTGAGTCCATGTGCTTACTGCTTAATAATCCTTGTTAGTTAAAAAAATTAGTTCACATTTATCAATTTTATGCAATAATCTATAATGTTTAATCAAAGAAAATAATAGTAAATAAAAACATACAAACTAACCAAATAATCTCTTACGATTGCATATTTTTTCCGTTTACTCGTATCGTAATTTTTTACAGAAAAAAAGAGTTTCTTTATTATTATTAAATTAATAAAATTTATTATTACGATGATGATGATGAGAAGCGTTTGGTTCAAGAAAGTATAAGAAGAAGAAAAAGCCCTACGATTATTTTCCTTCATCCTTTTGCTTGCTGTTTATGACATCGTAGTACATTGGCGAAAGTGGGATTTTTTAAGATGGAAAAGAAATCAACAGAAGCTCAGAAGCATGTTTGGGAAGGAGCCATTCCGCTCCAAATTCACCTCCACGATTCAGAAGTCACCACTCTTCCTACTCCAACTCCTGCCCTGGTATGCAAGCTTCTTTTTTTCACTTTCGTTTCGATTTTCGTTGATGGGTTCGATTTGGACTTGAAGTTCATTCTTAATGCTGATGAATGTGATATTCTACTTGGTTGATCTCGTATTCGTGTACCGTAGTGGTGGTTGATTTCGCTGTTTATTGCTGCTGTTTTCTGGCTGAGAGGATTATGAGGATTAGGATTTAGTTGAAACTGATTAAGTTGTGGACTAGAGTCCATCATTATTCTTGGTAATGTGATGGGGCTCTCTTTTTTCTTTACTTGTTTGGCTAGAGAATCTGATTGTTTTTACTATGTTTGTTCATTTTCTGAATGTTCAACCAATTATAGTTAGTTCAGTTGATTTTTGTCCACGTTCTATTCTAATCATCTACAAACTGTTCGTGCCCAACGCTGCCGGGTCTATTGTTCCCTACTTTGTGTGGAGATTGGACTAAACTTATAAATGGATTAGGATAGGCTAGGGTACTGGTTGTGGTTGAGAGACATCATCCTCCATCTCCTCGGTTTTGTTTTAAGATATCAGATCTTTTCCCTGAATTTTTTCGAATGCTCTATGGTTTTATTAATTTACACTATTGGCGGGACTCTATAACTGTAAGTCTTTAATATTACACCAAGTGCTTAACCTGGCAAGCAGATTGCGGTGACTAAATGGATGGAATATGGTCTGGAACATATTATTTAGGAACCATGTCTTAGATCTAACTTTTCTCCTGGAATGTTACTAAACAAAGCGTTTCTTGTTTTTAATTTGTAACTCTATGTAATACCAGCAAGCTTACCTGCAGTTGTGTGTACATGTTTTAAGAATTATCCTCTGCCCCAGGTATTACCTGTTGTATGTGCTATTTTCTGCTTGCAATGATTTATACTCCTGGTGGAGTCACCGAATTTATTTATTTTTTGTTTCAGATTTTGGCTCCTCGTCTAGGATATCTTCCACTATTAGTGCCGCAAATCAAACCTCACTTCAGCAGTGCCCTTCCTCCAGGTGTTGACACTGTTTGGTTTGAGTACAGGGGGCTTCCTCTCAAATGGTATGGTCTCTTTTTATAACAGATATTATTGATTTTTGTTTCTTATCAGAATTTTGAAAACCATTGGCAAAAGTTTGTATATTATTCTTATGAACCATAACCTAAGTGTATCGATCAATATTCAATAGCAAAAGACCATATTTATATAGTAGGATTCCCAGTCTTGAAGGGGCCTGTATTGTTTGTATTGTTTATTCAGGCCATTTCTAATCATTATCTTCTTGTTTGATTTTTTGGTTACCTGGTAGCTTTCTGTCCTACTCTAACTCTTGTCAACATAACTTTTGAAACAAATGAAACTTCTCCTTCAGGCTTTAAACCTAATGATTTTTCCCAGGGATGCACTATTGCTTATGTTGCAATTTGTGCTCTTTAACATTTCTCAGTTTTGTTTCCTTAATTATATCTTCCTCTTCGATCACGTTGGCTAAAATTGAAGTGCTTCTTATAGGTATATACCGACGGGGGTTCTTTATGATCTTTTTTGCGCAGAACCAGAGAGGCCTTGGAATATAACGGTAGAATTTCTTAGTTTTATTTTGATAAACGCCAAAACCTCTGAAAAGTCACAAACTTTATTGCCCTTTTGATAATAACGAGGTGTATCATTTTTTGGCACTAGATAAACATCTCTTGATATTCTATATTTGGGAGTATTTTCATTCTGTAACTTAGTGTAGAATATATAATTGTAGCTTTGGTATTGTTATTGTTGTCCAGTTTAAGGCCCGTAACTGTGTTTTCTGTGGTGTGGTGGATTGGTTATATTTGTTCTGTGAAAGAGGATACGAGTAACACTCTTGGATGCGCTTTGCATTGGAGCTAGTCTGAACGCTTCGGAATGATGCGATAATGCACCCACATCCTGGTTTGGTGCGTTTGCTGCCCATTGACCATGGTCAAAACAAACTCCCACTTTAAATTTATTGACTCAGCCCAAAATATAACCCTAAATACACATATCCGCTCCCAAAATATATTCTTTTTATATATGTTTGTCGAGACTTGAAAGGTTTGAAACTTGATATAATTCTCGTATATTGTTGGTACTTGGTGGTTAATCACTATTTGGTATTTGGTTGAGTTATTATGAATTTAATTTTACATTTGATAATTTGAACTTCTCTTGCATATGGATATATACATATATATTGAATATACAATAGGTAGTTCATTTGAACAGTGATGCGGTCGCATTGTATGGGCATTGCGCATTATTCAAATTTTAGGGCGCATTTTAGCACATTTTAAAACCAAGGTATTGCAACCTTCAAGACTATTCCTCATCACGCCCAGCTTTAAAAATTATGAGAATTTACTATGGCATATTCCTAGAATAATTGGTTAACCTTTCTCTCAATGGAAAAGATTGGTATATTGTTTGTATGACCGAAGCTCTAGAGATGAGTGATTACATCTTGTTTATTCTGGTGATGATTTTCCCCCCCAATGCTATTACAGGTTCATTTTAGAGGATATCCTGGAAACATTTTGACTCCTTGTGAAGGTGAAGATAGTGTAAAGTGGAGCTTCATTAATTCGTTGAAAGAGGTTAGGTATAGTCTCTGTGTTGGATTATGTGTGTGTGTTTGTTGAATTATGTGTGTGTGCATACCCGGGCTTTAATTGCATTTTCTCTGATGTCTTAAACTATAAAAACAGAAATTTCACCTTTGAAACAGAATAAAAATTCTCTCTTTTTTCTGTATGTTAACCTTTTGCCTATTAGGATGGATGAGTAGTGATGTTATTGGAAGGTGATGCATATCATGATATACTGGAGAAAATATTGAAGAAGACAATCTGCAGGAAAGTTGGTGAAAGGAATTTGGTGAACAGGGTTAGAAAATCTTTTGGTTAAACAAGATTATCTTGTAGTGGAGATACCTTTTCCCTACTAATATCTCGACATAGAAAGTGATGACTGTTAGGTAACAAACTTGGACATAAATCTTACTGATTGTTTGCTAGAGCAATAGGACAAAAATCTTATCTGCAATAAAACTGGGTTTAGTGATAGTTCATTTGTTTTGTCTCCTTTTTGTTATAGCCTTGCATTTATTGGTGAGCAAATATTATTTTTTATTTTCAGTAGTTTTTGTTATAGTCTAGACCTTCCTGAAGGCCAAATGCATGTGCAGGCAGCATGTATAATCAATGGGAACTGCAAAAATGTTATGAATATGTCACAATCCGACCAGACAGAACTGTGGCGCTCCGTGTTAAATGGTAATTTATTTCAAAGATATTTTATTTCTTACCTTCTAACACAAATTCTTGAGTGTGGCTAATTGGGACATATTGGTAGCACTAATAAGATCTGATACTACAATTGGCATCCATAGATTTCTTAATAGTACTAAGTCCTAATAAATGCTCCTACTTTTCCTTTTCTTGACAATATATTTATTTGATTTTACCAAAAGATCTATGATATAATGAAGTTCAGATCCTTTTGATCTACTGTTGCTATTTTTGATCTCATGATATTCTTTATGAATCCATTTTTTTCTTGTGCTGGTGAAGATTTTTTCTTGTGCCTGTAAAAGTTCCTGGATTAGATGACAGTACCCTGTTTCTACAGAACGGCTATGCTTTTTATTGGTTTCACATAGAAAATATGAAGAAAGATGTACCATTAGATGCGAGATTTTAAATCATGAGGATATCTAGTAATATGATGCATACAAGTATTTTGGATCCTCTGTGGATCAGCTAGAATGACCTATTTCTTTAATGAACTTTTTATCTGATTGGGGTCCTATACTTCTTGCTTTATGGGTTAATCATCACTGGCATCTCATGTTTGAATTTAAATGCCATATTCAGTTTTGATTTCATAATCAGTCTTGGTCAGGTAACCTGGAATCATACTCTCGAGTTGCATCAAAGCTGAAATTCGGCTTCAGTGGGGATGATGCTTCGCTAAAGTTGAACAAGCCCTCTTTGAAATCTAGGGAAGCTTCTAATGACACCGAAGCTAGTGCACCAACCAAAGGAGGTTAGCTGATTTGAGATTCCATGCCTAACTTTCTATAACATCTGATGTATTTTTTTCTTTGACACAATTGAAGGGAAGTTGTGAATTGGTATTTAGAAGCTTGGTTTAGGATAACTAGGTTGGCTGTACTTTTCTTTTGGTTGTCTATAACTCTTTTTGAGGTGTCATCGATTTATAGCTTGTTATTAGATACTTTCCTCAACCAAAGGTAAGGAATTGCAGGAATTCATCAATCACCAAGTAACTGAAAACTTGTAAATGTCTGGATTACACGGATACATTATACACTCATTTGTTGATTTTATCTGTAGAAGCCAATTCTAGGTCTTGTTTCTCTCAAAACTTATCATTTGTGCCTCTGGCAGGTAGAATTCCAATTAGATTGTATATCCGAAGTTCCAGTGAAGACTTTGATGATTTAGAAGATGCACCATTGGTTGAAAGGTGGGACAATATATCCTACCTAAACCGTCCTGTTGAGATGAATGATGATGGTAAGATAACTTTTAACTTTTTCAGTGATCAAAGAAATTAATGTTTTGGTTTTTGTGAAGTTGGCAAGGGACTTTTAGTTTCATATAGTGACCTGTCAAGTGTACCCTGCTTTATCTTTTTGATAATGTTTTTGATGGATTTCTTATGAAAAAAACTTGGTGGTAGTAGAAGTCCTAAAACTGATAAATCTTGATACTGTATTTATTGGTGTTACAAGGATATGCTTTGTTTCTCTGAATTCGGGAGGCTTTATAATTGGACCTTAGACTTCCCTAACCTCGTGAAGATTTCATCTCACAATCTGTCTTAAGCATTAGAAGTATGATAAGAGTGTTCATCTGGTTATTTTGATGAGTGATCAACAACTGATTGCCCCTTAATGTGACATGTCTACAAACTAGACAAGCCTTTTATGAACTTGTAAAGTCTAAATATGTGCTTGTCATTAGAACCATGGAAAAATAATTGTTTTGTCTTGTAGCTGCAGGGAAAGTCTTCACTTTGGGTGATGCCCTAAAAGCACTTCTACCCGAGTTTTTTCCTTGCAAATCTTCCCATAAAGATGGTGCATATTTGCCGGATGTGGATGAAGATAAGAAATCTACACTGGAAGAAGCCGGTGATACAAGTGGTGTAGTTAAACATATGGAGTCTTGCTCTCTATCAGATGCTGCTGAAGTGAAGCTAATTCGTATTCAAGGAATTGAACCGAAGTTGGAGATTCCCTTTGCTTGGGTGGTAAACAATTTAATGAATCCCGAGCACTTCATTCACATTAGTGTGTATGTCAGAGTTCAGGAACCCCCTTCTGCATAGAATTCACACCTCCAAATTTTTTGATTGTACAGTGTACAGAATCCAAGTTCTTTTAGTTCATTGACAACCTAGATAGTTCAATCTCTGCTGTCTGTACTGCTATGGAATTGTAGAGGTCTCACTAGGTACCAAATATGGTTAAGAACTCGAGTTAAAAACTTTTTTTCCCTTTTATATTCTCTTTTTCTTGACTTATAAATTCATAGAAAATGTCTTTTTTTTAAACGATTGTTACTGGTTACTGGTTAGATTTCATTGGTTTTCACGGTTCGGCCAAGTGCCAGCAAATATATGCCTTTTGCCTCTGCCTCCCAAGTTACTTAAGAGACAAATACAATATCCATATAGCCATACTTCTGACGAGCCAAACAATGCATTTTTGAATGTATTCTCGATCTTATCAGCAATATATGCATAGGAGTTTCAAGGGAATTGCCTATATAAATGCTTGGATGAAAGCAATGATCAATCATCACCACTCTCGAAGAAACAGAAATTCGAAAGCAAAAGAAGAGAAAATCAATGGCGAGTGAAGATGTCGTTCTTCTCGATTTCTGGGTGAGTCCGTTTTGCCAGAGGGCCAAGATTGCACTGGCAGAGAAAGGTGTTGCTTATGAGAACAAAGATGAAGACCTTTTCGGAGGTAAAAGTGATCAGCTTGTTTCATCAAACCCTATTTACCAGAAAGTGCCTGTTCTGCTGCATGGAGGAAACCCAGTCTGTGAGTCCACCAACATTGTTCACTACATTGACGAAACCTGGCCTGCTCCTCCATTGATGCCTGCATCGGCATATGGAAAATCGCGCGCTCGTTTCTGGGCTGACTATATTGATAAGAAGGTTTGATAATTTAACAAAATGTTTTGGTCATCTTATAATATCTGCATGAAAGTCTGTTTTAAGTTTTAACATTGTCTTGGATGCAGCTGTTTGATACAGGTAAAGCAATTTGGACAGCTAGCGACGATGTTGCAGCAGAGGCAGCCAAGAAAGAATTCATTGAAGTCTTGAAGTGCTTGGAAGGAGCCCTGTTGGGGAAGGACTACTTCGGAGGTGACAGCTTTGGATTCGTCGACGTTATAGCCATTCCCCTCACCACCTGGTTCCTGACTTATGAGAAGTTTGGAAACTTTAAGGTTGAGCAGGAGAGTCCCAAGCTGTCAGCATGGATCAAGAGATGTCTGAAAAAGGAAAGCGTCGCGAAATCTGTCATAGAACCTGAAAAGGTCTACGAATTCGTCGTGAACATGAGGAAGATGCTTGGCATGGCCTGATTGATGATCTCCAGTTGCATGGTTTCTCTTTTATCTATCTGTTTGTTTGCTAATAATAAGAGTTGGACAAAAAGAAAGGTCCAAAAGGCCTCATTGGTCTTTCCAGTTCAAATTTGCTCTTGTAGTACTATGTGAAACTCAATTTCTTGACCATATTGTATGTTTCAGTGGCACTGCTTTTCTTTCCATTTCCCTTTCCCTTTCCTTGCATTTTGGTTGTTGATGAGTGCTTGAAATTGGTTCAATTCAATGATAAATGAGGACCATTTCTGACAACTCCCAAGTAGTAAAGCTTGATGAACAGAATGGTCAAGGGGCCTATTCTACTATAGATTTTGACAAATCTTTTAAGAATGTGCTGTTGGATCACATACACATAGGGCCATTGCTAGGGTTACGAAATGATTCCTCGAGGCAACTTTCTAGCATGTCCCCTTCCCTTTGTCAATAAGAGGAGGTTGAGGGTGGTGTTAAGGGCACCTAACCTAATGTTTTGGACTTTGCCACTACCATGTGGACATAAAGAGCCTGATGAATAGGATAGGAATCAACGCAATTGCACACTTTTAAATCAACTATTTTAATGTACATTCTGAAATCATAAACTTTGAAAACTGCGTATCGTTAAGGAGGTTCGATCGTAACGTTTTTTCTGACAGATTATACTTAAAGTTGTAGAAAAAGTTCAAGCGAAAACAGAACGGAACCCTAAAATTCGATGGTACACCAGCAGAGAGCAAATAAGGGAAGATGGTAGGAGGTGTCAGTTCGGATTAAAAAGTCGATCTCGAACTCAGGTCAAAATAATTCAGGTTAAAACAAATCAGATTCATCTTATCGGGTTATGTTGGGTCGGCTCGGGTTGAGATGCCCATATAAAAAAAATGGGTATACAAATGGACACTCCTCGTGTGAAGTGGCCTACAAAATTGTCAAGATGTTAGGTGGTTGCGGAGTGATAAACTTGACCTATGTTTTGTTTAGAAGAGGCGTTGCACATGGCCTCTCTTCCCTATCCCTAGCATATATAACTCTCCTGTCCATACGCTTGCTCACTTCCGATCGAGTTCGTATTGGCATCATGATCATTACAGATATATAGTTTAATCCTAGCTAGTATATTAGTCCAAACACAAGATTATAGACAACTGAAAACAAATGTGTCCATCTTAATCATTGATATCACATATTATTGACTTTATCCACTTGCCTCGCTACATTATTATCCTATTATAGAGATAAAAATTACAAATTTTAAAAATAAAGACAAAACAGTAATTCTCAAGCAAATTATGAAAGGTCAAGGCAAACATGAATGCTCAAAGAAATTAACTGAAAGATCAAACAAGTTGTCTAAAAGATCAAGAAAAAACAATAATTAAATGTTCATTCATTTGGGCATTGGTCTCCACAGAGACTGGTCTCATAGGAAATGGACTCAACATATAAAATAGCAAATTCTTGAATTTTACTTCGTTGATTTGAGTGTTCACAATCTCTGTTAATAACAGATGATTCAGTTAAGATATAAAGGTTATTTTTCAATCACCAGTGTAAGCATCGATTAAGTACGAGATAAGAATTATACATTTGCGAGGTGAGAACTCCCCTATACATATTTGCCTACTTCTGACATGTCTTCCACCCCTCTAATTATGTTATCTTGATAATGTATGCTATTATTTTTATAATATTCTCTTTATGAATGATTTTTTATATTCAACATTAAAAATGTGCAATTTCTTAAAAACATAATAAGGCCCTGTTTACTAGAGCTTATTTCTTGATGTACTGAACTGAACTGAACTGAAGTGAAAATTGATGTATTGAAAAATGGAATCAACATGACTGAATTAACCTGAATTTCATCAAATTGCATTTTCACTGAACTGAACTGAATTGAACAAAATTGTACAGATAAGCTCTGGTAAACAGGGCCTAAGTATTTTTTGACAAAATTGTGAAATTAGCAATGTAGTACATGGACAGTAGAAGGAACACTTTGGGTCTGCTGCACTATTTACTACTATGAGTCTACCAATGATCTTGTGGCTGGCAACATTGTTCATTCATGTTCGCTGCCAAATTGCTCATCAAGAATTAAGGACATATTTAATTAACCACGCAAAAATTTCCTGGACAAATTTAACTCGATCTATTTAGTAGTAAAAAAAAGTGTACGTTTTTACTGTATCTCCAAGGAATCTGATGATCGAGTATCTGCTGCACATGCAAAGCAAAAAAGCTACCAGCAACCTACAAAGAACATTCTTAGGCTTTATTTAGTGCAATGATTATGATTTTTTTGACGGCATCATATTCATAGCCCACAAATTGTCATTAATATTATTTAAGACACTTCAAAGCCGCTTCTTCCTAGCTTACTAGCCATTTCTGTAGTAGGCTTTGAAATTACTTCCAAAAGACTCTTTTTTTTCCCAATATTGTAGTACTACCTAGTTTAAGTTGTTTAGTATGTTCATGCCGTATTTTGGATTACAAAAAGTAAAATTAGTTCTCTTAACCTTATCTGTAAATTAGTTCAATTTCATTCAGTTCAGCTCAAAGAAACAATAATCTAGTGAAATTTAGATAATCCAGTCATATTATTTTTAAAATTTTCATTTTCACTTCCATTCAATTTAATTTAATTTAATTTAATTCAGCACTAAATAAACTCATTCCCTTCTCAATAATGGAACTAAAAAGCGGTCATTCTTAAGAAATGAATTGTAAGAATGGAAAATATAATGAACCAATTTTGGGGTCTAATTAATTTAGAGTAGTTTAGTTTTCAACTACTGTGGTATAAAGAATGTGCATTGTTTGCATTGGTACAAACTAGAAAGTTGACCTAACAACTATAATTGATTACCACAACGAGTATAGTAGATACAATAATGAATAATCATGGCTCCAAAGCACACTCAATTAATATTAGTAGAGCAATTAATTGAGGTTTTTTTTTTGTCTTTGTGGAAAATGACCAACCAACAAATGCTTAGATTAATGAACGGTGCAATGCTCCATGTAGCACAAGGACATATGCTTTCTAGAAGTTAACCTTCTCCCTTGTTATCACCAAATTAACACTTTCCTATGAACATACAAAACTAAACAAAAGATTTGTGCGCTTCGGTCATGGCGAATTACAATGTTTTCATTTCTTCAATTTTTAATACTCCCTCCGTCCCAACTGAACCTGCACACTTTTTAGTCAATTTTGTCTGGACATGTTTGACCGTAAATTACAGTTGACAAATGTGCTATAACAATATCATATGGGATAAGGTTAGATTCACAATGCGCTCTATTTTTTACCTATAAAGTTTTAGACCATAATAATGTATAAAAGTAAAGTTATTCACGGTCAAACATGATATAATAAAATTGACCAAAAAGTGTGCAGTTATGGCTGAGACATAGGCCCTGTCCAGTTCAGCTTATTTTCAGCACCTTCAGCACCCTTCAGCAATGTTCAGCACCCTTCAACACCTCTCATCACCCTTCAGCACTATTCATCACCATTCAACACTTGTCACTAATCACTATTCACAGACATGATTTGTTTTATTTTTTTTTAAAAAATAGGAATGATTTTTCTTTTGGAAGTATGAATTAATCATTCTTCAAATATATAGTTTCATTATTATTAATCATTTTTCAAATATATATATATATATATAAATAACAATTTCGTACTGGTAAACCAAATTTATAAATAATTTTTTTACAACGGTTGCAAACATATGAGTACTTCCAATAATATTACAAATTACATATACTACTAATCGCTATCATCTAATGATTCATCTTCGCCAACATCACTACGTTCTAAATCACCACCTCCTGAATGCCAAATTTGTAAGGCAATACTCTCACGCACTTCGTTCATAGCAGCTTTTCGATCATCAGCGTACAAACCTGAATCACTACTTCCTTCACCCTCAGGATGATCTAACACGGGAATGTCTAGTTTTTGCATTCGAATGAAGTTATGAAGTGTGAAACATGAAACAATTATTACTTTTTGGGAATCAATGTCAATTTGGAGCATTCTTTTTAAGATTTTTCAAGTACTTTTCACACTGTTGTGTCGTGGGCACTTCCTTCTCATCCCACATGAATATATGTGAAGATTTGATCAAAAGAACATAGTGCCAAGCAATTCCAACTTTTTTTACCCTTGCGAGTGAAAAATGGCACACCTTGTTCATCACCAACAACTGCATCTATACGAGTTCCATCTAGAGCTCCAATAACATGTTGCAACATATTTATCACATAAAATGATTCAAGTGGATAAGTCCAATATCAAATTACTTAAAAATCTATAACTAAAGAATACGAATTTAATAGAACACATTACCTCAAAAAAAGACCAATATCGTGCATCGTTTGTAACCTTCGGGGAGCCTCCAACAAACTTATGTTCAACTGCTAGAACAATTTAATTCAAAGCATTTCAAAATGTAACATTGACATTATTTTATTAATCACAACACATAATTATGTATATATATATATATCATACAATTTTAATTCAATTTCAGCACCCTTCAGCACTCTTCAGCACCCTTCAGAACCTCTCAGATATTTTCAACACTTTTCAGTACATATTGGACATGGCCATAGTGATACAAAACTAAACAAAAGAGTAGTGCTTACAAGCAAAACTGATTTAAAAGTGCTTGTAGTTTTCTTTAACAGTTTATCAAACACTAAAAACTACTTTGTACATGAGCACAATGACTGAAAAGTTGTGCCAGTCACTGACCAGTTAACTACAGATCCATAATCCTCCATGATTTGGAAGAAAAAAAAGTCATTGGCAATGTGGTCCTCTCCAAACCGGAAAACGAAATGAAAATTGTATGAAAAGAGTTGGCCAAGTTTCAGGTTTCATTTGAAGTTGAGATTGGTCCCAAGAAAACGAGCAAATATAATCGATCTTTAAAATTTGGCGGACTTTTTTGCGAGCAAACTTTGATGTGGTTCTCTTCGAATACGTACTCTGTACAAACAAACAAGGAAGCATTGTACGTGCTACGTGAGACTCGCGAGGGCACCGGTCTGACAAAGAAAATGACACTAAGCCCCAAGGAAGCATGAAACCGTGGTTACAGTATAATACAAACAAGGTAGAGTAGTATTCATATTATTTGTCAATGCCCAACAATATTATGTCTATTATCTTATGCCCCAACTTGTAGTTGGCAGCTGCAATTCAATTCTTTGTATTGTTTAATGTATTGATCTATTCACCGAAAGTTAAGAGAATGAGAGAAAACTGATCGGAGATCGAAATGGATTTGTTTTTTCATCTCTTGAATTTATCTTGTTTATCCATTTTGAGACAGAATCAATGATCATATGGTGTGTGTCTCAAAAGAATATCGTTGTTGTCTCTTTTGCTTGAGCCTTGAGTAACCATATTATGATTTAGATCGGATTTTATCTATTTAAATGAATATATACAAATTTTCAATTGAGACAAGTTTTAATTGATCTCAAAATTTTAACAGGTAAGACATTAAAAAGACCTTGGAAAGTGAAGAACATTACGAAAGAAATCAACAATATATACTGAATTCTCATGTTTAATAGGTAAACGATTGGATGTGAAAGTGAGAAAATCAATATTTATCCTTTGTATCAATTATGACCGTCATATGAAGACTCGAAACAAAATGTTTAGCACAACATAAATTCTCAATTGAGACATGTCTAACTGTATCAATTGGTCTAACCGAATAATAATGCTTAATACGTATAAGATCAGTTTTAAAAGTGAGAAGATCCGCAACAATACACTGAATGATCATGGTTAATTTGTAAGAGATCATAAAGTGAGAAAATCAACATTTGAGGTTCATAAAAGGTTTGGGAATTGGGAGAAAGATGAATTTTTTGGTAAATTTTGCAAAAACAATTTTTGTGTGGCACCGAATTTGGATAGTAGTCTATTTTTATTTTTATGACCCAAAAACTTATATAGAAGGAGGGATTTGGCATGCTCTTGTATCAAATAAGACTTTGTGGTATGACAACGACACGACCGATATTAGACAAATAATTTTAACAACATTTTGATAAATTTAATTTAACACAATATATAATTAAAAAGGTGTTATTTAAGGAAATTCCTTATATAAGTCAAATTAGAGTCTGAAAATGGAAACACGCAAGATGAGCTTGAATTAGGGAGAAACATCCGAAAGAAATCCTTAACAAAGGTATAATTAGCATGGTTTAATGCCGAACACGTGCGGTTAAGACGAGTTTGATGAGAATAGAAGAAATCAAAATCTCACAGTGCACAAAACCCAAAGCAAAGAAATTTGTGATCATGGCAGCAGTAGAATAGTAAAGGATCATTACAATAACCTTTAAAAAATTGACCAGTGAAGTGATGCCAGGGGATCCCACTTTTCTTCCTTTTTTAACCCCCACCTAGTCCTCAAAAACACCTCAATTTTGAAACCAAGAATCAAAACAAACTGTTTTCCACCTCTCCCTATCTTCTACAGTAGTAGTCTTGATGTTAATGCAGACTCACTGTTATGCTCTTACATATTCTGGCTTGTTAAGGTCTTATGATCTTACAAAATTGCTTGTCTTTTTCCCCTCACATTCTTGAACTGTAAAGATGGGGGATGATCACTCACTGTTGGCATTGTGTCCTTCTGAGAGAGCTGTTGAACAGGTTCTTATTCTCTGCCCTTCATCTCCTGCAGTTTGATTTTGTCTTTTTCTTGAATGCCATTTACATTTTTGATTGATTATCAAGGTTTGTGGAGTACCAGGAACTGTTAAAAAGGGGAACTTGGGATTTCTGTGACTACAATGTAGGAGATTTGATTGGTGTTTTTGGAAACCCTTTTGGATTTTGTGTTCTGGATCAGAAAAGGCTTAGCTTTTAATGTGCTTTTCTGTTAGTTGTTTTTTTGTTGTAAAGATTCATTTTGGTTAAGTTCATTTGCAGAAAAACAGGTTCTGCTTGTAAACTCAGAATTGTGGGAAAGCTAAGATTTTGGTCTGGATATGAAATGTTTTCCTTAGATTGATGGATGAATGCTATTGATTGATCTTAAAATGGTTTATTGTTGAGGTTATACCTACTAATAAATGTAGCTGGTGATTTATTTAATGATCCATGATAAATTATGTTACCAGAACTTTGTTTATGAAGTCTGTCACTTGAAAAACATTCTTACTGTTTCTTCAGCTACCCAGATGAACTCATACCCACCAACAGCCCTCTCAATTAATTAGTAAAAATTAAAGATTATGGTATTTTTTTCAACTATTCACCTTTTAATAGGCTCCTCATTTTTGTAGCTGTGTTCTGATTAGATCCAAGTTATTTGTTAGGCTTAGCAAATCTTTGATTTTGCTTGCTTCTCCGAAATTCGGGCATTAGCATTGTTGTTTCACACTCAGCTTCATGCAGGCAATTGTATCATTGAAGAAGGGTGCACACCTTCTGAAGTATGGCAGAAGAGGGAAGCCCAAATTCTGCCCCTTTAGGCTGTCAATGGTAAGCATAAGAATGTAGCATGTCACCATTTGTTGAACTCATTGTTTTTAATCTGTGGCTGAAGGATGGATTTGTTTACAGGATGAGAAATCTTTGATTTGGTACTCAGGTCAGATGGAAAAGCAGTTGAAGTTAAGCCAAGTAACAAGCATTACTCGGGGCCAAAATAGCGTAAGTTAATGATCTATTTCGAAAGTTACTGCTTGAAATATGTTGCCTTGTTTGCCATCTAAAGCTCATTTCAATGGGTTGCAGAAACAGATGCAGCCAGAAAGAGAGAGCCAGAGTTTATCACTTGTCTATTCAGATGGGGAGCGCTCTCTAAATCTGGTATGTAATTGAATTCAGTTACTTTCTGGTAGTCAACAGATAGTTGAATAGGACTTATTGTGTATATCTTGGGTGTGTAGATTTGCAAGGACAAAGAACAGGCTGATTTGTGGTATTTAGGTTTGAAAACTATAATCTCTAGGAACCACTCTCATAGATTTTCCAACACGGTGAGAAATCATAGAGGGAGTCAGAGTTGTGTAAGCAGCCCAGCTAGTTTCATGCGAATGAAGCATATCATGGGACTAGCAGATGGAACAGCTAGATCGTCTCAGGTATGTATTACCGAAAGCTTAAAACATCTTGTAACAACAATGTCTGCCTTATCTATTCTTCATGTTCTCATACCTTAATTCAGCTTGTCAAATGTGAAGGTTCACAGTGTAAATGGAAGTCCAGCGCAATCGCTTTCGGAGAGGGGCTCAGATGGACAATCATATTCTTCTGAGAGCTTCTACTCAGAATCAAGTTTGTCAAGTGGGCATAGTTTGGTTGATTCAGTTCTGACAAGTTCACCGTATTCTGGATCACATGATCAAAAGTCTGAAAACAGGATTATTGGTCTTAGTCAGCTTGGGAGACCTCCTCATAGATCTGCTCATCATAATAAATTGAGGGATCTTTTGATATGGGGAGAAGGCGTTGAAGGTGGATGCTTTGGTGGTGGGGAAGTGCAATGTGATGCACTAATCCCGAAAGTGATGGATTCGACGATGATGCTTGATGTGCAATCCTTGTCTTTGGGAGCAAAGCATGCTGCCATTGTTACTAAGCAAGGTGAAGTCTTTACTTGGGGTGAAGGGAAGAGAGGTAGGCTTGGGCACAAAGTCGACACTGATGCCGCCTTTCCAAAACTCATCACCTCTCTTTCAGGGGTTTTTGCGAAATCTGTCTCGTGTGGTGAATACCATACTTCTGCTATTACTGATTCCGGTGAGCTATACACATGGGGAGATTCATCAGGGAGAGATGGTGAAAATTTCCATTGGCTGCCTCGAAAAATCTCAGCATCTCTTGATGGTGTTTCCATAGTCAGCATTGCCTGTGGCCAGTGGCACACGGCTGCAGTTTCCTCTTCAGGGCAGCTGTTCACGTTTGGGGATGGTACATTTGGAGTATTAGGCCATGGAAATGTCTCAAGCTTCTCCCATCCTAAAGAAGTTGAATCCCTTTCAGGTTTTTGGGTGAAATCTGTTGCCTGTGGCCCGTGGCATACAGCTGCGATAGTGGAAGTGAAGACTGATTGTTTCCGAGCAAAGAGAAGGGGAGGAAAGTTGTTTACATGGGGAGATGGAGATAAAGGAAAACTAGGCCATTCTGATCATGGAAACAAGCTTTACCCAACATGTGTCACAGAGCTTGTTGATCATGACTTTGATCAAGTTGCCTGTGGAAATATGCTAACAGTTGGACTAACCAACATGGGAAAAGTGTATGCGATGGGAAGTTCAGTCCACGGGCAGCTTGGAAATCCTCACGGCCGAGACAAATCAATCACTATCGTGCAAGGGAAGCTAAGAGATGAGCATGTGAAGAAGATCTCAGCTGGATCATACCACATTGTTGCCTTAACTTCTCGCGGGAGCGTTTTTTCGTGGGGAAAAGGCGTGAATGGGCAGTTGGGATTAGGTGACACGAGGGACAGAAGCACGCCAACCTTAATCGAGGTCTTAAGGGAAAGGCAGGTTGAACAGATCACTTGTGGAGCAAATAGTACAGCTGCCATTTGCTTGCACAAATCCATGGCTACAACTGATCAAACATCTTGCAAAGGATGTGGCACGGCTTTTGGTTTCACAAAAAAGAAACAGAACTGCTATAACTGTGGTCTTCTGTTTTGCCGTGTTTGCTGCAGCAAGAAAGCTGCCAATGCATCATTAGCACCAACAAGGACGAAGCCTTTCAGAGTGTGTGATCCGTGCTTCAAGAAGCTTCAGAGGGCGGGAGATTCTGTTGGAACGCCTAGGTTTGAACCACTTCAAAGCCCGAGGCCCTTGTTAGGACAACATAAGACAATGTCTGAAGATAAGGAATATAGAGGGGAGGCAAGTGGAGCATGGAGTCGAAAAAGACTGACAACAAGCTCTTTCGATGAGAAGGTTCAGTGGGACAAACAGCAGGATTTGGAACTGAGTTCATCTACGTTAAGCGGATTGCAGAGGTGGGGCCAAGTAGCCTGCCCTGAAGCGTTTAGGATAGACTCCACAGTTCAAACAATGGGTCTATCTTCACGATTATCGTCCTTGAACTCTCATTTCCAGGCCTTTCACGGGGTCCCACAATCTCCAGTTGTCAATGTTGTTAAAGGAGGGAAAGATATGTCACAGTTGGATAGAGTGCTTGCTGTAGAAGTTGACAAGCTAAGAGTTGAGGTATGTTTTTTCTGCTATTTGTTTTAGTTCGTTGAATTCTTTGTTTTGTAGGTCGAAAACAAAGGTTTATGGTCAATTCTTCTACTTTTGAACAGGTTGAAAGTCTCAAGAAGCTATGCGAAACAAGAAAGGAGAAAATCCAAGAATGTCAAGAAAAAGTTGTTGAAGCTTGGGCAATTGCCAAGGAGGAAGCTGAGAAGAGTAAAGCTGCAAAGGAAGTCATAAAAGCACTTACAGCAAGGGTAAGCTATCCAACATTTTTAAGTGTATAAGCACATCTTTCTTAAATGGCTTGAACTCTGCAATATATCGGTTTTTAATGTTTTCTTTAAGGCGGTGTAGGTTTTTGAGTAATTTTTTTTCGTGCATTATAGATTTGTACCATGTCAGAGAAGCTCTCAACTGAAAGGAACGGCGAACATGAAGCTGTTGGTGCAAATTTACTTAAAATAAAATGTGGAGGGGCAGCAGAAAACCCAAGCCAAAAGAGCTGCAGCCAGTTTACTGATCAATGTGATCCTATGGAAGGCAGACCTGGGGAAAGTTTATGTGCTTCTCCAATCATCTTTTCCAGCAGCTTAAAGTATCTTCGTGATAACACAAACTGCAACGGCGATGCTGGTGCATTAGTAGAGAAATCCAGTGTCCGGAAAAACAGTCATATCGGGAAGCAGGGAGAAAATGCTTCAAAGCCTGAAAGGATTGAGAAGTATCAACAAGGCGTTTATGTCACGTTAGCAAGTCTGCCAAATGGACAGACGAACCTCAGGCGAATAAAGTTCAGGTACATCCATGTTGAAACTCTATTTTTCTTGCTAATGGTTATTTTCATGGAAAAATCGTTAGCTAAAATGTCGCGCTTATGCTAATTGATTCTGTATTTTCAGCCGGAAAAAGTTCTCGGAGAAAGAAGCGGAAAGATGGTGGGATGAAAATCAACAGCTAGTGTATCAGAAGTACAAAATTGAGGAATGTTCAGATCATGCAGTGTCAATTTGATGAACCATCTTCTTTCTAGTTCCACTTTTTTTTTTCTAGTTTATAGTATATGCAGTGGCAGTGCCCTTTAGATTGTGAGTTTAGCTGCAAGGCAAATCTCCACAATATTATTCTATCATTCAGCTGATATGCTGAAAAGTTTTGCATCATTATATAGTTTTCAGTTTTCACCATATGTTGGTTTAGTAAATCATTTGAAAGTGGAACTTTAATTTACTTAGGTGTAAAAACCACAAATCTCAGTCAAATAAGGCAGGAAATGATGGGTTTTAAACTGTATCAAAATCTGTGCAGCTTGTTTCATCTTTGCTGGAAAGTAGAATGTGGACTTTAACATCTACATATAGTATAATCCAATGTTGAAATCTTCAATCCTTTTAGTAACAGTTCTATACATTTTTATAACCACTTTCAAAGATTCATTCTAGACTTCTAGTGAAAATGTACTCCTATTTCTTTTTTTTTCTTTTTTAAAAAAAGGGATAATAATCCAAATGGACCCCCAATAAAATCCCACTCCCCTTCACCCCAGGACAATCGAACCCAAGACCTTTGGGTTATTCTACAAGTATTTTACCACTTAAGCTATTATCAATTCCCAAAAATAGGACAGCGGAAATACAGCAACGCAGACCCTGTCCGGTTTAATCGCATCGCATGTGCACAAGTCCGGTTCAAGCCTCCACTTAACAAGTTTCCTCGGCTCAAAGCCCCTTCTTTTTTGTTTTTTGAATAATTAACTAACAATAATAAATTTCATCAACTAGAAATAGTTTCCTCAGTCATTTTACTCATAAGCTCCATAGAAATGATGATGTTAAACCATAACCAAACATATGTGAACAAATATAAAGCGAGTGGATGAATTTTTATTAAGTCGATCACCTTATGAGTAACTCGCACTCAACTTGATAAAAAATTGGTCAAAATTTTTAATTTTTTTTGACAGGATTCGTACTCGAACTCGATTTTAAGACTTAATATACAAGTTGGGTGATTTATATATTACACTTTAAATTAATTATTTCAATTACCTAATTAATTTGATCAATTTATGTTATCATTATTCAATATTATTATAGTAGTAAGTATTAATTATACTACTATATTGAATTTATTATTATTTTCAATATTATATATTATTTCATTCCCTCAATAGTTTTTAATCCCCAAAATTTCTAAAAATAAAAATAAAAAATACCCACGCAACTTAGAATCTCCTAAGCATTTGATTTTCGGCCGAGAATATCTAGTGCTTCGATGCGCATACCCACGCAACTTGGAATCTCCTAAGCATTTGATTTGTGCTTCAATGCGCGAATCTCGACGTTGCCGAGAACGATACATTGCTTGACTATACATCCATGAAATACTGGTGGCACTATTCCTTGCACAGTAGGACATCAAAATTGTGCGCCGGTTCAAAAACTTCGTTTGTCCGAGTATGACATCAAAATTGTGTGCCTGTCCAAAGCTTTCGCGTTGTCAGAATTTCCATTCGTTTGTTACATTTTGAGGTTATAACAAGTGAATGCGAATAGATAAAATTGTTGCTCCCCTGATGCCATTCCACGAAGATCGTTTTTCACCTGTTCAAGTTTTACAAAAATAGAAATAGTTCAATTGATATAGATATGGTTTTATATAATCTTATAGATTTTGGCTAGTATTAATATGTATTTTAGTTTTTACTTTATATTTGAAAAAAATAGATTTGTTAAGTTAAGTTTTAAAGTACAGTGAAACCTCTATAAATTGATAACCTCGATAAAATTAATAATTTGTCCGGTCCCAACTCGGGACCAGTATTAAATTGGACCTCACTCGATTAAATAATAAGATAATAATTTTTTTGAAATATATATTGGTCCCAACGAAATTATAAATTAATAATTACTAAAAAATAAATTCCATATATACTTCAAAATTCTAATACTGTCTAGTAAAAAATAATCTATATTAACTTGTTTTTTAGTTGAACTTCAAATCTATGGACATCCTACATTTGATCATTTTCTAACCATGTTTAGTGTAGTTCGCTTTTACTTATTCAAAAATTATGAACTTGATAAATCAATTAATTTGTGATTGTACATTCATAATGTGCCTTTTGAACTTGTTTTTTAATTTATTTTTCATCTCTATTACATTGTAACTAGTATGTTGGACTTGGAAATATAAAAGTCACAAGTAAAACCTATTTAAATTAATAAATTATTAATATAATAATATTTCACTAAATTAATAAAATATCTCGGTCCTAACATTATTAATTTATAAAGGTTTTACTGTAGTAACAAAACTCGCCAATATTAAATTTAAGTCCATCAAATCTCTCATTGCCATTGAATCACTATCCTCATGTGAGTTTTGACTATTTATATTTATATAATTTTATAACATGTTGATGCTTATACTATATTTTAGTTGATAATATATATATGTGAGTTTATATTTATATATTCTAGCCATCCCCGACTCCTGTTTTCTTCGCCAGGGAAGCACCGGCGGCGCTCTTATCGATTCGGTAGTGACCTCCCCACTCCAACCTAGATTAATCTCTAAACTCCCAATCATCTCTCTCACACCTGAGCCCTTTACTCGCCTCCGCAAAACTACGGTTTTTGTTTTTCCGTAGTAGCTTCTTGAGGTCGTCGGTGGACCAGAGTCCACCCACCGGTGGCTCAAAACAGATAAGCCCAACCTGATCTGCAGTCCCGATCTGAACTTTCGACGTCGACATATCAGATATGCTCCAGTTCAAGCCCGTCCGCCCCACTACTGACGAAAAAAACGCCGGCGTCATTAGGAGGAAGGTGACTGACAGAGCGGTATCGCCGGGACGGGAAGGCTGTAAGCCGCGACGCCACGCGCCACCAGGACAGATCCTCCATGCGTAGACGACACGCAGACTGTCCAGGCGCGTTTCTCAAGCACTTCAGGCGCCGACCGCCAAACAGTGTCCGCGTGTGCGGTTCACTTGCCGCCGCAGCGCCGGAGACCCGCCGGAGACCGCCGCCAAGCCATGTCGATCACCACCATAGAGGGTTTACCTCTTCATTTTTCCTTTTTTATATTTTCATATTTTGTTATTTTATATACTAGCGTGGTCTCTCCACGCGTTGCATGGAGGACTTGACACATATATCTCTAGAATATATTAAAATTATAATTACATAAGCATGATTATCTATTCAGCTTTTCACATGTTTACACAAAGTTGGAAACATTTTTCAAAAGTTGTATAGGTAACTTTTGCAGATTTGTGTGCATTTCCAACAACTTTGTACTCACAAACCGACGCAATCAGGGGAGATATAGAAAAAACTGTTACGGCAGTATGCTGAAACCAAATAATATTTTGAGAAAAGTAGAAGTTAAAACCAAAGAAAAGTAGAAGTCGAACACAAGATCATTGAAATTCACTTTTATAATTTTTTAAAAACTCATGGAATGCAAAATGTAAATTTGATCAGTGAAGAAATAAGAGCACCAAACCAAATTCTTCCCCGAACCCCCCTAACATTTTGTATAGATACTTCATCTAAAAATTTCAACATACTTATATATGTGATAATCACTAAGTAAAGGCCAGAGTGGGCATCAACAAACTAAATGATTAACATGTAGCATAAATCAGGGTAGGAACAGAAAATACTGAGAAGAAAATAGAAGGAAAGTTATACTTTTAGGTAGAGAGGATGTTCTAGATGTGTCAATTTATAGATGCATTGTCTAATGGTAATCAATGTGTGTTTTGGTTTATGTTACCGAAAAGACACAACTTTACATGTATAAATGATGTGACTTTTCAATAAGATAAGAATTTCATACCCTATGGGCCGGGTATATGCTTATCCTATATTGGCTTATGATAATCGATGGAAGTGCTCGCAGTCCCCTATTAGTTAATACTTGAGTACAAACTTTTTGTCACCCATATCAGAATATCTTTTCAGTACTCTAAAATACAAGATTTATTTTTTATTGTTTTAATAACTACAAGCATTTTTAAAATTATAATTAAAAGTAAAATAATAAGAGATTAATAACGTAAACTAATCATATAAACATGATATAAAAAACTATTCTACTACGGCCGTATTACCTTACATGAAAATTTCTCACCTTTAAAAAGACTATAATAATTCTCTTTATCATGATTAAAATAAATAAAGTATAATACAAATGATCTCCAATAAAAATGGTGAATTATGTTAAGGTTTGTTAGTTGTAGCTGAACATAAATACAATCGCAAAATGTCAGATATAGGGGCCCAATCGGATATAGCCTTAGTGTAAAGAGCATAATCAGAAAATTGACATGTCAGAACGTCCACACAAAATGTTTACTTTTTATATAGCTTCGGTCATCAGCTCGTCCATATAATAATTTAATTATGAGAAACTAATAATTAAGCGATTAAATTGGATGAACCGAGCTGGACGAAGCAACGGACTTACTTTTTTTTTTTTTAAACAACAAATTCTCCTTTCATTCATTTCATGGAATTGAAAAATATCCAGAATTTGAAAAAATATCCAGAATTGTTTGACAAATAATAAGGGAAAAAAATATAAACGGTCATCAGCTCGTCCATATAATAATTTAATTATGAGAAACTAATAATTAAGCGATTAAATTGGATGAACCGAGCTGGATGAAGCAACGGACTTACTTTTTTTTTTTTTTTTTTAAACAACAAATTCTCCTTTCATTCATTTCATGGATTTGAAAAATATCCAGAATTTGAAAAAATATCCAGAATTGTTTGACAAATAATAAGGGAAAAAAATATAAATTAGAGAGCTATATGACTACATGTAATTAGAAAATTGACCCTCAAAAAATTACAATTATGACCAAACCCTGCAAGAGTAAGTGGGAATATTGATTTCTGTTTTAGCTAGGTGTATCTTCCAAGTTCCAATTACCTTCCTATAATTAATGAAAAAGGTTGAGTTATCTTAGTTTTAATTTATGAATTGGTATATTTATATACAGAAGGGTGTTTTTTTTTTGAAAAGACACATCTTTTTGTTTCTTATATTTATTGAAAAAGTATGGGGTGTAGAATTACCAAATTACCCTTACTGGAAGATAAGGAGAAACTTTTATCAAAATATTCTCATTATAGTTTTGGTCTAGGATTAGTTTGCTTTTTCTCAGGTTAGTTTATTTTTCATTTTATGAAAGGGTATCATCTAAATTAGGGTCCTTTTGCTCAACTATTGGTCGAGTAGGTTTGTCTGCCAATTCTTTGCTTTTCTGATGAGACATTTTGCTTGTTTAAGCTCTGTTGGCTTTCGATCTGTCTTACCCAAGTCGGGGTAGTTTTTTAACCCAATTGCTATATGCAGGACCATTTTTCTCATGCAGGACCGATTTTTTACCATAATACCCCCAAGTGTACCCTTGCATTTTGAGTAGGTTTTTTTGCCTTTACAATAAAAGGGGCATTTTGGTAAAAAAATGGTCCTGCATGAGAAAAATGGTCCTACATGTAGCAAATCCCTTTTTTAACTGACATTCCGGCGCCTCTGTCAGATTCAGATTTGTAGACTGTTTGGGTTGGGAATCATTTGATTCATCAGCTTAGTTCGTGTTAGGCAGCCTGTTGTTGTCTTGTCTCTGTACAAACAACCTCTGAAGTCTCTTACATTAGTTGGGGATCTTAATCACTCTCAATATGACTAATTAGGAAGTGAGTGCAGTTTCAGGTCACGGGAAACATCATTGCTAACCCTGCAGTTTCAGAGGTGATTCGTAACTTACTGGTGCTTGGACCAGGAAAGGACTCAAAGGCTCACTAGTCTTCATGGTTTTTGGCGGAGACTGAACTGATGTAGTGCCCATATCTCCACTATCCTTCTTCGGGCTAGGTGCGGCCTGCTGTAATTCCATTTGTGTCTCCATCACTGCTGAATTTTTTGCCTCAATCTCTATGGCACGATCATTCATCTCATGCCTTTTTTTCAACGAAAATATCTGGCCCGTTGCATACATCACTTGTCTCGCTTCTTCCCTTGCAATTTGGATTTTCTTCAGCATCTCTTTTTCCACTACTACTTTGTGAGCTTTCTCCTGCAGTTTCTTGAGAAGCGCATCTTTTTCCTCCCTCGGCATCTCTACTATCATAATTTCCTCCACCTCATCCCTCCATTCTCTTGTCTTTTCAAAGGCTTCTTTTACCTGTGCGCTCGTTTCTCCAACATAAGAAAACACTTTAAGGATGTTCTCTCGACTCGGAGTTACCACTTCCTCGTCCATCGGCATCTCCAGCATGGGTGCTATTTTCTTTTGCTCCATCGCCAACTTCCACTGCCCCTCACTGCGTCCCTTTCCTAGGGGCGGTTCTATTACCCTCCAGTTGTCCTCATCACGTCTCTTCTGTTGAGCAGGTTTCTTATTTTGCTGGGTCCAATTGCGCTGCCCCGAGGGTTTCCAGTTCCCATATACTCGGAACCCCCCAGTCTCAGTTTCTCTCGTGAACGGAGAGGAGTAAGGGCGTTGGCCAAATTTCCTGGCTAAAGATCTTCCTCTCTTCCGTCCTGCGGGGCTGCATGATACGAATTGCAGGCACAATATGCATGGCCAATAATACCACAAAACCTACAAAACGTCGGTAGCTTCTCAAAATTCAATGGAAGCTTCTTTATCATGCCTAGATCTCTGATCGGAATTGTCCTCTTTAAGGGTTTAAGGATGTTTATATCGCAGCGAGCCCTGAGATACTTCCCACTGACCTTCCCCTCGTAGTCTTTCTCTATCACCAATAGCTTGCCAATTTTGTTTTCGGGTGCTTCCGCCATGGGTACTATCAACAGATCGTGCGGGAGGTCGCAAACATGGATCCAAAATGGCACTGTGTCAAACGTCATCTGACTTGGGATCATGCTAGGCGTGGATTGCGAAGCACTAACAAGTAGATGTCAAAAATCCACGACTGGGTTTGTAAAACCCTTTCTTTTTCTCCGATATTGCTGAACTTTAACGAAAAGATGTTGTGACACAAGGTTCTGCACTCTAGGGTTGGTACACTCCAAACCCCCTTGAAAACTCTCTGAATATGTTCGTGAGGGATACGCCTCGGAGCAAGAATTTTTCCGATTAGCATCGGCTGGTTCTTGGCCTGGTTCTCTGTACGAATTGCTTCCGTCTCAATCAAATCCTCTTCCTCCTCCGCCGTGAGGCTGAGATCTCCATACTTTGATGCTATGTCCTCCATACTCATCGTAGCAGTAGTCGCCGGTGAATTGCTGGTGTGCTTCGAGAACTTGCGGCAAGGTTTTGCGGCAAGACGGTTACTTCTCTAAACCCTAGGTTTTTCGGGAGAGAGAGAATATGTAGAGGTAATGTAATGAATTTGTGAAGTTTTTTTATTTGATAGTTGCATTGGAGATGTTTAAACATACACTTCCCGACCTCATTTTTAAAAAAAATCCCATCTCTTGATTGAAGGTGGTTTAACATTGAAAATAAAATTACAAATATTCATCTCCATCAAAGATTATTGGAGTAATTTAAATCAGCCATAATACAATGTACTATTTGTTTAGTACTCATGTTAATTTATTTATAAATAAAATGGTAACATCAATTCATATGAAAAAAGTTTTATGCAAACACACCGGTCGATCATCTTGTAGATTGCAGCATGTAACGAGGAAAAAGGTGATTTAAGTATATTTGAATACTCATTAATTAATTAAATTAAATAATCAGAAGTGAAAACAAGAAGATACTTTTGATATCTTTTTCATATAATATTTGGTAATGAATTGTTTAATTCTTCAATTAATTAATGTTAATCTTCTCTTTTTCCTCTTTTAAGGCACTTGATTCATGTGACGTATACAACTGCTCGCATTCATACCCATGAACAAGAATTGCATTTCACAGATGCTCTTTCGGCATCTGAATGTACTTTGCAATTATGCAAAAATCAAATAAACCCCACCAAAATACTAGAATACATAGTAAAATAATTAATTAAAGTTTGCTATAACCATTTTTATATCTTGTTTGAACACGTTTTACGTTCAAACATTCTTTTCTTGATTTTTGGGTCCATGTTAATTCAATTCTGGCATCCTTTGGATTATATAATCAACTTTGGATTATATAATCAAGCTTCCTAGAATTAAATAAGCTGGAAATATAAGGATATGGCCCTGTCCATTAGCGCTTATTTCCAGCACCTCCAGCACCCTCCAGCACCTACCAGCACCCTCCAACACTTGTCACTATTCACATACATGAATGATTTATTTTTTTTAAAAAAATAAAAAATAATTTTTCTTTAAAATTAGTTTCAATATGTTGTGTACGAATTAATCATTCTTTAAATATATAGTTTCATAATTATGTACATCATAATTATACAATTTTAATTTAATTTCAACCCCTCCAGCACCCTCCAGCACCTTCCAGCACCCTCCAGCACCTTCCAGCACCCTCCAGCACCTACCAGCACCAGCTACCAATTCCAGCGCCCTAATGGACAGGGCCATAGATGATTAAAATCAGAAACCCTTATATACTTTATGAACAAAGAATAAACCAGCAATAATTTTGTTCAAATTCGTTTCTAATCTCTCATCATAACTGCTTTTGGGAGATGTTTGCCCTTTTCTGGAAGTGATATTCTCTTAATTTTCATCAAAGTGACATGCATGGTTTTGGTGCCGAGTTTATGTATGGCGTAATAATTTACTTAACATTTCTTTACACTTTAAGTTTTTAAAATTCCACTTGGAACAAATTTCCATGGTTAAATTCATATGTCATTCGGTTTTTTCAATGCTAAAAGTATTACTACTAGCTGTGTACTTAAAAATTCACGTATGTAATTAACCAGTGCCAGAGTTAGTGATAGGTACGTGGCTCGCTCCAGCAACCCTCAAATTTGAGAAATGGGAGGTTTATGCCTGCTTTTTCGTCAAGATTTCGCCGCATAGCCACCGGCCCACCGCATACCCAGCCTACTTGAAATATTGTTCTATTTCCGCCATTGAACCTTATCTCTTGATATCCAATAATACTATTTTCTTTGTAATCAGTTAAAACGCCTCTGCTTTTGCAGAGTTTATGTACTTTATTTTATATTTGTTGGTTTGGAGATTCCACTGACAATATCCCTCCGCGTTAGCGGTTTCACCTTTAAAAAAATAACACTATTTTCTTTATTGTTATCAATTAATTCAATCCTCTAACCTGTATGGTTTGCAATATAAATATTCTGGAAAATAGGCTGAAAACTTGTGTTAGAATTATCCATATGCTTATGCAAAAACAGCAACCAAGTTGATCATCAGTATCAATTGTATGGGAAGCTGAAATTTAAAAAATGGAATTAATTAATTAGAAGTTAAATAAATGGAAATAGTAGTGATAAAAACGTTAAACTGGAAAAGAGGAAAAGCACAAAAAGATGGATTGATGGTAAAGGAAAAGTATGTAGGGACAGCTAAGTTGTAGCGGATCATGACCAGGAAAGAACAAAAGCTGCGTCAAAGGATCCTGTCCACCCTGCCACGTCCTCCACCCTTTTCCAATCACGTGTCAAAAGTAGGTCCCATCCCATCACTACCACTTGCACCATTCTTGCTGTTTTTTCCTTTCCCAGTCATTTATCAGATCATCTGAAAAATTGTTTAATAGTGTTAATCAAGGGAGGAAGGCCCTATTTACTTGAGCTTATTTCTTGATGTACTGAACTGAACTGAACTGAACTGAACTGAATTGAATTGAACTGAACTAAATTAAACTGAACTGAAGTGAAAATTGATGTATTGAAAAATGGAATCAGCATGACTGAATTAACCTGAATTTCGTCAAATTGCATTTTCACTGAACTGAACTGAACTGAATTGAACTGAATTGAACTGAATTGAACTGAACTGAACTGATCTACAGATAAGTTCTGGTAAACAGGGCCAAAATCACATTTTACAAAAATTCTGTTCTTAATTGGTCTTATTTTAAAAAAATTACCCGGTAAAATGAATCCAGGATCGATCTTAATTTGTGTTATTTTACTAACCCTTAATCGTTAGAGCAATAATCAATTTCCCTAAGTTGCTTTGTCCAAACATTTCTCTTTCTCTCTCACGTTTTTCTATCTGCAATTGTGTGGAGTAGTATTATTTGCCTTGAGTTTTATTAGTTGACAGAACAAATTCAATTTATAAAATTTTGGTGTTTTGAAATTGAATGATAATACGAATACATTAAGATCACATATATAATAATGTTCTAATATATTTATCAATTCAATTTTAATGTTAAATTTAAACAACTTTGACTAAATAAATATTCAAATTGAATAAATAGTTGACATAAACGGAATATAATGGTTTTATTAATGAGAAAGTTTCAAATAAAGGCACCTTACGGTAAGGGCATGTCAAAGGAGGCCGGTTTTTACGAGATTGAGTGTTATTATACAATTATTTTAATTATCTGAGTTATTTTGTTTGGACTTAATGTTTTTATATTTGAGATTGATCTTTAATTATTTGGTTTAATCTTTTATTTGATTTGATATTTTAGGTTTTATACCTGATGTTTTTATTTTTTGATATTTTAAATTTTGGGTAATATTTTTCACTTTATTTTCTTGATTTTTTATCTCTTGCGGACTAAATAATTAAAATAATTGTATAATAAACTCCAATTTTTTAGAAGGAGATCTCCTCTTAACACGTCCTTACCGCAAGGGGACTCTTACACTCTCTTTATTAATTTAATCAAAAAAAATTACTGAGTTCACTTTCATGACTTTAAATCAATATTTTTATTTAATTTTTATAGCATAAAAAATTCTCCTATTTTTACCGTTCACGAAGATTATGACACCAGTCTTCGGTTAAACACATTTCACTGGTGTAATTATCACATGATCCAAAGCTGTCACAAGAATATGGAATCAAAATCCCCTCTTTTAGAGCAGTATTGATCAATTGGTGGCTTATAGAGTAATATTTTGCTTTAATTAGTTGGCCTTTTTTCATGCACAGGTTTGGCGATCCAATCACATGCAAAGCTAATTTCAGCTGAGCTTGTAGTCAAGTTGTATTGAATTCATGCATAACAAAACATTGCATTCAAAATTAATTATGTTCAGAAACATAATCGTGGTAGAAAAATCAACTTCCAAATTAAAATAAAATATATGTTCGATCATGTTCAGTAGAAATTAATTAGTTACGCGGTAAATATTATCAGAGTACATAAATTAGAAGGAAACGTGAAATAAGGCAAATACATATTATGAAAAACTGAAAATAAAAAACAATGATCCAATTAATGGCTAGGATTACATTGTGTAAGATTTTTAAACAAAATAAAAGATTGAACGGAACCTCCTTAAAAAAATAAATTGGTTAAAATTAGATTTTCATGCTCCAAAAATTGTACACTCTACCGATTTAATTAGAGGATGAAATTATTCTCTATCCTCCAATTCTATATTTTAGAAAAGGATATTGCTATATGCAATCCATATGTTACTGTATACAGTTGGTATTTTAGAAATAAATGTTCAATACATTATTCATGTATAGATTGTAAAATACCGATTGAGAATCTGTAGTAGAGAAAATGCGCAAATCACTGTGATTATGTAATACCTCTATTATGAAAACCTGTTGGACTTGCTCTTAGGGCTTGCTAACAATATTTGATATGCATCCCAAAGAAACATAAGCAGCACAGATAATTTGCTACTCCATCCGTTTCAGTGTGTATTTAAACACTTTAACTTTTGTGATTTGACTTAAAAATATTTGATCACCAAACATGTGCAAATGTAAATTATGAAAATTGAAATTTTTGAAAATACGTGATATTAAAAATCCAACAAGATTATATTATATCTCATTTATCAATTCAATTCGAAGGTTAAAGTAAATCAAAGTTTACTAAATAGATAATTAAATTACAGAATTAGTTGAAGGGATTCCGTGTTTGTTCAAGAGAGGTATTAGTCATAGGTTTGACAATGTTCGAGACCCTCCCTATGTTGAAACAATAACAATGGAGCTGGCAGAAGAGCTAAATAGATGATCATGCTATAGTAGTTGGATCATTGTTTGCTATCGTAACATCATTGTGGTAGAATTTAATTTAATGAAAATTTAGTCATAGATTGTTTTGTGTTTCTCCGTTTCCGCTCACATTTTTAGCTAATTTCATGAAATCTAGTGTAGTAAGGGTAGTTGCACATAGTTTTTTACATTGAAGTGTTGTAAAGTTGTAGGAAGATGTATGTATAAAAAAGAGAAGAAATGATTGGAGATAGAGAAGCATGTGAAAGGAACAACATAGTTAGCAGGGAATGGAGTTGATCATGAGAAAGCCGCCAAATGGATTTAGGTATTCCCTTGTTGTTTTTGTTGGTTGGTTAACGTAGATACTTTCTTTCTTTCCATTCCGTAACCGCCGCAAGACGCTGATCGACAAGCATCAAATAGGGTATCACCACGTGGACTAGGCAAGCTCGGATTCCCAGAAAGGACATCTTCCAAGTATGGCATCGTGTTCTTCTTCTTAAGTCGGATCCTCTGTGCATATATTTTGCGCAAACATTACGCCAAAACGATGTTGTTTGTGTTTTTGCAATAAATTATCAAGTAAAATGCTCTGCGGACATTAACCATAATTTTGTTTTGATTGTTTATGTTTTACCGTAAATTCATAAGTTAGATATTTTATGTACAAACATCCACCATGAGTCTAGATTAAACTATTTTGTCATGTTTTTAACACAATATTATTTAATGTTTGTTTTATTAAAAAAACTATAATTAATGTTTTATTAAAATTTTGTATATAATAAACAGCAATGTTAATAAATTAATAAATTTAAAATATTAAATAAATTAATAAATAAATTTAAAATATTAAATAAAAAATAATTAAGTTGTATTTAATTAACTTCATTTATATTTTAATTAAATAAATTAATCGAAAATTATATATTTGAAATGATAAATATTTCTTCAACCTACAAAATGGTGTAAAATACATAATTTTTGTCTTTTCCATAGTATAAAATGTATGAATTTATCAGTCTATGTATATATATTTTTTTGTTGTCGTGTTTCTTTCTTAGCAAATTTATGATACTTCCAATTCTAATACCAAGTCTAACTGTTTTAAAAAAAAATCGTGAAAGAAATGATTGAAAACAATGTGGGATGGTTGGATATGTACAAGTAATCTATATGGAATAGAGTCAGTCAAATTAATAAATGATTGAAATTTACTGTAGAAAGACAAATAGTCATTTTTGCGTAACATTGGCGTATAATCTATTGCGTAGAGGATGTCGAGCGCTTCTTCTTCGTATTTATACATCAAATACGAAATCGATTATAATTCAGGGCACAATTACAATTGTTCGCTGAGCAACGATATTATACATGCTTCGTTAATTGAAGGTTGACACAAAGGGCGCGTGTTTAGAAATTTCCATTAATGTTAATTAAACTCGATATATCTACCTATAATATCATTTAATTATAATATGATAGAATTGCATGACTATAATAAAAACAAATACCACCTCTCACCCACATTAAAAAAAATTTGGATTTAATTAAATTAAAATTTGAAATAAAGTGCAATTTCCCAGTATTAAATTCATAAAGATTAAATTGATGAAAAATAAAACAAACTTTATAATGAACAAAAATATAACAAATGAAGTATATATTAAATAATGATAATATAATTTTAATTATAATAACATGTGTAATAATAAGTGATTTTGATAATAGAAATTCAGAAATCTGATTTGCAATGTGAAAATATGCGTTTTATAAAATCAATAAACGTTAATACGATTTAGGGTATTATTATAATACTGACTACTGTTACGAGCATGTCAAAATTCTACATTAATTATATAATAAGTTAAATCTCATATAACACGTCACGAGCACCTCTATATAACAAGAAAACATTTATTATAAAATATCACCGACATTAATGACAATAAATATCCTCTTTGACTCAGATCTAACTTATTTGAGCTAAACTTCATACAATGTATCGTCATTAACAATTATATCGATCTAAATACAAATTAATATTAAGCTGAAATGGAATACATTTAAATAAACTAAAATCAATATGAATAAAGTCTTAACAATTATTTAATGAAGATAATAATAATAATAATAATATGTGTAGATTGCATGAGAATGTTTAGTTATCCAGCTTGAGAAGAAAGATTTAATAAAGCCAGAATTTAATGAGAAAAAAAACAAATAAAATTAAAAGACAATAAAGCAAGTTTGTAGGGGTAGCTGCCTCCCCCTTGTTTGCTTTTCGAGGCTTTCTTTTTGTCACTATTTAGCCACCCCTCACCTCTCCCTCCTCATTCCCTTTCTCCTCCTCCTCCTCATTCCCACCACCGCTAAAAATACACATACCCATCCTTAACTCTGATCATCTCAAGATCTTCTCTGATCTTCTCCTTTCCCGATTCGATCTTCTTCTCTCTGCTGCGTTCTTCCCAGAAATCAGTAGAGAGCGTGGTGGAGTAAAACCTAGCTAGTTCGAGCCGATCAAGATCATGGCACCGGTATCGCTGCCGCCAGGTTTCCGATTCCATCCCACCGACGAGGAGCTCGTGGCGTACTACCTCAAGAGGAAGATCAATGGCAGGGTGATTGAGCTCGAGATCATCCCGGAAGTTGATCTCTACAAATGTGAACCCTGGGACTTACCAGGTAATTACGTTACACAATTAGCGATCCTTTGTTTGTTTTTTAGTTTATTGATTTTGTGCAGTATAGTTAAATTGTGCTGGAATTAAGTGGTAATTTACGGTTTTATTGTGTGCACGCAATTCCAACTAGGGTATAGCAACAGAGATGTATACATATAAAATTGATTAATTTGCATTGATCATTGCTTCGATGATATGAATTCCAGGTTGAGTTAATGATTTTTTTTTCATGGTTTTCCTGAAATGGAAAGCGAAGTAGTCATCGAATGTTAAAGGTTACTTGCAAGTAAGAAAGTGAGAACCAAGAAAGGTATATAATAAATATCTTAATCATCAAACTTAATTCTTACAAAACTAAATTAATTACGTTTTGGCCGTCAAACAGTACAATTTTGCCCTGTTTCATTTTTCCAAGTATTAATTTAGCTTCATTTCTTAGCAGAATATCATATATTATTGGAGCTTTAATCTTGAACAGTCAAAAGAAATCTTTATTATTAGCGCATAATTATGTTGCTTATCGATCTGTTGGTCCTACAATCTTTTAATCTTCTATTGAAGCTTAAAGATGTGTACTTAGGGAGGTCAAAAAGGAAGAACAACATGATTGCATTTGTCCCCTTAAGATCTTTGTTCTCCATCTTCTTCTTTTTTCCTTTGATCAGTTTCCCTACAAAACAAAAGTGTATATTCTTCTTCTTCTTTCTTTTCATCAGCAAATTATTACATTAATATGTATATAACACTAAAATCATTTCTCATTCTTTATTAATTCAGGCAAATCATTGCTCCCAAGCAAGGATCTTGAATGGTACTTCTTCAGCCCCCGGGACCGGAAGTACCCGAACGGCTCGAGGACTAACCGTGCGACCAAAGCCGGCTACTGGAAGGCCACCGGCAAGGACAGGAAAGTAAATTCCCAGGCCAGATCCGTCGGGATGAAGAAAACCCTAGTTTACTACAGAGGAAGGGCCCCACATGGAGCTCGGACAGACTGGGTGATGCATGAGTATCGTCTCGACGAGCGCGAGTGCGAAACCAACGCTGGCTTGCAGGTATGATAACTTCCCATGCATATGCACCAAAACCCTAGCTCTGATCTAGATTCCGAACGATGCCGTTTTATATCTCGGTGCTTTTTAAGTTGCAGGATGCATATGCACTGTGCCGCGTGTTCAAGAAGAGCCTGAACATTCCGAAGATCGGAGACCATTACGGGGCGGCGCCGGTGGCGGCTGGGACCAGTGACCGGTCTTCCAGCATCGGTCCATATTCCGATGACCTGGACAGCTTTGTGGACTACACAATGCCGCCGGCGAACAACAACGCCGCCGTCACTCAGATCTCCAACTTCGGTATGATGAGACCATTCGGGGGCAGCAGCTCCTCATCCAACGTTAATAACATCCATGGTTCTCCGTCGATGAACAACAGCAACAGCCCAAACGATAACAGATGGATGCAGTATCTGTCAGACGAAGCATTCAGCTTCCCCACCAATCCTTCCTTTCCGAATAATCATCATGCAAACATCTCCTTCCCTCCATCCAAGGTACGAGGAAAGGAATGTCTCTTTTTCCCATGTTCTTCTTGTTACCTCGTACATATATATATATATAATATAAAATAAATGGTGTTGCTTGCAGGTTGATATAGCTCTGGAGTGCGCGAGATTACAGCACAGGTTTACTTTGCCGCCATTGGAGGTGCAGGATATTCCTCAGGCCGGTTTTGCAGACGCTAGGATGATGGGGCAGCAGCAGTCGAGCTACAGCAGCATGCATGCAAATCAGGCCATGGCGAATAATCAACCGGACATTGTGCAGGAGATTCTCTCTGTTGCTCAAGCTTCCCAGGAGTTTATGAACCAGGACATGAACATGACAGCTTGGGGAAACGGTTATGCGAATAATCTGGACTTCTCGTTCATGGCTCCCAACAATGGCCAGCAGATGAATAATTCTGATCATCAAGATGGCGGTTCGTTCAAGTTCATGGATCAGCTGACCAGGGACGATGATGCCAGTTTCATGAGATCCATCGACATCGGCGGGATGGATGAAGAGTTCAAGACCGAGAGGATGGTGGAGAATCTGAGATGGGTGGGAATGTCTGACAAAGACCTTGAGAAGGTAACTAAAAAGTAAATCTGATTTTTATATAATTTTGGGACTGGGGATGTATATGATATATTTTTACTGATAAATATTATGGATGATGAATGTATTTTCTCTATTTATTTTATTTTTATATTTTAATTTGTTACCATGAATTGCAGTCCTTCATGGAAGATTATAAGACAGTTTCAATTGAAAACATATCAACTTACCAAAGAGAAGGGAATATGGTTCAAGGTAAAGATACAAATTAATGGATCAACCATCTTTTTATTTTATTTTTTATTTTTCTATTTTTAATTCCTAACTATATAATATTAATATTAATAGACGTCACGCAGGAGAATCTAGTAACTTGAACGGCACGGAAAAGAACAACAGTACTGAACAGGATGACTATTCTCTCGGATTCGAAAACATTAACAGTAACGCTAACGATCACGACAACTTCCTAGCTGATGATGATGTCGACGACTTCGAGGCGTACGAGAATGACGTACAAGTGAGCCGGGGCATGCTCGTTTCGACCCGACAAACCGCCGACACGTTCTACCACCAGATCATCCCTTCCAAAACCGTTCGTGTTCATCTCCACCCAATGATTGCTCATCAAGATTTTCCAGTTGTGAAGTTTGCAGATCCGTCTTCGATAACCTCCAACGTTGTTGATATCGGCCGTTTCCCGGCGAAATTCACGGCTGTTTCGCGACGGTGGAGGAGGATGTCGGTGAAGACCTTCATCAGGATGGTTGCGATTCTGAATGTTTACTTGATCATTTTCTTCGGACAGTGTTCCGAGGAGAAAATTGGTGAAGAATTTCTTGACGATGAGCAATTTTTCGAAGAGAAAACGGTGACGGTGATGATGGCGCCGGAGAATGGTGGCGGCGGTGGGATTCAGAGCAAGATGTGGACTTACCTGACAGTGACTTTGGCGCTTTGTACGTTTTGGGTGCACCAGAAAAACCCTTCTTCTTGACTGCACATATTACCATACTTAAAGTAGCTAATTTGATTAATTCTTGATTATTAATTCATACACTAACAAAAAGCACTAGATATCAAGGCACACTAGTTCTTCACCTTTTGTCATTATGTTGACAGATTTGTAATTCTTTTTCCTTCTTTTGTTTATTCCCCACATCTGGGATGATGTATACAGTACTCATATCTTTGTAGCAATTAATTAAGTTGTACGAGATATATATAACTCAAATCATTAATCTAACATTATATATATATATATAAACATCTGTAATTTTATTCTTCTGTGGTTATACTGTATATTCTCTTAGCTAAAGCTCTTGCATGCACGCAGTTCATCGATCATGACTATATATATCATTCTTTTGAGAGCCTCCATTTTAATTGAGTTGAACTAATCCTTTGTAATTTTTAACTTAAAAAGAACTCGCCTCCTAAGTGTAGATCCAATTTTAAAAATAAACTTATGCTTTTGGTGCATTTGAAATCGTATTAATTAAAAATATCACTAATAAAATTTTTGTCCATGTTAAAAATTATGAATTATGATAATAAATATATTTTTCAGACATAGTAATGTAGTAAAATACAATCCGTAAATAGTAAATACATCTTATGAAAGAAAGATACTAATTATTTTCAAATGTTTTTAGAAAGGAGCATATTAATTGTTCCCAACAATCATCAACGTACGTATGCGGTACGTGCGGTTTCTTCCGATCTACAAGAGGTATAAAATAGGGTGACCCACTTTCTCCTTTCATTTTTAATATTTTTTCAAAAGCTTTCACTAGGAGTTTAGCCTTTGCATTTGAAAATGGTAAAATGTAATAATTTGATCTCCCTGCAAATGCACTGCAAGTTTCACATTCAAGTTATGCTGATGATACAGTGGTTTTCTTCAATGCTAATAAGTTAACTTTGATGAGATTCAAAGCCTTTCTAGCTAAATTTGAGGATGTAACTGGTCAGAAGATTAACTATAATAAAAGTGACATCTTCATGAGTAAGCATGCATCTCCCTCTTCTGTGACTAGTATAAAGAGCATTTTAGAAATGAAAAAGGGTAGCTTTCCCTTCAAATATCTTGGTGTTCCTATCTTCAAAGGGAAAGCCCTCAATGCCATTTTCTGCCTCTACTTGAGTCTATTGATTAGAAACTTAAAAATTGGAAAAACATTTGGCTTTCAACTGGGGGAAAAATTATTTTGATTAATTCATGCATTTATGCTTTGCCCCAGCATATCTGGTCTGTGTGTTCCACCTAAACAGATTGTTAAAAAAATTGAGAGAAAGTTGAGTATTTTCTTTTGGGGTGAAACTGATAAACCTAAGAAATCATGGAAGAAATGGGATGACTTATGCATTCCTACCTCCCAAAATGGTTTAGGTTTTAGATCAATTCACACCATCATAGAAACTTGCTCAGCTAAGCTCTGGTGGAAATATCAACAAGCAGAGGCTATGTGGACCCATATTATGGCTTCTCTTCCTGCATCTTACTAATCCTCTCCAAACTGGAAAAGGATATGTAAGATTAGTGCATGGGCGGAATCTAACTGCAGGGTGATTATTGGGAATGTGGAATGCAATTTTTGGTCATCCAACTGGTTGGATATTGGCCCACTGATAGATCACTGTGATCCTTTCCTTACTAATATGTCTATGGATAGCACTGTTGCATCATTTATAAATGACAAGACTCTGTATATGCAACAACTATCCTCTCTTCTCTCCTCTAACACTCTCTCTCTCTCTTTTGCAGGAAACTGAACTACACACTCACAAAGAGGATAAATTAATCTGGAAGCCTGACCTCAAAGGTTATTTCACTTTCAAATCAACCTATCTCAGGCTTAGAGAATCTAGGGGTAATATCTCTTCCATCCATCACTTATGGAATCCTAGATTACAAAAGAAAATCTCTATTTTTATGCGAAAAATGATTAACTCCTTCCTTCCCTTTGATAACATTCTGAAAAAAATGCATTTTCATCTCCCATCCAAATGCTTTCTATGTTGTAATGAGGATACTCTTGACCATTTTTTTTAACTCATGTGATTTCTCATTACAATTCTGGAAAACCATGCATGTCTTTATGGGTATCTCTAATAGAAATTTTTCATCTATATGGGAAAGGCTTTCTTTTTATCTTACTTATAATGGTTTGAGTGCTTTGCACAACATGATTATCAGACTCTCTCTCTCTATCACTTGCTGGATTTTGTGGAAAACTAGGAATAGATGGCTCTATGATAATATCCCAACCAACTCATCCTTTGTTCTGAGTCAGATCAAAGACCTGATTTACCTTATGATCTCCACAAGACCATACTACATCTCCCCAGCCATTGACTCAGAAATTGCAAAACATAGTTTTTTACCTCTTGGAAAAAGACCACCAAAGCCAAAAAAATTCAAAGTTGCATGGTTCAAGCCTATTTCAGGTCTTAAACTCAATGTGGATGCTTCTTGGTCTTCTTCCTCCCTAACTGCTGGTATCTGCTTCCTCATTAGAGATAGTAGAGGAGGTTTTGTAACTGCCCATGGTAGATACATCCCTTCTGATTCTCCATTAGAGGCATAAATGAAGGCTATACAGCTTGCTGTAAACTATGCTAGTGGTTGTTCTGAGTCAATCGTCATTGAGTCTGATTGTTTAAATGCCATTTCCTCTATTCTTAATCTTGTCATTGCGCATTGGAAGTTGTTTCACTTAGCTGGTTCAATCCATCAACTCATCTCTCAATTTACACTGTCACATGTTTTTAGAGAAGGAAATATGCCTGCTGATGCCATAGTTAAATTGTGTTTACATAATAAGCATGATGTATCCTTCAGTTTTGGGTCTCTGCCTGATAGGATCCAAGGTTTAATTAGACTTGACCAAATGGCCACACCTTCTCTGAGAATATCCAGAATGGATGCTACTAATGTCTAATTGTTTGTTTCAGGTTAAAACAAGAGGTGATGCATATCACCTTTCTACATCTCTCATTTTCTTCATCAGGAGCTCAAATCAACACACAAATGGTGGTTGTCAATACAATGATGAATGGTGGTTTTGAAACTGCCATGACTTTGCCTGAAGGAGGGGAGCTACATAGCCTCTGCTATTTTGCCTGAAGTAGGCTGCTACTGTACATATTTCATCACATTTAGCTTGATCTCTTGACTAAATTGAGTTTCATTTAAGGATTCTCTAATCTGTTCGGTGATTATAAGTTATTAGGTTGATCCCAGACTATATAGTTAGCCTATTATTTCATATTTTTTTTGGAAGCAAATATTTTGCTTCATGAGCTTTCTGCTCTCATCTTGTAACAAACTATAGTGGCTCAGCCCTTCTTTTATTATGTACTTGTCTTTTAACAGGCTTGATGAGCCTAATATAATCCTCCCATCTAGGCCTGGCAAACGGGTCGGGCGGGTCTTAAACGGGTCGGGTATAATGGGTAATTTCTATAAATGGGTCTAACACGTTTAAACCCATTTAAAAACGAGTCTTAAACGGGTCGGGTAAACCCGTTAAACCCGGCGGGTTGAAAATAATATAAATGGGTTAGGTTGGTTGAAATTTGATTTACATATCTATAAATTTAATTTGTACTAGGTTGTTTAAGGTACCATGTTACGTCACAAATGGAAAAAAAATTAACAAAAATAAAAAGAATGTTACTAATAATGTCATCGTTATATAGTATAAAATATTTGATGCGGTTTGATTGATACTAGATTTGTTTGTTTGGTACTATGTTGTTTGTTTGGTACCATATAATACCGAAAATGAAAATAACATTTAGAACAATTCAAAGAATAACGGTTTGATTGTTAATAAGTTTTTTTGTTTGATACTAGGTTGTTTGTTTGGTACTAGATTTATTTGTTACACATAAACAAATATGAACATAATTACATAAGACATCTTTGTAATTGTAGCAAAAATCTCTTGCTACTCCCTCCGTCCCAAAGAGATGTATCTAATTTCCCTTTTGGTCGTCTCAAAAAGATTTACTCATATCCTTTTTTGGTAAAAAATTATAATATAAATTATTAACCTTCTCTGACATACTTCACCCTACCATCCACATCAGTGCCACATCAGCTTTCTTAAAAATTGTGCCAAAAACAATTGGACATGTAAATATGGGACGAGGGAGTAGTTACAAACTATATTGACTTCTTTTGAGAAGTAACCATTATTAGTCCAAGTCTCCAAGAGTTTGAGTTTTTTTTTTTTTTGATAAAGACTTTATTATTATGGAAGATTATTACAAAGGCGATTTAAGGCAGTAGCTCTGAAGTGTTCATCCTGTAGCAACTGCCTATCAACCTTTTGGATTGAAAATGAGCCTATTCTATTATAAAGGAAGCTTTTAATATCAGAAACTAAAGACTGCACTTGCCAGGGAATTGAGGTGGAGGTTCCTGAGATCAAATTCTGAACCACTGTTGAATCAGTTCGAATGTGTAAATGCCCTATCATGTTTATTTGTTGCAGCCCTTTCCAGCAGCCCATTAATTCTGAATGTAATGGGGAATAAGCTGCAAATCTGATCTCACCTTTCACTACTCCTATTTCTGGATGTGACTCTATCGTCCAAGCTGCGGCTCCTGCTCTTCGGCTGGGAATGTAAGCTCCGTCAAAACTCAAGTTTACCTGTGCTTGCTGCCTTTGAGGGATTTCATGTGAGAAGCGTTGTGTTCTTATTTGTGAACCTTGATCGAGGTCTTCAATATCTATCATATTCCTCCTTGAGCATGCCTCTGTTACTGCCGCCGAAACTTCTCCGATTATTAACGTTGGCTCTTTACTTGTGCCTTGGAACACACTTTGACATCTATCTTTCCAAATTTCCCATATCAGCAGACATGTTAAGATAATATCTTGAATTGTTGTTGCAGACTGTATCCATTCCCAAAACCATTTTTCAAAAAAATTTGAGTTCGGTGTTCACATAACACTAGAAATTAAGCTTTTAATTAGTTTTGGTCCTTCAACTCAGCTACGTCAAAAGTTGAAGTGTAATACTAGTTCTTTACTTTAGTTAAAACATGAAGTATAAAATGTCGGTTCTACTATACAGTACAAAAATATTAAAGTAGCTAATTTGATTAATTCTTGATTATTAATTCATACACTAACAAAAAGCACTAGATATCAAGGCACACTAGTTCTTCACCTTTTGTCATTATGTTGACAGATTTGTATTTCTTTTTCCTTCTTTTGTTTATTCCCCACATCTGGGATGATGTATACAGTACTCATATCTTTGTAGCAATTAATTAAGTTGTACGAGATATATATAACTCAAATCATTAATCTAACATTATACTGTGGTTATACTGTATATTCTCTTAGCTAAAGCTCTTGCATGCACGCAGTTCATCGATCATGACTATATATATCATTCTTTTGAGAGCCTCCATTTTAATTGAGTTGAACTAATCCTTTGTAATTTTCTACTTATAAGAACTCGCCTCCTAAGTGTAGATCCAATTTTAAAAATAAACTTATGCTTTTGGTGCATTTGAAATCGTATTAATTAAAAATATCACTAATAAAATTTTTGTCCATGTTAAAAATTATGAATTATGATAATAAATATATTTTTCAGACATAGTAATGTAGTAAAATACAATCCGTAAATAGTAAATACATCTTATGAAAGAAAGATACTAATTATTTTCAAATGTTTTTAGAAAGGAGCATATTAATTGTTCCCAACAAACATCAACGTACGTACGCCGTACGCAAGTACGTGTGGTTTCTTCCAATCTACTAGAGGTATAAAACAGGGGACTCCCTTTCTCCTTTGCTTTTTAATATTTTTTTCAGAAGTTTTCACTAGGAGTTTAGCCTTTGCATTTGAAAATGGTAAAATGTAATATTTTGATCTCCCTGCAAATGCACTGCAAGTTTCACATTTAAGTTATGCTGATGATACAGTAGTTTTCTTCAATGCTAATAAGTTAACTTTGATGAGATTCAAAGCCTTCCTGGCTAAATTTGAGGATGTAACTGGTCAGAAGATTAACTATAATAAAAGTGACATCTTCATGAGTAAGCATGCATCTCCCTCTTCTGTGACTAGTATAAAGAGCATTTTAGAAATGAAAAAGGGTAGCTTTCCCTTCAAATATCTTGGTGTTCCTATCTTCAAAGGAAAAGCCCTCAATGCCCATTTTCTGCCTCTACTTGAGTCTATTGATCAGGCCGGAAGCCAGCTGCATCTTACTCTGTCAATGCAGTGTAAGAAAGGTTGTTGGTTTTAAACTATAACCTTAGGAAGAACTCATTGAAAAAAAAATCTCCCACCTACCTCCCTCTAGAAAACACCAACACAGACCAACTTCGGGGAGGTGGTCGCCGGCCTTTCCGCCGTGCCAATCACCTCCCCCACCTCCCCCTAATCGTTTTCTAGACCACCCATCCCCTCCACTCACTGGAACCCCTCACCGCCGACCCTCTACAGACTTACGAACCTTTTCCGGCCAGATCCGCCGGAGCAAATCTGGAGTTCATCACGCCGTCATGCCGGTAGCAACCCCGTCACAGCTCATCGGGGTTCGGATTCGGGACGCCGGCCGCCGTCCCCGCCACAGCTCATCGGGACATCGAACCGGCAGCAGATCGGCATAGTCCCATCACATATCACCCTAGATCTGAGACGTCGCCGCCCCGGCCAGGCGGATCGGCGCTCAAGGAGCTCAGGCGCCATCAGATCTGTACCGGTTCGGTCCGTTTGGTCTGGAACCCATAGGAGGAGGAGGTGGTTTCCATTCTTTTTATTTTTTATTTAATTTTTAGTTTGCTTTTTATTCTTAGTTTATTGTCCGATCCCGGCTACTCCAACGGGAAAATGCAGAAGGGTCCACCGATGTTGGGCGAAATCCGCTTTGACCTCCAAAATGGTCTCATCAGAGATACAGAGTCATAGCATCCGGTGGTCCTGACTTGTATAATATGCATATAGTTCACTGATGATATGGGAGAAATCTCGCTAAAATCTCCAATGTGGTTTCGGTAGAAATACGGAATTTTAGCCTTTTAGTGAAAATAATGCAACTACGGACTACGGAATTTTAGCCTTTTAGCCTTTTAGATTTGTTAGTTTTCCTCTTGTCTCCCCTGGAAGACTGCCCCAAGTAGTGGTCTTTTTGTTTGTTATTAGCTTACAGCAGACATAGGCTTGGAGCTGGCGTTGTTAGCTACTAGCTTGCTTTGCTGGGTCCGAACCCGATTCTCCAGCGAGGCTACTTGATGGCCTTGAATAAAGATAGGACTGAATAAAGATGGAGGCGACGCAGTATCGTGCTGCACAAACAAAACGACAATGCAGTTTCGTGCTGCTTCAACAAAACGGCGACACAGTACCAGTGCTGTTACAAAACAAAACGGCGATGCAGTCCCGTGCTGCTACAAAACAAAATGGAAATTACTTGCACCAGATTCAGAGGCATCCTGTAACCGCAACCGCGTCAACGTCGGGGCATGGGACCAAATTGAGTCAGGTAGCATAATGTCGTATGGCATGTGACCATTTATCCAAGCAGGTCTCCCTCGTGGATTAGATAGGTCATTCTGGGAGGCTCACCTCTTGTGTGAGTCCAGTAGTTTCCTCGTATTTTAAAGTGTTAGGTTAGGCTAGGTAGACAACCGCATGTGCGGCATTTTCCTAGTGATCAAGCATGTAACGCCACAATATTTTATTAATGAGAATGAGGAATACTGTTTGCAAAAAAAAAAGTCTATTGATCAGAAACTTAAGAATTGGAAAAACATTTGGCTTTCAACTAGAGGAAAAATTATTTTGATTAATTCATGCATTTATGCTTTGCCCCAGCATATCTGGTCTGTGTGTGTTCCACCTAAACAGATTGTTAAAAAATTGAGAGAAAGTTGATAACATTCTGGAAAAAATGCATTTTCATCTCCCATCCAAATGCTTTCTATGTTGTAATGAGGATACTCTTGATCACTTTGTTTAACTCATGTGATTTCTCATTACAAATCTGGAAAACCATGCATGCCTTTATGGGTATCTCTAATAGGAATTTTTCATCTATATGGGAAAGGCTTTCTTTTTTCTTACTTACAATGGTTTGAGTGCTTTGCATAACATGATCATCAGACTTTCTCCCTCTGTCACTTGCTGGATTTTGTGGAAAACTAGGAATAGATGGCTCTATGATAATATCCCAGCCAACTCATCTTTTGTTCTGAGTCAGATCAAAGACCTGATTTACCTTATGTTCTCCACAAGACCATACTATATATATCTCCTCAGCCATTGACTCAGAAATTGTAAAACATAGTTTTTTACCTCTTGGAAAAAGACCACCAAAGCCAAAAAAATACAAAGTTGCATGGTTCAAGCCTATTTCAGGTCTTAAACTCAATGTGGATGCTTCTTGGTCTTCTTCCTCCCTAACTGCTGGTATCTGCTTCCTCATTAGAGATATTAGAGGAGGTTTTGTAACTGCCCATGGTAGATACATCCCTTCTGATTCTCCATTAGAGGCATAAATGAAGGCTATACAGCTTGTTGTAAACTATGTCAGTGGTTGTTCTGAGTCAATCATCATTGAGTCTGATTGTTTAAATGTCATTTCCTCTATTCTTAATCATGTTACTGCGCATTGGAAGTTGTTTCACTTAGCTGGTTCAATCCATCAACTCATCTCTCAATTTACACTGTCACATGTTTTTAGAGAAGGAAATATGCCTGCTGATGCCATAGCTAAATTGTGTTTACATAATAAGCATGATGTATCCTTTAGTTTTGGGTCTCTGCCTGATAGGATCCAAGGTTTAATTAGACTTGACCAAATGGCCACACCTTCTACATCTCTCATTTTCTTCATCAGGAGCTCAAATCAACACAAAATGGTGGCTGTCAATACAATGATGAATGGTGGTTTTGAAGCTGCCATGACTTTGCCTGAAGGAGGGGAGCTACATAGCCTCTGCTATTTTGCCTGAAGTAGGCTGCTACTGTACATAGTTCATCACCTTTAGTTTGATCTCTTGACTAAATTGAGTTTCATTTAATGATTCTCTAATCTGTTCAGTGATTATAAGTTATTAAGTTGATCCCAGACTATATAGTTAGCTTATTATTTCATTTTTTTGGAAGCAAATGTTTTGCTTCATGAGCTTTCTGCTCTCATCTTGTAACAAACTATACTGGCTCAGCCCTTCTTTTATTTTGTACTTGTCTTTCAATAGGCTTGATGAGCCTAATATAATCCTCCCATCCATTAGGGTGGTTTAACGGCAAAAAAAAAAAGTACGCAAGTACGTGATGAATGCGTAGAGAACAAATATGAACATAATCACATAAGACATCTTTGTAATTGTAGCAAAAATCTCTTGCTACTCCCTCCGTCCCAAAGAGATGTATCTAATTTCTCTTTTGGTCCGTCCCAAAGAAATTTACTCATTTCGTTTTTTGGCAAAAAATTATAATATCAATTATTAACCTTCTCTCATATATTTCACCCTACCATCCACATCAGTGTCACATCAGCTTTCTTAAAAATTGTGTCAAAAGCAATTGGACACGTAAATATGGGACGGAGGGAGTAGTTACAAACTATTTTTTTTTGATGAAAAACATATATTAGATTAAGTAAAAGCAACAGTCAGGGCGGTGGCCCTATTATGTTCATTACAAACCACATTTCTATCTACTTTCTGGACAAAACATAAATGAAACTTCTTCAGTATACTTCTCAGTTCAACGACCAGTGACTGAATCTGCCAAGGAGGATTAAGCTCCTGATTTGTAAGTAGATCCCTCAGCACCTGACAATCTGTCATGATCCAAACCACATTTGAATGTTCACCTGGTACATGTAAGAGAGATTTCCAGCATGCTACCATTTCTGCATGAAGAGGTGAATATGCTCTAAACTGCTCTTCTCCCTGCACCACTACATGCTCATTTCCTAAAGCCAAAGAGATTGTCCAAGCTGCTGCTGCCAGCTGCGATGCTGCTTTAAAGGAACCATCAAAAGTAATCACCCAGTGTGGCAGAATCTGTAACCACCCTGGAGCTTCCTGTCTCTGCTGGATATGTGGTGTTTGTATTACCACATCCTCTATATCCTGAGCCACTGATCTGGCTTCCATGACCTGTATTATCTGCATAGCTGCTTCTAATACTAGCTCTGGTGGCTTACATGCGTCTTGAAACACCTTTAAGTTCCTATCCTTCCATATCTCCCACAGGAGACATATACTTAGCTTGATATCCTGCATTTGTGGCCCTGAGTCAAACCAATTCCAAAACCAAGTTTTCATTGTCAGTCCACCATTCATTTGAACTTGTGAAGCTAGCCTGGAGATAAACCAAACTCGCTTCGCCGCCTCACACTCAAGAAAAAGATGTGTAACATCCTCCTGGTGTTGATTACAGCGAGAACACATGGGCGAATCCACTGATTTGCGAAACCAGAGATTCTGTGCAGTAGGTAAGGCATTCTGCAATGCTCTCCATACACACACTATGATTTTTAGCGGGAGATTTAAACCCCAGAACTTACTCCATTTAACATTATTAGCTCCTGAGATCTGATGTTGTTGCGCCCTATAGCCTTCTTTTACAGTATACTCTCCCGAAGTCGAAACTGCCCAAATTAACCTGTCCTTCTGAATGCTAGACAGGTGTATCTTTGCTATCTCAGCAATAACTGTTGGTGTAAACCACACTCTCAGTAATGGTAATCTCCACTGCTTCTGTTCTGTAAGAAAGTGAGACACCTTTAGATCTGTATGTTGTGCCATATCATGATGTTGGCTCAGCGGATTCACCATTCCTGGTATCCATTGCTCAGTGATATGGATACTGTCCCCTTGCCCCAGTTGCCATCTAACCTGAGGTCTTATGAGCTCCTTTCCCCATAAAATGGACTTCCAACTCCATGTATCTTGATTTCTCTGTTTGCACTTAACAAAAGAGGTTTTGGTACAATATTTCTGCAAAAATATTCTTGAAAATAAACACTCTGGCTCCCTGATTATTTTCCAAGCATGTTTTGCCAACAATGCTCTATTCATGTCCTTAGCTTTCCTCATTCCTAAACCTCCTTTACTCTTGGGCAGACACATCTGGCTCCATGACATCCAGTGAATACCTCTACCCTCTAACTCCCCCTTCCAGATAAACTTAGCTGTCATCTCATCTATCTTCCTTAAAATTGAGTCAGGAATCTTGAATATTCCCATAGGATAGATTGATAATGACGCTAAAGTATGCTTAGCCAATGTTATTCTCCCTGCCACATTCAAAAGCTTTGTTTTCCAGCTATCATACTTTCTTCTTACCCTTGCTATCATATCTCCAAACACTCTCACTTTGCCTTCTGTAAGATTCAGTTGAATTCCAAGGTACTTTGTACCAATTCCAGTGTTGTGAATATTCAAAGTATAACGCAATAAACTCTCATCCTCAACTGAGACATTTGGGCTAACCTGAAGTGAGGACTTGCTGAAATTAATACGTTGTCCCAAGAATCTTGCAAAATGATCCAATATCTTTGCAAGATGAAAATATCTGTCATACTGACACTTAAAGAATATGATGCAGTCATCTGCATACATCAGGTGTGTGATCTGTGATACTCCTTGAGCACAACTATAACCCAACTCTTGTTTTCTCTGTACCTGAGTCTTTGAGTTAAGCATACCCGACAGAAATTGTTGACAGATTATAAAAAGATATGGCGACAGGGGGCAGCCCTGCCTCAAGCCTCTTACAGGTTTGAACTTAGCTAACTGAACCCCATTCACATTGAGTGAATATGATACTGATGTAACTCATTTCATGACCAAAGCTCTCAAACCTTCTGGAAATCCAAAATATGTTAATGCTTCCTCCAAAAAAACCCAAGACACTCTATCATATGCCTTGCTCATATCCAATTTAACAGCCACCAAACCAACCTTTCCTGTCTTCTTTTTCCTCAGAGTTTCCATCATCTCATATGCCAGAAGTACATTTTCCCCAATATGTCTATTCTTCACAAAACCAGTCTGATTACCTGAAATCAGTGTCTCCATAATAGGACTTAACCTTCTGGCCAGAACCTTGGCTATCAGCTTGTATTTCACATTGCATAAAGAAATTGGCCTAAAATCCTCCACTTTGATAGCTCCATTTTTTTTTGGAATAAGAACAATGTTTGTCTCATTCCACTCAGGTGGTATTTCCTGGCCTTGCAATATGTCCAAGATGACCCTTTCCAACTGAGCCCCTACTAAATTCCAATGTGTCTTATAAAACCCTGCTGGAAGTCCATCTGGCCCAGGTGCTTTCCAAGGCTTCATTTGAGCTAAAGCATCTTTCACTTCCTTCTGTTGGAATGAACTCTCCAACTGTTGGAGTTGTGCCTCATTCAATCTTTGCTCAGTCTGATCCAAACAGAATCCTATCTCCACTGGATCCACCATCTGTGGTGGGTAAAATTCAGGGGAACAGAAAAGGGCATGATATTGCAATTGGAATTGCATTTGTATATCAGCTTCTGTTGTATATATCACTCCATGTCCATCCTGTATGTTATTGATTTGATTTTTCCCCTTATTTACAGTAGCCCACCTGTGGTAAAAAGCTGTGTTTCTATCCCCCATTTTACCCTATTTGCTAGTTGACCTTTGCTGCCAATAATCACACTGTCTTTCCAGCAACTCAGCAATTTCAGTCTTTAGCTGCCTCTCCATCTGCTGTAAGTGTAGCCTATTTGCATTCTTCTGTATTCCCTCCAACCTTTTTGTTTTCTCAACTATGACCTTGTCTAGGCAACCAAAAGTTCTCCTACTCCAATTTGACAAGTGCTCAAGACTATATTTCAGCAATTTGGAAAATTCTCTTGCCGAATTTGCATTCTCACCAGGTTGAGGGAAAAATTGACATACCCTCCTAATAATCTGATCTGGGGGCTGAAGATTTGCCCAAAATGCCTCATACCTGCAAACATGTTTCCTGTGTACTTCCTTAGCAAATAATTCCAGAACAACCGGGCTATGATCAGATGCAAATATTGCAAGTGTCCTGGTGTGTGCTAAGGGAAAAAGATGCATAGCTGAGTCACTTATAAAAGCTCTGTCCAGTCTTTCAAAGATGCAATGTTGATCATCTCTATTGTTAGACCACGTGTACCATTGACCTGTATTTCTAACTTCCTGAACCTTCAGGCTAGTAAGAAGATGCCTAAATTTTTGACAGTTCTCATCAGCCTGAAAAGGAAGCCCTCCTAACTTATCTTCCCGAGACAACACTTGATTGGTATCTCCAATGACCATCAAGGGATAGTCCCGAATGCTAGGCAGCAATGCAATGTTGTCCCAGACTTGCTGCCTTTGCATATTATCAGAATTCCCATACAAGAAAAGCTGCAACCAAACTGATCCAACACTATCTGAACATTTTCCTAATATGAAGTGTTTACTACTTGCTATTATAGTAATATTAATAGAACCAGTCCACATCAAGGCTAAACCCCCTGATAATCCTAAGGGGTTCACAACAAAAGTGGATGTAAAATATGTACCTTGTTTCCATTTTATGAGTTGTAATTCCTGCATCTTGGTTTCCATAAGAAAAATGACCTGTGGCTTACATTGTTTCAGCAGACGCTTCAACGTCCGCTTTGTAGGGGCGTTGTTCATACCCCTACAATTCCAGCTTAGGGTCGTCATGGATAGTTTCGCGGTTGATCTGGGACAACCGCCTGGAAACCCTCAGCCTTGAATTGGGACTCATTCTTGCTATTGATTTGTGCTTCTACTCCCACAGTTCGTACTCTTTGTCTGCTCATGTCTTGTCGTTCACACGTATCATCATTTTCCACTCTATTTCTCTTCCGTGAAAACCCCTTCGACGCACTTTCTGTCCCTGCCAAGTCCTTAGTCACCTTACCTGATAGAATTGATCCAACCTGGCTTTGTTGTGCAACTCGCCTTTTCTTATTTACTAAGCAATAGTTCCTCCATTCATCCACAGCTTTCCTCTTACCCGAAATTGTTTCAGCTCTATTCAGTAGAGCTAACAAGTTTGAAAATGAACACTGGGCCTTACTTTTTGTCCTATGCCTTCTCACCAATTTGATTCCTTTCCTTGTTGATGGAACCACCCTCTGAAGATTCTGCAAGAGACCATTTAGTTGACATTCATTTGCATCCCCATGAATTCTATGTGGTTGGGGTATGTCCAAAACCCCTATCTCAGCTGAAGTTCCCTGTGAAAGCCTGACATCCTGCTCATTTTCACCTGGACTCAACACCTTATTCCCCTCTGTTCCATTGAATTTAAGTGTATTATAATTTATACTCTGTTCACCTTCACTACACTCCCCACTTCCTGCAGTCTGAACACCTTCAAAACCTACCTGCTTCCTTTCCCCTGAGTTCACATTATTGTGTTGTCCCTGATCACTCCCTCCAACTATATCATGATTTAAAACAACTCCAGATGGCTCTTCCCTATTTACCTTATATGCAGGGTGTACTTTCTTTCTCCAAACTTTCCTTACACTAGAAAGCTGTGTGTACATACCTTCTCTGTGAAGTGGGTGTTGTGTATGACCTGAAGGTTGAGATGCCCAAGATCCTTGACCCTCTTCTCTTCTTGTTGCCGAGTTATTACTGTACTTCGACCCAGCTTTCCCATCTGCAAAATTTGAGCCTTTCGAAGGAACCCCCGAGCTCTCCCCTTGTTTTCCAGTATGATGAGTTTGAACCCCATCAATCATAATTTGGATTCTAACCTTCTTACCCATGTGATTCAGCTCGTTCTTGTGCTCTATCGTAGACAACCCAACCTTATATTCGCTAATCTGAATGGAGTTTCGTAATATTTCAGCCACTATTGCTGCTTGTTGGATCGCCGATCCCAAAGCCAGAAGTTGAACTGAATCTCCCTTTCTAAGATATCCCATCGCACAATTAACATAAAACCCAATCGGTTTCCTTGTGCTAGAGATAAAAATAAGGTGATTTTGAGGAGATCTGGCTTTGCCGGAGGTAGTTTCCGGCGGCTTATGTGTGTCGCCCATTTTCTCCGTGTATTTATGTGTATATTAAAGTTACTATAAACATGTTGTAGATTGCATTACAAACTATATTGACTTCTTTTGAGAAGTAACCATTATTAGTCCAAGTCTCCAAGAGTTTGAGTTCGGTGTTCACACACAACACTAGAAATTAAGCTTTTAATTAGTTTTGGTCCTTTAACTCAGCTAGGTCAAAAGGTGAAGTGTAATACTAGTTCTTTACTTTAGTTAATTAAAACATGAAGTAAAAAATGCCGGTTCTACTATACAGTACAAAAATATTAAAGTTTAAACACCTTAATTTTGACTTTCGGTTGATTAGATCATCCAGGAGAGGTCCAAGGGGCCAGATCCCTAAACAAAAAATTGAAAATTTACAATTTTATCCTTATATTTTCTTATACATTAAAATTATGTATCAGCTTTATTTATACATCACGTACAGTTAGGGCTGAGCAAAACTAACCGGATAAACGAAATCGACTGGTTAAACGACTGGAACCGTACCGATTTTAAGGTTAACCGAACGGTAGGGTTAGGTTAAGGTTAAGGTTATCACTTTTTGACTAACTGCTCTTTCGGTTAAGGTTAAGGTTTTCAATATTGAACACGAATAGTTAACCGACTAACCGGGGATTATTTTGCAATTATTTATTTATATTATTATTATTATTCTTATTATTAACCCTATATAAATAGCATCGAATCCTTACCAAAACTTAACCCTTTCACATTTCACTCTAGATAGCTAGCTTTTGTATCCCTCTTGCCTGGTGTATGAGGAAATAGGTATATATAGCTAGATTTTGTAGGGCTGGCAAAATGTACTGAATTACCGTACCAACCAAAATACCAACCGATACCATACCAAAAATGCCGTACCAATTATATACCGACTTTAGTGGTATGGTATTGGTATTGAATTTTCAATTCCATGGTATTACCGTACCATACCGAACTAATAATATAAATTAAAAAATAAATAATATTGACAAGACTTAAATATTTGTTGGCTTAAATATTTTTCAAGTGAGTGTTTTTTTGTTCTTTTTATTTTGTTTGACAACGCTTATGATATTTTTGTACAAATTTAACTTGTAAACATCTTTTACCTCACAATACTATGTCATTATCGCGGTAAAAATAGATGAGATCCCAAAATAGATGCACGTATTTTACCACTTCATTGTCTAGGCTCCAAGTTATTTCTATTTCATTTTTGTTTTTTATGTTAAACTCTTAAGATTAAATTTAATCTTTTAATAATGCCATAATTTTCTTGATGTAATATCATGAGTAAGAAAATTAGTAGTTATTTTGAACACGTCACATTGATTAAAATTTAACTCATTTATTATTTTTAAACGAATTTCATATTTTATATGTATTTCTATTTTATTTTTCAAAAGATTTTTATTTTGGTACAATTACGGTATATACCGAATACCAACCGAACTTTTTGGTTGGTATTGGTATTTAAAATATGTGTACCGAAATACTTGGTATGGTACATGGTATTGAGAAAAAAAACATGGTATTATACCGATTCCACCCCTAAGATTTTGTATAACTCTTGGCATATGGGGAAATATATATATATATATATATATATATATATATATTATAGCTAGCTTTTGTAGTATGCTAAACTGTGTCTCAAAATATTTTATAATTAATGAATTATCAAAATTATTGATTAACCTTAGGTTAACCGGTTAACCTAACCGAATTTCTAATTAACCGAGACATAGGTTATCTGATTTTATTTGTCAATTATAAAGGTTAACCGAACCGTTGAATAGTTAAGCGGTTAGTATATTTTCTAGAAACGGTAAGGTTAACCGTACCGTGATCGGCCTACGTACAGCATGTGGTTTCAAAACTATATGGACGATGAAATATATAGTAACACCTTTATTTTACTGTATGGCCCTGTCCTATTCAGCTGCGACCTGACTGATTGAGATGATTGGTACTGAAAGTAGATGATTCTGGCTGAAACTAGATGATTGATGCTGAAACTAGATGATTCCAGCTGAAACTAGATGTTTGAGATGATTGGTGCTGAAAATAGATGATTGGTGCTGAATGTAGATGATTGGTGCTAAATTGAGTTGAAAAATTATAATACTAATATTTTGTAATAAATTATATAAAATTTAATTTTAATCTAAGTAATAAAATAATAATAACATATGAAATATTGATTTTGAAGGTATAAAATAATATTTAAGCTTTAAAATTAAATCTTCGAATCTTTGACACACATAAGATATTAGATATATGTTATAAACTAAATTATTTAAATTTTAAGCATAAGATAGAAACTATACCTGCATAAATAATTATTTTAGTATAATTTGATTAACCTTCTTCAAAAAAATATTTATTTTAAAAATTAAATAATTATTATTGATTGAGAGTTCTAATCCTATTTGAATAAAACCTTATTCCTACGTTTTGTTTTAGTACCATCACCACAAGATAATGAAATGCAGGATAAATGGAGATCATTTGTACACTCATTTATTTATGGTTGCTGATATATCTTCATATTCCTTCTCTAAAAATATCTCTTTATTTTTATTTTATTTTTTATATAATTTGTATTACGATTTCATGCTTTTCTATCTCTAAATATCTTTTTACTTAATATATCTACATAAACTTCTTAATTACTACATTAAATGAAACAGAAAATACATCTACGCATCTACGTAAACTCCTTAACTACGGTGAATAAAACAAAATTGATCATTTGTATAATTATTGGTTCATTAGTATAATGATTTGTAATTTATTTGTTTTTGAAGAATAATTAATAATTGTGAACTATTGTATCGAGTGGAATTGACCTGAGTTTGCTTATAAACCCCAATCAAACATATTAAATTTTTACAAACGTTTTAAACTAATTTAAAAGGAATCAAAATGTCAATAATATTTTTTACTAAATTTGAAATACGTAAGTCGTTAAACAAATTTATTTGGTGAAGGTAGATGATTATGATGATTGGTGCTGAAATTAGATGATTCCAGCTGAAACTGGATGATTGAGATGATTGATGCTGAAACTAGATGATTCCCGCTGGAACTGGATGATTCTGGCTGAAACTAGATGATTCTGGGTGAAGATGTTTAGAAGAAGCTGAAAAGGATAGGGCCTAATGACAGCGAATTCCAATTCCCACATCACTTGGTTAATTGAATCTTTAACCTAAATAATTAAGGACTAACGAAATAAACAAATAATCTAGCATCACAAAATTAAATATGAAATAAATAACGTTTTAACATAATGTTTCTTCATTTTTTCTAGCACATATATGAATCAGCATCAACACCAAATGAAATTGTAACTAAATTAAATTATAGATATATTTTTATTAAATGGTTTACAAATTTAGTTTCATTCTTGTTCTATTCCATTTCTTATATATTTATTTAATCTTTCAGTTAAAAATATGTTAGCTCAGCCCTTGAGAATCGAGTACGGCCCGGATCAAAAGGCAGTTGATATTTGATAAGTTAGTAAAACAGTTAGCGTCCACCGCCTTAATTAGTTTTCAGCCTTCGCCCTTCTGCACTTTACAGTTAGCAGTTAGAACGGTTAGATAACTGTAACTTTCCCGTTTTAATAAGTGAAAATTTCTTGTAGGTTCGAGCTTTATACTGTTGCATATCAGTAATTACAGAAAATCTCCCAAAATATTAATGCTTTCAGTTTATACAACTTTCACGATTTACTTGATTTTGTTTAGGTTTCATTTGTGTTGTTTCTGTACCTACGTATTTCGATTCGGTCGGAGTGTTTGTAGTCATAGCTTGATTTTTCTAACTTAAAAGTTCGAAGATTGTTTGGATGCTGTGAGTGTGACTAATTATGTACTTATACGAGCTTTTATAGGAAGAGAAGAAATGGAGCAACTCTATTAATTATTATGAGTAGCAGGTGTTTGAGAAAATGCCTGTTAGAACAAAATCTGTCCAGAATAGATTGCCTTTCATTTGAATGCTTCTGGCCTTTTACCTTTTATTTCTTTAATTTCTGGTTCTTTAAAGTTTCCATTTTATTTCTCTCCGAATACGAATGAAATTTATTCGAGTTTCAAAAGAGGGAAGTTGGCAGCTGAAGCAACAAGTTAGTTCCTGGCCTCGGCCAGTTACTTGTATGGAATAATGGAAGATAAAAATACTTCATTTTTTATTTTTTTTGAATGAATGAATATCATGCTGATAAGTGATAAGTCCTTTGAAAGTTACTTGCTGCTCAATAGTCTTTTTATTTAATTTTTAAGGTGCAAACTGCAAAGCATCTGTGGCACTGGAGCATTTCCTAAGTGTTGTTTGATCCGAACAATCTGACAAGCCTTCTTTGTGTTCAGGTCAGTATCTTTTTCAAACTAGATTTTTTTATGCGTTCGGTTTTGATACCGTGTTTTTCTTGGTAAGTTATTGGTTTTCAGGATAAGACTTATTGTGTGCTCTTTTTCTCCTGGCAGTGAGGAGTTCAGGAAGACATTCAAGGTAGCAAAGCCTGGAAACAAGTGGAAGTCTCTGTTGTATTAAACTTCCAGGTAAGAACTTGAAATGCTTGGAAAACTTTAACATGGTGATGGGCTCATCTCGAGATATGGTGAGGCTCTGTGCTATAAAATTTTATAAAGACATTGTCAGTTTTATAACTAGGTCCTGCATTTTGTGATTCGGGCTCTCGGCACTTTCTGCAATAGTTATAAAACTGACAATGCTGTCTAAAAAAATTTAGATTTGGTCAGGAACAGCATTGTCAGTTTTAAACCCCCAAAAGGTTTAAGATTTGGTCAGGAACTGAAGAAGGTTGTTCAGTGTCTAATAATAAATGAGAGAAAATTGTTCACTTCACTTCTGCTTCTTAGCTGCAAGAAGATCCGACTATATTGGCCTTTCTATGCTGTCTAATTCTGCATTTTCCCTGGAGGCTTTGGACTTCTGTCTTTTGGTTGGCTGGCTGCTCTTAGAGTCAAAAACATGATGTTTTCTGCCTTCATTTTCCTGCTGAAGATGTACTCTGGTTTTGTTACTACTTATGTATGATTTTATGATGCATTATTGATCTTGGAGAAATCACACTCCATAGAGATCCCCTATTGTAGTAAGATATAAAGCATTATGTGGGAGAAACTGGAATCTTGATATTACAATAGATACATTGTGTATGATTAATTTTTTTTGGTTGGATTTACTTAACAAGAAGTACAGTATTAGTTTCAAATATGATCATTAAATTGGTAAAATGGTATTATTACACTAAAATGGCCTGAGTAGTAATTAGTACTCTTAGAGTGGAAAAGACAAAAAGGAAATCAACATTTTGCCAGGTCAGAGTTGACATTTTTATTCCACCTGTCATTTTGGTTAATATTACTACTCCACCACATGAGTTGACTTAAGTTGATATCAGAGTATACTTTGAGAGAGAAGCATTTAAGATTTGCTCAACAAAATGAGTTTGAGCGATTTTGATGGCTTACTCGATATACTGGATCAAATGTTGTGTTGGGGGATTGGTGCTGCAGGAACAGGTGCTCCCTTCAACTTCAGGTTGAGCTGAGGTTCTTAAGAATGATTATGGGATGGGCTAAGAGCTGGATAGCTACAACAACATATTATGGTGGTTGGGTTCAGGCAGTTTAGACAAAGGTAACTAATGCATATTTACAAATTCAGCAGCCTTATATCAGCAGGGATTATGATGAAATGCATAAAAATGTTGTGCATCTGTTAAATAGTATTGTGGAAGATGATGAATTGAAAATATGCATAAGACTATGTCGTTATTACTTTGAAACTCATCAGCAATCAATCCTTGTTGGCGATGGAAGATTGTTGATTGATGATTTGGTTGAACAACTGTTGGAACCTCTGCTGGAGAATATGAATCCTCTGATCAGCCGATCTCGTGCACACCCCCCGGTAGATGTGCTGAATATGATTGGAGTTGTGTCGGAGAATTCATTGTTTGCTTGCTCCATTTCTTGGTGGGGTGTACAGACGATCTATCTGGACATGTTAGTTGCTGATGTACTTGTTAAAACTGAGTTGATTATGCCGCTTGCCAGACTTGCTTTTTCTGGAAGCCTGAGAGGATCTAGCTTGGACATTCAAAGGGCTTATGGTGTCGACTTTCGAGTGTTGGGAAATGCTGAGTCTCTGCTAAATGATATTCAGGCCTGGGTGGAAGGTGAAGGTGAACAGTACCGAGCTCTTTACTACAGTCTGGTCATCTTGAAAGATTTTCTGATGTATCCTCCTCAAAATGAGTACAGCGAATTGAATCACCTGTTCACAGAGATTACATCTTTGGCTGACCAGGTATCTATTCCTCCTACTCATACTGAAACAAAAGACCATGCACTGTCTGAAAACCCGAATGTAGTTATTTCTGATTTACAGAACTGCTTAGACAGCACAGTGGATGCTATTAGGACAAACTTTACTCCAGAAAACACATCATGGGTTTTCCCTAGGACTCTGAATATGGGTTTTGTTGATTTTTTCGTACAAAATTTGGAAAATTTGTTATGTGGTAAGGCATATAAACTTGACCCTTCAGAATATTTTGCTAAAACAATACTTAGTGGGCTACAAAAGTTGAGGTCCTTCCTTGGGGAGAAGAATATTGTGGAGGTGGAGGGGCTTAAAGGGATAGGGGAACGAGTCGTCAATGTGTCATACAAGGCCGAGTTCTTGATTGATCCATCACCGCAGGCAGTCCACAGCTTTGGTTTCATTTGCTATCGCTTTCTGATGTGGTGCGTGAGATTCATCTTCTGCAGACACAGGCCACTCAGATGTGTGCAGACACAAATTCTTAGGATACTGATCAAGAAAAGGTTGCTGGCTATATCCTTGGGGATCCATTCTCAAGATGAAGAAGTGGTTGGTTTCAATGATGAAGCAGAAAGGATTAGTAACCGACTCCAAAGAGGTTCAAAGCATATTGACATTGTCTCCATTGTTGGAATGCCTGGTTTGGGGAAGACAAGTCTTGCTTGGAAATTATACAAAAGCCTCACGGGGACTTCTTACTTCCAAATTCGTTCGTGGTGTTGCGTATTTCAGGTATATACCAGAAGACATTTGTTGCTTGACATACTAGATAATGTTGTTGAGCTTGATGATAGAAAAAATCAGAGGATGAGTGATGATGATTTGGCTGAGCTGTTGTATAAGAGTCTGAAAGGAAGGAGATACTTGGTTGTGTTGGATGACATATGGGACATTGATGCTTGGAGCGATATAAGATGTTGTTTTCCCGATCAGGCCAATGGAATTAGAATTCTTTTGACAAGTCGGTCTGAGCTTGTTTCCCTGGAAATCAAACCTAACGGTGCTCCATTAAACCTTCGTATATTCTCCAAAGAAGAAAGCTGGGAATTATTGCAGAAAAAGGTGTTTGGAGGAAGGAGTTGCCCTCGGGAATTGTCTGTAATCGGAGAGCAAATAGCTGAGAATTGCATAGGACTACCCCTTTCAGTTGTGGTGGTAGCTGGTATTCTTAAGGATGTGGAACAGACTGTACATGAGTGGAATGTTATTGCAGAGAGTGTGAGAAAACATAGCTTTGATGAAGATAAAAAGATCATGGGGGTACTAGAACTAAGCTACCAACACTTACCTGATCATTTAAAACCTTGCTTCTTGTATTTTGGGATTTTTCCTGAAGACGGAGAAATTTCAGTCCAGAAACTAGTGTCGCTGTGGATAGCTGAAGGGCTGGTACTGAAAATAAAGGGGAAAAATGCGGAGGATGTGGGTGAGAATTATGTAAAGGAGTTAGTTGGTCGAAACATGGTAGTGATTGCAAAAAGAAAAGGCAAAGGAGGAATCAAAGCATGTAATATTCATGATTTGTTGCTTCAATTCTGTTTGAACAAGGCTGAAAAGGACAATTTTCTGATCCTTTCACGTGGAAAGGAAGCCATTTTCACTTGTTGGAATGGATCACACCCTGAGTCTCACTATTTGTCAAGGGAGGAGCCACAGAGACTGTGCATCCATGCTGGTACAAAAGATTTGTTTGGGTGGAGGCCTTATAATTACCCACACACTCGATCTCTGATTTTTTTTTGCCACTACTTCTTCAACCTTGAAGACAAAGGCAAGTCTAGGTGAGTATGTGAATGACTTCTCATTCCTAGAGAAGAGCACAAAACTTGTTAGAGTGCTTGATTTCTCACAGTTCAGATTCAGTTATGGTTTTCCTCATGGGGTTGAATTTCTTGTTCACCTGAGATATCTAGCAGTTTGTGGGAGGATATAGTCCATTCCATCATCAATATTAAATCTCTTGAATTTAGAGACACTCCTAGTAAAGGGAATGTGGGGTGGAGTCTCAGTCACGCGCAATATATGGAAGCTGAGGAGGTTGAGGCATTTGCTGATCCATGATCTTGCTGCTTTTGAATCTTTCGAAGATGGAGATAACAATACCTTTGCAGCATTTGATATTGAATCAATTGCAACACCATCTTTATATTATGGATATGACTTCATACATAACGTGTTGGCCAAGTTACCACGTTTGAGAAAACTAAGGTGTGTATTTTTATAGTGTTGTGAACTTTACAAGGGGTTTAGACGATATAGAGCTCCTGAGCTGGACTGTCTGAAAGATCTGGAGTCACTTAAGGTGGTCTACACTCTACACAGGTAGTGTGCACTGTAATTTTACTGAATTTAAGCTACCTAGGAACCTCAAGAAGCTGACTTTATCCAAGTTCCGCCTTCCCTGGAGTGTGCTTTCGCAGATAGGGAGTCTCCCAAACCTCAAGGTTCTCAAGTTGCTGTTCAGATCCTTTGAGGGTGAAACATGGGATGTGAGCGATGGAGAGTTCCCGAGTCTCAAATTCTTGAAGCTCGATACTCTAAACATTGCCAAATGGAATGCTTCCAGTGATTCTTTTCCGTGTTTGGAGCACCTGGTTCTGCAGAGATTCAAGAAGCTCGAGAGCATTCCTTCTGAAATAGGAGAGCTGGATACGCTGCAGAAGATTGAGGTGACCTTTTGCAGCAGCAGTGCTGTGGAATCTGCACATATCATACTTGAAGGACAGATGGATTTGAGAAACACTGACCTCCAAGTGCACATTCAGGAGTAGCTGTTCTGTTCTGGTAAGTACACTGTGAAAAACGCCAGTTTGATTCCAATCTGTTTATACCATGTCTAGAATCGTTTTAATTATTCTGATGCCTATGTTCTTGTTTTCGCAGTTTCAGAAGTCCCAGCCTGGGATATCCTCAATTGCACCATGTTTTTAAGAATCAGCACTCAGATACTCTTCGCAGCCTCTACCTGGATTTGTACTGTATACTTCTGTTTGCCTATTCAATTTTGAACAAAACACTGTTTGTATTTTCCTTTCTTGCTTTCCATGAACGCCATTCATTGTATCCTGAATTTCTCATGAACATTGTATCTTTTGTAACGTTTTACATCTATTTGGCACAATTTTGAAACCCTAAACCAAAAAATTAAGGAATTTTACATGTAACATAGAGATCATACTCATGGTATCTTTAGGACAGACATCATATAATTTGCTTCTGACCAACTTTTTTGTTTTTGTTATCAAACAAATTTAGGAAAAATGCTTGACATTTTAACTTTATAATGGATGGAGATTAATAATTAGGCAACCCGTCAAATTAAGAAACGAGCTTTACGATGATAAGGCAGCCGCAATTTTCCGGTAATCCTAGCTAGCTCCTAAGTCCTAACACACATTAAGTTTTTTGAAGGTTAACACACATTAAGTTGAACCTTTCTTTTCTTGATCATAGAGTATGATCTATCCATCATAAAGTGAGTTAAAGTTTTGAAGAATATATATTGTACATTAATAGTTCATGTTATATGTTTTTAATAAGATGACTTGTTCTTTCAAACTAATATTTACAAGACTAAACTAAACTCAAAACAAATACTATGAATTTGAATTGAATTTTTTTTAGATGAATGGTAGATAACATGCTTCTAGTACTTCCTCTAACTAGTCATTTTTTGCAATTTGAATTTTGACCTTCAAATATAAATGATAAATGATCTTCAAATATTATTATACAGTAGTGTTGGATTAATAATATCACGTATTTCAAAATGTCCAATTTTCATAACTTGTAATTAAAGTTATTAATAATCAAACATGTTTTGAATCATCAAGACAAAAGTTAAAGTGTCCAAAAGATTCTAAGTAGAAAGAATTGGTGAATTATGATTCTAACCGCGGTCCCATCCACTTGAACTCAACTCCCCACCGATAAACTTAACGTGGGTGAGGAGGGGATTAATGGTAGCGGCTGCTGCTTAATGCATGCGTGCTACATATAGACCAGTAGTGCAGGCCACATGGTGACCAAATGAAGAACATTAACGGCAAACATATGAAAAGAAGATGACAAAAAGCCATCGCCAATAGTTTCCCAGTTCACATATATATATAATCACGGGTCTGGATATATATTACTTTCAAACCACAGCATTCACAATGCCGACAATTCCATCATTCACGTTCCCTTCTCAGCCCCCTCCATGCCCCCACCATCTTTTATCACTTCCATAGGGATTCTTGATTTTTTTTGGTTCTGCAGAGAAGATTCAGATCATGCCTTGGTTTCACATCTTTTTGTTCTTTTCTTGCCTGTGTTCTTCTGCATTTGCTGCTGCTGCTGCTGCTTCAAATGCTTCTGCAGTTTCTAGTGTTTACGTTGGGAACATCTCCAAGGTGGAGGATTCTGCGTTTTTCCACATCTACTATGGCCAGACTTTCAAGGTCATCAAGAATGGTTTAGATGGCAAGAGCTATCTTCTCATTCAGGTATGCATATGATATAGTTATAGTCCTTAATCTGTTGGAAGAAATAGTGAAGAGATTGTTACAGATTTTCTGATTCTGACAGAATAATACAAGAATGGCATCAAGAACCAAATACTGCACATCAAGAATTAAGTCATTTGTCATCCCATTATCCAACTATTCCATTGATACTGTGTTTTTCCCAGGTAATTTCATAAAACTAGTTTTTGATTCTGGTTTTCTAGCCATATTTTTGTGTTTCTGATTGCCTTCATGTTTTGCCAATTTGCAGTTTCTTTCTTTGAGGTGAGGCCCTTTGAATGTTCTGTCATTTCCTTGTTTTCTGACAGGTGTCGATAAGAGCCCTTTGGATTTTGTGATGGTTCTTGATTTTGTGTCATTATGTGCCAACAGCTTCTTGGCTTGCTGGATGGATTGAAGGGGATAACTTCAGACTTGGTGTCTTCTCCTTGTGTGCTCAAGCTATTGAGTGATGGCCAGATTGGGATAGTGAACAAGACTGATCCAGCGCAGCTATCGCAGTTTTCCACACACTTCATTTGCTACACTGATCAAGCACAGTCTTGCAATTATGCGACGTTTGTCCCTGTCGGGGAAGATGCCCCTCTACAAGTATGTCCTTTTTTTCAAAGCCTTACTTGATGAATTTGATTAGTATAAGGTCTGTTGTTTCAGTTAATCGATGATATTCTTGTATCTTGGATTTTCATCTCAGAGAGCAGAGTGGATCAAGTACTTGGGATCGTTCGCTAACATGGAAACACGAGCAAATCAGATATATGATACGGTCAGTTGGGAAAGAAGGCTGTCATTTTGTTACCTTTGAGGTCACCTTCGATTTAACTAACTATTCGTGCAGATTAAGGAGAATTATATGTGTCTGATGGGATTGGTAGCTAACAAAACCAAGTTCTTTAGACCGGTTGTAGCTTGGATGGAGTTTACCAGTGAAGTAAATTGCTTGTTTATTTTGAACTCGTGTCATGTTGTGATATATTTTTTATGTTTTCATGCAAATTTATGTCTGCTTGATTCTTCAGGGAATTTGGCAATTCACAAAAGAGGCTTACAAACTAAAGGTATCCTCAAATTCAAGAAACTCGAGCATTTCTGACTATTTGAGTTATTTTTACTGTTTGATTATGTATAATGCTTCTTGCAGTATATTGAGGATGCTGGGGGAGTGAACATTGATGATTCCATCAACAAAGTGACATATAACATTTCAGAACCTGATGATTTGGAAGGATTTCATGCCATTTTGTGTGTAAGTTTGATTATTTCTTGGCAGTTTATATATATTTTTGAACTGAGTCAATGACTGAATGCTCCCTTCTAGACTGTAGATGTGGTGATTGATGAAACCTATAGTCCCAATCCTGTTTCTTACACGCTCTCGACCTTCCTCCAAAACACGTACGTTGATGATCACTCGTGTTTTGACTTTCTTGCGAATCAGAGCTTGTGGAGATTCGACAAAAGAATTCAAAATTCAACCATTCTCGGTGAGCCCTATTCTCTGAATTCATATTCAGCTTGAGCATACTTACTATGGATTTCTTGACTCACTTTGAGTGTGTGTGTGTGTGTTTTACTTTTTAGTGCAAGACTGGTATGATGGAGCAGTCTCTCAGCCTCAGATAGTCTTGGCAGACCTAATTGAGGCTTTCTTTCCATCTGGACAGTTCAACACAACTTACCTAAGAAATCTTGCCAAGGTTGGATATTATCTCATGTTTATCGGTTCGTGACAGTGAATTCGTTCAAACAGCTAAGATTGCGATTTTTTACACAATGCAGGCTGAAGACGTTGTGAATATCGGCCCTGAAATGTGTACAAGAGATGCTTCAACTCCAATGGATCCAATTATCATAGCTTGCTAACAAATGAATAAATTAGGTGTCTTTAGCTGATTTGTTTGATTTTTCGCTTATTTTGTAGCTACCTGATACATGCCATATGCGTAGTTAAACTACTACTGGAATTACTCTTCATGAGAATGTCCCATGGGAAGCATGTTTGATGAGAAATTCACACCATTCTTGTTTCTGATTCATGGAAAGCATGATCTCCAAGGCCATTTCTCATTTCCTTAGGTCACATTTTCAGCATGAACCATACTCTCAAAAGCATGAAAGCTGAAATGAAAGTTGCATCAGCTAATCAGTTCTTAATCTTCAGAAAATTGCCTAAATGAGGAAGAAGCAGTTTTTTCTCATCTCCCTGCCTTCTCTTCTTGTACTTCTACTCATGTTCATCTTCCTCTTCACTTTCCAACCAAAGGCTCACCTTTCAACGTCGTTAGACGAAACAAATCACTTTCAGCCACAGTTCAGCCTCCTGATAGGGATCCTCACCCGAGCAGACGCCTATGACCGGCGCCATTTCCTACGGCTCATCTATGGGACCCAACCTTCCACCATAGCCAAGATTGATGTGAAGTTCATCATTTGCAAACTCACAAAACCCGAACAGCGAACCCTAATAGCCCTCGAGATCATGCGATATCATGACATCATCATCCTCAACTGCACTGAAAACATGAATTCAGGCAAAACCTACACTTACTTCTCATCTCTACCTAAGATTCTACCTCAGCCTTATGACTATGTCATGAAAGCAGATGATGATCTTTTCTTGAGGATTGTACCTCTGGAAACATCTCTAAATCCCTTGCCTAGGTCAGATTTTTACTATGGCTTTGTGATCCCTTGTCCTAGCATGGATCCTTTCAAACATTACATGTCAGGAATGGGATACATTCTTTCTTGGGATCTTGTGAAGTGGATTCGGGATTTCGCGCCTCTTGCGAACGACACTTTTGGCCCTGAGGACAAGCTTGTGGGGAAATGGCTGGACATGGGGAAGAAGGCAAAGAACAGGTATTCTAACAAGCCAGCAATGTATGACTATCCTGGTACTAATGGGAGATGCTCCCATGATCTTATCCCAGATACAATTGCAGTTCACAGGTTAAAGAGATGGGATCAATGGATGCAGGTGCTGCATTATTTTAATGTAACTAGTGAAGTTGAAAATTCCAGTGTTTTGAATTTATGATTGCAGCTTTTATTCACAGGAAATACAGTTTACAATGTAATGATAGATTAGCTATCCATACCATTGGAACAATCCAATCTTTTGATTACTAAGCTTGGAATTGATTATTGTTCTTTACATTTGGAAAATTAATGAATCTGAGAATTTTTGCTTTATCAGGGCAAGATGTAGAATTCTGATATCCAAACAATCTGCTGAGATTAAGCTCCAAACAACCTGAAGTATAATTAAGTTCAATTAGATGAATGTCATTGTACCAAACATAGGGGACCAAAACAATGACTTTTCTTTTGGAAGTAACTGAGCTGAAGTTACCTTTGCAAAGTGGATCTGCGCCTGATGAAAAAATAAAATTGATGTTAGCATAAAACTTTATGTTTGAACAGCAAGAAATCTATGCAAAATCAGATAGTTTGAGTGTAAAATGTAGAAACCATACCTCTCTAGGGGCTTAGGCTTAGGTTTCTCAGTGATCAATATCTTTGGAGTTTCATCCCTTTTAACTTTAACATTATTTGCCTGTTGAAATGTTAAAGTGAGTACATAATGAACACCTAATCACAATGATAAATTAGAGATTATCGACGATGCGAAACAAGGATTGATATGTTTACCAAGTTCCTGAACTGAAGATTGTAAAAGGCCTGGATATATCTTTGCTTGGCTTGTTTCTGATCAATATTCAGCTGTCTCCAGAAGCTATAAATGCATCCCATATTCAAAACCTTGTCTGCATAGATCTTCCATGTGTAGCTGCAAAACAAGAAACTGTTAAAAACTTATCTGAAAAGATTATTGTCATTTTCATTTATGGTTTGAATTCCAGTACCATTCATTTATGCGCTGAAGAGCCTGTGCTGAAATCCTGTTCCAGTATTCAGGATCCTCCTTGCATTTCTGGAAGAAGTCTGCAATCTTGTTTCCTGCCTCATCTCCATGGGCAGGGTCAAAGAGAAAGCCTGAGACTCCATCAACTATGATCTCAGCGGGACCGCCTTGATTTGTCGCGAAAGTTGGTAAACCACAGTTCATGGCCTCAATCACAGTTAGGCCAAATGCTTCATATAAAGCTGGCTGGACAAACGCGCCTTTTGTGTCTGAGATTGTTCGGTAGAGTTCGCTGTTCCTGTTTCTGTCAGTCTGAGCTGCTATCCATCTCATCTGCCCCTTAAGGCTGTACTTTTGAATCAGCATGTGCATTTTTTGTATCTCAGATGCTTCTTCTCTGTCTTTGGACTTGTTATGGTCGAAGAATGCGCCGACTATGACAAGATTTACCAAGCTTCTCAGCCTCTTGTTCTTCCCATACCACTCTGTCAGTCCAGATAGATTCTTGACAGTGTCCAGTCTTGCCATGGAGAATATTATTGGCTTCTTCCTATCATCTAAGAAGCCACTGTGGAACAAAAGTCATTTTATATAATTTAGCTTAGTTTAGTCCTAATATTACCATTTATTTTTAGTTCAGTTCAATATAGATGAGAGGAAAAGAACAAGGGCTTACATGTGCTCATCATTTTCAGTTTTGCTAAAGAGAAGTTCTTCAATGGCGGGACGAAACTGTGTTAGTCTTAGCTGTTTCTCAGTGTGTGGGAAGTAGACAGACTGATCAGCCCCGGGAGACGCGATGTTGAACTTGGGATCGAAGACATTGATGCCGGAAACAACCCTGTAAAGCCCTGGAAGTGTGAAATTTACATGGCTCTCATACTGGCCAGGCCTATCTTTGCTGCATATTGCAAAAAGCAAACTTCAGTTATTTCACTACATTTAGTTCATCTGAAATGCATCTTTGATATAAAGTATCTTACTTTCCAGCAATTTCCTGGTATGTGCTGGTGATGATGAAATCAGCTGCATTCATTGCAATCAAATCAGCTGTAAATTGGCATGAGAAATGGTATTTGGGGTCCAATTCCTTCCATTTGATGTCGGAATCTTCGTACTTGGTCTTCTCCAAGGCATGTGCAATTGTTCCCTATCCAAAATGAAAATAATTTATACTGTAAGTGAAAAGTAGAATAGCTAAAATGGTGGAACAGAAGGAAATGGAAAAATCTACATACCAGTGGAACTCCAAGTTTATTGGCCATAAGCGATGCGACCAGATTCCCATCAGTATAGTTTCCTATGATGAGATCAGGTTTTCCTTCCATCAGTTCAATGATCTTGTTGGAAGCATCCTGAGTATATCTCTCCAGGTACGGATAAATGTCGAATCTTGAAGTCCATTGGGGAATGACTCCATTTTCTGTTGTAAATGGCACTCTCAGAATGTGTGAATGCTTTGTTTTGTATATTGGCTCTAATTCTTGATTGCACTTGGTTCCCTTTGCATCAGGAATCAACCTAGTAACCTGCATTCAGTAACAATACATTTTTATCATCCACCTTCTGCTTTTAAAATAAGCAATTTTTTAGCCGTTTACCAAACACGAATCTTTTTATCTTTAAAATGGGGGCTTACCACAAGGATTTGAGGCTTGACATTGAGGCCTTGTTGCTTGATTCTTAGAAGCAATTCCTCCTCTAAAGCCACAACTTGATCCAAAACATAAACCACCTGACCACCGGTGTCTGGCAAGCCGAGAACATCTGATTGGCCAAAGTATCCATGAACAGAAAACAGGACCACATTGAATATTATAGGAAGCCTTCCAAAGAACTTCTCCATACTCAAAGAGTCTGGAGCCTGAAGGACCTCACAGAGTAATCTTATTGTGCCCTTGACTCTTTCGGCCGTGTTGCCCCAACCCTTCTCAAACCCCCATTCCTTGAACCTGTAAAATGTACATTCCACTTAAAACTATTAGTTCTAAACCATGCTGATGAATTCCATGGAAATGGAGCTTTCTTCACCTGAGCTCAAAGTTCTGATATGGCATATCATTCGGGAGAGCGGAAAGGGCTGCATCTGCTACTATCAATGCTGACTGAAGCTTTGCAGCTGTGTTGAGGGCCTCATTTATCATAAGTTTCTGAAAGTCAAATGAGGAAAACAGAAATCAGTAAGAACTTCTTGTCATATCGATAAATTATAGTCAGTTTGATTCAAGTCCTTCATACATCTCCTTGATGGTTCAGTGAAAGAAGGTAATCCACAAGGGGTTGTGCACTTCCAGGACCACCATTCAGCTTTGAGGACATAAACTTTGAAACATAGCTGGCTCCATTTCCAATGGAGGAAGGTAAGGTGAGGCGGGGTATCGAATAATCCATTGCCCCGAAATCAACTTCAAGTGCATTTTCATCATTTGCCCTGCATTTTTGAGCCATTTGTGAAAAGAAACAATCTTGATGAGATGAAACTGAAACTGAAACCATGAAATGCATATGTACCAGGTTTCATCCACTATTGTTTCTTTGAACTTCAAGAAATCGGTAGCGGTGATGCCATCAACAGAAAGGTCATTTTCATTGACCTTAACAAACTCCCAGAATCCAGGATTCGGCCTAATGGCGAAGGCCACATATGGAGGGAGAACTGCAGCCTCCTGAGAAACAAACATAATAGTACAGAATAATGTTCTTCAAACTATCAGTATAAAAGCAATGAAATCAATTTTACCAATTTTACCTTAGTAGTGCACAAGATGTATCCAAGTAGGCCATCCAGGACTTGGTTTCTCTCAGTAGGATCATCAATGACCTGCTCCATTTCATCCATCAAATTGTTGACCTTCATCAACCGCCTTCCTTTCTCGGTGTACTTGGCAAAGCACCGCTTCATGTGGTACCGGCTCTGGCGCAAGGCCTCAGGCATGTTGTCCAGCACAGACTCGGACCTCTTCAGGGATGAAGAAGAATCCATATTGTATGAATTCTTCAAAGGGTTTGGTTTTGTTCTGTTTCTAATTTGTTGAGTGCTTATACGCGGGTTTTCGACATTTATAGGGGAATGGGATGGTATGAATCTTGTTCTTGTGTATGGTCATCGATCAAGTGGATTGGAATAAGAGTTTTTGGGCGGCAAAATGGATTGAAACATCAAACAAGGCAAGGAACGAGGAAAGAAAGAAGCATTCTTTTTAGAGTGAAGAAAAGAATTTTGTGGGCAAAGGTAATCCTCAAATTCTCGGGATAAATGGGGAAGCATTGCTCCTACAAAAAGCAAGATGTGTGTCTTGTTTGAAGGGAGAATAAAAAAACAAATAGTATCATTTTGCACCCTATTTTTGCTTCAAAAATTGAAAAGTATAATTACATATAGCTCTTAAATTTAAAGAAATTATAAGTTTTTTTCACCATAAATGGAATTATTCAGTAAGACAATGGCTCAACATAGCAACACCATGTGGTAGGGGTAAAATAGTCTTTTTCAAAAATTAAAATCAACTTAATTGTAGAGAGCATTATTGTTGTTCAATATAAAATATTATCATTTAGCAACTTTGTACATTACCCGAAATCAGATTTTTGGCCCAACTTTGATTCGTAAGACTTATCTCTATCCAAAATGCACATATTTTTTACAAATATCTAAAACATTGTATTTAAATAAAAAAACACCTTAACCACAGTACATAAAAAACTAACTTTGTACCATGATCCAACATTAACTTTGTAAATTGTATTACTAGAAGTCTTTAACGACATATAAATGTATATTAAGTTACGTAAAAATTGAAAATAAACATTTTGATGGGCGACATATATTTTTAAAATTTATAAATGCATATACACATAATGCATTTTTCACAATATTATGTTTCCCAATAGGGTTTAGTGAAACCCTAAGCGCCGCCTCACACGGTCCAGCCCATTTAGAACCCTTCCCTCTCCCCAACCCCTATATTAGGCGCCTCTGCGGCCGCATCGTCCCCATCACACAAACACCGCACACACACAGACTGAGAATTTCATTTGAGTTCCTCCGCGTCGAAATACTGATTACCACCGCTGCCTTCTCCAGGCGTTGAGTATGAGCCGACGCCACATCAGATTCTCCGCCTCTGCCTTACTTTAAAAACTCTTCTGTAGAGCTTTTTAAATCCAGATCCGGAGATATTTTGAATCTATTTTCTTTTATTTTTCTTTCTGGTTAACGGAGATGGAGGTGATGACTTTTTCCCCAGATGATCGAAACTGAAATAGCTGAGCGCTTTTTGTATTTTCTCCCTTCCTTGGGAGAGAATCCAAGCCAGATTTATCTGATCCTTCTCTGTTAAGCATAATTAAAACTCTTGTTTTTGTGCTTTCAAAACTATTTTGATTGGGTTTTTCTGTGATGGAAGTTGTATGGAAAATGGAGATGATGACTTTTTCCCCAGATGATCGAAGCTGAAATTACTGAGCGCTTTTTTGAGTTCACCTCCCTCTTCGGGAGTTGAACCAAGCCAGATTCGACTGATCCATTTTTCTCAAAACATTTTTATTGAATTATGTTTAGAAGAGTTGCTTATATGTTCTGATAGTTGATGGAGGTGATGACTTTTTCCCCAGATGATCGAAGCTGAAATAACTGAGCGCTTTTTTGCATCCTCTCCTACTTTTGGAGAGAATCCAAGCCAATTTTGTCTGATCCGTCAATGTTATGATTTCTTTTCAATTTAACTATCTAAACTTAGGGGTAATTTCCTATTGCACAAAGTAGTGTATTGGTATAAATTTCTAACAAAGGTAACTAAAGCAATTCGAACAGGGGTTGATGTTATAATATTACATGAATCGGTAGAAGAGTACTCTTGTGGAAAATATAATTGCTATCAAACATCTCTTTCACTCAGTATGAGATTTCCAATTCAAAAAACGGCTAACGAAATCCCCAATTCAAAAAGCTTAGTTTTTTTAAATCTAATTTGCTTGGAAGACCTCGGATCAATCTGCTAATAATATCCAAAATCCTCTGGATCCCTAGCAGAAACTTATGAGGACTTTTGATGGAACAAAATAAAAGAATGAGGGAGAGAGAAAAACGAAAGGAAATAGAATGAGGAATCAAAAAAAAAGCTTCATAAAGGGTGAAATAGAGATTAGAATTTAGAGATAACAGAGTCAAACGTGAAAAAGCTGTCAACAAATTAATAATTGAAAAAAGTTCCCTCTTAATTCTTGTGTATACGGTTTAACTTTGATTGAATTTTTATTGATGAAACGTGTTTATTTTTAAAGAAAAAAGCTTATAACTACAGTAGTGGCAGCAAAAAAAATTGATAATGGAATACCCAAAATTTTGAATTTTAAACCACATGTAAGACATTTGGGACAAAAATGACTACCAAATTGATGATTTTGCAAGAAAACACTCTAGGATTACAGGAAAATAAAATCGGTTTAGAGCCATATAACATACATGCCTAAGAACTCAGGGGTACACAATTATATTATAACTAATAATAAATTGAAATATAAATCCAAGACTTGCCAAAACCTATCATATATTTTTAATACTCTCAATCAACTAGTAACATTGAATTGATTAATCATTTAAAAGTTATTATTGTATGTGATCTCATTGAATTCGAAATATTTTATTTCAAATATATGATTTAAAATATTAATAGTAAAAAATATATTTTCTGATAAAAATTAAAGTATGAAATATATTTATAATTAATATATCCACAGTTTTAAATACTCCAATTAATTAAAACATTGAAGGTTAATTATATATATTACTCGAGTTTCATAAATCTAACAGTCAATAAATTAAACATGTGTTATCTTATAAAAATATTTAAATGTTATGATGTTAAAATATAAAGACCGTTATATAAAAAGAAAAAAAAAGTGAAAATAATTTCAAAATCTTTTCTCCTTTTCTTCTGATTTTCCTGTTTTTTTTTATTTGATTTGTTTGTGTTGAGTGTATAAAGATGGTGAATAAGGATACCAAGATCTCTTGTTACAACGATGTCCATGATGACTGAAACGCTACAGTTATAAGGTTATTCTTCCTTCCACTCAAATTATTTTAACTTGACACCTATCTCCTATATGGTAGGATTGCATATTTAAAGTTAGTCGAATGAAATTCCGGAAAATCAAATATTATGTCGTATGAGTGTGTGAAGAGTGGTTATTTTACTCTATCCGAACTAATATAATCCATAATTTTAAAAGTTTCAATTAATTAAAATATTGAAGTTTAAGTATATATATTATTCGAGTTACATAAAATTAACAAGTGTTTGCATGTAAAATCCAACCCATTATATCGTGTTAATAATATCCTTGTAATTTGCCATTTTAAAAAATTGTAAACACAAGTGTGACTTGTAAAAAATGAATACATACCATATTATATTATTGATGTTAGTGAGTTACATGAATGGAGATATCAGATAATACACTATGTATTTAACATGTATTAAACTAAACACTTTGGGCATGGAGTTCAAACAGTAACACGATGAAGGAGAAGTTATTACTTATTAGTTATTACTAATTCTTGAAATGTCCAGATTTTCCATTTGAGTATATGCCATGGACGAGTTCTGAATTTCTATGACGATATAGCCTTTTTCTTACCTAGTTTACTCTACACTTGAGATTTTGGAATTCCAGGAATCTATTGTCATTCAGCTTCCAAATAGATTTTGCCTTCCTAAACTTACTACTGTTACTGAAGAGCAAGTAATGAACATGGCTCTATGGGAATATTGGCACCCCCCTTCCCTATTCCTGAAGAGGAAGTTGTATAAAGCATCTCCAACTTGTGAGGTTTCATATTCTGGCTGGGATGGAAGCAGCGGAAGATCGAAAAATTGTCACTGTAGTTCAGTTCTGTGAAACGCGGCCTAGATTGACCGTTCCGCCTGGATAGCTAGTTTGTTTATTTCATTTTCTGAATTTGTCTTCCATTTGTTGTGTTTTCTTCCTTCAAACTGTTGTGTAATGTATGTTTGTTTGGTTTGAGTTTCAAGCTGTTGTAAAACAGGAGTGACGTGATATATTTTCCTCAGGAGTGACGTGATATATTCACTTTTTGCAGAAGAGGATCTAGCAGTTTTTCATGAAGATCAGTTTAAATAACCAGACTCCAGTAGAACAACTTCTTGGTTCCTTAAAACATGTTTACACTGCAATATGGAAGTTGGCCTCGGGCGTAAAGACTGTACAAGGACAGTTAAACACTTCACTTGAACTGAATCCTAAAGTTAGCACACTAGGAGCTAGGCCTGTAAAACTTTCAGTGAAAAGCCATATCATCTTAGCATGCACCTAAACAACAAACGGTAGAACAAACTGTAACAATAACAAAGGTAGAAAAAACTGCATGTATCTTCCAAATATAAATACCATTCATTACCTTATCATCCAACTACAAATATCATTCGTTAACTTATCATCCAAATACAAATATTACCTGTAGGAGCTTGGAGTTGCTAGCAGGTAATGAACTCATATCAATTGATTACCTTATCTTCCAAATACAAATATCACCTGGCAACCGTTCCTAGTTCATTGCATCATAATCATCCAGCTTGTCGTTATACTCCAAGACCTTTCTTCTAATCTTGGATGTATCCACCCAGGTGATGAAGTCTTCCATATTTCTTGTAACCAAAAACGCTCCGTCAGTAACCGTGTCTGGGCCCACACGGATATGCCCTTGTTCAATATATGTTACTGCCTCCTTCAAGTGTTCAGCAAACTTAAGTTTCACCAGGAGTGTAGAAAGCCTCCGCCGGCAAAAGGATGAAACAGACAACCGGTCACACAAAGCCAAACTTTTTCTTGATGGTATCACACCCATATTGTACAGCTTTTCAAGGAGAGCATCAGACATTTCAATCCGATAAGGGTCTCTGGGATCCATTTGTTTCAACATATTAACTAGCTTCTGTGACATTCTACACAGCTTCGAATACTTTTTGTAGTCATCTCTGCTGGTGATGTGGTATCGGTGCATAACCTCGTTCTCGCGGTGGCCACCTTCCCGCTTCCATTCCAAGAAGTTGACCTTCTTCAACAGCTTCTTCTCATGATACTTGAGCCTCCTCATCTTCCCCCTTCTCGATAAACCCTAGACTCTGTTCCTATGATTTTAGCATTCAACTCATATCGTTAAGCACATCATTTGCCAACAATACAATCAACAAGCTATATTGAAAGCAACTAAGTTACATCATAAGTTCACCAAGAATAATTTTACACTAACACTTCAAAACAGAATTCAATTCATACTCCAAAACTTCAATCAGCTAAATGGTAGGAATTGAAGCTTTACAAGATAAAATGATGAATAAACATCTAGGGTAGTATAGAACACAGACAGAATGGATATACTGCACTTCAGCAAACAAACTAGATTACTATTTAAGCATATTTCCCATGTTTAATATTTAATGATAATAAGTTCCCAAAGTATAGCTTTGTCAATGGATTTAGTGAGCCAAAAGAAGACAAATCAGGGAGTTTGAACCTTGTTGGCAACAAAAAAATCCCAAAACTCAAACTTTGCATATTTATCACACCTCAGTCTACTATACTAGAGAAACCTATAGCAGCATATTCATCTATTGCTGGGGCAGCAAACTATGTCCAATAATGCAGAAGTTAAACCAAAAATTTACACACACTAATTACATTGCATTCCAGGGAGCTAAACCAGAGATATGGATGTACTGACACCTCAAGTTTGAAGCTTTTTATAAGTAAATGAAACAGTGAAACTTAACATTCATAATGATAATTGAATGACATTTTGACAAATAAATATGTTAACTATTTAAGGATCAGGTTTTCTACATAACAAGATAGAGAAGAACAAATTTCATGTGTAATATTTTTTTTTAAAGAAAGCTAAGCTACAACGAAAGTTGATAAGCAAGAGAAAACACCTTCGTTTCATGCTTGAGTTCAGACCAATTCAAGAGTAATATCTGACTTAGAAAATCAAAAACTTTATACTAAGGCTACAAGATCATTTATGTACCCCTACTTCAAAAGGAAAACATTTTTTCATGTCAAAGCATCTTAACAGAGTATGAAACACGAATCAGGACAAAAGATTCAAAGCACCCAACGCTTCACAGAGTATAAATCGACTAATTAGCAGCAAGTTCATCGGTTTAAAACCACAAATAACAAACCAAACCTTCACGTAGACAATGGTCGCCAGGCAGGTGGATGCTGATCGGGCTGAACCGCACGAGGCTGTGGTGCAATCTTGCCGTTGTCAGCAGGGAGGGCGAGGAGAGAACACCGTCGACGGAGCTGCGTAAGGTTCCTGGCGGCGGAAATAGTTACCCACGAGATTTTATTTATAGGCATAGTCATTAACGGGTGAGATTCTATTTCTAGAGAAAATTGAGGGTTCAGATTAAAGGGGGAAAAGTACAATTTTTAAACTTTTTTATTAATATTATTATTATAAAAAGGAAAAGTCTTGGAAGAGACCGTCTCTATATAGAGACCGGATTAAATTGTAAATAGTTATATAAGTCAAAAACACGGAGGGACCAATTTGCAATTTCAGAAAATTTTAAAAAATCACGCGCTACAGTGTCAAGCCACGCGCTACAGTACCGATTTGCTACAGTGCCGATTTGCTACAGTGTCGAGTTGCTACAGTAGCATGAAAACTTTAACTTAAAACATGGACATTTTAACTTAAAACATGGACACTTTAACTTAAAGCATGGACAATTTAACTTAAAACATGGACACTTTAACTTAAAACATGAACACTTTAACTTAAAATATGGACACTTTAACTTAAAACATGGACACTTTAAGTTATAACATGGACACTTTAACTTAAACATGGACACTTTAACTTAAAACATGAACGTTTTAACGTGAAACATGTACACTTTAACTTAAAACATAAAACATAAATATTTTAACTTAAAACATAAAACATGGACGTTTTAACGTGAAATATGTACACTTTAACTTGAAACATAAAACATGAACATTTTAACTTGAAACATAAAACATAAATATTTTAACTTAAAACATAAAACATGGACGTTTTAACGACACTTTAACTTGAAACATAAAATATGAACATTTTAAATTAAAACATAAACATTTTAACTTAAAACATAAAACATGGACGTTTTAACGTGAAACATGAACACTTTAACTTGAAACATGAACATTTTAACTTGAAATATAAAACATAAACATTTTAACTTAAAATATAAAACATGGACGTTAAAACATAAAACATGGACGTTTTAACGTGAAACATGAACACTTTAACTTGAAACATAAAACATGGACATTTTAACTTGAAACATTGAAATACACTGTAGCAAACACTGTAGCGAACAGTAGAAAACACTGTACACGCGCGGAAACACTGTAGCGCGTGATTTTTTTTAATTTTTAAAATTTGCAAATTGGTCCCTCCTTGATTTTCTTTATTGCACTATTTATAATTTAGTCCAGTCTCTATATAGAGACGGTCTCCTCAGAGACCAACTCTTATAAAAAATGCTTTTAAATTTCAATATTAACTTCTTCAGAAAATGTTGTTCAGTAAACAGTCATTGATACAAGAAAGATTTGAGTAGTTAGACTCGATATGGTTTAAGAAAAATGCTGTGTTTTCTTCCTTCAAACTGTGGTGTAATATATGTTTGTTTGATTTGATTTTCAAGCTGTTATAAATACAGGGCAACGATAAGCAAAATACTGGCGCTGAATGCTACTAAGGTGATTCATATTTTGCAGAAGATAATTTAGCAGTTTCTCAAGAATCATTTTACATAACAAACCCCTATGAAATCAGACTCCAGTAGAACAATTTCATGTTAATACATACACTGCATCTGCAATATATGATGTGCCATCATCAGCACTTGATTTAAAATACCAAGTAGGAGAAAATATCAAACCACCAACCACTTTCCAAACTAAACAAAGCAGCTCAATAACTAAACCTGGAGATGCAACACTGCGACTCTCGATGCAAATGGCTAACATGATACAAAGTACATTATATGAGACAAGGAATAACAAGAACAAACGGACTGTGGGAACAGTTATTTAAATCATCTCCAGGTATCATGTTATACAAGGAGGAAGATGAACAGAGTAAATAGTAGAAGAGACATTAGGTGGAAAATCACATAATTCACATCTTCAACTAAAAATCGCAATTTCTGAATAAACATATAAGCTCTCTGAAACGATTGAAAAAATGAATGATCAGTACAGGAATACCGCGGTCTCTGAAATAAACATGGCATACATAAAGGCTGAGTTATCAGTGAGCTCGTGACCACCTGGCTACTAAGTATATCAAACATTAAGAATACAATAGCATGGCTTTGGAAGTGAGAAAATATGAGAAATGTAAGAGTATAATAAACTGTAAATCTCATGTAGATTGAGTACATAAGTGTTCCCAATATAAAAGATGATGCTAAGTTATAAAATTATGCGTACGCAGAAGTTATGATATGCAGCAACAATATAAAGCAGGAAGACAACTTAGGCTGACTGTAATTACTGTTAGGCGTTAAGTATCAGAAATAACTTCCACAATAAGTATCAGCAATGAAGTACAGCCTTTTAAGAGCACCAAGTTATATTTGCATGTTCATAAAATTACACAATAAACAATGCATTAGATTTCTAACTCTTATTTTACACAGAAAGAACCTAGCCTGCTCATTATCATTTGCCACGAACTGAAATCAGGACATATTTCGTGCACAAAGTCCCAACATCAATACAGGCAGAAAATCAAAATGTAGCATTAACAAAGAACATCGAGTACAAAATTTTAAAATGGAACCTTCATCAGCTGCTACCTGAAAACGTGAATAAAGATGCTTTGCCATTCAGAGCAACAAAAAAAAAAAAAAAAAAAAACTTTCCAGAGAATTTGGACCATTTCTCGATTGTGCATGTCATTTTTGTGCAGGAGACATGCTAATTTTCTTTGAACCGTTTCAGTTTTATTGGATGTCCCCAAAGGGACAGGCTCTAGTGCTTCAATGGTAAATAAAATGAGCATAATCAGTATGTGATAGAAATCTGATAACCTCCACCCAAACATCTTAAGAGTTACAAATATAAAAGGGAAAAAACAAGGAAATGACAATTTATGATCTTTTGTACTTACCAGTTCACAAGCCAGGACCGCTGCTCTTGAGAAATTGTTTCTTTATTTTCTAACAATCCAATCATTCCATTAGGTATAAATAGTGTCCATTTTGAATGGCTTCAAGTCAGGCTTTATCACATGAAGTATAGAATACAATAATAGTTTAATAGGGCAAGAAATACTACCATTTGCTGTTGAGGTTGAGGCAAACTCAAACTTTGTAAAGACTTCACTTCACCACAAGATTAAGTTCCAGTTTCGATAAGGTAGTCACCCAGCTTCTCCACTAATAAGTTGCATTGCCCAGGAACCATGGGGGCAGAATAAATTCCAATGATCAAAGCCTGGGTGGTCTTCTTAATAGTTATACCGCCTCGACCCTTCCTCCCTCGAATAACAGCTCCGGGTTCACCCTGAATCACCACGTATTTGGTTCCACCAACGTACAATACGGTGGGAGCAAGGGTTTCAGGCTCCACAAAATCCTTCATGATCGCTGCTATTTCCTCTGGCTCAATCTGTAACATATGAAATCAACAAAAATATCACTACACCAACAAATCATTCTACTAAACCCCAATTTCCAAATTGCAAGAATGTGACAATACAAGAAAGTTGGCAAAATTTTGACCTGAGGGAAACTGGCGCTGGCTGCCAACGGGGTGCCATCCTGGCCCAGAATAGCGGCGGCATAGAGGGTCTTGCCCTCCATATCACACATCAAGTGATCATCTACATAATTTTTCCACGACATTTTCTGGGAATCCAAGCGAAACAAGGAAAGTGCTCTATGTGTTTCTTCTGTCAGAGAAACCGCTTCAGAAACAGTTGGTGGGGGATAAATGAGCACTTGGAGTTCATCATTTCCCATATCCAGCTGTTGATCATGGATGATCTTGGCCGATTCTGCAGCTTCGGGGCTGCAAAGGTGCACCTCAATCTTCAGTAGTACAGGTATCTCCCTAATCTCAGGAGGGATACTCTCGAGCTTCTTGCATCTTTGCACAACTAGATGCTCTAAACTCGGAAAAGGATCACTACACTCAGAGACATCCCATTGGGCAATGCCAAGAGCTTCAAGTTTCAAGTATTTGAGACTTGGGAACTCTTCATCGTTTACATTCCATGTATCTCCCTCGAAAGATTTGAAAAGTAACTTGAGGACCTCCAGGTTTGGCATTCTCCCAATCTTTGAGATATGACTCCAAGGGAGACAAAATTTGATAGTGTGAGCTTTTTGAGGTTCAGAGGGAAGCTAAGTTGACCACTAGGGTACTGCACCTTACCATGGTAAGATACCTTTAGTGACTCCAGTTTACTCAGAGATTTCAGTGATGGATATTGACAACAGCCCATGGAAACATCCCACCAACCATAGAATATGCACCTTAGTTTCTGCAAACATGGTAATCTGGCTAATATGTCTAGCATAGAGTCATCAACCAAAAGAGATGGTGTGGCAATTGATTCAATATCAGTTGAAGCAAAGGCATTGTCATCTCCGTCTTCAAGGCACTCAAAATCAGCTCGGTCACGGATCTGCAAATGTCTTAAACTCCTCATTCTCCATATATTACCTGGTACTGAGACTTCACCCCTCAATCCCTTTACAAGGAGAGTTTCTAGGTTCCACAGCTTCACTATTGATGATGGAACAACATTCATTTTGCCTCGAACTCCAAGTATGTCAGATGTACAAGGAGTTCAATTCTCGTTGGAAAACCCTCCTCAAGAATGAACTGTGACAAATCCAGCACTTTAACAAGTTTTGTGCTGTGAATTAGGAATGAGAAGTCGTGCGGAAAACTACAAAAACCCCAATCACGTGCAGTGGCATTGAGGATGAGAGATCGAGCATGTGGGTAATTATAAGGCCTCCAACTCATAATATCTTCTGCATCCACATGAATGCATAGCCTCTCTGGGACATTTGTATAACCACTCCTAAAAGTGAAGCTTTCCACCTCTCCATGCAGAGTTAACATATAATTTTCTTCTTTTGCCTTTTCCAAACAGAAGTAGAGCAGTAGATCATGGAGCCGGCATGTTTTGATTCCACCTCTGGATTTTCTTTTGCCAACCATCACTAGACTTCGACTAATTAAATCCTTGAGATAACTCTCAGCTACATCCTCCCAGTTACTCCCTTTGATTTTCAGTACTAGCCCCTCAGCCACCCACAACGACACTAATTTCTTGACTGTGATTTCTTGGTCTTCAGGTAAAATCCCAAAATATAGGAAGCATGGTTTTAAATGACCCGGTAAATGTTGGTAGCTCAGTTCCAACAATCCGGTGATCCTTTTTTCTTCCTTAAGGGTATGCTGGCTCACACTTTTTGCAATTGCATTCCACTGACTTTCAGTGTCATTTACATCTTTAAGAATACCAGCCACCACCACAACTGAAAGCGGTAGTCCACAGCAATACTCAGCTATTTGCTCCCCGATTGCCAATAGTTGCTAAGGGCAGCTCCTCTCTCTGAATACCCTTTTCTGCAACAGCAGCCAGCTTTCTTCCTTAGAGAACATACGAAGGTAAATAGGCTCACTGTCAGGCTTGGCCAGTAAAGATACATCATGGACTCGACTAGTCAGGAGAATTCTACTTCCATTGGATTGATCAGGGAAGCACAATCTCAAGCCCTTCCATGCATCTATGCTCCATATGTCATCCAATACAATCAAGTACCTCCTTCCTTTTAGGCTCCTACACAATAGCTCTGCCAAATCCTGATCACTCATTCTTCTAGCTTTATCACCATCTAGCTCAAGAATACCATCTAACAGGTCGAGCAACAAGCCTCTTCTGGTATATACCTGAGATACGCAGCACCATGAGCGAACATGGAAGTAAGAAGCAATTGTTTGGCTTTTGTACAATTTCTGGGCAAGAGTTGTCTTCCCCAGACCCGGCATTCCAACGATGGAGATAATGTCGAGGTGCCTTGTTCCTCTATCAAGCCTGTTTCTTATCCTCATCACTTCATCATCATAACCAATCACCTCTTCTTCAACCGGAGAATGCATTTCCAGCTCCAATGGAGCATTTCCAACATGATGGATCGTGAATGGTACATTAAAGGTAAAACCAACCACCCTTTGTTGTGTGGCCTTTGACTTGCAACTATAATCTCGTCTATGACATCAAAAAGCCCCAAGATATGAGACCATTTAGGACCATTATCAACAGTGATGGAGCAATGTGGAATTCTGCCTTGTATGACACACTGACAACTCTTTCCACCAATTGTTTAAGTCCTTGTTTGAGTCCCTGTATCCGGGTATTCTTCTACTGCTCCAAAGAATTCCCGAGCAAGGACGTCAACATCCATAGATCATTAAGTAGTGTCTCAATGTCATGTATCACAGGAGCTATTAAATCAGTCATGCTAGATACCAATACCTCTAACTTTTCCGAGAAATTATAAACAGAATACAAATTTAGAGTCTTGGGGAATTGCGGGGTTGAGTTTTCTGGGAGAAAATATAGTCTAGCCTCACTCTTGGAAATATTTATGCAGTTGAGCATGTCATCAATCACAGCATTGAATTTTCCAGACATGTCATCTTCTGTTTTCCTAGAGAGAGACGGAACAGCAGAACGTACCTCCTTAGCCAAATATGTAAACTGTGCCAACTGATGTTTCAATACTCTCGCCTCAGAGGCATAGTTTGTAGGATGGGGAATGGTATGCATCAGAAAGTCTTCCAAAAACCACAGCTCTTTCAAAACAGCTTCAATATGATCCCTCTCAGCTTGAGATAAGGCTAGGCCACTGCGTGGGTCTATCGCGTTCTTCAGATAACTACACAAATTGTGCGCATCCCCAAGCGCCATAAGGTCGACACCTGTATCTCTTTGATTTGGCTTCAGCACTTTCAAAAAAGCAAGAACTAGCTAGTGCTGAGTGTCTTGGATCTTGAGAAGCACGTCAGCAGCCAAGGTTTCCGAAGGGGTCTTCTCCTTTTCCCCCCACCAAGTAAGGGAACAAACAAACAATACATTCTCGAAGACCATCTCGATCAGATCCAACGCTTCCACCGAGACCAAGCATCTATACTTTGCAAGGCTGTCCCTTAAAAATGTCAGTCTGTCATAGAGAACTTGGAGCGGTTCATCCGGTAACCAAATCATTTGAAGGATAATCTCCAGAAGGGGATCCATCAGTTGTTTGAGAAGATCATCAATAGCCGACTCTCCATCACCAGCAGTGCCGAAACAGGCACAGTAATGACCATCCTTGGTAGTGTAGTATTTGCAGAGATACCAAATCGCTTCTAGAGAATCAACATTGCTGGACAAGTTCTTCACCGTCGTTTCGTGCACTTGATTGTTTTCTCTAGTTCCATCATCATGCTGCTTCATTTCAGCATAAGCATCCGCTACCCAAGTTTCGACTTGAAGAATGCAATAAGCATAAGGAGTTGTGTTGATCCAGCTCTTTCCCCATCTGATCATCATTCTCAAGAACTTCAGCTGAACTATAAGCCTACCTGCACCCTGCACATAATCTTCAACCTTCAGCTCATCAAATACGTTCAGTAAACCATCAAAATTGCTCAAACTCATTTTGTGAACGTATCGTAATTTGAGTTTTTCTCTTCTCGCAGCAGCCTTCAGTTTACTTGATGATAAGATGGTACGCAGCACGAAAATTCTACGCAAACGTCATATGTCCCCTCCAAGTGGCTCAATCAATCCTTGTCATCGGATAAGAAATGTGAAGCACCGAAGTACACAAGAGACTTTTCCTCTTCGAACAAGATGAAGCCAATTTTCTCTTTCCCACTTATTCACATTTCACCATCTAAAACCTCTGCAACCAGCCAAACGGGCCGTAATCTTTAAGCATGGTCAATTGTATGACCTGTTTATCACATCTGGATGGACATGAATGAGGCTGTAGTGGAAGGGAAGATGCCGGATTCATTATTTGTCCGACTGTTTCGGCCATACTGCTGTTTTAATAGGGGCTCATGCTCATCAAGAACTCAATTCAGTTGTCACCTGTTCTGGAGTTAACCATCCTAGGACTGCAATGTTAGAGACAATGGTTCTGTAAGTTCTCTGTTGCAACCAAGCAGTTATTTAAATCATTTCCAGGTATCATGTTTTGCAAATGAAAAAGATGAACAGAAAGTAAATGGTAGAAAGAGACATCAGATGGAAAATTACCATTCACATATTCATCAACTGAAAATTGCAATTTCTGAATAAACGGATAAGCTCTCTGAAACGATTGAACGAATTATCCGTACAAGAATTAATACCTAGTTCTTTGAATCAAACAATACCTACAGGTAAGGCTGAGTTAACAGTGAGATCGTGAGCGCCAGTCTACTAAGGATAGCAATCATAAAGAAACAGAAGCATGGCTTGGAACTCAACTGAGTATAAATTAAGCCTATTAGGATCACAAGACAGTAAGGGGGGAATCGGAAAGAGAGAATTTGAAAAAACATGAGAAGTGAAAAGAGTGAAATAAACTGAAATCTCGTGTTCATACATCATAACATACACAAATATGAACAAGGCATTTGATCTCTAAGCCTCAGTTTAGACAAAACACAGAAGCACTTAACCTACTCATTGTCATTTGTCACCCACTATCAATAAAGAGAAATCAGGGCATAGAAAACAAAGGGAGAAAATCAATACATATTGATAGTGTTAACACCTGACAGTGAGTTTCACATTTGTACACATTACAAACTTTAGGATTGGCGGCTCCAACATCTGCTACCTGAAACATGTGAATGGGGATGCACTACTGTTCTCCTTAGCAGCATCTCATGCCCAGCTCTGCCATTCAGAGCAAACAAAAAACCTGCTAGAAAATTTTTGTTCAAATGTTGATGTCTTCATAATATAGTTCATCACCAACTCACAATGGAAAATATAACACACTAATCATTCATGAAAAGATAGGCTAGTACAACTGTACAAGGATGTATAAGAAAATGAAGTGGGCAGATGACAGAATGAATAGTAGAAACACCAGCCAACTGTGCAGCAGGGATCATTACTCGAGAATTTGATTGATTCCTGGCTGCTAATGAGGCTACGTAAAGTAGAGACTGATAGGCTTTCTGAAACTGCAAAAACAAGGAATGACAGATGATCAAAGTGAGCATATTAAAATATGAAACTTGTCAATAAGGGCATTATCAGAATGGTGAGAGAGATCCTATATCTAATTCTGCAGCTTAATGGCTGCAAAAAACACGCCACAATCTTCTGTAATACAAGTACGAGGCTCAAGCTTTTTACATCTTTACAGAATCATACACTTTAAACAGCAAAGAGGACCATGCCAGTGACCAAGAGGTACAAACAGATTATAGTAACATTAACATAAGGTTGGATCCAGGTATCAAATATGATCATGTATAATCCACAGCACTTTATCAAGAATGCAATTTGATCTCATAGGAAGCACTAGCAGCTTAACCTAAGCTTTTGAAACAAGCAAGTCATACACATAAATAAGGCTGAGTTAACAGTGAGCTCGTGAGCGCCTGCCTAACTAAGCATATCAAACATTAAGAAAACAGAAACATGACTTTGGAGCTGAGTATAAACAAACTGAAGCCACCTAGGATCGATCACAAGACAGTAGGGTAACTTAGAATAGAGCATAGACATTAGACAGTATAAATACATGAAGAAAACATAGGCTGAAGTCACAGTTATGCTTTGTAATATATAGAGCATCGACATAAGAGTCCAAAGGCAGTTGCAGAAATAGGGAAAGCAATATAAGTACCTATGAGGATCAGTCGATCAGATTATATCAATAGTACAATGTTCATAATAATTAAGCTCTTAAGTCTCAGTTCGGGAAAAAGCAGCTTTACTTGGACATTATCAATGGCCACCAACTGTATAAGAGAAGTCAGGATATTTTCAGCACAAAGTCCCAATATCAACACAGGCAGAAAATCGATAGATAGCTTTCAAAATTGGCTTACCTGAAAATGTGAATGCGCCGCTGTTTCACCTTAACCGCTTCCCATGTCCAGCTCCGCCACTCAGAGCAAGCAAAAAAACGGCCGGAAAGCTCGTCGGAAAAATGTACAAAAAAATTTGGACCATTTCTCGATTTGTGCGTGTCATCCTTGCGCAGGGGCCATGCTAATCTTCTCTGTATCGTTCCAATTTTATCGGATGTCCCCGAAGGGACGAACTCTATTGTTTTGCCGAAGATAATATACTGTTCTCTAGCTTTCCATTCTTTCGATGTGGGATTAAAGGGACCAGCTCAATCCATATGGGCCGCGGGTTGTGAGAGAAAAGCCCAATATCATCTTTTTCTTTCTTCCTGGACTTTTATACTCCGCCACCGGGTAGTCCGAAATCAGAAAAGAGGATGAATCGGTATCTACAGTTTTCCCTAAACCAGTTGGTGAGTGAAGTCAGAGCCGGTAGCTCATTTCAAGTCCTTCAATCATTATCCTCTTTATATGTTAGTATTTGGCTAATAGTATCACGTGACATCGTTGCATTCATTATATATCATCTACTTCAAGCTATATATACATATAGTCGATTCACTCACTTATTCTCACTCAAGATCTTGATCATACAATCAATTGATCCATTGCTTATGCGACAGAATAAAAGGGAAACATTTGATATATTTATTTCAAATCCTATTCGTAATGAAGGGGAGTATTCAGCTTAAGGTCACTAATAGGAACGTGATGAAGACTATAGATACAATTTAAGGTAACGTTTCATCCAATTGGGACAAAGACCAAATTAGTATAGTGCTGTCTTTGCACTTACTGAGAAAATGACGCGGCAAGTTTCCTCTTGTGGCTGAGTCTCCATTCCACAGCTAATATCCATCGAGAGATGGACCTCCTTGCCTTGTGAGATATGCACTGGTTGGTAAAATCTTCAGAACTGTTACTTTGAAGAAAGCCTTGTACTTGACTGATGCATGAAGGTGGAGCATTTTCAAGTCCCAGCTCGGGAAGATTATCTTCAAGTTTGCTGATGATGCTAAGCAATAGCTCGTCTTCTTCCACTGTTGTTTCCAGATCATTCAGAATTTCTTCACATTGCTTTGCTATCCATGCCACGGCAGTGGCCTCGTTTTCTGGTGAAAGCTGCTCACCCGAGTATGCAACATGTCTTACTGAACGCCTACTGTTTGCAGGAGTTGCCCACAACCTCATAACAGAGAGTAGGGCAAATGATGGCTTTCCCACTTGATCGATATATAACACTTCTTTTGGCCATGGACACAAAGAATACATTTCGGGTTCCAATCGAATGAAAACCTTATCATTTGGGTTGTCACGAAGAAGAAATCCGTAGTGTTCTAGCAGCTCCAGATTTGTGTACATGCCATAGCTCAGAAGAACCTATTTCACGGACAGCGGAAAGTTAGGGGACTCTTTTTTATCTCAAATACAGATGGATGAACAAGGCTTACAGTCATATTTTATGTTACCTTCACAACAAGTGTCTCATTTTTTATTATAATTCTCCTCTTTAGAAGATAAAAGAGACTCAAATAACCGATTTTGTCAAAATTCATAAAAGAAAACTCCTATTGCCACTTGGCACTGTGTAAAAGTATTCAGAACCTTGAAATTGATAGCGTTCAGAAATGAGCACTAACTTATAACCATTCTACTTAATGAGGAGACTAATGAAGAAAAGAATGAGACTAAAAAACAAAGTTATCATCATTATTTAAAGAGCATATTCAGATCATGTTCTCTAAGATAGAAAAAAATCGAAATATGGATCCAAACCTACTAGAAAGAAAGGCAGTAACTATGCTAGTTTTTCAAAAAAACAAAAGCATTACCTGCTCTCCCTCTCTATAGTTTCTTCGAGCGTAAAAACAATAAGAAGCAGCTTCTTCCTCATATCCAGCATCAATTAATCTATTTCCAGCGTGCATAGAAATCCCATTTCCACAGGTCTCCATTGTGTCAGAATCATATTCGACCTCCATCGGCGCAGCATAATTGAAGAAGTCTCCAACTGGGGTTAAACAACCAGCCTCGTCCCACGGAACGTGCATTGTGCGCGAGGATATCTTCAAAAATAAATATGTCAACAACATTTTAGTCAAAGACTATGAATGCATTCACTAATCCACATTCTCTTCACTCCAGTTCCATGAGATTAATGTACAAATTTTACTAAGATTCAAAGTTTCAAACAGTGAAAGAAGCAGCCAGTGGGGACTTACAGTTGCAGCAGCCCATAGCCAAGCCTTAATATTCTGCAAAGAAGGCTTAAGTTGGAGTTTAGACATAAGCACCCTAACTTCTTCCCACTCTGATTTCGCCTTCCCAGCTGCCTTTTCCGCAGCCCAAATGGCATCATCAACCTGCATCAACTCAAATACTCTCAGAAAAAAGAACGACTCACACATTCATTCTCATTCGAAAAATTACGCTTGAAAGATGCTAACTTGCAAAGCTTGTATCTCAAATTCAGCAAAACCTGCTAATGTATCATAACTTCGAGGCATTTGCTTCAAGTAAGGATACCACCGAGAACCTCTCCCCTTGTTAACTTCATTCAGCAATGCAATTGCTAGTATCTGCACCACATCAACACATCAAAATCAATTAAGATATAATTCTTTCTTACTTATCAGCAACATTAACAAGTAATTTTCCAAGAATCATCCACCAAAACGAGAAAAATTACAGAAAAAGAGTACCTGAGAGGAGGAAAGAAAAGGGTTCCTTGCTATAGAAGCAGAGAGAATGGGATCAGTATTCATCAGCGCCTCACTTGTCATCAGAGCTTCCCTCGGAACCCTCAAAATCAGCTCCCCTTTTCTAAGATCACGGGCAGCTGCCAATCCCCTTCTGCTTGCATTCACATTTGAACATCAAAGATTGGACAAAACCTATTCCATCCATCTCCTTCTAAACTTCTTCTTTCTTTTTTATTTGCTTTTTATCCAATATGTGGTTGATAGATAAACTAGAACAATTTCATGATGTCATATGCTACGGATTAGTTGTTTCAATTACTATGCATGTGAACAAATTAATTACGTATATATTGAGTTTTGAAAAAAGAAGGGGAAGTTGAAGAATGTACCCGCCGGCATGAGGGAAGTGAGAGACGCGCAGGGAGTGGCCCAAACATGAGATTTTTCCCGGCGGGGATGGGGAGTCTGATATTCTCAGCTCCGCTGCTGCCCATTGGAGGAAGGCTGCGAGGTTTGCTGCTTCGTCTTCTTCTGCCGCCATGGCTCCTCCGTGGCGGTGGCGACCGGATTTCGGGTTTATGTCCGGGCTTAAACCATTCCATTGAGCTTATTCTCGACTTAATTAAATTAAACTGAACTGAATCAAATTCCATTATTTAAATTTATTAAATTAAAATAAATTAAATTTTACTTCATGAATTGATAAATTTTAGTATAAAGGCCCTGTTTACCAGAGCTTATCTGTAGATCAGTTCAGTTCAATTCAGTTCAGTTCAATTCAATTCAGTTCAGTTCAATACATGGTGGAAATAAGCTCTAGCAAAAAGGGCCAAAGAAAGAACTTAACTTAATTAATAAATTGATCTGATACTTAGATTCTTGAGCGTTTATACGTGTTTTATAGTTTTTATTAGTGACAGTATATTCTTGTGATATATTATTTTGATTTAATAGTATTTGATGGCCACTAAGGTCCTGTTCTCTAGAGATTATTTGAATATTTTTTAGTTCTAATAAACTTTTTTTAGTTCAGATAAACTTTTTTAAGTTCAGATGAGTTCAGATAAAGTTTTTTAAGTTCAGATGAGTTAAGTTCAGTAAACTTATTTAGTTTTCAGATAAGTTAAGTTCAGTAAACTTAATTGTATTTTAGTTCATTTCAGTTTAAATCAGTTCAATATTTTTATATTTTTTCATGTCAATTCAGTTCAATTCTGTTCAATATTGTATATTTTTTACTAATATGCGTCGACCCACTTCTTTGAGCTTAATTGTTCATATCAGTTCAATTCAATTCCATTCAGTTTAGTTCAGTTTCAATATGATTTGATGAAATTTAGATTAATTTAGTCATACCAATTCTTTTTTTTTCAAAACATTAATTTTACTTCAGTTCAGTTCAGATCAGTTTAGTTCAACAACAATATAATTTGATGCACTGAATTAAGGTTAATTTATTCATACCATTTTTTTTCAACGCATTAATTTTTACTTCTATTCAGTTCAATTTAGTTTAGTTCAGTTTAGTTCTGTAAAATATAATTTGAGGAAATTAAAGTTAATTTAGTTATACCAATTCAATTCAGTTTATCTACATCAGTGCAACTCAGTTCAGTATACTTTAATATTAAATGTATTATGTTATATTTAGATTAATAAATTTCAAATATATTGGAAATGATCATGTATTTTAGTTAGTTTCAATTTAGTTCAGTTCAATTTATCTATATATTTCAATTCAGCTCAATTTTTAAGTTCAAGTGAGTTCAGCTAAAATTTTTAAGTACAAATGAGTTCAGTTCTGATAAAGTTTTTTAAGTTCAGATGAGTTCAGATAAAGTTTTTTAAGTTCAGATTAGTTCAGATAAAGTTTTTTAAGTTCAGATGAGTTCAGATAAAGTTTTTTTAGTTCAGATAAGGTTTTTAAGTTCAGATAAGTTCAAATAATCTCTAGAGACAAGACCTAAATTTGTTTAAAAGAAGATTTATGCATTTGTGGTCCCAAGTTCATTTCCTTACATCTGTTTATTTCTGGTAGGGGTATTTTTGTAATCTTTAAATTTTAGTTTCTAAAAATAAAAAATATGTCGTCATCTTCTCCGCCCCTCCATCTTTGTTACCGCCGGGGTTGAAATTACCTCCCAGAGTCTGAGCTAAAATCAAAGAAAGTTTCTCACTTGATCAATATATTCAACTCAACATCATTTTCATTTCTTGCATCTAAATTAGTGGCACTTTTTTAATGCACCAAAAAGATAAGATTTCTGCTCCAACAAAACTTTGTTCATACTTTGAAAATGGAAAACGCCATTGTAAAAAACAGAGCAAAAGTGATGAAGATCAGCGGCGACATATTGTGGATCAAGACGCCGAAATTATCCTCCAACGTGATCAGAGATTACCCAGATTACGTTCTTTTGGAATCCCAGTCGGTGAAGAAGTACGGCGTTCGGGAAAACCCGCTGGAGCGGATCAAGAAACTGAAGCCAAACAAGAATTACTTTCTGGTGGTGACGTCAGGCATTATCCATTTTTTATTTAATAAATAAAATTTGAAAATTACAAAAATACCCATAACGGAAATAAACATAGGTAACGGAAATGAACTTAGGGCCACAAATGCTGCATTTTTGTTTTTAGGGGTCACAAATGCTTCACTATTATTTTAGGGGCCATAAATCTTCTTTTTCACATATTTATGGGCCATCAAATACCATTAAATTTATTATTCTTTTATTAGATTTATTTTTTAATAGGATAATTAGTTTGATTATCTTTTGATAGAATTTCTAAACTAGATATGTGATTCTACTTATTCTAATCAACGGTTGGAGAGTTACCAATATTAATTATCATTAATTATGAACGATATTTTTGAAAAAATATTAAAAAATTACTCCATCCGTCCCAGCCAAAACTACTTAGTTGACTTTTTAAAGTCAATCCGAGCCGATTTTGACCATTAATAATATGTATTGAGAATTGATATATTATGATGTATGCATATTTTCAGATTTATCATATTGGATACTTTCAAATTATCATTTTTTTAGAAAATTTAAAACATAAAAATGAAAATATTCATGGTCAAAATCGACTCGGTTTGCCTTTAAAATGTCAACCAAACAGTTTTTGACTCTTTTTTTTTTGGGACAGAAGAAGCACCCTATAATGATGTTTCATGCAAGTGTTGGTGAAATTCATTAAATAATACATTTATATTAATATTGGATAATCTTTTAATGCTAAATTGAATTATGCAAAACTAATACTATTGTGTACTAACCGATAACTCTAAATTTTACCTGCACATGAGTATATATATATATTGCACATGTGTTAAGGTTCCGAGAGATACGGTGCAACATGAGCACTATGCTGCAAACTCTTGGAAGTCATGTAATGGTTTAGGTTATCAATTAATATATTTGCAGGTTTATTCAAAAAAAATAAAAAAAATATATATATATATATTACAAGTCCAAACAACTGAAACAAGCATCAACAGTCCAATATGAACACGTGATACCAGATAGATACCTTTTATTATTTCTTAGTGGAATGAATCTACGACTAAAACAAGATCAAACAAAGTGATTAAACTAATCAGAGATTACGACTTCGGTATTTTCCTAACCATGGGAAACGAGAGATTTTGGGGGTCAAATATTCACCGGCCTAAAACCCACTGGGCTGAAAGGCGAAAGTGAAATGTACCCAATGGGTCGAAAGAATGTCCAGTAAATTTATTCATAATCAATTCCACGTCAGCATTTCCTGCGGGGAACAATATTTAAGTATCCTTTGTTTTCGACAACGACGCGCAGTACGACGAACACGAGAGGGTTTCTGTCACTTCATTTTCTCTTCGCTTTTTCTTCCATGTTCTACTGTTTTCTCATCTTCTCTTTTTTTATATTGTTTGTTAAAAGTGTATCATCACATAACGTTAATCTACCAGATTTGCTGAGAAAATCAAGAAAACAGCGACCAATAACCGTGTTTAAGTCACCCAAACGGTTCATGACATTGGGTTTAAATATTTGCAACAAGTTTTCAAAGTGATAAATCAGATATGAAACAATTGAGACCGGTCTTATAAGAGATGTTCTTTTGCTGAGCCTTAGTACATGTCATTCGGTCCTCGGCTTTATCTTACGTCAATTTAATTTAGTTTTTTGTTTTGATCCCGTCTAATTTAACAAATACAAAGTCTACTTCGAATCATTAATTCAACCAATAATAGTTTTATTTGACATAAACCCGCATTATGAGTTTTGATTTTGAGATGTGCCAGTTCCTTAAAAACATTTTTGTCAAATATTCCTAGTTAGTTAGTTGCAACTATCATGTGGTATGCATGTAGGGTAAGGGACCGGCAAATATGATATTCTTCCTGAAAATTGGGTCATTTAAAAATCATGATATAAATAATAGAGTGATTTTTATTTAAGATCATTATACTTTTAATCATTTTGATTTTAGTTCACTTATCTTTAGAGTTTTTCTCATCACTTTGTCAAAATAGAGTTTTAACCATCAAACTTCCTATATTTTTTAGGGCATTTTGGATAATTCCATTCCTTTATATTGAAAATATATGTTGCCTTTATTTAGTTTCATTATATAATTTGCCTGCTGATTCTTGCTCATTCTTCCCCGATTCCGTTTCCTTAATTTATTACGTACACGCTCATTTTGAACGGAAATGAATTAAATTAAATTGAACTAAGTTAATATAAAAAATTATTTAAAATGAAATCATGAGTATGGCTAAATTAACTTAAATTTCATAAAATTAATTTTTTTACTGAAATAAATTGAATTGAAATTATATATATTGATAACATTTTTTTTTGGCAAATGCATTCTACCCATATTTATGTGAACTTATCGGTATTTAATTTAAGTTAATTTAGTCGTACTCATGATTCCATTTTTAATACATAATTTTTCAATTATGTTTAGTTTAGTTTAATTTAACTGATAAAATAGGTGTATAAGTAACAAATTGAGGAAACCGAAACTGAGGAATAAAGAGGGAAGCGGAACTGGAGAATTGTATAATAAAGGAAAATATAGGCAATATAAATTTTCTATATAAAAAATATATAAAGTAATTATCCAAATGCCCTTAGGAAATATAGGAGTATTTGATGGTTTGTGGAGAGTTTGACAAAAAGTGACGATATTTTTATTAGTTTAGTGATCTAAAATCAAAATGATTAAAAGTATAGTGATCTCAAATAAAAATCACTCTAAATAATATATCCTTACAAATAAAATTATGAGATATTCACATATCAAGGTTTTGCAAAATTTAAATTCAATTAAACTCAAAATCTTCGCATCACACAGTACCTTAAAATTAGTGCCCACAATAGATCAGTACAATTTGAGTTGAATATGATGCATGGCATGAGCTAACAAAGCACATGCAGAAAGAAATAATCAGAACGAGTCAAATAATTATAATCCACAAATTCTTCTTCAGTTTTCTTTTCTTTTCCTATTATAATTCTTATCTACGTAAGCGTAAAATTTTGTACTATTTATTTGCTTGATCGTTATGTTGCCACACCTTAAAGTTGTAGCAATAGGAAAGTGATTAAATTGACACTAGAAACGGTCCAAATTCATCAGAACTTACGGGAAAACTGGCTGAAAAAATTGACATTTTTTAAAATTAATATGTCCATCACATTCCAATTTCCAAGCTCGTCTTTTCCGTTGAGGATTAGAATTATAAAACTCTTTTTTAAGTTTTCAGCCTTTCATTTTTCTTGAACTGTTTCATCCATTTCACACCGGCCTGTTCAAAGCGACTCAAATGGCAGTTGTGGTTAGTTCTAAGAATTAAAGTTGATTTAGACTCTGTTTGATTGAGTTGTACCTATAATTAAAATTGGTTGATTTTTTTTTAAAGGGGACTGTGTTTAAAAAATGTTAAACAAATTATCATATGATTCAAAATGTTATGTTATATTCTCTAACACAGCTTAATTAATGCTGCCCAAAATCATTATTAAGGCCTATCTAAAATTAAATACAAACTCGTACAATTTAGGCAAGTAGGAGAACACAACTAGAAGAACAAAATGGGTGGACCAGATTTTGGGGGTCCAAAGAGCGCCAAAAAGTTTGGGAAAGTACAAAGAAGAACGTGTCAAATTGGCGATCCCTTAAACTCTAGCCCAACCATGTGGTTTCCTAATTCCAGTTGTTTGTTTAGGTTTCTTAATAACTACATTTAACTAATTATTATTATTAGGTTTCATATCAATAGCTATCGGATAATACCCAAAAACAATCCCTATTATACATTTTAATTTAATCATTAAAATATGTACATGACCCAAACACTTTATTTGACAGTTTTATAGTGAAAAACTGAAACATGACCTAATGTAATTAAATAATTTAAATAATGTGGAAGGTAAATAGGCTAGGAACCTTATTGAAAAATACATCCAACATTTATCAAGGTTGATTGTATTAGATGATTGTATGAAATTATTTGATTAAATTAGTTGATAATTGATAGTGTAATTCTTGTTTGGCGATTCACAACCTCGTGAATCTCATGAATGCAAAGGTTAAAAAATACCAAGCCATGTCACCCTAAGTGATTGGGACATTGGTCTAACTGTGAGGTTGTAAGTTCGAGTCTCGACTGCGGCATTGATGAAATTTCCTTGTTCCAAAGGTTCTTTGTGCGCACAAAGTAGTGAACTGGCTAATGATTCCTGACACTAGGTAACTGATGTGATTGGATCGCCCTTAAGCCCGCTAGTAACCTCCGTCTGGTCGCCGGATCTTACCTGCAAAGTTCCGGAATGAATCCGGAAAAACTCTTCGATGCCTAAGTTAGCTCCTATCTTTGAGAATAGTATTCCAGTTTTTAGAGTGCGTACCTTGCTTCTTTCTCTTCCTGCTATTATAGAAAGTGTAGCATTATCCTGTTTTCTCGGTTCCCACCATCATCATGTGATCGTGGTTCCTCCTTTTTTTTCCCTATTAATAGTATATTTGACTGAGTGGTTCCTATTTCTCTTTTCTGGACCGAGGCCTTTAGGCTTTATAAGTTCAGTTTATTTTTTGTGGTTAATTTAGCCCAGTATATACCAGTGACCGTGATTTTTCTTCTCACCGAGACCCGTTATATCGAATATATATATCTTCTCACCTATACATGTGATATCGGATGAGTGAGACTTGCGGGCAATAAGCACATTTTTCTGTTAAATATTTTTGGCTCTGCAATACTATAAACACACCGGGGTTTTCAGCTTGACACTTCATAGTAGAATATGGGGCTCCACTAACCAGTTTGGACCAAAAAGCGGGTTGGCCCTTGTCCAACGGTATACTTACACGTGTGCCTTCATATTGCGCTTACCACAATCCAAAATCGGGAGTATATGATAAGCTTATCGTCAGCTGATTGGGTTATGATTACACGTGTCCGCTTTCCTGCAGATCCCAACGGATTAGTACAGTAGTGCTGAATAATTACTTATTTACAACGATTATAAGTTTACAACCTTTTTTTTTTTTTTTTAAATTAAATCTCCTATGATAAGTGAAGGGATTTTCATTAGGTTTCCCAATCCTTTAGGAAAAAATAGAAAAGAAGCACAGAGTTTAGTTTGTTACAACAAGTGAAAAAGAAACCTAATTACAAACCCGGAGGTGAGTTGTTTTTAGGCTCATCCAAAATAGTTACAGCCTCTATAGGAGAGGTAGAGGGCAAGAGGCAGTGAAAGTTGAAAGTGCTAATATCCCTATCCTTAGATTATAGAAACTCCAAGCATATATGTGAAAACAAAACAAATCGAATCACAAAACTGCTTAGAGGCTTAAATCATGAGGTTGGGATAGACACTGATAAAAGAGGCAGAATAGCTATCCCAAAAAAGAAAACTGTATGTTGTAGCTTTGATGAACCCAAATACCACTATGTTTAAAACACGGACAAGTACTGCATTTAAGATTTAATTGCTTGTTGTCAAAAATACTACGGTTTCTCTTTTGTGAGGTTAAATTAAATAATCTATTTTCAAAAATATTCCGTAAATTGGAAGGGGGAAAATTAACACAATAGTATTAATTATACTCTACATTATATAAAACTCAACCAATAAAATAAATAAATATAAAGTATATATGTATTAACATTAGCGAAACTAATATATAAACTCATCGTTAACTAAAAAATATACTCCATTTTTTTCAAAAACATACTCCATGTACATCCACTAAGGTCATGTTCTCTTCACGGTATTTGAACTTATCTGAATTCATCTGAACTTAAAAAAATTTATTTGAACTAAAAATTTTTTATCTGAACTCATCTGAACTTAAAAAACTTTATCTGAACTCATCTAAACTGAAAAAACTTTATCTGAACTCATCTAAACTGAAAAAACTTTATCTGAACTCATCTAGACTTAAAAAACTTTATTTGAACTTATCTGAACTGAACTCATTTGTACTTAAAACATTTAGCTGAACTCTTTTGAACTTAAAAACTGAGCTGAATTGAAATATATATATATATATATATATATATATATATATATATATAAATTGAACTGAACTAAATTGAAAGTAACTAAAATATATGATCATTTCCAATATATTTGAAATTTATTAATCTAAATATAACATAATACATTTAATATTAAAATATACTGAACTGAGTTGCACTAATGTAGATAACTGAACTGAATTGAATTGAAATAAATATGATCAATTAAATATGAAATAAATATAAAATTTTCAAAACATTTGAAATTTAATAATTTGCTTAGAGTTCAAAAGAATTTATTTCTTCTTGAACTGGATTGAATTGAACTGAAGTGAAAATTGATGTACTGAAAAAAAGAATCAGCATGACTGAATTAACCTGAATTTCATCAAATTACATTTCACTCCAATTCACTGAACTGAACTGAACTGAAATGAGTTTATTTTATGATGAATTGAACTGAATTAAACTGAACTGAAGTGTATGATGATACAAAACACGTCACCCCTATTAGGAAGGGTGGTGAGTCAGCTGCTTAAGGAAATTGCCTGGAAAATGCACGGGCACGGGGCACGTGAGAGAATTTGAAGAAAGATATGTGAGGTACAGTCTCACGTGAGACATACTTGGTGAGGAGGGAAAAAAATGATAAGTCAGCAAGGAAAAGGGGACGAGGAAGGCGATCTAGGACGCCTATAAATAGAGGCCATAAAAAACCATTCCAGGTAAATTTTTCTAAACTCTTGAATACAGAGTTTTTATATTTAAAGGCACGAAATCTCATCATTACACCGAATCTACCACCCTCGGGGTAGCGCCGGAGGTTTGTTTTGCAGGTGTCGGAGAACAAATCCTTAATCAATTCCCATCCAAAGCCAAGTATTTCAGTGAGCGGTCTATCGACTTATATCTCTGAGCCCTCGGAAATTACCAGATCCCAAGGCATCCATATACTAGTGCGGATTATTCCCGCATCAGTGTAAATTAATGTGTTGAAAAAATAATTGACATAACTAAATTAACCTTAATTTCCTCAAATTATATTTTACAGAACTAAACTGAACTAAATTGAACTGAATCGAAGTAAAAATTAATGTATTAAAAAATGGTATGAATAAATTAATCTTAATTCATTGCATCAAATTATGTTGTTGTTGAGTTAAACTGAGCTAAACTGAATTGAACTGAAGTAAAATTAATGTATTGAAAAAAAAGAATCGGTATGACTAAATTAATCTAAATTTCATCAAATCATATTTAAACTGCACTAAACTGAATGGAATTGAACTGAATTTATATGAACAATTAAGCTCAAAAGAAGAGGGTCTACGACGCATGTTAGTAAAATCACAAAATGTTTTTAGCATTATTTAAATTATTATAATATACAATATTGAACTGAACTGAACTGAATTGAAATGAAAAAATATAAAAATATTGAACTGATTTAAACTGAAGTGAACTAAAATACAAATAATTTTACTGAATTTAACTTATCTGAAAACTAAATAAGTTTACTGAACTGAACTCATCTGAATTGAAAAAAGTTTATCTGAACCAAAAAATATTTATCTGAAATAAAAAAAGTTTATTTGAACTCATCAGAACTAAAAAATATTCAAATAAGTTCTAGATAACAGGACCTAAGAGTATATTTAAAGCCTCATCGGTTTAAATTAGATAAATTGAAGAAAAAAAAACAAATGAAATATAAGGGAAAATATATTTTTTAAACAATCACATTTATAATATCGAAAAACGCCTAACAGTGCTTACAATAGATGTAATCTATATATAATCTAGATATTCTATTAAAGATAATCAAACAATATGCAAATCAGACTAATTGTCCTATTACAAAGTAGAGTTCCAAAAAAATGCAGCTCTCGACAATATTACCTAACGATCGGTGAAAGTCTTGAATCGTTAACCTAAAAGACCCATGTATCATCAATAGTCCCGAGACAAATAAGAATGCCTTAACAAATTATCTGCCTCTCCAAAAGATAGGGGTTGCTCTTGAGTTCGAGGCTTCCTGACCATCCACATGTCCTGAAATATGAGTAGCTTGGCTCGGAGTACCATAATGTCCACGTATCCTGGACAGTGGATAGTCGTTTGTTGTGGCCAAAAGGTCTCACAGCCGTCCACGTGTCCTAGAATACAAGTGAGTTTCGACAGTGGACGTGTTCATGTATCATTTACTCGAAATTAGCTAATATAATTTTTACCTTTAATTTGAGAAGATAAAAAGTTTGAAAATTATCGTTTGTTATCTTGCTAGATTCATAAAAGTTTGCACAATTGTTGTTAGAGAATTCCATGGTGTATTGGAATGTGATCCAATGTTGGGAGATTGTTGAATCTTCCAGGCCTGAAGTAGGGATGAAAACAAACATGAACGTTTATGAACACGATGAATATCGAATCGGTTAAAACTCGATCGAGATTATTCGTTTATTAAATGAATGAACACGAATAAAATTTTAGGCTCATTTAAACATTAAATTATTAAATTTAAAATTACCTCATTAGACATTTATGAATTTGAGTCTAAATCGAGCTAGATTTATAAAATAAGATGTGTCTTAAACTTCAATTTGAGAATCACGAACAAGATTATTATCAATATTATCGATGAACATAAAAGTCTAGGATCGTGACATGATCGAGCTCGGCGCGTGATCGAATTATTTAAATGCACAATTAATCTTGAACATCTCAATAATCTCTCCTTATCACCCCTAGTTTGAAACATCCATAGCATGATAGTCATTTTGAAGAATTTCATGGTGAGATGGAATTTGATCCAAGTTGAGATTGTTGGAGCAATTAGATTTAAAGGGTGTATTGTTTTTGGAGAATTTCATGGTTTGGTGAAATTTGACCAAGATTAGGTTGTTAGAATATCTCAAAATTCAAATACATGATGGATTTGGAAAATTTTCTATGTGGGAATGATTAAAATTTTATAATACACCACATATCTCTGCACAAATAAAGATAATAGTGATCAATTTTTCTTTTCAATTTAACCGAAGAAATTAAAATGTACCGTTTCATTTGGGATGAAAGGAGTATTCCAATAAAAGTTATCCAAAAAATTAAAATGAAAAAATATCATTCAAATCTACTTTTATGCTAAACTATAATTGGTTATAATTTAGTAACATATGCACTTTATATATATATTTTTAAAACATAGGCACAATTTAAACAATAATGGTCAAAGATTTGATGAAATAAATCGTTCAAATAAAAAGTTCGTTGGTTAAAGCCTTGCCTTCTATATATAAATTTGACCATTAATGGTTAATACTAATGATTCGTGGAGCAATTTCGACCATATACAACATGATAAAATATGTAATTGTTAATCATATATGGCATAATAAAATAGATAATTACAAAGTTTAATACAAGTACAACTTAAATGGTAATCCATCTAAAAGAAAATACATATTTAGTAAAATAAAATGCAATAATTTACGAGATACAGTCTAAATGGAAATGGGGAAATGGCCATGTGGGACGGTGTTAAAAAGAAAGGTCAAAAGCGTTATCTTTTATATATAAATTTGACCATTTATGACACGATAAATTATATAATATCAATCAATACTAATAATTTGTGGATTAATTTTGACCATAAACAACATAATAAAATATAATTAGTTAATTATATGACATAATAAAATAGATAACTACAAAATTTAATACTAATACGACTTAAATTGCAACTACCATCTAAAATAAATTACATGTTTAGTAAAAAAAATGCAATAAATTAATAAGATTCAATCTAGATGCAAGGTCCCAAGTGGGACATTGTTAGTAAGTTACCATATTAAAAAAAGGGGAAAAGGCAATATAAATTGAAGCTGAAACATGAATCACTCAAATTCTCATACTATCCAGCCAGCACATGGAACAAGAAAAATGTGTATGGCATACAGTACTAATGCCATAAAAAGCTCACAAAAACACACATACACACACTAGCCCAATTCCGCAGCCAGGTTCTTCTTCACTAAGCTTCTGTGTAGAAGTTGAGCATAGCTGCTCAAAAAGGGCCAATTTTTATCATTTCATGTTGGTTTTTCTGTCCATTGATGTTGATGCTTTGAAAAAGTAAGAAGGTCCCAATTCAATTCACCTTGAATCTGCAAGAGGGTTTCCTGTAGCTCCATTTTAACAGGTTGGTTGGTTGATTTCCACTTATTTCTTGTGTTCTTTCTTGCTTGTACGAAATGGAATGCTTTGTGCTGAATTGCATTTCTGCGGTTCTGATTTGATAATTGAGATAAAGTTTGTGTGTTTTTTCGTCTTTCATGGATAAGTGTTTTGAGTGTCTGGACGGTAGAAAGGGAGATTATTCTAATGAGGTTGACCCCTAAATAGAAAAAAGCCCCATGCTTTGTGTGTTTTATTGATTTGTTTTTGTTTCAATAAGAAACCTCTCACAACTTCTTGAACATGATGTTGGTTGCCAACACTTTCTCCGGGGGTTATAAAATGATGTTGTTTAGTTTGTGTTGACTATCATTGCACCTTTTTCTGAGTTTTTTGCTTCACTGTTGCAGTGTGGAGAGCCCAGAAACAAGTAAATTTTGCTGTCTGAAGTTTCTGAGAGCCTTTGGTGTGATTGGAATTTTTTTTATACCTTCATCCTAGGAAGAGTCAAGTGGGATTAAACAAGTGAGTTGTTTAACAGAGGAAACAAGTAAAAAAAGACAAAATCCTGATTAGTTTAACCTCTTCGAATCGCTATGTCTGTTACTCTGTTGTGGGTTGTTTCCCCAAGTTATGAGGCCACAAACAGCATTGTTGTCTCAGAACCCTCCAGGGAGGGAAACAGGCTTCTTGGTTCATCCAGATTTGCCTACAAAGGTAGATTCATCAAGGGGGGAAAGCAAGCTAAGTGGATTTCGGGATGCCTTAATACTGATTTAGGATACTCCAGGCGTAGATTGGGGAACAGTGGGAAAGTGTCTGTGCTTTCCAGTGTAGTAGCTAGCCCAACTGGAGAAGTGGCTATGACTTCAGAGCAGAGGGTGTATGATGTGGTGCTGAAGCAAGCAGCCTTGGTTGACCGCCAGCTGAGATCTCGAGAGAGTTTGGAGGTCAAACCGGATATCGCGCTTCCAGGAAATTTAGGCCTTCTGAGTGAAGCTTATGATCGGTGTCGTGATGTTTGTGCGGAATATGCCAAGACATTTTACTTGGGTTAGCTCTCTTTTTAACCGTATTAAAGTTAAAAATGAACTGAATTAGGGGTATTGTATTTGATTTATAAGCTCTTGTATGTTCATTTATGGAAGACCGTCTTCTAAGCTTTGTTATAATCTTTTCAGGAACTCTGCTGATGACACCTGAGAGGCGCAGAGCTATTTGGGCTATCTACGGTAAGTACCAATATTGAGACAATTCTGATAAGGATAATCAAAGGGTCTATTGATACATGAAGAGATTGATGATGGACATGTATGAAGGTTTACTAAAAACATTGTTCACAAGCATTTAATCTGACATATTTTACATTCACAAATCCAAAATTTTTCCAGAAGTGAAACCATCCCAACTTGTCCGATTATTTGTGAAGATACTTTTGCTATGCTATTTACTGAACTTCTCTTTTTTCACTAGTGTGGTGCCGGAGAACAGATGAGCTTGTGGATGGTCCTAATGCATCACACATAACTCCTACCGCTCTGGATAGGTGGGAAGCAAGGCTGGAAGATGTTTTTAGAGGCCGTCCCTTTGACATGCTGGACGCTGCTTTAGCTGATACAGTTTCCAGATTTCCTGTTGACATCCAGGTCAGTATAAAAGTAGCATGTTTTATTCCCTGGACATTATGTTAACATCCCGAGGTGTATGAATGTTTCACTATATGCTCTTCAGCTTTTGCTCTCGTGTGATGAATACATTTTCATACATCATTACTTCTTTGCTTGAAGATATGGCCTGCTTAGTTTTACATACATCTCAATATGTTATTGGATGCTTTTAGTTATATATCCGAACAGGTATTTTGTTCTTAACAAATCTTTAGTATTTGGTCTATTCCTATCACCATATGTTGATCTTGGTAGGTAGAGTGGTAGACAAATTTTAATGTTACCTTACAAATTGGAAAAGCAGTTGTTTTAAATTTTTTTATTTTGGATAGACATGTAGAAGTAATACGTGTATGATTCTTATCAGTTTTTTCTTTAGCTGACATATGTGCATCAGAAGTCATTTTTACGCGTTTGTTTCCCATGTTTGATTTATCTTTCTGTCGCTGTCAATATGTTTGATATGACTTATGTGGAGAAACCTCAGTACTTTAATCAAGGGTTACATGGAGTCTGTCTGACTACTATAGCATAAAGATTCCTCAAGATCACATATTTGATTGACCCTTATTCTTTTGGCAGTTCATGAAATGCTTTTTATAATTTCTATTAGAACTTTCCGGTTGCAAGTGCTTACTTTGTGTCCCGACTTCATCATTTGCAGCCATTCAGAGATATGATTGAAGGAATGAGATTGGACCTCAAGAAGTCTAGATACAAGAACTTTGATGAGCTCTACCTTTACTGCTACTATGTTGCTGGTACTGTTGGATTAATGAGTGTTCCGGTTATGGGGATTGCAACCGAATCAAAAGCACCGGTAGAGAGTATATACAACGCTGCTCTGGCATTAGGGATTGCTAACCAATTGACTAACATACTGAGGGATGTTGGAGAAGAGTAAGTGATGAAAGAACATCCTGTAAACAATAAATATGCTGCACATGACAGAAATATGATTTCTAACCTTTCTCTGTTGGTTTTATGCAGTGCTAGAAGAGGGAGGGTGTACTTACCCCAAGATGAACTGGCACAGGCAGGGCTGTCTGATGATGATATATTTGCTGGAAAAGTGACCGATAAATGGAGGATTTTCATGAAGAAGCAAATCAAGAGAGCAAGAAAGTTCTTTGATGAAGCCGAGAGTGGAGTCACTCAGCTCAGCTCAGCTAGCCGATGGCCTGTAAGTACACTGCATATCCGATATCCCTTTTAGGTTTACGGAAACCTTCCAGAAACAAAGACTAATGCACATTTTTATGGATTCAGGTTTGGGCATCTTTGTTGCTGTATAGGCAAATACTGGACGAGATTGAAGCGAACGACTACAACAATTTCACAAAGAGAGCTTATGTTAGCAAGCCGAAGAAGATATTCGCTCTGCCTCTTGCATATGCCAAGTCTATAGTACCTCCAAGAACACCACCCCAGAAGGTTAAGGCCTGAGCACGCCTCGACGACTATGTATATGCCTGAACTCCATGAGCTGTAGAATGAGATTAGCTGATAAAAGAAAAAAAAAAAGATGTGTAAATGAGTGGCAAGTTCTGATTAGCCATAAGAGGGGAAATTCATTCTGAAAAACTGCATGTTTCTTTCTATACTGCCATCCCCACCATAAGAAGATCTAATGTGATGAATGTGTCATTGCTGAAAGTTAGTTAGGGAAATTAAAGAGATGCTGAGAAAATTTGGCTCTTTGGTTAGTTTTAACTGTGGAGGCATTCAGATGACAAGGTTCTGTCCATATCTTGAAATCAAATAATATATTATATATTCAAAGTTAAATTCAAATTCATGGGAAGTAAAAAATTCTAAGTTATTTAGCAGATGATCTCGGAACTTACCACACGAGATATATCTTATCTAGGAGCAAAATCGCTTGTGTCGTGCCCCACCTGCTTGATACCACATGACTTTATTGAATTACTTGCAACTAAACACAATTCTTTTTACTTCTAATGATGATGATATAGTATGTGAAAAATGAAATTTTCCTATCAAGTTCACGGATTACATTTAGCAATGTAGTTCTTTTACTAATAATGAAGATTTTTATACTTATGTGAAAATTTAAATTTTCCTATCAAGTTAAAATTTCATTCTGATTCCACAGTGTTTCTGGTAAAAATGGTGAAGTGGAGGAGACATATGGTGGGGGTGGCAGGCAACGTATGACCAAACTTAAGTTCATCGATGCGCACTCAACTCCACTGAACTTCACTCATGGTGAATTGGTGATGTATTATCATTTTGACCAATTTTCATGTTTAACGTACGTAAGATCACTACTTCACCTAGACAATTACCACTTTCTCATCTCATTTTGTTGTCACTAATAGCGGTTGCGCATTTGAGTTGAAAATTTATCTTTGTTTAATCGGAAGATTATGTTTCCTCAATCATAACCCCATTAGTGGAATTCTGAATATTTTTTCAAGCAATATATAATATATGTAAATCAATGTTTGTGCCGAATTGGTCATCTATGTAGGTTCGATTCCTGATACAAACTTAAATATACAAGTAGAAAAAATACATTCGACTTTTTTTTTTTGGGGTTTAGAAAGAAAATTTCTTGCTATGCAGGCCTTTATTTTTTCACAGCAAGTTTCTTCCAATATTGGAAGACTTCACAAAGTTGGACGCATGTTTAACTTTATGTGACGAGGCCACGCAACCATCAGCGACCATAGCAGAAACGAACTATCTCTAAATTATTGTCGGAAAGATCTAGCATATTGTGCAACGAACGATCTCTAGCATGTTTTGAGTTCAGAACTAGCTAGCGCGTGGTATTCTATAATGAATTAGACACCACATAAAATGTAACACATCCACATTAGTGTGATGTCATATTTATTTTTTGACAAAAATGAACTCATATTAACAAAAATGCATATCAGCCACTAATCAACAAATCCATACTACTACTGAACTTGCCATTCATCACCAACCACCAGGCAAACTCGAAACTTAACACTAGTTTTTACACTTACCGGTAAATGAGCTTCACCAGGGCCGGCCTTGAACCCGTACAACCGGTTCAGCCGAACAGGGCCCCAAAATATTTAGGGCCCCAAAATTTTATTAGAGGACATTTTATATATAGTATATTAATTTAGTTTTAACAGGAAAATTAAATTTTAATTTTTCAGAATATGATATTTTGATTCAAATTTCAGAAATCACATAGAAATCTGCACCACTTTCTACTCTTTCCTAATATTTATGATTTATTTTTCATTATTTGTTTCAATTTCCAACTAAATCATTTATTATTAATTTTTCAATTTCCAAACCGTCTAAATTCAATTCCCTGAAATCATTCCCGCTCACCGCAAAATGATGAAAATTAACGGCATATCTGACAAATGCTTAAACGGTCTAATTTTTCCTTATATAAATCAAGTTGTCTCTCAATCATATATTACCCAAAAAAAATCTTATTTATAATTTATTTAAAAAGTCTTTATTTTTTTTACTAATGTATTAGGGGTCTTATTTTTATTTTTGTACAGGGCCTCCAAAATGTCGGGGACGGTCCTGAGCTTCACGTTGCAACCCCCAGTTCAACATTTAAAAAGCTGGGAACATAAAAATAAGAAGAAACAAAGAATATGAATCATAAGAATTCAGAATATTACATAAATCCTCTGTTTCTAAAACACCAAAAATAAGAAAAGAAATGGGAGTGAAAGTTTACGGTCCGGTAACCGCAGGTTGCCCTCAGCGAGTGATGGTTTGCCTATTCGAAGTCGGCGTAGATTTCGAAACCGTGCACGTTGACCTCGAGACCGGAGAGCAGAAAAAACCTGAATTTCTTAAACTTCAGGTCAAATTTTTACTCAATATTTTGCAATTTAACTCCAAACATTATAAATTTATAATCTTGCTTTCGATTCTTTGAATTTCGCAGCCTTTTGGACAAGTCCCGGTCATTGTCGACAACAATCTCAGGCTATTCGGTAATTAAACTGTTTCATTAATTGCATTATCATTTTAGTTCTGTTCAATTCAGTTTGATTCAGTTTAATTCTTGTTCTTGATGAACAGAATCGAGAGCTATAGTGAGATACTACGCATCCAAACACGGCCCTAGGCTGCTAGGCACGAACCTGGAGGAGAAAGCTCAGGTGGATCAATGGCTGGAAGTGGAGGCCCACAACTACAACGACAACATCTACGCCCTCGTTCTCCAGCTCGAAGTCTTCCCCAAAATGGGTGCTCCGACCGACCAGAACCTCGTCCGGGAACACGTGGAGAGGCTGAGCAAGGTTCTCGACGTGTACGAGGAGAGGCTTTCGGAGAGCAGGTACCTGGCCGGAGATTACTACTCCGTCGCCGACATGTGCCACCTTCCGGGGACGAGGTTTCTGATCGAGGAGGCGAAAATGGGGCACTTGATTTTGGAGAGGAAGAATGTTAGGGCGTGGTGGGATGACATCTCCAGCCGGCCTGCTTGGATCAAAGTGTTGAAGTTGATCAAGTCTTGTGAATCTGTTCATCATTAATGATCCATGTGCAAATGTGTTTGCAAGTTGAATCATGAATTGATTTGCAATAAGATCACTCTATTAGCAAGATTGGTTTTTGATTTTTAAGCTTGGAGTTTCTAAAAGTGTTTTATTCTGTTTCTTGATATAAAAAGATTGCCGGTTAGACTGAAACAATCACATTTTCATATATTTGAAATCACGTTATTTTTTTTGTTTTTCTGGATCAATTCAAGGATCAAAATTACATTATTTTGATCATTGCACATTACTTATTGTATTAAAACAGAAGATGTTAGTTTAGTTCTTGAATAAGATGCTCTTGATAAGTGAATATGTCTTTAATAATGCAAGCAGGTCTTGGGAAGGAGTTTCAACGTGTATTGCATTTAAACGAGCTTAACATCCTGTATATTTGATCTAACCTAAGTGGTTGCTGAATATACTCCTTTTAACTTAAAAGTTCTTATACTACATGTTATGATCAATATTAAATTTTTGTCAAAGAAAATAAAAAATTGAAGTAATTTTTGTGCTATTTATACGCAATAATCAAAACATGTACCCAAAATTAGAGGAGTGGGCTGGAAAGCCTGGAATGCTAGATCAGTCTTAAAGTTGGAGTATAGATCATAATCTAATGATCTAATCCCTTTCATCATCATGTTAGAAAGTAAATTAACATGAAAAATCTGCCAAAACTCTTACTTTTCAAAATCTTTAACCATTTTTATTTCTGAATTTAATTACAGATAAAGAGTAATATGGAATCTATGGATCACCAAATACCGAAGGTTGAGGACAAGACCATTATTGACTATATTGGCATTACATAAAATTCGCGTTTCCAAAACAAGAAAGAAACGTGGGCAATTCGGATGCATATAAAACTAGCGTTACATAAAAAGGCAACGTGGCAATCTGAGAATCGTTGATCAAGGGTGGCGGACGGATCTCAAGTAATCTTCAAGAGCTTCAATTTGCTCCTTCGACGGCGGCTTCTCGTTGTTCTTGATGGATCTGTGTATGTCGTATGTTGTGGCAGCCAAAACCAGAAGCCTGATCAATAATCATCATTAATTCCTGCAAATATCCGAGTTTCATGCAAGGCAGAAATTCGGGATACGAAAAATGAAATTCGTAATTATTACATGGAGACATAGTAAGATACATACGTACCCAGAAGCAGAAAGGACTAGTTGCCTTGGACTAATGTTTTTGCCAAACATATTCATCTTCATCTCCTCTGCAAACAATCCCTAAACTCTTGTTCTGATTATGTTGGATCTTTTCAAAATAATAAGATTTTGTGTTGTGATATTTGTTTATCATGGGTGAAGCCCAAACAATATTGCAATGTAAGCATTTGGATTGGATATGAATGGTTGGGTATCATCTGTTGCATGAGGTTTCAGCCCAATGAAACTTGACCAGAAATAGGTTAGTAAGTACCTCCGTCTCAATCAAAACTTCTTAGTTGACCGAAATAATATTAGTTTTCAATTGCTATATGCAGAATCATTTTTCTCATGCATGCTCGAATATCCCATAATACCTCCAAGTGTACTTTTACATTTTGAGTTGCTTTTTTTTGCCTTTACAATAAAAGAGGTACATATTTTGGTAAAACACCGGTGCTCCATGAGACATGGAAAATGGTATATTTGGGTAATTTTTCCGGGGTTGCTCCATGCAGGTACGTTTTACTTATGCGAGTTCAATTTTTTACAAGAATGCCCTTAATATCAGTAAGGCTAACCAAAATGCAAGGGGTATTTAAGGGTATTTTGGTAAAAATGTGAAGCAACCCCTGAAAAATTACGCAAAGTATTTTAAGTATTATGTTGCGAAAGTAATAAGTTAATTAGATTATATTTGAAAAATGAATAAATGACTATGCATAAAAAGGGTCTATCATTTAAAAATATCTACTACCAAATGTCGTGTTGACCTCATGTTTAACTACCAGATGTCACGAAACCCGTGGGAAATTTGCATTATTTGAAAAATAAAAAAAAAAATCCTCTTAAAGTAATTTAAATATAGGAACCTACGATGAAGATTGATAATTCATTTCACAATTATTTGTAAGTAACTCCGTTGCTTTCGTTCACGTTTTGTTTGGTACTAAAATTGAAAGCAATGGACTTTTGCATGCATTCACACTTCATATTTTATTATAATCACCACTACACGTAGGATAATAATTGATGTTGCATACTTGCATGGCTTACTTAGTTCAAAAATAAATGAACAAGACGTGTATTTATGAATATTAAATACTCTAGCATTAAAATATTACAAGGTAATAAACTAGTTGAAAGAAATATAAAATATAACGGAATAGGCATAGTATGAAATTTAGTCCAATTCCAAGATTCCACTCGTTTCCTGAGTGAGAATGCTGACTGATCTGGATCCTTGTTTTGTTATGTTCATAAGTATTAAAACATGATGAATATTCTCTTTTTTTAAAGTATGTTTTTTAAAATTAAAATAAGTACAATGTTTTCTAATTAATTTTGTTCGTATGACGGGAAATTAGAAAAGGCGAAATAGCTTGGATTACAAGTGGTTTATAATCAAATAATCACTAAACATTCAAAGCCTCCATGACCTTGTGGTAGAAGCTGCTGGGTCATACACCAATATGGATCGAAAAACTACCAAGAAAAGATGTATATGCTTCATCAGAATTCAACAATCTCTAAAGAGCTAGTTGTGCTGATTTATTTATACTGGAAATCCTCGATCAAACTCAAGAATCTAAATTAGATTTTGACTTATCGATTCACTATGATATTCCTTAGAGAAAGTCTTGGGTGAGACCTGTCCTTGTGGAGACCAAGAGCAGGGGAATGAGCATTTACTGTCTCTGCTTGATCTTTTAGTTAGTTTGTTTGATCTTTCAATCAATGTGCTTGAGTATTTTTGTTTTGCCTTGATTTTTCAGTTAATTTGATCTTTCGTTCAATTTGCTTGATCTTTCGGTCAAATTTCCTTGATCATTTCATTGGTCAATTTCACCAACGACAAATTCAATCAAGGAAATCGGTGTGTGAGCTTAATTCAATCAATAACAGTCTCATATAATCTTTGGTCTCAATGGAGACAGGTCTCAATTGAGAATTAGTATATTCCTTATAGAGATATTTTCTTAGGGCTAAATTGAGTTTCAACATGTCGATTCTCTAAGATGACCTTTGTATTAATATCGAGTGAATTTTTACTTATGTTATCTTTATATAGTGAGTATTTCAGATAATGTTCACATAGTGTTTAGTAATACTAAACCCATTTGTAAATATAATACTTTTGGTTTTACCTGCCGTTAAGGCATTATAAAGATTTGGGATGTCAAATAAATAACCATTAAGTGGATTTAATTTTTTAAAATAATTATGTAGGGAGAATAGCATGGAGGATTGAGGAAGAAATCACTCGTCACAAAGGTTCGAGATCAACTATGCTTTGAGGAGGATTCAACAGCCAACCTAGAGCACAATCTAAAGCAGACCAATATCGACCGAGACTCATTAGAAGGTTCTGTTTACAACCGAGACCTCTACAAAGAGCGTACCGATATCGGTTGCAGCGCTTTTATTATTTTCCATTATATTAATTCCAAATTTCTTTTTTACTTATCTAGGGTTTTAGAGTATTATTTATACTCATCTTGTAGCAGCCACAAATTATTCAATCAATATATTATTATTTTGAGAATATTTCTCTTTTCTAATGGATTCCAGATTCCAGATTTCAGATAGATTTCCGAGTCTAACCCTTATATTCGTGCTGGCGAATTCTTGATTGTTTCTTACATATTCGTGCTGACGAATCTTTCGTTATTCCTACCGTGTAAATAACCACTTAATCACTAGGTGAATTTAATTTGTTCAGTAATAGTTAACCACCAGGTGCCATGGTTTTAATTTTTTTTTTGAATTCAAGATAGATTACAACCTACCTATTACATATACACGTCCTAATCTAGGACTAACTAGGAGACACCACATTAGATCCATGTAAGCACAGTGAAGCTATACACGCTCCATCCACGTAGCTCTGAGACGTCCTCCTGAAGGACCCAGCTGCTTGCACCAACGAGCCACCGAACCACCGAAACCGGAACCACCGATCGCACCATCATGAGACACCACCTGCAGCATGGGAGACCACAGCGGGGGCCACCAACACGGCCCCTGGGAAACCACCATCGGCCCCTCTACGCTGGGTAGACCCTGACAATAATTGCTCAAATATTCACAATTTTGTCAGGGGTGTGTTTTGAACCTTGGACCTCTCAGTTATAGAGAGGGTGGATTACCACTGAATCAGGCCCATTACACCAGGCCCTACCGTGTAAATAACCACTTAATCACTAGGTGAATTTAATTTGTTCAGTAATAGTTAACCACCAGGTGCCATGGTTTTAATTTGTTCAGTAATTTCTCGATTGTTTGAGTTATCAAGGAGCATGTTTTACTATTTCACTTAACCACGTGTAAACACATAAAATTAATTGAAACCCACCGTTTTATAATCCTTTTAAATGCCTTCGTAATCTTCAGACATTGGTCAGTGCAACGATAATATCATTGATCATACCTTGACCATTTTACTTCTTTTTTACCGTTCGGTTTAACGTTCAACTTTTATTTTTTTACCATCTATATTTTTACATGTATAGTCTAATATACTCTGTTTCGTTTGAAGGCATTCAAATTTTCCCACAATTAACCTAAGTGTATTACCAAAAAAAAAAAAATCAAGTATAAGTTTTTGTATTTTTGTATTGTGCATGGGATTAATGCATTGCATACTTCTCTAAGTTTCTTGTATTTTTTTTTTGAGCAATCTACCGTTGGTGGGGTGTGTATTGGCTTCCCCGACCCTTTAGAATAATGAATCAGAGTAGTTTACATGTAAAACTAAATAATAAAATAAAATACGGTTTCCTAAACCAACAGAGGTATGGAAAAGGAAGGAAAGCAACCTCCTAGGTGAGGTGAGTAGTGTAGAAAGAAACTACACATGCCAAAAATTGCCATAAAAAAGAAAGAGTTAACAGAAAAAACTCTTTCTGTAGTGTGAAGAGGAGGAATTTAGATGAGGAGAAAAAGTGATCCACTTGCTTGTTAGTGAATCAAAGTGAGACATAGTGAGACACAAGTCAGCCTATGGATCTATTTCTTCATCATCTAAAAACACTTCTTTATCAAAACTCCATGTGTGTGAGATTTCCAGCTTGTTGGAGAGTGGTGCAGAAGCTATGGAAAGCTGTGCCTCATCCTTCAGTGTGCATCCATGTCTATGGTGTGTACCTGCCATAAGAGCAACAACTCAGCAGTATCTATTCATGATGAATAATCCTAAGACTTAGCAGTTTAAAATCCATTATGACAAGTGCTTTGATATGTGGAGGTAAAATAGCAATTGTTCCAGAGGTAGCCTTTTCCATAGAAAATCTAGCTAAAGCATCAGCTACTTTGTTCGCCTCTCTAAAAACATGTTGTAATTTATGATCACCTAGTAATCTATGTATCTCATCAGCTAGGTTGAACAGTTTCCAGTGAGCAGTTATTGGATTAAGAATCATTGAAACTCCAACCAAGCAATCAGATTCTATAATAAAATCATTAATCCCTGCAGATAGTCCATGAAGGATTCCATATTTTATTGCTTTGAGCTCAGCCTCAAGAGGAGATGAGGCATCAGTGAATAAAACTGCAGTAGTAATTATAGCTCTCAAACAATTTCTAATTATGCAACTTAAACCAGTTTTCCCATTTAACCAAGATGCATCAGTATTAATTTTAAAACCCTGAGTTGGTTTCCTCCATTTGACACGGATGATTTTGGCTTTTGGTGGTCTGTTACATAGAGGGAGAACAGTATTGGAGTACATGTCAATGTCAAATTGTTTGACTAAGTGAACTGGTTTAACAATAAATGAATAAAAAACCATATCCCTGATTTCTTTAAATAAAGAATTGGCATTAGGCTTTATATTCTCAAAGAGCATTTTATTCCTAGCCTTCCATAAACTCCAGCAAATATATGTAGTTATATTGTGAGTTAAAATGGATTGCAGTTTTGTTACACCAGTATAAGACAAGTAATATGCTAGTCAACTCCAAATACTTTGAAAAGGTTGATCTATGATACCAACTAAACACATTGATTTCTTCCATATGATTAAAGGTAGATGGCATTCATTAAAAAAATGATCTATGGAATCTGCAGCATAGCATAGTGAGCACTTTCAAGCAATTTGAAAACCATAATGAATGAGAACATTATCAAAAGGTAACAAAGAGTTAAAGAGTCTCCACATAAAGATAGATATCTTTTTAGGAATTCTCTTATTCCACAGTTTTGATAGAGATTGGGAAGTACCTCTTTGTTCTTTAAGTCTCTGATAGGCGGTTTTGAAGGTGAATCTTCCCTTTAGGTCTGGTTTCCATATTAAAATGTCATCTCTGTGTGCCTGTAGTGTTGTTTCCTGCAAAAAAAGAAGTGCATCAGATGGGATCCATGGTGCTATGGAAGGTAAAAAATGAGCCTTATTGTTGATGAAATCAGCCACAGTAGCATTTTCTGGAATTATGGTTTGGGTATGATGAACTAAGTCATGCATGGAACCCCAGCCCCAGGTAGACCATTTTGTATTCCAGAAACTACAATTCCCTTTACCATGCAATACTGTAATGTGCTGTGTAGCAAAATCATCAACTAGGCAGATTCTTTTCCATGTAGGTGATGATCTATATGACATGGGTAAGGATGCAATAAATAAAGTCCAAGGAGCAGAAGCTACTTGGAACTTCCACCATAATTTTACAGAGCATGCATGTATGATGGTGGAAAATGACCTAATGCCCAAACCATTTTGTGTAATAGGAAAACAAAGATCACTCCATTTTCTCCAGGTTTTCTTAGGTTTTAAGTCTGATTCACCCTAGAAGAAAATGAAAATCAATCTTGTAATGACCTTGATAATGTGTTTTGTTGGTGTTAGCACAGAAAAAACATGTTGAGGGAGAGAGTAAATGCATGATTTTATAAGAGTGAGCTTCCCCCCTGAAGATAACCATCTATTTTTCCAATTATTGAGCCTTTTTTTCCACCATTTCCACCACAGGTTGAAAATGGATGTTTAGGGCTCTACCTTGGATGATTGGACATCCAAGGTATTTAAAAGGAAAGTTACCTTGCTTCATGCCTAAGATGTTCCTAATCTGATGGATTTTTGCTAAAGATGCATGTCTACCTACAAAAAAATCACTTTTTTCAAAGTTTATTTTCTGTTCAGTGACAATCTCAAATTGAACTAAAAAAGTTTTTAATGTAATGAGACTCTTTTTTGAAGCTTTCATGAAGACCACTGTGTCATCAGCATAGGACAAATGAGAGATGTTTATGGCATTTCTTGGTAAATCATAAAAGTGAAGCTTACCTATGTTAAATGCAAATGAAATACTCCTAGTGAAAGCTTCAGAGAACAGATTAAAGAGAAAAGGAGAAAGGGGATCCCCTTGCTTTATACCTCTGGTTGGTTTGAAAAAACCACATGGCTTACCATTTATAAGGACTGAGAACCAGCTCTGTGCTAGATTTTTCAATATGCAATGAACAAAAAGACCATGGAAGCCAAACCTAAGAAGGACACTATTTAAAAATGACCAACTAACTCTATCAAAAGCCTTCCTAAGGTCTAGTTTCAGAATGCAGTTAGGGTCCCTAGATTTCCTATTTATGTGTCTGACCATTTCATTTAGATACAAGACATTGTCTGAAATGTCTCTATCTCTCATAAAAGCAGTTTGGTTGGGAGAAATCAACTTATGCATAAGTGCCTTCATCCTTTCCATCAATAGTTTAGTAAAAATTTAATTGATCACATTTGAAAGAGAGATAGGCCTAAAATCATCAAAGGTCATGGGGGAGACTTTTTTGGGAATAAGTGTTATCCAGGTGGAGGAGATGCCTCTGGGAATGTCAGCAGTTGAAATAAATTCATTGACTGCCTTAGTGACATCCATAGCAATTATATCCCAAGTGACATCCATAGCAATTATATCCCAACACTTAATGTAAAAAGATGTAGTGAAACCATCAGGGCCAGGGGCACTGTTTTTATTGAGTCCAAAAACAATGCTCCTGACCTCTTCATGGGTGGCTGGGAGGAGTAATCTATCATTATCCTCTTGGGTTTTACAGCTTGGGATTTGGGAGAGAAAATGTGAGTAAAACCTTTCTTGTTCTGGATGACTTTCAGAGGACAGTAGCTCTTCATAGTAAGAGACTGTCTCCCTTTCTATTTCCTGGTTGTCATCTAACCATCTACCATCCCTAGCTTTGACTTTGGTGATACCAAGAATCTTCCTCTTCTCCTTTACAGAGTTGTGGAAAAAACTGGTGTTTTCATCACCATCCTTTAACCATTTCACTCTGGATTTGTGCTTCCAGAAGTGCTTTCTCTCCTTGATTGCTCTAATAAGTAGAGCTTTCTTTCTATTTAATTCAGAGAGCTCAAGGTCATTTGTAAAGGTGTCATATTGTATTTCCTGCAGCCTTAAAGCCTCCTCAGCTAGTTCTACATTTTTGTTAATATCCCCAAAAACCTCTTTATTCCAGATTTTTAAACTTCTTTTGAGTCTCTATAGCTTTAAGAAAAAGCCCAACATACCATCCTCATTAAGAAATTATTCCCAATTTTCTTGAATGAAAGGTATTAGTTCTCTTCTTTTTAGCCATGTGTTCAAAAATCTAAAAGGCCTAGGGCTGGATATGATGTTACTGCCAATTTGTAAAAACAAAGGACAGTGATCTGAGGACTGTTTGTTCAACACTTGGATAGATGAGGATGGAAACCTTAAATTCCAAGAAGAAGTGCATAGTCCTCTATCCAGTTTCTCTATTGTAGGATTTCTAAACCTAGCATTAGTCCAAGTAAACAAGTTCCCCACAGTGTTGACATTTTCAAGGGCTAAAGTATCAATAAATTGATTGAATTCAGCTATGCTAGTGAGATTAGGAGAGGAAGGACCCTTGTATTTAGAGATGGAGGTCATAACATTAAAATCTCCAATGAAGATAATATCAGGAACTAGAATCAGTTGAAGACTATTCCATAAATCTCTTCTACCACATACAGTCCTAGCAGCATAGATAAAAGCAGCATCAAAGGAAACAGAAGTAGCTTGACATGAAATGGAGACTTGTAAAAATTGAGCATGGTCTAATTTTAAATTGACATCCAAATCATCATTCCACATAAGCCAAATCTTTCCAGAGTTTGCATGCATAAAGTGAGTAAAATGAAGCCTTTTCATGTATACATTGCATGTATCATTTCTATGTTGAGGTTCTATTATGCAAATGAGTTGGAAATTATGCTTGAGTATCATGCTTTCTAGTCTATCCATACCCCTGATGTTCCAAACAAGCATTTTATTTTTAAGAGTTGTACTCATCATTGAAAAGGGTTTTTATTGCTTTTTGAAGATCCAGTCATGAATCTATTAACTTGAGTGAAAAAGGTCCTCAGTGGAGCCTTTGTTGTGCTCACCTTTCCCTTACCATGGGCATTTGATGATTGTGGGGATGCAGTGATAGAGAAATCATTTTCTTCCTTTGAGCTGTCAGAGAGGGACTCATCAGCTTCTTTGAAAATGTCATCTTCAGTGAGTTTACCATCTTCTTCCTCCATTATTAAAGGTAGAAACCTGTTCCTGTTTTTTGGTTGAGACATGAAGAGAAATTGATCAGAATTATAAGGGTTAATGGGAGAGGAGTTACCTGAAACCATTTTTAGGTCAAATCATCCCTGGAATGATGGAGCATTTTCCTTTGTTTAGGGGTGATGAAACCATCAGATGGTGGACCATTTTGACTTGCTGAAGATGTTGCAGGAGATGGGATATTTGCATGGGCTGTGAGTGGAGACTCGGGTACAAATTCAGTCACCTCTTCAGAGCTAGAGAGTGCTTGAAACTCTTTCTGTGAAATGGCCTGAGAATTGTCCTTAATATGGATTGGAATTGATTTCGGGACATAGACTCTTTTAGGCTTCAGTTGTTTCTTAAAATGGTTGGATTTTCCCTTAGGGCCGAGGGGGTGGGTATTGTTGTGATGTTGAGCTTGAGCATGGATGGTTTTTGCTTTTTCCAGTGCAGATATGCCTGAAGTTCCTCCATTCTTGTGAAGTACTGAGCTGAATTCTCATCAGTCTTGAGAAACATTGGATTTCCAGCATTCTTCTGAACCATTGAAACTGACACAGGGATCTGAACCACTTCAGCATTCAGTGGTTCCTTATCTTTTCTAGCAGCATTACCTCTCTGCTCCCCTTCTCCCTGAGTCTCCTTCTGAGAACCTCTATTATCTATCCATGGCTGTCTAGGTTTCATAACCTCAGGATGGAGCTGGATGCATTGATCTACATGGTGACCTATGCATCTACAATTAGAGCAGTAATATGGAAGATCTTCAAACTCTATTGGGAGTTTCTCTACTCCATATTCCACACCATCTTCCTCTATTCCTACCCTTATGTGACTAGGTAATCTCTGCTTAACATCCACCTCAACACAAATCTTAATGACAGATGGCCTAGATAAAGTGGCAGTGGCTAAATCCATTTTAATAAATTTCCCAATTTGATTACCCATAGACTGAATCATGGAGTGATTGTAGAAAAAAATTGGTACCTTTGGGATGTTGACCCAAACTGGGACAATAGAGCTTTCTGATTCTGGTGAGAAATCAATTGTCCATTTCAAAACCTTCATGGGGGAGCCACTGAAAATCTAGTTTCCCTTCAACCACAGTCTCTGATAATCCTCCTTGAGTTCAAACCTGATCAAGATGTGTCTGAAATCAATATATCCCAGTTGATATCTTCCTTTGAAATCCACCGATTTGAAAGCAGCCTGCAGTGATTCCATATTTGGTTTCCCCCTCATAAACTTCCCAACGAGCGCGTTCTGGTAGTGAGCTGCTAGAGTCTCCGCTTCTCTCCTTGTAACAATACAGGCTATGTCCCCTTTGTATAGTATTTTGGGGGCGATCTCAGGATTGGATGGAAGAAGATTGCTCAAGGGCGGTGGTCGATTGGCAAGAGCCTGAAGAAAGGAGTTGGGTGGAAGACTTCCGGCGCGATGGGGCGGAGGCGCCGCCATGGGCACGGTTGCGATGTAACCGTTTCTGACCGTTATTGCGTCAGAACGGCAATTTTTGGGAGAAAGCGGGGTCTGAAAGGACCGAGAAATGAATAGTAACTAATCGCACTTTGAGTGTGTAAGTTTCTTGTAATTCGTGTCTGAATGATTTGCAAGATGAAAATTATTTATTTTAAAAAAAAACCCCTTCATTAATTTGTATTTATGAAAAATAGAAAAGTTGACTTAAGCAAGCGTTTCTCAAAAATAATTTGGAACTTAAATCTTTCATGTTAATTTTCGACCTAATTGTTTACATAGTCGTCTATTTATACAGTTCTTTTTTTGCCGTTACCGCTTGTCTAGGTCTTTTTCCTTCGTGAATATATAATTATAAATTTTCAAAGTGGTGCTAGATAGAAAAAAATCATCATATATGGTAGAATGTTGAATATTAACCCTTTATAAAAAAGAATACTGGAAAATGGTTGGAAAATTTCCACAGATTGAATCCATGTTAAAAGAAAGACTTTGAATCACTTTCAGTTCATCAACAAAGTATTATACAACTGAAAGTCTGTATACTTCTTTGTCCTTACATAGACAAATTAAATTTCTAGTTAATTTCATGTTTTTTTTTTGTCATAAAAAAATGGACCTTTAATTCGTAATTTTCTAGTTCTTGTAGAAACTTAAGCTAGTCAAAAGATTATTCCACTTGGGGTCGTTACTGCCTTGATATTCCAGAATAATATCAAGTGCCTTTTTTTTTATTTAGTTTTTTTTATATATTCACAATTGACTTATAAAGAATATGCATAAATACACTTTTCAACCAATTCAATTTATTTAGTTTATAAACAGCTGGAGTTATAACATTAAACATTAACGTACGAGTAACTATTCAGTGTAGTTTTTTCATACTTAATTATCGACTAGTCCATAAAAAAATGAGAGTATTTTAAAGACAATGTTGTAATCAGAATTCAGAGATTGCAGAAGCAGTTGCATAAAATAAATATTATGTCCTGTGGCCATTGGATTATTTGAACGACATGATTATATAGAATGGGTGCAAATGGACGTTTTCAATATTTTTTAAAAAACTAAAATTATCTCTACATGTTAAATTTTTAACATTATGATAATGTATGTATTATTACCGTTAAGAGATCAAATAAAAAAATGAAATAACGTTTTCGGAATATTATCTTGCAAACTGTAATAATGTCAGGTCCTCTGCACCTTATTTGTAAATAAGTTTAGTTCAGTTTAATAAGGTATAATTTGATGAAACTCAAATTAATTTAGTCATATTAATTTTTTCAATACATTAATTTTAGTTCAGCTTAGTTTAGCAAAATATAAGTTTAGGAAAACATAGTTTTGAGGGCAGCCTTTAATAAATTCCTATATCAAAAGGGAGTTTCAATAAAGAGAACGTCTCCGGTAAGGTCCTCTTACGGTAGGGCAAACCAAAATGAGACCATCAATGACAACATTGGTGTTGTTATACAATTTTATTAATTATTTGGGATATAAAACATAAAAGATCAAGGAAATAAAGTAAAAATATATGCCCAAAACCTAAAAGATCAAAACAAATAAAAACATCAGACCCAAAACCTAAAACATCAAATTAAATAAAGATCAAACCAAATAAAAGATCAAACTCAAGTAAAAAAACATCATGTTCAAACAAAAATAACTCAAATAATTAAAATAATGGTATCATAACCCCCGATTTTGTAGAAAATGTTCTATTTTTGGCTTGCCCTTACCGTAAGGTGCCTTATTTGAGACTTTCTTTTCAATAAATAACATAATTAATTATTATTATAATCGTGAAAATTGATATGAATGAAAAGTTAGAACTATAACTACGCAGGGGCGGAGATAGGATTCTAAACTTGGTAGGTCACTATTTAGGAATGATTTTTTAGATCACTTTTCAAAAAATTACAAAGACGTTTGAGGAAAGAATAAAAGGCAATAATTGTTTTTGAAATTTTTCTTGAAAAATTACCCTGCTGTTAATGATTTCTTTGAAAAATTGCAGGTCCTGTGACCTGCCATGCACAGAGGTATCTCTGCCTCTGTAACTACGTGACATTTGTAACACCATTTCAATATATTTTTTTAAAATGTACAAGTAACAATTTATTTAAATGCACTTTAACTAAATCTCTGATGTGTTGAATGAGATTTAAACTCATGAGATTGCATCAATTAAATCTATGAATTTTTATGCTATCATATTTTTGTCCTTAACTAATTCGTTGATGTTGAGGATCAAATGTAATAATTCTCCTTAATTAATCAGTCTAGTTGATTGTGAAAAGAACCTTTCGGTCAGAAACAGTTTTTTTTTTTTTTTGTTTCTAACTAACCATATTAAAATGTTTAATTAGATAAACTATTTACAACTTGAATTAGGTTGCAATTAATTAGAAATCAATTCAAAGTCGTGAAAGCGTTTCAAGTTTTACTAAACAACTTTCCAGAAGACATGCATTGGGGTCATTAGGTATATAAATAAACAACTAGCTTGCAAGAATATTGCTTTAAGTAAAATTTCAAGTAAAATTTCATGAAATTTTCTCTGTGAATTGCTGGGAGAATGCATGTTAAGTTTCTTGGAGAATTCCATAATTATCTCCTCTTATTCAAACTTAGAATTTTTGTGGAAAATCGATTATTCAAATTCAAAAGAAGTTTCTGAAATATTTCTTTCTAAAGTGTATGGTCAGCATATGGTCAGCATGGAAATTATATGGTCAGCATAATCATAATCATAATCAGAAGAATTTGTTGGGGTAATGCACTTTATATAGCATGGAAACGAAGTCGAAATTGTGATGTTCTTTTAGTCTTTGGTTCATTTTCAGGTGTAGGGTAAAATAATGCCGAAACATATGATAATCGAATTATGAAAAATTGAACTTAAAATAAATATACAGTATATCCGTCCTATTTAGTTACTCTTCCAAAACATGGTTAACTGAGCTTATATTTTGTTAAAGTGAAGTCAAACGGAAATAAATATAAATTTACTTCTTTTTAAACTAAAAAAATTTAAACATAGAATTCAATTGAAAAAAAAAGTATTTATTTTTAACTGGACTGCCTAATTTACAGGAAAACTCATGCAAACAGAATTAACATTTATATAAGAGGATGATAACAAAAATATAACACTTTCGAATATGAGTTGTGGAGTGTGTGGAAATTTCTTTTCGAATATGAGTTGTGGAGTGTATGGAAATTTCTTTATTTCTTTAACTAATTTCACCAAAATTAAACTATTTTCAACGCAATTTCTTTAAAAATTAGTTGTCTTTAATTTTGTTTAATTTGATTCAATGAAATATATATAGTTTACCCCCATTTTTCCTTGTGTTAAAATATTCTCGTATTCATTCATACAATGACCTCAGAGTAAAAACTAATACTATTATTATTAAATATATTAGCAAGCATGTGAATTTTGTAAAACAAAAAATAGTATCAAATTCTAAGAATCACCACAATTATAAAACTATCATAAAACATTATTTAAATTTATTAAAAAACATAGTAATATTTTGATCAGGGTAATTAAATTAGCAGTGATGAATTGAATTACATCACATAATTACATTAAGGCAAATTCTCATTTGAGACCTGTCTCAAATGAGACCAAAGATTATGAGACTGCTATTGATTGAATTTGTCGTTGGTGAGCTTTAAACCCGCCGATTTCCTTGATTGAATTTGTCGTTGGTGAAATTGACCAAGGAACTGATCAAGAAAATTGACCGAAAGATCAAGCAAATTGAAAGAAAGATCAAATTAACTGAAAAATCAAGGCAAAACAAAAATACTCAAGGACATTGATTGAAAGATCAAACAAACTGACTAAAAGATCAAGCAGAAACAGTAAATGCTCATTCCCCTGCTCTTGGTCTCCACAAGAACAGGTCTCACCCAAAACTTTCTCTTAAGTTAATAAATGAAGTCTCAGTGGCGATGTTTCGCGTGAAATTTACGGATGAAGTCAATGATTTTCTCAATTCAAAATAAGAAAGAAAAGAATATATGGACGTGACGTCATCGAAGTCCATTTTTCATATATGTATGAAAGTCTACTTTGATTAAATTTGGAATTCAGACCTTGTGTCTGTTTAGCAGTAAACACATCAAACTGATGCATAAATAAATACATATGGGCCCCGCTTGTAATAGACCGTGACCAGCATCTGTGTTTTACACGTAATTTGTGTACACACATACTCCCTCCGTATCAGTTGGATGTGCATGGTTGACTTTTCACGGTATTTAATACACGTGTTTTACTGCTAATATATTTAACTACATATATTATCAAGATATAAAAATTTGATATTAATAAACTACATGTTATGACGATTCCAACAATATTAGATACGATAGTATTTTTATTTATCTATGCATTCAAAATTTCAGTCAAAATTTAGCATAATTGACTGAAAAAAGTCTCCTGTGCAGAAACAACTGGTCCAGAGGGAGTACTATATTTTACTGTTTACGAAACGAGAAAATTCATAATTCTCTGCATGGGAAAAACTAGTTTTACTGTAATATTAAGATCTTGGCATGGGTTACACATGTTTTAACCGTGTCATAATGATTTTACTTGAATATTCAAAATTCCAGCAACATGGTTATAACTTAAGATTCAAATACAAAAAATATAAATTAAATTGAGAACCATAGTTTAAATTTCAACAATCAACAACCTTATAACATTCTTTAATTACCTCTGAACAAATCAAGAATTTGTGGGATCGTGGGCTTCAATGATTTGGATATTTTGAGGTTTAGATTGAATGACAAAATGTAGTGGAGGAGAAAGGAGTTGATCTACATAAATTAGAAAGTAATAATTGAGAAGAATTAATTTTTTATTAGAACCTGTTTGTATCTGAGGTATTTCTTGTTGAAATGTATTGATACAAATAAGGGAAAAAATTACGGTAGATAAACCATGCACCAATAAAAATGATTTAAGTTTTATGGTGATTTCATTTAGGTAAAATAAACATTGCCGGAACCAGTGACAGAGTTAGAGCCGTAGAAATCAAGATACATTCTTTGTCATTAAACCGTTGTAGGTAAATAACATTTTTTTTTTTTTGATAAAATTACTCTTTCAAATTATGTTTTGATCCCGGAATCAGTAACGGAGTTAGGTTCAAATTTCATGGAGGTTAAATAATTCTCACACAAACAATGACTCAAGGTGGAATCCTTGACGGTAGTAGGCGGAATATTCCAACTTACCACTCCCGCACAACCCATAATTAACTCCGCCCGGAACATATAAAAGAATACAAATTCTTATTTGAAACATGTCTCTACAAAGACCAAGTAAAATAAGGGACCGTTATAGGTTGAAGTTGTCGTTGGTGATGTTCAACCTTGTTGTCGTTGTTAGATTTTAGGTCGATGGTGTCACAAGACCTCAACCGTCTCACATGGACCGACTCGAGACTGATCTTCAGTGTGAATTTGTACTTCAGGATTAGGAATGATCAAGCAAAATGAATGAAAAATCAAATTAACTGAAAGATTAAGGTAAAAAAAGGAATGCTCAAGGGAACTGACTGAAAGATCAATCAAACTGACTAAAAGATCAAGCGAAAACATTAAATGATCATTCCATTGGCGCTTGGTCTCCACAAGATAATGCCTAACTCAACACTCTTTCTAAAAGAAATTGGTTTTTCTAAAAAAACATATAGAACTACTGTAAATGTAATACGAGTGATTTTACCAGTTTTTTTTTGTTTTGTTTTTGCATTTCTCCCGTATAAATGATTCATGTGTTTTCACTACAACTAAACACCCATTCCAACCAACTATTGTCATATTCTACGCATTCATTCATTTTCACTCGCAGAGCACAACTGAAATTGCAACTACCCACACAAAAGTTCAACTTTATCGTAGTACAATTGTAAGAAATTAAGAATCAGTTGAATGCATTTTGTTTTTGTTGATTAATATATCCGAAAACGAACGAATAAATGAGTCGTGATTCGCGAAATTCAAATAAGCGTTTTTGGTAGTTACAAAGATCCCTGCTTGAGTTCACACAGGGAACAAGCCAAAAACCAGACTTTGGTCTTTATTAAAAATTGAGGTCGCCAGTAATAGCAAAGGGAGTAACAACCCACCTTTCGGATTTTAAGACATGCTTTTGCCTGCTATACCACTTAGGTTTCTACTCATTAAATTTTCCAAAGTTGTTGGCCTAGACTTTTAAACAAAATCTTTTATTCTATTTCTAGGTGTTCTTTAATTTTTCAAGATCTTGTCAACCTCCCTTTTAAATAGAATAATACTATTTTTAATCAATACATGATATTGTAAATGTGCCTTTGTCTACCTTTAAAGATGCATGAATGATCCATATATGATCCTATTCCGACCTATGATACCATCTCTAATTCTCATGAAAGTGCCTCTAATCCTGCGTTAAAATGAACCATCGATCGTTTGAGGATCAGTTAGAGTACGTAGTGAAATTTCGTAGAGTTTTTATGATGTTCTCTCTGGCCATTGATTTGCATTATGGTATGAGTGAAGGTTTGCAATAACATGCACCGTTAAGTACTTAGGACCAACTTTCCATACTATAAAGAGGTTGTTGTTGTGATGCAACCATAGGCTGTCACAAAGTATCAAGATCTAACAAAGGGAGCAAGTGATGGGTACACTCATAGTCCGTGCTTCACATTAGCGTTACCAGGTAATGAGTCCGTGATGAGTCTCTAAACAAAGTGATTGGCCCGTTATGCGACTCAAAACCACAACTATTTGGATTAATATTGTTTTAAAATTCAAAACTTAGTTCACCACAAATTTAGAAACTGCTAAAAAACCCCTGTATTTATGCAATCGGAAATGTGTTTTATAAATTGTGGGAGATATGAGTTCTTTTGTTCACGAGCTTAATTAATTAGTTAAGTTTGCAACTAGTACACATACGGAAGTTGACAAGCTTTTTTAGATTTTATGTCACTTGTTATCGAGACCAGTTCTAAATTAGTAAATAAATGTGCAACTCAAATATTTTATCTATCAAAATGTACTTATAAAATGGCAGCTTGCAATAATTAATTATAAAATGAGATCCAATAGTCATAAGGTTCAAAGCTCCTTCGTCGGAGGGTCGTAAATTGACCAACGATCGTGAAGCAAAACTTTAATTATCATGTCCTCAAAGCTCTGTGACTTAAACTAATCTTCTTTCTTTTCTTCGACCTTCTATCGAACTTCTTTTTTTTTTTCTTCTTCTTCGCTTGTTGAGAAGGTATTAAGTGAGACCAGTCTCACTATAAATTAGGGATAAATGATAATTTTCTAACTTTTACTTATTATTCATTTTTATAAATGATTATTATTCATTATTATAGTGAGAGCAGTCTCACTATAAATGATTGTATTATTGTTCATTTTCTCACTCTCATGCATGAGTTTTTTACTTTTAAATTAAACTAATTTTTTAGATATTAAACACGATTATTTAGTAAGACCAATGGAGAGAATTTGTAATTTTCAATCAATACACGTAACTTACATATAATATGGATACATAAGATGTTATTAGATCAAAATACACGTTACACCAAATGCAACCACATGGACAATTGGACATGGTATCATTTAAACCTTTTTTTTTTTTTTTTGGTTGCTTGCACAACGCGTACGTTATCAATATAACGGAATAGACATCTAACGGAATCGTAAAACAGGCCTAAATATTTGGATTAAAATTGATCATTGCATAAAATATTGTTAGATTTTAAAAAGCAATTTAGTCTTCACGAAAATGTGAAAGCTCATTTAAGTCATTTGTAAGAATTCCGACGTTGTTCAGAAGTTAGATAAGAGGTCGAAATTCAACAACCGAACTTTAAATCAAGAAACACGGAACATGAGTAATCTAATAATTCATTTCTTCATAAATTGAGTGATTGGAACATTTCATGTTTATGGAGACAGTTTCTTAATTTGGATTTTAGGTGTCAATTTCGGAGGAATTTATATATAACATTGTCTCAGCTGGTTTGAGAATCACTAATTTCTTTGAGATTAGGCAACTGATTAATATATAATTGCTTTTTGATTCATTTAATAATTTTGTCCCTTACTCTCTAGGTGCCTTATTCTAATTTGTTTTTTTTTTTTTTTATATTGATAAGTATATATGGAATATTTGTAAACCGAAAAAAGAAAAAAACTATATACACAAAAAACAGTTTTCAAGTTAGAGTAAAAACAAGTTAGTGTGAAATCAGACCCAGTTCTTACGAATTGAATATCGCATTTTGACAAATATGTTTTTAGATTGAATTAACCTCTAAAAAAAACTAATTAATGCTTGTTCAGTAACTTAATTTTTTACTCCACAATTAATCCTTGTTAACTTGGTTGTTTAGAATTGGGATGGCGACCTTGTTAACTTGGTAAGCCTTCGGACACCGCAGCATTCGGGCAACACACTGCTTCCGGGCGAAACCCTAGGAATTACAGACTTCGGGCAACACCTTGCTTCCGGGTGAAAGCCTAGAAAATTGCTTTCGGGCAACACATTGCTTTCGGGCGAAAGTCCAGAAAATTACCTTCGGGCCACCTTGTATTTTATTTTATTTTATTTGCTTGGGTTGAGGAGCCGTCAATAATCCTCAAAATTCGCCTTCGGGCATAAAAAAAAAAAAAAGACAAATGAAAAATCGTACCGTACGTATAACAGTAGACCGTAGAATTCATAAGTTCAAAATTCACGAGTCATATGATTTATATGGGACTTTTCTCTTTCACATTGAAGTCATTTTCCATGCAAAAGCATATGTTTTATTTGGTTATTTCGTAATATATTTAGTGGTTTATGTGTGTGAATACATATATATTAGTGTTGAAAATACTGCTAACATAACTATTTATAATTTGTTTTCACTATAAGACATAATAATCAACAGTTTATTCAACTTACTGACTTTGAAATAAGTAGATCAACATCCAACAACGGTTAAAACAAATGAAATTAGCAAAAATTATTAAACTACAAGCAACCTGTCATTTAAACTAATATAATTACGTAATCGGATCAATATTTTACATTGTAATATTGCATGTTTCTTTTGAAACAATCTTATGTTTTGGGAAGAAGTTCCCAATAACAATTATTGTGCACATCCAATTCAACCAAATATCACAAGAAGTCAAGAATAATTAAATCATATATATGTCAACCAAAATATACTTTAATATCGTCTTTAGGATATTAGTTCCAATAAATTTGAACGTTTTAATAAATAGTTAAAGCAACTTCGAAATTTTTAGATAATGGATATTTCGTCATATATCCAACAATGCTTATTCAATTTTTAAAAATTAAACTTAGTCGATTCTGACCATTAATTTATATTAACTACGTATATACTTATATATATAGATTCATCCTATCATATATTTATATGTAATTACTCTTCTAAATATGTTAACATCATACAAATAGAAATATTTATAGTTAAAATCAGCCCAGCTTGATTTTGAAATGTCAACTAATTAATCAGTTTTGATTAGGATAAATGGATGATGAGTTGTGAAAATTAATTTAACATTCTATCACTTAACACATGCTAAATTTTAATTTCGGTAGCAGATATCTGTTAACAAATTGCAAAATTTTCCTACTTCAAAAAAAAAAAAGCAAAATTTTCCTTAAGTAATTGTAATTACCTCATTATAATCATTTTTGGGCGTTTACTATTAATATGAATGAATTTCTTCATAAAAAACTTGGTAGATACAACTTAGAGGGATTTAAATCTGTATTGCATCTATTCACGTTTAATACAAATCCTCAATTGATTTCACTAAAAATCATGTTTATTATGTAAAAGATCAGTTTTGAAAGTGAGAAGACCAGCAATAATACCTTGAATGATCATGCTTGGAAGTGAGAAAATCAACATTTGTCCATAGTTTCAATTGAAACTGTTCTCACATTATACCTTCTCCGGTTATAAATGACCACATGAATTAGCTTAAATGGTTAAAACTAACTAGTTAGACAACTAAAGTGAAAAGTAACTACGAACATATCACTCTAATCAATTAAAGACCAACATCATCAATACAAGGAGATGGATCTCTTACACTAAATAAATGAAGGAAATCAGAATAAATTGTTAATGATTTTCTTCATATTCTCATAAAACGATGGATAACGTTACTTTGTGGAACCCTAGCTACAATAAAATTTCGATCATGAAACATGAGTGTTCTAATTCATCTCTTCTTATATACAACCTTATATCAATAGATTGATTGAAACATATCGTCTTGTAAGGAATTAGCTTGCTCTTGATGAATCATTCATGTCTAGCCATATTAGGAAAATATGCTATTATCTGATTTGACCCACCCTAAAATAGTTAAGTTTATAAAAAATATATGTAAATAGAATCCGACCGAATTTGAGTTTCCAGTTCAGTAAAAATGTAATTTAATGAAATTCAAATTACTTTAATTAGTCACTGATTCTTTTTTCCAATACATTATTTTTTACTTTATTTCAATTGAGCAAAAAATAATTTCTAACCACCGAGGCTTGCACCTAAAATCCTTGCATGGACAAAATGTTGGAACAAAAGGAAAACAAACAAGACTTCAAAAGTCAAAAGCAATTTCATTGTTGTGTGTTACTCATTATCTTCATCTTTTCTCAACAAATATTCTGCTTATTCACTGAAACTTCCTTGTACTTTGAACAACAGTAGATAACTAAAAACCCCCCCTATAAATAACCCCCCATACCACACCACTCCACACCATAATACCACACACCTTCTTCTCCACCAAACCTCCTCATATTCTCATCAATTCGCACACAGTCATTTCACAAAAACACAGTGATCGATTCAGTGAAGAAATCCTCAAAACAAGAAACAAAAATGGATCGTTTGCCAAAATGCCAAGCAAATTACTCCCAGCTCACTCCCGTTGATTTCTTGAAGCGAGCAGCGTCGGCGTACGCCGGCCGGACCTCCCTCATCTACGGCAAGGTTCACTTCACCTGGCGCCAGACCTACGACCGGTGCCGCCGCTTCGCCTCCTCCCTCAAGTCCCTCAACATTGTCAAAAACGACGTGGTAAGTCATTTTTATAATAAACGACGTCATAAACTTAATGCAGAGTATCATAAACTTTCAAGTTTCAATCTCTTCAGTGTTTTTATTAATCGGGCTGAATTTTCAGGTTTCGGTTTTGGCTCCAAATGTTCCGGCTGCGTACGAGATGCATTTCGGGGTTCCGATGGCTGGGGCGGTTTTGAACACGATCAACATCAGGCTGAATGCAGAGGCCATCGCCACCATTCTCAAGCACTCTGAAGCGAAGCTTTTCTTCGTTGACTTCGAGTTCGTTCCAGTTGCTAGAAAGGCCCTCCACCTCCTCGCCGAGAGTGATTCGAATCTCGCCGGAGCTCCGATGCCCCGGGTGATCGTCATCGATGATCTCGGTTCTCCGACCGGAATCCGCCTCGGGGAGCTGGAGTATGAGGAGCTGATCTACCACGGTAATCCGGGGTACTTCCCGGAGGAGCTCGCCGACGAGTGGGACCCGATTGCACTGAACTACACCTCCGGCACCACCTCGGAGCCGAAAGGTGTGGTTTACAGCCACCGTGGGGCATACCTGAGCACGCTGAGTTTGATCTTAGGATGGGAGATGAAGACTGCGCCTGTTTATTTATGGTCGCTTCCTATGTTTCACTGCAACGGCTGGACCTTCACGTGGGGCACCGCCGCCCGCGGCGGCACAAACGTCTGTATCCGCAACACCACCGCGCGGGAAATGTACGCCGGAATCGCGCAGCACAAGGTTACTCACATGTGCTGTGCTCCGATAGTGTTCACCATCCTTCTAGACGCCGAGCCGCACGAGCGCCGGAGTCTCCCGGGTCCAGTCGAGATCCTCACCGGCGGGGCCCCACCTCCGCCGGCGCTGCTCGAAAAAATCGAGGTCTTGGGCTTCCACGTGGTCCACGCCTACGGGCTGACCGAAGCCACCGGTCCAGCGCTGGTCAACGAGTGGCGAGCTGAATGGAACAAGCTGCCCGCCGGGCAGCAGGCGCGGCTGAAGTCCCGGCAGGGGCTGAGCGTGCTCACACTCTCCGACGTCGACGTGAAGGATCTGAAGACGATGCAAAGCGTCCCCCGCGACGGGCAATCCACCGGAGAGATCGTCCTCCGGGGAAGCAGCATAATGAAAGGCTACTTCAAGGATGACGTGGCCACCGGAAAAGCTTTCCACAAAGGGTGGTTCCTTACCGGAGACATCGGCGTGATCCACCCGGACGGTTATCTGGAAATCAAGGACAGGTCCAAGGACGTGATCATCTCCGGCGGGGAAAATATCAGCAGCGTGGAAGTCGAGAACGTCATCGTCAGTCACCCCGCCGTGCTGGAGGTGGCGGTGGTGGCCATGCCGCACCCTAAGTGGGGTGAAAGCCCCTGCGCATTCGTGAAGCTCGCGAAAAGCAGCGGCAGCAGCGGCGTTAGTGAGGTGGAGATAATCGAGCATTGCCGGAAAAATATGGCGCCGTTCATGGTGCCGAAGAAGGTGCATTTCATTGCAGAGTTGCCTAAGACTGGTGGGACCATGAAAGTTCAGAAGTTTGAGCTCAGGGCATTGGCTAGAACTTTCACCTTACCGTCCGATAAGGACAGTAATTCTAAAAAATTACCGAAGAAGCAGCCGAACAAGGTCAACGATTGGGTTGGTTCAGGTACTGGATCTTACAACAGTGAAAATCAACCGCAAGAACAGATGTTGGCTTTGTCTCGTCTCTGAATAAAGAGAATATTGATGTTTTTTTAATAGCATAAAGAGTAATTTTTTAAATATACTCACATAATAGCATTATAATTATAATAATTTAGAGTGTGTTTTCCTGATCAAATTATTTTTGTACGAATTAATGCGACAGCAACAAGGGTACGATGAAACCAGTATTAATAGTTAATTTATTCTCACAAGATCTACAACAAAGTTTGAGCACATGATCATAACTAATATCTTGTCCTTATGGTATTATGTTAACACAAGGCTGTGAAATGAGTGTATATTAACACAATCTTGTCCTTAAGATCATAACCACTTCGATCATGGGTTCATCAACATTTTGTGTTGGCCTATTGATCAATTTGAATGAACTTTATTTTGAGATTCCAACATGCTATTTTAATAATAAAAATGATAAATTCTCAATTGAGACTTGTCTCAATGATGCAGTCATACAGATGAATCACTGAATAATCATGTTTAAAATGTTAAAGACCCATCTTAAAGGTGAGAAGATCAGATATGAGTGATACGATGTTAAAGACCAGTCTCAAATTATTACAATCTTGGAATTGCAATTGACAATATATATGAGCTGTTCTTGCTCTTTCAGTGTGTGTACGAAGCCAACAAGTTTAGGATATCTTGTCCTTTATTATTGCTTTCAATATTTAATTTTTTTTTTAAAAAAACACAGTGTTTTAATGGGATATAGCACCGAGAGCAGGTAGTGCAATAAATAGAATGGCCCTAAACAATCTGAATCCACAAATATATTTCAGCTTCGATCGACATTAATTGTAAGATATTCGTCCCAAATATAAGAGTGCATATGTGTCATTGATTAAAAGCTCAAAAGGGCAATTTGAATGCAAATCAAACTGCATTTAAGCAAAACACTTGTCGGTGTCTCGTTTGTATTAGTGACAGGTATCTAACCATCACCAGATCTAGTCTTATTCAGTTTTAGACATTCGGTATTTGGAAGATAAAAGAACGTCCAATTTTGTTTTTAGTGTCTTTACTTCTTTTGTTTCCACCACATCTGTGTTTGGTAGAAGGAAATTCACTTGTCATATTAATGTAGCCAATGCAATGAAGTAGCCACAGCAAATCAAACTGCGTTTTAGCAACACGTACACCTAGGTTGCATTTTAGTGTTCGGTAAACTGTAGAAGTTGTTTATTAAAAAACAGTTTATCAACAAAGCAGAAGCTGTTTTAACTATAAAAACAGAAGTTGATCAAAGCAGCTTTCATAATAAGTTCTTATTGGCCAGATTTACTTATAAGCTACCAAACACAATCTTATTAGGCATCTCGTTTGTACTCCCTCTGTCCTAGACTAAACTGCACACTTTACTATTTGACACTATTTTTTAAAAAACTTTAACCATATATTTGAACAGATATATTAATATAAATATCATCATATTTGATATCACTAGATTCGTCGTGATATGCAGTATTCAAATATTAAATTTTTATGTGACGATAATCCATGTAATTAAAGATATTTACGGTTAAATGCACGCGTTGGCAAGTGTGAAAAAAATTCCTTGCATTTTAGGCTGGACCCAGGGAGTATTAGTTACTTCAATCCAATAGTATATTGCGAAACCTTCTCCCGTTTTTATTCAGTATTGGCAATAAGAGGTGAAAAATATCCCCATTTCTGTTTTAATCATGCTTCTAATTATCATCCATTTTAGTGATTCTGTATTCCAGCATCTGTGTTTAGTCAGCCACAGATAAGTCCTCCTTCATACCCTACCATTATTTCAAAAGTATTGGACACCTGCTAATTTGAAATCATATCTGAGATGAAGGCAGGTTTTTAGTAGTAAACATCAAATGTAGACGTTTATTAAAGAAGTTGGGAGAAAGTTCGATACAGCTTCATCCACACCTCACACAATCAGATATACATATCAGCAAGATCAATAACAATACATTTTTTAAGATTCGTGAATCGCACTATAACAGATAAACAGATCCTAATCAACTGCAGCATGTGGAAGTACGGGCACCTTCGCCTTGCCTATCTACCAGAACCATCCCAGGGGGGTTTGGAGCAGGTTGAGCTCTCGGCAACTTTCTTGCTGCACACAGTCACACACAGTAAGTCAGTATCAAATCAGCTCTTTCAAAATTTAAATGTCAACGTAAATATATCAAAAAGCTATCTGAAACCCAGCTTTTCTTCTAAAGATCAAGGTAGAGCTCAATCTAGTCATGGAGTTCATTAGGATCTAGAATCCCTAGAAAAGAACACGCAAAATGTATAATATGTACTATACAAGCAAATTGGCTAATTAAGTTTAACCTACCCTTCCATCTATAATATGTATGCTTCCCACACCAAAAGCTATTGATGATGAAACCCCAAAACAGGACATACCCACTATGTAATAAAAGGTCATCACAATGGAGGTATCGACTTAGCCTCACTCTAGCAAAATTTCCAAAACCAATACTACGGGATTATGAAAATCAAGTAACCATACTAACCAACCATTGAGTAAATGGCCTAACATTGATCCCCATGAACATTCTAATTAAGTTAGAATTATTGGGAATATAATATGTTGAAAACCCTACGACAGCCCAGAAACATTTGCATCCTCAGCAACACATTAAATGATTCACTGTTTGGCAGTTCTTATGCAAATCTAAATTAAGTATCAGAATTGTAAGAAAATAACACAGAGAAGACCAAACCCTTGACAGTGAGACCCCAAACAGAAATCCAAAGACACAGAAGGGAACTCCGTTTGACAAATGAAATCCACATTAATTTCTTAGCTTCAAGGCAAAGACTTCGATTTGTTCCAGTGTCAGAAAAAAGAGAAGCGGAAACAGGATGAAAGAAATTGTCAAACCTATTTCATAAAAGATTTCATTAACATTGGCAGCTGTCTTAGCAGAGGTTTCCATGAAAAAGAGACCATTTTCCTCTGCATATGTCTTTGCCTCCTGTGAAACATAACCAGAAAATAAGAGTGGAAACCTTGTACAAAGTAACAGAAACTTTCTAAACTGGACCATGATGGATACTCACTTCTGCGGTCACATTCCTTTTTTCTTCAAGATCAGCTTTATTTCCTGCCAGTGCCATAACCATGTTTGGATTACCTACAACAACCAGAAACAAAGTACTACTATCATTATTTTAAGTATAAGTAGCTGCAGACAAGTGAAGAAAAGAAATAATCATAATTATAGTAAAAAAATGGATGCAAGGACCAGTGCCAAGCACCTTGCTTTTGAAGTTCTTGCACCCATTTCTTAGCCCGTCCATATGAATCCTGAAAAGGGGAATAGATCTTGTAAGAAATTCCATAAACGCACTATCAAATATCACATAATCATAGGGTTGGGTTCCCTAAACAACTAATAAATGCACTATCAAATTCGACTTTTTTTTTTTCTTTTTTTTTCGAGTGTATCACCCAAATCGTTGTAGCTCCTTAACTACAACAACGAAAAGCACTATAGAATTCAAATTACTGTGCCAATTATTTTTTAAAAAAATTCAGCATATCAGCACACAACAACATGAAAAACTCGTACTTCATGCCTAAGAGTACAGCAGCATTCTCATATTTCCCACCTATTACACAAGCTATTTACTGGAGAATCCTCAGTTCTTAACAACAAATTCAGTAGAAAATAATTTAACAAATGAATAAGTTCGAACGAAAATTAACAAATGATAGCTGGTACTGGAAACTACTGACTAAGCTGAAACTTCACATCCAGTTCCTCATCTAAGTTCTTGTCCCATAAAAAGTAAATTCTATGTGAAGAAAGCTTATAGCATTCTGCATGGCTCTGTATGTTAGACCCCTTTGCAGCAGTAACTTGGAGTAGTAAATTGCTTATAAAACAGATGTTGGTTAAGAAAAGGCTCTCCACACTGGATAAATAGATTGACAAGTGCGACCTATATCCTGAATTTTCCCAATGTCAGTATGCACAGGAAGTATTTAAGTTGCTTGGCTTGTCTTTGGTCCTAAATATCAGGAGCCTAAAAAGATTGTTGTTTAAGTTTCAAACTCACAGGTATATTAATTCTTTCCAGCTAATAGAAATAGAAGAGATTTCCAGGGGTCGCTTTATACAGCTGCTGCCATAAGTCATATTATTATCACTGAACATCAGCTGAGGAGTTTGAAGACTCAATAGGGATTCTGGCCGTATTTGAGAGGCTACTTAAACTGCATTCAGAAGGACATTATAAGACAATTCACTCACCACTCAAGAAGATCTCCACAGCCAGTAGATGAGTAGAAGTGAACTGCATGTTTCCTTTCTAAATGTATGTTTTAGTAGCTAATTTAGTTTATGAACCATCTTAGTTTGTCTCTAATGTGAGGAATGTAAATAACATATTGTGAGAAGTAATACAGAAACAGTTTCCATCAAAACAGTCAAGGAGATGAAGTAATCACCGTGCTGCTGATGTCGTAGACAATGATGGCAGCGGCGGCACCACGGTAATACATGGGAGCCAAGCTATGATAGCGCTCCTGACCGGCAGTATCCCAGATCTCGAACTTAACCGTCGCATTGTTCACCGACACCGTCTGCGAGAAGAACGCAGCTCCGATCGTCGATTCCTACACACCAATAACAAAAACCCTAAATATAAAAATCCCCAAATTGAACAGCGCATAAAAATCACAAAAAGATTCCCTAAAGAAGAGTACTACTCACTTGGAATTCGAGAAACTGGCCCTTCACAAAGCGCAAAACCAAGCTGGATTTACCAGCTCCCATATCCCCTAACAGAACCTTCGAAAATTGAAAACACAAGCAAAAAATCAGTAAACCGCAATCGATGATGATCCACTGCGATCAAGAGCACAGTATGCATGCACTTACGAGCTTCGCATTGAGATTGTTGTGAGAGGCGGTGGCCATGATTTTGCCGGATCAGTCAAGCTGTAAAAGCCGGAGATGAAAATGGTTTTGAGGAGGGGGGAAAATGGTGGAGTCTTGATGTGGATTTCGCGGGTGAGTTAGGTTGGGCTGCTGACGTTTATACACCCAGATTCTGGACTTAATCAATTTGGTTTTCTCTTATCATTTCACCGACCAAATAAACCTTATTTTTGTTGACAAGAAAATGTGTTCGTATTTTATTATGGTAAGCTGCTAAATCAGATGGAATCAAACCTGACTGTGTTTTAGTTCGGCTCAATTAAGTGGATATTAACATTAATCTATGTATAATTGTGTTTAAGGTAGTTGTTGTTTGTATTTTTCATCTTGATAAATATATTAGGGTGTTATACTTAACTAGCAACATCGGTATGAAATCATGAAAATCAACTTTCATGAAATTCATGCATGACCTTGTGATTTTTATAAAATTAAATCATTTATAAAGATAGTTGCAGTTCATTTTTCTTTCCTATAATGTTATACTCATATTAAACACCACGAGGGACGGAGGGTGTATGTTGACATCAAAATTATAGCAAATAGCAAATCCTAGAGGTAGTGTAATTGTTTGCTTACGAATTTTTGGGAAATTAATCATCCCTTGTAAGTTGTATTTCCACGTAATGGATGAGTTTTCTTATCTATGTTTCCTTAAAATAACCAGAAATTCTCTCGGAATTTCTTTTTCCCACATCCCAACCAAACAAAGTTTTCATTATCATAGGAAATTGAAATGATCTAGAAACTCAATGTGCAACCAAATGACCTCTATGATTAAAAATTATTCCATACATTCATTAGATTCACAATTTACAAATGGATGTCATACACAAACAGAGTAGAATCCTTTTATGTTTTTTTTTTTTTTTTTGGGTTTAGCACCAAGACTTTGTATATTATGTTCTTCATAACAGAAGGAAAGATTCCAAGATCAATCATGAAAGTACAGTCTGTTACTTCAAGCCATTCTCCAATTTCGGATGCTTTGACTCTGTTATCATTGGATTTCCCATTTCAGAGATGCAAACTCTCAACTTGTGACAACCAACATTGCCATTGCCATTGCCATTGCCAAAATGACAAGGTAGTCTAAAATATAAGAGGAAGATGGCACTAAAACCAAATCTTGGTACAAAAGAAAGATTATAAAGTTTAAACGTCTCATGAGTTCTTAACTTATTAACTTAAACATGAATCCCTCATCACATTCTTGATATCTGGAGAGGCACTGTTGCTTCCAGAATTTCTTCCCTGCAAGACATGAGCTGAATTCTGTCCCACCCTCCGAGTCTCTCCATAATATGCTGCCGAGAATTCTCAGCAGCTGTCACTCCAGACGAGTAGGCCCCATGCACCGATCCCTGATGTTCCTCACTGACTGCCTCCCCGGCGAAGAAAAGGTTACCAACTGGTGCTCGGAGTTTGTCATAGATATCAGACGGATTCCCGACCAAATCATAAGAATAGCATCCTAGAGTGTCTTGATCTGCTCCCCACCTTGACACAATATACTTGGCCTATGCACAAGCCCCAAAAGAGAGGTTAGAATCCTCATTATGACTCTTTTCCATTAAAACTAGTTTTAAACATCTAATCATGCAGTTTAGAGAGGTTGAATGAGTGACTTACAGGTTTTTTGGCATTAGGGAACATTTTCTTGAGCTGCAACATCACAAAGTTGACAGTTTCATTATCTGAGAGCTTCTCGAGGTCATAGGCAAATCTTCCAGCTGCCATGTACACAAGAACAGGATTTCCTGTTGCTTTGTGGAGATTCAGGAAGTAGCCACATGAATAAGAAGTTGGAGCAGCAATTCCTATTAGCTCCACATTTGGCCAGAATACTTCGTCAAATAGTAAAGCAATCTTATTTTCATTTCCAATGCCAAGATCTGATATTGCAGATGTTTTCCAGTCAGGAAGGCGAGGTTCGAACTCAATTAAATTGGCCTTGAGAACTCCAAGGGGAACAGTTACAATTGCAGCATCAGCAACAAAGGTCCTCCCATTTTCAATTGTCACAGTCACATTATTATATCCATTAGTAATCTTCTTAACCCTACAATGCAAAGCAAGACATGTAATTTCAGATCGGTAGCTTCAACTTTGTAAATCTAGTGGGCAGATAGAAGCTATTATAACCATAAATTGTAATTATAACCCTACAAAGCAAGAACTAAAGTGTGGAAAGTGTAGTTAGATTAAAAGATTTTCATCTTTTTCAGTTCTTTCCTTCATACATTATAGCCTACAGTATCAAAAACACATTGGTGATTCTATCACGCACACGTAGAATACAATAGACTAACAAAACTGTTATAGGCAGCATCAAATAGAATACTGGTTCAACAGATAAGTAATGGCAGTATTAAAAAAGTTATAAAGCAGCAGAAACTGCAAGAATACCTGTGACTTAAGCGAATGTCGATATCTTTTGACAGTGCCTTTACTAAAGGGAGGTAACCTTTCACCATGAGTCCGTGACCACCAGTTAAAACTTGCTCCTGCAAATGGAATCAATGAATATGTCAGAACTCAAGTGAAAATATCCAAACAAAGAGCAAAACCATGTATGAAAATCATATGAACCCAACGGATGTAAGGTGTGACACTAATTTGATTTTGCAGCTCAAAAATTTATTCCACGTTAATTTTGATTTTGCAGAAAAATGAGATAACAGTACGAACACAAAATTAAAATTCCAGGCACAATATAAAATATGAAGGGTACAAGCATGAACTTGCCTCATCCCAGTTCCTCAGAGATATCATGTCAGCATCAGCAGCAAACCATGCTTCCATTCTACATATGTACCACTGCAAAACCTCATAGGCAATTCCTTCTTGTCTATAGATACATATATAGCACAACCATTAATAACAGCATTCTAAATTCAATGTAGTTTAGTTCAAAATTAGCCCACATATAAAAGTACCTTAGTTCAGGATGCCTGTCCAACACAGTTGATATGGCTTGCATGACAGACATGTCAACATCATTTTCCTTTCTCACTTTGTCCGTCTGCACAACAAAATTAAAATAATTAGAATAAATCCAACATGGCATGATAGTATGATACAGCCTTTCAGAATGCATCCTGATTATATACCTCCTTGAGGATTTTCTCGAATGCTTCTCCAACTTCTACAACAGTCTGCTGAGGAACTTGATGGCCTTCTGTGTCAAAGAGCGCATAGCTGAATCAAAGAAAAAAGTTCAGTAAAAGAACACATTACATCAAGCAAGTGTAATCATGCATATGCTCTATGAATGTAATAGAACAGGAAACTGTTTTTGTTGGCCTTTGGCCTTTGCGTTAATATTATTTACCATGGTTAACGCATATGCTATAAGAATTAAATCCAAACACGTAAAATGTCTTTGACATATTAGCAGTGACTAAATGAAATAAAAACAGTAAAAAGAAACCAATGTTCTACCTCTCCAAATCGTGATCATAAAGCACAGAATTGTCACCACTTGTCCTGTAGAGAGTAAGCCCTAAACGGCGTATCAGTGGAGCCAAAGGATTCTCATTGCAAACACCATGTAACCTGTGTATTATCACAAAAAAAAACCATCAGTCTCCAAGAAGAATTAAAGACAAACAAAATCAACCAAACAGGACAATTATGAGGAAGAGGATTTAAGATAGGTCTACCATGATGCTCCCATATCAACTGGGCAGCCAAAAGAGTAGTCAGTCAAGATGCGGCCGCCAATTCTATCACGTGATTCCAACAAAAGCACCTTAAAAGATGCATTCTGTAAGATTCGGGCAGCAGCAATCCCAGAGATACCCCCACCAATTACGATGACAGAGGGGCGCGAACTTTGTCGCTGGTCAATGCCCGACAAAAATGTCCCTGGTCATTGAATAACAGAACTCAGCCCATTTGAACCCAAAAGTAATTAATACAAGATCACCTAAAACCTAAAACCTAAAACAGAAAAGAAAGTCCCTCTGACATTTTATGGAACTGAAATATTTCAAACCATGTGAGTTGTTTAGAAGTAAACAGAAAATAAAGCACACAGATGCAAGCAGCCTTAGTACATCAATGCTAAAACTAGTAAGCAACCTAGCTCAGCTCAACAAACCTGAGTAAATGCTATCTCTTCTACTAGCTTCTAAAGGAAACAACAAGCCATCAAAACGTCCACTTTAAGAACAATAGGCCTTGTTTACCAAGAACAATCAAATTTCTAGCCACACAATGCATGCCTATATGCAACACACATGTGATTTGTGTTCTGATCAAGATAAAATGCATTCAACCATATAACTCAAATAATCATCATTAACAGGTAGACAAACATTTGATAATTGATATCAATCCAGATGATGATATAATCTTTAACTAATACAGGATCAGTGCATAAAAAACAAATCTTTACCACAAAATAAAACCAAAACTGACCTCCGAAGAACGAAGAATCATCATCACTATCACCGCCCTCCATGAATTTCAGCAGTACGAACGACACAACAAGAATACAGCAGAACAATATCCCAAAATCACAAACAAAAAAATCGCTTATCGAATTTTCTACCTCTTTCTCTACTAATCTACAGGCAAGGTTGGCAAATCGAGTGGGAAAAAGAAACAAGAATTACGGGTGTATAGGCAACAAGAAATTAGAGATTGATTTGAATGAATGGTAGAGGAGAAACAGCATAAGGCCACTTGAACAACACCGCAACTTATCAAACCAGCTCATAATCGATCACCGCTCCGGCCGGCGCATAGATGAATTCTATCAATGAATCCCAGAATATATATCCTGAAAATCAAGACTCTTTTTTTTTTTTGAAGGTAGCTTAAAAGAAAATTTTCTTGTGCGGAATGGATGAACAGGAGCATGAATTGTTAGAATGATGAGCACAAGAAGTCCCTACGTTAAATAGGCTGGAAGGCTTGGAGGCGTGACGTACTTGGTTATTAGTGTGGCCGCTTTTGCGATATTTCTGCCCTCTTTCGCTAATCTTCTTTTTGTTTTTACATTTTGTTATTATTTTATAAAACTTTCTACAAATTGGCTAATCAATTTGAGTTGTTTCTTGTACCTTCCTTCTAACAAAAAAAATAGAAACAACAAAATCAATTTGGTGTACCCATGTCATCCAGGTTTTATTTTCCATTCTTATTTGTTATAAATAAAATGGTGCACACACATATACGCATATATTGCACTAAATTACCTAAACTAATAATGACCGCTAAATTATTTATATACACTATTAAAATTATAAAATGTTTATCCATACAAGAATTAAATGTATAAATAACTAATAATAATATACTAGGATATTTATTAAAATGAGACTAGTTTTTAGTTGAATGAAATTATAAAATTAAAAATAATTCCACACCCATAGAATTTTTCCTTTTTTCTACTTTTTCAAGTAGAACATTGAATTAGAACGTTGGATTGAATTAATTTAGTTCCAAGATTGTTTGGTAGCATGAAAAAAAAATTAGAGGGCCTTTGTAGCCTGTGGGACCGTCCTAGATTCATTCTTTAAATTTTGCTATTAACTTTGTTTCAGCTTTACATCAAGACAAACAAATGTTATGATAGAAAATAATTTGGTGCATTACTAGTATGAGAGAGTGTTTCTTACAAAACTAATTTAATTGAAATAGAGGGATAAATGTTGTTCTTCTTATATTTTTGATAATTACATATACTGTTTTAATTTTTTAAACTATTAAATATGACCATTAAGCAAAATTAGTTGAGATATGTTTATTTTCAGATAAAGAATAGTGTACAAAATTGGACATCTACCAGACTGTGGGAGGATTTTCATTTGGATCCGGCGGGAATATTCTATTGTCTTGCAAAAAGAAAGAATATCCACTGGCCACTAGGCAATCAGAAAAAAATTTGCCAGGCGATCGTCCTATTAATCGTTTTTGGTTAACTAGTTAAATTCTGTAGCTTCTGTTCCACCGCAAAAATTTTTATTATTTTAAAAAACGTTTCTAGAAAATCTAGCACAAATGAGATTTTCGAACACAAAGCACGCGAAATTTTGTATTAGTCTAAAATTTTGTATTGTATATGAAGTAAAGTGTTTTAAAAGTGAGTTGTTTGAAGTGTTTGTGGCAATGGACAAGTTGAAACCAGTGGCGACCCCAATAATTAAAGTTAGGAGGGTTTATAGTAGAAATTTTTAAAAAATTATAGTAATAAATTTTAATCTTCAAAAAAGGAGTATAATCGCAATTTTTAATTTTTTGGAGATGCCAGACCCCATGTGCCTCCCCTAGTTCCGCCACTGGTAGAAACCAATAAAATTCTACTGCAAAATACCATCGAAAAGTTGTAATTGTCAAAGATAAATTCACATCTAATGATCTACGTACAAGTACAAAACACAATCATAAACTTAAAATATGATGAGATTTTATATTACAGATGAGACAGATATTAAAGTTGAGGTAATCTCATCATTTTATCAACTAACATCAATATTTCATCATAAGTATGTCATCGAATTTCCCTTTTTTACAATTACGTCCATCATTAAAGAAGTAGAGATATAGTGATATACTTCAAAAATAGTAAATATTTTCTTAATAAAAAAACTAAGTAGAAGGAAATATTTCTGAAATCAATTGGATAGAACATGTATTAAAATCTATAAATTTATCATTTTCTCTATCTCACCATAAAGGTCACAATGTTGTTCTATCACGTACATTCATGAGTAGCTTAAACTTTATAATTTGAAAGTGTTCCTTCTCTGGTAAATACCTTTCTTGTGTAACATAGATAACTAGGTTATCGTTTCGTAAAAGAATTATTTGTTTAAAATTTCAGACGTAAATGTCTATTATGATTCTTTAATCGGCTTGATACTGTTTAAGTTACTCCTGCATTTTGGCTTATAATTGACTAATACATTTAGGCCTTGTTTGGCAGAACTTATCTGTAGATCAGTTCAGTTCAGTGAAAATGTAATTCAAGTTAATTCAGTCATGTTGATTCCAATTTTTAATACATTAATTTTCACTTCAGTTTTTGGTTCAATTCAGTCCAGTTCAGTTCAGTGCAGCAAGAAATAAGCTCTAGCAAACATGGTCTTAATATTTTAATGTTATAAAAATATGATAATATTAATATGTATTAATTTGAAAAAAAAAAAAAACTCTACTTGCAACTCGCAAGTACATCAGTACATGCATGATGCATGAATGTAACCAGGCCAATTTTATAGACTTGTCTAAATTGTTTATTTTTTTAATAAAAAAGATGAAAAAATCGTCAGATAAGCCAAAATGTAGCCAGCATTTGCAAGCTCAAAAGTAGATAGTGGCAAAAGATAAGTGATTGCTAATGGATGGGGGAAACTGGGACGAAACAAGAAAATTAGGTGTACCATGTCGACGATGTCGTGTGTATATATATATATATATATATATATATATATATATATATATATATATATATATATATCACAGCTCCACACAAGTGCAGAAGTGCTCCTGGCGGCGAATAACTGAACAATAATTCAAGTTTAATGTTCAATTTTCATTTCTCATGTTGGGAAAGAATATATAAAGTCGACAAGATATTGTTTCTTTGTTTCTTTGAGGTATCAAGATTATCGTGATATTGATCATCAATCAATCACATACTCTTTTGTACTACTACCCTACTTAAGTACTTATATATTATTTGAATTAGCGTTGAAAATATTCTTAAGAATAATGGCAAAACTAGAATCACCATTCTATATTCAATTAGTCAAATTCAGTTTTGATATATTTTCCTCTTTTCATGTTATTTGAATTTGATTTTTTTACGGTGAATGTTCAAGTTATCAGTTAAAATTTATATGAATACTTCTAAAATTTTAAGCCTATATATATTAACAAATAGATAAAATTCGATTCCTGCTGGGGGCAAGGGATGAGGTGAGATTTTATTGGAGGTCCATATGGATTATTACCCAATTTATTTTTTAAATAAAATAAAATAAAGTAGGGTGACCTAAAATAGATTTGATTAGTACTCATTTTTTTCAGAAAATTTTATATGTGGGCGCTTTTATAGGTGGGTCTGTGAGCTCAATAATAGACTGACACGTGTTACCTTGAATTTCAAGGCTAACAGAACGGTTTTCTTTCCGTCTATAATTTCTCTTTAGTCCCTTTCTTTTTCCATTTTCCCTTCTCTCCCTTCTTTTCTCTTCTTTGGCCTTCATATCCTTCCGACGCTTCTAAATCTTCCCCTTGTGCACAAATTTTCTGCTTAGTATTCATCGGTCGAATCTGTCGGAATCTATAGACCGTCTCCTATTGATACTCCCAACCCCAGAAACGCTCTTCGATTCAGATCCATATCTGTTTTTTTATTTGAAATAGAGATCCATATCCGTTTGTGGGTTCGATAACCACCAGTACTGTTGATTTTGGCCTTAATACAATATGTGGTTTGGGAGGAATCGTAGGGATTCTAAGTTGAAGTAAAAGACGGTTTCTAGTCCCTGGATCTGAGCACCTGCAACGGTGGTATGTGAGAGGGATTTATACACTTCAAAAACTCACAAAGACTCACAGTGTGGGAGGATCTGAGATTGGCTTATGAAAAAGCAAAAGACAAATGACTTGATTTTTTAAGCCTTGAAACTAATAAAACCAAATGTCATTTGACAAGCCACGTGGGCATTTAGATTTTTTGAAGAACCACATCCAGTCGTTTATTTGTTGCAAATGTCTTAGATATTATTTATATATAAAACTAAACAAGTTATTTTTTTATTTTATTAAACCTTTATGGAAAAGTTAATTTTGAAGGCTTAAATGAGGCTTTAGCGCTGCAGGTGCTCTAAACCAAACAAATGCATTCAATCAGATTATGAAAACTTGCTTTATGCTCATGGGCACCTACTGCAATTTCAAATCTTAAATATTTAATTGAATATTTGTACTTGTACAAAGATTTATATTCAAGTCAACATATATGTGTGTGAGGTTGGATTTCAAAATGTGAAAATGAAGAAGAGGGTATAAAACGAAAAGATAAAAAGAAAAAAAGTGCAAAGGGAAAGAAAAATAAAGAGGAAGGGACTAAAGAGAAATTAGACGGAAAGAAAACGGTTCTGTTAGTCTTGAAATTCAATGTAACACGTGTCAGTCTATTATTGAGCCCACAACCCCACATATAAAATTTTCTGCATTTTTAGTACAAATTAGAACTAGGGTGCTTTAATCACTTTTTATAGCTTTGATTATTAATTTATTATACTGTCAATTAGTAGGAGATAAGTGAGTAAGTGACTAGGGAGGAATACACTTCGTATAATTAACCTTCAAATTTGTTGCTAGAGTAAAAGATCACATTGGCAAATTTAGACCCCACTTAAAAGTACTCTAGCTAATTTTAAAGAAGTGTAGGCCTGATGGATGATTGGGAAAATGATGGATCCTATTGTACAGCCAACTAACATTTTGTTATTTAGTCACAAAACCTAACCACCAGTACAACCATTAACCGGCGACAACGCAAGACAACAACACGAATCACTATCGTCGGTCCGAGCATTGGATATTTGGATTCACAAAAAATTGACAAGTATTAGCATAACTGAATTGCTAAATGTAGCCCAAAAAAATGACTATATTGTTCCCTGCACGAAATAGCATAGATTTTTCATAACTAAAAAAGAAAGGTATTTTGGTATATTCAACCAAATTTTTGGCTACATGAGTAAAAAGATGGGCTACATTTAGCAACAGCCATAAATAAATGCAGGTTAAGTGTAACTAACAAGAACAAATTCCTTCCTGATTTCCAAGTAATCTTTCCTGTAATATGCACTTGTCGAAGAGCATGATACAATGCCCGAAACGGAGATGATACAGATAATGCTCAAGTGCATTATACAAATCTTTTCTAGTAGGTTTATAGAAAGGGATTGCCAATAGTAAATTTCAATTTCCTCGAAGATGAGTGGTAGTTCAGTCAACTCACCTTCATGTACATTTGATCTTCACCTTTGATGTAATTTCTAAAAAATGGAGCATCAGATTCGCCTTTTACAGCGTCAAACTCATAATCATCCTTCTGCATATCCAAACAAAGGAACCAGCCAGGTTAAGATTCAGTATTGACCTGTGACTCAAAAGTCAAATGTTGTTGCTCATCCTCTTCAGAGTGTCATCTGGAGAAACAGTAGGTTATGAAATATGCTTTAATCTCAATAGGACTTTGGAATCATCCCTTTAACCAAGTAAAAGGATACCTTCATTCATCATATGGCTGTTGTCAGGATTCTTTTGCTCATCTGCCAAGGGATCATCTATCATGATGGTTATATATGCTACTACAAAGGCACAAAATCACCAAAAGGGGAAAAAAAATGTATGATGCAATTACCAGCAGGTGCAACTATGAACTGATTCTCATCTGGCATGTTTATCTGCAGTTAATTGGAGGACACAAATGTTGATATATTCTATGAATTTAAGCGTGTATAAAATCAGATACAGATGTATAAGATACTATGATAAAGTTACCTCAGTTCCAGAATCACTGTCACTGTCTCTATCCCCTGAATGACCATCCAAGCTCATATTATCACGGTTACCATTTTCATCTTCGCAGGGGTCAAGTACACTCTTAACCTGCATAAATTTAGATGTTATAGCCAGCACTGAGAGAATCACATTGCAGAGTTCTTTCTGTTTACTACAAATCTATTTACCTTAAGAGTTAGTATCACATGCTTGCTGTCGACATTTCCAACTTCCATCTTCAGAGGATTTTTGGTCCAAGGATTTTGTGCTTCCGCTTCTGTGCAGCCTCGGAAGAAGGGAGGCTCGTAATCAGCTGGCTGAAGAATCAAGAAGTTTCCCATATTCATCATTAGATTGAAAAGACGTAAGAAAACTATAAGCAAATTCACACTGATCGGTTTTATACATGGAATATATCCAATATAGCACTTATGAAGACTGATTAGTCTAACACACAAAAGTTTAAGTTATGGTATCATAACCACTTAAAAGCATAACAATATCATATACAGTGCTATTGTGCAGGATGAATCACTATTATAAGATTCACAGATGTCAGCAGGTAAGTTAGATTGTAGAGTCTTACAAGCATATTCTTCGATCACAGGACCTGTAGCTGCTTCACACACAACAAAACAGTAGTGTTTTGAGGTACTTTTTCTGAAGCACATCATAAACACCTGCAAGGACAGACTACTATGAATGAACCACAAGAGCAGATACCTATTAAAAGTATACTAATGACTAATAAGTAATGACAGATGAATAAACATGCCTTTCTCCATCCAATCTATGATTGGCATTAGTTTCTTAATCTTCACATCTGATTAGAACAGACAAATGACATCATCAAATTCAGAACCAGACAAACAATTTAAGCAAAGGTAAGCTTAGAGCAGGAGTAGTTTTCTACCCAATGCTGGAACAGCTTTGTCATTGAAATACTTCTCAGGAAACAGCCCTCTAATGCAGCTTATGTTGAATATAGCTATCCGCAGCAGATTCCTTGTCTATCAGTTGTGGGAGAAAACAAAACATCGGTCGTTTAGCATAGGCTCTAAATACGTAGAAATACAGAATTGCTTGAAACAGGCCAATTACTCGATTAAGCGAGCAATTACTACACAACAAACAGTAATAACAGTGATTCGCCATTACAGCGCGTTCAATTGAAAATATAGACAAACAGCACCGTTCAATTAAACAAACGAAATCAGAACCCTAGGAAACTCACAAATAAACTTTCCGCAATATATACTTTGATGTTCAGAATAATTAAGATCCTTTACTGTTCTACTAAGAGATCAATCAATTGTCATCGGAAAATTTACCAGAAGGAGAGAATTCCTCCGATTCCTTCACTCTCTGAGCAACAACCCGAGATTCAGAAAATAATTCATCGATAATTTCGAGAAGAACATATAATCAAGACGAAATTGAACAGATAAACGCAACTCACCATATTTTCGTGCGGCGCAAATATGCGAGAGAGAAAACGCAACTCAGAGAAAGAAATTTAGAGAGAAAGAAATTTAGAGAGAAAGAGGGGACAAAATTTTGAAATGAAAATGTCGCTGCGGGGTAGATATGCTGGCGGGAGGTTGTGTAACTTGTGTGTACTACTTTGTCTTTTTATTAAGGGTGTTGCTATATGTAAGTCAATATTTTTGCTCTTGTAACCTAAGATATAGGTGAAATGATAAAAATGCCCTCGTATTTTAATTCTTGAAAAACTAGCAGGCTAAATACAGGGGCATTATAGTAATTTGATGGGATTTTGGGCTACAAAGAGTAAAATCATGGACTACATTTAGCATTTCAGTATATTAATGCCAAAACAGTGCCAATTTTTTCATTTCAAATTTATAGTTTAATGAGAAAAGTGTCCATGTACACTTGAGTTATTTATCAAATGCTTATGTACCCCATGAGTTTTTGAAAAGTGCTCTGTTACCCCTGGATTGACGTCGACTTTGTATATCGTACATCTAAAAACTCTTTCTGGCAATTTAAATGTGTATTTCTGATTACTACGTGAGTTGAAAATAAACATAAAGATGTAGATTAGAGCTTTTAGATGTACGATTTACAAAGCAACGCTCGTTCAGGGGTACTAGTGAACATTTCAAAAACTCAAGGGTACGTGAGCACTTAGCAAAGAACCAGGGGTACACTGACACTTTCTCTAGTTTAATACATTTTTAGAATGATACTCATGACCAGCATTAGGTTTTAAATGGGTCAATATATTAGATCAATTCTCACTATTATGAAAATGAGAGGATAAATTTTCTTTTTTAGTAACATAATATATTCATTGGATTAAATTCCTTTTTAGTAACATAATATATTCATCATAAAATAACTTTAGAATTTTTGTTTCATATATTTTCCTTTTTATTATTTTTTAAATTGTTACAAGTTTCAAATAAATAGATTGCATATGTTATAGGAGATTACAAGTTTATTTGCAACTTATAGATGTTGTGAAAACTCATATTGTATATATGAAAAAAAAACTCATATGAGCCATCTATATAATGATGCATGTCCTCGTACGCCAATAAAAAATTATAAGGAACAAAACTTCATGTAAAAATTTGTTATCAAAATTAGAATAAATTTTTGGTGTTCATTATTCTACTTTTTCTCCCATCTTCTTCAAGTTCTATAACATCTTACTGCACCACCACGACGAGCCCGTTGCTCGTTGGTGACCCAAAATTTCAACACCGACGATCCAAACCTCATCTCTATTGAGACAAACCTCATTAGACTTGTCACATCATCACAAACTCACTATTGGAGACTGTTGTGAACCGGCTCACAACTCCTGGTTAAAACGTAAAAGCCACCGACGAGGTGGTTGTATTAGTTGAACTAATAATAGTTTTAGGATTACAAAACTGAAGATTGTTCTGCAAAATGCCAAAAATTCCTATATAATAGATAATTAGGAAAGTGAGCTAGAAGCTTCCACGAAACGGTCATCAGCCAACCATCTTGACCTTTGATTTCCGTCGCTTTTACCAAAATTCCCTCGGCTTCACTTCATAATCACAACAATCCCTCCTCCTTAGAACCAGCTTGTCCTCAAGCTTTAAAACCTGGAAATTGGTTGCTGATGAAACTTGCATCTTCCCAGGAAGCTTCTTCCAACCCCAAATCCTTCCACTGAACTAACCATTGTACAACTGAGATACCATTCCTTGTTATCAACCTCCTGTGCAGCACCTTTAATGGAGTTAAGGTCTCCAAATTTTCATAGCTGATGTTGGCTGACTGATTGGGAACCAAAGAAGGATCACCAATGAATGCTTTCAACAGTGATACATGGAATACTGGGTGCACCAAGCAATTCAAGGGCAGTTTCAACTCATATGCTACATCTCCCACTCTTTTGGTAATCTGAAAAGGGCCATGGTACTTAGGACTGAGCTTGGGACTGTACATTTCTCCCCCTTGCAAGGACAACTGTTTGTACTTGTTGGCTTTTAGAAGTACCCATTCTCCCACAGCAAACTTTCTGTCAGTCCTCTTAGTATCAGAGTAAGCTTTCATTCTATCATGGGCAACCTTCAAGTGAAACAACAATCTCCTCTGAACTTCATTCCTCTGTTGTAGCAAATCCTGAGCAACTGGAAAAATGGTATCTGTAAGGATACCCAAAAGGACATATATTGGTTTAACTCCATAAAGAGCTTCAAAAGGGGTTAGTTGTAGGCTAGTGTGGTAGCTTGTGTTGTACCACCACTCAGCTGTGCCCAACCATTCTTTCCATCTGCTTGGGAACTCACTACATAAGCATCTCAAATAATTTCCTAACACCTGATTTACTCTCTCAGCCTGACCATCAGTTTCAGGATGGTAAGCAGTGCTAAAATTCAACTTTACTCCCAGTTTGCCAAATACCTCATTCCAAAAGTGGCTAGTGAACATCTTGTATCTGTCTGAAACTATTGATACAGGTAGGCCATGTAGTCTGTGTATTTCATCCATAAAAACTTGAGCAACCTGTTTAGCATTAAAGGGATGCGCTAGAGCTAGGGGTGTGCAACCGGTCTGGACCGGACCGGACCGGACCGGACCGGAACCGGATTGGACCGGGACCGGAATGTCCAAAATCCTTGGACCGAAGACCGGACCGGTTATTTAACATTTGGGACCGGGACCGGACCGGAATTATTCCGGTCTTCATCCGGTCCAGACCGGTTGGACCGGATTAATCATAACATAATTATTTCATCTTTATTTTAATACCATAAATTAAACTTAGGTAAGTTGTAAATATTATAGTAAGTGATATCTAAATATAATATCCATATCATTCATTTCCAACTTACCGTACTTATCCAATTTTTCAAATTTTGAAATCTAAATATATAAAAATATTTTATCATCAATGTCAACGATCTTCAAACTTTCCATGATATTAAATAATAAATTGAAAATTTATTTCAATACATAAAATTAGAATATAAACTTACCTAAAATAAACTCTTAACATTAAATGTAATGACAATTACTATATTTAATATGTAGTTATAATTTTAAATTATATTAAATACAAAATTCCGGTCCATCCGGTCCGGACCGGACCCGGAATTATGAAAAAACAAGGACCGGAGACCGGACCGGAATGCTATATATCCGGTTCCGGTCCATTATTTTCCGGTCCGGTCCGGTCCATTTTTCCGGTCCGGACCGGTTCATGCACAGCCCTAGCTAGAGCTATGAAGTGACTGTACTTGGTGAACCTATCCACCACCACCAATACTGTATCAAATCCCAAGGATACTCTACAAAGTCCATAGTAATGTGCTTAAGCACCATCTGGTACTGGAAGTGGTTGTAATAAGCCAGGAGGATGACAATGCTCACTCTTACTTTTTTGGCATACAACACAACTCTTGATGAACTGAATGACATCTTCCTTCAACTTTGGCCATATAAATGTGCTCAGTACCCTCTTGACAGTGGCATTTTGCCCTGAATGCCCGCCAATTGCTGAAGAGTGCATGGTTGCTAAGATATCAGCTCTGATATTACCACTGCTCCCTACATAGATTTTCTGATTCTTCCTCAAAATTTCACTGGTGAATGTTAATTCATAATTCTGATTACTGCCAAGAACAACCTCTGCAATGAGTTTCTGAGCCTCTTCATCTCCTAGGTAACTTTCTTCCAGCTGAGAAATCCAAGAAGGTATTAGAGTAGAAGAAATAACACTGCACTGACTGATAATCTCCTCCGAGCTTCCATCTGGAATGTCTTCTCTTGCCTCATCACCATCCCCACTCGTGTCTGAACTATCTGTTGGTACCTCCATGCTCTCATGAGGGAATCTGGAAAGGGCATCTGCTACCACATTAGATTTTCCAGGTTTATATTGGATTTCAAAGTCCAAACCAAGAAGTTTGGTAATCCACTTATGTTGCACTGCAGTGTGGAGTTTCTGCTCCAAGAGGAATTTCAAACTCTGGTGGTCAGTTCTAATGATGAACTTATTCCCCACCAGATAGTGTTTCCACTTATCCACAACCATCACTAAGGCTAGTAACTCCTTCTCATAGGTTGAAAAACCTCAATTTTTAGGGCAGAAAGTCTTACTGAGAAAGGAAATTGGCCTTCCCTCTTGCATCAGCACAACCCTCATCCCCAAGTCACAAGCAGCAGTCTCTACAATAAATGGCAATGAAAATCAGGCATTCTTAACATAGAAGCTTCAGTCACAGCTCTTTTCAATTTCATAAAAGCCTCAGCAGCATGTTCACCCACTTGAAGACATCCTTCTTCAGTAGATCATTGAGAGGCCTACATATCATTGAGAGGCCTACATAAATCTCATGTAGTACCTTGTCAAGCCTAGGAATAACCTCAACTCCTTCAAGGTTGCAGGTTCAGGCTATTTCATGATACAACTCACCTTGCTGCTATCCATCTCTACCCCTTATTCAGAAACAGTATGTCCCAAATAATCCACTTTATTTTCAGCAAAAGCACACTTTGATAACTTAGCCAACAGCTTGTGCTCTTTCATCACATCCAACACTAATCTCACATGCTCCAGATGCTCATTCTCAATCTTACTATAAATTAATATGTCATCAAAGAAAACTAGAATAAACTGTCTCAAGTATTGCTGAAATACCTGGTTCATCAGGGCTTGGAATGTAGCAGGAGCATTGGTGAGGCCAAAGGGCATGACTATGAACTCAAAGTGTCCATGGTGAGTCGGAAAAGCAGTCTTTGAGATGTCCTCTTTCCTCACTCTGATCTGATGGTACCCTGATCTCAGATCCGGCTTGGTGAACCATTTAGCTCCATGCAACTCATCCAATAGCTCATCAATTACTGGAATTGGGAATTTATCCTTGATTGTGAGGTCATTCAGCTTCCTGTAGTCAATGCATAGCCTCCATGTGCCATGTTTCTTTTTAACCAATAACACAGGAGATGAGTAGGGACTAGTACTGGTTTGAACCACTTTGTTATCCATCAATCCTTTCACCTGCTTCTTTATTTTAGTTTTGTGGAAATAAGGGTACCTGGTTTTAGATTAATCTGATGATCTATAGCTCTCTCTGGTGGTAACTCTACTGGCTCTTGAAAAATCTCTGGGTATTGAGCTAGTACTTTCTGCATCTCCACTGGAGCTTTGAGAAAAACTTGAGAATGTTCCATCTTCTCTCCCAACTTCACCAATTTCCCAGTTCTCACTTCTCCACCATCTTCATACTGCTCCCCATGCTCAGTTGTAGTACCCCTCTTTGTTTCCTGTTGCACAAAATGCTCATATATGAATTGTGCCATAGCTTTCCTCTTCCTGCAATTTGTTACCTCTTTAGCTTCTGACCCTTGGAGCATATTGAACTTCACCCTTTCACTGCCATTACCTTTCAACCACCATTTCTCACCATCACTTTGATTGGTGAGGTTTACTTCATTTGTCATAAAGTCAAATGAAATAGGGATGAACCACTTCATCCAATCCACTCCCACTATTATGTCAACTCCTCCTAAATCCAATACTTTCAAAGTGAACACAAATTGGCGCCCTTGAACAGACCATCTCACACCAGGGCACCTAGAAGAGTCACTAATCATACTGCTATCAGCAATCTTCACCTTGAAAGGCCTGGTGAAAACTTTATATAACCCTAACTTCCTTGCAACTTCAGGGCTTATGAAACTGTGGGTACTTCCAGTGTCTAACAGTATATCTACATTGTTTTCCTTCAAAATCCCAATCACGTGCAGTGTTTCAGTTTCAAGACTTCTGTCCCCTATGGAATTTAGGGTCATCAATTCAGGTTCTTCTTTCAACTCCTTCACTACATCTTCTAAGCTCTCTAACTGTTTCAAACTCTCAAAATCATATTCCACAACAATGATGTCCTTTTCACCCTCCTCCTCTACATTGGTGACATAATGAATCTGCCTATACTTGCAAATATGTCTAGGACTATACTTCTCACCACATTTATAACAAAGCTGATTCAACCTCCTGTGTTGTTGTTCCTGTGGGGTGATTTTCTTGAAACCAGTCTGAGCCTTCTTCCCTTCATTGTTATCCTTCCAGTTGACAGATCCTTCCTTGCTCCACCAACATTCCACTGATTCTGACTTTGCCCCATTCCTTTCTGTCTCTTATATAGAGCTTCCAATTGCATTTCATGTAATACATCTAATTCTATAGTTTCCTGGAATGACTTAGGTCTATAGGATTTAACCAAGGGTTTGAGGTCACCCTTCAGACCACTCAGAAAACTGGAAATGTAATAAGACTCTGGATGATAGAGGTTGATGCACATCACCATAGACTTAAGTGTCTCAAACTGCTCAGTATACTCTTCTACACCATTTTTATGATAAAACTTGTTGAAATCTTCAACCAAGTCGTTTCCCCTTTGCTTCCAAATGTTTTAAGCACAACAGCCTTAAATTCATCCCAACTGCCATATTCTTTAGTTCTATCCTCCTAATTAAACCATATCTCCGCTTTACCTTCAAAATACAGCTCAACAGTGTCTATTTTCTCATGTTCAGGTAGGTTATAATACCTAAAAAACTTCTCACTACGCTTGAGCCACTCTAAAGGATTTTTCCCACTAAACATAGCCATTTCAAGTTTAGGATGCATTCAAGGCATAGAGACTTTCCTAGTTCCAATTAGAATTTCATCATGCACATTTTCCTTATGAGCTAGTTCTCAAGAGCTATAATTCTGCTATTACGAATAAGGGGAATGTTACTGCGAAAACTCACCTCTCCGAACGACTATGATCTCTCTCTGTTGCTGTGATTCAGATCTGTTCTCAGCTCCACCCTGCTAGGCTCTCTCGTCTCTCTCACTGGTGATTTTTCTCTCATCAGCTTCTCAATCATGCCCCGAAGCTCTGCAGTGCTCCGATCTAGCCCTTCCTGCATCCTTCTTTCACGAGCCTGCTGCTCTGCCTTGGCTGCTGAGTTGTCTCTTTTTAGGGACATAATCAGATCTCCAAACTCAGATCGAGATTGTAGTTGCTCCGCCTTGGTAGCTACGTTTTCCAGCCTAAGATCTGCAATTAAATCCCCGAGCTCCGATTTAGTCTGCAAATGCTCTTATCGGTTCACTGCGTTCTCCTCCCTCAACTCTGCAATCATTTTCCCCCAGCTCCGATTGTGAGTTGGCCTGAACTTCCACCGCATTTGCTGTCTCCGATCGAAGATCATCAATCATTTTCCCTAGCTCCGATCTCGTCTTCAACACCTCTTGTGCTACCTCCTTGCGTAATCCTGTCATCGAGCTCTCCATGTCGTTGAACTTGTTCTCCAGGTTCCGATGCTGAGTTTCTGCCATCGCGTCGTCCGAGAGCCGCCGTGCTATGATACCACTTGTTGTGAACCGGCTCACAACTCCTGGTTAAAACGTAAAAGCCACCAACGAGGTGGTTGTATTAATTGAACTAATAATAGTTTTAGGATTACAAAAATGATGATTATTTTGCAAAATGCCAAAAATACCTATATAATAGATAATTAGGAAAGTGAGCTAGAAGCTTCCACCAAACGGTCATCAGCCAACCATCTTGACCTTTGACTTCTGTCGCTTTTACCAAAATGCCCTCAGCTTCACTTCATAATCACAACAGAGACCCAATCCTTAACGGGGTGACCCAAATCTCAATACCAACGCATGCAATCTCTCCACCAACCACCTATACCTCATCATCGGTTACATAAAGCTCAACACTAACTACACAAATCTCATTGCATTTGCTTCAACATCACTTGTACATCATAACACCTTTATCACAAGTTGAATGATTTACTTTGTATGGGTCGGAATGTTGGAAATCGATTAGGTATGGGTATAGAAACTTTCAAACTCAAAGTTGAGTCGGAGCTTCTTTCCCAACCCATAAACCATCCACTAGAAAGACAAAGTATAGTAAAAGATACTTATCTTTTCTAATATATGTCACTGACGATCCAAACCTCACTTCTGCTGTGGCAAACCTTATTAGAGTTGTCATGTCATCACAAACTCACTATTCAGACCCAATCCTTAACGGGACCCAAATCTCAATGCCAACGCCTGCAATCTCTCCATCGACAACCTAAACCTCATCATCAGCACAAATCTCATTGCATTTGCTACAATATCGCTAGTACATCATCACACCCTTATCACAAGTTGAATGATGTACTTTGTATGGGTCAGAATGTTGGAAATCGATTAGGTCTGGGTATAGAAACTTTCAAACTCAAAGTTGAGGTGGGGCCTTTTTCCCATCCCATAAATCATCCACTAGAAAGACAAAGTATAGTACAAGATGTTGAACTTCAATACTTATCTTTGCTAATATATGTCAACGACGATCCAAACCTCACATCTATTGAGGCAAACCTCATTAGAGTTGTCACATCATCACAAAGTCGTTATTGGAGACCCAAACCTTAACGGGGTGACCCAAATCTCAATGCCAACGCCTGCAATCTCTCCACTGACAACCTAAACTCATTGTCAGTGGAGAGATTCCACTCCAACTCAATTCCACTTCAACATCTTGTACTATAGTTTCATCATTAGTTACATAAAGCTCAACACTAGCAACACAAATCTCATTGCATTTGCTACAATATCACTAGTACATCATCACACTCTTATCACAAGTTAAATGATGTACTTTGTATGGGTCTGAATGCTAGAAATCGATTAGGTCTAGGTATAGAAACTCTTCAAACTCAAAGTTAAGGCGGAGCCTCTTTACCAACCCAGAAACCATCCACTAGAAAGACAAACTATAGTACAAGATGCTGAACTTCAATACTTATCTTTGCTCATATATGTGAATGTGGATTGCAAGACTCCCTCTTCCTGGTCAGTTTTTGCTCGAACCTAATCTGATTTCAACTTGTTGAAGCTGGATCTCCTTCTCGGAGGAATTAAGGGGTTGGGTTTTGACAAAGTATAGTACAAGATGCTTAACTTCAATACTTATCTTTACTCATATATGAGCATGTGGATTGCAAGACTCCCTCTTCTTGGATACCGATCAGTCTTTGCCAGAACCTGACTTCACCAGAACCTGACTTCAACTTGTTGCACCTGGATCTCCTTCTCAGAGGAATTAAGGGATTGGGTTTTGGTTGGGTTTTTGGATGAATGACCTGGTTTTGTACACAGGTTCTGTACATTCATGTTGTAACATCAACCTCATGGACGCTCTTGCCATCTATTTATACCTCTTGAAGAATTCCACTCCAACTCAATCACGTTCACATAGAAAATCTTGGAGCATAAGGAATTCAAATATCACCAAACTCCCTACAATCATGCATAATATTCCTTTTCCATCTTTATCATATATCTGCATATTTTCAGTCGAATAATTCTGATTCTGTTTTGTACTTCTTTCCACAAAACTAAATTATTGCTTTAGCTACCTTAAATATTTTTGGCCATATTATATATTTCAGGTATGATATATACCCGTAATTTCCAAAATGTAGTCATTTAATTATTTTTATTTTATGAGGTAATACCTACCATGCTAATGCTAACATATTAAAAATTAATCAAATTGGGTGACTCGTGCCGACCAATCAAGTAGTTTTAACTTAATAAAAAATTAATTTAATTTTAATTTATAAAAAATAAAGTTTAAAAAAATATGCTAATGATGTGCAATTGAAAAATTCCAGCTATAAAACGATTTGAATTCCATCCATCGGGAGTTGCAGTCTGGAGAAATAGTGGTCTGCTGACCCAAAAACGTTGGAGATATCACACATTAATGGCCGCCTTCACTTTTTAGACGGTTGAGTGTTTTCATGATTTCACTGTTCTGAGGGGAAATATGAACAGTTGAGAAACACGCTTTAACTTAGTTGGAACAATGAGCTCTACGTAAAGCAGAAGATTAAACAAAGTAAAAAGAAACTAAATACTGTACAGGAATATTTGGTGCTCTTCCTTTCCAAGTAAGATACCCGAAAGGCAAAAGGGGCCATTCTTCAAATCCCATTTCTTCATAATGAAGGACTCTTCTTTTGCTTATTTTCAGTTTCTGGGAACTGGGTTGTGTAAAAGATCAGATATTTGGTAGTTTAACTTTTTTTTTCTTTGTTTGGAAGATTATGCTTTTCTCTGTTTTTTACAGCTTGCTTTGTTCTTAAGACTTGATGATTTCCCTTGTTTGGAGTTGACTCCTAGTCAAAATTCTCCCACCTTTACTTTTCTTTGTTCCCCAGTTCACTAACTCTATATGTGAATATTAAAAGACTTATGACACATATTAAAAGACTGGACAGTTTGTTTATGTTCATGCAGTGTTCTGTTTGTTGACACATATTCTTGTGTGTGTGTACTTTGAGTGTTCAGGCAAGGTGGTGATAATCACAATGATGGGAAGAAAAGAGAAGAAGGAGAAGCCGAAAAACTCGGGGTTGGGGTTGGGGTTGGTTGATATTGTGTTTTCTTGGTCCATTGCTGATGTGATGAACAAAGATTATTACTCCGACAAGGTATGGAGAAAATTCTTGTCAATCTTTATTTGGATTTTTTACATAATGGATTGTGATTTTGATTATGTAGTTGAGTTATAGTGGATCAACTGATTTTGATTATGTAGTTAAGTTAATCTAGTACTTGTTTTGATCTTGCATGGTTCAGATTGTGGTAAAAAAGGTTCATAATAGGGCACCTGATATTCTGTTTCTTGATTTGAAAACCAAAATTTTGCTGTTTCAGTGTTTTTTGTTATGCTCTCTAGCTTATGGTACCCCCTCATTTGACAGATAGTACCGATTCCCGAGAGGTTTGCATCCACAGATGGTTACTTGAACTCATTCAAGAACCCTCTTCTTGAAGAAACACGAGCTGATTTGAAATCTAACATGACCACATTGTCTCGAGCGCCATTCTGTGAAGTGCTTGAAGTGACGATAGCCAAGGGTTTCAAGGCCCCTAAAGACCTTTACTACAAGATTTCGCTGAAGAAGCCATCTAACGGTGATGATGATGATGAAAAGGAGAAAAAGAGAGGTGTTTATGAGCCCGAGTTTGGAGACTTGATTGCGTTCACTGATGTGAGGCCGAGGTATGTTGATGATTTGAATCGTCCGAAGATGCCATATGTTCTTGCTTTGGTTCGAGGGATGAAGGAAGAAGGCTCTTTCAAGCTTCCAATTCTAGCATCCAAACCTATTGAGTTCATAGGAGGAGAAAAGGGAAAAAACAAAGTCAAGCTTTTTGCTACTTACCTTACCAACCTGAACACAAACATGCGTATCTGGAAAGCACTGAATCCTGATCCAGATGTTACAAACATGAAGATCTTAGAAACTTTTTTGGATGTTGATCCCAATGTAAGATTTCTCTGTTATCATAATTAGAGTCCCATTTCTCTGTTTCAAACATGTGAAAAATGTGTTGTGCTTCTTTACAGGTTTATGGGACTTGTCCTGATTGCTCTTCTCAGAATTATAATGGGGCTCCAAAGTTTTACCAAAGTGCTTCCTTTCAAAGTTTTGGACTAGATAGATCCCAACAAACAGCTGTATTGAACTGCATCGATACGAGGAATTGCCATCATCAGAATACTGTGAAGCTGATATGGGGTCCTCCTGGAACTGGGAAAACAAGGACGGTTGCATCTCTGTTATTTTCTCTGTTTAAGATGAAATGCAGAACGCTGACTTGTGCTCCCACCAATGTTGCAGTCATCGGGGTTATAAACCGGCTTATGAGCTTGTTGAGGCCTTTTCTGAAGCATGGTTTCTATGGACTTGGGGATATAGTTTTATTTGGGAACGCTGAAAGGATGAAGATCGATGATCATGAGGAGCTTCATGACGTGTTTCTTGATTACCGCGTTTCCTGTCTTGCTGCATGTTTTGCTCCATTGACTGGGTTCAGAGGAAGTCTAGATGCCATGATATGGCTTCTGGAAGACCCCGAGGAGCGATATCAGCAGTATTTGATTAAAGGGAAGGAAGATGATGAAGAAAGTGAAAGTGATGATGATGAAAATGAGAGTGATGAGGATGACAAAGGGGATGGGGTTGAAAATCTAGGCTTGAAAGGAAACAAAGATAGATTGTGGAGGAAAGTGATTTCTCAAACCCTGAAGGCAAACAAAAAGAAGAAGAAAGGGAAGGACAAACCGAAGAAAGGGGTGAAAGGAGATAGCGAGAAAAATCGGAAGGAGAAAAATAAAGAAGTGGAAGATGTTATGACATTCGAGGATTTTTTCATGAACCAATTTGGTTCAATTGGAAATCGGTTGATTTTCTGTATCTCAAGCTTGTATACCCACATGCCTACATCTTTCATTCGTGAAAGCTTGGCAGATGACATGGTTAAAGTAGAGCATATGTTGGAAGTTCTTAGAACTTCATTTCACAAGGTTGCTGCAAATGTTGGTCTAAGAGCAGTTTTTCAAGGATTCGAAACTGAAGTGAGAGGGAAGAGAAACTTGAATGAACTGATCATGACCAGATTAGAGTGCTTACGAAAGATGAAGCACATTCAAAAGGCCCTAGCGCGTTTTCCAAATTTCATCGAATACTATCAAATCAAGGGTTTCTGTTTGGCAAATGCAAGCTTAATATTCTGTACTGCTTCTGGTTCATCGAAGTTGCACACTGAAGATATGGCACCTCTCGAATTATTGATCGTTGATGAAGCTGCTCAGCTCAAGGAATGCGAGTCCGCTATACCTCTTCAGCTTGCTGGTCTTCGGCACGCAATACTGATTGGAGATCAGAAACAACTTCCTGCAATGGTTCAAAGCAAGGTTAATCTCCAAACTGATACTAATGTTTTCTTTATTCTTTAAGTTTGTGTAAACTTTAATGTGTTATGAACAGACTGCGGAGAAAGCTGGCTTTGGAAGAAGTTTATTTGAAAGGCTAGAGATATTAGGAGTTCAGAAGAACCTTCTGAATGTGCAATACAGAATGCATCCTTCGATTAGCTTGTTTCCAAATAGGCAGTTCTATGGAAGGAAAATAATGGATGGTCCGAATGTGAGAAATGCTGGCTACAAGAAGACCTTTTTGAAGGGAAACATGTATGGATCGTACTCATTCATCGACATAAACAATGGACAAGAGATGTTTGATGAGAAATATAGCAAAAAAAATCTGGTGGAGGTAGATGTGGTTGCTGAGATCATAGCTAACCTTCATAAACGTAAGATTCTTTTTTACTTTGTTTATGTGCACAATTATCCCATTTTTATCATCGGACACTCATGTTTCTTGTTTTTGTTTAGAATTTCTTGTCTCGAGACAGAGAGTTCGTGTTGGCTGCATATCGCCGTACAAAGCTCAAGTATTTGCGCTTCAGGATAAGCTTGGAAAGACTTACAGCACAGATGTGAAGAGTGATTTCTCAGTGAATGTTAGGTCAGTTGATGGATTTCAAGGTGGTGAAGAAGACATTATCATCATCTCCACAGTGCGATGCAATGCGACTGGTTCTGTAGGCTTCCTTTCTGATCATCAAAGAACAAATGTAGCTCTTACTCGAGCAAGGTATATGAGTTTTAAGTTTAAACTTAACATGGTAATGCATGAAAAAGCATTCTCTTAAATGTAGATTCTATGCAGGCATTGTTTTTGGATATTGGGGAACAGTTCAACCCTCCTGCACAGCGGTACAGTTTGGAAGAAACTAGTGTTGGATGCAAAGTCTCGTGGTTGTTTCTACAATGCGAGAGATGACCCGAATTTGGCTGGAGCCATTTCTTCTTCCACCTTAAATAGCCGCCCTGATGATCTACTCGATATTAGCAACTCAATGCTGTTCAAAAATGCTCGGTGGAAGGTACATTTCCACATTCATTCTCTAGTCAATAAGTTTTTTTTTTGTCTTGGCAATAGTATTGATAATAAGGTTACTTAACAGGTTTGCTTCAAAGACGAATTTACAAAATCATTTGATAGAATTAAGGATCCTGAGCTGCGTAAGCTAGCTGTATCTCTTTTAGTGAGTCTTTCAAGTGGCTGGCGAAAGCCTCAGCAAAGTCACCCTACCTTGATTGAAAGATTTAGTGCTTCAGCTCTGTTGCTGGAGCTGTACGATGTAAAGGGTCCGCTGAAACTGATCTGGAATGTCGGAATTCAGAGGGAGAATTCAAGGGATGTCCAAGTCCTGACAGTTTGGGACATGTTGCCAGTTTCCAAGATACCTAAGTTGGCAAGAAGAACTGAGCAGCTATTTGGAAGCTACTCAGTGAGTACTCTAAACCGGTGCAAATTCAGAAAGATGAAAAGGTAAGAATGTGCTATATGTTAGTATTGCAGATAATGTTGATTGCATTGTGTTTATATTAGTCAGTCAACGCTCGTTTTGGTGCAGGAATTTGGTAGTTCCAGCTTCATGGCCACTGGAACAAAATTCTGGAAGCAGTTGTGAAGAGCTAACTGAAATCTTGGCTGGTGGATTAGCTAAAATCAGTTTAAAGGATAAGCCTAAACCTGCTGATTCACACATTAATGGCCGTATTCACTTTTTAGACGCTTGAGTGTTTTCATGATTTCACTGTTCTGAGGGGAAATATGAACCGTTGAGAGACACGCTTTAACTTAGTTGGAACAACGTCGTTGTTAGTATGCAGATAATGTTGATTGCATTGTGTTTAGATTAGTCAGTCAACGCTCGTTTTGGTGCAGGAATTTGGTAGTTCCAGCTTCATGGCCACTGGAACTAAATTCTGGAAGCAGTTGTGAAGAGCTAACTGAAATCTTGGCTGGTGGATTAGCTAAAAATCAGTTTAAAGGATAAGCCTAAACCTGCTGAAAAAACACTATGGTATCGGTAAGGTAATTAATCGACGTTATGAGCGCGCTTGATCTGATGATATATCTGCCATGGAACAACACCTTTTGATGGTTTGAAAGATTGGGATTTGAAGAAATGTAAGCAGAAGCTATGTTTTGCAGTATAGCTAGTGAAACTGTGATATTTACATATTTTTGTATGCAGTATTTGCTATATATACACTGTACTAGTCATGTACTACCACCAGTCATGCCACAAGGTGGATTGAATTTTGTTACTATCAAGCTTTTTATCTGGGTTTTGGCTTCTATTTTCCACTAAAGAAACTGAATAAGTGGATTTGACACTTGATTTCAACAATGCTGGAATCACTTTTCATCTTTGTTTTTAGTTCCAATTATTATAGTTCACATAAAAGTTTATAGTACATTTTGATAATGTTTTTAGTTCAATTTCAACATTGAATGTTTTAATGTAAACTTGTAATAAAATATATTTAGTTAAAAACTCAATAAATTATAATTTCGAAGTTGAAAACAATACCAGTAAAATCAAAATTAAAAGGTACACAGTTTATAATAAATTCCATTCAGTTTATAATTTCACTTATAATCTTAACCATTCAATCAAAAAAAAAAAGACCTTTCTCTCTCCGGAAAAAACCCCCTAGGGTTTAACGGTGAACAGGACGACGATACCTGCAATTTTCGCACGGTTTTCACGGCAAACTTTGTGATTCCGGCCGAATCTTGAAGATGACTGACAAAGACGTGATCGCAATGCTGTACGTTGGGCTTTCGCTCACGGAGGAGGAGCAGCAGGCGCCGCTCACACCCCAGCGGCGGGCTCCGACGATGGATCACAGGAAACGGTTGATTGGGAAGTTGATGTCGCCGAGGAGGATACCGGCGGCGGATGTGCAAACTTGCTTCTGTAGGGCTTGACGGCTACCAACGGAGTTGAAGGTAAAAACCCTAGCGGATAATCTTTTTCAATTTGCCTTTCCGAATATTGGTGCGAGGAACAGAGTGATGGAGACGCAGCCGTGGCTCCTTGAAAACAATCTCCTCATGCTGCAAGAATCACGAGGAGATGTTGTACCGACGGATGTGGTTTTTGATCAGGTTCCGTTTTGGATTATCGCACATAAGCCAACTCAGGACCAGGTGAATTTGGAGATAGCATGAGTCATCGAAAACGCGATCGGGAGGTTTATCGATGTGGAAAAGGGTGTCGACGGGGAGCTCATCGGGAAATTTCTCAGGATTCGATGCGAAATTGACGTGACGAAACCCCTGAAAAGGGTGCAGATACCACCCGGGGCTTCAAACATGCTGATATTGCAATATGAAAAGCTTCCCAATTTTTGTGAATATTGTGGGATTATTGGTCATTTAGTCGGAAGCTGCTCGGCGAGGTGGGAGGCGCCACCGGAGATGAGAAATTCTGTTAATTATCCGGAAGGGATGCGCATCAAACCGAGGCGGAACCCTTTTCCGAACAATCGTGGCCAGTGGGAGCAGCCGGGGGGTCGGTTGAATGAACAGCAGCAGCTTCGTGCAGGGAGCGATGGTACGGGGAATAAGGATAGTGCGGCGAATGAACGTGCAGTGCAAGAGGATCGTGCGGGGATGATGGTTAATCGTGCAAGGAGGACTGTGACAAACCAAGCCACAGGGATGGAGATCGAACCCAGGCCAACGACGGTCGCTGAACTGGTCGGGGATTTTCAAAGTATTGAAAGTGCGATAGAGTTACAACGAATAACTTGGAGAAATATGCGCTCTTTTTCTGAACGACAGGTGCTGGAACAGTTTCGAAAAGAACTGGAGAGGGGAGCGCAAATTACACAGGAAAGCTGGGTTAGGGAAGTTTTGGAACAGATCCGATTCAACCTTGAAGAGGAGAAGCCGCAGTCGTCGGAGATTGAGCTGCTGACGGACCAGGCGGCATCACCACTCATGACAGAAGACGAAGAAGCTGTATTAAGGAGCCTAGATGACAACGAGCCGATGTGTGTCGAGCCGGACGGGGAGTCATTGAACCACCAGGGCTGGTCCATGATGCGCAGGTGCTCGGGATGGATGATGATGAGACCATGCTGATGCGAAACCGGGGGGAACATCAAGGGGGATAGCAATCCGCAAAGTGAGGTGGTGTTTATGAGATTCTCTACCTCCGCGACAGTGGTGATGACACCACCGAGAAATCATAGGCCAGCGGCACAGCCAGTGTCACCACTTAACCCATTTTTTGTACCAGTTCAAGTGGAGAGTGAAGAAGACTAGAGTGAAGAAGACTAGAGTTTGCATGGATAATACTGCCCTTGAGTACAATTCTCTCTCTACACAGGCGGAGACTGGCGAGGCCCAGTCCCGCCAGGGGCCATGAGTCGATCTGCTAAGTTGGAACTGTCGAGGTGGCCTCGGGGACACTAAGACAGTTCAGGAATTGCGCACGATAGTGCGTTTGAAAGCACATTTACTTGTTTTTCTTTGTGAGACGCATTGTTCTAGTTTTGTTATTGATAGGGTTAAAAGTCAGTTAAATTTTGATGGTGTGGTGGTGGATGCCCAAGGTCAGGCTGGGGGCATGGCTTTGTTATGGAATAAAAAATAAAAGTGGAGTTTCAGTATTCGCCGCATTATTACATTGATGTGTTTGCCTACTTTTCCGATGTGAAAGTCAGAGTTACTGGGGTTTACCGTGAACCGAATACAACGCTTTGCCCACAAGCCTGGATTCAGTTTAGGGAGCTGGCGAGGAATAGTGGTGTTCATTGGGTTTGCATGGGGGACTTTAATGAGGTCCTTTCTCAGGAGGAGTTTGTAGGAAGGGGCCCGAGACCGGAGACACAGATCAAGAACTTTCGGGATGCGCTGCGGTTTTGTGGGTTGATGGACATGACTTGTACTGGATATGAGGGCTCATATTTTACTTGGGTGAGGATTCGTCGGAATGAGCCAACGGTTTTGGCTAAGCTTGACCGAGCCACTGGGAACCAAGCATTGCTAGATGCTTTTCCGGGGTCGACGAGCTCTACAACGAAGATACCTTCATCCGATCATATGGCAGTATTAATCCAACTACGGGCTAGAGACCTTTTGGCGAACCGAACCAGGAAGAAGAGACGGTTCAGGTTTGAGGCATTCTGGGTGAAGTCCGAGGAATGTGAAGTGAATCAACTGTTATGGCCGCGGGGGTAGTGGCAAATCTGAGGAGTTACAGGGAGGCCCAGCAATGGAGGGAGGAGACGTCGGCTTCATTGTTGCCGAGGATGTTGCTGAGGCCGCCAGACCCAGGGATCCAGATCAACTTCGATGCTGGTATCCTGAATGGGGACGCGGGAATAAGAGTGGTAGCTCTGGGTTCAGATGGAAGCTTTATTCGGGGTGTTGCATGGAGAATCCCGAATGTCAGTGATCCGTCCCTCGCAGAAAGCCTTGCTCTGGAGGAAGCCCTCATCCTGGCCGCGGAGATAGACCAGCCGGAGATGAAACTGGTGGGGGATGCCCTCCACGTAGTGCAGATGATTCACCAGGAGACAGACTGTTCAGTGCACTGCATGGAGACGATTTAGAGACTTCGAAGTTTGTTAGAGAATAACAACTATCTAGGCCCCTTCTAGTGAGAACTTTATAGCGCACTCTCTAACTAACTATGCAAAGTCGAGCCCCCTGTTGTACGATTCTTGGGTCACACCCCCAAGTTTCTTGTCATTCGTTTCTGGACGATTTCTACGACCTTGAAGTTGAATGAAAGTAATTATTATTTTCAAAAAAAAAAAAAAACATTCAATCAACTAATTCAATGGTTTTTATATTATTTCTAAAAATAGAAAAAGACGAGAAAGGTAATAGCCATTTATCAATAGAAATGGACTATGAATATTTTTATTCCTTCTCTTCGTAGTTTCATTCTGATAAAATACGGACAATTAGTAAACATCAGTTTTTCAGCTGCACAATCTCGAAGGATTTGGAGGATTTGTCACACTTTCTGTGAGCGTTCGTCTTGCAAACTTTGAGATTTTTGGGTTGTTAGAGAGATCAGCAACGACCGTCGTTGATATTCAGGAAAAAAGATTTAGCAGGAGCACATGCACATCCACCTTGGAGACTGGCATAGGGAATACAGATCGTTTTTCTTTAAAAAAATATATAATATAGATTAAGGAGTATTGGAAGTTTCACCTTTGCAAACCACTCAAATTTAAAGTCGCAGGCCTAATTTTCTGGGCAGGTTTTTAACGCCAAGTTGAATGAGGGAGAGCAAACGTCAAAGCCAAAAAAAGTTCTTTCTCCAACATCCTGTATTTCCATCATGAAGTTCAATTTATTGGATTAAAGATCAAAACTTAAAACAGTTCGTGTTTACCTTTAGTTAGTTTGATCCTACTTGTTAAACTCTAGTTTAAGAATATATATAATGTTTGAAGTCCAATGCTTCTTTTCCTTTTGTTAAATTTCTTACTGCTTGTGCTTGTTTGAAACTCTATTCTGATTGCCGACATTAGATTTGAAGATTTGTTGATGTTCATGTTCAACGATTGTGCTTCAATATTTGCCAGGTGAGACATGATGGGAAGAAAGGCGAGCCTGGGATTGGTAGATACTGTGTTTTCTTGGTCCATTTCCGACGTAATGAACAAAAATTATTACTCAGACAAGGTATGCAAAGAAAAAAGTTTTTTTTTTTATTCGATTTGTTATCTGGTTAAATTAGTGATTCATAGGTTGTTAGCTAAGTGATTGAGTGATTGATTTTTCAATTAAAGTTGGTTTTTTGTTCTGTATTTACCTGCCTTTGAAAGGTAAAAGAGATTCCTGAAACATTTGAATCCGTCAATGGTTACTTGGATTCATTCATCTACCCCCTCCTTGAAGAGACTCGGGCCGATCTGTACTGCAACTTGACTACATTGTCTCGAGCTCCAGTTCGTGAAGTATATGATGTACATCCTCATAGGCTTTACTATTCTATTTCGTTCACGACGCCATCAAGTGAAGGTGGTGATGAGAAAGAGAAAAAGAGGGCAATTTATAAACCCGAGGTTGGAGATTTGATAGCATTCTCTGATGTGAGGCCTAAGTATGTTGATGATTTGAATCGTCTTCGAATGCCATATGTTCTTGCTTTAGTTAAAAAAGTTGAAGAGGTGGAGGATGATGATCCCTTTAATATCAAGGTTATGTCGTATAAACCTATTGAATTTGAGAAAGGAGGCAAGCTTTTCGCAGTTCATCTTATGAACTTGACAACAAACATGCGTATATGGAACGCACTTAATCCCGAGAAAGGAAGTACAAACCTGAAGATTATAAAAAATGTTTTGAATGTTGACAAGAATGTAAGTTTTCTTGAACTTTGTTTGCACCATTGTGTTTGGAAAAAAACTTAAATTTTGATATTGTGCCTCTACTTTCCAGGTATCTGGTGCATGTCCTACTTGCTGTTCAACAATGTCTGAAGTGACACCTCACTTATATCAAAGATTTGGACTAGACAAGTCCCAGTTAACAGCTGTTTTAGATTGCATTGCTACAAAGAATTGTCGGCATCAGAATACAGTGAAGCTGATATGGGGTCCTCCCGGAACTGGGAAAACAAAGACGGTTGCTTCTCTCTTATTCGCACTTTTCCAGGTGAAATGCAGAACCGTGACTTGTGCTCCCACCAATGTTGCAGTTATTGGGGTTATAAATAGGCTGACCAGCTTGTTAAGGCCTACTCTTAAGCATGGCACTTATGGACTCGGAGATATAGTTCTGTTTGGGAATGGGGAACGAATGAAGATTAAGGATCATGAAGATCTCTTCGATGTGTTTCTTGATAACCGTGTTTCTTTTCTTGCTGCATGTCTAGCCCCTTCTACTGGATTCAGAGCCAGTATTAAATCCATGATATCACTGATTGAGGATCCCAAGGCACAATATCAGGAATATTTGAAAAATGATGATGGTAGACAGGACAGAAGTGGCAATGCCAGGAGGAGGAGTAGTATAGGTTTGAAAGGTGGAAAGAAAACATACTGGAGGAAAGCTGTTTCTCAAACCGAGGATGAGAACACAAATGATGTAGTGATGGCTGCAGAATCGAAGAAAGAAAAAGGTGGTGAGAGTTGCAAAGTGAATGCGGTGGGAAATCTTGGCTTGAAAGGTGGTAAGCACAAGTTCCGGAAGAAAATCATTTCTCCGAATGTGGAAGAGATCGAAAAGGACAAAGGAAAGAATGCAGAAAATAAGAAAATAGTGCCAAAAGAAAGTGATGATGAGGTAAGCAGTGTAGACTTCAAAGGCAGTAAGGATAAATACTGGAGGAAAGTCATTTCTCAGACCTTGAAGGAAAACAAGAAGAAAAATGGACAGGACCGGACAGAATATCCGAAAGGAAAAAAATTAGTTCACAAGAAAGAGGTGAAATGTTCTACTGACAGAGAGCAAAGCAAAGGGGTAAAAAATGTTATGACCTTTGAAGAATTTTTCATGAACACGTTAGTTTCAGTAGTAGAGCAGCTGACGTTTTGCATTACGGGCTTGTATACCCACATGCCGACATCTTTCCTTCATGGAGAAGTGGTGGACGACATGGTTAAAGTTGATCATATGCTGCAAGCTCTTTTAGCTTCATTTCGTAACCTTTCCACAAATGCAGGATTGAAAAAGGTTCTTTCTGGAATTCAGACTGCAATAAGAAGGAAAGGAAACTCAACTGAGTTAGTTTTAGCCACAGTAGAGTGCCTACAGAAACTAAAGCTTATTCAACAAAAAGTATGTCTTCCAGATCATATATTTGGCTATGATAAAATTAAATGGTTTTGTCTGCAATCTGCCCCATTAGTCTTTTGTACTGCTTCAAGCTCATCAAAGTTGCAAGCCGAAGAAATGCCATCATTTGAATTACTAATCGTCGATGAAGCTGCTCAGCTTAAGGAGTGTGAGTCCACCATACCCCTTCAACTTGCTGGTCTTCGGCATGCTATACTAATTGGAGATCAGAAACAACTTCCTGCAATGGTTCAAAGCAAGGTTAATCTCCCTACTGATAGTATTTTTTATACTTAATTATTATATTGTTTCCAATTGATTCTACTGAACTGATATCATAGTGAAGATAGTAATAAAATGCAAAACCTAAGCTACATTAAATCAATCCTAAATTTGATGGACTGAAACTAGATAAGCTGGAAAGAACATGGCCTGAATAAATTTCTAACCCATTCTCACATGCCATGTTGAACAGATAGCGCAGAAATCTGGCTTTGGAAGAAGTTTATTCCAAAGACTAGAGGGCTTAGGCCATCCTAAGAGCCTTATAAATGTGCAATACAGAATGCATCCCTCAATAAGCTTATTTCCAAATAGGGAGTTCTATGAAAACCAAATTGAGGATGGTCACAATGTGCTAAGTGCAGGCTACAAGAAGAGATTTTTGGCTGGATGTATGTACGGATCATACTCTTTCATCGACATAAATCACGGGAAAGAGCAGTTTGATGAAAAATACAGCAAAAAGAATCTAGTGGAGGTAGATGTGGCCGCTGAGATCATTTCTAACCTGCACAAACGTATGATTATTTTCTTCCATTTATCTGTATTTTGTGATATTTTTCTTTTATTTTGGGTGCATTCATATTCATGCTTCTTTTTTCTTATAGAGTTTCTTGTGTCCAAAAAAAGAGTTCGGGTTGGCTGCATATCTCCATACAAAGCTCAAGTATTTGCTCTTCAGGAAAAACTTGGCAAGATTTACAGTGCAGATGCAAAGAGTGATTTCTCAGTGAATGTTCGCTCAGTTGATGGATTTCAAGGTGGTGAAGAAGACATCATCATTATCTCAACAGTGCGATGCAATGCAACCGGTTCAATAGGCTTTCTATCCGATCATCAAAGGACAAATGTGGCTCTCACTCGAGCTAGGTACACACGAGTTTAATACTTTTATATATGTGTCACATATGTCCTACATTTGGATTTTTCTCTGATGCAAAAAACACATCAGTAGTTAAATTGAACTATGCTGGTTTGGTTCAGGCATTGCCTTTGGATATTGGGTAATAGTGCAACTCTGCTTCACAGCGACTCTATTTGGAAGAAGTTGGTGTTGGATGCGCAGTCTCGGGGTTGTTTCTACAATGCTGGAGATGACAACAACTTGGTTGGAGCCATTTCTTCTTCCTTAATTGACGGTGGCCGGATTTTTGAGCTACTCAACTGTCACTCTATTCTATTCAGAAATGCTATGTGGAAGGTAACATAAGATTGATAAGTTTCTTGTTTATATAAAATTTATCCATATATTTAAGAAAATTGTACTCCCTTCGTCCCAATATAAGGTTTATGTTCACTATTTCTTAGTCAAAATTAGCTAACTCTAATTGGCCATGAAATTTCAACATTAACATAAGTAAAGTAATATGATTATAGGAGATACCAGACCATGAAAGATGTATCTTGAAGACCATGAAAACAGAAGAAAGAACATTTAATTGGGTTTTTCGGATGACATAAACTAAGATTCATATGTAGAAAGCCTAATCTTCTTGTGTTTGCATGCACATTCACAACAATTATAGGTTTGCTTCAGAGACGAATTTGCAAAATCAATGGAAAGAATTAAGGATTCTGATATTCGAAAGGAAGTCGTGTCTCTTTTGGTGAAGCTTTCAGGCGGATGGCGTAAGCCTCCACAAAGCCAGACCAATACTTCAATTCAAAGTTATGATGCTTCCACCTTGTTACTAGAGCTGTATAACCTGAAGAGTCGGCGCCTGAAACTGATCTGGAGCATCGACATTGAAAGCGATGACTCAAGGAGTATCCAAGTTATCGTAGTCTGGGGGGTCTTGACTGCCTCAGAGATACCTAACTTGGCAAGGAGAAGTGAAGAGATACTTAGAAACTATACGGTGAATACTCTAGTCCGGTGCAAATTCAGAAAGATGGAAGGGTATGTCTGTATATTACTCTGTCTGAACATGCATCTCAAATGCTTTTTATTTCTAAATTTTCATATTTCCGAATAAATAATTTGAACATGTTTTGTGACATGAATCGTCATCAAGATCAGTTTGTTGATTCGGTTCACATTATTTTACTTGTGTTGGTGCAGGAACTTAGTAGTTCCAGCTTCTTGGCCATTGGAGTCGAATTCTGGAAGTATTGATGATGACATAACTGATATGTTGGAGGGTAAACTGGCAACAATTAGTCTGAGGGATGAATCTGATCCTAAACCAGCCGTAAAGAGTTCTAGGTAAAGCAGATTCCGTTATAATTAACTGTAATGCATGCATGGCTTTGTTAAGAAGGTCTCTGATATTTAAGTAAATGTCTGTTTAATCAGGATGAAACATTGGAAGAAGAAGAAGATCCCCTGACCAGTACATTGCTACAAAAACTGCGGTTTTTCAGTCACAGCGCCATGGTTTTGCATTGCCTTTTAACTTCTGAATGCAAAACCCCTGAGGTGAAGGCGTATCGGTTTCTAATGGAAACCGCGGTTTAGACAGTATTACAAAAAGAATTAGATAGATACTTCGGTATTTTGTAAGCATCTTAGTGCTAAAATGGGGCCTTTTGTAAGTAGTATGGAATCTAGTATTTGCAACTTCCACTGTAAAATATACCGTTTGTTGACAGTTCTTACTCGAGTTCTAGCTTGTTCTGATATATATATATATTCTTCGGACAAATAACAATTATCGTAGTTTTTAGCTGTACTCCAAAAGATATGAATACCCAATTTAAAGATGGATCTTCAATTTTCACTAGATCGGCTACTTACATTTATGCTCACCAACTCCAACAATGCGTAAACGATTGGGTTATTGAGAGTGGTCTTTAAAAGTTTAATGCGTGAAAGATTATGTTTGAAAGTAAGAAAATCAACACAGAACAAGTAATGATCATGCATGAAAACTGAGTGGATCAACAATAATACATTGAATAAATCATGTTTTATGTGTAAAAGATTGGACTTTGAGATTGAGAAGATGATTAACACATAACACGTAATGATCAAGCGTGAAAGTAAGAAGATCAACATTTGTCTACTGACGCAATAAGGACCGTACTACGGGAGACGCGGTAAGATGAGAGACGTGTCTCATTTCACAATGCTAAAGTTTTCTATCAAAATGACAAGTATAATTCAATGAAATGGCTTTTTTAACAAGTAGGAAAGACGTGTCTCATTTTACAATGCTAAAGTTTTCTATCAAAATGACAAGTATGATTCAATGAAATTGCTTTTTTAACAAGTAGGAAAGTAAAATGAACTAAAAATAAAAACAAGAGCTAACTCGCTTGCTATCTAGGGTTTTGATTCCAATGATGTCATCTAACTCTCTAGACGGGTTGATTTCATGAGGGCAAATTATACCATATCCCGGGTATGTATCTCCCGTCCCTGTTAATTATTAGTATAAACTAATAAAATCACCCTGTAAATCCCTATTTTCGCAACTGCATCTACCCATTTTTCTTTTCTCCGTAAATTTCTCGACGATGCATCATTATTTTTATACGTAGTAAAATTATTATGTACGTGTTAAACATGTATGATGTACGTGAATTTGGTTTAAAATGCACATAAGGATGAATACATAAACATTTAGGATGTACAAATATATTTAGTTTATTATATTATTTCGATGAGTAATATAAATATATATACGGTGCATTTCCATTATGGAGGATGTGTATTTTTATATATGAATTTATTAAATAATTCTAAATAAAAAATGTACAATTTAAATGTATATATTGTGCATTATTCCATATGCCAATGGCTAATTCCACTCCTCGAGTTATCATATGGTTGAGTATCACGTATGAGTATAGTTACAAAACATGGTATTGGTTATTAAGATTTGAGATGTCTCTGTTATTCGCAATTAATTTCAACCTAGAAAAGTGTTATTCGTAATTTTTATTAATAAATAATAATATTATTATTACAAATCAGATTTCTAATCGCAGCATTTCCTGTCCCCTCCAAACACACCAATACGATATCAGTTTCGCCCAAAAACACGTTATTTTTTCATAAAACACGTGTATCGCCAAACATGCACGTTTTTTTCGTATCGTATTTATTTTGTTGCCCAAAAACACGTTATCTTTTTTCATAAAACACGTGTATCGCCAAACATGCATGTTTCGTGTCGCATTTATTTTGTTGCATGTATATGTATCGTATCTGGGTAATGAAACGCAGTGATTTTTTACTATTTCGCGCTCTGTACATAATGCGATGAACCACCAAAACAAATCGGATTCTCAATACCACATATAGAAATATCCTATTTACCTTCAACTACCGTTGGTACATATAGAATACAATTTTTACTCGAATTCTTGTTATAGTATTCTTCGACAGATAAGAATTATCACCGTTTTTAGCTGTACTTTAACCAAAAATATGAATATCCCATTAATAGACGGGGAAAGCATGTTATCCAATTAATAGACGGAGAAAGCATTTTTATGTAAGGATGGATCTTAAATTTCCGAATACCTGAAGGATCGGAGCTACTTAAATTTATGTTCCACCAACCCCAACAAGCGTAGTAATAGGTAAAAGATTATTGAGACTGGTCTTTTAAAGTTTAATGTGTAAAAGATCGGGTTAGAAAGTGAGAAGATCAGCACAGAACATATAGTGATTAGTAGGCATAAGTAGATCAATGGTAATACACTATATAAATCATGCTTAATATTTTTTGAAAGTCAAGTAAAAAATTAACTATAAATAAAAACAAGAGTTAACTCGCTTGCTGTCTAGGTTTTGATTCCAATGATGTCATTTGACCCTCTTTTGCTCCAAATATGCTTTTCTGGACGGTTGATTTCGATGAGTATAGTTACAAAACAATATGGTTCTACTTCTTCACTCCAAAGATGTAACTTACAAATTAAATTACGTGGTATTTTATTTATTTTTTTGAAAATTAAATTACGTGGTATTTGTTATTCGCATTCGCAACATTCGAACTAAAAAACAACGAAAGTGTTAACAGCATAGAGAACGTAATTTTTAAAATTAATAAAGATAAATATTATTTTACTAATCAGATTTCTAATCAAGCATTTTGATCCTGTCCCCAAATGGGTATTAGTTTCCCGCCCGAAAAACCCTCTCTTTCCCATTTTTCAAAGTTTTCCGCCAAACACGTGTATATTTGTTTTGGTGTATACTTGTATACAATGCATGTATCGTATCTGTGATTTCTTTACTATTTCGCGATTCTATCATTCTGTACCTAATGCGATGAACCACCAAAGAAATCGGATTCCTATTTACCAAGAAATATCCTGTAATGTGCAATGCATATTCCCGTCTTGTTGTGTATATAATAGAGGTACATGGTTAGCCATTTTCCATCAACCAGCTATCAAATGGAGCCTGAAAGTGCAAGCAAAAAGCCGCAGAAGTTTTCTGATGTTGATCGGTTGAGCAGTTTGCCCGAAGTGCTTATAACCCTTATTCTGTCCATACTTCCTACACAAAAAGCCGTTGCAACCCAGTTCTTGTCCAAAGAATGGTCCCTTCGCTGGACTGAACTCACTAGCCTCAGTTTCGATCACGAGGATTGGCCGGAATATTTCTCCGGGAAGATGAGATTTGAGGACTTTCTCAACTCTGTTTTTACCAGCATGGTCGGAAAACCCATCCACAATCTCCGTCTCCGGTGGGAAAATGACATCGGTAACCTCGAATACGCTGATATGAGGTCATGGATCAGCACCGCAGTTGCCGGAGGTATGAAGGTTCTAGATCTGACCACGCCTAGGGACTTCGCTGCTAATCGCCCTCTTCTACCAAGAGAACTTTACACCTCTGCAACAATAGAATCTCTGAGGTTAGAAGGAAGCATCATGGTTCAACTTCCTGTTGTCATTTCTCTTCCCAGGCTTACTTCTATGGAGCTCTACGGAGTTACATTTGAGTCACACGATTCCGTCTCCAAGCTTGTATCAGGCTCTCCCGTTCTCGAGTCTCTCGCAGTCGAAACGGAAGTTTGGGACGGTAACAATCACGAGGTGGTTTTTACCGTTTCTTCTCCAACGGTGAAACGTGTTAGTATACGTAATGAATACAGGAATGCCAACTTCGTGGTGCGAGTTGATGCTCCTGCACTGGAATACTTCTACTTAAGTGACTATCATTCGAGCTCGATTTCCACTCAGGGGCTGAAATCGGTGAAAGAGGTGGATCTTGATATTTACTGCTTTCCTCCCAATATCCTTACTGATTTACTTGGAACTTTCAGAGGAGTGGAGTTTCTGAAACTCTCTGAACGCACGGTGGAGTCTCTCTCCTATGCTGCTGATGGCCAACTGCCGGCGAATTTTGGGAAAGTAACTAAACTGGCAGTCCAGGTTGAAGTTCGCCAGTGGGGAATTCTGGTGGATCTGATTCGAGCTTGCAAGAATCTGGAATTCCTCGACGTTGAATGCATTTACAGAATCTCAAAAAGTGATTATGGTGGAGACCCGAGTTATGTTCCAGAATGTTTGTCATCGAGTCTCGAACAAGTTACATTCAGAGTCTCTGACTGCATCAAGAATGAGGTGGAAATGCTGAAGTTCATGCTGAAAAATGGTTCATGCTTGAAGAGGGTTCTTCTCTGCAGTTCCGAGCTGTTATACCATTTTATAGATGAAGGTATCGTCTGCGCGGTTTTGGGGCAGCCCCGTGCTTCCGAGGATTGCGAGTTATCTGTTGATCTGAAGTTCATGTAGTTCCTTGATCGATGAAACGTGGCATTACATTTATGTTTTGGTTTGCTTCTACCTTTACTCTCTAGGTAGAATTTATCATTTGATTGTTTATCTTCTTCATCAAAGTTCCTGAATTAAGTTTTGGTTCATCAATTATTAGCTTGAAAGGATTTTGTAAGGCTTTTTGAAGTTTTAATTTACAAAGTTTCTGTTTGTGTTCATGATCAAAGTAAATTATGAGAAGATGGAAATATTCTGTGAAGGGTGATATTCGATGCTGTTGTCCCTTCGTGTATACGCTAAAACATATAGTTTTGTTGATTAGTATCCAATAGGTTGTTTAATTTATATTATCACCAATACTCATCTACAAATATAGGAGGTATATATCAAATTATTACATAGTTTCGGTATGATTAGATTAGGTAGTACTAAAAAATGTTGATGATTGGGATTGATAAAATTTTAGTCTCCAATACAAGCACTATAAATTGAACTAGTTTACTTTTTTATACTATTAACTATCACAATATTAGTTTTAATTTCATTAATTCTATTATGAAATCATATATAAAATAAACCAAAAATTCTCATATAATTAAGGCTTGTTGATGCTAATCTGATTATATATTGATGTTGCATATATTAACAAGTAAAACCAACAAGAAATTAGAGGAATATCATGAATTACTTATCGTAAGGCCAACTCACATGAAACCACCTCAAAATAGATATAGGCAGTGTTCTAAAAATCGGATCTAGGCGGCGCCTAGGCGCTAGGCGGCACATTACCGCCGCGATTATGGGCTAATCGCTGGTTTAGGCGATCTGGCTTCCAGGCGGCCGCCTGGGCCCGCCTAATTGGGCCTGGCCTGGGCACTAATCGGGCCTGGCCTGGGCACTAATCGGGCTTTTTTTTTTTTTTTTTTTTTTGCGTAATCTGAAACCTTCTTGTGAAGAACTTCACAGCCGCACACAGCGAGACTGCTCAAACACACCGACGCCGAGCGAGACCTCCACCATCCACCGTTTTCCAGTTTCCACCCACTGTAATTTGTATTAACTTTATCTTTATTTTGAAACTCGAACATATTTCTTTTGTGCATGTCTTTATTTTAAGATATTCATTCTTGTTTAGGTTAGTGAATATGTGGATTTCTTTATATTTTTCTTATTAATTTTATTATTTTAACTAATTTTTATATTATTATTATATATAAATAATAAAATAATACAAATCCGCCTAGACCGATTAATCCCTGATTAATCCCCGATTAATCCTCTAGGCGCTAGGCGGCAACCATCCGCCCGACTAGCGCCTAGCGCCTTTTAGAACACTGGATATAGGAATTCATTTATTATTAAAATTTCATAACTATATATTATTTGAATGAAAAAGTTTCAAATAAGGACATCTTACGGTAAAGGCGGGCCAAAATAAGAACACTTTCTACAAAATTGGAACATCTTCATTTGGTTTAATTTTTTAGGTTTTTGGTCTGATGTTTTTATTTGTTTTGATCTTTTAAGTTTTGGTCATATCTTTTCACTTTATTTTCTTGATCTTTTATATTTTATGATCCAAATAATTAATAAAATTGTATAAGAACCCTAAGAGTTGTCATTGGTGGCCTCTTTTTGGTATGCCCTTACTGTAACGGGACATTACATGAGACTCTCTCGAATTGAAGTAAGTACTTTTATTCGTATTAATGGAACTTTTCCTGTTATTTTCCCATTCACTGTTTTGTATTCCATTCCTCCTAAAGTTCATCTTGACAAAAAGTAGAATATTAAATACTATCATATACAAATGCTCCCAAAGGCTTCCTCAAGTGCTCTTTTCTTGTTAAACTCTATACTCCATCCTCCACCCTTGCTGCTCTTATTATTTTCTCCCCGACTTCACAATCATACATAGAAACGTCACGACGGCCGGATTCTAGCGGAACAGGTTGGGGTGGCCGTGGTAGAGCAATAACAGGAGCATATGCACCAGCTACTACTGGAGTGCTTTGGCTAACCAGTGTATCATTGTCAGTGTTGGAAATCTGTTCTTTGCTTGCTGCAGCGCATTCTTCGGCCTTACGCGCTTGAGTTACCATGACTTGTTCTGCATTTTCTCTCTGGTACGCGATGATTTTTGCTTCGATAGCAGCACCATCAATTCCTTGTATTAAATCTACAGTCATGTTTTCTACTTGTTCCAAATAATCATTATACTCCCTTAACGAAGCAAAATCGTCTTCCCTCTTGTTAAATATGCTGGCAGTGCACCTCCTGATCGCCATCTCCCGGGTAGATGCCACAACCATTGTCATTTGTTCAATCCTACCAAAATCCCCGAGACTTCAGAGAGACGTTGAAGGAGGAAAAGGAGGAAGCAGAGGCCGGCGGCGAGGGTATATCAAATATGGAGCTCAACTGAAAAACCTCTGTGGTAACTCTGTCTCTATATATAATAATATGGAATACAAAACCCAACCCAATAGTGAATTGGAAAAAGCAGGAAAATTCTATACTATCCTTTACCCTTATAATAATATTGTATTACAATCTTCTTTAGTGTATCCAGCTCTCCTATTTCAGAAGGAATACTCTCGAGCTTCTTGCAACTCTGCAGAACCAATTGCTCCAGAAATGGAAAAGAATCACTAGAAGCACTCCACTGGGCAATGTCTAGAGTGTCGAGCTTCAAGAATATGAGACTCGGGAACTCTCCATCGCTTACATCCCATATATCGCCCTCAAAGGATCTGAACAGCAACTTCAGCACCTCTAGGTTCGGCAGACTCCCGATCTGTGTAATCGCAGTCCAGGGAAGGCGGAACTTGGATAAAGTCAGCTTTTTGAGGTTCTGGGGCAAGTTGAATTCACCAAAATCACAGTGCACACTGCCATGGTAGACCGCCTTAAGTGACTCCAGCTCACTCAGACAGTCCAGTACAGGAGATCTATATCGCCTACCTCCCTCATAGACATCCCACCACTCTAGAAATACACACCTTAGTTTTCGCAGCTGTGGTAACTTGGCTAATATGTCACGTGTGAAGACATCTTCATAGCATAAAGATGGTGTTGCAATTGATTCAATAACAGAGGTATTTTCATCTTCGGGAGGTTCAAAAAAAGCAAGGTCGCGGATCAGCACATGCCTCAACCTCCTCAGCTTCCAAATTGTGCCAGGGACTGAGACTTCACCTTGCATTCCCTTGACAATAAGTGTCTCCAAATTCCAGAGATTCTCAATTGTTGATGGAACATTACGCATCAGCCCTCGAATTGCTAGATATCTCAGGTGGACAAGTAACTCAACTCCATGAGGAAAACCTTCATCCATTCTGAACTGCGTGAAATCAAGCACTCTAAGAAGTTTTGTGCTATATGCCAGGAATGAGAAGTCATTTACATATCTGTTATTGATGTCATCTTTTTTAATGATGGAAGGACTGGCGAAAAAGAGTAGAGATTGAGCATTTGGGTAATTATAGGGCCTCCAGTCATACACGTCTTCTGGACGGGCATGAATGCACAGTCTCTGTGACAAATAATCAGACTCGGGATTTGGTCCATTCCAAGATGTGAAATTAGCTTCATTTCCACGTGAAAGTAACAGAAAACTTTCCTTTTTAGCCTCCTCCAGGCAGAATTGAAGTAACAGATCATGAATAACACATGTTTTGCTTCCCCCTTCGGTTTTTCTTTTCATGACGATTACTAAGCTTCGACCGACCAATTCTTTCATATAACCTTCACCTATGTCCTCCTCGTTAATCCCTTTCATTTTCAGTACTAGCCCTTCAGCTATCCACAACGACACTATTTTCTGGACTGAAATTTCTTTATCTTCAGGAAACATCCCAAAATATAAGAAGCATGGTTTCAAATGACCCGGTGCTGGTAGCTCACTGCCAGTATCCTTATGACCTTTTTATCTTCATCAAAACTGTGTTTCTTCACACTTTCTGCAATTGCATCCCACTCATGTACAGTCTGGTCCATATCTTTAAGAATACCGGCTACCACCACAAGTGAAAGAGGTAGTTCCCTGCAATACTCCGCTATTTTCTCTCCAATAATAGACAGTTCTGAAGGGCAACTACTTCCCCCGAACACCTTTTTCTGCAACAATTCCCAGCTTTCTTTCTTGGACAATAAACGCAGATTAAATGGAGCACCATTAGGTTTGATTTCCAGGGAAACAAGTTCAGATCGACTTGTCAAAAGAATTCTACTTCCATTGGCCTGATCGGAGAAACAGTGTCTTATACTAGTCCAAGCATCAACGCCCCATATGTCATCCAACACAATCAAGTACCTCCTTCCTTTTAGACTCTTACACAACATCTCTGCCAAATCATCATCACTCATTCTCTGAATTTTTCCATCATCAAGCTCAATAACATCATCTAGTATGTCAAGCAACAAACGTCTTCTGGTATACACCTGAGATACACAACACCAGGAACGAATCTGGAAGTGAGAAGTCATCATGCTGCTTTTGTATAATTTCCGAGCAAGAATTGTCTTCCCCAGACCAGGCATTCCAACAATGGAGACAATGTCAAGGCTCTTTGATCCCCTCTGAAGTCGGTTGCTGACCTTCTCTGCCTCCTCAACAAAACCAACCACGACCTCTTGTTCATCCAAAGAAAAACTTGTGAGTGCTTCATCTGAACGACCCACCTCTTCAGCATCTGGGAAATCATCTCTAACAGCCTCACAAATTTGAGTGGTCTCTACCTCCAGATATTGTATTCTTTCTACAACATCATATAGGGATAATATATGAGATCAAAGCTGTCGACTGCCTACTGTCAAGAAGTCGATGTGGAACTCCGCCTTGTATGCAAGGCTGGCAAGCTGGCAACTAGCTCCTCTAATATCTTAAGCTCCTTCACATTCATCCTCTTAGGCTGCTCCAGCCCCTTCTCACCAAAGGACCTCAACATTCGTAGCTCTCTAAGTAGTATTTCACTTTCATGTTTCAGAGAATAATCGATACACCCCTATGACGTACCAAGTCCTCCAAATTTTGCAAGAAAAAATCAACATTACCCATATTTAGAGTCTTAGGGGAATGGCATGATAGATTTTGGGGGTTACTATTTGCAGGACCAAATTACTACTGCAGGACCATATGAAACTTGATCAAACGTATTTTTTCCCAATTGGTTTTGCCCAATTCAAAATGCAATATCTGATATCTTAGTGCGTCAAATGTACATTTGAATCGGGCAAAACTAATTGGGGGAAAATGCTTCTGATCAAGTAAAATATGGTCCTGCAGTAGTAATTTGGTCCTGCAAATAGAAGTTCCCTAGATTTTCTGGAATAACGCATTGCCTAATCTCATCCTTGGTACTGTGTAGACAGTCAAGTAACTGAGTGATCGATCACAAGATATAACTCGTCAGATATCTTGAGTTCACGGATGGACTTCCAGTCCCTCGTTTTACAGCACTTCTGTTAATCACTAACCATAAATTTCAACTTCTCAGCCACTCCCTCTTTTGGTTTCGTGTGAGAGATGGACTTTACCACAGTACTTACCTCGTGTCCAGAGATGTAATCTGTGTCAATTGGTTGTGGGATCTTCCAAGCTCGGAGCAATGCTCCACTGGATGCAGGAGTAAATCTCTCAAGAACGAAAGCTCTTTGACTAGAATTACAACTTGGATTGTGGCACCAGATGAGCTGCTACGAAGTTGTGTCCATCCATCAAGATCAGTCAACAGATAATCCACATCTGCCAATACTTGGAAATCAATATCAACAACTCTTTGATCGCAAGAATATGCACGTCTGAGATAGGGCTCATAGTCTTGGATCTTTACAAGTACATCCGCAACAAGAATCTCAAAATTGATCTGTTCCTTCTCCCACCAACAAAGAGAGCAAATGAGTAATGCATCCTGACAGATCATATTCATTCGACTCAGCGAATGTTCCTACAAGTTAGGAGCCAACTTTCCTTGATAAGCCTCAAGACTCGCAGCGCAGTTTCCGAGAATTCCTAGACTCCTTTGGAGAGATTGCAGTTTTCCCCGTAGACGACTCGTGCAAGAACGGCTGATGATTTGACTCATACTCTCCACCAAGGGATCCACAAATTCTTTGGTAAGATCATGACACACCAACCCGTGCTCATAATATGTAATAAGCGATTTACATAAGAATACTATATCCTTCTGATGCATCCCAATACTCATTAACAAATTCTCAACAGTAACCTGCATTTGATCATAATCTCTAGTTTTATAAGGCTGTAAAATTTGCAAAAATGTATTTGTTACCTCAGTATCAACAGCCCTGAGACAGTTACCATAGTAGGTGTCTTCCCATCTCATCATCATTCTGATAAACCTCAGATGAACTTGAAGTGTGGACCTATCAAGCAAAACATGGTTTCCTAATCTATCTTCTTCTTTCTCCAACTGGTCAAGTACATTCAGCAAACCGTCGAAATTGCTCAAGCTCATTTTGCCAATGAATTATGAAGAATTGTTTGGTGATCAATATCTCTCAGGGCATGGTTTGCTTTGATGATCAGATCACGGAAAAGTCAACACAGTTTAAGTAATATAACAAGTTAACAACCAAGTTTTGGTTTTTTTTCTAAGCAGCAAATGTGAACTCTAAGGTTTGTGTCAATTAACAATCCTGTCAATTCAACAGACTGCGTCATTTGTCATGATTAAAAGAGTATTAGTCTAAAGGCATCATGGACAAAGGGAACCCATATAGTATCAATTGAAGTTTTTAAAAATGGAAGATTTGAAATTTTAACTTTAAAGAATAAAACTAATAGTTTATTCCCTTACCACTACCTTCTATCACTGAACTGCATCAAATCAAGCACTCTAACAAGTACTGAGCAATTCACTTGGAAAGTTAGGCTTCTACACTAGATTGAAAGAGGGAACAGGTTTTTGCATTTGACGTATCTGCTTGATTACAAGATTTGCTCAAACATCGATGCTCTTCTTGTCTTGTGATGACTAAGAATGACAACCAAACAATATATAACAACTAAGGTAGCAATAGCTCTAAGTTTATGACAAAATGTAGTATTTAATTTATTTATCATAAACCAGAAGCAAACTTTCTAGAAACCTAGATTCCATAAAAGGACACACAAGTAAAATCTTGCAAGTTTTTTATCAACACTGAGAAAAACAATGAAGCATCACTGAGATTAATACCATCAGCACAACCGTCCATTTGTGAAGTCGTGTTGATTTAATTTCTAAAAACAATTCTGTATTTAAAAATACCATTTGCAATATTTAGGAGACTTTCGAGTTGCAGAGGAGGAAGAAGAAGAAGAAGAAGAATAAGCAAATATCATGCCCCTAAATGATATCAGAGAGTTACTTCATGAATTTATACTTACTTGGAAACTTGGAAGCATGTAAGAGACATTCAGCATAATTTTCTCTCGCTGCCAATCCTTGCAAGTTGCAAACGCAGAGACATTTTAACAAACACTTGACGAGCAACCTCAGAAGAATCTTCAACACAAGTTCATCAATCATCATGAACCTACGTCAGGAATCTAAGAAACCTCACACCATAGGGGCATAAAACCTCAGGGATCAGCAATCACACAAACGAATAGAATTTGATTGCCTGTTCTTTACTATAAACCTATATAATTTAGGCTTTTGTCGATTTTGATAGTTTGTGTGTAACTTATGCTGTATAGATGTAGGTAAATAAGTATTCTAAATAAGTGTAAGTTTAGAAAGTGTAAAGTAATAACTAAGTATTCAAATTGAATGCAAATTAGTTCAATTAAGTACATTTTTGCTTTATTTTTCTATTCAACTCAGTAACTATTTAATAATTTATTTGATTAGTTTAGTTCAACATAAATAGCTAGATTTTTTTATGAATTATTATCTTATAAGGAAGTTTTGACATTTTATTTGTCACTTCATTCAAGTGTTGTCTTCCAATATCAGTAGTAGTGTAGTACAACCTAGTCTCAGAGTGTTTTCTTTGCAGAAAAAAAATTCATGTAACTGGTGATACTCTAAACACTCATGCAAGAACTTCATAATGACTGATGTTTATCAATTTGATAGCAAAGAAAGGGATTTTCTAAGTAATTTCTTCTTCTTTTGTTCTCAAGCCCAGATTGACAAGAATTAAAAACACAACAAGAACTACAACTATGAACTTGTCATCCGGCAGTAAAATGAGTATCCATCTATGCCACAGATTCAACTATGAACTTGTCATCCGGCAGTAAAATGAGTATCCATCTATGCCACAGATTCAACTACAAACTCGTCTACTAGATGGCCAACAACAGTATTAGACAATAAATAATGGTCAAAATGCAGAAATAAACTTCTCGATTTTCGATTGTGCCTTCTCCTTCTCTTCAGGCCCCTCCAGATCACCCACATTGTCATGATATTCCTGCAAGGACCCAGAGCACATCAAATATCAGCTTCGAAATTTATAGCACGACTTAGTTAATTGATACTACTAGAAAGAAGATGAATGTAGCATGGGAATGGCAAAAGCCAATGTTGGCTTTCGACCCTTTACTTATGAAAAATAAAATAAAATAAAAATCAGTGAAAAAGCACTTATAATTTGTTCAAATTGAAACAGTGGTCATCATCAATCATCATCAATCATCATCATATCAAAAGAGCAAATATACCTGCAGCACATCCTTGACATCCTTTGTGGATAGCTTATTCTGCTTCAATAACAACTCAATCCTCACTTGCATTTGGGGGTTCCTATATCATGTAGAAAATTTAAAATAAATGATGTATCACCATGATCTCCACTAACAAATATATATCTCACTAATAGTAAATTCAAGTTTTTGGATGTCAAAACTTACTCAGAAGTCCAAAGATGACCCAGAATCACAGCAATCAACTGCAGATATCATGTAATATAGAAATATTAGTACCATTCTCCAGGTGAGATATGCATGATAAAAAATGACGATACATGATGGAAATTTTCAAGATCAGTAGATATATATGAAGCTGATATGAACAAAATTCAAACAACACATTGTAATGTTCTCCACCTGCAAAGTATATAGGCCGGACTCCATCTTTCTGATATACTTTTCATCTTCATCCATCTGCAAATCATAAAATAATTTGGGGAAATTAATATGCAGCAGAAATAGAGTGAAGAAGAGTATGAAAAGATGTCCAAAATGCAATGCAAACCTCCAGGTCATCCAAGTTGATACTGTTCATTCTTTCAGTCTCTGTTTTCACTCTGTTGGAATATCTGCAAAGAGAGTAGTAATGTTGAGAACTAAATACAAAACAACTTACGCAACAAAAGAGAAAGGCACTCAGCCACCACATTGGGGTGGGTGAATACTAAGGTAAGTACATCACCTCATATATAACTCCATGAGCCGGTCTATCTTTTCGCACTCATTCTCCACAAACTTACTCAACAATCTGTCCCTTCTAGAACCCCTCAAAATTCCACCTATCAAAAATCCATAGAAGATAAGTGTGAATTACAGAACCAAACCAAAGCAAATATACAAAGCATAGAAATTATATTCACATGTTCCCTCACTAATCATTACTTAACTCTAACATAACAGAAGCCAAAAAAATGTTATATTCCTTACAACAGCATGTCAGCAACCAAAAAATAGTTCATTCATCAGTTAGCACACTAGAGATCAAAATTTCTTTATATGTGAAAATTGATTTTTCCAGATCAAGTAGAACATTAATCTTATACTCCTATAACTCTGATTCTTCAAGGCTGCAGAAAACTTCCAAAAGTTTAAAATTCAGAATATTTTTTTGTTCATTGTAGCATTCTTACCAAACAATGATGCAATCAGTGAAATCAGCCGCTCTTCCAGTTCCTCCTTTAAGCCCTTCTTCTTGTTCTTCTTGCTCAGAGGAAGCTGTCAACAGATTTCATAAAACATTAATCTTCTGCTAATACATGTAGTCACATATCATAAAACATTTATTAAGGGTAGAATAGAACTTGCCTTACCCATAAAAGCCGGAAAGGCAGTCTTCAACCCCATAACATCAACAAACCTTTCGCAGGCAGGGGGGTAATTTGTCATAGCAAAATCCAACGCCTTGATAGCAGAACCATAACACAGTTTCTTCTGATTCATGATAATGATCATCAGCTCCACTCCCTCAGCCTTGAGAAACTTCTCCTTATTCTCCAAGGGCATTAGCATACAACATAAGCAGTCAAACAAATTCTCCACCATTTCTTCCTCCTCCAGGGTCCTTGGGTCCTTCGACTTGTACATTGCCACCGCTTGCAGCACAGCATCAACGCCATTCATCTGCCCCAGTCGCTTCTGATTCACGGAGCTGCCCTGCAGCAAAATGGCCAGCATCTCTGACGCATACTGCTTATTACCGTCGAATTCCTTTGACTTGATCTTTGCAACCAGCCACTTCATCAGCTTAGTCCTCTCGCAGACCAATTCAGCCACCGCAGGCTTTATCTCGATCAAATTCTCGATCGTCGTCAGTGTGCTGTATATAGCAGCTGCCTCATCTGGGTCGGATTCGGATAGCCGGTTCATATTCTGAACTAGGAGCTCCAACCCGTTGTTCTCAATCAAAGCGTCGACGAAGACAACTGCTGCCGCTGCCGCCTCGTCGCCGTCCTCGTCATCGAACACGTCAGCATCGGTGAGGTCCTGGATGAGGGAGACTACGTCGACGGCAATGTCGATGTTATCGTGGTTGAGAAGCTGCACGATGGAAGATACGGCGCCGAGGGAGACGAACTCCGGGTAAAGCTCCGGTCCGCCAGCGAGGATCTTGAGCCTCTCGATTTCGCCGTGGAGCTCGAGCTCGGAGTCGGCAAACTTCTCCGGCTGGTCCGGGTACTTGAGTCTGGCGGCGATGTTGTTGCTTAGCCGGCGCTCGAAGGCGAGGACCAGCTTCTTTAGGGTTTTGGTGTCCAGCGTCTCCACTGGGTTTTGCTGTTTTTCGAGGGCTTCTAGGATAGAGAAATCGATTGCTCCGTTTGCAGTGCTGGTTGAGGGGGCTTTTTCTTCGTCTTCGTAACCTTCGTCGGGGAAGTCGCGCTTTCGCTTCGGGAGGCGGTCGGCGGCGCTCATGTTGTCGGAGAAGTGAAAAGTTTGGAAGTTCTCTGCGATGTTACTGTGTGACTGTGTGATTTGGTATTGGTAGTGGTAGACTGGTAGAGAGGCCGCAAGTTCCATGGAATTCGATGGGCTCTAAAGCTGAAGCCCAACCCTTTGATTGGACATGCCCAATTAAATCCAATAATGTGTGTAGTAAGATCTGTTTGTTAGAGCTTTTCTGTGATCAAACGTTCACGAGTGTTGAGGTCCAGAACCTTGCCACGAGGAGAGTTGGTACTCGTGTCGAGTATGCATATTGTGCCCAAGGTAAGGGCGGTCGGAGTCTTCCCGTGATAGGTTTATGATCCCGACGAGTGGTCATCTCGAATGGGCGTATAATGTCTGAGGCAAGAGCAGTCGGAGCCTTCCCTTGGTGGGTGTATGATTTCAGTGGGCGCATCACACAAGGCAAGGGCGGGTTGTCGGCTCCGTGTGGTGAGGTATAGGACTTCCCGTGAGACACGGTGGTTGCACAACGTGGTGGATTGTTATGAAATGCTTTATTCCCCCATGAAAAGTTTAGAGGTTCCATATTGGGTTTATATGCATGCACTAGTGATTCTTCCCCTCACAAGTTAACTTTTGAGGTGGCTCCCCCACTGCTTCGTTACAAAAATTAATATATATATATATAGTAGTCCAGTTTCATTAAGTTCATTTGAGTTCCATTTATTCAGTTCGTCCTAATTTGAGTTAATGAAAGTTTAATCACTCAAACTGTATTTTCTACGTCTAATTATGTTAGTTTAGTTTAGTTAATTCAATTAAGTTTAATTCAGTTTGATTTAATTAGTACAATTTTTATTCTAGTTTAGCTAGTTCAATGAAATTTATTTCAAATCAATGTAGCCATAGATTGACTTAATCACATTAAAATTTAGGAAATAAAATAATCATTGCTTTCACTTCTTTCTAGCCAAGCTCAGTTCAATTCAGTTTGGCTAAATTTGGTTTAGTTTAATTCAACTAAATGGCTTGGTGAATGAAATTGTAGAATAAAATATCATGGAACTAAAGTACTAAATAATGGTAGACAATTAAAGGCTAAAATAGTCATCTAACTATTTTTAAATTATGAATATAACTTCACACCACTAAAATAATAACAAAGTTTACGCCATTAATAAAAACAATCACATTTATAAATGAGTAAGAATATTATCATATATATGCAATCTTTTAAATTCATAATTTCATGTTTTTTCGAAATATTCAATTTTTATAATTTATATTTTCACATAGTTAAATTTTAATAATCAAATATTTTTTAATCAAATGACAAAAATATTAGGTATGGAAGTATAGCTAGTGTAATTATTAATATAGGTAGACGTTAGTCAAAGCAAGGTGCTAATCCATCATTGTTTAATTCTTCCCATAAAGCTTTTTACATGACTTGATTTGATCGAATTCATGCATGAGCCACGATTTTTGGGTTTGAATTTTGCCTAAAATAGTGAAAGATGACGGAAACATTTGTCATACATGTGTTATATATTTAAAAACTGACAGATATATTCAGTGAAATATTTCCAAAAATAAAAAAATCATGTGTAGCCTTGACTAGCACAACTTCCTAGGCAGCAATTTATCCAAAAATGAGTACTTTAATTCAGTTAATATTTGATAAGTTTAACTATAAGATTTCTCATCAAGTGATCATGAGAATGTGTTGAATTTTTAAAAATTTGAACGTGCGATGTACGGTGTAGTTAAACAATTATAACTGTTAGCCTAATCTAATTATGTAATATTAAGATTATGTTAAGATAAAATTAGCTAATAATACGACTTAATCGATCTTCACAATTGTTTTGAATCGATATGATCGTTACGTAAAAAATCAAACTTAATGATAAATTTCCTTTGGGAAAAGATTGGGCATATAAGAGAATTTGGAACGGATAAAAATTAGGTTTAGAGCGAAAAGAAAAACCAACCTAGCTAGCTAGCTACTACATAGAGTATATGATATACTAGTATATGGATATTGTCTGATTTTGAACTTGTACCCACAAAATATATTATAATTTATAAGTGCTTTAAACTGATCATAACCTAGCTAGTTGGATTTTCAAATGTAGTAGTAGCCCAATCTACTTCTTGTTACTTTTCACTGTTGTTTTTCCTTCGATTTTACCCAATGTATTTATTCATAATATATACTCCCTCTCCCTTATTAGTTATCCTACATTTTCAGTCAAATATTTTCACTGAAAATATACACAAAGATATTTTAAAGATAATCTAAAGATATTTTATATGATGATATTATATTTATATACAAAAAGTTATTAATGGTCAAAATGGGGTGAAAAAAGTTAACTATTTTAATAGGACAATTAAAAAGGGACGGAGGGAGTATATACACAAATGGTATCTTTGAAGTTGAACTTTGCAAATTTTGAACACATTAAATAGAGAAGGTATTCTGCGAGACCAGAGACAAACATTAATCTTCTCACTTTTAAATCTGACATTTTACGTATTAAGCATGATTATTCGGTGTATTTTTAATTGTTGATCGATCTAATCACTTTTATGTCAGATCTTTTCACTTTCAAATATGCCTTTTATATAATTAAGAAGCAAAAACAATAAAGCTTAAGGGTGCAGATCAGAGACCTTCATCTTTATCTTGAAAAGCAGCATATATACGAGTAGTATCGGTATATGATCACCATCAAATTAACTAATCGTCATCAGCAACCAGAAATGAATTCCACCCTCATGATTAACACTTACGCTTGAGATATCATTAACTGCAATTATTTAGCAGAATTGCAGATTTTACCCATACATATTGTCAGGTTAAAGTTAACACATTACTTCCAAGAAACTCCATATACACTCTAATTAAAGTAATTAAACCCTAGATGGTACGTGTAGACACGTTTTACCCTAAACTATATATATTATCTGGTTATTTGCATTCCCACCTTTTGATCAAGTATATATAGATATTACTAAAGAGCCAGAGAGTAAGCAGTAATATATAACAGAAATGGAAAGATAGCCAATAACCAATGAATGCAAATTGGTTTTGTTTGGTTAATGTTCGAAACATTAAGGAAAATTAACCTCATGTTCATTAAGGTTGTGCAAATTACAAACTCTCAGTTGAGACACATGAATAATCATGTTTAATAGGTAAAAAATTAGTCTTGAAATGAAGATCATACATGAAAGTGAGAAGATCAACAATAATATACTGAATGATCATGCTTAATATGCAAAAGGTCATGATTGAAAATGAGAAGATCAACATTTGTCCCTAAATCTCAATTGAGACTAGTTTCACAGGTCTAGTAATTGAAATTAGGAACACCAATGTTGATCTTCTCACTTTTAAACCTGACATTTTACATATTAAACACGATCTTTTAGTGTATCATTAATATTGCTGATCTTCTCACTTTCAAGACTAATCTTTTACCTATTAAACATGATTATTTAGTAAGACCAGTTGAAACATGCCTCAATAAAAAAATTGTATATATAAGGGAAGGTTCTGGTGTGACACCCCTTTTATGTGTGACACGTTTCTTACGTGTGACACATTTAAACATGAGTAATTTAATTCAAAACTTGATCATTTTAAAGCAAAACAAAAATTTTATATGTAATCTTGAAACATTAGGACATTGACACAAAACATGAACATTAACCTTATGTATGAGCAACGTGAGAAAATTGATACAAAACATGAACATTAACCTTATGTATGAGCAACGTGAGAAAATTGACACAAAACATGAACATCAACCTTATCTATGGGCATTGGGCAACATGAGCATTTTAAAGCAAAATGTGTAATACAAAAGGTGCATGATATAAACTAAAACATGAGGTATTTGAATTAAAAGATGAGTTGTTAAATCCGTAAAAATGAGTATTTTCACACAAAACATGAACATGAGGAATTTAGAACCTTCTGTAGAATCTGCAGAAGATGAGCTTTTGTTTTGCTTTAAAATGATCAAGTTTTGAACTAAATTCCTCATGTTTAAACGTGTCACACATAAGAAAAGTGTCACACATAAGATGGGGTGTCACACATGATCCTAATATATATATATATATATATATATATATATATATATATATATATATATATATATATATATACTAGTAAACCAATTAGATCTTGTATCCACTAAGCTAGACAATAAACAAAATAGGTTCCCTAATGAAACTTCAAAACCTCATTTTCAAGTCTCCTCTTTCCCGAAAAAGATGGAAAATTCAATTTCATTAGTACAAAAGGATATAGCAAGCACGTCACATAACATAGGAGTAATATCTCAAATAAATCCACAATATTCTAGTACTTCAAATTCTTCTACGGAGTCAGAAGAAGAAATAGGAGATCAAATAGATTTAATAGAGCAACAATTTGAAGATTATCCGAAACAAAATCTAAATGAACCAAAATTACAAATCAACAGAATAAGAAGTAATAGGTTTCAAAGATTTTCAAAAAATTGGAAAAATGATAGAACAAAAAATTATTATCCTAGGCCTACTCCACCAGATATTCAATATGAAGAAGCAAACAATGCTTTAAACATTTATGATGGAGCATCTTTATATCAATGGAATATAGATGGAAAATCAGAATACCAAATTATAAACATACTTCAAGAAATGGGTATGGCCAGAATGGCATACAAAACTAAAGTTAATATAACAGAACCTAGTATTGTAATGTTATTAGTTACAGGATTTACTGGGCAATTAAAAGGATGGTGGGATAACCACCTCACTTTAGAAGACAAACAAACAATTATGAATCATGAAACTGAAGAAGTCCAAGGTGAAGGTAATGATATTGTATATGTAATGGTTCCTGATGGATCAACATATTTAATTTATGTCATATCAATGTATTTTATAGGAAATCCAGAAGAAGAATTAACCAGCTCAAAAATATGCTTAACAAATTTAAGATGTCCATCATTAACCGATTTCAAATGGTACAAATATATATTTTTAAACTCAAGTTATGAGAAGAACAGATTCAAATTCATCATTTTGGAAAGAAAAATTTATTACAGGATTGCCAAATTTATTTTCACAAAGAATAATTACGAACTTACAGAAAACATTAGGAACTGAAAAAATAGACTATAATGCTCTGACATTTGGTCAAATATTTGCATTTATTAAGAAAGAAGCATTAACTCTATGTCAGGATCTAAAAATTCAACATAAATATGGATCAGAAAGAAAAGAAATGGGTACATTTTGTCAACAATTTGGAATAATGGGTATCAAACCACCATCATCCGAACATAAAAAAATATTTAAGAAAAATAAAAACTATAAAAGAAATAGGCATTATAGTAAAGACGATAATAAAAATTTTAACAAAAATAATTATAAAAAACCTTATGAAAATCAGAATAAATACAAAAATATTCAATGTTATAAGTGTAAAAAATTTGGTCATACAGCTTCATATTGCAAAACAGAAAAGAAGATTAATTCACTATTTGCAGAAGATAATGAATTAAAAAATAAATTATTATCATTATTAATAGAAAATTCAGAGAATGAACAAACAGATTATGATTCATCTTCAGATAATTCAGAAGTTTGTCAATGTAAAATTTCAACAACTAATATGTTAAATAACACAAGAAATAGTAAAAAAGCATTATTAGAGGTTATTGATAAATTAGGTGATTCTGATAATAAAGATGAATATATAAAAAAACTTAAGGAATTAGTAGAAGAAGAAGATAAACCTAGAATAGAAGAAGCCTTTAGTTTAAGTAAAGTAATAAAAAAGTATTCGGAAAAAGAAAAACAAAAACCAATAAAATCAGATGATCTAAGAATAGAAATTAATAAATTAAAATCAGAAGTCAGCATAATTAAGAAAGAGTTAGATATGTTAAAAGAAAAAGACTTAGAATTAGAACTGAAAATTAATACAAATTTGGAAGACATAGCTAGCACTAGCTCAAATATTATTGAAATAGCTTGGACCAATCTAGATATAGATTGACTGCATCATCCCATATATATACTAAAGGAAAACACATTGTTTCTGCCTTAAAATCCCACATAAACTTCATGAGAGGCTGAGACTAAGGAAAGGGAAGGGAAAGGGAAATTCATAGAGCAAGAAATATCTGATTGATATATAACATATTACTAGTTCTTTCTACACCCTTTGTTTGAATGATTTGAAGAAATTCTCCTCACCAAATTTTCATAATTAAATAATTTGAAAGTCACACAGAAATCATAAACAGTTCATTCCTTATTATGATAAACAAGCCAAAAGCTAGAACAGAAAAAAGAGTAGTACTATATGATTATACTTTCACATAGTAGCTAGTTTCTAGCTAATAATTACAACTAGTACTATATGTACTGATTTTTCATTTCACATTGATCTTGTACCTATACTTTAATTTATTTCTCTGTTCATTTTATTATCTATTCAAGTTAATTATTTCCCCAGTAAAATAAAAATATACTCACAAGTTTTTGTTACATTTTGATACTAACGAACAAGATCTACAAAAAAATCTAAAGTACTACTGTTCAAAAAAAATCTAAAGTACTAGTATAAATGTTTTAATTATTTATTTACTTTTTTCCCCGACATTTTTGTTGCAAACTGAACTATGTTAGGAAGGACCAAGACACCTGTATACATCAAAGGAGGAGAAAAAAGACTGTGGGACTTTAATTGGAAAGGTACGAAAAAACTCAGAAAGGGCTTTAATTTGCAGACGCAAATATGACAACTTCCATTAATAGCAAAATAAACCAGCTTACAAATTTTGCGCAGAGAATCTTAATTATTAGAGAAAAATTCTAACTTGAATATTACAACTGGGAAAAAAAAATACTCGCATCAAAATTAAAACAGCTTTACTAATATTGCCTTTATTAATTAGGTCTTTCTGCAGATTCGATAGTAAGCAAATTGAACTGGTAATAATTTCACTCACCTTAAATCTGATGGGATTTTGCTGGTTTCTTGAAACGCAGTAAAAACCTAGCTAGATCATGTGATGGTAAATATGAGGCCTGGTCATCATGACTTTGTCACGAGCGTTGACTTCGCCGGTGTGAGGGTTGATGAAGATGAACCCAGCTTCCACCGGATCCGGAGCCGGAGGAGAGCTGCTTTCGCCGGAAGTCTGGTTTCCCGGCGAATTGAAGAGATCGGGTAATTTGTGTTGCTGGGAGCAGATGAGGAGGCTCCGCAGGAAGATTTTAACTCTGGTTCTTTCTCGGGCTCTTGCTCTTGCTTGTGCCCTTCTCGTCTTCTTTGCGATCTTCTCAATCAGAAATGCGTCAGTGCTGTGGTGTTTCTGAGCAGTACTGCTCTTCTTCTTCCTCTTCCTGACGGTTTTCCGGCAGCTGGGCTCATCGTCATCGGCTTCTGAGGATGAGTACAGCTGGCACATGGCGTTGTCGTAGCTGTCGATCTTCTTGGCCCGGAGAAGCTCTTCAATGGCGGTTTTGGAGCTGGTGAGCAACCAGTCCAGAGTGAGGCTGGCTTTGTCAAAACCTAGAAGGTCTTGAAGCCCAAAAAACTTCTTGGAAATGTCTATGGAAAGCCTCACCCTTCTGTCTCTCGGACCCTGGGCGGTGAAAATCTTGCTGTGGCGCTCTTTTCTCGTCGATTTCGGCCTCCTCGGCCGGCACCTAGGGACGGAGGTTTTCGGGGTGCTCTTGGAGATGTCGATTATGGGTGGTGGAGCTTGAGTGGAGAGGTAATAAGCGAGCATATCTTCGTGCTGGGAAATGATGGAAGATGGGTTCTCATTGAGGCAGATGGATGGGGGTGGAGATGGAGATGAAGAAGAGGTAGCAGGGTACCAGTTCATCATCATATATGGTGAGACCTGTGAAAAAGGTGGAATACCATTGGTGGGAGAGAACATCTTTGGGAATGTTTCTGTAAGATACCACCAATAACTAATAAGTGTTTCGCTGATTACGTCGCAAACCCTTCTATAAATAAGCTCTAAAATCTTTCTTCCACACTTAACTCTCGATAGATATCTGGTTTACCTGATATATATGTCGTATTCGTAACACTTTATCATTTTAAATGTTCATTATGAATCACACATGCAACTTGCTAGTGTATCAAAGTCTCCATAGTAGTTAATTTTTACCATTATGCTCAAAGAGAAACTCCTGGCTAGGGTTAGGGTTAGGATGGGGATAGATTTAGGTAGGGCACTATTAAAGTGCAATATAATTCATTTGGCAGTAGCAGAAAGGTGCTTTGTTATTTGTTTGTCCATTTTTGTTCACATTTGGTCAAAAACGTTAGCCGGTAAAAATTACACCGATTCACGATTTGAATTGGTTTTAAACCATTCTCACCATAAGTCAAAGTAAAAGAAGTGAAATAGCAGGGACCAGCCAATTGAATCAGTAGGGCCTCGTAATATTCTGCAAAACTGACAATATTAATCTTTAAATTGATACTATAGAAACAAATCTCTTAATATTGAAATTAATTATACCCTCTTTTAATTCATTTCACTTGCCAACTTATAAGTTCAGGTCATTCAAATATATTTAAAATATTTTTTAGTATAGTTTAATATATTAAAAAATTTCAATTTAGTTCAGTTAAGTCTAGCTTAACTAAGTATAATTAATTTTATTTCAGTACAACTCAGATCGATTCAGTTCGACGTATTTCTAATTGTAATTTTTGAGAAATTGTGTATATATTTTAAATTATTTTATTATTAGGGTACTTTCAGATCAGATGAGATGTAAGTTTATGATTTTCGACTCAATTTAGTCTACTATTTTTATTTCTTAATACATTATTTTTACGTTAGTTCAACTTAATTCTGTTCGTGTCAAAATAATTCAGTTTGGTTCAGTTTAGTTTAGATCAGATCTGATGAAATATAAGTTCATGATTATTGGCTCAATTTAGTTGACCTTTTTTTGTTTCCCAATACATTTTGTTTACTTCCGTTTAAATCAAAATAGTTCAGTTCCGTGTTATTCAGTTGAATTCAAATTTGATAATTTACGATATTATTTGTATTAAAACTAGGGGTGTGCATGAACCGGTCCGGACCGGAAAAATAGACCGGACCGGAAAGTAACGGATCGGAACCGGATATAAGGGATTCCGGTCCGGTCTCCGGTCCAAGTTTTTTAGGGATTCCGGGTCCGGTTCGGTTCGGTCCGGTCCAAAACCGGATATTTTCCAGTCCGGACCGGATGAACCGGTATTTAATATACTTTAAATTTTAAAATATTTATTAATTAATTTATGTGTTATTTTTATTTTTGGTCATTAATATTAGTATTATTCTATCACTTCAAATTATATATTTTGAAAGTAATAGATTTATAAACGTGATTTTTAGTTGTTATAAATTTTTACTCTCATTTTTTTGAACAATTTTAATCGTTTGTGAGACTATTGCATCTTCTTTTGTTATTTAAAAATCATGCAATCATATTTCACAAACTCTACTTTAATATAACTTATTTTTATTCTAATTTTCATGTTACTAAATTTTTTGTTGGAAAAAATGTTTAATTTTTAACATAAAATTAAAGTTTAAAAAATAAAATATTAAAATTCCGGGCTAACCGGTCTGGTCCGGTCCAAACCCGGAATAATTCCGGACCGGTCACGGTCCAGAATATCCCTTTCCGGTCCGGTCTTCGCTCCAAGAATTATGGACATTCCGGTCCGGTCCAGTCCGGGTCGGACCGGTTGCACAGCCCTAATTAGAGCACCGGGTTATCATTATTTTCCAAAATACCACATTTTACATTGAACTAATTAAAATAACATTTTATTCAATACCTTTAAATTTGTTCAAGTTAGTTTGATTCGAATCAGTTTAATTTAGTTCAATCAATGCTATAGCATATCAGTTCATAACTTCATATAGGTTCAATAAACTGAAAAGAACATGTCATGATTTTTTAAAAAGATTTATGTAAATGTAATATTTCTCCAGTCATAAGTTCAGATCAAATGAGTTCTTGAAATTAAGTTTAAATAAGATGAGAGAACATGTCGTGATTCTTTTAAATCGATTAAGTTCAGATAAAAAATTTCAGTTCAAATAAATATTCTTCAGTTTAGATGAGTTCAAAAAGTTTTTTTTCTTTTAAACTAGTCCTTGCGATCGAACCTCTTACTCAATCTATATCTAGATTGAAATTCACGCGATTCGGTTACTTCGTCTGAATCTTATATTTGGATGCTTGATTTTGTGTTTCAATGCGTCTGCAGCTTGAATCAAGGTTTTTACACTTGAACTACACAGGTCCACGTGTTTGTGGTGTTGCAGATGTTGAAGATCCCTGATTAACATGGTTGATTATGTTTGGATGTGGATCCCTTGTTAAGCAGATTATGGCTTTTGCTGGTACCAGTATATTCCTGAGGGGATATAACTTTTTTTTATTTGATCTCATCTTTGTAATAGGACAATTAGTTTGATTAGCATTTAGTTTGATTATCCTTGATAGGATACCTAGACTATATGTTTGATTCCACTTATTTTAATCGCAGTTGGGCGTTTCCCAACATTATGAATGATATTTTTCAAAAAAGATCAGTTCAATTTATATCATTTTCATATTTTTATATATTCATTTAAATTCAAGTTAGTTATATTCAGTATTGTATTATAGTAAATTAAATAATGCTAAAATATTACATGATTTTACAATCCTGAGTCATAGGCCCTGTTCTATATAATTTAATTATTCATATCAGCTCAATTCAGTTTAAAATACAATTCATAATGTTGGGTTTAGTTTAGTTTCAATTGAATTGATTGAATATGTAGAATATTTCTTTTTAAAAAAACATCACTCATAATGTTGGAAAACGCCAAACCGCGATTACAGTAACTGGGATCAGACTGATAACACTGGTGACTCAGCAATGGAAGTAACCTTCCTGGAAATTTCTGAGGGATAGGAATGGGTACGAAAGAGAAGGATCGGCCAGTACACTCACGTGGTTGGGCCCCCGATAATACAGAAGGAAGACGTATGGTGATGACTGATGAGTCAGGAAAAGGGTCGAGGAGCGCCTATATATAGGGAGACATTCAGCCACATCAAGTAAGCTCTCTAACTCTAAACTTTTATTATTCATGGTTTTAACCCATTTCAATACACGAAATCTCATCATCACACCAGAACTGCTACCCTCGGGTGGCTCTGTAACTTTGTGTTTGCAGGCTTGGATGAACAGGTTCCAGCCTCTGTGAGCCTTGACAACAACGAAGTACCCTCGAATTGTCTGCTTCAGCTGAGGGTAACTTGATTATCTGAAACGCACGACATCACAGACATCTAGCTAGTGTAGGTATCCTATCTAAAGGATAATCAAACTAAATATTAATCAGACTAATTGTCCTATTATAAAGAAGAAAACCAATAAAGGATTCTTCACGTATATACTACCACCAATAAAGATGTGCCAGCAAAAGTCATGAACCTCCTAACAAGGATCTGCATCCAAACTTAATCCACATTGTTAATCAGGGATCTTCAACATTTGTAACACCACGAATACGTTGACGTGTAGTTCAAGCGTAAACACCTTGATCCAAACTGCAGACACATTGAAACACAAAACCAAACATCCAAATACCAGATTCGGTTGGTTGAAATAACCGAACCGAATAGACCTTAATCTAATTACATATTGAGTAAGTGTTTCGATCGATCGCAAAGATCGTCATTGAAAATGAAAATTTATTGCAAAACATCTGTGTGAAAATTCTATACTTATTTAGAACATAAATCAAAGAAAAACTAAGGATTGAAGATGGAGGTGACTAGGGTTTTCTCAGGATTGGAGGCGGAGATGTGATTAAATATAATATTATTAAGATATACAATATTTGTAATTTGAATTTGCACATAAATAATATTAAAGTTATTAATAATCAATTTTTTTAATATCTTGACAAAATTTAAAATATATATCTTGATATATATAGGCTGAGGAATTATGTATTTCCGAGCACTCAGACAACTCCTCATCCATGGCACTATCGCGAATTCACCTAGCCGAACCACTGCAACATGGCCTACAAATTCTTGAACAGCCTATTAGTAGAAAGAGCATACTATCCAACAAGTAAATTCCATTTAGCAGCAAACATGTTTCTCAAAATTTTGTTGGATAGTGTGGCATAAATCATTTTTGCCCATTAATATATATGGTATCACTCTGTCACAGCAATAACTGCACACTTTTTGGTTAATTTTTTCAGAGCATGTTTGACCGTGAATAACTTTATTTTTATACATTATTATGGTCTAAAAATTTTATTGCTAAAAAATAGAGCGCATTGTGAATCTAACTATATCCCATATGATACTATTATAGCACATATGTCAATTGCAATTTACGGTCAAACATGCTCAGACAAATTTCACTAAAAAATGTGCAGTTTCGGCTGGGACTGAGGGAGTAGAACAAATTATGCAACTACTTCATTCCAATTGCTCTGCTTTTAATTGTCTCGATTTGACACCATCAATCCAAGAAGAGTGGAGTTACTATGCATCCCACCATCACATGATGGGTTTCAAACGGTCGGAATAACACTTACCGGTGATATTGAGTAAATTGATCATAAGTCTTGGTTTCGACTTCAGTAGTAACTGTAAGACTTACTGTGTTAGGTCCTGTTCTCTTCACAGTATTTGAACTTATTTGAACTCATCTGAACTTAAAAAAGTTTATCTGAACTTAAAAAACTTTATCTGAACTCATCTGAACTTAAAAAACTTTATCTGAACTAAAAAAACTTTATCTGAACTTAAAAATATTTATCTGAACTTAAAAATATTTATCTGAACTAATCTGAACTTAAAAAACTTTATCTGAACTCATCTGAACTTAAAAAACTTTATCTGAACTCATCTGAACTGAACTCATTTGTACTTAAAAAAATTAGCTGAACTTATTTGAACTTAAAAACTGAGCTGAATTGAAATATATAGATAAATTGAATTGAACTAAATTGAAACTAACTAAAAAATATATGATCATTTCCAATATATTTGAAATTTATTAATCTAAATATAACATAATACATTTAATATTAAAAGATACTGAACTGAATTGCACTGACGTAGATAAACTGAAATGAATCATTTCAAGCAAACATTTGAAATTTAATAATTTGAGTATAACTTAGAGTTTGATAGAGTTTATTTCTTGTTCAACTGAACTGAACTTGATTGAATTGAACTGAAGTGAAAATTAATGTACCGAAAAAAAGAATCAACATGACTTAATTAACCTGAATTTCATCAAATTACATTTCACTTCAATTTACTGAACTAAACTGAATTGAATTGAATTGAACTGATATATAAAAGTTCTGGCACACAGGGCCTTAATGTTAAAAAATATGATCATGTTTGCTAGCTAAACATATTGATTTGAGTTGAGCTGAAGCATATAGATAACTGAACTAAACTGAATTGAAAATTAATAAGTGTGATGAAAATAAACGGTATGAATAAATTAACCTTAATTAATTGCACCAAATTATATTGTTGTTGAGCTAAACTAAACTGAACTGAACTGAAGTGAAATTAATGTATTGAAAAAAGAATCGGTATGACTAAATTAATCTAAATTTCATCAAATCATATTGAAACTGAACTAAACTGGATGAAGTTGAACTGAACTGATATGAACAATTAAGCTCAAAAGATTAAAATGATTTAAATTGAAATGAACTAAATTACAAATAAGTGTACTGAACTTAATTTATCTGAAAACTAAAAAAGTTTACTGAACTGAACTCATCTGAACTGAAAAAAGATTATCTGAACTCATCTGAACTGAAAAAACATTATCTGAACTCATCTGAACTAAAAAACATTTATCTGAACTAAAAAAAGTTTATCTGAACTCATCTGAACTAAAAAACATTTATTTGAACTAAAAAAAGTTTATCTGAACTAAAAAAACTTTATCTGAACTAAAAAATATTCAAATAATCTCTAGAGAACAGAACCTTAGTGGATGGGTAGAGAGAGCGTTACCACTTTTTGATCTAATGGTTGGAATGAAATTGGTGTGCTAACACTTTTCAAATTGTTTCCTTCCTAATTAAGTGAATTCACAAATAGAAATTAAAAATTCAATTCAATTTAGAATTACATGTTTGTCTTTTGAAAAAAAAGTATAAAGCACATTTAATATGACGCATAATTTGGGTTATGCAGGTGAAATTTCTTTTTTACTTACAGGGGTGAATTTTAGTTAATTTCCGACCCAACAACTTTTATTTCCTAATAAAGCACCATTGGTGGGGATTATGACTATTTGACACAATTTTTTACCTGTTTTACTTCAAAGTAGTTTTGAGTGTTTAGTAAACTGCAAAAAACAGTTTTTTGTATAAGTGGAAGCTTTTTTTATGATTAAAAAGTAGAAGTTGGTCATATCAACTTTAAAAAAATACTTTCCATCCAACTTAATTTACTTATAAGCACAAATTTACAAACAGAGTCTATGTTGGGCTCCTTATATTCTTCCAAAAAATATACTAGCAATATAGCTCACAAATAGCCCAATAATTTAATTTCACTTACAACATTTTGGGTGGGACCGTAAATGTTTATAATATGACATGTAATTTTCTTATGTTTACTAGAATAGTTTGTGTGTTACAAGTTTTGTTTGGATTTCTTACTCAATTAGTAGTTCATTTACAATATTCCAATAAATTAAATGAAAGAAAATACACTATGATCGAACTAATGACACAAACACTTGAACCTAACCAAATATATGTAAAATATTTAAATGTTTTTTATTGAAATAAATAATTAAATGCGTCATAATAAGAGTACTCTAATCAAACAAACACGTAAGTTATGATCGATCTCTCTCGTAAGAGACATTCTCAAATATTTCTCACTTGATATTTTTCAATTTTTTATAATGCATAAAGGTAACCTACATGAATCTATAATATGTAATATAATAATTCAATTTTATTATTCGTCTCCGAATTATTCAAAATATGAGGAGGTCATGATACATTTACCATCATCAAATAATTATTCATTCAAAATTCCAAAAAAATTTATGTACATACTTAAACGCAAATTTATTGTTCTTTATGACCTACTCCGGTACTCCCTCCGTCCCTCTATTTTATGTCTAGTTCTTTTTGGCACGATTTTTAAGAAATTTGATGTGTCGCTGATGTGTGTAGTAGGATTGGTGAAGTATGTGAGAGAAGGTTGATAGTTTATATAATAATTTTTTATCAAAATAGAAAATGAGTAAATCTCTTTGGGACGGACTAAAAGAAAATTTTGACAAATCTTTTGGTACGGATGAAGTAATTAAGGCCCTGTCCAATAGTGCTTATTTCCAGCACCTCCAGCACCTACCAGCACCCTCCAGCACTTGTCACTATTCACATACATGAATGATTTATTTTTTTTAAAAAAATAATAATAATTTTTCTTTAGAATTAGTTTCAATATGTTGTGTACGAATTAATCATTCTTTAAATATATAGTTTCATAATTATGTACATCATAATTATACAATTTTAATTTAATTTCAACACCATCTAACAACTTCTAGCACCCTCCAGCACCAGCTACCAATTCCAGCGCCCTATTGGACAGGGCCTAAATGGGTGGGAGCAAAGCAAATAGTTGTGTAGCAGATGCTCAGGCACGTAAATGTATGCTTCCTGATGATCAATAAATTTTGTTGGGTGCCACAAATTATTGTCCGAAATATCCACAAAACGATAAAATACGATCAGGACAGGCCAAGTCCCACATTTTGAAATTCAGATTCTGAAATCTTAAATCATGCCATCTTTTTCTTGACAGCTCCATATATGGAGTGAGTGAGTGACATTTCATTATTCTCGTCCTATATTTTATCAAATTCTATTTTATATTGACAAAATTCGAAAATTCCCATCCATTTTAATATAACATTGCTATATATCAAATAATGCAAACTAAAAAAATCAAGTGAATTAATAATACATTAAAGTGATTACGAAACCTAGTAGATCCAAAAGAAATTTAAGAGGCGGAAGCGCCCGGAAAAAGGCAAGGAGGTGGTGCCGCAGGGAGGGAGGGGAAGAGAAGGGAGAGACATGGATGAGAACGAAGGGCGGAAGAAATTTTAATCTGCAATGTTATAACTAATAGGAATAGGTGTTACGAATTCATAATATTCATATATGTGCAATAATTTCAAATGTTAGCGTGCAATTTTTTAATAAACTGATTTACTATTAACACTACAAATTGGAAAACGCACGTTCTGATGTATGCCGGATTTATTCCTTCTAAAAAAAGAAAGAGACGCAGGTTATGAACTCGTAACCAGTCATTCTTCCGCGATTAATCGGGTAAATGTTTGAGGAAATTTTGAAGGTGTGTTATCGAAAAAGTGATGGTTTAGTGGTCGTGGAGTGGCGGATGCAGGTGAAAGTGTGCGCATGCAAGACAAACTTTCATCGAAGGCATGTGAGTCCAAAGGTTGCGTGCCTAAAGCCTTACATAAAAGGGGATATATAAAATAGAAAAATCGTGACAAGCGTAGTAACTTAATTCGCATCCTAAACTAATTAATTAAAATATTGTGCACAATCTAAAATGTGATCACACTTTCATCCTTCCAAAACTCATCACTTATATCACTTATCTCTCAAACTAGGTCAAATTTAATGTTGCCAAATCCAACGGAAAAAATTTAATTTAACCCAACACTATTAAATATTTTTAATACATATATCTACATACACGTGAATATATCAAATAATCTGACCAGTTTGCTAAATTTCTCCGTTAACCATTTCAATTTTCTTCAACGGGCTTACCATCATCATCTTCTAATATCACTTCTTTCGAGCTGAGATTTTTACAATAAAACGACAACTTATATGTCAATTTAAAAGGCAGAAAAAATATCGCGTGGGTGTAAAAACTTGGATGTTCTTTTGGTAGAATATACGCTGTTGGCATTTAGCCACGGATGAAAATGCCTTTACGCACAGTACCATATTATTCGATGGAGTATGATTGATTAATGTGGTCCCTGTTGGATTTATGCCCAGTGCCTTTATGTACAGTTCAATTAGAAAACGACTCTTTCTTTTGCCTTTTCACAGCCAGAAACCTGGCCCAGGTAAATAAGCAATGGCCGTTGTGGTAAATACAAGTTTTAACGCACCGTGCACACAAACGTTAGTACCAATTGTATCTACACACTTTAATTATTTTTCAATTGATTCAAAACAAGTTTATTTTGTTATTAATAAGTCTAAGAAAAAGTGTCTTGGTATTCTTGATTTTTTTTAAAAAAAAATGCACCAGTACTCTTTAATTGATACTCCCTCCGTCCCAACCAAAACTTCTTACTTTCCTTTTTGGTTCGTCCCAACCAAAACTTCTTACTTTCATTCTTTCCTCTTTTGGTAAAGAAAATAACTACAAAATGACAAATATACCCTTAATGAATTCTTCCAAACAACCATAACAATAAGTGATATTCCATTTATACCCCTTAAAACTCCACTTATATGATAAACAATACACTTTTCTTAAAATCCGAGCCAAAGTCAACTAAGAAGTTTTGGTTGGGACGGAGGGAGTATTAACTTTGTAGTAAATCCTGAAAGTTTTGGACGACCATTTAACTATATTTATTTTCGATTTATAAGTAATTTGAAAAGAGTAATAAACACCAAGATATCGCTTAGAGTTTCTAGTTGCAAGAACCACTTTTTGATTGGCAGTTTTGTGGAAAATGTGTGTTATAACATCGGTATTTGACTTTGGCAGTTTAACTGCATTGTCAATTTGTCATGTTATAACATTATCACATAAGAAAGTTGAAAATGCACCATTTCAAGAAATGTTGACTTTGTCCACTTCGTAAGAGTTATGATTTGGCAAAAACATCGATTTTAAGCAAACAAAATACAATCGGAGGTTGAGTGAGGAATCATTTTAGCCGAAGATTGCAGAATATTTGAAGCAGTTACTGAGAAAATTTCCTACACCCATGTAGCGGTAAATAGTCTTAGTTGCGAATGACAAGTTCGTACATCTCAAAGAGAAATAAGTTTTATCAAAGTTTTGTCCGAAGGAAAACTAATTCAACACACTTTGATATGAGATGAATGTTACTCAAATTACATCGACTTGTTTTCCTCCCGCGGGGTTTTTACGAACAAGCTTTTTGCCGACATTGGGTCGGGTTGTCACTGGTTGGACCAGCTCGGGCCGGCTTGGACCGGCTCGGGTTGAGTCAGGTCACCTGGTCTCTCGGTTCTGGCCAATTTAGAGGATGTGGTAGTTTTTCTTACTTTTATTTTAGTTAGTATAGGTTTTATTAATAAGGTCATGGAATTTTTGAACAAATTATTATTTGCCAACCTTAGTTTACCGTCGGGTCTTTCATTTAAACTTTGGTTGGGTTCAACTCCTGTTTCTGTATGGTAGGTGCGGAGAAATCCTATTCAAAGTAGTAATCTACATACATTTGGCGATACCTTTTATCCAATACAGACTGGACTTGTAGACCGTGGAAGTTAGTCTCGACAACTTTTCTCGTGTTAGATAATAATTTATGCACTTGTATTGTTTTAACAAACCCTAAAAATTTACTATCAGGAAATCCCTTACCGTAGGATGACCGCAATGTGATTGATGGGTAAGTGACGGCGGTTTCTGAGATGATAGTATAGTCACAATCAGAAAATCTCTTTTTACCCAGGGATGACCGCAACGTGACGAAATATCTTAGCATCGTTCAAATTTCCTATACTTTGTGGAATTTGCGGGCTAGTTAGACTCAAACTGGCTGGAATTTGACACTAGTATTAGACCTTATTTAGGGGATATGATTTGCATTTGGTCTTTTTGCGGAGTTACTCTGACAAATTTAGGGAGTATTCTTGCCCATTTGTTTGTTATATATCTCTTAAACTGTCTAAACGGCGAGAGAGTAAACCTCGTGGGGTTCTGGTCTATTTAGACTAGTAGATTTCGATTATTTAGTTGTAGAATTTGAGTTAAGGTACTACGTTTGTATGGTAACTTTAGTACTATTAGAGTATTAGACTATAGTATTTTATGATGCATCCTCTTTTTCTCTTTTTCTTTGCGCTTTTACCCTGCGCTTTTGATGTAATCATTCGGCCAACAGCCTACGGGCAAGTTTGCCTAATAAATTCCCCACTATGTATGGTTCAAATAAAAAAAAAAATTACATCGACTTTAAGAGACCGTCAACAAATTGAAACACAATTTAATCTCGAGAAACATTTATCTAACGATAAAATTAACAAATAAACAGATGTGAATGCACTTTTAACCCCCAAGGTTGACTGGGTTCTTCCATTCAATTTTCAAAGAAGTCATACCTCTAACTATAGCATTTTATCAAAAAAAAAAAAAAAAAAAAACTATAGCATAGCCATATTGGGGTTTTAATACGGACAGAATTTCTAAATTTTACTATTTTTGCTATTTTAACCTAACTATTGTCTATTGGACTTGGTCTAAAAGAAGCCTTAATTATCTCCTCACGTTCTTTTCATCTTCTTCCACACGGTCTTGTGGCTTTCAATTTGAGATTAACAGACCGAAAGATTATAGTACTAGTACCATTTTCCATAATGAAACCGAAAAAGTGAGGAATGTTTTTGGATACACCTGTTTATTTGAGCTTTCTTCATCTTATAAATCATTCAGCTGTAAATTGCTAATTTTCCATGTAGACCCTGCAAAAGCACAATAAAGCCATGATTAACTCCATACGGTTCTGATTAGAGACAGTTGTGTTTAATACTTAAATACAAAGTCTTGGGTGAGACCGTCCTACCATAAACTTATGGTAGGATGAATGATAGTTCATGTGTTTAATAGATATGTTCATGTGTTTCACAGTTTTGTTTGTTATAAGCTGGGTTCGTGTGTTTGACAGATTTGTTCTTGTGTTTCACAATTTTATTTGTTATAATATGTAATAATATGTAAATAAATTAACAAATCTGTGAAACACATAAATTATCATGCGTCCTACCTTAAGCTTATGGTATGACGGTCTCACCCAAGACCTTCTCATAATTAAAAGCGTGTGTATTGTATCCATGAAATAAACAAATTCATAATTTTTTTTCCAGGCATAAACCAAACATATATTATTTTTTAAATACCAAAAAATCGTGGACGGTAGGATATGCTTTTTTCCACATGGCATAAATCAAACATAAATTATTTTTTAAACGCCAAAAAATCATGGACGTCAGGATATGTTTTTTTGTTTCCATTACATAAATTGTTTTTTAAACACCAAAAAAAATCGTGGACGGCAGGATTCGAACCTGCGCGGGCAAAGCCCACATGATTTCTAGTCATGCCCGATAACCACTCCGGCACGTCCACATGTTATGCTGATCTGGCGTATAATCTATTATTCTTTTGATTTTATAAAATCTTGAACTTTCTTACTTTTTCTCGAATATCCCCGGGGAAAATTCCAAAGTTGACAGGATCACAATTCACACACTCCTCACTCAGCTCCGCACAACCAAATCTTCCCAGAATGGCAAGCTCCAATGCTCAGAAAAGGGTCCTTCTACTATGCGGAGACTACGTGGAAGATTACGAGGTTCTTAATTTTGTGTTCAAGATCATATTTTTCCCAGAAATGGCTAATCTTTGATTGTTTGTTGATTTGCAGGTGATGGTCCCATTTCAAGCCTTGCAGGCTTATGGAGTTGCAGTGGATGCTGTTTGCCCTGGAAAGAAAGCCGGTGACATCTGCCGCACTGCTATTCATGACACTCGCGGTCACCAGGTAACCTAGTTTTGTTCATCTGAAGTTATCTCAATTTGTTGCTTTGTTCGGTTGAATTCACCATACTTCTAAATCTCTGCTTCTTCCAAGTAATATTACCTAGTATGTGCCTTCATAAGTATAAGCAGCGGTATGACTATTCGTTTGACTAGATTTATTTTCAGCATAAGTTCAATTTCATTAGGTTGATGGTGATTGAAATCTTAATTTTATGTTTTTTAGAAGGTAAACATAATTAAAAAAATGGTTACCTAACTGTGGAAGACAAGTTGTGATAGTTTGCATCTTATACTGTGAAAGAGGACTAAGCTATAGATGCCAGGTGGTGTTCTGCTGATATTTGCTAGAGATAGTTTATGTTTTGACAAGTGAAAAACATCTTGAATGTTATTTTAATGGATAGATGATTCAGGACACTCTTTTGAGCTTGTAGTTTCAACTTTCATATATCCTTAATTTGTCTGAGGTTCTCTTGGCAATGTACTCCCGCTCTAATTTTTAAGTGTGTTCTTTTGAAATCCAGGAAGACTGATGATATGTGATTCTTCTCTCAATTCATTTTCCATGTTTGAGACAGGAACATTCCTGTAGACTGGTGATTTTTTATTCTTCTCGCTAATCATTTTTCATGTCTGGGACAGGAACAGAACAGGAAGTTCTAATTTGTCAATTTCCGATTTTATATAAGCACTAACAAGACATTGACTGCTTTATCTTTTCTCAAAATATAAGAAAGAGATTCTTAATTTCTTGCTAAAATATATATCTTCTACACATCTATTTCAGCAGGAACTATGGATTGTATATATCACCAAGATTTTATTGGTTATGTTGCATCTATCTAGAACCACGTGTGGATAGTTTCACTTGATTTCAAACTACTTGTGGAGGCCATGTTGTGGCTCTCCGGTGGATCGAGTTTACTTTTCATGTGCATTATAAAGCTATGTGCTTGGTAAAAGTGGAAGGTTGAACAGTAGAGGGAAAAAGTGAATGGAGCAACAATAAAGTCTTGTAACTGTTTTGCTAGGCAGTACCATTTTCCTCAATCTCTTTTACCAATTGTGTTTCTCTTCATGTTTTATATTTATTATGTCTCAGACTTATTCCGAGTTCCGAGGTCACAACTTTGCTCTCAATGCAACATTTTCTGAGGTTGAGGTCCCTAAGTATGACGGGCTGATCATCCCGGGTGGACGTGCACCAGAATACCTTGCGATGGATGAATCTGTTCAGCTTCTGGTTAAAGAATTTTCAAACGCTAAGAAACCCATAGCCTCGATCTGCCATGGACAGTTGATATTGGCTGCAGCTGATTTAGTAAGAGGGCGAAAATGTACAGCATTTCCTACAGTGGGACCTGTTCTATTAGCTGCAGGTGCTCATTGGGTGGAACCAGAGACCATGGCTTCATGTGTAGCTGATGGTAATTTCATAACTGGAGCAACATACGAAGGTCATCCCGAGTTCATTAACCTTTTCATCAAGTCACTAGGAGGAAGAGTAGAAGGTTCCGCTAAACGGATATTATTTCTTTGCGGGGTAAGATTATCTTTGGACCTTAGATCAATGTGACTAAATTCTTTTTAATTGTATGTTCTTTTTATTAAGACAAAATTCATTTTGTATGTGTCGTAGTTTTCTTATGGTATACGAAACTGTATGTATATCCTCCAAATCAAGAACTGTAAGAAAGAGAGGAATTGTCATTTGTATCATTGCTAGTTCTCTAGTTATACATCATTTGGCAACACTGACACTTATCTCCTCCTGTGATATATAGGATTTCATGGAAGACTATGAAGTTACAGTTCCTTTTCAGTCCCTGCAAGCTCTTGGGTGCCATGTTGATGCGGTTTGCCCCAACAAAGTTGCTGGGGATGTGTGTGCAACGGCTGTCCATGATTTCGAAGGTGACCAGACATATAGTGAGAAGCCAGGCCATAATTTTACCTTAACGGCTACTTTCGACGGTCTAGATGCTTCAAGTTATGATGCTCTTGTGATTCCTGGTGGCCGGGCTCCAGAGTATTTGGCTCTCAATAAGAGTGTTATCAAAATAGCAAAATACTTTATGGAGTCTGGAAAACCAGTGGCATCCATCTGCCATGGCCAACAGATTTTGGCTGCTGCTGGTGTACTTAAGGTACATTATTGGCTGTTAAGTCACCATATACAATACTCACTTCTTCAGTGTTCAGTGTGAAAGTTTAGTTGGTGGCTAATATGTGACCAATTAGACTTGCAAGTTGCAACAACTGCTAGGCATTTAGATCCCATCATTATGGTTTCTCTACTCTCAGACTTCCACATTGTGAATCTTGCTGCCATATACACGATTCGTTCTTGATTTCCTTTTGTTAATTTTGTCTTGTTTGTAGGGCAAGAAGTGTACTGCATACCCTGCAGTGAAACTCAATGTTCTTCTATCAGGGGCAACTTGGTTAGAGCCTGAACCCATACACCGATGCTTCACAGATGGTAATCTGGTAACTGGAGCAGCCTGGCCTGGCCATCCCGAGTTTGTTTCACAGCTGATGACATTGCTGGGAATACAGGCATCTTTCTGAGTTTACACTTGCCCGCGGAATACATGGAGCGAATCGCACACCAGGAAATGATTACTAGTGTGGTGAATGGTAAAATACCTTTCTGCTGATTTCAAGTTGTTTCGTATTCGATGTACGTGTGTTGTTTTCAAGATAGACATGGTCTTTTACCCTATTGTATACCTTTTGTTTCTCTGATGAATCAGAGTATTGTACTGTACAATCTTCTGGAACAAATTGGATTGGGCTGTTGGGCTGAATAATCCTTGGCAGAGGCTAATGTCTTTTATTACAAATTGGTATATCTCGCCCTGTATCTACTTACGTCCTGTATTTTGTACAAAAATGTATATATTATGTATTTTGAATTATTTTTTTACAGAAAAATGGAAGGCCTAATTTATGGAAATTAAGCCCATTAACACTCTTAATTAGTCATTAATCTCGTCATTATTGCAATATACTGTTCAACACCATCTCCACACAATGATGGAGAGCAATGATGGCTTATTTGCTAGCAAACCACAGGTAAGGCGGTGACATTGTTAGCAAAGGATTGGTGAATTTTGTACTAGCAAAGCAGTGGTTGTTAATTTGCTAGCAAACCCCCTATTTTATCCCCGTTGCCACCCGCTTTATCCCCTTTACTTCAGCCGCTAGCAACCTGCAAAACCCACCCCTTTAATCACCAAAGCTCCACCCCGTCACCATTATTACAAAATTAAATGCAGCAGGGAGTTTCTGAAAGTTTGACATGAAATTTGGGAGAAGTCGACCAGATTTTGATTAAGATAGATTTAGGAAAAAATAATTTTGTTTTTAATTATTTTTCCAAATACACCAGAGGCGGATCCAGGATTTCAAGAGGAGTGGGGCATTTTACTCTTAATGTTTTTTCTCATTTCATTGCATAAAAGATACGCAAATTATATTGTACACCGGGGTACGGTGCGGATGGTACCCCTAGGCCCTTTCTTGCAAAATAATTAATGGATAATTTATTTCCTATGTAAATATATCACCTCCTTAAATCATGCATACATAACCATTTCAGTTGTGCCGGGGAATATCTCAACATGATCACGGCTGATTTTTTTTTTTTATTTAGTGCTAATTTTTTACTTCTCAAATTATTTTTACATTCAAATTTAATTTTTTTTAATGCAATGTGCATACTAAAATTTTAATTGTGCACTTATGTTAATGTTAAAAGTGGATTTTAAAAATATTCTTTTTTACCTTTTAATAAAAAAATTATTTATTCATTTATCTTAATATTTTTTATGCAATGTGCATACTTACTTTATAATTTGTGCATTGTATTAGTGTTAGTAGTGCATTTTAACTTGTACATTGTATTAGTTCATTGTATTAGTGTTAGTAGTGCATTTGTGCTTTTGTGCATTGTATATACAATTTGTGCATTACATTAGTGTTAGTAGTGCATTTTAATTTGTGCATTGTATTAGTGTTAGTAGTGCATTGCATTAGTGTTAGTAGTGCATTTTAATTTGTGCGTTGTGTTAGTTTTAGTGGTGCATATGGGTACCTCTGGCTTACCATTATTGTACAATGCAGATAGATTGTGTGTGCATTTAAATGCTACATATTGTGCATTTCAATGTTTTTATGAAAATTACAATCAAATTAGTAATATGCACAATTCTTCATACAATAATACACATTATTATGATTTGAAATGCACATTTTGACTATGGGCTGAAAATATAAAAACAATAACAAAAACATACATAAAAACCAATAATGAAAATGTTGGATGCCATAAATCTTATGAACAAAATGACCACAACATATATAGCAAATCTAGATAAAAGTATCAAATTTTAGTGGGTTTATGGACCAACATATCTCATGTGCCTGCAATTAATCATCAAAACGGAAATCAGCGTACGATATATTAATTTTTACAAATCGTAATAAACATTTACAAAATTTATACTAAGACATTGGAAAAATTCTGACCTACGACAATTAAAAGTTACAATCTGCTGCGTTCAATCTTGAAATTGAAGAATTCTTTCTGTAAAGCTTTTGTTGTTTTCCTCCCGTACAAGAAAAAAAAGGGTATAAATCATAAGAAATTAGGTATTTATTTAGGATTGAGGCTGCGAAATTCATGGAACCCACAAACATGGGAAAATCAAAAAGTTACCTTGGGGGTGGACTACCTCCCTTACGTGTCACCTTGTGCATGAGGGCGAGTGCAATAAATTTAATTATGTTAAAATAATTTCCTACGCGCTATCAAAAGTTACTCATTGTAAAATAAATTTTATTTAATGTAAATGTAAATCGATTTTTTAACCACTCGATAACCGCCATGAAATTCCATTGAAATAACTAATCTTACGTTGGTAATTGTAGTAATAATTGTAGTGATAATTAATTATCACGTATTGATCATACGCGAATTAATCATTATTTACTCGGTAAATGTACTAACATATATTAATTACACCATAATTTGCGATATACCGTTTTTACTGGTTTGTTTAAATGTATTGGTCTCATTTGATAATACACGCTATAAAAAATAAAAATATTAATTATATAATTTAAACGTTTTATTATATATTATTTACCTTTTCAAACCAGATTGTACTCTAATATTTGAAAAGTAAAAATACTTATCGTATTTTAATAAATTACAGCGCGTAAATTCACGTAGTTTATTGTGAGATTAAAATTGGTAAATAATAATTTGTCCGAAAATAGAAATGGATTAATGAAAAGCAAACACGTAAGGGAGGTACCTTACCCCCGAGGTTGATTTTTAAGCCTCCACAAACGTGGGATGTGTGCAACCTGCAACGAATTATTAGGGATTTAAAAAATTTCTTATTTACAAAAAGAAGCCTGGGGTACAATGCTTAGCGTACCCCAGTGTACTATATACTAATTGTAAAAGATAACTTAAAAATGCAACGATTTAAATACAAATACATCAAATAAAAATATATATATATTAAACAAAATGTTATTCAATTCAATTAAATATCCTGAAATTCTTCAAAACCAGACTGATTATGTGTATTTTCACAAATGTGGTGGGGCAAAATAATAAATTTTAAAATTTAATACTTAAAAATTATAAAAATTAATAATTTTGGGTGGCAATTGCCACCCTTGCTCTAAGCTAGATCCGCCGTTGAAATACACTGAATAGTTAAATATAGTACTATACGTATTAGGGCGTAAGTAACAAAATACGGGGCGAGATATAGCAATCCAGCAAAATTTTACCCTCCATCTCAGACCAAGCATCACTGACATTGTCACCTCTCTTACTGTCATCAAAATTCATGTTTAACTGTAAATAGTTTTTGACTGCGTATATAACATTAGCATATGTAAAAATTATTTTTGAAAAACAGATGTTATCTTATATAAAAATTGTTTTACGGTCAAAGTAGTTTGACCTGAGACCATGAAAGACAGAAATTCGGAACTTTCATGTTCCTGTCAAAACAGAAAGGTAACAACTGTCTTTCTTATCTATGAATTTGACCAGAAAATGATCGAATTGTAGGCGCCGTTTGGACGCAATCTTTCGATATCCGGTTCCAAAGAAAATTTCAACATTTGCAGCTGCTCGTGCTTGTCCGACCTAGACCGGGCATGCCTGCGTAAAAGTCACAAATTGTGTTTCTCAACTAATATATCGAAAGAGACGTTTGGTTTTGTATTGAAATTTTATACGAAACTTGTTCTTATATAAAAGTAAAACCTCATGACTTGCTGTTGGATCCCATTAGAATTGTGACTTTTGAATTTTGGTTACGTATCATTTCGATATAATATAATTGATTTGTTCAAATAGAATCAATAACTTTCAGCAAGATGAAATATATATTCACGTGTTATTTATCACATGCTTATAAATTTGATTAAACTCCGAATATCTTAACTATCAAGAACAAAAATAAAAGTGTCAACTAGTGGTTAAACTAGAACTAAATATTTAGAGGAGCGAGATTGAATTGGAAAAGCGAAATCGAATGGCAAAGGGTTTCAATCCATAAACCTCAATCTACAGTAATATAGTCTATTCGTTGAATTGAGGACGGCGAGTTTTGCTCGCTGGTTATTATGGTGTGTGACGGTCTATGGTTTCAGCGGAATAAGCATATATTCGAGCATACCCATATCTCAGCGAGCACTATGGCGGCATGAGTTGTAGCAAACCTGCGGAATTACAGGAATGCTCAAAGTTGGAGGGAGAGGTAGAGGTCCTTGCTTCCTCGTACATCACTCATACCTCCAGACCCGAAGATTCAAATTAATTTTGATGCAAGATTTTTGAATGGGGACGCTGGAGTGGGAGTAATGGCGTTGGTACAGAATGAACCTACACCGACAGAATGTCTTGCCTTGGAGGAATCACTTTTGTTGGCAGAGGAAATTAACCAATTGAAATTGAAGTTGGTGGGGGATGCTCTTTATTTTATTCATATGGTGCATCAGGAAGCGAATTGCTCGGGGAATTGCATGGCTCTTGATAGAGAATAGAAGTTGAATGTGACATATTGGGTACATCAAAGTTAGAATTTCTTAACACATTTTTTAGCGGACTATACTAAATCGAACCCCCTCTTGTCTGATTCTACAATCTCACTCTCAAGTTTCTTATCATTCATTCGTTTATGAACTTTTTTTTTACATAACATTGAAAATGATTGAAAGAAATTATCATTTAAAAATATTTATTTTCATATACACATGCAAATGATACGATAACATTTACGGAAATTATGAATGGCCAAAAAATAAAGCCGACGTGGGAATACGTGGATGGATAAGTATGGGCCAAAAACATGGTGTAGGAATGGTGTAGTTTTCGCTATTTGAAAATGGGAAATTGAGCTCCCCCACCTCGATGACGACTCAGTTTGAAAATTGAAAAATGGAAATCTTGTACGGAATTTCGGGAGCATTTTTTGTAAATGTGCGCACCAAATTTACTTGATTAGATTTCATGGTCAATTAATCTCGCGACCATTTGGCTCACACGTGAAATTGAAAGAATCAACCAACAAAAATGAAATGGAAGGGATCAAATTTAAGTGTTAATTTTAATTTATTTACTCAATAAAATGAATAATAATGATAATTATAGTTCAATAGTGGTAATTGATGGTGACAGGGGAGTGATTGGTGATGTGAGAGCAGAGTGCAATGACTAGAGTTAATTGAATGTTATTACTCATGAGTTTTTTTTCTTCCATAAATAACCTTATTGTAGAAACTAATTCCCAAAATAGCATTATGTTAAAATTAATACTCTAACTAATACTCTTGGACTAAAATTTAATTAGTAATAAAAATTCATAAATTTCTATTTGACCCAAAAATTTACCGGGCGTGCCATATTTCTTTTTCTGCTACTCTCCGAATTCTTAGAAATCTCATGTGGACAGAATTTTCATGTACACAGAGAAATCGCCATGTCATCCGCCCGTGTGAATGACATGTGTGCCTGGATTCTCCTAACCTTTGCAATAGCCTTGGCTGAGAATGAGTTGGTATCATTAACTTCGGTTTGGGTGCTTCTGTCAAGCGCTGCCTTTGTGATATTCTGTATTTTCTTAGTCAGGCCGGCATTTGCGTGGATCGTCAGACGTACGCCTGAAGGTGATACCATCAGCGACTTCTACATATGCATGACCATCAGATGGTCTCTGGCTCATCACCAATGTCATTGGGACGCATTCTATGTTTGGAGCCTTTGTGTTTGGATTGGTGATCCCTAACGGACCTCTCGGTATAACCCTGGTAGAGAGGCTTGAGAACTTTGTTTTAAGAATAATGAGAAAAGTAGAAGATCAAGAATAATGGCACATCAAGAATAATGAGCCATTAACCCCTTTAATGGCTCCCGAAGGTTCTCACACCACTTTTCGGGGCTCAAGACAGAATTTGGTGCCATTCAGGGGCAACTACTTGGGGTATTGTCATCCTTGTCATTATCTTTCCCAGCTGCTACCTGATGCAATCTATAATGACGTACCGACGGTTCAACGAAATCGTCTTCCCTGGCCGACTAGATGACCGCCATTGGTGAATGCTGGTGTGTGAGATTTCTGAGAGAAGCGGCAATGAAGAAACAGAGCTTGACTTTTTTTTATCGTATTTTGATTTTGGGTTTTTTTTGTGTAATATTAAATTTGTGGGTCTAATAGAAATTTATGGATATTTTTACTAATTAATTTTTAGTCCAAAAGTATAAGTTATGAAATTAGTTTCAACATAAAGTTATTTTGAGAATTAGTTTCAACAATAAGATTATTTTGGCAAAAAACTCCATTACTCATTAGTACATCGTAAATAAATTTACTTTAATTATGAGATTTAATGTGATTTTGGCACTAATTAAAAACTTACATATTTAAATAAATTATGTACTAGTTTCAAGCGTACAATTTAAATGCAGAGTTAGTCTCTGAGGAGACTGTCTCTATATAGAGACAGGACTAAATTATAAATAGTGCAATAAAGAAAATCAAGGAGGGACCAATTTGCAATTTTTAAAAATTACAAAAATCACGCGCTACAGTGTTTCCGCGCGTGTACAGTGTTTTGTTACAGTGCGCTACAAATGTTTTGCTACAGTGTTCTACAATGTTTTACTACAATATGGCAATGATGCAGTGTGGCAGTGTTTCGCTACAGTAATGTGTTTCCGCTCGTATACTTCAATGTTTCAAGTTAAAATGTTCATGTTTTATGTTTCAAGTTAAAGTGTTCACGTTTCACGTTAAAACGTCCATGTTTTATGTTTTAAGTTAAAATATTTATGTTTCAAGTTAAAATGTTCATGTTTTATGTTTCAAGTTTAAGTGTTCATGTTTCACGTTAAAATGTCCATGTTTTATGTTTTAAGTTAAGATTTTTATGTTTCATATTTTGAGTTAAAATATTTTTGCTTTATGTTTCAAGTTAAAATGCTCATGTTCATGTTTTAAGTCAAAATGTTCATGTTTCAAAAAATATTCATGTTTTATGTTTCAAGAAATGTTCATGTTTCACGTTAAAATGTTCATGTTTCACGTTAAAATGTTCATGTTTTATGTTTTACTGTAGCAACTCGATACTGTAGCAAATCGGTACTGTAGCGCGTGGCTTGATACTGTAGCGTGTAATTTTTTAAAAATTTCTGATATTACAAATTGGTCCCTCTGTGTTTTTGACTTATATAACTATTTACAATTTAATCCGGTCTCTATATAGATACGCTATCTTCCAAGACTTAAGTCTTGGATTTAAAATTTTGTTATAGTGTTTCAATAAAATAAATATATATTTACTATCATGGCAGTGTGGAGTGATGTGTAATTAAAAGAAATTTCCATAACGCTTATTTTCTGGTAAATTCGAGGGCGATAATGGCCCTGTCCAATAGCGCTTATTTCCAGCACCCTCCAGCACCCTCCAGCACTTGTCACTATTCACATACATGAATGATTTATTTTTTTTAAAAAAATAAAAAATAATTTTTCTTTAAAATTAGTTTCAATATGTTGTGTACGAATTAATCATTCTTTAAATATATAGTTTCATAATTATGTACATTATAATTATACAATTTTAATTTAATTTCAACCCCCTCCAGCACCCTCCAGCATCTTCCAGCACCCTCCAGCACCTTCCAGCACCCTCCAGCATCTTCCAGCACCCTCCAGCACCTTCCAGCACCAGCTACCAATTCCAGCACCCTATTGGACAGGGCCAATATAATAAACATCATGAATGGGACTGAAAAAGAAAAGGATATGGAAAACCGGGCGGCAGATGATAAAAAAAGTCCGGGAAATTTGAAAACAGGGGGCGGGTGAAGGAATTATTAGTAATTTGGTGGGAAGTTAACATATGCGTGGGGCCCGCCGACCAAAACTTGCGATAGGATGGATAAATCTTATCCGCATCGATTACTCCAGGACTTTTTAATTATCCAAAAAAAATGCACGCCTGTATAATTTCAGGATTATACCATTATCATTCTGTATTTCTATAATGAGTTGGGTGAGACCTGTTCTTGTGGAGACCAAAAGCAGAGGAATGAACATTTACTGTTTCTGTTTGATCTTTTAGTCAGTTTGTTTGATCTTTAAATCAATGTCTTTGAGTATTTTTGTTTTGCCTTGATTTTTCAGTTAATTTGATCTTTCGGTCAATTTTCTTGATAATTTCCTTGGTCAATTTCACCAACGACAAATTCAATCAAGTAAATCGGCGGGTTTAAAGCTCACCAACGACAAATTCAATCAATAGCAGTCTCATATAATCTTTGGTCTCATTTGAGACAGATCTCAAATGAGAATTTGCCTTCTATAATACGATATTTTATGATATTTTGGAAAAATAATTCCTAACTAGTGATAAGTGGATTTTATTAAAAATGATAGATACCACATTTATTATATAAATGAATAGTGATATATATTTTAAATCAACATGCATTTAATTTTAGGGGAAAGGTAGATCTAGTAGTAAGTATTAATTTTTGCCAATTGAATAAAAGAATATTATTTTCTTCATATGTACTTAAAAATATACTTATTCCGTCTCAAAATAGCACAATTAACTTTTCACAGCATTCCATAATAATGTTTTACCGTTAATATTTTTAAATACATATAATAATACATAATATTATTTAAAATACTCATGTTATACAAATCTAAGAGTACTATTTGAAAATAGGATTATACATTAAAAAATAGAAAGTAAAAGTTGAAAAGATAAAGTGTAAAATGTGAATCTACCATAAATGTATTTCTGTAAAATGTCAAAAGTTTCCTGAAATAGTAGTACCAGAAAATAAAAGCAGTCCACCCTCGGTTTCCATTCTCCACCCGTCAGGCAGCGAGGTGGGGCCGGATGAACAGTTCACCGACTTGTGGACAGGTGGAACGGAAAGTGCGACCTTCGGATAACTCCGAATCTTAATAAATCCAACTGTCCTGTCGCCCCGCCTACCCTTTCAAAAAAGATATGGATAGACTTTTGCCCATTCTTCGACAACCTTAGTTAATTAATGAATATTACTACGCTCGCCATTCAATCTCTCTCTTATCTTCTTCTTCAATCTCATTTCTCTCTCACACAGTCACGAAGTATCCCCGTTCTAAACACTGTCGAACAACCTGCATGGTAATTGGATCTGATTATCCTGCTCGAGGACTGGAGTTGACCAAGGATGATGATCAACTTGGATATGGATTCTTTTGCTTTCAGCCCACTAACCAGCCATGGGATCACGGCTGATGCCGCCAAGCCCCGCGGCGGCGCTGCCGCAGCGGTTGCCACTGTTTCTCTTTCTCCGACTTCTTCCTCGTCGGATGTTTCGAGCGTGGTGTCCTCCGACGATGATTCCGATCTGTTCGGAGAAGAAGTGGAGTCTTCCGACGCCTCTGGATCCTCAACTAATTCCTTATCCGGGCAGCTGGAAACCCCCTTGCAGGACATGAGCTCTCTCCTTCAAGAGCTTCCTTTCAAGTAAGAACAATCATGCTTATGCTTCTCTTTTCCCGATTTTAATAGATTTAGAAAGTGTTTACAACTGAAAATGAATCAATTTGTACAGATGCTTATGTGTCTGTTGTTGGATTTTGTAGGAGGGGATTGTCAAAGCATTATAATGGGAAATCGCAGTCGTTTACATCTCTGGCAAATGTGGCGAGTTTGGAGGATCTGGCAAAGCCTGAGAACCCTTATAACAAGAAGCTGAAATCTTGCAAGAGTTATGCAGGGCTGTACTTGGAGAGCCATGGCCAGCAGACGAGTAGCCCTAGGAAGCTGATGCCTAAGAAGGGATCGAGAGGATCTTGCTCTTCGCTCTGCGTGAGGAAGAATTCGAGCTTTCTGGGGAATGGCAGCAGGCCTCCCATTGCTCCTCCATCTAGATCCAATAGCTCTAGTAATTTTGCTTCCCAGCCTTCTTTGTTTGCTTTGGGAGTTTGATGGATCTTTAAGAAGCTGCTACTTTTGGTCTGTGTATATATGTGTAGCCTTTTTGGGATATGGCATTGGATTTTGCTGTATGGATCTTGCTTTAGTTTATGCTACACATGATCCTATTTTCCTTCCTACATTGTAGTTCTAACTTTGATTAGTAATGTGTTAATTTTGTTAAACTAGAAACTTGAACAGAGAAATCAATCTTTTGTTTGGAAATGGGGCTTTTAATTCATGTATGAAATCTGCATACAAGAACTTGCAAATCAAACGAGCTCTTAAACACAACCAAATCAACTTATTACCGAAAGGAATTCACGCAAAAGAAGATTCAAGAAATGCGTTGTACTAACAAAAGGTCAGTGAGTTTCTTAAGTATCATGAAACACTAGTTTCCCGGGGAAGATTATACTTCTATTTGCAAAACTGGGAAACAAATGTTTGGTATATACGGGTTCAGCCAAGCTAGTTAAATCTCCTCCCCTAATGACAAAATCTCAAAGTGGTACCAGTTGAAATTTACATCTAAAGACGTGGTTAACGGAATACCTACATTTGATCTTGATCATCAGCCGATGTAGAGTTGAGAAGGATTCACCTCCTTCAGACTTCAGAGCAATCCGGCCTTTCTCATGGCATCTATGAAACTTTCCTCGTTCCTCCAATCAGCCAGCTACACATTGAGTAAACAATGTCAAACTTCCACAAATAAGAATAATATACTCCATACATTACAAAGTTTAAGAAATAAAGAGGGGAATGAAAGATGAAGATACAAGTGGACTTCACTACCAGTTTTTTGAGGAATCTTAACATACACAGGGAAAACCAAGAATAAAAGTATACAGAAGAAAGTGAAACATGCCTGTGCTACTTCACATTTGAAATGGTTCTCAATCTTCGACATCAATAACTTCTCCCTGTCCTCGCAAAGTAAGTTGAAGACTGCACCTACATGTAATTAATAAGAAAGTTCAGACTCTTGCTAATCCTCTAATCTTGTATATATAAAAGAGTAGCAGACTGATGGCATCAACTCAATATAATGTGAAAAGAAAAACAAATATTTCCGCAGTCAGAAGCCTCTAAATATTCGAGTGGCACTAACTGAACAGGGTGGATGGCCAAAAGTAGGTATTTGCGAAAGTTGTGTGGCCTTGAAGGTTTTTTTTAACCACACTGATAGCGAAGTTTACCTTTGCGGCCAAATCGACCTGCTCTGCCAACACGATGCAGGTAGACCTCGTAGTCTGGCTCTGATGCATTGTTGAACTCAACTGGAAGATCATAGTTGACAACCAAGTTGACCTATCAAGAACAAAAGGATAGAGAAGAACATGTGTAGGAATGAGGATTAGGAAATGAATGACAGAGGAACGTGGTATAGTACAATTAAATTTGTGCAAAACCTGAGCTTGATCAAAACCACGAGCAAGAACATCTGTTGCAAGGAGCACTGAAGTAAGTCCATCTTTGAACTCCTTAATTATCTTGTCACGATCTTCTAGCATTAAATTTCCATGCATCATTGTGACTTCGTAGCCAATAGTAGACAAACTGTCATGCAGCATTTTGGCACTGCTCTTAGTTTGAACAAATACTATTGTCTGCCCCAACTTATTTCCTAGTTCAAGGAGTTTGTCTCTCACTACCATCACCTTCACAAGTTCATCCGGGCAAATGACCTTGTACTGTTTCACACAAGATCGAGACAGATCTTCCTTGTCCACATACATTTTATTGTAATCCTTCTTAAAGATGTCCTTTATTGTATGATCAACAAAAGATTTCACTACATCACTAAAAGTGGCTGAAAATAGAACAACCTGTTACAAAAATTGAAACAAAATCCACACAGTTCAGGTAAAATCAATGTTGAATAGTATAAAATTAGAGTACTACTATGATTCTTGAACACGTAATTAAGGTACAACTACACACTAAGGAAACATCTGCTGACCTGGCAATCGGGATTCCCTTCAACAATGCATCTCATTATCATCCCAGAATCACCTCTGAAACCACTCTGAAGAAAAGGCAGCATATTACCACTAGGGATCTAGAGCTATAGCAAAACCAGCAGATAACTATTGGCCTTTTCTTGGCATAAAGGTAACGAACCATCATAAAGTTAAATCCTTAAATGAAACAAATTGAAATCTTCACAGTATACAAAATGAAACTGAATGAAAAATGAAAGTCAAACAACACTAGAAAAAGTTCACCTACCACAGCGAGCATGTGATCCGCCTCATCAAACACAAGTATCTTCAGGAAACTCATGCTGAGCTTCTTTAATTGGATCAATTTACAGATTGTCCCAGTGGTACCTATCACGACTTGAGCTGTAATTGGAGACCTCTTCCTAATCGGTACATAGTTAATACTGATTGCTGGAATAGCCAACTCTGACTTTATGCTTGTGAATTTCCCAATCTTTAATAGCACTTCCATATTCTGAACAGACATTGCAAAGTCCATATAAACAACATTTCTGATACAAATTCGTAAAGCTACCTTACAAACATATAACTGAAGATATCATCAAACTCAGATATATTCAAAGACGAACAAATGCAACCACACGATAGAATTGTGAACTGTGAAAAATGTAAAACACATTAACACACTACCTGAGTTGCCAGTTCGCGAGTAGGGCAAATGCAGAGAGCCTGCGGGGCCATGAGTGTAGGGTCGATCCGGCTCAACATTCCGAGTGTGAAACAAGTAGTTTTCCCACTTCCATTTAGAGACTGAGCTACCAAATTGTGGTAGGGAGGAGTCAGAATCATCGGCAAGCTCAAAGCTTGTATCTTACTTGGCTTTTCAAACTTCATCTCCACATACAACGCCCTCACCAGCTCAATTGACAAGTTTAAATCTCCAAATTTGTGAGCACAGGGATAAACAGCATTCCCAATTGTAGTCTAATTCAACACAGAGAAACAAACATTTAGGATTCAACACCAATCATCAATCAAGTATAATTCAAAATACTAAATTGTTGCCTAATTCAAGTTTGATCAATTTTCAAATTACTATCAATCAGCCAAGAAGACCTACAACATGGAACTTGTCATCGTTGAAATCATACACTTCGTTGTTGGCCCTCCTAGTTTCCTCGAGGCTTAGCAAGTCGAGTGGAACGACGTCCATGTCAGTTGTCGTTTCCGCTGCCGTCATTGCCGGCGGATAAGTTACTCCGGCGCCGGGAGGCACCTCAAAGGGATCAACGGCTGGGGCGATTTTCTGCAATTGGTGTAAGCTCTGGACAGCTGCTTGAAATACGGGAGACTTTCCCGAAGAGTGTGCCATTACATTACACACGGAATTAATTCTCCGGAAAATAGGCGACGGTCGGCGCCGGCAGGGTTTAGGGCGGGAGGAGCTGTAACGCGTCTAGGTTTATGGATTGCAATTCGCGAAATTTTAGCTTCGAGAAGAAGCAGTCGAGTAACGGGAGTATACTGGAGACAAGTCGTAACTCAATACTCCCTCCGTCCCACCCAAAGCTGCACAGTTAACTTTTCACTGTCTTCAATGATCGTGTTTGACCATTAATATCTTTTAAGTACATATAGAAACAATATATATAAAAAAACATGTTATAATGAATCTATTGATATCTCATATAATAGTATATTGACCTATAATTACAGTCAAAGTTTCCTAAGTTTGACTCTGAAAAGTCAACTGTGCAGTTTGAGATGAGACAGAGGGAGTATTAATTTTCAATAAAGGTCATGTTGTTTTCGATTATTTGTGAAAAAAAGGACTATTTATACTGTTACTATTTTCAATACTATTAATTTCAAATCAAATCCATTCAAATCAAAATTCATTTGAGTAAAAATTCCAAAAAACACAATAAAAGTGTTAAATATAAAACTGTCAAAATACAAAATCCAAATTAAACGTTTGGCAACGCTTTATTCCCCCATGATATCAACGCTTCCTCCAATCTTTAGCGTCCGACCTGTTCTTCAAGCTCAACGCCGCATCAAACCATCCGGCCAAATTACGGGAAGATTCAGAACCGCCGCCGCATTCAGTCAAGGCAAGAGAGATCGCTCGGTCCAAGTTCCGATCATCTCTAGCACTGTGAAAACAGCCCCGAGCCTTGGCATCCAAAACCAACTTCTTCCAAACCGAGTCACTGTTAATCAGGGTGGCACTGTTTCCCAGTATCCACAGGCAATGCCTGCACAATTCCGACGGAGTTCAATAAACACACGCACACACACACAGAGAGTAAACGTTAATTAACAGAATCAGACGGACCTTGCTCTGGTGAGGGACACGTTAGTCCTCTGATTATTGGACAGGAAACCGACGGCTCCGTTACCGTTGCATCGCACCGTTGAGATGATAATGACATCTTCCTCACCGCCTTGAAATCCGTCAACGGACCGGACGTTTACAGAGAATCCGGTGTTGATGTCTGAGCTGTATTTTTTTCCAAGCTTTTCCTGAATTGCAAATACCTGAGTTTTGTACATAGATATGCACCCTATCCGAACCTTCTGTCCAGTCACAAGATACTCTGCACCAACAAATTAAACAATATAAGAAACAATATTCATAAGCTGAACTGAAATAGTAAGAAACACAGTAAAAAATAGTAATAACTAGGTCAAAACTAAACTAGGTTTATAGTTTACTGAACTGAGTTAAAGTGCAAATGAGATAGACAGAATAGGCCTAGTAATCATAACATACAAAGCGAAAGCAAAAGATAACAAACTAAAAGCATAACATACGTTTGTAGAGGTTGGCTATGATCTCAGCGACAACGTAAACCTCCACCATGTTTTTAGGGCTGTATCTGTCAAACTCTTCCCTGCCATTGTTGATGTCGATGAATGAGTAGGAATCATACAAGGATCCTTCAAGAAAGCATTTCTCATAGGATGCAATGTCCTTCACATTAGGACCGTCCATGATTTGTTTTCCATAAAATACAGTATTAGGGAATATGCTGATTGATGGATGCATCCTGTATTGCACATTCAGAAGGTGCTTAGGATGCCCTAGAGTCTCCAACCTCTCAAATAAGCTTCTTCCAAAACCAGCCTCCTCACACATCTGTTCACAAAAATTGTCACAATAATTCAGTCATTTAAAACTAATTAGAGATCAATCGGAAAAAAAGTTGACCTTGCTTTGAACCATTGCCGGTAGCTGCTTCTGATCTCCGATTAGTATGGCATGGCGAAGACCAGCAAGCTGAAGAGGAACTGCAGACTCGCATTCTTTCAGCTGAGCAGCTTCATCGACGATCAGTAAATCCAGAGGGATTACAAGTTCATCCTTTTCCACGTGCAACATGGCAGAACTCGAAGCAGTGCAGAAGAGAAAACGAGCATTTTGTAAACAAAATCTACTGACATTTTCTTTCACATATAGATTATCCGGGAGAGACACAGACACTGCAAAGACGGACATCTTTTCTTCGATCGTTTCTAGATTTCGCTTCATTGCGGCTCAACACTTTTTTCAAATCTTCATTTGAACACGTAACATCGTCCTTAAACCAAGTTCTAACAACATCCAAACTCTCCGCAATTTTGCATATGCCCTCTGCTGATTCCTCACTAAGGTACGATGTCGGAAAGTGAATGTAGAGTGTTTCCATACAAAATTGCAGCATTTCCATCCTTGAATTGAATTCATCCTTGAAAAACTTGTCAAAAGTTTTAAGATCACATGCAACCACTTCGATATCTTCCTTATCGTCATCAGAATTTCGAAGCCTGTCCCTTTCACTTTTCAAATAGAGCTGATACTGTTCCTCAGGGTTTTCAAACAGACTGACCAAAGAAGAGATACTTCCTCTGTACCCAGTTTCTGGTGCAAAGCACTTTACAAGAGCCGAGACACGGTATCCAAGAAACACATCCATGAGATCCTTGTTATCATCGATTTTCATTCGTTTTCCATTACCAAACAGGACAATGTCTCCGAGTCCATAAGTTCCACGTTTCATAGTTGGCTTGAGCAGACTCATCAGCCTGTCTGCAACCCCTATAACTGCAACGTTGGTTGGTGCACAGGTTAGTGTTCTGCAATTCATCCTAAACAGCGCGAATAACAGAACAGCAACCGTCTTTGTCTTTCCGGTTCCAGGAGGACCCCAAATCAGCTTCACTGAACTCTCATCATGATGACAATCTTTTGCAGCTATGCAATTTTTAACAGCTGTTTCCTGGGATTGGTTTAGTCCAAACCCTCGAATGGATGACGCAAAATTCTCTTCATCAGTCTTCTCAGTGGAGCAAAGGGTGCAGGAAGAGGAAGTCTGAAAGTGATTAGTTTGTATCATTAGTTCTGCATTCAAACACTTTGTTTATTTACTCAAAAAGAACTTCTTTACTTGAATGTTGTAAAATCCTGCGGATTTTTTTCTAAAAAAATAATTACAAAACCTTATTAAACACATGAACTAAGTAACTAACCAAAGACATGAATATTCCTTATCTCTTCATCCAAGTGTTTATATAATGCATGCATTAGAACTTAGTTTGCCAAAAAAGGGTAAAAATTTAACTAAAAGATTATTCATTCCTCATCTCTATAGCATTTTTTGATAATGATTATTCATTTAACTAAAAGATCAACAAACAGATACGAGGAACAATGGCTTCAGGATTGATTCTTAAACCATAAAAAAGAAAAGAGTTCTGATTTGAAGACGGGTTGAGAGAGATCTTACATTGGGATCAACTTGAAGTACGTTTCCCAGAATCTCCAAGTTTGAAAACATTAGATCAGATTTCAAGGCTTTCCATATGCGGATGTTGGTGACCAGGTTTCCCAGACAAACAGCAAAGAGTTTATTTCTAGGATTGTCCTCTTCATCAAACTTTGAAATAGACCGTGATGACCGAATTGGAAATACACGTCTGTCTTCAACATCACTATCCAGAGCTTGAATCACGGCCAGAGTATACGATCTTCCCGGCCGGTTTAAATCATCGATGCATTTCGGCCTCACGTCAGTTATAGCTATCAGGTCTCCATACTCAGGCTTATAGATATCAACGGCGCCGCCACCATTTTTCTTCAATTTCATACTGTAATAAAACACTCCATCTAGATTACTCCTGCAGGAACTCTGCAGTACTGCAAGTTCACAGATAGGCGCTCGAGACAATGCGGTCAAGTTTGAGCATAATGCAGCGCGCGTTTCTTCAAGAAGTGGGTAGATAAATGATCTCAGGTATACATCTGTCGATGGAAACGTCTCAGGTATTTGTTTCACCTGCAGATTCAGAAAATCAAGAAAGTAAAAAACGTCAAATTAAAATCTTAGCAGCTAGCAATATAAGTAAATTATATGATCTATAAAGAAGAATGATAATACCTTGTTTGAGTAATAGTTTTGGTTCATTGCATCAGTAATAGACCATGAAAATACGGCATCAACCAGACCATTAGTAACCTTGCGTTCTTCCTTCTTCACTGAATCCATATCCGTGGTATTGATGATCTTGAAAATGAGTATATATATAGCTGAAAGGAGTAGTGAAGAAATGGGATTTTGGAGAGTTAAACAGACAACGTACTGGTATATATTGGAAAAAGTGAGGCGCATCATGAAGAAACGAATCGTCATGCATAAACATCCGCAATATTGTATAGAGAAATGTAAAGAGCATTCATTCGTTTAAGAGTTCCTAGGGATGTTAATTAATATTGTTAGCTTTTCATTCTTCTAAGTAATTCTTTTCCCGCCAATGGAGTTAATTCCACGAGGGTAATGTTTTGTACCCTCCAAAAAACAAAAACGAGGGTAATGTTTTAATTGTACAGTATTCTGCAAATTGAATAATATATAAGTTACTCCGGCGCCGGGAGGCACCTCAAAGGGATCAACGGCTGTGGCGATTTTCTGCAATTGGTGTAAGCTCTGGACAGCTGCTTGAAAGACGGGAGACTTTCCCGAAGACGAAGAGTGTGCCATTGTTAGACTATAAAGAAGATGAACAGATTTGGGAGCCAACCATGGCTTGCATATAAAATGAATGAGATAAGGTCTTACAAGAGTTAGTTTTATAGTCTTCCTATTCTATATGTCAAAAGACTATACTACCCTTTACATATATATATTAACACCCCCCCTCAAACTCACGATGCTACAGCAATTAGCATTGAGAGTTTGTCTGATAAGAAACGAAAGCGCGCAACTGAGTGAGCCTTCGTGAACAAATCAGCAATCTGGAGAGATGATGGAACAAATAGCAGAGAGATAGTACCAAGCTGTAAATGATGGCGAGTGAAATGACAATCAATCTCAATATGCTTGGTGCGTTCATGGAAGACTGAGTTGCGGGCAATGTGAATAGCACTCTGGTTATCACAATGCAGCGGAGTAGGACGATGAAGTTTGATTCCAAGATCAGCCAACAACCAACGCAACCAAACAATCTCAGCAGTAGTCGAGGCCATGGCACGGTATTCCGCCTCTGTAGAAGAGCGAGAAATGACATCCTGTTTCTTACTCTTCCAAGAAATGAGAGAGTCACCAAGGAAGATGCAAAACCCAGTGGTGGACTTTCGATCATCAGGATCACCAGCCCAGTCAGCATCAGAATAAGCACGCAACTCCAAAGATGATGAAGAAGAAAAGAGTAGACTACGGTACTGAGTGCCCCGAAGGTACCTAAGAATGCGAAGGACAGCAGCCCAATGAACTGAGGTAGGAGCAGTAACAAACTGGCTAACCACATGGACAGCATGTGCAATATCCGGGCGAGTAACTGTAAGATAAACCAAACTGCCAACCAGGGTACGGTAGAGTGTGGGATCCGCCAAAGGAATGCCATCTTTAGGGGAATAGTGTGCATGAGGCTCAAGAGGGGTGTCAACCGTCTTATTGTCAGTAAGACGGGCACGGTCAAAGAGATATGCTATATACTTCGACTGAGACAAAAGATATCCTTTAGGAGAAGATGCTACCTCTATACCCAAGAAGTAACGAAGCTCACCCAAGTCTTTCATAGCAAAACAATGAGCCAAATCGCGCTTCAAGGACTCAATCCCCTCACAATCATCACCAGTAATAATCATATCATCCACATAAAGAGAGAGGAGAATACGACCCTTACTTGTATGCTTAAGGAACAAAGCAGAATCATGAGAGCTTGGGCGAAAACCAAGGGAAGTGACCACAGTGGAAAACTTCTCAAACCATGCTCTAGGGGCCTGCTTGAGACCATAAAGAGATCTCCGAAGCCTACAAACATGCCCAGGCGCATGCTCCACCCCGGGAGGAGGCGCCATATAAACTTCCTCATGAAGATCACCATACAAGAATGCATTCTTAACATCCATCTGAAAAATCTTCCACTGATATACAGAGGCAACTGCAATGACAGTACGAATGGTGGTCATCTTGGCCACAGGTGCAAATGTCTCATCATAATCCATGCCATACTCTTGTGAATAACCCTTCGCAACAAGACGAGCCTTATATCGCTCAACTGATCCATCAGACTTGGTCTTAATCTTATAGACCCAACGAGAACCAATAGTGTGTTTTCCCAAAGGCAACGGTACCAAATCCCAAGTGTGAGTCTGATGTAGAGCAGTGAGTTCCTCAGCCATGGCTGCCTGCCAAAGAGGATCACAAACTGCCTCTCTATAGGATGTGGGCTCAGACAAAGAGTGAATAGATACGAGAAACGAAGCAAAAGAAGGAGAGTATGAGGAGTAAGCAAAATCAGGCATCTGAGTGGACTTACGAATACGAGTGGACCTACGAAGAGGAACAATCGTAGTCTCAGGAGGTGATGGGACAGGTGGAGGAGGCACTGGTGGAGAAGGTGGAGGAGAAGGTGGAGGAGTGTCGGTCTCCGGAGCCAAATTATCAGTATCTGGTAGTGGAACATCACCGGTGGGGACATCATAAGGATCAATACAAACAAGATCTGACTGAGTAAGACTATGTGGACTAGCCGGAATAGAAAAGAAGGAAATATGCTCCAAAAACACAACATGACGAGAGACATATAACTTCCCACTGACCGGATCAAAACACCGATATCCCTTCTGACCACTACCATACCCCAAGAAAACACACAACGCAGATTTTGGAGACAATTTGGAACGCTCAACATGGGGTTTAAGGACAAAGCAAGTGCAACCGAACACACGTAACAAGGAATAATCAGGTGCGTGTCCAAACAATTTTTCAAAGGGTGACAAACCTGAATTATGAGATGTTGGAATACGATTAATGACATAAACAGCCGTGTGAATGGCTTCCCCCCAAAACTCTCTAGGAACATCGGCTGACAACAAGAATGAGCGAGCTGTCTCAACAAGGTGACGATGTTTCCTTTCGGTAACACCGTTCTGCTGAGGAGTATCAGTACAAGAAGTCTGACGAATAGTGCCATCAGATGAAAGAAGCTGGCAAAAAGCATTAGAAGTGTATTCACCCCCCAAATCACATCTAAAACACTTAATGACAGCAGAATGTTGAGTTCTAACAAGGGCTCGAAAATCACGATAAACCTCCAAGAAATCAGATCTATGTTTCATAAGATAAACCCAAGTATAACGAGTGAAGTCATCAACAAAAGAAACATAATATCTAGAACCCCCTTTCGTAGATACGGGAGAGGGTCCCCACACATCAGAGTGCACAAGATCAAAAGGAGCAAATGATGATGAAATACTGTTCTGAAAAGGTAGAGCTGAAAATTTTGCAAGTTTACAACCACTACAATCAGAAATGTCATGAGAGTTCAATGGTCCTAAAGCTCCCGTAGAGGTTAGAAACCTTAAGCGAGGAGCAGAAACATGACCCAAACGAGAGTGCCACAGATAAAATGGTGAAGATGAACTACTCAAACGAAATGAGGACAAGTCCACACTGGAAGCAACAATATCTGATACTTTGAGCTCGTCCAACACATAAAGTCTCCCCTGCCTATGGCCTGTCCCAATCACCACCTGGGAACGACGATCCTGAATAACACAAGAGGAATCCGAAAACCAAACATTTAGACCAGAATCACACAATTGACCAACAGAGCACAAACTCAGAGTAAGGCTAGGTATATAATAAACACGATCAAGAGACACAGATGATGTGATAACAGGACCAACACCCTCCAATGGCATAGAAGTGCCATCAGCAGTCATGATGGGATGAGATAAATGGGGTGATAAAGAAGCAAAGAACTCAAGATTGGGAGACATATGGTGCGTAGCACCGGAATCTATCACCCAAGTATGTGAGACAGAGGATGATGGCAAACCTGAGGAGGAGGAAGGAGTGGAAGGATAGGAAGTGGCAGCCATGGCATGAGGATGTGACTGTGAGGCAATGTACTCCTGAATCTTCTCCATCAAATCAACATCCACAGAAGGAGCAGCAGCTAGGGCCTTAGGAAACTGAGGTGGACGAGGCACCCAAGGAGCCTGGGGCCGAGCAAATGGCACAGCCGGAGGGCGGGGTGCCCATGGAACAGGTGGCCGATAAGGAGGTCGCTGTGGTGGAGCACCCTTCTGGAGCAACAATGGACATTGGGACTTCCAATGACCCTTCTGTTTACAAAATGCACACTCATCTGAAGAAACCCGTGGACCATGGGGCTTGCTACTGACACCTCGGACAGCAAAAACAGATGGTGGCTGAATGAGAGGAGGCTCAGGTGCAACCGTAGACTTGAGACGAATCTCCTCGGCTTGCAACTCATTCACCACGGAGTCAACAGAAGGAAGGGGATTACGATGAAGAATAGCCCCACGTAGCAGCTCAAAGACATGGCGAAGAGCCATCAGAAACTGAACCAAACGCTGCTCTTCACGCCTCGCGATATAAGGTGCAAATGCTCGCAATTCCGCGGACTCAGTGAGTGCCAAATCATCCCACAAAGAAGTCATGGCAGTATAGAAATCCTGAATGCTCAACCCATTCTGCCTAAGTGCACGAATATCAGTCTCCAATTGGTACTGCTTTGCAAAGTTGGACTGTGTATAAAGCTTCTCCAAATGCTCCCAGGCCTCCTTTGCAGTCTCATACTTGGCCAACTGAGCACCAATAGAGTGAGCAACCGAATTATTAATCCAAGTAAGAATCTTTGCATTCTCAGATTCCCAAGTCTCCAACAAATCTTCATAATCCTCAACTCCTAAAATGGGCTGCCTCTTCATACCAGAGATATACCCCCACATATATTTGCCACGCAAAAAGTTCCTCATCACAGAGCACCAATGAGAGTAATTCTTACCATCCAATTGTACACTAATCGACTGAAGGGAATCATCCCTACCACCCACCATGATTATAAGTCTAGAAATTCAAAAGCACAAGGAACACAACCAAACTTGGAGGCACAAATCCGAGATCAACAAACTGGCCAAAAGTAATCCAATCACCAAAACGACAACAAACACAAGCACGAGAGCGGAAACCCAACAATCACAAACTATCCCAACAACAAACTCCAATTTGAAAAAAAAAACCCCAAATCACAAGCAAACCCTAATGTGCATACCAATAACACAAGCAAACAGCCCCAATTCAAACGAAATCGAAGCAACCCAATACCAACAATCCAAAAAACAACTGATAGATCCGAAAAATACCTATCCGATGAACAGTAATTCGATGAACAGTAACTCGATGAACAGTAACTCGATGAACAGTAACCCCGGTGAACAGTGACCCGATGAACAGTATCGATAAACAGCAATCCAATGAACAGTAATCCGGTCAGCGTTGTTGGGTATGTGATTTTCCAAGGATCAAAACCAATGCTCTTGATACCATGTTAGACTATAAAGAAGATGAACAGATTTGGGAGCCAACCATGGCTTGCATATAAAATGAATGAGATAAGGTCTTACAAGAGTTAGTTTTATAGTCTTCCTATTCTATATGTCAAAAGACTATACTACCCTTTACATATATATATTAACACCATTACATTACATGCGGAATTAATTCGCCGGAAAATAGGTGACGGTCGGCGCCGGCAGGGTTTAGGGCGGGAGGAGCTGTAACGCGTCTAGGTTTATGGATTTGCAATTCGCGAAATTTTAGCTTCGAGAAGAAGCAGTTGAGTAACGGGAGTGTACTAGAGACAAGTCGTAACTTTCCATAACTTACTAGTAACTTACTACTACCAATATTATTCAAAAAAACAAAATTCAAAAATAGATGAAAAAATAACGTAAAGGGCATGTTGTTAACTATTATTTGAAATTGTTTTAGATAAATTAGTGAAATAAAATATAATGAAATTTAGCTTTAATTATTTATATTGTTACTAACTTTTAATAGTATATCAATATTTAATTAAATTTAAATCAATTTCAATGAGATAAAAGTGTACTAGACATAAGCTTGATGGTTATTGATCATATATATGTCCTATGTGTAATTCTAACTCTTCTAAGAACATGCAATATTCATTCTACTATAGAGAAGAAGAATAAGTCTCTTCCACGAAACTCTCTATTTATCTTCTTTAGATTCTCGGTTTTTTTCAGATACACAGAAAATACGATCATAAAAATATCACAAAATTTATTCTTGTCTTAAATAAATTATAAAATTGAAAAAAAATCCTCAACATTCCCCCAATCTTTAGCGCCCAATCAACATTCCCCCATAAAATTTAGTCCTCAACGCTTCCTCCAATCTTTAGCGCCCGACCTGTTCTTCAAGCTCAACGCCGCATCAAACCATCCGGCCAAATTACGGGAAGATTCGAAATAGCCGCCACATTCAGTCAAGGCAAGAGAGATTGCTCGGTCCAAGTTCCGATCATCTCTATCATTGTGAAAACAACCCCGAGCCTTGGCATCCAAAACAAGCTTCTCCCAAACCGAGTCACTGTTAATCAGGGTGGTACTGTTTCCCAGTATCCACAGGCAATGCCTGCACAATTCAGGAAGAATTTAATAAACACACACACACGCTAAAAGTTAATTAACAGAATCAGACGGACCTTGCTCGGGTGAGGGACACGTTAGTCCTCTGATGACTGGACAGGAAACCGACGACTCCGTTACCGTTGCATCGCACCATTGAGATGATAATGACATATTCTTCCTCCCCGCCTTGAAATCCGTCAACGGACAGGACATTCACCGAAAACCCGCTGTTAACGTCTGTGCTGAATTTGTTCCCAAGCTTCTCCTGAATTGCAATCACCTGAGCTGTGTACGGCGAGATGCACCCTATCCGACCTTCTGTTTAGTCACAAGATACTCTGCACCAACGAACAACGTAAGAAGTAGGAACTCGATCTTCATATATTGACGAAGTAAAACAAGAAAGGGTCATAACATACGCTTGTAGAGGTTGGCTATGATCTCCGCAACAGCGTAAACTTGTACCATATTTTTAGTGCTCTTTCCGTCTAACTCTTCCTTGCCCATGTTTATGTCGATGAAGGAGTATGAATCATACATGGATCCTTCAAGAAAGCATTTCTCGTAGGACGCAATGTTCTTCACATGATTAGGACCATCCATGATTTGTTTGCCATTTGGGAACTGACTGATAGATGGATGCATCCTGTATTGCACATTCAGCATGTGCTTATGATGCCCTAAAGTCTCCAACCTCTCAAACAAAAACTCCTCCCAAAACCAGCCGCCACACACTGTTTAAAGTGTAAACAGAAATTCAGTGATCAAAGATGAAGGAAGATAAAAGAATGTCAGATAATTGGAAATGTAAATATATTTAACCTTGCTTTCAACCATTGCTGGGAGCTGTCTCTGATCTCCGATGAGTATGGCGTGGCGGAGCCCGGGGAGCTGAAGGGCAACAGTGGACTCACATTCTTTCAGCTGAGCAGCTTCATCAACTATGAGTAAATCAAGTGGGTTTGTTTTTTGAGACTTTTCAAGGTGCAACCTGGCAGAACTTGATGCTGTGCAAAAGAGTAGCTGAGCCTTGCTTAAACAAAACCTCCTGATTTCATCTTCTTCAATTAGATTATTTGGGAAATGCATTCCACAGATTTCTTCTTCAATCATTTTCAGCTTCTGCAAAATGCCTAATCTAAGGCTTGCTTCATTTCTACACAAAACTACTTTTAAATCTTCATTTGAATCCTTAGCAACATCCTGAAACCATGTTCTAACAGCATGCAATCTCCACAACTCTACCTATCTCCTCAGCTAGTTCCTCAGTAAGGTACGATGTCGGCATGTGAATGTAGAATTGTTCCATGCAAGAGTGCAACCTTTCCAGCTTTGAATCGAATTGCCTCATGAAAAACTTGCTAAAACTCAAGAGACTTGCAGCCAGTTTTGTATCCCTTTCACCATCAGAAATTCCAAGCATATCCTTTTCTCTCCTCAAGTAGAGCTGATACTTTTCCTCTGGGTCTTCAAACAAACTGACCAAGGAATAGATACTTCCTTTATACCCAGTTCCTGGAGCAAAGCATTCAGCAAGTTCTGAAACGCGGTGTTCGAGAAAAACATCCAGGAGATCTTTGTTATCATCTATTTTCATTCGTTTTCCATTACCAAACACGACAATGTCTCCGAGTCCATAAGCACCGCGCTTGATAGTTGGCTTGAGAAGGCTCATCAGCCTGTCTGCAACCCCAATAACAGCAACATTGGTTGGAGCACAGGTCAATGTTCTGCATTTCCTCTGAAACAGCACGAATAAAAGTGCTGCGACTGTCTTAGTTTTTCCGGTTCCAGGAGGACCCCATATCAGCTTCACTGTATTCTGATGATGACAGTCTTTTGCAGAAATGCAATTCAGAACAGCCTTTTCCTGGGATTGGCTTAGTCCAAACCCTCGAATGGCTGCAATCTCATTAGTCTCTGAAGTATCTTCATCAACCTTTTCAGCGGAGCAAAGGGTGCAGGCTGAGGCAGCCTGGAAGTGATAAGAAGCACAAGTAACAATGAAAGCAAGGTTACAACCACAATTTCAAGCTATAACGCCACGGTTCTGTTCAGATCAGTTAAAATCAGAACAGTTGCCACTAGTACTAAAATGTAGTGCAAAATTCAGCTCAATTTAGATCAATCAAAAAACTTATGGCCTATACCTATCCTTTCAATAAACGTTCAAAGGATTCATAGATTTCTTGCAACAACTGTCCTACAATGTGAGGGTTTAGTTGATTTGCTTTTAACTTAGCTTGCCATAAAAGGGTTCAAATTTGATAAATGAACTAAGATGTAACAAACAGGTTCTATAATTAAACAATGGCATCATTAATGCTTAAAAAAAGAAACCGACATTGGGATCTAGATCTTACATTGCAATCAACTTCAAGCACGTTGCTCAGAATCTTCAAGTTAGAAGATTCTGGATCAGAATTCAGCGCTTTCCAAATGCGCATGTTGCTAATCAAATTTCCCAGATAAACAGCAAAGAGTTTATTCTTAGACCTGTCGTCTTGCTCAAAAGCTGCGATAGGCTATGATGACCGAATTGGAAACACACGTATATCATCAACATCATTATCCAAAGCTTGAATCACAGCCAGAGTATACGGTAGGTTCAAATCATCGAGGCATCGCGGCCTCACGTCTGTGATTGCAATCAGATCCCCATTATTCTCAGGCTTATAAGGATCATTGTCAAAATTCTTGGCAGGCTTCAACTGAAAGTCCGTGCTTACTAAGATCGATCTATACTATCGTGTCAAGTTTTAATTCAAAAGATAGCGAAATTAAAACTAAGTGCGGAAAGTAAAAAGACACGATATGATCACCCAATTCAGTGCAAAGCACCTACGTCTGGGGGTCGTAGCCCGTGTTAAGATCCTTCACTATATGCAATAAATATTTTCCTGATCTATTACAGTCTAGTGGCTACTCTAGCAAGGCTATCACACTACCATTTCTTTCTGATAGCGGTTACAGTGATTACCTTCTTTTCCACGAAGGTGCGGCAAGATCTTGAACACCCGAGCTTTAACACACGTCCCTAGTGTTTTGGTTATGGTAGAAACCGTGGACTGCGTTGCCTTTCGCTCAAAACGATAAAACTCTGAATTACAGAAGTTTGCTGTGTAAAACCGATAAAACGAGCACGCAACCGATGTCCTTCTTTTATAGCTCATTGCTGCGAAAACCTTCCTTTTGCACGGCTCTTGACTCCTTCCTTCAATAGACTTCTATTCCACATTTAAACCTTGAAGAAAAGGAATTTATGTGTGTCTAAACATCTGGTAAATGGAAAACTGATCACCACGAATATTTCCATTCTAATACAGCTGCAAATCACATTATAGACACCCATTAGGACTGTAGTTTCCATATACTCCATCGCACAATATTTTCCTTCCATCTTCAAAACCTGCGCTGGAACCTGGAAAATATTCTAGAAGTTCAGCGCAGGTTTTTAAAAAGGAAAGAGAATATTGTGCGCGTTTAATATGGAATGGATATATTTGTTTCGAGATAATACCGTCCAAATCCATCTTCAATTCAGATTTATACATGGGATATTGCAGAGATTTAATTGGAAAAGGATTTTCTGCATTATTTTAGGAATTGGAGATTTTCTGAATTCCTTATTCCAAAGAGTTTCTGTTTTAAACGTGGTTTAATTGGAATGGAATTCTACAGCTGTGGAGATGACTTAATTCACACAGCATTGAGCTATAAAAGGGACAATAAGCTGAGAGCTTGATTTGCCGATCTTACGAGAGAAAAAATCCCCTTCGGGGTTTACCTTAGGCCAGGCCAGAGCAGCGTCGTCGTCCACGGTTTTCAACAACCAAAAACACTAGGGACGTGTGTTAAAGCTCGGGTGGAAGAGATCTTGCCGCACCTTCGTGGAAAAGAAGGTAATCATAGTAGCAACTATCAAAGCTAGAGTAGCCACTTGGTAGTGTGATAGGCTTGCTAGAGTAGCCATTAGTTTGTAATAGACCGGACATATTTATTGCAACTAGTGAAAGATCTTTACACGGGCTACGGCCCCGCAGACGTAGGTGCGATGCACTGAACTGCGTGATCACATCGTGTTCTTTTTCAATTCCGCACTTAAAGTTTTGATTCGCTGCTGCTTTAATTAAAACTTGAACACGATAGGATTTAGTGAATTGGTAGATTGGTGGAACTTTCATCAACATCATGCTATAATTAAACACTTGATCAGTAGTACCCTTGGACTTCATCGGTACAGCATCTATTTCGCGGATAGGCGCCCGAGACAGTGCGGTCAAGCTTGAGCGTAAAGCAGCGCGCGTTTCTTCAAGAAGTGGGAAGATGAATGATCTCAGATATGCATCTGTTGATGAAAACGTCTCAGGTATTTGTCTCACCTGTGGATTCAGCATAAAAACACGTCAAATTCAAATCTTAATTAGCACAATACGTCAAATTGGCTGTATGGATCATACCTTGTTTGAGTAATAATTTTGGTTCATTGCATCAGTGATAGACCATGAAAAAACAGCATCAACCAGACCATTAGTACGCTTGCGTTCTTCTTTCTTCTCTGAATCCATATCTCTGATATCCATTTATGGTATAGATTGCTGAAAAGAGTAGTGGAGAAGAAATGGGATTTTGGAATGTATGTTTAACTTGCTACTGATATAGTATGTAAAAGTGAGGGGCATGAAGAAACCAATCGTCTTGCGTGCATGCGCATCCGCAATTGTATAGAGAAATGCAAGAGACTCTTAAATCGTTTAAGAGTTCCAGGGCCTGTTCATTCTTCAATGTAACTCCTTTCCCGCCAATGGAGTTAAGTCAACGATGGTATATGTAATGTTTTGTATTCTTCAAATTGAATAATTATATAAATATAATTCATTTTAATTTTTCAATTTTTTTTGACTCGACTCCTTGTTTTTTCCGATCTTCTGCTGATGTTGTTAAATAAATGGATGATTTTTTTTTATTTTTTTTAAAGGATGATTCTATTGTATTTCCTATATGCTCTTTACCTTTTAAAAAAAAAAGTATATGCTATTTACCTCCTTAATAATTTGATATTTTATGAAAGTAGAATATAAATTAGAAAAAGTCTCCTATGATTCAACTATATATATAGTTAGGTAGTGATACAAAATCTCATATGCTTCAAAACTATAAAAGTTAGTATCTAAAACGAAATCTCATCCAAGTCACTGGGAAATGTCTAGAATTATTTGATAAAATAAACTCTGCAGCAGTGTCCCAAGTTCTCCATACATATGCACTATTCTTCGCAAAAGAATGTGCAGCTATATGTTCTTATCTCTCGGAATGGGGTCAAAAAGTTACCTCTAAACAAATGAGTTCAAAATTCCATTTACTAATTCTACACACCCAGTATCGTAGGCTCCAAGGCTCGAATCATGTGCACAAGGGCCAATCAGTCTCCCCACGAACGACGATGCTTCCAACGCGAGATCTTCCACCAGTGTTATATCAGATCAAAACGTTAACCCCTCCGCAAAGGTAGGATCAATGCTATCCTGAAAAAATTCCTTATGAGCTTGAATAAAAGTCCCATCCTCCTACTGCATTATCGAAAGAATTCTCGGTCCGCTAGGAAAATGTCACAACAACTATTCTTCCGGTAAAACGTCTGATGTTCTTTTAGGCCATTGGTTTGCATTTTGAAAGGAACAAATATTTGAAGTGACTGAGACTAAAAGGTACCCTGACCCCAATTTTTGGTCCGTGAAGAGTATGCTATTCCTTTGCATCCATATTCCATCACATGGCATCAATATTAACTCTGACATCTTCGCGTCATTCCGCACAAAAAGTTCCTTGAAACATAGTTCTCTCGATTCATCATTGTCGTCTCTATAATCTCTGATTGTCCAGCAGCAATCCATAGACAGATGGAGGGTGGATCCATCATCATACTGGCAAAGTGGGCAAGTAAGTAGGACATCCATAGTTTGAGCCCTCAAGTTGGCGCTTGTGGATAGGGACACAGTTATATAAATATTTGGAGTGCGTCTCATTTAGGACATGACATCTAATTGATAAAGATGACAAAGAAACCTTACAAACACACTAACAAATATAATAAACACATGAAAAATAATTTATACTATCATAAGCTTTCTAAACGGCTATATAACGTCCCAATTTTATTAATGCAGTCCGTATTTTGTCGTGAACTGACTAAAAAGTTAAAAGTTCTTTATAATTTGAAGAATATGATTTCTTTAGTCATCATATTGTCTTGTATTTACAGATATAGTACATCTTTATGTGAGTTGACTTAATTAAATTTTACTTAACCTCAATATTCACGTAGCATTAAGTAATATTAAGGAAGGGTGAATTATTGAATTACAGAAAAATATGGGCGTTCATTAGTAAATTATGGACGTCTTTTACCCAATTCCTAAGTTTTTGTCTAACCGTCTCACCCCAAGGCTTGTAAAAATATTTTATTACATTTTCTATTGAAAGAAGATTAATTTTTATTAAAAAAATAAAATATTGAGAAAAAGTTTCCAAGCAACAACATTGACATGGTAAAGCATGATATGAATGAGTTTAGTTTTATAATAAGGGGTGAACGAGCGACCGTTCACATATGTAGACCAGAGACCAAGTTGTATAGAAAGAAAATTCAAAAAAACGTAGGGACTAATTTGCAATTTATGAAAATATTAAAATCACGCGCCTCACGCGCTATTATATTCCCCAAATGCATGATCTCTTTTCTCCCGGCCCCACTTTCCCTCCAACTTTTCGTCATTTTCTTTCCTACCTTTTCGGCCACTGAACCTTTTCTTTCCCCATTTTCCTCACCTGCACATCCTCTTCACCGGGCCCCACTCCACCTCAATTTTTTTTCACAAGTCTTTTCTTTGAGTTTCATTTTGTTGATCTACAAAATTACTTGAAAATGATCTAATAAATTGAAGATGATTATTATAATGTAAAAATAGAGAATTTAAACCAAAACCTGATAGACATAATATATTATTCAAAAAATTACACTTTTAACTCAAAAGATAGAATTATAACTTAAAGCATGTGGATTTTAAATCAAAACCTCACGATATTTATTATCTAATAAACTAAACTTCTAATTCAGAAAATGATCAATATAACATAAAATATGGGGAATTTAAACCAAAACTTGACACACATACAATATTCAAAAATTGAACTTATAACTCAGAACATGAGGATTATAACTTAAATCATGGGGAATTTAAACCAAAACTTTGGCCGGTATTTATTATCAAATAAATTGAACTTGTAACTTAGAAAATATTCAACATGAGGGATTTAAACCAAAATGTGTAACTTAAAACATGGAGATTATAACTTAAAACATGAGGATTTTAAAACAAAACCTGAAAGACATTTAATCATATATATGTATATATATCGGATGAATATTAATCATTTAAAAACCTAAAGATGGATTTTATAAGTTAAAAGATGAGCATTTCAAAAACACCACAAAACTCTCCCGCCGCGACTAAATCTCGTCGGGGAGGCATCGACCGGCGCCTCTCGCCGGTCCCGTGGTGACCTCCCACCCCGCCCCTAGTTAATCCAAGCACCCACCACCTCCCCTACACCCTGAACCCCATCGCCTCCGTCCAACTACGGCAGCAGCCATCGGTCAACGGGATCTCCAGGTCACCGGTGGACCAGATCGGCGTCGATCTTGGGCGTCCAACCACCGACGGTCCAAAACGGATCTGTAGCAGACATCCCCGGTCCACACCGGCGAGCGATGCCCGATCCCGTCAAGCCCGATGCTCCAGATTTGCCCAGAAGTCCGATGCTGACCGACGCTAAGGATCCTCCGACAAGGCCACACCGGAAACACCAGGAGGAGGAGAATGGCCGGATCACAGCCGCTGGGAAGAGAGGGGCGTAAGTCGCGACGCCACACGCCGCTTTCTCGACCACGCGCCGGTCAAGCAGAGCCCAACACGTTGGGGACGCACGACTCTGCCAGGCGCGTTCTCATGTACACAGGCACCACGCTTGCAAGCCACGCGTCTCACGAGCTAACACCGGTACCCGCACGTGCAGCACACGCGCCACCGTCGTGCCGCCGCGCCGGAGTCTGCCGCCGAGCTCCGCTATCTCCTACAGAGAGGGGTTTACTTTTTTTTCCTTTTTTTCTCGTTTTTGTTTTGCTTTTTGTTTCCATTTCTAGGTTTATTCTAGTTTATTTTTCGTTTTTTTTAAAGGGGGTATTTTCTAAATTGGGGTCCTTTTTGCTCAACTATTGGTCGAGTAGGTTTGTGTGCCAATTTGTTGTTTTTCTGATGAGACCTTTTGCTTGGTAAAGCTCTGTTGGCTTTCGATATGTATGTCGCAGAAAGGAGAAAGCTAAGTCGGTGTAGTTTTTTAACTGACCTTCCAACGCCTCTGTGACTCAGATTTGTAGACCGTTTGGATTGGAAATCTTTTTGATTTATCAGCTTAGTTCGTGTTAGCCAGCCTACTGATGTCTTGTCTTTGTATAAACAACCTTTGAAATCTCTTACATTAGTTGGGGATCGTAATCACTCTCAATGAGACTAATTAGGAAGTGAGTGCAGTTTCAAGTCACAGTCCGATACTATAACCAAATGGTAGCCACCTAATTAGTCTCAGATTAGTTGGAAGTATCATTGGTTATGACCACTATCTTTCCATTTTTTCCATTTTTTCTTAGCTTTGTTATGATAGTTTTAGTTCCTTAGATAAGTATGCTGGCCTTAGATACGGAGAAGATTGTTTAGAAACTTCTCAAAAAATGTTAGAAACTTCTCTGTAATCTATCAAATTGCCTCCACTTGTGGAGAACAGCCTTCGGGCAACTTGTAGCCACTAAGTCCCTTTGGGTCTTATTGCAAATTGGTAATTGGTCCCTCCTTATTTTTACGCATAATACTATTTACAATTTAATCCGATCTACATATATAGACGGTTGCTTCCAAGACTTATCATAATGTTAGAGCAAGTCCAACAGCTTCCCCAAGTTGGGGGATTTCAATAAATTTAGGGAATATGAGCCATTTTTCAGCTCCAACAGATTCCCTATCTCATTCCCCAACTTGGGGATTTTGAAGAAATCTACAAGTTGCTTCCCCAAATCTGTAGAGAGAAAAAAAAACTTGGGGAAGTAAAATTTAATGCTTAGTGCATTTATGTTGATCCTTTACCTCTCTTTATTAGTTTTATAATTCAAATACATATATTTCAAATGTGATTATCTTTAATTGTATATAATAAAGAATTATAAGAAATATATATTATTCAATTTCATATTTTGACGAACAAAACAAGATCATACATGACTATTTTTACATGTTTATAAAAATTTGAATATTGTCATGTGAGATCTTGTTATGTTCGTTTTAATGCATATTTTAATAATATATATTTTTCACTTTTTTTTATCATACGTAATTTAAAATATTAAGATTCCAAAATATACTTGAATGGTGAAAAAACAATAATAAAAAGATAAAATATTGAAATTTAATGCACATCAGCACATGCATTAAATTCTAATCCCCACACTAGGGAAGCTGTTGGAGTTAAAGTAAAAAAAGATAGGGAATATGGGGATGTAGTACTATATCTTGGATAATCTTGTAGGGAAGCTGTTGGACTTGCTCTTATACAATGTTTTTTTTAAAAAACTGAAACAAATCTCCCATCACTAGAAATATTTTTGGTACACATATATAGAAACAAACTTTAAACCCTCCAGATGAGGACCAGGTCTCATGACCTCCTCAAACCTCTCTTGTAGGTCGACCCCGAAGCCCTAGACGTAGAACTCCTCAAGCTCATTCCGGAAAATTTCCCGGCCAACGCATTGGGATCTCCATCTCCGGCCCTCAGGGCAAGAGTAATTGCTCCCTCCAAATTCTCGTCATCGGAAGCACTGTAAAAACAGCCCCGAGACTTGGCATCCAAAACCAGCTTCTTCCACACAGAGTCGCTGTTTATCAGAGTCGCACTGCTCCCCAATATCCACAGACAATGCCTGCAGAATTCCGACAGAACGAATTAAAAAAACACACACACACACACACTTCCATTAACAGAGTGTACATAAAACAGAACGGACTTTGCTCGGGTGAGTGACACATTTGTCCTCTGATGATTGGAGAGGAAGCCGATGGATCCGTTACCGTTGCACCGCACCGTTGAAATGATGATGACGTCTTCCTCGCAGCCTTGGAATCCGTCCACGGACCTGACATTCACCGAGAATCCGCTGTTTGTGTCTGAGCTGTATTTGGCTCCAAGTTTCTCCTGGATTGCAAATACCTGAGTTTTGTACGGCGAGATGCAGCCCACCCGAACCTTCTGTTTAGTCACAAGGTACTCTGCACAATCAAATAGTTCAATCTTGAATATCCAAAAATTGAAGTAAGAAATTAAAACAAGAAAAGAAAATCAAGTGATCATACGTTTGTGGAGGTTGGCAATGATCTCTGCAACAGCGTAAACTTCGACCATGTTCTTAGGGCTGTATCGGTCGAAAATCTCCTTTCCATTGCTAACGTCGATGAAGGAGTATGATCCATAGATGCATCCATCAAGAAAGTGTTTGTTATATGATGAAATGTCCTTCACACTGTCACCATCCTTGATTTGATTGCCATAGAACTCTGCATTTGGGAATTGACTGATGGATGGATGCATCCTGTATTGCACATTCAGGATATGTTTCGGGTGCCCTAGTGTCTCTAGCCTCTCGAATAAGCTTCTCCCGAAACCAGCCTCCTCACACATCTGTCACAATAGTTTAGTACTAGTTTACAATCATAATGAATTAGTAAGAAAAGTAATTAGTTATTATATACTAACCTTGCTTTGAACCATTGCTGGGAGCTGTCTCTGATCTCCGATTAGTATGGCGTGGCGGAGGCCAGGAAGCTGAAGGGGAATCGCGGACTCGCATTCTTTGAGCTGAGCAGCTTCATCAGCTATGAGTAAATCCAGTGGTATTGGTCTTTCAGTCTGATCAGGATGCAATTTCGAGGCGCTTGAAGCAGTACAGAATATTAAACTTGCATTGCTTAAACAAAAGCTTCTGATATTATTTGAGACACAGCCAGCCTCAATTGCTCCAATTATATTTGGGAGTGAGACTTGAATCAGTTTTAGCTTCTGAAAACACTCAATTCTAAGTGCCATTGCTCTTCCACTAATTATATCTCTATAACCACCAATTTTATGGCACCAAGTTTTGAGGTTCTGCAACATTTCCACAGCCTTCAACATGTTCTTCGCAACACTCACACGGATCACCGAGGTAGGCAAGTGAGTGTAAAAGGCTTTCAGACAATCAATCAGTGTTTCCACATTTGACATAAATTTCTGCTTAAAAGACTCTTCAGAGGTCTGAACATCCTGGACATAACTGTCATATTCCTCATCAGAATCCTCATCAGAATCATGATCCTTTTCCCTTTCTGAATCCTCATCAGAATCTTCTTCCTTCAAACCATCATTATCTTCATTTTCCTCCTTCAAACCATCATTATTTTCCTTTTTTCTTGCTAAAGCATCTTTCCTTTTCTTTTCCTTCTCTTGTCTCTTCAAAGCTTCATGCTCTTCCTTTTTTCTCTTCACATAGAGCTGATGCTGCTCCTCGGGGTCTTCAAGCAGTAGCAGAATGGATGATACACTGCCTCGGATTCCATGTATAGATAACAAAAGAGAAGAAACACGCTGATCAAGAAACACATCCAATAAATCCTTATTGTTATCAACATTCATTCTTTCCTTATTACCGAACACAACTATGTCCCCAAGTCCATACGTACCACACTCTAGAGTTGGCTTCAACAAGTTCATCAGCCTGTTTACAACTCCAATCACTGCAACATTGGTGGGAGCACAGGTTAATGTTTTGCATTTCACCTGAAGGAGGCAGAACAGAAGAGCTGCAACAGTCTTGGTTTTTCCAGTTCCAGGTGGACCCCATATCAGCTTCACTGTGTTCTGATGATGACAATCTTTAGCAGCAAGGCAATTCAGGACAGCGGTTTCCTGAGATTCGTTTAGTCGAAACTCTTGAATTTGTTTCAACTCCGAATCCCCAATGGAGCAACGAGTGCAGGTCAATCCAGCCTAAAAATGTATAGGAAACAACAGGAATTTAGTAGTACTCCTAACTCACAATTGACTACTAAAGAGCCAACATCACTCAATGAACATTGTAAAAAGTGTATGATGATATATACAAAATTGTATCAATATTTTGTGCAATGATAAGTTCTTCTAATATTGTAACTTTTAGAACATATCTAAAACATTTGCATCTATATACAGCAATGCATGTATTGGTTGTGCTATGTCAGCAAAAAAAGAAAAGAAAAAAACATGATCAGATTTGAGATCTTACACTGGGGTCAGCAACCAGGGCTTTTCTCAGAATCTTCATGTTTGAGGTCTCAGGAACAGGATTCAAAGCTTTCCAAATGCGCATATGAGTATTCATGTTGATGAGATAAACAACATATAGTTTATCACCTGACCATCTGTTAATAAACTCGATAGGTTTCGAAGACAGAATAGGAAATTCCACTTCACCATCATCCTTGGAGGCCTGAACTACACCAAGAATATATTTTCTCTTCAAATCATCAAAAGTTTTAGGCCTCGAATTTGTGATAGCCACCAAATCACCATACTCAGGCTTATAAACGGCCTCTTTTCTCTCATTCTCGCCGGGAGGCTTCACAAACATGGAATAGTAGAGCTCTTTGGGAGGCTTAAAGTAACCTGTGGACGGTATAACCGTGGACAATTCACGGATTGGCGATTGAGACAATGATATCATGTTAGAGCATAAAGCAGCTCGTGTTTCTTCTAACAGTGGGTTGATAAACGATCTCAAGTATTGATCAGTTGATGAAAATGTCTCAGGTATATCTTTCACCTGTAATTTCAAGTTCAAGATATTTAAAAAACTATTTTCTATATGAATCATATCTTCGAATTCTATCACAACACGTGTTAAGGTATTTATGGAAATTTGTTACCTTGTCAGAGTAGTAGTTTTTGTTCATAGTATCATCAATGGACCAAGAAAATACGGCATCAACCAAGCCTCGAGCCGACGCCTTCGGTTTATCATCTTTCTTCCTGGAGCTGATCATCTTCATCATCGTGAGAAATGTTAACGAAATTGATTTGAGATCTAGCTTGCTGAATAGTGTAGTCGATAAGAAAATGCAAGCTTAGAGCATCTCCAATGCTACCTTTACTTTCAAAAATATCATGTAGGATTGAGAGTGAGAAATTGCAAAAATCATCTCCAACCCAAGCATCAATATAGGGGTCAATCATAGGTGGCATATGATGTGGATTGAAGGTGTCAATTACACCCTCTATATATTGATGCTCGATTTGAAGCCTTCAGAGCATCTCCAATGGTGAGAGTGTCAAGAGTAAAAATAGGTGACAATTGTTTAAATTTTATTGGGTGTCAATATGATATAGGATTGAAAGTTTTCATTTTGAAGTTTGGTTCTCCAATGCAACCATCAAATTGTCACAAAATATTATTAAATTAAATATTGCATTTATGTTTCAAATTTAAAAATGGAAGGATGCAATGATTAAAACTCTATATTTGTTAAGCTGTCAAATTGAAGGCTTCAAAGTGAGCATCAATATATAGAGGGTTTGTAATTGACATCTTCAATCCACATCATATGCCACATATGATTAACCTCTACATTGATGCCTGGGTTGGAGATGATTTTTACAATTTCTCACTCTCAATCCTACATGTCAATTGATATTTTTGAAAGTGAATGTAGCATTGGAGATGCTCTCAATTTGACAACTTAACAAATATAGAGTTTTAATCATTACATCCTTCCATTTTTAAATTTGAAACATAAATGCAATATTTAATTTAATGATATTTTGTGACAATTTGATAGTTGCATTGGAGAACCAAACTTCAAAATGAAAACCTTCAATCCTACATCATATTGACACCCAATAAAATTTAAACATTTGACACCTATTTTTACTCTTAACTCTCTCACCATTGGAGATGCTCTTAATTAGTGAGGTAAAGTGGGACTTGGGTTTCTTTGTTTGTAAAGAAAGATAAAAGGAGAATTGAACCAATAGATTTGCCTGAAATGGAATATATGCTTGCTTTCTAATTAAAAAAGGTAAAGGAATAAATCCACAGGGAAGTATTTCTAAATCGTCATCGTGCTGACGCATCATGCATTCGTCGTCCGTCGTCATTAAGTATGGCGGGGCTTCATAAAATTTAAAGGCCACATTAGTGGAAAAAATTAATTAAGGCAATAGATATTATAATTATTCTCCAATAGTAAACATATTTTTATTAAACGTTAGATTGAATATTAGATTGAACTAGACTGTTAAATATATAGTCTAGTTCATTTCAGTCAGAACTAGACTGAACTAGATTGTTAAACATTAGACCGCCCTTTCACATTAACAAGTTAACATTTCTGAAGGTATTATTGAAGTTTTTTTATTAGATCCCTCTATAGTATTATGTAGTTTAGTTATTCTTATATTAAACGCCGCCTACTCAACTAATTTACCTGCTCCAAATTGTTTTGTATAACACAAGAGGAATTTACGTGTAAGAGCAAGTCCAACAACTTCCCTACTTTTTACTACAAGGTAGACTACTACATCATCATATTCCCTATTTTTTTTCTATCAACTCCAACAGGTTCCCTAACTTGGAGATTGGAATTCAATGCATACACATTAAATCTTAGTATTTTATTACTTTATATTTGATTTATTTCTTTTTTACTATTCAAAGATGATTTTGAAATTTCAATATCTTAAATTATGCACGATAAAAAATTGTGAAAGTTATAAATTATTAAAATACCCATTACAACAAATATAACAATATCTCATATGATAGTATTCAAAATTTTATATGCATGTAAATATAGTCATGTAAGATCTTGTTACGTTAGCCATGATTTGCATGTTTAGAATATATAATTTTTTTATTTTTTATTTTATATAATTATAGATATTTACAATTGAAATATATGTTTGAAATTGTAAAAACAATAAAGACAAATATTTAAGAAGGAATAGTGAAGATTAAATGGGAAAACATTAAATTTTGCTTCCCCAAGTTTTGTTTTCTCTCTACAGATTTGGGGAAGCAAATCTTCTCTCTCCTCAAAATCCTCAACTTAGGGATGCATATATGGAAGCTGTTGGAGCATAAAAAAAATCATATTCCCCAAATTTAATGAAATCCCCCAAGTTGGGGAAGCTGTTGTACTTGCTCTAAAGTCAAGATTTTGTTGACTGCTTTGTGGAAGGTCATGTTGCAACATGACTGTTTTGGGCAGAAAAATATAGAAAAATTCCAGAAACTCAGCTCAGGTTTTTAAAGAGGAAAGAGAATACTGTGCGCGTTTAATATGGAATGGATATATTTGTTTTGAGATAATACCATCCAAATCCATTTTCAATTCAGATTTATTCGTGAGATATTGCAAAGATTTAATTGGAAAAGGAAATTCTGCATTATTTTAGGAATTGGAGATTTTCTGAATTCATTTTTCCAAAGAGTTTCTGTTTTAAACGTGGTTTAATTGGAATGAAATTCTACAGCCGTGGAGATGACTTAATTCACACGGCATTGAGCTATAAAAGAGACAATTAGTTGAGAGCCTGATTCGCCGATTTTACCTTAGGCCAGGCCAGAGCAGCGTCGTCGTCCACGGTTATTCATAACCAAAACACTTGGACGTGTGTTAAATCTCGGGTGGACAAGATCAGCCGCTATCTCTGGGAGCTGTTAGGAGGACTATTTAGTGGACCGGAGGTAATCATAGAAGCAACTACTAGAGAGCGAACTAGTAGTGTGATAGGCTAGCAGGAATGCCATTAGTTTGTAATAGACCAGAATTATTTGTTGCAAATTAGTGAAAGATCTTTACACTGGGCTACGGCCCCGCAGATGTAGGTGCGATGCACTGAACTGCGTGATCAGATTGTGTGTCGTTTTATGTTTTTTGCATTTACTGTTTTCACGTTTAAACGTCACTTTTCTGCAGTAAAACTAAAACATGTATAGAAAATAGTGGATTGGTAGGATGGTGGAACTTTCAAATCCAAAATAGAAAAAGTGAATCAAAAGTAGTTGCCAAAGATGGAGTTATTAGTTGTGTACTTCAATCAAGGCAAGAGAAATTTGGCGTAGTAAACACACATGGATCCTCAATGTTTTCTCCAATCTTCAACGTCCGACCTGGAGGGCATTCTGGAATCACTCCTGAAGCTCATCCCGGCAACACTAATTCCGGCCAATATATCAGAATCTCCGCCGCCTTCAGTCAATGCAAGAGATATTGCCCGGTCCAAGTTCCGGTCATCTCTAGCACTGTGAAAACAGCCTCGAGCCTTAGCATCCAAAACCAGCTTCTTCCAAACCGTGTCACTGTCAATCAGAGTGACACTGTTCCCCAGTATCCACAGGCAATACTTGCACGATTACAACAGATTATTTTTAAAAGAAACACACAACCACACACTAAAAGGTTAATTAACAGAATTGCCTGATCTAAACGGACCTTGCTCGGGTGAGGGACACGTTAGTCCTCTGATGATTGGACAGGAAACCGACGGCTCCGTTACTGTTGCATCGCACAGTTGAGATGATAATTACATCTTCCTCACCGCCTTGAAACCTGTCAACGGACCGGACATTCACCGAGAATCCGTTGTTCATGACGTCTGAGCTGTATTTATTTCCAAGCTTTTTCTGAATTGCAAACACCTGAGTTTTGTACGGCGAGATGCACCTATCCGAACCTTCTGTCCAGTCACAAGATGCTCTACACCAACAAACAATGTAATGTAAGAAGTAGGAACTATTCATATATTCACCAAGTAAAACAAGAAAGATTAATCACAACATACGTTTGTAGAGGCTTGCTATGATATCCGCAACAACGTAAACTTCCACCATGTTTTTGGGGCTGAATCTGTCAAACTCTTCCCTGCCATTGCTGATGTCGATGAAGGAGTAGGATCCATACATTGATCCTTCAAGAAAGCGTTTGTTGTAGGACTCAATGTCCTTCACATTAGGACCATCCATGATTTGTTTACCATAGAACTCAGTATTAGGTGAACAAATTTAACAAATCGAAACTACCCCTCCATGAGAGCTGGTAATTGAGGACGAAAATCAAGAACAAATCTGAGAAGATTCAACTGAACTTCTTGAGGAATAGTGTAGCATACAAGCCTTATTTATACTAGATAAGGTTCCCATTCTAATGATGACACGTGGAGAAAATAAAGATAAAACAAGGAAAAACTCGACTGAGCCAAAATAAATTCTTCAGGCAGAAAGGCTCCAGCCGAGCCTTTTAGGCTGAGAATCTTGAGCATGATTTCAGCTCCAAATGCTCGGGCCGAGCTTCCAGGGCTGAGAGTTGTAACGCCCCAACTAAACCACCAATCCATTATGGTGAGTTCAGTCGGACATCTGCCTGGTTCGCACCAGGACTCACGAAATAAACTGAGTGAGAAACACAAGCATAAGTAAACTAATATTATTACATGATTCTGAAAACTCAATCCAACTTTAATTTGAATTACAACTGCCACCTAAACTCCTAAGTTAATCTACATGTACAAGGGTCTCGCTTGGCACCTCCGTCTTGCGATATCAGATCGTCTCTCAACCATGACTTAGTATCTTTAATGTTTCCTAGGACTGTCATGCCACACAAAAACACATAAATGAGCTTTCGCCCAGTGATGTCTCGCGTAAAACATAAATATATAGTATACTATTTCAAATTAAGGTTAAAACCCGGTTCATAAAATGCACGGTTTAGGAAATGGTTATAATTTCAGAAACAGAGCACATATCCACTAGTCAACTGTAATGCAGTAATATGACCTTAGCAAGTGACTACTATATAATCATGTTTTGATACCGTAACAGCAAGAGTTTATAAATTCAACAACCTTTCCATCATTCATCAATTCTTTACAGTTAGCAAGTCAGACAGAAAAGCAATTCATGAAATTCTAATATTTATCTTTGTTTCATTTCTAATTCCGATCATCGTTCATAACCAACACAACAAATATTCAGTCAATACAATGAGCGAGCAAGTTATACCATGGATTCACAGAATTTACAAATAAGGTAACAGATAAGTACAGGATGAACAAGTTCGGAATGCTCTTTGGATCCTTATATAAACATATATGATAATTACTCCATAAGAGGGACAACAAGAAGAGACGAAAAGGTGAGGAATCATAAGAGCAGATTCATGTGGTATGAGTAACAACAATATCCAAGATCATAGACAAGCAAGAACTTAGTCCCTAGAAGAATCACTATCTTGTGCACTGGAAGTAAATCTCTGGGTTATCCAAGACACAAAAGACAAATCTGCTAACTGCAATGTTAAAACTTTTAAAGTCCCGGCAGTGCCCAGTTAGGCATGCTGTCTTTTTTAAATTTCAGAGCACTATAAAATTCTCTATTCTTTTCTACATGCAAAAGGTAGGGCAAAGTCAGGAAAATTCATAGAGCTAAGATATTTATACTTCCATAACCAACTCAGATTTTTCATTCCAACTACAAAGAGTATCAATTCAGCTAATTCAGAAAACTGTGCAATTTATCATGATAAACCATGGATCACAGTGCCATAAATGTTGTATGATAAAAGTTCAATTTTTCTTTTCTTCCTTGATATTATTATCAATACTTTACAGTTCAATCAAAAGCATTGTTATATGTGAACCACATAATTCAATAATCAATACATATACATTTACATTTACATATTCTAATTAAACCAACAGCCCTTCCTGGAAACTTGATATGACTATACAATTAAAATCATCAACTATTCCATATTGCAACACAACGCTATAACGAACAACTCAGAGTGCAACCATATCCACAATTGCCTTGTTAATTCAATTTATCACAATAAAGGGGATTCTAGAGGTGGCTTCATGTGGATAGCACTTAGGTCCCGACGCTAGATATAATATTTCCAAACAGTAATATTTCCAAATATTGTGGGATTCTAGAGGTGACTACGTGCGTAGCACTTAGGTCCATTTGGATTCTAGAGGTGGCTCACCCACACGTAGCACTTAGGTCCCAAACATTACTTGACAGGATACTAAAGGTGGCCTCCGTGTGTAGCACTTAGGTCCATCTGGATTCTAGAGGTGGCTCACCCACACGTAGCACTTAGGTCCCAAAGGGATTCTAGTGGTGGCTCTCCCGTGTGTAGCACTTAGGTCCATTTGGATTCTAGAGGTGGCTCGCCCACACGGCCTTTAGGTCCCGAATCACAACTGTATTTTGTATACATCACATAATTTTCCATATTGTATTTCATTCTTCACATATTTTAAATACCCGACAATATAATCAGTAAACAACATCTATCCAGTACCTATCATATCCGCAAGATCACAATAATAATTTGAAATTTCACCAACTACGATCTCAGATAGCAAGAACTACAAGCCAAAGACATATCTTCAATACTAGTTAAATTATGCCAATATATTTCATTCAAATGGTAACTTCCACCCAGCTCATATCACAATAACCCAATCACACATTAAGAATTTGGCTTCTAACAATTACAACATCAAGTGTCAAGAACGAAAGATCAAGGGCAGCAACCACAACTAAATATCACCTTGTTTGCAAGTATAATTCACACAGTGGCATCACATTTTCATATAGCACATCTTGAGAAAACCATTCACTTCGATATCTTCATAAAATATATCCTTAATTTACAGCTTGTACATTTCTTTCAAATGAATGAGAACAGTATTTTAAGATACACATAAGGCATGACAGTTTAAAAATAAGGTTTTGAAAGTGAGAACACTCACCTTTCACGCGATTCAGATGATAGAAGTTTCAGAATCCTGCTGTTATAATGTATCACGGAGCTAATCAATACCTAATGGAGAGTTTACTGGCACAGGATGGCTACACAACTGAACTGAAGTTGAAGTTTACTAGTGACCAGTTCTGTGAAATATATTTAAGATCAGTTCTACAATCTAGATTATGCAGCAGTACTTTACGGTCCCTTCTGCTACTGTTTACCAACCAGATAAAATGATTTGTTATTTTTAAAATGTATTTCAACACTTCGCGGTCACAACAAAACAAAAATCAATCAAAACCGAGTCACGGTTAGAAAGATATGGATTTTCTAAGTCAAGCATGCTAAAACTCTTCATTCTGCGGCAGACTAAAAAGATTCTGCAGCAGACTCAAAAGTGTCTTATCTCACTCATTAATTATCATATTTCAGTATTTCAAAACTCTGTATTACAGGTAATATTACGAGGATTGTAATGGCCCTGGAATTAGCAAAGTCAGAGTCATGGTCTGTAAGATACGACCATTTAAACGCAGACGCAGTTACTCCAAAGTTAAGAAAACTGGGTGTTGCATAAGTTTTACAGTCAATTTAATCCCTATCTTATTAACATTACATTTATAACAGGTTTATAAGTTCAATAAGTGTGTACTTGTACCTATCAATCTAAATAAAATAGTTACATAACACAACCAAGTTAAGGTTAAGGGTAGTTATTCTGGTAAAATCCAAAGGCAACACATGTAGAATTCTAATTATCTCGTTCGGTACTAGTTAGACTTCAAAAATTGCAGATTCTACACCATAGCTTGCGTTACAAAGGTTACTTTGATACACATACCATCCAAAACTAAGTTATGATTCAAAAGATACGAGTTTTCAAAGTTGAGGTTAAACCTTTTCCTGAATCCAGTTGTGTTGTGTTGAACTTAGCATTTTTCCAACTGAATACTCAACATAACTAGATGATTCCTGGACCCAAAATTGTTGTCTACAGTTTTATAATTTCAGATTTGTAAAATTAAACCAACAAGAACTTATGGTTGAAGTGATCAAATCATTTTAAAGCAAACAACTCAGAATTCTTTTGAGCTCCTTTATGGCTTAGATTATATAATGGAAATTCGACTCAAACTTCTATCTCCATTATTCATACTTGATTTAGGACAGAGAGCTTACACGAATTGGAGTCCATTTTGAGGCTACAAAGTACGAGAGGGAGATGGAGACGTACGGCTGCCTCCAATTTCATGTCGCTGCCTCTGCCCGCCTCCATTGTACATAAGCCTTCTCTACACAACACTCCCCCACAGCTCCTATGCCATGTTACCCGAATTTTGACATCACGATGCTTGGAGTCGACCCGGACATTGATAGGGGATGCAGCGAATGGGAAAAAAAATGTAATTTCCGTAGAAATTGTAAAAGAGGGACGGTAAAGGTTAAGGGTAAAAGGGTTGGCCATGGTGATTAACAATGAGCAACCAAGCCAGTGCTCAATTGAGATGGATTAGAAACGTAGAGTTCTGGAATTGGGGAGAGTTCTCTTGAATTTTCCTTTTTGAAAACTTCCAAGATTTTATTTATTTCATCACCTTTTCCAAATCATGACTAATTTCCATTTATCTCTAAGTTTTAGTTTTAGTTTTCTTTTCTTTTCTTTTCTTTTCTTTTCTTGTTAGGCTTGAACTTACAAGTTGTTTATTTATTTTTCAATATAATCCTTTTTGAACTTATATTTGTACTTTATGTTTTATCTAATTTTTCTGTTCTACCAGCATTTATTTTCTCTAGTTTATAAGGAACATTAGAACTATATATTTTGTAACTTTCTTTGAATTGATACAAGCTTGTATATATCTTAATATCAAAGATGTTTAGTTATATTCTAAATTACTATTCATGCCGTTCCACCGTCAAGTCTTTTCAATTTAATTTATCCTAGTTGAGATGATCTCATGTCATCTACAAGATAGGGTCTTCACAAGAGTTGCTATCACAATTCCAACACGCCCCCCTCAAGATGAGCATTTTGTGGAAAACAAAATCCCATCTTGAACAGTAAAGACTGAAACACAGCAGGAGGAAGCAATTTTGTAAATCCATCAGCAATGTCGGAAGAGGAGTATACATGTAGAGGATCAATGAAGCCTTCTGTATAAGCATCTCTGACGTAGTGGCAGTCGATCTCAATATGCTTAGTACGCTCATGAAACCTAGGATTTTGAGTGATGTGTAGAGCAGCTGTGTTGTCACATTGAAGTGGAATTGGCAAAGCTAGAGGCACCTGGAAGTCAGTGAGAAGATAAGAGATCCATTTAAGCTTTGATGTGGTCATAGACATTGCTCTATATTCTGATTCAGCTGATGATTTGGAGACAGTGTGTTTTTTCTTAGATTTCCAAGAAATCAAAGAGCATCCAAGGAATACACAGAAGCCTGTAGTGGATCTTCTTGAGATTTTACAAGTGTTCCAGTCTGCATCACAGAATGCTGAAAGTTCTATATTGTTGACAGCTGGGAAGAGAAGTCCATGTGTGGGGCACCCTTTGAGATATTTGACTATGTGAATGACAGCTTGCCAATGATGATCAGTTGGTGCTTGTACAAATTGTGAAAGTTGATGAACAACAAAAGTGATGTCAGGTCTTGTGAAAGATAGGTAAGGAAGTCTCCCAATGAGTCTCCTGAAGGGACCTGCATCAGAAATCAGAGGGGAGTGTTCATCCTCTTGCTGCCAAGAGACTGGCAAAGGACTTGCAGCTGCTTTGCAATCCTTTAGGTGCAGGTCTGAGGTGATATCCCCAATGTACTTAGCCTGGCTCAGAAACAGGCCTTCAGAGGATCTAGCTATCTCAATTCCAAGGAAATACTTGGCACATCCCAAGTCTTTGATAGTGAACAACTGATGAAGATGAGATTTTAACCTGCTGATGTCTAGCTCAGAGTCACCAGCAATGAGGACATCATCAACATAGATAAGTAGGGCTAGGCATCCTGTGGAGGATTACTTGAGAAACAGGCAGTGATCATTTTTAGATTGAGCAAACCCATAGGAAATTAGATGTTTAGTGAATTCAGCATTCCACTCCCTAGAGGCTTGCTTTAGTCCATAAAGGGATTTTCTCAGTTTGCAGACCTGGCCTGGTGATGCTTTGGTATAGCCCTGTGGAGGTATCATGTATACCTCTTCTGAGATATAGCCATATAGAAATGCATTATTGACATCTACCTGATGAAGATTCCAGGATTTGGAAACTGCCATGGCTAGAAACAGTCTCACTGTGACTTGTTTTGCAACAGGTGAGAAGGAATCAAAATAGTCCACTCCTTCTATTTAACTGAAACCTTTTGCTACAAGTCTTGCTTTGTACCTCTCTACTGAGCCATCAGCATTACATTTGACCTTGTATACCCATTTACATCCAATGGCTTTCTTTCCAGCAGGTAAAACAACCAAATCCCAAGTATGATTGGATTCAAGAGCTTCTAGTTCAGCAGCCATAGCTTGCTCTCACTCTTGAATCCCACAAGCAGTTTTATAAGAATAAGGTTCTGGAATACTTGACAATTGTGCAACAAATGATGTATGTGAATCAGAAAAGGTGGGTATGCATGTAGAGTGTTCAGTTACAGCATTGACAACAAAATCATTCATCCAATTTGGCCTGTTTTTCACCCTTTCACTTTTTTTTGGTGGAACTGGTGCTTCATATGGTGGACTGGAGTGTGGAAGAACAGGGGAATGGCATTGAAGCTCTGTTTCATCACTGTCATAATCTCTGTATGGTATTGGTGAAATATTTGACTGTGATAGAACTTGGGGAGAGTGAGAGTGAGGTGGAGAATGTGACTGAGATGGGGGTGTAGTTGCAGCTGGAGTTTGTATGACAGATGGAGACAAGATTGGGATGTGATTTGGATCATGTGAATGATGGAATGGTGTGTGATTGTGATGTATGGGAATGGTAGGCATAGGACATGATCCATTTGTTTCAGGAGATGATGTGGAGGAAGGAGAATGTGTCTTGGCGTAAGGAAACACATTCTCATGGAAGACGGTATCTCTTGAGATGATGATCTTCTTGCTTGAAAGATCAAGAAGTTTGTATCCCTTGTGAGTGGTTGAGTATCCTAGAAAAACACAAGGAAGTGCTCTAGGGCTGAACTTGTGTTTGTTTGGCTGAAGATTGGATGCATAGCAAAGACTTCCAAACACTTTGAGGTAGGAAATATCTGGTGATTTCCTAAAGAGAACCTCATATGGGGATTTCCATTGTAGGATTGAGGTAGGGAGTCTATTTACAGTATAAGTTGCAGCAAGAAGTGCTTCTCCCCAGAAATGTATTGGAAGGTTGGATTGAAAAATGAAGGACCTAGCCACCTGAATGAGGTGCCTGTGCTTTCTCTCCACTACACCATTCTGTTGAGGAGTGTATGGACATGATTTCTGGTGTATGATTCCATGATTGGAGAAGAGTAGCTGACATGCATTATTTACAAATTCAGTGCCATTGTCTGATCTGATTGTTTTGACTGAGGCTTGAAACTGAGTTCTGATCATTTTTAGAAAAGTGTCAAGCAAAGCATGGACATTATTCTTGACAGAAACTAGAAATGTCCATGTTGTTCTTGTAAAATCATCCACAATGGTTAAGAAATATTGACAGCCAGAAGTGGTTTTCACCTTAAAGGGTCCCCACAAATCCAAATGAATGAGTTCAAAATCACATTTAGATTTAATGGAAGAAGTTGGAAAGGAAGGTCTACATTGTTTTGCCAGAGGGCAAACATTACAGATAGAATTCATTACAGGCAGCTTCAAATGTTTCATGACAATATCAGAAGGATGTCCTAATTTATTATGGAGTACTTGACTGTCCACAGATGACAGATGACTGGAAAACAAGGCTGAATGCAAAGACAGATGTTCTAAGCTTGACCTTGACAGGTTCCTCTTCATTTCTTCAGGCAAAAAGGATTTTTGATTGAGAACATACAGACCATTTTGTTCAGGCACAACAGCCAAGACTTTGCTAGTCTTGAGGTCCTGTATGACACAGATATGAGGATGGAAGTCAAAATGACATTGTGACTGCTTTGAAAATTTACTGACAGATAGGAAATTAAAGTTGAAGCATTCAACATGCAGACACTCGGGAAGATAGACACTGTTGTTGATTTTAACAGAACCAATTGCATCTACATAGACTATTGATTTGTCAGGTAAATGCACAGGGATTTTGTTTGTGAGAGATTTAAGAGAACTGAAAGCTGAGGCATTACTACACATATGAGATGATGCACCACTGTCAAGTATCCATTCATTATTATTAAAAACTACTGCAGAATTAACAAGATGTGAGAGCACACTACCTGAGAAGTCTCCAAAGTGAGCAAAGTTGACGGACTCGGGTGCTTCTCCCGCACTCTCTCTGGCCCTTCCCTTCAACATTTTCCCCAAATCCTGCTGGATGAGTGATTGTATCATGGTTTGCATGCTCATTGAGTTACTAGGATCCTCAATCTCCAAATGGTTATGTTGGCTGATATGATCATCTTCATTAGCATAAGTTCCCGGATTGGCTGCAAATGCTTTAGGCCTGATAGGCCATCCATCTGGATACCCATGGATTTTGTAACATGTTTCCCTGAGATGTCCAATCTTGTGGCAATAGTCACATTTCACGATCTTTCTAGCATCTATCTCTCTCTGCCTTTGCACCGCTTTGGCAGCACTATAGTGACCTGGATTGCTAGTTTTCTGCCTCACAAACATGGCAGCATTTTCACCCGAGTTAACATATGAGTGTTGTGCATCTCTGTGTTGTTCCTGTTTATGAAAGAGGGAGTAAGCCTTAGCCACACTTGGAAAGGGTTTTATGACTAAGATCTGAGACCTCAATGCATCATAATCATCTGTAAGACCTTTCATGAAGTGTACTAGCCTATCTTCGTTCACTCTCTTACTAAATGATTCTTTAAAACCACAAATGCACTCACAATCACAGCACTTGCAAGATAACATAGGTCTAATGATATCCAGTTCATCCCATAGATGTTTCATTTCAGAAAAATATTGATTCAGAGACTTTGTACCTTGTTTCAGGTCACCCAAAGCTTCTGACAGTTGATAGAAGAGAGGTCCTTGGCTTTCACCAAACCTTTCCTGGATCTCTTCCCACAGTACTCTTGCATCCTTTGCAAATGCAAATCCTTGCAATTGATCCTCACCGATTGCGTTTTGAATCCACGCAATCAGAGTTGAGTTCACCTTTACCCATTGGTCATACACCGGTGAGTTCGTCGCCGGTTTCCGGTAGGCTCCGGTCAGTATAGCCATCTTTCCCCTTGCCTGCAGAGCATTCACCATTGCTTCTCTCCAGGTTATGTAATTCCTCTCCGTCAGCCGCTTCGTCACAATCGTCAGATTTGCATGATCTGAGCTAGGCAAGAACAACGGATCATTCTCATTGATCTTCACAAATCCATCCTTGTCAACTGGGTATGGATTTCTCACAAATCTACCAAAGACATTCTCGTCGACGTTGCTGCCCGAACCGCTCGCCATCACTTCCGATCTTGTCTGGGTCGTCTGGATCTAAGAGCCTAGAAGCTCTGATACCATGAACAAATTTAACAAATCGAAACTACCCCTCCATGAGAGCTGGTAATTGAGGACGAAAATCAAGAACAAATCTGAGAAGATTCAACTGAGCTTCTTGAGGAATAGTGTAGCATACAAGCCTTATTTATACTAGATAAGGTTCCCATTCTAATGATGACACGTGGAGAAAATAAAGATAAAACAAGGAAAAGCTCGTCTGAGCCAAAATAAATTCTTCAGGCAGAAAGGCTCCAGCCGAGCCTTTTAGGCTGAGAATCTTGAGCATGATTTCAGCTCCAAATGCTCGGGCCGAGCTTCCAGGGCTGAGAGTTGCTATCACAATTCCAACATTAGGAAACAGGCTTATTGATAGATGCATCCTTTATTGTACATTCAGTAGGTGCTTAGGGTGCCCTAAAGTATCCAACCTCTCAAATAAGCTTCTCCCAAAACCAGCCTCCTCACACATCTGCTTATGTCGTTTATCGTTAGTTCGTTACATATAATATTAAACAAAAAGTGATTAGGAAATTAAAGTGGAATGAATGATGATCTCACCTTGCTTTGAACCATAGCCGGGAGCTGTTTCTGATCCCCGATGAGTATGGCGTGGCGTAGACCAGGAATCTGTAGAGGTATCGCGGATTCACACTCCTTGAGCTGAGCAGCTTCATCAACTATCAGTAACTCCAGTGGCTTATCCTTTTCAGAGAGGTCAGTGTGCAGCTTGGCTGAGCTTGAGGCAGTGCAAAAAATTAAAGCTGCATTGTTTAAACAAAAACTTCTGATATGACCTTCTCCAACTAGATTTGGGAGCTTCATTCGCGATATTTCTTCTGAAAAGCTTTTCAGTTTCTGCATCATTTCCATTCTGAGTTTTTCTTCATTTCCACATTCATCTGGACAAAAGCTCTGAAACCAGGCTCTAATAGTATTGAAAAAGCTTCTATCAGGTTTTGCTTATTTTCTACACAGAAAATCTCCTAAGCCCCCCACTTAAGTTATCAACTTGTGTCTGAAAAAATGCCCTAAAAGCATGCAAATTTTCCACAACTTTGTTCATGTCCTGTGCCAATCTGACATTCAGGTACAAAGTCGGCAAGTGAATGTACATATTTTCCAAGCAAAAATGCAGCTGTTCCAACTTTTCCTCAAACTCCTTCATGAAAAACTTCTCTAAAGTCAAAAGATTTTCAACCTTTCTGGCATAATCTAAGCCCTTCTGATTTGCTGATATTTTCTCCTTTTCTCTCCTCAGATAGACCTGATATTGTTCCACAGGGTTTGCAAACAGCACTATCAAGGATGAGATACTTCCTTTATATCCAGTTGTTGGATAAAAACATTTCGAAAGAGAATCAACGCGATGTTCAAGAAATACATCCAATATCACCTCATTCTCATCAACTTTCATCCTCTTACCATTACCAAACAAAACTATGTCTCCGAGTCCATAAGCTCCGCACTCTATAACCGGCATCAGCATTGTCATCAGCCTGTTTATGACTCCAACAACGGCAACATTTGTGGGAGCACAGGTCAAAGTTCTGCATTTCATCTGAAGCAGCACAAATAAGAGAGAAACAACAGTCTTTGTTTTGCCAATTCCAGGAGGACCCCATATCCGCTTCACTGAATTCTTATGGTGACAATCTTTTGTAGCAATGCAGCTTAGAACCGCGTTTTCCTGGGATTCATGTAGTCCAAATCCATGAATGGCTGCAATTGCATTCAACTCAGAAGTCTCCTTAATAGCCTCAACATGGGAGCAAATAGTACAGCTCGAGCCAACCTAAAGAGTATTGTAAACAACTAAACATGATTCTTTGAATGCATTTAGTAAAAATGAAAACCGTGAAAAGGTTAAAAGGTTTATGTGATCTTACATTGGGACCAACTTGGAGGATGTTTCTCAGAATATTCCTGTTTGAAAATGCTGGATTCAGAATTCAGTGCCCTCCAAATGCGCATATTTGTGGTCAAGTTTAGTAGACAAACAGCAAAGAGTTTCTCTTCTCTAAGCCCTTCTTCATCCTGAAACTCCATAACCAGCCTCGATGACCGAATCAGAAAAAACCTAGGATTATCTTCATCCTCCATAGCTTGAATTACAGCCAGAGTATACTGTGCTCCAGGCCTGTTTAAATCATCAATGCATTTTGGCCTAACATCAGTAAGTGCTATCAGATCACCATATTCAGGTTTATAAACATTGGCTGGCCCTTTTCTCTCCTTTTCCTTGGAAGGCTTCAACAAGATATCATAGTACATTTCTTCATCATCATTGGACTTTTTCACTGCAAATACTTGACTGATAGGCGACCGAGACAACGCGGTCATGTTCGAGTATAGAGCAGACCGTGTTTCTTCAAGAAGTGGGTGGATAAACGATCTCAGGTACTGATCTGTTGATGAAAACGTTTCGGGTATTTGTTTCACCTGTGCATCAGTTCAAGATGACATCAGGCCTTAAATACATAAAAATCTGTTTCGTTAAACTAAAATACAGAGTATTTGGTTACCTTTTCAGAGTAATGGTTTTTGTTGATTGCGTCAGTAATGGACCAGGAAAATACGGCATCAACCAGACCATTGGTGCGCTTGCGTTCTTCTTTCTTCTTCACCATCCCGGTCACATCAGAATCCATTTCGATGGATTCTTGGAACAAGAGTGACGAATTTGTTAGCTTGATCAGCCTTGTTTCAGAAACAGTGACGAAGAAATGGAATTTGGAGAGACGATTGCTGGAGCTTATGTTAAAAATAATGAAAAACAAGGAGAAATTAATGGACCAGTAGATTTGCGTCAATTAATTGGGGTCTTTAAAGTAAGTTTAATAATTATTATAGGCGATTCAACTCTCTTCCGAGACCCGATGGAGTTTCATCAATCGTAGTGTTGCTCATGCATGATGTGCTGACGAGTTGTTTGGAGAGGAGAGGACAAATTACTTCCAATTACTTCAAATTCTCCTTATTTGAACTTTAGAGTTTACCTCTCTCACTAGTCACTACCTACTACCTAATCATGTTTAATATGTATTAGTTTTGAAGGTGAGAAAATCAAACATAAAAATGAGAAAATTAACATTTGTCCCTAGTCAAAAAAATTTTAAGTGGGTCAAACACATAATTTAGTGCATAATTAAAATTTACTATATCTTACTCTATTCTATCCTAATCTAGACTAATCCAATTCAATGCGTCGAGAACTGGATTCACTCAACTTATTTGAACAAAACTGACTTGATCTAATTTAAGTTGACTAAATTAAAGTAAAATAAACTACAAAAGTATATATTGATAAATTGTAATAATATAATTGAAATAATTAAATTAAATTTCATCAAATCATATTTCATTCAATTACATCAAATTTTAAAAAACATAAACTAAACAATACCCCTAACATCTTTTAAAATGACAAGTATTAGAAGATGCCATAGAACATGAACATGGTGCCTAGACATAGTGGTAGAAGAAGAATAAAAGATATCATAGAATTGTCAGTTTGATGTACAATTTATGGCAGGAGAGAAGTAGTACAATTTTCTAATTTTCTTCACTAAAATTAGTAGGAAGGAACTAGATTAATAGCTCAATCATGCAAATGGTCTTCGTATTTGTTATCATTAATTCTATCTTATCATAAAAAATAAAAATAAAAATAAAAGTTCTTCAAGCAATATGCAATTATTCGGAAAAAAGTTGATAAAAAGGTAAAGGAAATGAAATTACATGAAAATAAAATTTGTATCTCCAAAAACCCTTGTACGAGACTACATAAAATGATAATAAGAAACTGAAACGGTGAAACCATAATCTCCCATATTTCGAAAAAAAAAACATAATCTCACATCATTATTCGTCCAACAAAGAAGAAAAACACTGACTCATAATACCGACATCGGTCCAACACACAGAAAAAAAAGGAGCCTTAAACCCTCCCTCGATAATCATGGCCTCCTCCAACCTCCTCTCTTGTACGTCGACCCCGAAGCCCTGCTCGGCTTACTCCTCAAGCTCATTCCAGCAAATATTCCGGCCAACCCATCAGAATCTCCATCGTCCTCAATCAAGGCAAGAGAAACCGCTCGCTCCAGATTCTTGTCATCCGAAGCACTGTGAAAACAGCCCCGAGATTTGGCATCCAAAACCAGCTTCTTCCACACAGAGTCGCTGCTTATCAGAGTCGCACTGCTCCCCAATATCCACAGGCAATGCCTGCACAATTCCGACAAAATGAATCAGAAAAACACACACACTTCTATTAACAGAGTTTACAGAAAAACAGAACGGACCTTGCTCGGGTGAGTGACACATTTGTCCTCTGATGATTGGAGAGGAAGCCGATGGATCCGTTACCGTTGCACCGCACCGTTGAAATGATGATGACGTCTTCCTCGCAGCCTTGGAACCCGTCCACGGACCGGACATTCACCGAGAATCCGCTGTTTGTGTCTGAGCTGTATTTGGCTCCAAGTTTCTCCTGGATTGCAAATACCTGAGTTTTGTACGGCGAGATGCAGCCCACCCGAACCTTCTGTTTAGTCACAAGGTACTCTGCACAAACAAATAGTTCAATCTTGAATATCCAAAAATTGAAGTAAGAAATTAAAACAAGAAAAGAAAATCAAGTGATCATACGTTTGTGGAGGTTGGCAATGATCTCTGCAACGACGTAAACTTCGACCATGTTTTTAGGGCTGTAACGGTCGAAAATCTCCTTTCCATTGCTAACGTCGATGAAGGAGTATGATCCATAGATGCATCCATCAAGAAAGTGTTTGTTATATGATGAAATGTCCTTCACATTGTCACCATCCTTGATTTGTTTGCCATAGAACTCTGCATTTGGGAATTGACTGATGGATGGATGCATCCTGTATTGCACATTCAGGAGATGTTTCGGGTGCCCTAGTGTCTCTAGCCTCTCGAATAAGCTTCTCCCGAAACCAGCCTCCTCACACATCTGTCACAATAGTTTAGTACTAGTTTACAATCATAGTGAATTAGTAAGAAGAGTAATTAGTTATTATATACTAACCTTGCTTTGAACCATTGCTGGGAGCTGTCTCTGATCTCCGATGAGTATAGCGTGGCGGAGGCCAGGAAGCTGAAGGGGAATCGCGGACTCGCATTCTTTCAGCTGAGCAGCTTCATCAGCTATGAGTAAATCCAGTGGTATTGGTCTTTCAGTCTGATCAGGATGCAATTTCGAGGCGCTTGAAGCAGTGCAGAATATTAAACTAGCACTTCTTAAACAAAAGCTTCTGATTTGATCAGCTTCAAGTAGGTTTGGGAGAGAGGCTCCTTGTTGAATTTCTCCAACTATATTTGAAAGCATGAATTCTTCTCGAATCGCCTTTAGCTTCTCGAAACACTCAATTCTAAGTGCCATTGCTCTTCCACTAACAATGTCTCTTGAACCTCCAGGTTTTTGGCACCAAGTTTTGAGGTTTTGCAACATTTCCACAGCCCTAAACATGTTCTTCGCCACGCTCACATGAATCAAAGAGGTAGGCAAGTGAGTGTACAAGGATATCAAGCAAACAATTAATGGTTCCACTTTTGACATAAATTCCATCTGAAAAAGCTCTTCAAAGGTCAGCAGAATCAGAACAACAGCTTCAGAATCATCTTTCTTCTCATTTCCTCCCTTCAAACCATCATTATCTGCCTTTTCCTCATTCCTTTTCTTTTCCTTCTCCTTTTGTCTCTTCAAAGCTTCATGCTCTTCCTTTTTTCTCCTCACATAGAGCTGATGCTGCTCCTCGGGGTCTTCAAGCAGTAGCAGCATGGATGATACACCGCCACTGAATCCAGATAGAGATGGCAAGAGAGAAGAAACACGGTGATTAAGAAATACATCCAATAGATCCTTATTGTCATCAACATTCATCCTTTCCTCATTGCCAAACACAACTATATCCCCTAGTCCATAAGTACCACACTCTAGAGTTGGCCTCAATAAATTCATCAGCCTGTTTACGACTCCGATCACTGCTACATTGGTGGGAGCACAGGTCAACGTTTTGCATTTCACCTGAAAGAGACAGAATAGAAGAGCTGCAACAGTCTTAGTTTTTCCAGTTCCAGGAGGACCCCATATCAGCTTCACTGTATTCTGATGATTACAATCTTTAGCCGCAAGGCAATTCAGGACAGCCGTTTCCTGGGATTCGTTTAGCCCAAAGTCCCGAATTGCTTCAATTTGTTTCAACTCCGAGTCCCCAATGGAGCAATGACTGCAGGTCAATCCAGCCTAAAAATGTAGGAAGAAACTCACAATTTAGTACTTCTAACTCACAATTGACTACTAAAGATTCAACATTGCTTAATCAATGAACATTGTATAAAGTGTCACATATAAACTTAAAACTGTATGATTAACATTTTAGAAAGTTTCACATATATACAAACTTGTACCAATATTTTGTGCAATGATATAAGTTCTAGTATTGCTAAACTATTAGAACAAATCTAAAACATATGCATCTATATAATAAAGCATGTATTGGTAGTGTTATGTCAGCAAAAAAAACATGATCAGATTTGAGATCTTACACTGGGGTCAGCAACCAGGGCTTTTCTCAGAATCTTCATGTTTGAGGTCTCAGGAACAGGATTCAAAGCTTTCCAAATGCGCATATGAGTATTCATGTTGATGAGATAAACAACATATAGTTTATCACCTGACCATCTGTTAATAAACTCGATAGGTTTCGAAGACAGAATAGGAAATTCCACTTCACCATCATCCTTGGAGGCCTGAACTACACCAAGAATATATTTTCTCTTCAAATCATCAAAAGTTTTAGGCCTCGAATTTGTGATAGCCACCAAATCACCATACTCAGGCTTATAAACGGCCCCTTTTCTCTCATTCTCGCCGGAAGGCTTCACAAACATGGAATAGTAGAGCTCTTTGGGAGGCTTGAAGTGGTCCGTGGACGGTGTAACATTGGATACTTCGCAGAATGGTGATCGAGACAACGATGTTAAGTTCGAGCATAAAGCAGCTCGTGTTTCCTCCAACAGTGGGTTGATAAACGACCTCAAGTATTGATCTGTTGATGAAAATGTATCTGGTATATTTTTCACCTGCGTATTCAAGTTCAACAGATTGTATAAAATCATAAAGTGTTATAAACATCATATTATATGATTGTTAAGTAATTTGTTACGTACCTTTCCAGAGTAGTGGTTTTTGTTCATAGCATCAGCGATGGACCAGGAAAAGACGGCATCCACCAAGCCGCGGGAAGACGCCTTCGGTTCATGATCTTTCTTCTCTGATAATCCCAGCTTCATCATCATCTTTGAATAGTGTTGAACAGGAAATGCAGCTGCCTTAGTGAGGAAGAAGTGAAATGTTGGTTTTCTTTGTTCTAAAGAAAGAGATAATTTATAAAGGGAGCCAATAGAAATGGTGTCTTTATTGGCTGTTTTTGTAAAGAAGGAAAAGGAGGAGGAGGAGACTCATGGTCTTCCTTCCAAAGGGAAGTCTTTCCCGTACGGAAACGAACCGTCATGGTGCTGATGCATGCGTATTTCCGTCATTATTAATTAATTTATTATGGCGGGGTTTCTCACATATTTAAATTCTACGTTAATCGATAAATTAATTGAGATTTGAGTCATTTAAAAAATAACGGGATTAACAAAAATCAAACTAAGGAGTTGTTTGGTTCACGTGGGAATTTTATTCCCACAGATTTTGTAATTACTCAGAATTTAATTCTTTACTAGAATCCTCAAAATTTGAAAAACTCGTTTGGTTACACATGAGCATTTATGTCAGCGCGGAATTCATATGGGATAAATACAACAATTACTTTTAAAAAAATGGATAAATACAACGTTAGAAGTTATGTGAACGCAGAATTCTAATTTACCTAGGGGGAGGGAGGTGAGTTATTTCCTACGTTTTGTGGGAATTGTCAATTCTGCGTAATTTAAGATTCACGCGTTTCCTTGAAAATCCGTCAACCAAACAATAAGTGAAAATTAAAAATCCCCGAATTTCAAATTACCCGCATGCAATTCTGCCGACCAAACAACCTCTAATAGTGAGAAAATTTTACAATTCATAAAATTTTTTAATTTTCCAAATATTTAATTTTTGGGCATAACAAATAAAGTGCACAATTTATGGTATCAACATGTATGTTTTGGTAAGTTCATGTAGGGGTGGGCATCGGGTCGGGTTATTCGGTTTTCGGGTTGTTCGGTTCGGATTGTTCGGGTTGACCCTCAAAAATCTCAAACCCAAACCCGAACCATATTAGCTATAAACCCGAATTCTGAATTCGGATTCGGGTTATTTGGATTTCGGTTTGTTTCGGTTTGAACCCGGACAACCCAATTTACAACTTCAAGATTTTGGACAATCTAAAATTTCTAAAAAATCTCAATCAATATTATTCAACTAAAACATAGATATGCTTAAATCATTCATACAAATATCACGAAAATGAAATCAAATCTTCAAACTTTGGATATTTAAGTCTGAAGAACGTAGATAAGAAAAGAGGGAGAGTTTAGTTGAAATACAAATTCAATATTCTGTTAACCAATTTAGAAGATTACTATCAATCTGCCAATCTGGACTCCAAACTCCATAACAGTTAGAAATAAGGTTAACTTCAAGTTTTACTATTATTATATATAGTATATTAATTATTTTATTACATGTTAATTTTTGAATTCGGTTTTCGGGTTGGTTTTCGGGTTGAGTTTCAATACCCAAACCCGAACCAAAACCCATGTTTTTAATTCGGTTTTTTAGAATTCGGATACCCGTAACCCATTTATTGAATTCGGATTCGGGTTAATTGGTTTCGGGTCATTTGGTTTCGGTTCGGTTTTCGGATTTCGGTTTTTTTGCCCACCCCTAAGTTCATGGCCCCGGCCCTGACGGAGGTCAGTGTGTGCAGTGGCACGGGACCTCCAACTTTCAAGGGCCTCAAAATATTATTTACTACTCTTAAGTTACTGATACGGAAATTGAGCAGATAACATATAAATCAAAGAAATTAATTACGTATTCTGAGTTATATAGGAAACGGTTATAAATTAGTAAAAATCGCCATTTTTGTAGCTAATAAGATTTGGTTGTTCAAAAATAATCTGATTGAATATAGTAAATCTGTTGATGAAAATGTATCTGGTATATTTTTCACCTTCGTGCAGCTACTAGGAGATTTCCCCATGTCCAAGACCTTGCATTGGATGAGACATTAGGACTAGAAGAAGCCCTGTTCATGGCCGAAGTTGTTAACCTCCCGCAAGTTTGCTTTATCGGAGATGCTATTCAGGTGGTGCAGATGGTTCGACGCGAGGTGGCTTGCCCGGTCATATGTGAATCGATTCTTGACCGAATCATATCTACGTTGGACCAGAATCATTTAGGGGACCCCTTCTGACTTCTGAGTTCCGAGGAATTGTAATTTTGTCGTCCACACTCTAGCAAACTATGCAAAGTCGAGCTCCTTGTTAGTTAATACTTGGGATGCTCTACCTAGATTCTTGTCATTCGTTTATGTACGTTTTCAAGAATCTTGACATATAACTTCTTTGCTTAAATTTTTTTTTATTAGGGATTAGGGTGAGTTGTAGATAATAATTATCCAAAGAAAGCTAATACGGTGGAGAAAACTAAATCAAGGAATAATTAATTGTCATTAGCTTTTCAAATTTATTTTAATAAATAACCTCAAGTTGAAAATGTTCTTGACATAAATTTATTTCTTAGATTTGTATTTATTTTGTTAAATAAATTTATTTGTAATGAGAAAATATGCTATTAAATAAAAAATTATCTTTTGATAAATATTAAATTTTAATACTTTAAAATAGCCAATTATATTATAAGGCCCAATATTATTTTTCGTCCAGGGCCTCCAAAATTTCAGGGCCGGCCCTGCCTGAACTCAGACAAAATTCATATCATCTTCTGCACCATCTTCCACGATTAACGGCACCTCTACCCCAATATTGTCTTTTACGTTTCTTCCATTTCTTTTATCCAACGATTTTTTTGCTACTTGCCCGGCAACGAACCACCAAAGGTGTAAGCGAAGGTGGTAATCGTACTTTCTGATAACTGTGGTTATATTAACACAACACTCAGAATTGATCAGGAGTTTAGTAACAACAACATAAACCATTGGCTTTATATAGTTTTAATAGCAAGACGTGCTCAACTAATTATACGTACGTACACACTAAAACAAAGTAAATATATAAAATGTACACAGAAAACCTTTTCAATGAAAACAAAGTGAAACATGAACTAGTCTTCGTTTTGGAAGAACGAAAGGGAAGTAAACAACCTCAATTCCTTCTCCAATCTTTAACGTCCGACCTCGACCTGTATGGCGTTCTGGATTCATACCCTAAGCTCATCCCGGAAAACTTTCCGGCCAATCTATCGGAATCGGTGCCGCACTCAGTCAAGGCAAGAGAAATCGCTCGGTCCAAGTTCCGATCATCTCTAGCATTGTGAAAACAACCCCGCTCCTTAGCATCCAAAACCAGCTTCTTCCAAACTGAATCCTTGTTCACCAGTGTGGCACTATTACCCAATATCCACAGGCAATGCCTGCACAGTTCCGACAGAATTAGAAGAAAACACACACACACACTAAACGTTATTTAACAGAATTACAGGCTCTAACGGACCTAGCTCGGGTAATTGACACGTTTGTCCTCGGACGATTTGACATGAACCCGATAGATCCGTTGCACCGCACCGTTGAGATGATAATTACATCTTCCTCACCGCCTTGAAACCCGTCAACGGACCGGACGTTGACCGAGAATCCGTCGTCTGAGCTGTATTTTTTGCCAAGCTTTTCCTGAATTGCAAATACCTGAGTTTTGTACATAGAGATGCACCCTATCCGAACCTTCTGTCCAGTCACAAGATACTCTGCACCAACAAACAATGTAAGAACTTCTTCATAAACTGATGATTAAAGATTAATGAAAGGCTCTGTTTTCCCCTAAATTGTATATCTAAGCTAAGCTAAGCTAAAGAACATTAGTTACATAAAATTTTACTGAACTGAACCGAAGTGTTGATAAGTTGAAAAGAATAAGTAACACAAGAAAGAATAAGGCCTTACGTTTGTAGAGGTTGGCTATGATCTCCGCAACAACGTAAACTTCCACCATGTTTTTAGGGCTGGATCCATCAAATTGTTCCCTGCCATTGCTGATGTCAATCAAGGAGTATGATCCATACATGGATCCATCGAGAAAACGTTTGTTGTAGGACTCAGTATCCTTCACATTAGGACCATCCATGATTTGTTTGCCATAGAACTCAGTATTAGGAAACAGGCTTATAGATGGATGCATTCTGTATTGCACATTCAGGAGGTGCTTAGGATGGCCTAAAGTCTCCAGCCTCTCAAATGTACTCCTCCCGAAACCCGCATCTTCGCACATCTGTTACACAAACCAGCCTCGAAGGAGTGATATTACTTACATAGTATGCATTAAACTGCTTTTGCATAAATCAAGAAAATGTACCTGGCTTTGAACCATTGCTGGGAGCTGTCTCTGGTCTCCGATGAGTATGGCGTGGCAGAGGCCAGGAAGCTGAAGAGGAATCGCAGACTCGCATTCTTTCAGCTGGGCAGCTTCATCAACTATGAGTAAATCCAGTGGTATTGGTCTTTCAGTCTGATCAGGATGCAATTTCGAGGCGCTTGAAGCAGTGCAGAATATTAAACTTGCATTTCTTAGACAAAAGCTTCTGATTTGGTCAGCTTGAAGTATGTTTCCAGGTATATTTGGGAGAGAGGATCGTTGTTGAATTGCTCCAATTATTTTTGAAAGCGAGAATTCTTCTCGAATCGCCTTTAGCTTCTCGGAACACTCAATTCTAAGTGCCATTACTCTTCCACTAACAATATCATCACCTGAACCTCCATTTTGGCACCAAGTTTTGAGGTCTTGCAACATTTCCACAACCCTAAACATGTTCTTCGCCACGCTCAATTGAATCAAAGAAGTAGGCAAGTGAGTGTACATGGATTTCAAACAATCAATCATTATTTCCACCTTGAACATGAATGCCTTAATGAAAAATTCTTCCAAGGTAAGAAAACTCAGAACAACCTCCTCATCATTGCCACATTTCTCATCAGAAACATCATTCTTTTCCTTCTCATTTTCTCTCTTCATAGCAGCATGCCTTTCCTTCATTCTCTTCACATAGAGCCCATGCTTCTTCTCAGGGTCTTCAAGAAATAGTTCCATTGGTAAAACAAGGCCTCTGAATTTAGGTATAGATTCAGAAAGGGAAGAAACACGCTGATCAAGAAACACATCCAATAAATCCTTATTATCATCAATATTCATTCGTTCCTGATTACCGAACACAATTATATCCCCAAGTCCATAAGTACCACACTCTAGAGTCGGCCTCAACAAGTTCATTAACCTGTTTACGACTCCAATCACTGCGACATTGGTGGGAGCACAGGTCAATGTTTTGCATTTCACCTGAAAAAGGCAGAACAGAAGAGCTGCAACAGTCTTTGTTTTTCCAGTTCCAGGAGGACCCCATATCAGCTTCACTGTGTTCTGATGATGACAATCTTTAGCAGCCATGCAATTCAGGACAGCGGTTTCCTGGGATTCGTTTAGTCCAAACTCCCGAATGGATTCAATTTGTTTCAACTCTGAATCCCCAGTGGAGCAATGAGTGCAGGCCAATCCTGCCTAAAAGTGTAAGAAGAAACAGGATATCAGAATTCCCAACTCACAATCACTACTAAAAAAACCAACATCACATAAACAAGTGCATTACAAAAGGCTCTGGATCATCTGTATGATTTATGATAAAAGAAGTGATATACACATTTGTGATACATAGAATTCAGAGCCCTTCAAAAGTTCTGGTTTAAAAATTTACAGCATATATAGTAACAATTTCAACAATCTAAACCATTTGAATCTATAAATTGTAGTCTTCTGTTGGTTGTGTTATGTTCCTGATTTGATGTATATCACCATGATAATATTATTGAACAAAAATTTAAAAAGATGTAGAAATTTGAGATCTTACATTGGGGTCAGCATCCAGGACGCTTCCCAAAATCTTCATGTTTGAGGTTTCAGGGACAGGTTTAAGTGCTTTCCAAATGCGCATATTAGTATTCAAGTTGATGAGACAAACAACAAATAGTTCATCACCTGACCATCTGTCAAACTCAATAGGCTTGGAAGACAGAACAGGAATTGTAACTCCATCATCACCCTCCTTCAGGGCTTGAACTACAGCAAGAGTATAGTTTCTCTTTAAATGGCCAATATGTTTAGGCCTTGAATCTGTGATAGCCACCAAATCACCATACTCAGGCTTATAAATGGCCCCTTTTCTCTCTCTCCAGCTTGGAGGCTTCACGAACAAGGAATAGTAGAGTTCTTTAGGAGGCTTGAAATAATCCTCGGACGGCATAACCTTGGACACTTCGCAGATTGGCGATCGAGACAACGATGTCAAGTTCGAGCATAAAGCAGCTCGTGTTTCTTCTAGAAGTGGGAAGATGAACGATCCCAGGTATTCATCTGTTGATGAAAATGTCCGATGCAGAGGCATCTCTTACACCTGCGGATTCAATTCAAATAAGTTTCGACATATATTAGTACTTACAAACACTACTTTTGATATCAGCTATATATGTCTTCGACCGATCGAGTTGAATCAAAACACACATTACCAATATCGTTTTATATGCATCATGACTGTTAATTAACTAGTTGTTACCTCGTGAGAGTAGTAGTTTTCGTTCATAGCATCATCAATAGACCAAGAAAACACGGCATCGACCAAGCCTCGGGCCGATGCCTTTGGTTCATCTCTCCTCGTTGAGCTCCCCATCTTCATCATCATAATCAGGATTCAGGAATGTAAATTAACAGATTTGTGGATGGTGTTAAAATCTGAGATTTAGCTAGCTGAAATGATGAATAATATATAGTCGAATACAAAATGCAGCTGCCTTAGTGACGAAGAAGTGGGACTTGGGTTTCTTAGTTCTAAAGAAAGAAAAATAAAAGGATCAATTAATTGAACCAATAGATTTGGCTGAAATGGAATATCTGGTTGCTTTCATAAAGGAGGAGTAGAGCACTGGAATTCCACAGGGAAGCATTTCCTCGTACAGGAATGAATCGTACGTCATGCTAGTGATGCATGTGTGCTCCGTCATCAATAATCATTATGGCGGGGGCTTGATAAAATTTTAAAGGGTTAAAGGCCGTTCACCTCCTCTGATGATGCTTTATTTTTTCTGAATTGCTATTTGTATGGAAGACGCCATCCGCCCGTCATGGCACAATTGTTCGTCGTGACTTTTGTTGCCTTTAAACAAAAACATCCAAACGACGTGTTTTGATGAACTGTGCAAAAAGTATTAAAATATTTGAACTAAAAAGGTTCAAAACATATTTAAATCTTATTAAATAGAAAGACCAATTATTCATGGTCTAATATCTTATATCTCTATATTGTGAACAAATTTACTCTCATTCGTAATTAAACTTAAACTTTCTTATTTTCTAAATTATAATACTTATTAGAATGAATATTTCAGTATAACTTTTAAAGTTATATCCTAAATGTGTCTATAATTTTTAAAATATATATATATATATACATATATATATACAAAACGCCTTGAACGATGCAATGTAAATGCCTTAACGACTAGTCGTTATGTCACTCGACCAGCGTCGCGCCTTAAAAGTGCGCCGTGACTTCCTTGATTGTAGCCCAAAGTTTTACTCATCTAGCCCAAAAATATTGTTAAATGACAATAATGCCCTCTCAAGTAGCCTAAGTAGTTTTTCATGAACTAAAATTTGGAGACATTTATATCTTTTTAACAACATTTTGGGGTACATGAGCAAAAATCTTGGGTTACAAATAACAACACCCTATTTTTTTAGCTTGACTTTTAAAACAACTGGCTATTAATTTGTTTTCATTATAAATAGTAATACGTTGCAAGATTTCATGAAATATATATTGTTCTGTTTGAAGATGAGAGTTTTGAAGAGCATTTAACTTATCAAACCACTTTTTACAATGTTTGGTGAACAACTCTGATTTTTGAAACGCTAGAAAAATCCGCGTTTATACAAATCCTTATCTCTCATAAATTTCTTCTTTTAATATTTATTGAATACCTTATTATAAGTTAATTATAACTAATCTCTACATAAATACAATTAATTCGTATAAGTACTATGAACTTAAAATCCAAATTAATAATTTCACGATTAATTTGGAGGATTCTATTAGTTGTTAACTAATTTTATTAGCTTTTTGTCTAGCAATTTAACTATCGGTTTGTATAAAAAGTATTTGGTAAATAACAACTATCACTCTGTCCCACCCATAACTGCACACTTTTTGGTCAATTTTTTCAGAGCATGTTTGACCGTGAATAACTTTATTTTTATACATTATTATGATCCAAAACTTTTATAGCTAAAAAATAGAGCGTATTGTATTGTGAATCTAATCATATCCCATATGATATTATTATAGCACATATGCCAATTGCAATTTACGATCAAACATGCCCAGACAAAGTTGACTAAAAAGTGTGCAGGTTCGGCTGGGACGGAGGGAGTAGTTGATAGTTGTTTCGTTATGTTAAATGATTGAAATGGACATTAGTTAAAATTTGAGTAGTATTTAAATTACTATTTATTTACAACTAGTAGGGCTCCACCGTGCGTTGCACGGCTTATTTGAGCACTTATTAATTAAATTTTTAATTATCATTAGATTGCATGTTATCTAAATGACAATTTTTATAATTTATAATATAATGTTATTTAAGTAAAAAATAATATAAAGTTAAGTTAAATTAAATTCGGGTACCTATTTGCACAAAAAAAAATTCTTAACTGAATTGAGCCCAATTGAAATGAAGTTAAAATTATTATATTTTTTAAAAAAAATCAGTGATTTTGTTTGAAAGATAGGCCCTGTTTACTAGATCTCACAAACGATCTCACAAGTGGCTTATAAATAATTAGGATTTAGGAAGGAAGAAGAACCGAGCTCCCCAAAAACGGGACTGCGTTTTATGGTTATCGTCAATCAAGTTCGTAATAAGAATTTTTTGGCAATAACTAATAAATCCGTTTATTTGAGTTATTTTTGTTTGTGTCTAATGTTTTTAGACTTGTGTTTGATCTTTTATTTATTTTGATCTTTAATTTTGTTTGATTTTTTTTTACTTTATTTGATCTTTTAAATTTTGTGTCTGATGTTTTTATTTGGTTTGATCTTTTAAATTTTGGCAATATATTTTCAATTATTTCCTTGATCTTTCAATTATAATATTATTTCAATTATTTTGTGCCTGGAGTGAATAACTATTCTAGTTCCCTTTAGAGATTAAAGCGTTTAAAATTTTCACATCGACATATATTTAATTCGGCCATTTTAATTTTAATATGTGTAATAATTCAATATAAATTGAAAAAATATTATAAATAAATACACTAGAGCAAGTCAAGAAATGCTACATTTTGTAGCTTTTGGAAGAAATTGAAGATTTTGTCCAATTTTTGAGCTCCAAGAGATACTACAAATGGTACTATAAAATGTAGAATTGGGGTAGTATTATGCTTGAAATATTGTAAACATATATTTTATAGGGAAAATATGTATTAAGGGTAGTGGAACTTTCTTTATTTGAAAGAGGGGTGTGATTTTATCATAATTTCTAGAAAGGGCGGTAATTAATTAGTTAATTTTTTCTTAATATAATTATTTAATTAAAGACATTAATACCCTTATTTTCATTATTCTAGTATTATTCAATTAAGTATTCAGTTTTTTTTCACTAAGTTTACTTCTATTTAATTAAAATTTAATCAAATCAGTTAAATTCAGTTTCATCCCAAATTTTAGTTTTAGTTCAATTAAATTTATTCTTATCCCAATTATTTAGTTCTAGTTTAGTTAATTTAAGTTCACCTTTTGATATTAAAAAAATAAATTGAGTTTATTAAGATTTGGCTGAAATCAATTCAATTTAGTTTAATTTATTTTAGTACATCTTCAGACAAATTTTAGTAAAATTCAATTCAGTTTCATCCCATTTTTAGTTGTTTAAATTTAATTCAATTAGGTTAAGTTATTCAATTTTGGCTAAGTTTAATTTTAAGTTAAGTTCAATTCAGTTTAATTAAAATGATTTTTTAAATTAAAGGCCAAACTTTAATGGATTTGAATTTTAAATTTAATGTAGCAAAGATGAATTTGAATGAACTTAATTTAATTAAACTAAATTAATCTAAATAAAGTGAATATTAAAATTTGGATGATCAAATTGAATGTCAACAAATATATTCTTGTCTTGATTAAGATTAACTAAAATAAATTAAATTGAACCAAATTTAACTAAATTCAAATGAATTTATTGGAATTTTTTGAATGCTAATAAAGTGAACTAAACTTAATTTAATTGAACTTAATATAAATATTTTGGATGGAACTTAACTAAACTTATTTGACTAGAATTGATTTTAATTTAAACTAAACAAAAATAACCAAAAGAAGGGTATTAGTGTCTTTAGTTAATTACTCTTATTTAAGAAAATATGAATTAATTAACTACTGCCCTTTCTAGAAATTATACTAAAATTACACTCTTCTTTTAAATAATGAAAGTTCCACTGCCCTTAATGCAAATTTTCCCTATTTTATAATGTTAGAAAAATATATAAATTAAAACCGATGGCTTAATTAACTCCATTTTTAGCAAGATAATTAAGAGGATATTTGTAGATTTATATTTTATATTAGGTGAGATATTCATTTAGTGATTTTGTATTTATTAGGGATTTTGTAAAAAATCTACATATATTTAGGTGATTTGATTGGGGTGTTGTCATCCTAAAACCACTAATGTTCGAGAACTTTCCAAATGCAAATTGGCAAAATATTCATTTCTTACGTCATGCATGAGCATTATCGTGATTGGCGGATATGGCGGCGCCACCACCACCAAACCACATAAACTAATCCGCCAGTCAAATACCAGAAGAAGTTGCAGTCTTGGAGAAAAAGAAACCAAAGCCCATAAAACAAGGCCCAGGCGTCTCCTAGATTCACAGTATCATTTCTCCACCTAATTGACTTCGAACCAATTCTACCGAATCCAAAACCAGATCACGGTTTACAGAGAGAAGCCATGGCAGCAGAAGCGGTTCAATTTCTTCCCAAAGAGTTCGGCTATGTCGCCCTCGTCCTCGTCTTCTACTCCTGCCTCAACATGTGGATGGCCACCCAAGTCGGCAAAGCCCGCAAAAAGTAATTCCCCCTCTTTCTCCTTCAATTCACAATTTGTTGATTTGATTAGATTATGGTTGACTTTGAGATCAAATCTATGGAGCTGATTGGTGGGGTTCAAATGTTTGATTAGGTACAAGGTTTTCTACCCGACCATGTATGCAACTGAGGCTGAGAACAAGGATGCCAAGCTCTTTAACTGTGTTCAGGTTTGCAATCTTGATCGTCTTTCTGGGTTTTGTGCTGTAAACTATAAAGTGCTTGTTCTTGATTTGTTGTTCTGTTTTGGTGGTTGCAGAGAGGGCACCAGAATTCACTGGAAATGATGCCCACGTTTTTCTTGCTGATGACATTGGGAGGGCTTCAGCACCCTGTGATTACTGCTGCTCTTGGAGTGCTCTATTCCGTGACTCGATTCTTCTACTTCAAGGGCTACTCTACTGGTGTCCCTGATAACCGTCTCTCTGTCGGGTTAGTATTTGATTCACTTTTTTATAATTATTTGTTCTTGTTGTCTTTGCCCTAGTATAATACATTTGTGTAGAGGTCAGTTGCACTTAAAAACGAGTCTATTTGCTTGTATGATGGATTGTTTTTATTCTGTGTTTGAATATACTAAAGTGAAATGCAGTTTTAAGTTCCAAAGAACATGGCCTAATTGAACTCATGCTTATGCAGGAAATATGGTTTCCTTGCACTATTCGGGCTGATGATCTGCTCGATTTCTCTTGGTGTTCATCTTCTTATTGCATAAGAAGTTAAAGCACCCCTCGGTTTCAAATTCAGATATTCCCACTACACTAGGCAATCTTAATTTAGTTTGTTGTCGATCATTTTGTTTTCTTCAAATGTATCTGGTGAAGTGCACTTTTCTGATGCTGTTTTGGCTATAATAAACATGGTTTACACTTCTGTATCTGTGTTTGCATCGTAATTCTTGTGCTTTATACTTTTGTTCTCTTCCCTGTGGCTGTCTCGCCCCTACCAACTGGAGAACAGTAGTGCAATTTTGGCTAAAAAAAATGAATGTAGACAGTAGAGTAAGCCTAGTAAGATTGGTTTGTAGTGGCACCAAAAAATGGTAGATAAACATATTAGACAAAGTCAAGGAAATTTGATCTCAGAACTTCAGAATAAATCATTGCTGAAGAACAGCAGTATGACCTCTATTCTTTAGGCTGCAAGAGTTGGATGATCATATTATTGTTCATCGACTATCACAAGATTTTCTATGTACAGTACATCTCAGTCTTTTAGATTGCGATTAAGTTTATCATATTACAGAACACGGCTTACTGTCGAAACACTCACTCTATCATCCGACTCCTCTATCACTTGCGATGAAAAGTTTCAAATACTCAACAAGGCATTGCAGCTGCCCAGAGCATCACCAGCATGTAAAATCTCGTTTTCTTCGGATAGAATTGGATGTCCAGCAGTTGATGGGTTTATGTGAAACATCTTGCTACCATTAGGTTTATTTATTCTTGTTGTCTAAACCCTAGTATATTATATGGCAAAATAGGTCGAATTTTATTAATGATGTTTATAATTAATACAATAATCCATCCGTCCTAACCAAAGTGTTTTAGTTTGATTTTAGAAATTAAAACTGAGACAAGTTTGACAGTTTGACTGCTAATATCTTTATTTGAGTATGTATTTTTTTTTAAAAAAATTATTATAATAAATATTTATGTTATTATGAATCCAATCTAGCATATTGTTTGACTTTGAAAAATGAAACAAAGACACTTTGACTATGAAGGAAGAAGTATGAAATATGTAAAGTTACAAGCTAAGCGTTTTATTTGACTTTTCAAATAATATTATTTTCTAACATATTATACGTATTTAAATAAACATATTAACCGTCAAAGTTGTGTTTGATTTTGAAAAGTCAAACAGACGCTTTAGTCTGGACGTAATATGTTAGCAAAAATAATATATTTATTTTTATACAATTAAGAGAAAAATGTTGGAGTACCCCTGAGTTCTTTTATAACTGCTGATGTACCACTAAATTTCTAAAAAGTGCTCATTTACCCTTGCATGGAAGTCAACACCGATTAACATAGAAAATTATCAAAATGCCCGAAATAACCTCTTCTTCCTCATCGTCGTCTTCATCCAAAACTGAAGTTTTCAATTTCATCATCCAATTTCCAACCCCAAATTCAAAAATCTTCCTCATCTTCATATTCTTCCTCCTCAACAAGATTTGTCGACCTTCTTGTAATAATTCTTCCTCCTTAAAAACCCGTCCAAATTTTCAATCAAAACCCTCTCAAAAAACCCTTGGTTGTGGTGAGCTCGGCAGTCCCAACAAGTGGTATCAGAGACCCTCGGTTGTGCCCTTGGAGGTGGCAAAGTGCCCCTTGTGTCGAAAGTCTGCCTGGCCAAGGTGGTTGTCGGGTGGCGTGTTCCGCATGTTGGCGGCGGTGCAAGATGGTCCAAAGGATAAAGGATACCCGGTTGTGTGGTCCTTGGTTTGAGGAGGAGATTGTTGGTGTGTCAAACCCAAGTCCCACATCGGAAGCGGAAAGGGCAATTCCTCAGCTTATATGGAAAAGCTCCACCACATTAGTATGAGGCCTTTTGGGGAATAAGCCCAATTGTAAAAACCGCTTCTCCGGCGTGAACTGGTAGTTGTCGTTCTTCGGCTCGATGTTGCCGATTCGACGACGGTTGTCTTGGTCCGAAATGCTTTAATGTTTGAAGCCGTAAAAGTTGGGTTGAAGCAGTACAATCTGATTGTATTAGATTGGATCCCCAAGTGTTTCAGGCTTACACTCAGACCTTAATCTGTATGGATCAAACAGATGATGATGTTAATGTGTTGCAGAATTTCCTTAGCTCTCTCATCTCGCTTCTTTGTCATCTCCTGAAATACACCCTAATCATTTGGACTCCCTCGAAGCCTTGTATGAAGGCTTAAGGCCCTGTTTACTAGAGCTTATTTCTTGATGAACTGAACTGAACTGAATTGAACTGAACTGAAGTGAAAATTGATGTATTGAAAAATGGAATCAGCATGACTGAATTAACCTGAATTTTATCAAATTGCATTTTCACTGAACTGAACTGAACTGAACTGATCTACAGATAAGCTCTGGTAAACAGGGCCTAAGAGCCTCCAGGTTTAGTTTGAACTTTGAAGCAATAACGGTGATTCAGATTGGAGTTCTGACACATGATGTCAGTGTCGTGATTTGTTCCTTTTACCTTACCGATGTTCATATATCCTATCTCTCAGTTTTCTACCAAGATTTGATGCTGTCAAAGCACAAGTACCACAATGAAAATGGTCCTAGATTTTCCGATTTGTTTCGCGCGAACTGCAAAAACCAGAATGCTACATTTCATAAGTGACTCAGTCATGCTTCAGGATTTGATGGAGTAATTAGTGGGATGGATTTCATTGATTTCATCTGTTAGTACTAATGTTTCATATTCAACGGAAGTTCTTGCAATCAATTTTCAGGGGAAAACCAAAGAAGTTCTATCCTAAAAAGTAAGGATTTTTATGTCTTTTTAGTGGATTAGGTTGCCAAGTTTGAGCCTCGGTCAATTCCGTCAAGGGTACAATAGCACCAAACTTTGTAAACTTAGGGGTACCAAGACACTTTCTAAAAACTCAGGGGTACATTAGCACTTATAGAAGAACTCAGGGGTACTCCCAACACTTTTCTCTACAATTAAAATGTAAAATCCAAAATGAAAAAGAAACAAATTATATATTTCACCTTCTAAATCTCCAATTCTCCACTCTCAACCGAGTTCAGACTTCAGACCGAACTTCACCAAATATCTTCATATTGACAGCCCACTCCGTTTCGCCATAAAATTGGAATAAGGGTTTTGCAGGGAGTCCAATCGAAAGAAGCAAGAAAGCGATGGCGTCTGCAAGTGATCAAAATCTCACCGGAAAGCGGCCGAAAGGTTGTTATGAGAGTGGAGTCGATCGCCTCAGCGATTTACCCGATGCCATGGTTTCCCACATCCTATCATTCCTTTCCACAGAAGTGGCGGTAGCAACAAGCTTCTTGTCCAAAACCTGGAAGCTTCGATGGACCAAATTGCTCAACACCTTAGTTTTTGACGATGGATTGTGGATCTCGCGCGGCGGCGCCGGCGGTACAGGTCAAAAGACGAGTTTCGATCAGTTTGTGAATATGGTTTTGCTCAAACACAGCGCTGAATCCATCCACAAGTTTGCTCTCATATGGTACCATTCGAAATTCCAATCCTTTTATCTTAACTTGTGGGTCGATACGGTCATAGCTCGAAATATCCGAGTCATGGATATAGATGTTGGTTCAGACAGAGGTGTGGAAAACCCTGAGTTGAATTTACCAGCTGCATTCTACTCTTGTGGAACACTAGAGGTTCTAAGATTATCAGGGAATCTTCTTCTTAAACTTCCTTATGTGGTGTGTTTTCCCAAAGTTACTGTTCTTGAGCTTCATTCAGTTAAGCATGAGTCAGATGAGTCCTTTCATAAGATTATATCTGGCTGTCCACGGCTCCAAACTCTCAGTTTTCATCTGTCATATTATGATTCAGTAAGAGTGTACACCATTTCTTCTCCTACACTCAAGCATCTTGATTTAAATTTTATCGATGAAGATGACATAGAGGGTATCAACCTGAAGGTAAATATTAAAACCCCTGCACTTGAATCTATAGTTGTATTTGATCTAGTTGGCGTAGAGTATTCTATACTTGGGCCAACTTCAGTGAATGAGGCATCACTCGACATGAGCGGTGGGATTGTTGAGTTGGTTCAATCTTTTGATCGTTTGGAGTTCCTGGACTTAACTGAGGGATCCATGTATGTTGTTGAGCTTTTGAATGGCCCCAACCCATTCTCAACAAGTTTCGAGAGATTAACCAAGTTGGATGTGGAAGTTGCTGAGGTTCACTGGAGCTGTCTGCTGAATTTGATTGATTGTTGCATCAGTTTAGAAGTTCTTATGATTTCAAAGTCGACTCATCGCTCAAAATGTTGGATTGTTCCCGTTAATGTTCCCAGATGCTTTTCATCAAGTCTCAGACATGTGTCATTCAGTGGATTTTATGCTGTTGAGGATGACATGGGGATGTTAAAGCTCATTACAGAACACGGCTTACGGATTGAAACAATCACTCTATCCACCAAGTATAGTGCCTACCCTATCACTTGTGATGAAAAGTTTCAAATACTCAACAAGGCATCGCAGTTGCCCAGAGCATCACCAGCATGTAAAATCTCGTTTTCTTCGGGTTGTATTAGATGTCCAGCGCGTGCTAGGATAATGTGAAAGATCTCGCGTGAACGTAGAATGTTTACAGCCTTCCATGTGTTTTTTGGGATATGTTGTTTTTTCTACCTTCAAATACATTGGTGAATGTAGGATATGACTTAAGTGCTTGTATTGTTCATTGCCTCTTTGGCTTCATATGAGTAGCGGAACTTTTCATTTTCATCATTCCATGCCATTTTTCACTTGAATGTGAAGATGAATGTTCTACTGTGAAAGATTTATGTACACGCATAGTTGATCCTTTTTGGCTGCTGCTCTTTTGAATCAAATTCTTCTTTTTCCAGGTTGCGAATATTAGGTAGTGTGGCTAGCTGCCTATTGATTTTGTTAGCCTTATAGGTTGTGTGCCTTGTGTCACTGGAAAACAGAGTTTACAGATTGAAACGATTGTCTTACTTGTGCTAACTGTAGTTGGAGGAATCCCTCCTTTTCTAACCGTGTGTCCACACTCGCAAAGCCGGGAAAAATGAAATGATACTGTAATATTCCCATTTCATAGAATGTGTCATGGAACTTATTTTTGTTAATTTTCATTATCTTGTACATTGGACTTGAAAATTTGAAGATCATATTCAAAAAAATTGAAAATTATTAATTTATCGATATAATAAGCGAAGAACCATGAATTCTCTTAATTTACGAAATGATCCTTTATCTAAGTATAAATCAATCCATGAGAAACACTTATGCCAAACACCTTCAAATTGCCCGGCGACTCGATTGATCATCCTCAAAATTAGAATTAGGGCTTTTGCTGCCGACAAGCAAATTCGTCGCAGGGAAAGCGATGGCGTCTGCAAGTGAAGACAATTCAACTGGAAAGCGGCAGAAATGTTGCGGCGACAGTGGAATCGATCGCCTCAGCGATTTACCCGAAGCCATTGTTTCCCACATTTTTTCATTCCTCCCCACAGAATCGGCGGTTACAACAAGCTTCTTGTCCAAAAGCTGGAAGCTTCGATGGACCAAATTGCTCAACACCTTAGCTTTTGACTATGGCTCGTGGATTTCCCGCAGCGGCGACGGCGGCGGTTCAGTTCCGAAGATGAGTTTCGATCAGTTTGTGAATATGGTTTTGTTCAAGCACAGCGCTGAATCCATCCACAAGTTTTCTCTCAAATGGTACGGTTCCGATATCCAGTCCATTTATCTTAGCATATGGGTTGATACTATCATAGCTCGAAATGTCCAAGTTATTGATTTAGATGTGACTTCGGGAAATGATACGGCAGGGCATGAGTTGAATTTATCAGCTGCATTCTACTCTTGTGGCACACTAGAGGTTCTAAAATTATCAGGGAATCTTGTTGTTAAACTTCCTTATGTGGTTCGTTTTCCCAAACTTACTGTTCTTGAGCTTGATTCGGTTAGACATGAGTCAGATGAGTCCTTTCATAAGCTTATATCTGGCTGTCCAAGGCTCCAATCTCTCAGTGTTCATCGGTCATATGATGATTCAGTAAGAGTGTTCACCATTTCTTCTCCTACACTCAAACGTCTCGAAATGACCATTTTCTATCCGGATGATGATGATGATGAGTTGGAGACTCTGAAGGTTAGAATTGAAACCCCTGAACTTGAGTCCCTAGTTTTATTTAATATAGCTGTTATAGAGTATTCCATACTAGGGCCAACCTTGGTGAATGAGGCTGAACTCGATATCAAAGATGGGGTTTTTGGGTTGGTTCAAAACTGTGATCATTTGAAGTTTCTGAACCTATCACTGCGATCCATGGATTGTGTGCATAAGAGTTCCCCAACCCAATTCTCAGCAAGCTTTGAGAGATTGACCAAATTGGCTGTGGAAATAGATGCCTCTAACTGGAGCTGTCTATTAAATTTGATTAATTGCTGTATCAATTTAGAAATCCTCGACATTACTAGGGTGCCATCTGATGAAGAATGTTGGAAGGATCCTGTTAGTGTTCCCAGATGCATTTCATCAAGTCTCAGAAGAGTGTCATTCAAAGGATTCTTCGCGCTTGATGATGAATTGGGATTGTTAAAATTCATTCTAGAACATGGCATACTGATTGAAACTGTCACTCTATTCTCCCAGACGTCTAATCCCTTCTGGTCATGCTCTACATCGTGTGACCAAAAGCTTCGAATACTCAACAAGGTACTGCAGTTGCCCAGGTCATCCCCATCCTGTAAAATCTCGTATTCTTGGGGTATTGATATTGGATGTCGAACAATAGAATAGGTTTTGTGAAAGATCTTGTGCGAGCTCATAGAATGGTTTGATTTTCTGGATGTCTTCCAGACTTTTTCCTTCTTTTGAAATATTTGGTTTTGTACCTCCAAATACATTCCAGAATTCGAATGAAATAATTAAGTGCTTTAAACTATTGTCATCATAGGTTTGCCTTCATATAAGTTGTGTTTCACTGGTTGAGCCATGCCAATTATTACCTCAATGTTAAGATGCTCCTTTTAGGCTATTGGCCTTTTGAATCGAAATCTCTCCTTTTTTGTTGGTTGGGAAACTCTGCAGATTCTAAACATCAACCAAATATCTCGTGTTTGGTTTCATTAGCCTTATATGAACATATATGCATTTTCTTGTCTTTGTTATGCATAACTATGTGTTTTGAGGTCTTTGTGCTGCGGTGTTTACATTGAATTTTGTAGTCTGTATAGACAGACGTTCATGATTGTATTTGTATAGACATTGCAAGCACCCCAAAAGAACATTTGAATTCTTGTTGCATGAGAAGTCATCTTCTTATTGTGGACGCGGTACACGAATGCTCTAAAAGGCTAGATCACAGCTTTAACAAGCTCCGTTTGATTCTGTGTTCATGGAGAAGGCGTTAGTGGTTTTGACTATGAAACTTGCCTGTTTTACCTGATATATCCTGTGGATGTACTTGATGTGGCGCCAAGAATTCTTTTGATTTCACCAGATTGATTCGTGTCAGACAATTTTGGAAATAAAAACACCTCACAGACCCTCTTTTCTTTACACTACAGTCATTATTCTTTTCACTTAAATCATAATAGCCAAATTGGCTTACATCAAATTGTTTGCAGGCTTGCGGTACATGCATTGTGAATCCATGACCTATCTGTCAACACACGGAACGTGTTTAAATTGAGACTTGTAGAAATTTATTTGTAATCTCATAAATTGTCTACATTTGTTGAGTTCAGTTTAGCGAAATAATCGGCCATAAAAGACATAATTTTTAGGTAATACGTTCTATTTGGGTTGAGTATCTATCAATTATCCTCCCATTTATATGATGGTTTTAGCTGAAAAATAAAATTAAAAAATATTATACTACATACAGACCCGTCAGATTACATTTGTCATCTCATGAATAAATGACACTTTTTGTCCCAACTGCATTTGTCATATTTTTTTTTAGTCAAAAACTAATTTTGACTAATTTTTTGAGCATATATTTAAAAAAACAAAAATACAATATTGTTGAATATTATGTGATAATATGTAATTTATCAATATTAAATATTTATATATTAATAATATAATTAAAACTCAAAACTAATAATATTAGCAGTTAAATACGTGTTTTGGAAAAGATAAATAAATTCTTTTAAAACAACTAGAGCGGTGGAGTACTATTTTGTAAAACAAATGTATGAATAAATGAAGTAAATGTTTTGATATTTTATGCTCCTACATTAAAAATTCTCTCCACTCAACTCAACCAGTCAACCTTGTTTTCTCAGAAAACCAAAGTCATAGTACACTCTCAAAACTGGCCGGATAAAACTGGCCGGCTGCCCTAAAAATTGGAATTTAGGGCTTTCGATGGCAACAAGCAGGGAAGGGATGGCGTCGTCGGAAAATTCAACCACAAAGCAGCGGAAAGGTGGTGGCGAAACCAGAGTCGATCGCATCAGCAATTTACCAGAATCCATTATTTCCTACATACTCTCCATCCTCCCCACTAAATCTGCCGTAGCAACAAGCTTTTTGTCCAAGGGTTGGAAGCTTCGAGGGCCCAAACTTACCGTCTTAAACTTCAATGATAGATTCTGGATCCCGTCTGACGGCGGCGACGGCGATGGCAGAGGTACAGTACTCCCTAGTATGAATTTTGTTGAGTTTGTGAATATGGTTTTGCTGAAGCATATTGATGAATCCGTCCACAAGTTTGCCCTGAAATGGAAAAAACACGAACCCCGGTCTGCTTTTCTCAACATATGGCTTGACACTGTCATACCTAGAAATGTGCGCATTATTAATATAGATTTAGTTTCGGATACAGATGTGGAAAGGTATGAGTTGAATTTACCAGCTGCACTATTCTCTTGTGGAACCTTAGAAGTTCTAAAGTTAGCAGGGGAATTTCTTGTTAAACTCCCTCATGTGGTTTGTCTTCCGAAACTAACTACTCTTAAGCTTGATTCGGTTAGACATGAATCAGATGAGTCCTTCCGTAAGCTTATATCTGGCTGTCCCCGGCTCCAATCTCTCGCTATTGTAAGGATGCACGTCCATGACTTGGTAAGAGATTATGCCATTTCATCGCCTACACTTAAACGTCTTGATATATGTTTTTTCTATCCGGATGCTGATTCAGAGATTATCGAACTCAAGGTAAAGATCAATGCCCCTGCACTTGAAAGCATAGTTTTATATGATTCTGTTGTTATAGAGTATTCTATACTAGGGCCAACTATGGTGAATGAGGTTGAACTCGATATCAAGGATGGGATTGTTGGGTTAGTTCAAACCTTTGGTCATTTGAAGTTTCTGAACCTATCATTGCGATCCATGGATGGGGTTGCCCTTAGCCATGCTAGTAACCGATTCTCAACGAGTTTTGAGAGATTAACCAAATTGGTAGTGGAAATAGAACCTGGTCACTGGAGCTGCCTGCTTGACTTGCTTAATTGCTGTATCCATTTAGAACTTCTCGATCTTACAAAGGTGGAATCTTATAAAGTATGGTGGAGGGCTCCCGTTATTGTTCCTAGATGTTTTTCATCAAGTCTCAAACAAGTGTCATTCCATGGATTCTCGGCGTTTGAGGATGACCTGGGGATGTTAAAATTCATTCTAGAGCACAGCTTACTGATTGAAACAGTCACTATATACTCCCAGCCACAGGATCCCTTCTGGTCCCGCCCTACAACTTGTGATCAAAAGCTTGAAATACTCAACAAGCTTTTGCAGTTGCCAAGAGCATCACCATCATGTAAAATCTCGGTTTCTTGGGGGTGATAGTGGACTGTGGATGTCCAAGAATTGGTGAGGTTCTGTGAAAGATCTTGCAGACTCAAAAATTGTATAATTTTTCTTGATGCATTCCCGAATACAGGATTAATAAAGTGGTTATATTGTACATTGTCATCTGAATTTTGGCTTCAAAAAGAGTTGTGTTTCCATTAGGAGAACTATTTATATTAACTCAATGCATATCCTGTGTAATATTGGAAGCCGCAGATTCTAATATTCAATCAAATATGCTGGATCTTCTACACGACTTTTGTATACCACTCTCTGCGACATAAGTTATTTGAAAATAAAAAAATCTACGACATTAGTTACTATCATTACAGTAAATTTAACATTTCCGATTTTTGAAGTTGAGTGTGGATTGTGGAACTGATCTAAAGAAAATTTGTCTATTCACATGATCACTACCCATTGCTGATATATTAATCAACTCAAACAAATCAGGCATGGGGGATCAGCTGTAAGATCATCAGGTGTGATGCTGTCCAAGCACTGAGTGTGGTAACAATGACCACACCCTAAGATTCCGACCTCTGGCAGATTCGCCGTCTGAAAGTAATAACCATACTCATCCTCATGGCCATCATCCCCGGGCGGAGAATGCAAATCCTGCTCACAAATGATGCATATACAATCTTCTTCTTCCTCGTCTTCTTCTTCTTCGTAAATGGTGCCATCCCATTGTAAATGGTACTGGATTACTGGTTCTGGTTTTGGCTTTTGTCTGTCCAAATGATCTTGTGTTTCTTCTTCAACCTTAGCTTTTCCCTTCTCTTGAGCACTAAGACTCTGCGTCGTCGTCGTCCTCCTCGTATGAGCCGTATCGCCTTTTTGCTGAGCCTCGGAATTCTGATTTGCCGGTGCCGGATTCGCCGTTTCCTTCCCTACCAATTGAGCCACTCCAGAATTTGCCGGTGCCGGATTCATCGGTTCCTCCTTTACCGATTCAGCCTGATTTTCAAGTCCAGAAGTCGTCGATTTAGCAACACTACTTTTTGAGGCTACTTGTGTTACTTCTCCAACCTTAGCTTTTCCCTTCTCTTGAGCACTAAACCTCTGCATCGTCCTCGTGTTGGCTTTTTTCCGATCCTCGGAATTCTGGTTTGAAGGTCCAGGATTCGCCGTTTCCATCTTTACCAATTGAGCCAGTCCAGAATTCGCCGGAGCCGGATTCGCCGGAGCCGGATTCGCCGGAGCCGGATTTTCAAGTCCAGAAACACTACTTGTTGAAGCTACTTGTGTTTTCCTGGGCTTACCCAGAATCTTACGGATTATATTCATGAAGTGTAAAAAAGGTGAGAATTGCTTGCAGAACAGTTTGATTGAAGCATAAATAGTGAAAGTCGACATGTTTAATGAGAGTTTGGAACCCTAATTACTTTTCGAATCATAGTTGGATTCTTGTTCTGTAGAAAGATGTGTGGTAAACTCCTTATAAAACTAGAATTCAGGTTTTCGTTTTCCTTCCAGGAATAGGAGCGTGGAAAGGATCGTGGTTTCCAAAGAAGGAAATCAGCTGAAAGGTTTTTAATTTTTCTGAAATTTGTAAATAAGCCCTATAGTTCAACAAATGTTTTAAAAACTACCAAAATATAAAACATATCATATTTTGACCACATTATTGGTAAAATGTCCTATATATACTTTGTCTTATTGTGAAATTGTCTTAAACAAGAATTGCCAAAATGTAATAATCGACAATGATACAATTTTAGTATCGGTAGTACATGATGCTTGAATCATGGCACCCATTGATGGCGGTTCCACGATCATTTTTGAGAATCATCATGGTTGAAATGTTTCGAATTGGGAAGTGTTCAGTAGCCCATGGGAAATTTCCAGACTTGAAAGTGGTTAGGGGAGGTGTCATGCACAATGATCCACCAATTTTGTTTATCGTCGTCATGCGATGGAAGGTTTTGTACTCGAAGTCGGAAGTAGTTTAGGATGGTCTTAAAATCTTGTGTTTCACCCCTATTTTCTCAACTTATCTTCTCATTATTTTCCTCTTCTAGAAAAACGAAACATCCCACTACTCAAATCACAATACCAACACCGCTAGATTCGAGTCACAAAATAATGCCTTCATTCATCTACATAAATTTAAGGGTTCATCAATTTCACAAGCGAAGAGTTTAGAGTCTAATTAAGCTAATTTCAAATGGATCATTATTCAATAGAAATCAGATTTGTAGATATAATTTTGTATTTTAAAATAAAACTTTCATTCATTACGATAAAAGAAACGTATTACAAAGCGAACGGACTAAGTCTAAATCAACATCATTTTCAATATGCAGCACGCCACCACTAACTTTATTCATAATATAGAAGGAGAATGAATTTCTAAGAAAAGCCACTATAATTTCCGAGATGCTTTTGTTGTCCCATGGCGCTAACTCTAGATTCTTGAGTGCCACCTCTAGTTCTGCCAGATCTGTAAGCAAGCAAAGTCCTTGAAGTGTACTTTTGGCCGCTGCTTTTAATGCCCTCCAGTAAGCTTCAACTTCAGCTTGAAGGGGGGAGGAATAGACCAAAAAATTGGATCCACTGTGATTTTCATTTGTCCTTGTAATGCTGCAAGTTGTCGTGTCTAGCCACCTTTTCTTGTGAGATGAGCCATCTACCTTTACCAAGGTAATATGGGAATTTTATGGTGTCTGTTTTTTTTTTTTTTTTGAAGCAAAGAAATTATATTTCAGGATTCTGGAAAACGTCTAGAAACGAATGACAAGAACCTAGATAGAGCATCCCAAGTATTAACTAACAAGGGGCTCGACTTCGCATAATTTGCTAGAGCGTGGGCGACAAAATTACAATCCCTCGGGACCCAGAAGGGGGCCTCTAAATGATTCCGGTCTAGCGTAGATATGATTCTGTCAAGAACCGACTCACATATGACCGGGCAAGCCACCTCGCGTTGAACCATCTGCACCACTTGAATAACATCTCCGATAAAGCAAACTTGCGGGAAGTTAACAACTTCTGCCAGGAACAGGGCTTCCTCTAGCGCTAATGTCTCAATCAGTACATGGTCTTGGACATGGGGAAATCTCCTGGTAGCTGCACGAAGGAAGATACCACCAGAGCCAAAAGCCATTGTACCAGTCACCGCCGAATCAAAATCGATACCCGCATCAAAGTAAATCATGGTTCTTCCTTCTGGTGGTCGTAGTAATGATCCTGGCAAAAGGGACTCTGAGACATCCTCCACCCATCTGCGGGCCTCCAAGAATCTCCTTCAACCAGACATAGCAGAAGCCACCATGATATCTGAACCAAGATGGGAGTGTTCGAATACCTAGCAGTTCCGCTGAAACCAGATCCCATCACATACCGTAATAACGAGCTCACGGAATGCATCATTCTTCTCCCGTAACAGCTTTCGAAACCGAAGATCTCCCCTGAGCTGCCCAACGACCAACACCTCATTCAAAACACCAGCTGCAGTCCAGGCTGCTCTCACATATGCACAATCAACGAAGAGGTGCCTGGTTGTGACTCCCTCCAACGAACAAAGAGCACATAACGGGGACACCTCAATAGTTTTCCTCCTGAGATTCTCCACCGTAGATAATGAGTCCGAGCATAGACGCGAAGCAACGTGTAGATTCCGCTTTGGTATACGCAACTTCCAGAACATACCCCAAAATCTCTTACTCTCTCCAAAACCGATGGCATTAAGATGGTGATGTGAAGATGAAGCCGGATTTTCAATTGCCACATGGTAAGCCGATCGAACTGTAAAGACCCCCGACTGTGAGTAGTGCCAGACCCATCTATCAGCACGACCTAGATTCTGCAACGGGATCGCTCTAATCACCTCCACATCAGTTCTGTCAAAAGAAACCTCCAATATGGCACAGTCCCACCATCCAGTATTCACATCTATAAGATCAGAGACCCTGGTGATCGCCCCGGGTACATTCTCCGGGTTCCTAATCCGAAACTCTTCATCCCTCGGCAACCAAGGGTCATGACAGACACTCGTCGACCTGCCTCCACCAATGGGTTTCCTGCCCCATGAATGCTTCGCCAACTCCATGAAGGTCTAGATCCAAGAGATGACGCCAGTAGATCCTCATCTTCATAGTACTTCGCCTTTAGAACACGGGAAAGCAAGGAATGAGGCTGAGTGAGTAACCGCCAAGCCTACTTTCCAAGTAGAGCCGTGTTAAAAGCCTTCAGATCCCTGAATCCAAGCCCTCTTTTGTCCTTTGACCGGGACATCTTCTCTCATACTACCCAGTGAATCTCTCTCTCATCCACCTTCCCATTCCACCAAAAATTGCTCAGCAGGCTATGAATCTCATCCACTGTGGAATCCGAGATCCTAAAGCAGCTCATAGTATAACTAGGGATGGTCTGGAGGATTGACTTCATATGAATCTCCTTTCCAGCCTTCGACAAACTTTGCTCGCTCCAGCCATCAATCTTCTGACGAATTATCGTCCTTCAGTACTGAAACACTTCCTTCTTCTTCCTCCCAATAGCAGAAGGCAACCCCAGATATTTCCCATGTGAATCCACCTGCGGAATACTCAAAACAGTGCATATATCCGTTCTTACCGCGGCGTTAGTATTCGGGCTGAATAAAATCCCCGATTTCTCCACATTAATCCTCTGCCCCAAAATACCCTCATACAGAGTCAGTGCCCAATGGATTCATCTAGCCTCCTCCACTGATGCTTTCCCAAATAGCAGTGTATCATCCGCGAAAAACAAGTGGGAAATGACTTGACCTCTCAAAGAAGCCCGAGTCCCCTATATCCGGCCCGAGCTAGTAAGGTCCGTCAGCAGCATGGATAGGACCTCTGGACAGATAATGAACAAATACGGGGATAGAGGATCTCCCTGGTGAATACCTCGACCTGGAGAGAGTTGACCAAACTCTTCCCCGTTGAGGATGAAGGAGAATGTAACTGAAGCCAGACATTGCTGAATGCGGGAGACAAAAACAGTAGGAAACCCCTCAGGGTCTGAATCACAAAGCTCCACTCAATCCTAACAAAAGCCTTACTCATGTCCAATTTAATGCTCATAACACCAGTCGCACCCACATTTTTCTTCATAGTATGATGCACTTCATGGGCAATAAGGACATTATCTGAAATCAACCTTCCGGGAATAAAATCAGACTGTGATGGGGATATAATATCATCCATTATAGGAAGGATTCTATTAGCCATGACCTTGGATGCCAACCTGTACGCCACATTGCACAGACTTATCGGACGAAACCGTGTAATGCGGTCAGGGAGAGACACCTTCGGAAGAAGGACAATGTGTGTGTAATTCATTCTCGGGTCCAACACACCATCATTAAGAAAATCAAGCACAAATTTGATAACATCATACTTAATAACATGCCAGAACTTCTGATAAAAGATAGGACTCATACCATTAGGGCCCGGGGATTTCAATGGATGCATCTGCTTTATCGCATTGGCTACATCCACCTTCGTGTACGATCTCGCAATCCTCTCTGCCATCTCCGTTGTAACTTTCATCGGAAGCCGATCCAAAACTTTATGGTGTTTGTTGATCAAGTGTTCTGAGTTTTGTGAAGTTATGGACTTCTAGATCCTTAGTGACCTGAGGTTTTGAGGCCAATTTCTCTTGCTCGCCATAAAGTTTAGCTTTATCAACAACTAATTAGGAGTAAATTCTTGAGTCAAATATAGATTTGATTGGGGAATTGCATAAAGTTTGATAATGATAATAACATACTTAAATTAATTGATTTAATGATGGAGATGAATGAAATTGATCTCTGCACATAACCGAACAACGTATCTGTTTATAATGGTGAGTGCTGCATTTCGTTCAACTATCAATCAAATATTATGTGTGTTTTCTAAAATTTTGAAATTAGAGTTCTTCATTTCTAAAACAATTTTTTTTTTTAAATATTTCTAAGACAATTTGAAAAGGGTTGTTTAAAAAAACAATTTGAAAGGCTAGGACAATTAAGGAAATTGTTTGTGGTGATAATTTAACATTATTAATAAATTCCGTTACGAAATAATTTTAAAACGTTCGAAAAGATTCCTCCAAAGTGTGCGATAACGTCCAAGTTCCAACAGTGCAGTAGACAGTAGTGGTGGAGTCTGTCTGACCAGAATAATTTATTATTACTAAATAATCGCAGAAACTTTGTTCTATTTGTATTTAATTATTTTGATATCTTTCAAAAAACCCAACAGCTTCTGTAACGGCTCTAAACGCAAATCCCCTCTCCAAAATTTTGAATTTTTGCCTCTCTCTCACACTGCAAAACTTACCGTTTTAAAAATGGACGCCTTTTTCTTGATTCTCGCACCCCTTTTTTCTCCCTTATCTTTTTCCCCTTCCCTTTTCTCTCCCCACCCCGTTACATCCCTTTCAAAACCCTCCATTTCTCTGTAATTGACCGTTGTGAAACCAGATGGGTGGCTGCTTGAGCAAGAAGAGCACGAGCACTGCTTCTCCGGCAGCGGTGCCGCCACCGAAGCCTCCCCAGAAAACCGTGTCTCCGGCAACCCAGTTGGAGAAGAAGGCTATTGACGAGGAGCCTGTGAAGAGAGAGGTGTTCATTATTAAGCACAGGAAGAGCCATGAGATTGAGAGGAGCTCCGAGGAGGAGGTTACGGGTGTTACTGAACCCGGGAAAATGGGTCCGGGTAATGGTGTCGGGGCCCCGGTTCGTACCTCCAGCTGTACCAAAGAGGAGGTGGATGCGATTCTGATTCAGTGCGGCCGGCTCAGCCGGAGCTCTTCCACCGATAAGGTTAATTTCTCCGGCTCCAATGGATCTGGGGGGAATAACGGGGGCAGTGTCCAGAGGGGACGGAGGTATTCCGGGTCGAAACGGAGCTTCGATTTCGACAGCGAAAAGAATGAGGATAACGGCGCTCTTGAGGATGATGATGGCGTGGTCGGAGAGAGGTCCCACCGCAACCGGCAGCGGTCGAGGTCCCGGGGAGCGGTTGGGTCGCCGTCGAAGGGCGGAGGGAGGCGGAGGACGCCCAGCAGAGAAAGAGATCAGCAGGGGCAGCAGCCTCGGTCAGGGAGCAGGGAGAGGGGAGGTGGCCCCGGTAGCAATGGAACCGGAAGAAGAGTGAGTAGATCTCCGGGAAGAAGATCTGATTCCCCCATCACTACATCCAGCGGCGGCTCCAACGGAAACACCGGTACCGGGAGGCCCGGTAAAATGGTGTCTGTTCCGGCCACTGTTTCATCCATGGCTATGGATAAGAGTACTAATGACATCTCCGCCACTGCTGTCAAGAGGATTCAGGTCAAGAGAAACGCCGGCGGTGATGGAGCCAGGGCTGCTGCATCTCCCCGTGCTCGCTCTCCGGCTAGAGCTAATTCTCCGGCAAGGGCTAACGCAAAGGTCCTACAAGACAGCCAGCAGCAGCCAGGTTCTCTCAGCCGGAGCAATTCAAGGAAGGCTGAAGTTTCTCCCTACCGGAGAAACCCTCTGGCTGAGATTGACAACAACATTGCTAATCAGATTCCTTCCAACCAGGTACTTTCATTGCTTTATTAATGTACATTTCGTATTTGTTGTAATCAAACATTTCTCTTAACCATGTTCTTGTTGATATACAGGCACATATTCAGAAGCCAAATGCTGATCATGCTAAAGTTCCTAGTAACAAGGTGTCTAACAATGTTGCTGCAGTTAATGTGATTGGCTCTGGAGTTACTAGAACCAGATCCTCTAGGCTGTCTCGGGAATTCGATATCAATCCTGAGATTCTGTCGAATACTTCACCGTCCTATACTGCATTGCTGCTTGAAGACATACACAACTTCCACCAGAAGGGCGGAAATGGTCCTAATTGTACTACTGGTAATGTTAACAGCAGCAGCATTTCTGGTGTTAACATCCCTGCTTGTCTCTCAAAGGCCAACTCCATTCTCGAGGCAGTTGCAGACCTCAACTCCAGCACTGGCACGAAGCTTTCGCGGGCTCCAGCCGTAGATCAGTTCAACAAGTGTTATGATAATGTGGCGTTTGGGAAGAAGGGATTGGAGAAGAATGAGGTTGATGATGATGACATTATGCAGCCGAGTTTTGAGAAGTATGTGACTGTGAGTAGGGGTGGATCAGATGACCTCGATGATCAAGAATCTTCAGGGAGTAATACCTTTGTAAGTGGCCAGCAGCAGCATTGGCTCTCCCCTTCCTCATGGGAGCCTAATTCAGCTGAATCGGCCAACACCTTGACTTCCTCGAGGCGGAATGTTCCAGAAGAAAGCAGCAAGAGTTCGTTAGGGTACCAAAGGCATGCCATTTCTGAGCTGGCTGCTCATCATGGTTCTGAAGAAGCTGGGAAGGGATTGAGTGGCAAGGACCAACAGAAGAATGGTATTGGAAGGGGTCGGATCGGATCAAGATCTGCTCTTGCTGCTTCAACATGAGTCTTTCTTATCTTTCAGGGTCAATTTGTGTAGTTAGGGAAAGAGTCTTTCTTGTTGCAATCTTGCAACCTTTTCTTCCAGTGTTCTTTGTTCAGAAAATTTGTTTGAACTGGTTTCTGTTTCTGAAACCTTAGTTAGAAGGTTTTCCTTTGGTACTTGAATTTGTTTATCATTTATCAATATTCAACCAGATATGCAAAACTGCATTTTCATTTCATTTGTGCACAAATACTGATAAGAAAACATTAGAGAGCACATTTTTAGTGCTAAATTTTGAACAACATAATGTATGGAGGTTTTCCTTAATTTACTTGGATTTGATAACAGTATAAATATTCAACCAGACATGAGCAAAACTGCGTGTTCATTTCATCCATGCAGAATGCTGATAAGAAACCATTAGAGCACATTTTTTACTAAAATATTTTGAACAGAATGTATCCAGGTTCTAAACTGCTAAAGCAATCTGTCAACTCTCAAGACTATTCTAAGATATGTACAGAGTTCCGGCTATGTTCAGTCAGGATCTACATGTGTATCTAAATCAGAGATGAGTAATTTGCATTTCTGTCAGCCTGAACCGAACATCTGTTCTTCGCTCTCTTTTACAGAAGGCAACCACCAATACATATTGAATGTCTTTTCATCAGAGATTATTCTTCAGCAGTTTTGTAATTGACCATAAGAATACCTGCTACAGTGACCACAGCTCCAACGAGCTGAATAGGTGAGAAGGTCTCGCCAAGGTAGAGGAAACTGCACTTTGTCAAGGATAAAATAGATTAGTCTAAGATTGAAAAGTTAAACATCAGGTAAACAACAAGACAGCCATGGTTGCTAATTTAGAGAGAGCACGATGGAATGTTTGAGTTTAGAACCCAAAGGAAACTCTATCCCTCACCAAATCATGTGTTTAACTTGATAGAGCAAAGTTCAATGTATTCATCATTGTTCATAGCAATGATTATGCATATAGTTTTTGGAACATCAGCATGTTTTGTTATTTGGCCTTATCCGGCACTGAAACCCGTCCATCCAAAAGTTTGTGGCACTGTGTTCCTCCAGTGCAGAAGTTTACACTCTTTCGAGATTTCATAGAAGGAAACGGGAATATATTCTTACATTTGACCAAGCAGGCTGAGAAAATGATTCATGCCCATCATACTCGGAAAAGAGCAAACCTTATGATATTCAGGAACTAGAGATAAACAATGGATGACTCAAAAATGAGATATTAAAGCAGCTACTTTGAGTATGATGGAAGGAGGCACTGCTATTTTAAGCCGCCGAGATACAGAGAGATTAAAACAGCTACCAAATGAGCCACAGATCGGAGAGTAAAAAGTTATCCAACAAGTTAATTTTATCAATTTTTGTAACGTGATATAATGGCTATGCGAAATGGGAATTCGATCCTACATTTCCTGACTCTGCACATTTGATGACATCTATTCCCAGCATATGGAAACCATTGTAAGGGAACTTTTGATAAGGAAAACATCAGGTATAGTGTGAATAACAGGATAAACAAAGAATGGAGTCAGAAAAGTAAGATTAACCTTCTTTACTTCTGCTGACAACTTACCCGAAGATTGAAGCAAACATTGGAGTCAGAAAAGTAAGGGAACTAAGTTTCGTGAGGCTACCTGCAGAAGCATAATGGCAAATCACAGTCAATTTGAAAAGGAACGACGAATACAGACAAAGGAGACTGATAGAGGCTCATGCTCACCTCTTGTAGCATTATAGAAGAATACACCATAGCTTATTGCACTTCCGAAGATTGAGGTATAGAGAAGAGCCCCAAGATCATTTGCTGAAAGGTCCCCAAAACTCCCACTGAGTGCAGGATCGTGATTAAGAATGGCGATCGCCAATAGCGGGAGCCCACCAATAACCATGTGCTGCATTAGAAGCCACAACCACACCTCAGCAAATAATCATAAGAATTTTCTTATTTAGGGAAACAGATGTACGGAAATTTATTCTGCACAGATTTTAAAAGGCATACGAAAAACACAGAATTCTACAAGATGCTTCGTTAAGTATGTAAACTATCAAAAACAAGATCATCAATGGCATTAGTGGACTTACCCATCCAGTAGCCATAATAGGATCTGAGAATTTGGTAACCCAGCGAACCATAACCGTTCCAATAGCCATACTCTGAGCAGCTAGAAGCATCCACCATTCACCGCTTCCCCATAAAGAAGAATTACTCTCATCAAAAGAAAATGCGGGTACCTATGATTTACAGAGCGATGCCAAGGTTATTTCAAGTACACCATCACTAAAATGTTGCAAAAGCAAGAACCATTTTGTCTAAGTTTAGCCACTACAACAGCAAACATGTGGAGGAGTAATTGGTCCGAGAAGGCACATGACGGAATCAACTTTAGTTTGTAAAAGAGGACTAGTGATGAACTCATTTAGAACAACTAACAACAAGCAACTGTGTTGCTGAACACCGCACTCAATCAATATGCTGCCAATATAAGAATAAAACAGATTTACCGTTTATGTACCTCTAGAAGTAATAATCCAACCACACCAAGTGCAAGTCCAGCAGCTCCAACAAATCCAATGGATTCACCAAAGAATAGAGAAGCAAGTACAGCCACAGTTAAAGGTTGTGAATCAATTATTACCTACAGAAACATTATAACAACTCAAATCACCTCACAGAAAACAACTCGGATAATTAGCATTTGACTATTTGAGGATGTAAAAAGGAAGAAAATCCTCCAAGCTACATGACAGGTTATGTTCTTGCGATCAGGATTGACTTGTAGCAAAAATCCAGTATCTTATTCAGAATCACTTGAATGTAATCGTTTTTATTTATATTAAGTACGGACAGTAATAAATTCTCCTTGCTAAAGAGACATGAAAAACTCCCTCCTATTCACCACTCTTTATACAACCTAACATTTCGAGTGAAAATTAAAAATGCAAGGCTCCAAAGTTAACTAGAGGATAGCTTAACAAATAAAATAACTCAACATACACTGCCTAATCCAGCAGAAGTCCTGGACAATCCCTCAGCAAGAAATCCCTGGCCACCATTAAGAAACCATCAACACATCAAGATGTTGTCATAGATATTCTAATGCAATCCTAACAGAATCACAAGTTACTGTCTTGAAACCAATTGACAATAACAAACCTGAAAGCAGGCAGCATCAATAAGAGCGAACAGACAGATAGAAAACCAAGCATTGAATCCAGAAGGAAACTCTTTCCCTTTGAAAGCAGCAAAACCCACCAACAGCAAGCCAGCTGGGACGAGCCTGAAAGATGCCACAAAGAAAAGACCAGCTTTCGGCAAAACCTCCTTCATGGCCACCATAGCCGTGCCCCAGAAGAAGAATGGCGAAATCAACAAACCCCATTCCCACACTCCCTCCATTATTCCCACCATTGATGGTACTGGTGATGATGATGATTCCATAACGAATTTTTCAGGGACTTTATCTTGAGAGTTCTGGGGCTGAGTTTTGGGCCCCACAGATTCCAGTTCTTCATCTTCATCTGTGTTTTTGTGTGGTCCAAGTTCAACTTCGGATTCTGCAGCTTTTGTCCTGAAACTCTTGAATGATAATATGCTCTTGCAACGAGCGTCCTGAAGTTTAATATTGATTCTGGGGGTTAGTCTCAGTTGCAGGCATTTGGGGTTTGTTGAAATGCTTGCTGCAATTGAAATGGAAGAAGGCACAGAACACATACATGCCATTTTTGTTTTCTTCTGAGCTCATTTCTCCAACATAGTTCATTGGATGAATATCAATGAAAATTGGGGGAGGAAAAAGGATGAAGGAAATGACGTGTCTACTTTCTCACTCACAAGTCACAAATTCACATTAAATAGTTCTGAACTTGAGGGTAGAAAGGAATTGAAAGGAAAAGGAAGATTTTCATTTTAGTTTGGTATATCATGTAATGAATTAAATTTATAAAAAAAATTTGTTTATGTTTGGTCCAGTTCAATTCAGATGGATTGAATGAAAAATGGAGTGGTTATGGCAATGAAAAGTAGATATATTATAAAATTGTTAATATATTAAATTACAATGAAAATTAAAATTAAAATTGTCAAATACTAGTATATATATTTTTTAAAATGTAAATTCTTTAATTTATACAAAAATACAATGAGTTGATGATGCATATCCAATAATCCAATACATATTGCATTGTATCTTAGAAAAAAAAAACATATTGCAATTCTGTTTTAATTTTGGTTCGGATATTCTTTCTTTTTTGGGTAATTGGATCCGGGTACGTTTGGCCACGCTCAAATACTCCGGATTTTGAAAACCTTGGTTAAGTAAATCCCCAAATTTCCCACCGACTCTCCCAGATTACTCTGACAGGACTAGCTGCTTGAATCTTCAACGCCTCTTGGCCATTGGTGGTGTTCCTCCAGAAACCTAGACCGTACGGCGGCGATTTCAGGTATGTTTGCAGGTCTGAGCTTAGTATTGAGAAATTTATTTTATTCATCGACTGTAACTTCGACGCTTTCAATAAACTTCGATACAAGTTGGTTCCTTCTGGTGAATGATAGGTTTATAGTTTCTGTGTTTAGGGCTTAGAGTTGGAGTTTGAGAGATGGCGTCTGGACTTGGACTTGAGGCTCTTGTTGACCGTGAGTTGCTTATTTATAATGCTATTTATATTTATTTTTACAAACTAGGGCTGGTTGTTTGCTTGTTTATATTGCCAAACCAGTTGTTTTGATATGTATTTACTTGCAGAGCCAATTTCTGTTATCACAAATGATGGGCGTAACATTGTGGTGAGTTTACATTTATCTGAGATTATTTTACTTTTTCTTTTGTTGTTGTTGTTGTTGTTGTTGTTGAAGAACTGATTGAGAATTTTATCAGCGAGCCTAAATGCTCCTCGTCATTTTCTGACTGTGGAGTGATTTCTTTTTTCCACAGGGAGTATTGAAGGGATATGATCAGGCTACTAATATTATCCTTGATGAATCTCATGAGCGGGTGTATTCCACAAAGGTCGGCTTCGTAACTATTCTTGTGCATATCTTTTCTATTGTCTTGCTGTGTTTGGTATAGGTTTGTCTTTCATTATGATTTATGTATGCTAGTAACTGAAGGTTAAAATAGTTAACCCCCTGGCATATAATTCTCTTGACAATGAACCTCTTTTGTTTAGCCGTAATTATTTTCCTTTGTTTCTGTTTAAGTACTCAAACTTTCAGAAACTTATTTCATCTTGTCACTTGTGCTAAATTTCTTAGCATAATCTTGATAACAATCATAAATGTTCATTACTTGTTGACCTTAGTGTGCATATGTTGGAAGAATTTTACTCTATTGGTGTTAGATCAGAAACTTGGTCCTCATTTTGAGTTGTGGTTCTGAGTTTGCTTTTGGAAGTTTATCCATTCAGAAGCTTTCAAGACTGTATAAACTCTTGTCTGAACTTTCTGTAACCCAAGAAGCATGGTTGAGATCAAATCTTACCTTATCTGTTTTTCGGTTGTTTTTGTTATGTTCGATGGCCAAACACGTTGGAAAACATATCCGATCGGATACAGTTTGTTTTGTGATTGTATTATTTCCAGTTTTCAGGGTTTCTTTTGGCACTAATTGTGTCTTTTTTTCCCCTTTTTTATCCTTTCTCCATATGACATTTGAAGTTACTTTTCTGATTTGTAGGAGGGTGTTCAGCAGATAGTTTTGGGGCTGTATATCATCAGGGGGGACAACATGTATGCCCTACTAACTCTCCTATTCCTTTATAGTGAAGAATGAGAGGATCATTAAAAAGCACATGTCACAAGTATAATTCCCCTCCCCTTTCCCCTTTTGCAGAAGCGTTGTTGGTGAAGTGGATGAAGAGTTAGACGCAAGCTTGGATTTATCAAATCTTAAAGGTCGTCCTTTGAAGCCTCTACTTCATTGATTCAGTTGTAAACCAACTACACCTTTCTACCCGCAAACTTATCTGGTTGGTAGTAGTACCTGTGGATTGAGTTAGACAAACATTGCTTCTTGCGAAAGTTTGTGAGGCTACACGTGCTATTCTTCGTACTGATTAACCTTAAGTGAGATGCATGGTGTTGTATGATGAAGTGTGTCCAATCAATGTGGGGAGTCAATATTAGAAATTGGGAGAATTTTTTGGTTTGTTTTCATTGCCCTTTCATTATAGGTCTCACGATAATGTTTATCGCCTCATTTGAGATATGGATCCTCTGTTTTCGGGTGTTATTTTTAGCTGATTCATGCCTACAAAGCATCCTAAGATTTCAATTTTCGTGATTCAGAGCATCATCCTGATGACCATAAGTGTGAATTCAAAAGCAAGATGCAAGAAAATAGATCCCAGTCTTTGAAATATAAACGTGAAGAATCAGCAACCAAGACTAATTCCAAGGGACTAAATATCAATACCATCATCAATGTATACATACATAAAAGTCTTATTTGATCACAACAATGTATAATAATAGTAAGGGAGAAATCTAGGACTACAAATAAATAATCCTACACTCCACTTCTACAAAAGAACAAATAAATTAATTTACATATAAATATAAATAAACAGAAATAATGCAGTAGTACTCTCATCGATCATCTCCCGTGCCGAAGCAAATCAAAGCCTGAACCTAAACTTACAGCTGCTATTCCTGATCCGGATAGTATTATCCGGAGTCAAATTATCGACGTTGACCTTGCACCTCACCAAGAACTTCCATTTCATCAGTTTCAACTTCCCCAGCTTGATCCTCACCGGAACCCTAGCCCGGAGATTCAACGGAATACTCCCCGTCTCCTGCTGCGCCGCCGTCAGCCTCTGCACCAGCCCGCTCGCATCCTGCGTCTGCCCGGTCAAGCTCACCTGCATCACCGTCGTGTTCCGGTGGCCCTGGTAGAACTTCGGCAACGACCCTTCGCACAGCTTCGTCCCGGAGAAGAACACGCTCAGGCGGCTGCCACCCTCGTAATATATCCCGATTTTCTTGTTGGGGTTCTTCGCCGTCACGTTAACGTTAAAAGTCGCCGACAAGCTGTTATCGGTGTTCGTTTTAAACTGCGGGATTCGCATGCTGTCGACGGAATAATCCGGAAGCTTTGGCTTGAAGACGAAGTAAACCACGGCAGCGAAAATGCCGAGGATGAAGGCGAGAAGGACGATCAACCCAAGCGTCCAGCACAGGCACTTTGCTAAACAGTGTCTCTTCTTCTTCGGCGGGCTCGAGTAAGAGTACGGGATCTTTCTCGAGAACGGAGCCGGATTCCGTTGGGATTCCGGGTCGCCATTCTCCGACTTGGAAGCGTTCCGGTAGACCAGCGGCGCAGATGGCCTCGCCGGCGACGGCGGATCCTGAACGACGGGATGAATTCTCTGGTGATCGGCCATGGTTTTTTTTTGGTGAAATGGAAGGTTGGAGGTGTGGTTTTTGTGGGATGGAGATGATTATATATATAGTTTGTAGAAACTGGAGTTTAATTTTAGTTGTTCATTAGTCTTTGAGTTGTTTATTGGAAGTTACCTTATTTTGACTTTAAAGATTGTGACGGTGGGAGGAGGGTTCGTGCAGATGAAACCAGCGTTTTTGGTTCCATCCTATTCACACCTTCCAGTGTGTGACTGTGTGAGGAATATGCTTTCTGTAGAGTTCATGTTTTGTTGAGTTCTTGCTAATGTTGGTTAGTTAGAGCCTTTGTGTTGAAGACTTGCCAAACGGATTTTACACAAGAAATGAGGAACTTTCAAGGGGACATAGAGTGAAATGGATATATTCCACCCGTCCAATCTACATGTTTATGTATGATTCATCAAATATAATTTAAATAACATCCCGTTCTAGTTCTCACTCTATTTGAATTTATTTCCAGTCAAAGATGATAAAGTTTAATGTATCAAATTAGATTTTAATACATGTGCATCTGACCCTAGTTTAAAATTTGTCGGATTTATTTTTAGTCAAAGATCGATATTGAACTTTTACTTATCAATTAGATCTATTCACACATCCGTTCTAGTTGAAACTGCACTAGATTTAATTTCAGTCAAAAATACTAAAGTTTGACAGTTACTATAATAACTGTTGAATTACTTATAACGTATAGTATCAGTATTAGTTTTGTGTGTCCTTACTCTAAGTAATTAAAAATATTAACAAGCAAACTTTGTGTTTTGTAAACTGTAAGGTAGACTGCCATTCAAATTGGGACGGAGGGTATAAAAACCTTGTTAGATTTGGTGTACTAAGAAAAAAAAATTACATTTTTAATATTAGGTGATGATATTTTATGCTAGTTGGAGTTTATGATAAATTTGATTTTACTATGATGATCGAATAAAATATGAAAAGTATATAATGGGGAGGGAATAAAGCGTAATGCATGTGTTCTCATCCATGAGATAATTGGACGATTTTATTTCATAACCGAGAAAATTGGCAATTTGGTAAACAATTTCTTACGTAAAAAACAATTGATAGGAACAACCGACAGTGAAAGCTTGAAGAAGATGCATCATGGGTTCATTAATATCTTAAGGCAAGACTATTAAATCTTTTTCTTTACTGATTCCATTGAAGCTAAGATATTCATATAATCCTTCTAGTAGCATGCGACCAGTTTGGGGGTATTTGATTGGATTGACATGTGAAATTTAGAGATAAATTAAGTATAATTAGTTGAATGGTTTGTTTGGTAAATAGTTGTTGGGAGTTTGACAGTTGATTATTTTATTTTATTGATTTAGATTTTTAGTAATTCTCGTTAATTAATTGATTTCATTCGCATAAGTAGTTTTAACTTAGATGTGTAAAGTGTTAAGTTTCTTTATTTAAATGAGTGCAGAGTCTTTTTAGTTCATTCTTTTGTGATATTTGTGATGTACGTGGTCCTCCTCTGTATAGGTTTGGATCTAGATTAAGCTTAATTCAAACCAATTTAGTTCAATAATAATATGACTTGGTATGGTTATATTGATTTTAGTTGTGAAGTAAAAAGAATTAAACTCAAGATACATAACTTACAAAGATGATCGAAAATGGTAAACTCCATTACAATTTTAAAATGCTAGTTTTTCTAATTCACGCATGTACATACACATAGGGATTTAAACGAGTCGAGTCGAGTCGGGCATCAATTTTATCAAGATAGAGCTCATGAAAAAAAGTGTATTTGTGTTCGAATTCGAATGAACTTGACTGTTTTTCATGAAACCAAACTCGACTCGGCTATTTAACAAGAGAAAGTCTTGGGTGAGACCTGTACTTGTGGAAACCAAGAGTAGGGGAATGAGCATTTACTGTTTCTGCTTGATCTTTTAGTCAGTTTGTTTGATCTTTCAATCAATGTCCTTGAGTATTTTTGTTTTGCCTTGATTTTTCAGTTAATTTGATCTTTCGTTCAATTTGCTTGATCTTTCGGTCAATTTTCTTGATCATTTCTTTGGTCAATTTCACCAACGAAAAATATAAAATTAGAAGGGTCCGCCTAATATAAAATTTATATGTAATATAGTTATAGGAGTACATGGCCACTAAACTCGACGAATTTAAGAAACAATTGTCAGTATTTACTTGAACTTGACTACTAATCATGTCGACTCGAACTCAGGTCCATTTCACTTTAACTCAAACTTCAAATAAATTTTAACACATTTACAAGTTTCTCATGAAGAGTTTGTTCAGCTAAACCAATACGTGCACATATAACAAATTCAACATATTCATTAAGAAAGTGCTATCAAATATTATTCACATGCTAATCTAGATCATGATCTAATTTAAAACAAAGTTGACTTTAGTCTCCAAGACTTCAAGTGCTAAAGTCTAAATATACCTGACAAAGTAGCGGGTACTCATAAATTAATGAAGCGCGGGTTTGGTTTAAATCATGAATTATGGAAGCCAAGTCAAATTTTAGAAACTTCAACATTAATACATCTATTTACGCTGACCGCAACACGCTTTAATATGACAAAAAACTGGAGAAAATAAAATCCTTAAAAATCAGATAGAATAACAAACCATATTTACATGCACGGACTTTTGCAATTTGTTGTGCTAGGAAATTGGGCATCAGCACACCAAATCTTGACGACTTTTGCCAACACCTGACCACATTTTGTGACAAAAAAGTGGTGGATAATTCGATTTAGTTTTTTCCATTACAAAAACAAAACAAGTTGTTGGAGTATGTCAAATAAGTAATGGTGATACAATAAACTATTGATTTTTAGTACTCCTTCTGGACCAACTGTTTCTGTACAGGAGACTTTTTTCAGTCAACTATGATAAATTTTGACTGAATTTTTGAATGCATAGATAATTAAAAATATTATCATATCTAATATTGTTGGAATCGTCATAACATGTATTTTATTAGTATCAAAATTTTATATCTTGATAGTATACGTAATTAAAGATATTAGCAGTCAAACACGTGTATTGAAGATCGTGAAAAGTCAACAGTGCACATCCAGCTGGTACGGAGGGAGTATTCATTTTTAAAAAGAGAGCAATATTTCATAATTTGTAATGTCTGAATTGGTAAATTATGAGGTACACTTAGAATATGTTCCTCAAGTACATTTATGAATTTTAATAGAAGACACATGTGTAGTTTTTTTATATATATAATTTTAAACTGTTATTATTGCTTAAATCTTTGTACTGCACACATATTACTATCAAAATATACAATATTTATAATATGTACGTAAAATGCACAAATGACAAGATACATTTGAGTAACATATGCAATTTGACCAGTGGCGATAGGATAATTGAGTCGTGGATATTAATTACGCAATTCTTATACCAAGCGCATTATCTATTTAATTGATGTGTCAAAAAACCCTTTTCACGTATTGGAAAGTAAATGTGAAGTGCGATTCACACACAATCAAAGTGCGATTAGTTACTATTCATTTCTCGGTACTTTCAGACTCCACTATTTCCCAAATTTAGCCGTTCTGACGTAATAACGGTCAGGAACGGTTACATCGCAACCGTGCCCATGGCGGCGCCTCCGCCCCATCGCGCCGGAAGTCTTCCACCCAACTCCTTTCTTCAAGCTCTTGCCAACCGACCACCGCCCTTGAGCAATCTTCTGCCATCCAATCCTGAGATCGCCCCCAAAATACTATACAAAGGGGACATAGCCTGTATTGTTACAAGGAGAGAAGCGGAGACTCTAGCAGCTCACTACTAGAACGCGCTCGTTGGGAAGTTTATGAGGGGGAAACCAAATATGGAATCACTGCAGGCTGCTTTCAAATCGGTGGATTTCAAAGGAAGATATCAATTGGGATATATTGATTTCAGACACATCTTGATCAGGTTTGAACTCAAGGAGGATTATCAGAGACTGTGGTTGAAGGGAAACTGGATTTTCAGTGGCTCCCCCATGAAGGTCTTGAAATGGACAGTTGATTTCTCACCAGAATCAGAAAGCTCTATTGTCCCAGTTTGGGTCAACATCCCAAAGGTACCAATTTTTTTCTACAATCACTCCATGATTCAGTCTATGGGTAATCAAATTGGGAAATTTATCAAAATGGACTTAGCCACTGCCACTTTATCTAGGCCATCTGTCATTAAGATTTGTGTTGAGGTGGATGTCAAGCAGAGATTACCTAGTCACATAAGGGTAGGAATAGAGGAAGATGGTGTGGAATATGGAGTAGAGAAACTCCCAATAGAGTTTGAAGATCTTCCCTATTACTGCTCTAATTGTAGATGCATAGGTCACCATGTAGATCAATGCATCCAGCTCCATCCTGAGGTTAAGAAACCTAGACAGCCATGGACAGATAATAGAGGTTCTCAGAAGGAGACTCAGGGAGATGGGGAGCAGAGAGTTAATGCTGCTAGAAAAGATAAGGAACCACTGAATGCTGAAGTGGTTCAGATGATCCCTGTGTCAGTTTCAATGGCTCAGAAGAATGCTGGAAATCCAATGTTTCTTAAGACTGATGAGAATTCAGCTCAGTTGCTTCACAAGAATGGAGGAACTTCAGGCATATCTGCACTGGAAAAGGCAAAAACCATCCATGCTCAAGCTCAAAATCACAACAATACCCACCCCCTTGGCCCTAGGGGAAAATCCAACCATTTTAAGAAACAACTGAAGCCTAAACGAGTCTATGTCCCAAAAATCCATATTAAGGACAATTCTCAGGCCAATTCACAGAAAGAGGTATCACCAGATGGTTTTCAAACTCCCATTCAAGCACTCTCTAGCTCTGAAGAGGTGACTGAATTTGTACCTGAGTCTCCACTCACTGCCCATGCAAATATCCCATCTTCTGCAACATCTTCAGCAAGTCAAAATGGTCCACCATCTGATGGTTTCATCACCCCTAAACAAAGGAAAATGCTCCATCATTCCAGGGATGATTTGAACCTAAAAATGATATCAGGTAACTCCTCTCCCATAAATCCTTATAATTCTGATCAATTTCTCTTCATGTCTCAACCAAGAAACAGGAACAGGTTTCTACCTTTAATAATGGAGGGAGAAGAAGGTAAACTCACTGAAGATGACATTTTCAAAGAAGCTGATGAGTCCCTCTCCGACAGCTCAAAGGAAGAAAATGATTTCCCTATCACTGCATCCCCACAATCATCAAATGTCCATGGTAAGGGAAAGGTGAGCACATCAAAGGCTCCACTGAGGACCTTTTTCACTCAAGTTAATAGATTCATGACTGGATCTTCAAAAAGCAACAAAAACCCTTTTCAATGATGAGTACAACCCTTAAAAATAAAATGCTTGTTTGGAACATCAGGGGTATGGATACATCTATGGATAGACTAGAAAGCATGATACTTAAGCATAATTTCCAACTCATTTGCATAATAGAACCTCAACATAGAAATGATACATGCAATGTATACATGAAAAGGCTTCATTTTACTCATTTTATGCATGCAAATTCAGGAAAGATTTGGCTTATGTGGAATGATGATTTGGATGTCAATTTAAAATTTGACCATGCTCAATTTTTACAAGTCTCCATTTCATGTCAAGCTACTTCTGCTTCCTTTGATGCTGCTTTTATCTATGCTGCTAGGAATGTATGTGGTAGAAGAGATTTATGGAGTAGTCTTCAACTGATTCTAGTTCCTGATATTATCTTCATTGGAGATTTTAATGCTATGACCTCCATTTCTGAGTACAAGGGTCCTTCATCTCCTAATATCACTAGTATAGCCGAATTCAATCAATTTATTGATACTTTAGCCCTTGAAAATGTCAACACTGTTGGGAATTTGTTTACTTGGACTAATGCTAGGCTTAGAAATTCTACAGTAGAGAAACTGGATAGAGGACTATGCACTTCTTCTTGGAATTTAAGGTTTCCATCCTCATCTATCCAAGTGCTGAACAAACTGTCCTCAGATCACTGTCCTTTGTTTTTACAAATTGGCAGCAACATCATATCCAGTCCTAGGCCTTTTAGATTTTTGAACACATGGCTAAAAAGAAGAGAACTAATACCTTTCATTCAAGAAAATTGGGAACAATTTCTTAATGAGGATGGTATGTTGGGCTTTTTCTTAAAGCTACAGAGACTTAAAAGAAGTTTAAAAATCTGGAATAAAGAGGTTTTTGGGGATATTAACAAAAATGTAGAACTAGCTGAGGAGGATTTAAGGCTGCAGGAAATACAATATGACACCTTTACAAATGACCTTGAGCTCTCTGAATTAAATAGAAAGAAAGCTCTACTTATTAGAGCAATCAAGGAGAGGAAACACTTCTGGAAGCACAAATCCAGAGTGAAGTGGTTAAAGGATGGTGATGAAAACACCAGTTTTTTCCACAACTCTGTAAAGGAGAAGAGGAAGATTCTTGGTATCACCAAAGTCAAAGATAGGGATGGTAGATGGTTAGATGACAACCAGGAAATAGAAAGAGAGGCAGTCTCTTACTGTGAAGAGCTACTGTCCTCTGAAAGTCATCCAGAACAAGGAAGGTTTTATTCACATTTTCTCTCCCAAATCCCAAGCTGCATAACCCAAGAGGATAATGATAGATTACTCCTCCCAGCCACCCATGAAGAGGTCCGGAGCATTGTTTTTGGACTTAATAAAAACAGTGCCCCTGGCCCTGATGGTTTCACTACATCTTTTTACATTAAGTGTTGGGATATAATTGCTATGGATGTCACTAAGGCAGTCAATGAATTTATTTCAACTGCTGACATCCCCAGAGGCATCTCCTCCACCTGGATAACACTTATCCCCAAAAAAGTCTCCCCCATGACCTTTGATGATTTTAGGCCTATCTCTCTTTCAAATGTGATCAATAAAATTTTTACTAAACTATTGATGGAAAGGATGAAGCCACTTATGCATAAGTTGATTTCTCCAAACCAAACTGCTTTTATGAGAGATAGAGACATTTCAGACAATGTCTTGTATCTAAATGAAATGGTCAGACACATAAATAGGAAATCTAGGGACCCTAACTGCATTCTGAAATTAGACCTAAGGAAGGCTTTTGATAGAGTTAGTTGGTCATTTTTAAATAGTGTCCTTCTTAGGTTTGGCTTCCATGGTCTTTTTGTTCATTGCATATTGAAAAATCTTGCACAGAGCTGGTTCTCAGTCCTTATAAATGGTAAGCCATGTGGTTTTTTCAAACCAACCAGAGGTATAAAGCAAGGGGATCCCCTTTCTCCTTTTCTCTTTAATCTGTTCTCTGAAGCTTTCACTAGGAGTATTTCATTTGCATTTAACATAGGCAAGCTTCACTCTTATGATTTACCAAGAAATGCCATAAACATTTCTCATTTGTCCTATGCTGATGACACAGTGATCTTCATGAAAGCTTCAAAAAAGAGTCTCATTACATTAAAAGCTTTTTTAGTTCAATTTGAGATTGTCACTGAACAGAAAATAAACTTTGAAAAAAGTGACTTTTTTGTAGGTAGACATGCATCTTTAGCAAAAATCCATCAAATTAGGAACATCTTGGGTATGAAGCAAGGTAGCTTTCCTTTTAAATACCTTGGATGTCCAATCATCCAAGGTAGAGCCCTAAACATCCATTTCCAACCTGTGGTGGAAATGGTGGAAAAAAGGCTCAATAACTGGAAAAATAGATGGTTATCTTCAGGGGGGAAACTCACTCTTATAAAATCATGCATTTACTCTCTCCCTCAACATGTTTTTTCTGTGCTAACACCAACAAAACACATTATCAAGGTCATTACAAGATTGATTTCCATTTTCTTCTGGGGTGAATCAGATTTAAAACCAAAGAAAACCTGGAGAAAATGGAGTGATCTTTGTTTTCCTATTACACAAAATGGTTTGGGCACTAGGTCATTTTCCACCATCATACATGCATGTTCTGTAAAATTATGGTGGAAGTTTCAAGTAGCTTCTGCTCCTTGGACTTTATTTATTGCATCCTTACCCATGTCATATAGATCATCACCTACTTGGAAAAGAATCTGCCTTGTTGATGATTTCGCTACACAGCACATTACAGTATTGCATGGTAAAGGGAATTGTAGTTTCTGGAATACAAAATGGTCTACCTGGGGTTCCATGCATGACTTAGTTCATCATACCCAAACCATAATTCCTGAAAATGCTACTGTGGCTGATTTCATCAACAACAAGGCTCATTTTTTACCTTCCATAGCACCATGGATCCCATCTGATGCACTTCTTTTTTTGCAGGAAACAACAATAAAGGCACACAGAGAGGACATTTTAATAAGGAAACCAGACCTAAAGGGAAGATTCACCTTCAAAACCGCCTATCAGAGACTTAAAGAACAAAGAGGTACTTCCCAATCTCTATCAAAACTATGGAATAAGAGAATTCCTAAAAAGATATCTATCTTTATGTGGAGACTCTTTAACTCTTTGTTACCTTTTGATAATGTTCTCATTCATTATGGTTTTCAAATTGCTTCAAAGTGCTCACTATGCAATGCTACAGATTCCATAGATCATTTTTTTTAATGAATGTCATCTACCTTTAATCATATGGAAGAAATCAATGTGTTTAGTTGGTATCATAGATCAACCTTTTCAAAGTATTTGGAGTAGACTAGCATATTACTTGTCTTATACTGGTTTAACAAAACTGCAATCCATTTTAACTCACAATATAACTTCATATATTTGCTGGAGTTTATGGAAGGCCAGGAATAAAATGCTCTTCGAGAATATAAAGCCTAATGCCAATTCTTTATTTAAAGAAATCAGGGTTATGGTTTTTTACTCATTTATTGCTAAACCAGTTCACTTAGTCAAACAATTTGACATTGACATGTTCTCCAATACTGTTCTCCCTCTATGTAACAGACCACCAAAAGCCAAAATCATCAGTATCAAATGGAGGAAACCAACTCAGGGTTTTAAAATAAATACTGATGCATCTTGGTTAAATGGGAAAACTGGTTTAAGTTGCATAATTAGAAATTCTTTGGGAGCTATAATTACTGCTGCAGTTTTATTCTCTGATGCCTCATCTCCTCTTGAGGCTGAGCTCAAAGCAATAAAACATGGAATCCTTCATGGCCTATCTGTTGGGATTAATGATTTTATTATAGAATCTGATTGCTTGGTTGGAGTTTCAATGATTCTTAATTCAATAACTGCTCACTGGAAACTTTTCAACCTAGCTGATGAGATACATGGATTACTAGGTGCTCATAAATTACAGCATGTTTTTAGAGAGGCGAACAAAGTAGCCGATGCTTTAGCTAGATTCTCTATGGAAAAGGCTACCTCTGGAACAATTGTCATTTTACCTCCACATATCAAAGCACTTGTCATAATGGATTCTAAACTGCCAAGTCTTAGGATTACTCATAATGAATAGATACTGCTGAGTTGTTGCTCTTATGGCAGGTACACACCATAGACATGGATGTACACTCGAGGATGAGGGACAGCTTTCCATAGCTTCTGCACCACTCTCCAACAAGCTGGAAATCACACTCACATGGAGTTTTGATAAAGGAGTATTTTCAGATGATGAAGGAATAGATCCATAGGCTGACTTGTGTCTCACTGTGTCTCACTTTGATTCACTAACAAGCAAGTGGATCAATTTTTCTCCTCATCTAAATTCCTCCTCTTCACACTACAGAAAAGAGTTTTGTTAACTCTTTCTTTTTTATGGCAATGGCATGTGTAGTTTCTTCTACACTACTCACCTCTCCTATGAGGTTGTTTTTTCTTTCTTTTTTTCAATACCTCTGTTGGTTTAGGAATCCTTAATTTATTTTATTTAGTTTTACATGTAAACTACTCTATTTCATTATTCTAAAGGCTTGGAGAAGCCAATACACACCCCCCACCAATGGTGGTTTGCTCAAAAAAAATAATAATTTAATTGATGTGTATTATAATATTATTACATGTGCATTTTTATATTATTATAATAATAAATAATTGTTAAAATGCACGATTTTATATACAATAGTACTGCACAATTATATAAATTAAAATGCACAAAATAAGATTGGGATAATACGTGCGGTACTATGTAATCTGCCTTCATTTTAAATGCCAACATAGATTTCTTACGACAAGCATTCCTCTACTTGCATTTACATAGAACAACAAATTCAAACATTTGTTCCATGTTATAATTTGGCGTAATTTACTTTTTAAGTTAACGATCTTCAATTCAGCCCATGAATTAAAAGAAGAAAGTCTCAAATAAGAGCACCTTACTGTAAGAGCAACCTAAAAATAGATCATTTTTTACAATATTGAAGTTACCAAACAATTATTTTAATTATTTTTGTTTGATCCAGATGTTTTTATACTTGAGTTTGATCTTTTTTTGGTTTGCTTTTTATTTGGTTTGATCTTTTATGTTTTAGGCATGATGTTTTTATTTGCTTTGATCTTTCAAATTTTGGACAGTATCTTTTCACTTTATTCCTTGATCTTTTATGTTTTATGACCCAAATAATTAAAATATGTGTATAGTCAGCATCAATCTTGTAGAATGTGATCTGCCCTTATTGTAAGGGGGCCTTACAAGAGACCTTAGTACATGGTTTCATTTAACCTTCGCCAACGAACACCAACTACTATAAATTTAGGGTGTTGCTATTTGCAGCCCAATGTTTTGCTCATGTAACCTAAAACAATGTTGTTAAAAGACAAAAATGCCCCCAATTTTACTCAGTGGAAAACTATTAGCCTATTTACAGGAGGCATTATTGTCATTTAACATCATTTTTGGGGTACATGAGCAAAACCTTGAGTTACAAATAGCAATTCAGTAAATTTAAAAAAGAAGTGCGAGCCAAATATTAGGTAGGGCTTCCACTTTCCAGCAAAGCCGCGTCTGAAAAACTTTCCTACCCAAAATTAGGAGGATAAGGGGAGGGGCATTCCCGGAAGTAGACTCCGCTATTTGGTCCGTCATTTCCAGAATTAGGGGCATTTCATGTCATTTTCCGTCACAGGATTCTTAAGCATTAGAATTAGGGCTGATCACGGTACGGTTAACCTTCCCGTTTCTAGAATATATACTAACCGCTCAACTATTCAACGGTTCGGTTAACTTTTAAAATTGACAAATAAAATCAGATAACATTTGTCTCGGTTAATTAGAAATTCGGTTAGGTTAACCAATAATTTTGATAATTCATTAATTATAAAATATTTTAAGACACGGTTTAGCATACTACAAAGGCTAGCTATATATATATTTCTTCATATGCCAATAGTTATACAAAAGCTACCTCCAAGAGGAATACAAAAGCTAGCTATATATATATATATATATATATATATATTTCCTCATAAACCAAGAGGCAAGAGGAATACAAAATCTAGCTACCTAGAGTGAAATGTGGGAGGATTAAGTTTTGGTAAGGATTTGGTGCTATTTATATAGGGTTAATAATAATAATATAAATAAATAATTGTAAAATAATCCCCGATTAGACGGTTAACTATTCGTGTTGAATATTGAAAACCTTAACCTTAACCGAAAGATCGGTTAGTCAAAAAATGATAACCTTAACTTAACACTACGGTTCAGTTAACCTTAAAATCGGTACGGTTCCGGCCGGTTAACCAATCGGTTTCGATTATCCGGTTAGTTTTGCTCAACTCTAATTTAGAATTAGTCACTTGAGTAAAATAACTAGACTATTATTTGTAGGAGCGTATTTTACTGTATTTTGTATTTTTAGTATAAAAATGATTATATTACTATTTTGATACTCCCTCCGTTCACCTTTGGTTGGCACTCTTACTTTGACACCAAAATTAAGAAAAAGTTCAAAAAGTGGTGATGTTGACATGAGTGGGCATGGTTGATGAATTATTAATACAACAAATAAGGCAAGATTTGGACTCAGCCGTAAATTATCATGGCCCATGTTATAAATTATTAGTATTGAGTGGATTTTTAAGTAAATAATATAAAGATGGAGGGGTAATTGGGGAAATATTCTTTCCCTTTTGGGAAAGAAAACAAGGGTGCCAAATTATTATGAATATCCCAAAAAGGCATGTGAGCCAACTAAAGCTGAACGGAGGGAGTACATGTCTTATACTCCCTCCGTCCCAACCAAAGGGTCTGGGACAAAAAGGGCTCTATTTTTAATAAATATTGACGTGACAGATTTGTGTGGCTGGGAAGGATCTAGCGGAAAGGGCAAAACTGGAAAAAATGAACATTAAGCTTAATCCTAACATTCGGCAAAATTTCTGCGTAACGAACATCTCCTCCACCACCATAAACGATGCAATTTCATCGGCATAAAAACAAACACCCCAATTCTAAATCAATGAGACCTAAACCACCACCACTATCGAAAACCCAGGAAGAACAGGGGCGGAGATTGTAAAAATTACAGCAAATAAGAAATAATCAACAAACTCAATCGACTCTGACCCAAAATTAACTCGACAACAGATGCACAAAAAATCTTAAAATCGTACCCTTAAGAAATCAAAGAAGAAAAATTGGCTGCCCATCAACACCGGTGGTGATTTGGGATTTGTAAAACATGAAACCCCACAATAGGGAGATTCCCTACATCAATTTTCATAGGAAGATCGAAAACGGAGTTTAGAGTAGAAGATTGAAGATGGGTCACCGGCGAAATTTAGATGAGACGGGGTTATGAGAATTGGGTGATTGTGATCTGGGAAGATGGAGAAGTCTGGTTGGGAAATTCTGTAGAATCTGATTTAGAGCAAGTCCAAGGGATCCCCTAAACTTTGCTACAACAGGGGAGCAAACTTGGTTTCTCTAAATTATTTTGTTCAGTTTTATCAACTCCAAGTTTTATCAAACTTGGCTCCCATATTTTATAGCATATGATTATTTTATATATATTAATAAATATATATAACTAAATATAGTCACATGTGATCTCGTTACGTTCATGGTAAAACATACTTTTATAATACATGGTTTTTATAATTTTTTGATATACACAATTTTAGATATTCTAATTTTATAATCATGTTTAGTTAAAAATAAAGAAAAGTAAAGGATCGGGAGAGAGAAAGGGAGAAAATATAATATTTTAATCAAACTCATCCCCTAAAAATTTCCTTCTCTCTCTACTAAGTTATAGAGAGAACCAAAGTTACAAACTAGAACTTTTTATAGGGGATCTTTTGGAGCATTTTTTCAACCAAAACCCCTAAAAAATAGCAAAACCCCTATAATAGAAGCTCTCTTGGACTTGCTTTTAGATGGGGGAGTAGATTAGGTATGGATTTAACCTTTTAATATGGGTTTGGGCTCTAATGAGATCATCTGTGGGCCAGAAACAATTATTTAACCTTTTAATTTAAAGGTAATTGTAAATAAAAAAGTAAGGGTAAATGACACTTTTTAATGTGTTTTTCTTGCCAAAATAGGAAATAAGAGAAGTAAAACTCTTTGGTTGAGACGGACTAAAAAGGAAAGTAAGACGCTTTGGTTGGAACGGAGTGAATATATGATATTGTATTGATTCAAAACATTATTAATGATGATTCTGTACAAAATTTAAATATTTTGATTGTTAAATATACGAATGTACATATTTTATTTTAGTTTGTGCAAAATACGTGCTGCACATATAAACCTCTACAACGTTTTGTACATCTATTTGAACGTGCATTTATTAGTTCATTTTGTCCATGTGTAAGTGTATTACTTTTATTCTATTTGTACATTTAATTATTATGAATGCACATTTTCTTGAAATGAAATGCACAACTACTATTTTTAGTTATTTGCTAGTTTCTTGAATGTACATTTATTTTTAGTAGTTATGGGTCTTATAAGTCTCTGCTCTTTAGGAGGCTTTAAAGATGTTTATTCTTTGCATCTCATGGAGGAGGGAGACTTTAATCTTAATTGCAACACCATGACCACGTACATTAGCCAAGTGATTGGGAAAAAATCTGTCATTATATTTGATAGTTTTAAAAATTACAAATTGACCACCTTTTCATAATATGTATTTTAAAAGATAAAATTTTATATGAAACATCAATGCTGACAACCAAAAATCTAAACATCAATGCTGACCACCTTTGGGGAAGGTGGGGTTTCCAGCAAAGCCGCGTCTGAAAAACTTTCCGAACCAAAATTAGGAGGATAGGGGAGAGACATTCCCAGAAGACTTCGATGTTTAGTCCGTCGTTGTCACGGGATTTTTAAGCATTAGAAATAGCTTGTAGTCGCGTATTTTACTGCATTGTATCTTGAATTTTTAGTATGAATGATTATATTATTATTTTGATACATGTCTTATATGATATTGTATTGATTCAAAACATTATTAATGATGATTAGGTACAAAATTTGAAAAATTTGATTGTTAAATATATGAATGTACGTATTTTATTTTAGTTTGTGCAAATTACGTGCTGCAAATAAAAACCTCTAAAACATTTTGTGCATCTATTTGAACGTGCATTTTTAAGTATTTGAACGTGCATTTGTTAGTTCATTTGGTCCAAGTGTATTACTTTTATTCTATTTGTACATTTAATTATTATGAATGCACATTTTCTTGAAATGAAATGCACAACTACACCAGTTTTATTTTTAGTAGTTATGGATCTTATAAATTTATTTACCAGTTTCTTGAATGTACATTTATTTTTAGTAGTTATGGGTCTTATAAGTCTTTGCCTCAGTATGAGGCTTTAAAGATGTTTATTATTCTTTGCATCACAGATTCACAGGGAGATTTGAATCTTAATTGGAACACCATGACCACATACAAGTGACTGGTAAAAAACCCGTCATTAAATGTGATAGTTTAAAATTACAAAATCGCCACCTTTTCACAATATGGATTTTAAATGATAAACTTTTATTTTAAACATCAATGCTTACAACCAAAAATGTCAATGACACCAAAAATTTAAACATCGATGCTAAACCACCTTTGGGGAAGGTGGGGTTTCCAGCAGAGCATCTGAAAAATCCTCCGAACCAAAGTTCGGAGGATAAGGGGAGAGGCACTCATATGGAGCAGCATCATCAGGGACTTGAGAGTTGAAAGGACCACCGATAAATGGAAACTCAGAATAATCACCACTATACACACCAACTGCTTTAGCAGATGACCCCTCTAAAGCTGAAACGTTTTCCACTGGAGCTGAGATGTTATGGTGGCGAGCAAATCCAAGATTAGGCAAACTGAAATCTGCTGGTTCAGATACTTCCTCAGGCGCTGACCCTTGGTACAGCCAAGTAAACAGGGAATCCCAATTTTCATCAAGTACATCATCATCATAAACTGGTCCCTGAGGAGCATCAGAATCAGATATAGGAGCTGAAATTGTAGCTTCCTTCGTTTCTTCCATAACCACTGGTCCCTGAGGAGCTTCTAAGTCCAACTCATCATCATAAACTGGCAGATATAGAGAGGTAGCATCGGATAATTCTTCAGGATCTTCCAGAAAATCCATAGTAGCATTATCAATCTTAGCCTTATCAGGTAAATCCATGGGTCTAAGAGAATTCTGTGCATGGCTGGGTAGTTGTGCAGATGTGTCCAAACCTTGAAGAGACGGCCTAATGTACAGAAACAGGAGAGAAGAAAAATGAGCAAAATAAGCTACGGAAACTTGATTTCGTCACATCATCACGAGATGAAAGTCCTAAAAAGGGCAAATGAAACCACAAATGCAGATGGTTTCCAGTAACACAAACGTTCCCAAAAGAGCACATGGATTAATTAATGAAAGTCTAACAACAATTCTCAAAAGAAAACCACAAATGCAGATGGGGATAATATTTCAATATAATCTTCCCAATCCTAGTGCAAAACAACAAGATTATGGAAACTTGATTTCATGCGCAAATACATCATCATGAGATGAAAGTCCTAAAAAGAGCAAATGAAACCACAAATGCAGATGGTTTCCAGTAACACAAACGTTCCCAAAAGAGCACATGGATTAATTAATGAAAGTCTAACAACAATTCTCGAAAGAAAACCACAAATGCAGATGGGGATAATATTTCAATATAATCTTCCCAATCCTAGTGCAAAATTATGAGAATTGCTAGTATTACTATCAAAACAACAAGATTATGGAAACTTGATATTATGCACAAATACATCATCATGAGATGAAAGTCCTAAAAAAACCACAAATGCAGATGGTTCCACATTTAGCGAACACAAAAAACCCAAAAGAGCACATGGGTTAGTTAATGAAAGTATAACAACAATTCTAGCCAAAAAAACCACAAATGCAGATGGGGATAATATTTCAACATAATCTTCCCAATCCTGTGCAAAATTATGATAATTGCTAGTATTACTATCATTCATTTTATTTGTATGAAGAGGAAGGCATGCGTAGGCATCTCTGCAAAGGGGCAGGGATGCATCAAGAGCATGGTATCCGATCACAAGTCACATGCCCATCCCTTTGCATGCTAGTATTACTATCAAAACAAAAGATTATGGAAACTTGATTTCATGCGCAAATACATCATCATGAGATGATAGTCCTAAAAAGAGCAAAGGAAACCACATATGTAGATGGCTCCCACATTTAGCAAACACAAACGTTCCCAAAAGAGCACATGGGTTATTTAATTAAAGTCTAACAAGATTTCTCCAACAAAAACCACAAGCAGAGGGATAAATCAACATAATCTTCCCAATCCAGTGCAAAATTATGAAATTAATATCAAGTACAACAAGATTAATAAAAACTATACAAATTCATGATAACTGAAAGCAAAGAACAACAAAAACCTGTGCTCATCGATGGACAAAGGTAGGACTGTCCCATCCCCGTGTATCACGCTTTCTCCACAACTAGTTTCAATCTGATCCATCTTCAGTTCAAGCATTTGCCGTCGGTAATCGGTAGAAGGAGAGTGATAGGATTATATGGCAATTCTTTGAAGAGGAAGAAACGTCTGAGAGAAGGTTTTATAATCTCAAAAGACAGATATATAAATGAGAGAATCATATTACATGGTCGATAATTACGAAGTGTCCTCAGTAGTAAGTGAGTGACAATCAATGCGCAAAATGAGATTTCCTAACATGATCCTTACAATCAAATATCAATATAAAGACAATTGACTTTTTGGCATGGTGACAAATAAAGGGTGACTTTAGTTTCTGGTATATAGAGATACACCCATTTAACAAAAGAGATCTACTAATTAGTACTACATAACTAAAGTGATGACAATCAGCACTAGGTACATGTAGCACATAACATACAGCAATCGGAGAAGCGAGGTTAAGGTCATTGATGTGCAACAACCTTATCATATAGAACAAACTTGGCAAATAAAACAATTTCAAGTCAAGTTATCACATAAAATGGGAATCAAAAGAAAAATGAACATACAGCTTTGAAAAGGCATCAACATCAGCTCTTTAATATGAAACAAGTAGCAACAGACTCTGATAGTGCATAGATAAATGATAAGCCATTAAATGTAATAGACTTGCATGATTATGACTAAACAGAGTTGGTGGCAAATCTCTAGTAGCCTCATAAAAGTATTGCTTCCAATAATCATATGTTTCTTTATCAACAACTAAAGATTATGCCAAGAGGTAATTTGTTAATTAAGATAGTACAACAATAGAAACATGTTATAAATAATGACGATCATATTATAAATCATCTCCCCTTCTCTTAGATTTGTAGCTAGATTCATTACCAACTATATTAAGAAAAGGAAATCAGACACGTAATTATGTCTTACATGATTCAGTAGAGCACCAATAGTTAGAAATCTAATTATTCCTTCAAGCAGGTTTCACATCCCAGAGATATCCACCAGCTGCAAAAGAGTAAATAATATTCGTAAGGAATGGTTATAGATAGGGATAGAGCAATCAGAGATAATTGTAAGTATACTAATTTGAGTGGCTCCTCTGAGGAAAATTCTGAATCCGCAGATTACGGCCTGTCCATTCTTCTAGCTGCTAGCCACCAGAACATATTGGTTCCAGAGGACCCCTGCTTGTTACTTCCTCTGCAACGAGAAAGAGTCTGGGAATGCTGAAGGAGTGGGGAGGCTGGTTGAGCCAACCTCAGGAGATGCCGCCAAAACATTTCAGCTCTAAGAGAACCACCAACCAAAGAGATTGATTCGGTGATATTCTCTCCAAGTTCCCATTTACTGGCACGAAGGATCCTCTCAACACCATCAAGGCCCTATGACAGAGCAACCGACAGGGAATCCTCAAAGGCTCAAAGTGCCACTCCCCTGGAAACACCCTTACCAGTTACTAGATCCATTACATGGCTTTGCAACGTTTCCTAAAGCACCAGAACAGCATGAGATTAAGGGACGAAACTGGGTATGCAATTAAAAAGTGGGCAGTGGGTACATGTGATTGAAAGTAATAAGGAAAAAACTACAAATAAGCTCTACGAGGGAACTCTTGTGCTTTCAAGCACTGCAAATACATGGATTAATGAATTTTGAATAATTCTGGAAAAATTACTATCATTATATCAGATAATCAAACAACGAATCTAACATCAGTTCCAATATTCAATTCCAACAGGAAAATCAGGTCTGGTTTCAATTCAAATTCCTTTCAAACATGTGGCTGATAAACTCTGCCATTTCATGGAAATTGAATGAACATGAAATCAATCTTCCTGCAAATTTAATTTTATTGAAACAAAAAGCTAAGCATCTACATATACAAAGAGAAAAACATGAGGAAGATTCTTATATTGATGAAAAACATGATTAAACCCTACAACTGACTCAAGGAAATTCAATAAACATGAAACCAATCTTCCTGAAAATTGATTCTACAGAAGCTAAGCATAGAAAAACATGAGGGTGATTCTTAGATGGCTGAAGAATGTGGGGCATAAGCTCTTAAGATGACTCAAATTCCTTTCTAACACATGGCTTATTAGACCCTACAAATGACTCAAGGAAATTCAATAAACATGAAATCAATCTACCTGCAAATAAATTTCACAGAAACATATAGCTAAAGGCATAAATACAAAGAGAAAAACATGGGGCGATTCTTAGCTGGCTGAAAAAACACAAATGCATTAGCTCTTAGATGGCTCAAAAATTTCAGCATTATAATCAAAAGCATACGAGAACAGGAAAACCAAAAACACAATTGCTTACCTTGCCAACCCCCAGAAAGAGGATGCCGGTGCTGGTGAAAAATGAGGTGCGGGGTATGAGATTAAATAGAAGGTTCCTCCAGTTACGTCACATTTCAGGACTGCTGCATGCTTATACGCATGACACATGTTACAACCTTGCTGACCCTTGAGGGTTTTGAGTTATTACATACAGAGAACTTAAAATACAATTGCAGGAAGACACCCCATCCTAAGTATAATAGATACTCCGTCCTAAATATTTAGAAATTTAAAACCTCCCGCTCTAGCAAATGAAATTACAAGTAAAATAAGCTGGGGTTTACTTAGGTAAAATAAGTCTATTCCTTATATTTAAAAATGCCTTTTCCTATTAGTGATTTTTTCACATGACTTAGGAACAAAATAACTGCACTAAGATTAGATATTCGATTCTGTTATCGAATACCATATAGTCCTTTGAATGAAGTGATGTAAAAAAATTATAAGAAAATGCTAGTAATAAGTACTAGGCAGTTGTAATGCAACCAAAAACTGGATTCATATCTCAATCAATTATCTGAAATAGATTGAGTGCCATTAAATGTAAATTATAAAGATTATTTTCAGCAGTACAAGGAAATTCTGGTAGTCCAGACATTAGTCATCATATTCAGAACTTGGTCATCAACTAGAATTCAGATATGGTATACCCATTCCATCTTCATGAGGCACCATACATCTTCATGAGGGAAAATTTTCATCTAAATTCTCCAATCTGCCACAAAAGTCAAAACATGTAAATAACTTCAAGTATGTACTATGATACCTAATCCCACATGAGGGAAAAAACACAAAACATGATAAGATGAATTCAGAACCGGGGAGGTAACAATCACCTATGCCAATGTGTTTCCTTCAGAAATTTAAAAGCAGAAAAGCAACCTACGAACGAGCGAAAACTCCCCTACGTTTCTTCCCCTGTATAATTGATAATATAGGCGATCAGTACTTCATCAAAACTCGGCAATAAAGTATCAGAAATCAGAATACAAAAGATGTAATCAGTGCCCCACAAGAAACTCAACAATAAAGCTGTAAGTACCTCATAGTTGTTGAACATTTCTTCTGCCATGGCCTCAACTTGTTTTCTCTTTTTCTCTTCTTTCATTTGAGCAATTTCCTCATTTCCGTAGTCGGATTCTCTAATGACAAAAAATATTGTTACTCGAACTGCACAATTCTAGACACAAGGCACAAACAGTTTAGAGGAATGAAAATGTTAAACAGAAGACAATCATACTTGTAAGGATCCTTCGCAAATGGGATGAGATTGTTGAAACTGTTTCCTGATGGAGCCCCCATCTGTATACATCACGGTTAAAGAGAGGTATTGCAAAATATAATGAATCAGATGGCAAAAATCTGATAACCAAGAAAATCCACAAGATAACTCAAGCATGAAGATGTCTCTATAACTGTATAAGAATAACAGTTAAGCACATTCAATCAACATAGCCAAACACAGCACGAGGATTAATTACCTTCCGAAATCGTTTGAAATTCACCACAGGATCATTTGCCAAAGAGCCCAATGATGTTGATGCTGATACAAAATTTCTCACGATAAGATCTTGACTGTAGATAACATCCACATTTTCACACTCTGGCACTTCCATTTTTGCTTTTGTTACTGCACTGCAGTCTTTGCTCTGCGAGCCTTTTGAGGAACCAACATTGGACCAATTGACATCCTCATTTTTGGATAGTACCTCATCTCTGATCTGTTTACTGATGTTGGTACTGATAATTACATCATCCTCATTTTCATTTATTTTGCTGGGCTCTATGACTTGGATTGCAGTTTTTTCAACATCATCTTGTTCCACAGAATCTATTATGTGTATGTTGCTAATTTCTTTGTGTTCGTGGTCAGAGGATCTGTGTGAATAGACAATAGTAGGTGTCTGAACTGATGTGGCAGTTTCCATCTCATCATCAGAGTCTGCTACAACTGTTTCATCTGTGGAGCATGAGGATGTAACAAGAGCTGCAAAAGGAAACAGCTTAGTATAAATCATATTCTTTTCCCGTCAATCTATTTAAATCCAATGTTCAAAATGCGTAAATTCACAATACAATTGTTTAACTTCCACATGCCTAAGATAAACTATGCTAAGGTTGATTGAGCTTCATAAAAACAATTGCTCAGCAATCTCGCCACTGGCTCTTAATGTTCCTTAGGGTTACTCGAGCAATTTTGTCCATTCACTATTATGATTAAAACTTTAGAGGGAGGTACATGACTCTAAGTTTCATGAACAAAATATCTACAGTTGCAGATAAAAGTGCCAAAAATCTTTAGGGTCACAGACTCACAATACAAACAAATGGCAATCAAAGTTAAGCTTTATATGAGTTGAAAATTACAAGTGCAAGTACAAGTAAAATTAATCTGCTCAAACAAAGAAGATATGCTCAAAAGATGTCTCTCACAATGGAGTTACACCAGGGTTCAATCCCTATATATTATAAAATGCAAAACTCTTTGACATAGGTTTAAGTGTGTTATTCTATAAGATCATAAGGAGACAATCTACCCAATCAATAAATATGCAGCCTACAAGAAGACAATTTCACAGAATTCCTTTATTTACATGACAGAAAGGGAAACATACGATATTGTACATCACAGTTAATCTTACCAGGAGGAGAATGAATGATGGAATGATCCAGGTGTCCAGATATCGCAGAACAAATCAAATCCATCTCATTTACATAAGGCAAGGACTTAGTGCTATGTGAGAAGAACGAACTAGTAGTTGATCCATTAGGAAACACCCTGGCAATTTGTTTTGTAGTACTTGCATTCTCCACATCCTGTCAAAATCACCACATCAAGAAGCTTCTGAGATCTAAATATTTTATACTTACGAGTCTATGAAGTTAAGATGTTCTTTTTTATAAAGAGCTGTGATTCATATTTAGGGAAATATAAAAGTAGTCAATTCTAAAAATAAGAGATAAAAGGCATTCTTCACTTTGGTATATGTTATACCAGCTTAAAAAGTATATTCGTTTCCTTTTCAGATGTAAAATAAGAATGTTGTATTTCCAAAAACAGCAAATGAAAAGAAATTGCCAACCATTACAAGGGCTGCTGATAAGTGAATGTCAACCATTTCAAGAAGAAGAAGAAGAAGAAGAATAAGAAAATACCTGGCTATCTAAGCAGAAAACTTCTAAAGAAGCAATTTCTGCACCACACACTTCTAATAAGGATTGAAACCTCTCTTTGAGCTTGTACTGCAAACAAATGGAAGATCAGAGATACAGATTTAAGTCAGGCAGTAGAGGTGCAAACAACAACATTCAAAATCTTAGCTGTATGTTGTAAAATGAAAAAACTTAGAAGCTACAACTTCTTGCTTAAGCTAGTTCTATATCTATGTGAAGAAAAGGAAAGAGGCATAAAATTGTCAGAGCATAAAAATGAAAAATGAACAGAACCTTGTCTCTTGACTCCAATAGAAAAGTGTAACCATTCAAACAACTCTGTCGAGATTGGGGGTCTGCAACTTTGACTGATACTTCCTCGAGTAACAAGCTCGGAACATGACTGAGTAAGATATGCATAATTAATTATATTAGGATAAATCCAAGCCGATAATTTATTGTACTGTGGACTAGTATTAGTCCAAGAAACTGAATTAAATAAAGCATTACTTACGAGGAGAAGCTTGGTATTTCAGTGCAAATATTTTTCACAGCAACAGACTGCAAAATACCATCGTTCAGTGGTGTTAAAATGCTTTGGTTATGCTATCCAGTAAAAATAAATCCTAACTAACACCAAGATTCACAAGATATTCCAATAAGCAACATCAGAATTGCAATTTTATGAGAATTTTCTTAGGCAGCCTTAGAAAAACACAGAATAATTTGATAATCACTGATAATGGTAAATCATGTAAAGAAAATAAAGGAAATGGACACACATGAATATATACCTCCACCCATTTGATGGATACGAAAGGCTGTTCGGCTGCAATTGCATCAATTAATTCTTCCTTAAGAGAGAATGGGTCATCAACCAGCACATGGGTGCACTTTGAACTCCACTTTTGAGCCATAGAAGCACCTACCCGTAAGGCATAAATCTGATTAGTGCAAGGCAGTACCAGTAGGACTCAAACAGAAGTTGTATAACAAAAGAGTCGTAAACACTAGTTGAATTTCCTAAAAGTCATCTGATTAGTGTTAGGTTTGAGTCCTGCTCAAATTCAAAAGTATAACAGGGTACTAGGCAGAAATGTGAAGTGAAACCTAATGCTTTCCTTTTATCAAATGTGTTTTATTCTTTTCTTAAGAGGCATAATTCTTTTACATTTTTCTTGCAAATTTTCTTCTAAAGCATACTAGGGCCTCAGACATATAACATACACTTGAGGAACTATATCTTGAATGTCCACCTCAATTCATTTTAAGGCATGATTTGGCTCAGGTGTTACCTCATTGACATTAATCACAATATAGCGTACAACATAGTTTCAAGTTGGCCACAATCTCAAACTTAAGTTTGACGATTTTTTCATTGCGTAGAGTAGATGATGAGAACCATAAAATGGGAAGCACAAATCAAAATAAAAGAAAACTACATGGAAAATGAATACATGCTAATATTAAGATATGGAGAATAGTGGGCACTTATGCATAACAAAAGTACCAACCTATTGATAAAATCTTCTCCTGGAGAGTTTTCCGAACTTTCACAGCCTTAGAGCAGCAATAAAAAAATATCATCGGAACAAATGAAAACCTGGAAGCCAATATAAAATCAAGATAGTGATTATCATACTATTGCTTCTGCAGCTTGCAACTAATGTAAAGAAAATGAATTTTGTTGATATAATAGAGCGGGAAGGAGTAACCCTTTCAGGATAAATTGGCACCCCTGATAGCAAAGTCCACGTTTCAGGAAACAAACAAGAACAATGTTGGTGAAAGATAGTACAGCATTATGGGGTCTGCAGCTTTAAAATAACCATACAAGGATTCCAGTTTTCGTGCAGTAATGTAAGCAAAAAGATGGACCGAAATTCCATCCCAATTACCTATAATTTGCATTTCCAGTACCAAATGAAACTAGGTCCCCATCATTCAGAGTTTTTTCTTTATTCAAGGACTCTTGAACCTTTTCCTTTGGACCTTGACCTTTCGTCACAAATGTTCCGTACTTGGAGAAGTCCCTCACCCTAACTTTGGAAACTACTTTGAGCGATCGCGGCTCCGGAGCATCCAAGCAAACCATTTCATCTATCAAAATCTCCGCATGTACCCTCGAAACACCCTTATCTTTGGTGATGGGTATATCACACCCTAAAAATGTTCCAAATTTTTTTAAGTTACTCCGCTTCAAGGGTACAATAAAGTAAACAGAATTCACAAAGGCTAATCAGTAAGAACACAAGAAACCTCAGTTTATAGTACCTTTTCGACCGACTTTGTAAGTCCCTTTCCCGAAAAAGTAATAGCTCTCCTCACCTGTAATATATAACCATAGTTACATCACCTCAACTACTATTAAGTTAACAAAGCTAGGTTATTTACCATCTTCAATGTAGTAAAAAGGAAATTTAACAGTCATTCATGGAGGATACAAAGTTTAAAACAGTGAATTGTAAATCTAATCATGTTTTTACACCAAATTAGAGCACGGAATCTCATAAGTTAATCGCTTATGAACGAATTAGCTCAATATGTGCTGTACAATAAGTTTGGATTTCTGTAAGCCGGGAACGGCGCATTACAAATTCATATTCAGTTAAGAAAGAGATGAACAGGAACAGGAACGGGAACGGAAACCTGGGAGTGGGTCGACGGGGAAAAGGCCCCACACCATAGCGCCCTAATTTTGTGGAAATTGAAGGGCGGGAGAAAGTGCTTCTGATCAAGCTTAACAGGGGGCAAAATTCAGAGAGGGAAGAACGTGCCGAAGTATCAAAATAGGCCCTAGAGTTCTAAACTTTTCATAACGTCCCCCAAACATTTATTTGTGACTGTTATGACAAAATATGAAATGTTCGTACATGAAAAAGGTGAAATTCTTATTCACCTAAATATGAAAATATGAAGTTATCAAATCTAATAATAGTGAGTTGTATTCATATCTCTCACGTGAGGATTTTGAAACTCGATAGTGTGAACAAATTTACTATAAATAGAGGTGGATTTTGGGAAGAAATGACATACATATTCTATTGGCTCGGATCCTCCGTACCACATTAGTATACCATCCTCTATACCATCAATCATATCATGACACTTGTTTAAATTAACTTAATTACTAACTTGACTCTAACTCATCCCACTAACTATAATTAACTAATTTCTATTAAACCAAATATTTTAGAAGTTGAGTTAATTTATGCAAGTGGCATGATATAATTAGTGGTATAGAGGATTGTACACTAATGTGGTATAGAGGACCCAGAGCTATTCTAATTTCTAAGCCTTTCCAAGCTAAATCATCATCTCTTTTCTCTACCTTTTTATATAAAAAGCCATTGGCAACTTTACAGAGTTACCATATAAAGAATGTTAGTACCGTTGTAATCCTTCCTCCGACGATATTAGTGAATTCCGGTTTTTCCCGACCGCAAACGTAGATCATTGGTCGAACCACGTAAATCCTTGTGTTATTTTATTTACTCTCGTATTTTACAAGAGTGGCTACAATATTAGGCCCTATAGAAATTGGGAACTATTTGTTTATGTAAATTTTTTTAAAAAACATTGCTAAGATCCTTCATACAAAAAACATTATAAAATTTTAAATATCTAGGACTTGCTTAAGGGCTTAAGGGGGGAAAAAACAGAAGACACTTCCAAAAAACAAAACAAACATTGCCTTGGCAGGTGAGCGATTTGTGTAAGATAAGGGGTCCTTCATGCAATATTCAACCAGCCACAATAAAGCGTAGCTCCTTCGAGCGCTTTCCTTTACCAAACACTAAAAAGGACCATTTTCCGCCTGAGTCGCCTGACAAAAATGGCCGCCGGCACTATCAAACGACTGGCCACAATACTTAAACCGCCGTCCGCCACCGCTTTCTCCCGCCAGAAAACCACCTCAGCCGAGTACGTCGCAATCAGAGCTCGAGACCCCACATTCGAAAAGCTCATGGAGAGGTACAAAAACCTCCTCAAAGTAATCTCCATCCAAGACCTCATCCTCGCCACCGCCATCCCGGGGCCGCAGCCCCCGTCCATCTCAATCGACTTCCTCCACCGCCTCTCCCAGAAACTGCACCTCAACCGCGGCGCCGCCGCATTCCTCCGCAAGTACCCCCACATATTCCACATCTTCAACCACCCCACACAATCACAGCCTCACTGCACCCTCCAAAATGCCGCCCTGGAAATATTCGAAGAAGAATCCAGAGCCATCAGAGAATCCATTCCACTTATCGTCCAGCGATTGGTCCGGATTCTTGCAATGTCACCCTTCAGAACTGTGCCATTAAGGGCCATTTTCAAAGTGTGGAAGGAGCTCGGTCTACCTGATGATTTTGAGGACTCGGTGATTGCCAAAAACCCGAATCTCTTCGCACTTGATGCTGGTAATGAGCCCAACACTCATGTTTTGAAATTAGTTTGTGATGTTGATAGTTGTAGTTTGATTTCGGCAGTCGAAAATTGGAGAGTGGTGCATTGCTGTAGGGAGGACTGTGACGTGGACAGGACTACAATGCAGTATAGTTTCAAGCATAGTTTCCCACCCGGTATGAAGCTGAGCAAAACTTTTAGGGCTAAAGTGAAAGAATGGCAGAGGTTGCCTTACACTGCACCCTACCAGCAAATGCTGGTTGAGGATAAGAGGAGGAGTAAACATGGGATGAAGAGAATGGAGAAACGCGCGGTAGGGATAGTTCATGAGTTCTTGAGTTTGACTGTGGAGAAAATGGTAGAGGTTGAGAAGATCAGTCAGTTTAGGAAGTGGTTTGGGATCGATTTGAATATCAGGGATTTGTTTCTTGATCATCCCGGGATCTTTTATTTGTCGACTAAAGGGAAGAGGCACACTGTGTTCTTAAGAGAGGCTTATGAGAGGGGATGTTTGATTGAGCCTAATCCTGTTTATCAGGCAAGGAGGAAACTTCTTTACCTTGTTAGTATGGGCCACCGTGGGTGGTCAAGAAGTAATGCTAATCCAAAGAATGCTGGTAAGGTTGAAGAGGGCGAATTAGGACAGGCGGAGAGCTCTGACGATGATGATCACTTTGAAGAGGCCGAGAACTGAATATAGATTAAGTTTGCGGCTGATATTATCTTAACTGAGCTAAGAAGGTAGGAATGCAAGGAGAAAATTGGCTGAGGTATGGGAGATCCTTCTTCTGCTTGTGTGTCTGTGAGAAATTGCTTCACTGTTTATATCCTCAGCAATTGCAACTGGATTCCCATGTTAGCGAGGTTAGCATATTTCTTGGGTTAAGTGCAAACCATTGAACTTAATTGTCTTTTGAGTCTGTATGTTGAATTCAATAACCTTTGAAATTGATATGTTGTGTATTCTTGAGTGTAGTTGAATAATTCTGCAAGTGATAGGTATATACTCTATAGAAGTCGGTTTCTGATGACTGTTATCTTTAGAATCAATGCCATTGTGCCCTTTCTGATTCTGTAGTTGCTAGTAATTACTTGACTGCTCTCTTTTATGTTACTCCTGTGGCTATGAATCTAGTTCCCTTCCGACGAACTTAACTTATCTTATGCAGTTATTTATAATCCATAAAGATATTGATCAATGTACTTTTATTTCATCCTCTATGTATCCTTTGCAGATAAACTGTACGCACAAACAATGAGCGGCTGGTGAGGCACATTCAACATCATTTACTCTCTACCTGATAAGATGATTGATCTGTGCTTTCATATTATTGTTTTATTCCTCCATTCTGTATGCTTTCAAGTTTTCTCTTTCGCCATCAATGTCTATATATACTGGCGTGTACTTCATCAGACCAGGTTAACGGGTATGCAAAGATATTTTTGATTTATTTATTGGCTTGGCAAATTGCTGCCAGGACACCTCCAGCTCACTGCAACTGTACCACCAACAAGCAACAAGCCATCAAAATTGGGGAGATATTTAGGCACCGTCGGTTTGTTGAAATAAAATTGGGGACATGTCCTTTTACATTATGAGGCAAAGTAAATTGCTGGAATATGAAATTACCTATTGTAGAATTGGCTTGCTTTGCTAATGCATGTACAATACAGTTACATTCACGATTAATATGTTTCTTATCATCTTTATTTGAATGATGGAGTCACTTTAGTGAAGCCATTGTAGGTGTCTATGTTGTTGGTATAACGTATACTGAGCTTATGCAGTGAGCACTTCTTCTCTTTGCCGGTTCTGATCACCATTACAACTCCGGCTGCTCCTACATTCAAGGCTGATCCATCGGTGTCTAGCTTTGCTTGTTTGTGATTGTGAGGTAGTTTCCAAATTACAATCGAATGTTGTCTAACCTGTATTTCTTGATTGACACACGAGCCAGAAGATAACAAGTTCGGTACTATCATCTGCTCTTCTGATCTTTTCCATTTGAGGCCATGTATCTTCCTTCATAAACATTCTTAGAATAATTTTTTTCACAGAGGACAAACACCCTCATTTTTGTGTGGTTTGAGTTTGAGTTCTAGGTTGTTCTTGTCTTTTGAAGTTTTGCGTTTACGAAAAATGAATCCCGACTCTTTATTAAACAACAACCAATAAAAAATACATAAAAAAACGTTCGTAAAGGTAAAACTCATATATACACATTTATTAAGGATCTCAATAGTACTGAGACATTTTCTCCTATTTCTTACTGTACTTCCTCTACATCTATTTAAATTGCACAAATTTTTTGTGTAAACCAGTAAAGAAAACCAGTACTATCGCTATTATTCAGATTCGTGAAATATAAAGTTTTAAAATATCAGTATGTATGTACTATTATCAGATTTTAATTAAAGAATTTTTGTACCATTCAATTTTAACGTATCTATCTGCCTTTCTCCAAAGAGAAGGTCTATTGTGAGACTTGTCTCAATTGAGACTTAGGGACAAAATTGTCCTTTTATGTGTTAGGGGTCTTAACATAATTATTTTATGTTTCACTTATTACGAAGTAGACTCTTCAGATTCTGATTTTTCTTCGCTACTATCGTAGTCTATTTCTGATTCTTCTATGATGTATACAATTTCTATATCATCATATTTTTCTTCTATGGGTTCAAATCCCATATTATATGCAAACTCTAATAACTTAATTTTATTAGAATCTTGCCTATTAGGACATTCATTTGCATAGTGTCCTTCGATGTTGCATATCCAACATCTACAATTTTTCTTTCCTTTTGGACATAATTTTTGTTTTTCTGATTTTGTATCAGATTTCTTCTTAAAGAATTTTCCTGGTCGGAATTTCTTCTTCTTTTTAATAAATTTATATTTAGAGGAATTTTTCTTAGAAAATAATTTTTTCTTCTTTTTATATTCTGTTCTACAGCCGTATTCTACAGGATTTTCTCCTGATATTGCACAGCAGTTTCTATTAAACTTTTTAAGTTTTTTCTGAGTTCTTATTAGTTCACAGAATTTTGACAGTTCATCTTTTACTATTCTTATAGCATACCCTAGGCTGTAACTAGAAGTTCTTCTATTGAAAGTTTCAATTTTAAACCTTTCTAATGTTTTTTCTCCTACCAAAGGTATTTTTCTAAGATATTGAAGTATCATTTCTGGAAATTCAATTTGTTCTAGTTTGTAAAGATTTACTTCATAGTCACAATTGAATTCTTCTAAGTAACATATATCACAGAGTTGTAGTTCTGCTAAACGTTTCCTAGCTTTTTCTTGTACTAGTTGTTTTTCATGTATTTTATCACCAGTAAAATCAATTCCTAGGAACATAGTATATAATCCATCTAGAACTATATCTAGAATATTATATGGAATGTTGTTGTTATCATCTGTCCAAATGGTGTTTTTTATAAACTCTTTTGCTATTCCTAGACTCTTATGTTCTATTAATAACAATATAGTTCTTGATTCTGTATAGGCATCAGGATTAGTTTGAATTACTAAACTTAATTCTGCTGCCCATTTATCAATGATTTCTTTCCTATTATTTTGACAGTCAATATTTAGGAAATTATCATCTGATCCTTTTGAACTATTAACCTTGGATTTTGCACTTTCTGGAAAATACCATGGTTGATTAGCTCTTCTTCTTTTAGAGCCCATATATGAGCTTTCTCCTTTTTCTCTTTTAACATTTATGTTAAAGTTTTTAGGTACGTCATCTGAATCGTAATTGCTAATTACTTGTTCGCTTATTTCAGATTCACTAGCTGATTCTTCATTATTTAAGACTTTTAAGTCTTCAAATCCAAACAATTGCTTTAGTTTGGGGCTGTTTTCTATTTCTTGGTTTGCTAGTTCATCGTTCTCTAATTCTAGCAACCTAAGAGCGTGGTCAAGTAAATCGAAGTTTTCTTCGTTTACCTGTAATTCATCACCTTCTAGATGATCCCAGAAGATTTTTTCAATCTTTGGTATATAATTGGTCATATTGGTTGTTTGTCATTTTTACCAAATGGCCAAGTTAATGCTTTAGGATTTCCAGAGGATCCTAATTCTGCATTTCCTACTCCGTGATTGGGGTAAGAATATTTTCCTAAACTTATAGGTTTTGGTCTTTCCTCATCTCCCAAAGGAGTTATTTTTAAATCTTTTTGTTCTAAGATCACTTTCTGGTTTTCTTGAATTATTGTTGTTAATTCGATGATAATTTTTGCTGCTGCAGCTTCTAACTTATTATCTTCTTTAGTTAGAATATTTAGAATTTCTTCTAATTTTGTTTTTAAAAGATTTATCTCTTCTTTTATTTCTGTAAAACTCATTAGGACATTTCTTCAAGCTGAATTTTCATGTCTTCTATTCGTTTTGACATTCCCATCAAGAGATCTCTCTCGCTGGGTTCTTTGGAAATACTTCTTCTAGAAGGTTCTCCAATAATAAGTTTATTCCTTTCAATTCTTGATTTATAACGTTCTCCCATGGGTTTTTTGTCTTTAGCTATATCAATAGCCCATTTATTATCCACAGGGGAGATTTCAGAAAACTGTTTATCTTGAACAGTTCCTATTTGAGAAAATACATCTTCTAGTTCAATGTATTCTTTCTTTCTATAGTCAATACTGTGATGACTATTTGTTAAAGCATAAGCAACCAGATAGGTTAAGCTGAATACTTTATCTCCTTTATTCATTAAATCTTCTCTTTCAAATTTATGAATGAAGGATAATGTTTTGTCTAGATTTGCTGTATCTAAACTAATACCAAATTTAGGATAGACTGTAAACATGAATTTTTGGTAAGCTAAATTTCCTCTAGCTGCACCTAAAATGCAATCTTGCCTATCATTTATTCTGTTGTCTATCAAGACCATTTTGACTGGGGAATCTATTCCCTCTTGAAATTCTGATTTCAATAGGATTTTGACGGCACCAAAGTGTACCATTGTGATAGTATCTCTGATTTTAATATCTATTTTGTTTAAATTTTCTTTAATTTCCTTTAGAGTAATTAAAGGTAAATATACTTCTCCTGTAGTATCTTTGATATCTACATGCATCTCTTTAGTACCTACAAAATAGTAGATGCTATTTTTCCTTTTTAATTTTTCTAAAAAAGGTATATTAAAGATATTTTCTTTTCTTAGATTAAGTTTAGAAGACCTAATTTTTGAGAGTAATTCTTGTTTGATCAAGAAGCTTCCGATGAATCCTTCATTAGATTCAAAGGTTTGAACGCTAGAAACATCTTGATTTTCATCAATTGTTTCTTCTATTTTATCTAAATGATTCATTTTAACGAATTTTTTAGATAACAGTTGTCATTTTAAACATGGCTCTGTATCACTTTAATAGGCTCTGATACCAGGTTTTTGGTGATCTACGAGAGATCTGCGGAATTTTTTAATTTTCTTTTATACATTTTAAACATCCTTTATAGATGTTCATATAATGCACAAGATTTTGATGTTTTTCACAAAATCTTGTTCCAAAACTATACCTAGATTGACTATAAGGGCCAACTCTACGGAATTTAGATAATTTCTTATCTTCTTTAGTTAATTCTCTGTCAAGAATTGATTTACAAACGTTTTTATCCATTTGAATGATTTTTAAGAGTTCATCCTTTTTACAGAATCTTGAGATTCTTTTATACATTTTATGCATACTTTAAAGGTATTCATAAATTGTACATAAATTTGGGTTTGATGTTTTTTACAAAACTTAGTACAAAAACTGTATCTGGATTGACTATTGTCATTATTTCTATGGAATTCAGATAAATTTTTATCTTCTTTTGTTATCTCTCTGTTGAAAATAGATTTACAAATATTTTTGCTCATTCAAGCTTCGATATTCTATTTGATGTAATTTATGAATTTAATACTTTAGAACCCTAAGTAATACATGCAATCTTCTTATATCTTTCTTTCTATATTATTAAGAGTGTATGGTTATCATGTTATCTGTTTATAACTTAACCAATCCTGCGAATCTTGTTTCCCTAAACGGCCACCTGCCTAAGCGGTACTCCCTATTCTATGGACTCCGGGTTTCATTATAACAGATAAACATGTATACAACAATCAATAATAAGAAAGAAGATATAGGTTATAGAAGCTTACATGTAATTACAAGAGGGCCCTAAAGGGCTTTTTATTCACACATAGTAGATCCGAAGATCAGACAGAATCCTGGACGAGATTCGTCTCCAGGAGATTACAGAGGTTGAATTTAAAAGACAAGGAGGCACAGAAGTGAGGGGCGCTCCCATATTACAAGAAATGAACTTCCTTTTATAGGGAAGGAAGGGTCGGTATTATTGAAGAGGGGTGCGTCATCCCTTACGTACAAACGCACTTATATTATTGCCTCTACTTAAAGTAGACGCACTACTGCATTATTGCACCCACTTAGAGCAGATGCATTATTATCCCACTACCTGCTATTACTTGAAGTGGAGGGGTCCACGGGACTGTCGGCAGCCCTGATGGTGGAAATGCTGATGGTGGAGATGTCACTATCTTCTTTAGTGGGAGATCCACTTTCTTCTGAGCATCTACCACATAGATAATTGTTGCGGTAATTCTTCAACCTTTTACAAAGGTCTGGAGTATGTTCTCCCAAAATAAATGGATTAACCAAAGTATTTTGGAATTTGACAAATTTGTCTTCATCGGCTTCGCTGATCTTCTTGGGTGACTTGCTGTATATCAAGATGGTGGCATCTTGATAGTTGACAAACAGTCCATCATCTGAACTGAAACTGAAAAGTTTTTGAACAAAACCTTCCAGTCTTTTTATTGCTAAGGGTAGCAAATCGCTAGCCTCAAGTTTGCACTCCATGGGCTGAGATGGATGATAATGATCTCCTTTGCAAATGCCAATCTGGACTAAATGCTGAGGATGATATACCAATAATCCTAATTGATTCCAGTATGGACCGGAACTATTAATTTTCAGAAAAACTTCTTGCCCTGGTTTGGTGCATTTTTTTCTGAAAGTCTTAATTGTATCAATAATAGCCTTAGGAAAATGGCTAATTTCTAATAAATTAGGACTTGGATATATGGTTTTTACCAAACCATATTGGAATGCCTCATAGACCTGTTCGGGATTAGCATTCTTGGTGAAGTTGTAGTAACTTAAGTTTTTGGAGTCTGTAGTGAAGAACTTTTCCTCCAAAAACTTTTCTTCATTGGCAGATCTTGCATATCGATAGCAGTATTCGAAGCCTGCTTCCGTTATTTCATCGGAGTAATCTACTTTTGTAGATTTTGCCATGTCTTCCCTTGGTTTGCTGGGAAGTCTTCCTAGTGAGGTTAATGACTTCTTTTTGGACAATAGAGCTGCACTGAAGGTGTTAGGCTTCATCATCTCTCCATTGGTAACTAGCTCCAGAGGTGCTAGTAAAGATGACCCAGTATATAGGTCTGCTGAAGTTCTTGCTTCTTGGAAAGATTTGAACTTCTTGTGTGCAATGTTGGAGACTCCTTCAGTTGCTTTTTTGGCGAATCTCCAATCTTCATAGATCCCGGCATTAGGGCCATTATAGACCACATAATATGTTTTAGATCTTTTTGGGATTTGAATTCCCTCTTCGGATTTCTCCGATGCTAAAGGTGTAACTTTAGTCTGTGGGATTGGAATTCCCTGATTTGGCCTTAAGCAAAAATCTACTGGGCTAACCAGTTTGATGGAAGTTTGTACTTCCTTCTGGATTTTTGGCAAATCCACAGCCTTCAACGGATTTGTTGTTTCATTACCAACTGCCGTTTGCGTTGGAATAGTCTTGTCTTTCTCTTTTGAGGGAGAAGGTGACAAGATAACCTTTTTTACTTCATTTTCAGAAGATTGCTCTTTTTCTTTACCCAATTTGATCAGGTTAAGATACTTGAGCTTGGCTCGGACCAGCTCCAGTTCCTAAAAGTCCTTCTTGCAGCTTTAGCTGCTCCATTTCATCCATGCTGGATGCTTCACAAAGAAACAAACATTAGAAACATTTGTATTATTCTTTATAATCTTGCTGAAATTCTCTGGTAAGAAAATCTGCAAAATAATTCTTGGTACCTGCAATATGAATAACATCAAAATCATATCTAGATAACCACATTTGCCATCTAACTAGACGACCTTGTTTATTATCTCCTTTTAAATTTATCTTTAGGAAATAAGTAAAATTCTTATTATCTGTTCTTACTAGAAATCTGCAAGGGGTTAGATAAACAGAGAATTTTTTAATTACTCTAATAACAGAAAGATATTCTTTCTCGTTACTATGATAATTCTTTTCAGCAGCTTTAAAGCTTCCTGAAGTGTATCGGCAAATGTATTCTTTACCATTATTTTCCGCTTTAAGAATTCCTCCCCAGAATAAATCTGATGCATCAGTTTCTATGATTAGTTTATCCTCAGGTTGTGGGTGATAAAGCTTGGGAAAGTTTTTTAAACTTTTCTTTACTTTTACCATATAGATGGTATCTGAATCTTTCCATTCCCATGGAATATCTTCCTTAAGCTTTGCTTGTAATGGTGCTCTGACCTGGGCAAGCTTAGGAATATAATCAGAAGCATAAGTGAGGATTCCTAAGAATCTCTGCAACTGTTTTTTGTTTTCAAGGATATCTGGGAATTTTTGAATATGTTCCAAGATATGATCTTGAGGTCGATGAGATCCTTCTTCAATTTCTAGTCCTAGAAAACTGATTTTAGTTTTAAAAAGCCGTGTTTTCTTTTTTGAGAGTATTATTCCCAGAGAAGCACATTTTTTAAGTACTGCTGCTACTTGCCACAGATGTTCTGTCTCATTATTACTGAAGACTAAAATGTCATCAATATAAACACAACAGAATTTTTCAAAGGTCCTAAATGCATTCTGCATATGTCTTTGAAATATGGCTGGAGCCTGTTTTAACCCAAAGGGTACAACATTCCACTGGTAATGACCTTGTGGACACGTGAAAGCAGTTAATAATTGTGATTCTTCATCAAGCAATACTTGCCAGAATCCTGATTTACAATCAAAACTACTGAATATCTTCTTTCCTCTTATTAGAGTTAATAACTCATCTTTATTAGGAAGGTTATGACTGTCTCCTATTGTAGCTGTATTTATAGCTTTATAGTTGACAACCATTCTCTTTTTTCCTCTGCGTTTTTCAGCTTCATTTTCTACCAAGAAAGCTGGAGACATGTGAGGTGATTTGCTAGGTTTAATCACCTTTAATTCTAGTAATTCCTTAATTTGTTTTCCAAACTCTTCTCTATCCTTAGGACTATATTGCATTGGTTTAACCTTTACAACTGTCTTAGGATTGATTAGTTTTATAGTTGCTGTCATCCAATATTTTGATTTGTTAGGATCTATTGGATTTTCTGAACACACAGAATCTAAAAGTGTTTCTATTTTACAAAGTTTTGTACTTTGAAGCACAAAAATTTGTTGTTCTTTAGTATACATACCCCCCCTCCTTAAAAGAGAAGCAATTTTATTAGGGCTAATATTTAGCGCCTCTGGTTTTGGTAATTTAGATTTCTTTTTCATGTATTCTAAATAACCTGGAACTCCTACTTTAAGAGCTTTTCTTATTTTTCCTATATGTACAGGATTATTATTTAGAGTGAAAATTATCCTATCTGTGTATTGGACAAATGGATGATACAACAGACAGAAATTATTCCCAATAATAAAATCTATTCCAGATTCTTGTTGTACAGTTGGAATATGAAATATTTCACCTGCTATCATTATATTAAGATTTTTACAGACCTTAGAGAGTATGATATGTGATCCATTTCCAATTTTTACTCTTATTGGTCTTTCTACATTTACCCAATGTTCTTTAGGTATTACATTTTTGCTAGCAACACACATGCTTGCTCCGGTGTCTACATAGCAATGTAATTCAATTTGTTTATATCCAGAAAATTTTAATTTTCCTTTTATATAAATCGAATTTGAGTTGGTAATATTGCTCATTACAAAGTTTGTAGGTTAATATGTAATTATTACAAACTATGTGGGTTGTTCTTGTAAATAGACAAGAGTTAAGAAAAAGGCATTTTTGCCCTTGGTCTCTCGTGAGACGCGTCTCTTTTGAGAATTGTCTTTCTCGAAAAGACGCGATTTTGTAAACCAGTCGCTTAAACTCCTCCTTGACTTCCCCCTCTTTCTGATACTTTCAAAATTTTCAAATGGGGCGTCGAGGCGGCGGCGGTGGCGGCTGCGGCACTAGTACAGAGATGAATCCGGAACAAACATTGTGTTTAGTGATGGAGAAGGGCCCACTCGAGGGCCAGGAGCTGAAGTTCTCCCCCGGCGCCAGGATCCAGATCGGTCGAATTCTGCGTGGGAACACCCTAGCTGTCAAAGACGCCGGAGTCTCCACCAAGCACTTCTCCATCACTTTCGGAGCCGATGTCGGCGGCTGGACCATATCCGACCTCGATTCGTCCAACGGGACCCACCTCAACTCCGACACGCTCCAGCCGTTCGCTCAGGTGCGGCTCTCCAACGGCGACATCATCAAAATTGGTGAGTACACTTCGATTAAGGTTAGGATCGCTGAGGAGGAGAGCAAGGTTGTTATGGGGAAGCCTCCGAGGGCTCCCAAAATGGCGGTGGAAACTGAGAGTGTGGCGGAGAAGCTGCGGCCGGGGAGAGGTAGGGTTTCAAAAAAGGAAGAGATTATAGATGTGGAAGCTGAGAGTGTGGCAGAGAAGTTGCAGCCGAGGAGAGGTAGGCCTTCAAAGAAGGAAGATATTATAGATGTGGAAGCTGAGAGTGTCGCAGAGAAGTTGCGGCCGAGGAGAGGTAGGTCTTCAAAGAAGGAAGAGATTGTAGATGTGGAAGCTGAGAGTGTGGCGGAGAAGTTGAGGCCGAGGAGAGGTAGGCCTTCAAAAAAGGAAGTGAGTGTAGATGAAGAAGCTGAGGTCGTAGAGGTTGTTGAGACTAGGAGAACGACCAGGGCTAGGTCAAAGGAAGTAATTCCGGTGGAAATCACCAGTACGAGAGGGACTAGGAGTGCCAAGAGAGACGTAAGTGTGGAGGAACCCGTGACAAGAAAAGGATCGCGGAAAAATACAAGGCAGGCTGCCAATGAGGCGGATATAGTGGAGGAGGAGATGCTAGGTTCAGAGATTGAAGAAAGCAAAGAGGTGGAGGAAGACTATATTGATATTCCTGGGAATTTGGAGAATGCAAATACGAAGAGAGAAGGAAATTATGAGAAGCCAGTGACAAAAGGTGCACGATCGGGGAAAAATACAAGGCGGACTGCAAATGAGGTTCAGAAAGTGGTGGAAGAGAAGCTTGGTTTGGAGATTGAAGAAAGTAAAGAGGTGGAGGAAGAAAAGCTAGGTTTGGAGATTGAAGAAACGAAAGAGGTGGAGGAAGAGAGGCTAGGCTTGGAGGTTGACGAAAGCAAAGAGGTGGAGGAAGAGAAGCTGGGTATGGAGGTTGAAGAAAGCAAAGAGGTGGAGGAAGAAAAGCTGGATATGGAGGTTGAAGAAAGCAAAGGGGTGGAGGAAGAGAAGCTAGGTATGGAGACTGAAGAAAGCAAAGAGGTGGAGGAAAATTTGATGGCTGAAAAAGAAAATGTTGGGAATGTGGAGAAAGCAGGTGATTCTGGAACTCGGGCTGTTGACTTTAAAGAGCTGGCTATGGAGAAGATGACAATAGGGGAATTTGTTCATTATCTGGATGAGTATTTTCCACAACGGATTCTTGCTGAAACTGAGGGATTGATTTCAAAGATGAAGGACAGAGGCAGGAGAGTTCACGAATATTTGTTGGAGCAGGAGAAAGCCAAAGGAAAGACGGTAGGCTAGTTGAACAATTCTGATAGTGAATGCCTTTTTAATCTAAAAAATCAGTTTCAGTTGCTGGTTGTTGTTAAGGTTGTAGTACTTTTTAAAATTCAATCCTTTGTGAAGTTAGTTGTTAAAGGTAATGGAATGCTTACTGTCCATTCAGATCTTGTATATTGCTACTAACTTCTTTTGGATCGATTTTCTGTCGATAGTGACTTCTTCTGCTGTTAAACTGGAAGAGATATCATGCTTGTTTGTTCTCTTTGCTGTTTTGTGGTCATAGATCAAAGTTTCCTTTCAGTAGTTCTATTACAGTTATTTCTGATTTTCTTGGATATTGATCAGTACAGAATTTACACTTTAAATCTTCTTGGCTGGTAATACTCTAGAGTCAGGTACATCCATAATCCTTTATATCAAAAGTTGTAGATTGATGCTTCATGTTTGAATCACTCATCCTTCAAATGCATTCTGCCTCTCTCTTTGGTCACTAGAGTGATTGTTTATCTGGCTTGTATGTATAATACTAGGTCTTCAACTTCAGTCTGAAAAAAGTCCCTTTTCACTTTGAGAAATGGTTAATGCAGAGTAGTGAAGCACTATAGTAAACAGGACTTTGCAAATATGTTGTATTTGTCAATGATAGACACAAACCGGGCTGCTGGTATGTCGGTATTTCAATTGAGGGACGAACCAAGAATTTAGAAGCACATGTCTTTTGTTATACTCGTAATCTGACAGTCTGACACTTAGTACACCATCCTCTGATTCCTTGGTAATCTGCTATTCAAGGTTTCGCTGTTAGTGCACAAGAAAGCACTGACATTCTGCTTCGATGTAGTATACATAACAATTGATAATGGCAAGAGCAATACATACTGCTCTAGTGCTCTGATATATCATATAAGTCACCGTCATTAAGGCTTTATTTTGTTTGTGCTAGTCCTTTCGGTCTCTTAGCTAATTTCAGGTTGCTGTATTTATCGTATGAGTTTGAGTGAGAGCTGGTTTGCGACTTTGTTTAGCAATCTGATGATTTTGGTTCCTGAGAGCCCGAACATGACAGGGATTAAGGTAGAAGTCTGAATGTAGCATTAGCAATATCACTTCTCATTTGAGAGTGGCCTTAAATTGTTGAATTTTACAAAGACATGCACGAGCTCTTTCAAGAACTGCATCAACCCTATCCCTTCTTGTGCCGCCACCACTGCCATTTCTGATGCCGGAAATCTCCCAATGATCATCATTCTTCTGCTGCTCAGGCAACTCAGCATCCCTAACTCCTTCAGTTTGTGTTCCAACTTCCTTCTTCTTGACCGTTGACGACTCTAACATCATCACACATCCCAGAGCATTAGCAGTTTAGCACATTTATCGATCAAAAAAGAGTGAAATGACAAGATTCAAGAACACAGAAGAAACCAACTAACCTTGAGTTGGAACATAGTCCATACGAGCTGAATGAAGCACATTTTCAGTCGACTCCAAATGAGAGATGAATGATTTCAATTCAATCTTCAAGTAGCTAAACCTGTTGGGATACTGATACTCCAAAAGCTGCAGTTCCTCCTTTGCTTGTTCTAGCAGGTCTCTGGTATTGCCTATTACCGGAAAGTATTCCCATCCTTCCATTCCTCCGCTTACTGTGAAAGCTGCGAATCATGAAGAAGAAATCATGGATTAAGATTTAGTAGAATCTGGAAAAGGGGATTAGGTTGGGAACTGCAACTTTACAGATCGAGGAACTCGAAAGGGTTTCCAGCAGTAAATCCTGCTGTTGAATACTGTGGAGACGGGACAAGTCACCCTACCGATTTTCGTCCCCCAACGTACCTTTTTGAATTAAAAACCCAAGTTACTTAGGCCCCGTTTATTCTAGCTTTCTGTAGATCAATTCAGTTCAATTCAGTAAAAATATAATTTGATGAAGTTCAGGTTAATTCAGTCATGCTGATTCCATTTTTCAATACATCACTTTTACTTCAGTTCAGTTCAATTCAGTTCAGTACATCAAGAAATAAGCTCTAGTAAACAGGCCGAATTGATCCGAATTTAACCACGAATAAAGTCAAAACTTATCTGAATTTAGTGTAATCCCAAGTTTGACTTTTTAAAGTCAAAACTGATCCGAATTTAACCACGAATATTTTTTATTTTATTTTAGGAAAATAATAAGTTAAAAATATATGATCTAATAAATCTAAAAATATACATGCTAATACTGATAGACCAATTCTTGGGTGAAGCAGCTTCACCCATGAGGCAGGACCAATTTAAACTATTTTTTGATGAGATTTGATGAATTGGCACCTCAAGACTTGATGAGTTGATCATGTTTGATGAATTGACACCGAGGTTTGATGAATTGACACCGAGGTTTGATGAGGTGATGTTGAGATTTGATGAGTTGGTACTTGGTAGCGATGTAGGATGAGGTGACAACATTGAAACTATCATATTTGGCCTTGCCTCATGGGTGAGGCTGCCTCATAGGAGAATTACTCATACTGATACTATATCAATTTTAAATATATATTAACAGAAATTAATGATCAAAATTGGCTTAGTTTGACTTTTAAAAGTCAACTAAATATTTTTAGATGTAACAGATATAAATGAATAATGTATTTATAATATATTTATTTTATTTATATCTATGCATAATTAAAAATATTAGTGACCAGACATTATATTTGCAAATGATTGGCAACCTCACTTTTGAGTTTTTGAAACATCCTTTCAGGAGTATTAGTGCACTTTTCAAAAATTCAGAGGTAAATTTACATTTAACAAAGAATTTAGAGAAACATGGACACTTTTCTTAATAATAATTGATATTTGGGTATACAATGACGTTTGACACATGCTTTAAAGCATTTTTCTAGTGATCTCCGTCAATCGATGCCGGGAGAGCCTATTGAGTGCGATTTTTGGCCGCATCAGGCTACGCCTTTGTTGAAATTCATAATGTTTGCGTTGTTGGACTCGTTAATATCATACGGGCTCAATTTGGAGTGAGCAAGTCTAATCTAGAAACATACACTAACCAACGATCGACATGCATACTAAATATGTACTACTGTTGAGCATGTGATGGATCTGAAGCAACCTTCCCAACGAGCGATGTATGGCTGGTTTCCAAAGTGAAAAGGGGGGACTCGTTTAGGTGGTGGAAGAGGTTGGTGCGACGAGACAACCACCTCTTCATGGTCATTTATTTAGCCGAGACAAAAAAAACGATTTAAGAGAGAATAAAACTACTCCTTTTATGTTTTAATGAGAACTTACCCATAATTTATGGAAATGCCATATAAAGTCGGTAGTTACTGTGTGTAAAGTAGGTAAACAATCACATTATCGTACACCTTCAACAATTTATATTTATGTACCACATTGAACACAAAAATACTTAATATTGTTTTCGATGCATAATTTTAAATTAATTTATTCAACCAAATAATTTTTTATACATTTGTATATTATAAATATGAAGCAAATAAAAATATACCCACTCCAAATACAAATCATATTCATACAACCTTTAGCATTATTATTTTCAAGGGATGAAGAATGAGAATGTTATAAAAAGATGATCAGTGATTCATAAATCATAATCACAAAAAAACAAATTTAACAAAAAATCAGTGCAAATATTTAATTTAATAAAACAATAAATACGCATTTCTGTACATCCCATTAATACTACAGTTTCACAGTTTATTCTGAATTGTAAAACCTTTTCCCTCATTCTCACACACTCACACACCGAGTGAGTACATAAACACCTCCGTCGCCATCAGAAAAGAAAAACAACAAAAACCCCTCTGGCAAGGTCGGAGAATGGCGTCGTCGTCATCGTCTCCGTCGCCGCCGCCACCACCACCGTCTGATGTTGTAGACTACCAGCCGCCGTCGACTAGGGACAAAGCCTTCCCGGTGGCGCCGAAGGAGCTTCGTTGCTTGAGGATGGACGGAAGGTTATGGCAATGTAAGCAGTATAAGATCGAGGGCCAGCGGTACTGCCAGGTGCATTACTTCCAGCTTGTTCTCAAAGTTAAACCCACAAAGGAGGAGCGGCGGCCAACCCCAACTCCAGCTCCGGTAAGTCCTGTTAGGGATTCTCTGCAGCGTACGCGTGGCTCTCAGCCATATAGCCTTAAATGCGGTAGCTTTTCTGTTGGTAATGGGAAATTGGTGAGGAATTCTGGAGATTTGGTGCCTGTGAAAAACCCTAGGAGTAAAATGGGGAGAAATGAGGACGATAATAATGAGGGTTTGGGTAAAAAGCTGAAGGCTGAGAGTGATGGGGAGAAGAGTGAGGAGGACAGTGACAGCGATTGTGTGGGGAGTTTCATAAGGCGTGCGAAATTGAGTGAAAAGTTGCTTAATAGGAAGAAGAAGTCTTGGAAAGCTGGTTTGAAGGATGAGAATAATAAGAGTGGAGAGCAGGCTGAGCAGCAGGTTTGGAGAAGGGGAGGGCTGAAGTCTGCGAGTATTAATTATAAGGACGTGAGCAGTGAGGAGACTGAGGAGGAGGAGCTGGAGATGGGTCGAGAACAAACTAGGGCAAGGGCTAAATGTGGGATGATATGGGGAGGTAGTAAGGGGAATGTTTTGAGAAAGAATCGAAGTTCGAGCAAACGAGGCACTAATAGCAGCAACAATGGTGCTGTTTCTGTTTCTGTCAGTCGAGGAAAAAGAAAGAGGAGTGATTGGGGCGCTAGTATTGGTTCAAACCATTCAGTTGACAGGGGAGATATAGTTTACAGGAGGGGAGATAGGCGGAAGAAGGAGAAGATTGATAGCAATGGAATAGGTAATGATACCGAAGAACAAGGGAAGAGGGCTGTGAATGGCACAAAGAGGCAGAAGGTTCTGAGTGGCTCTGATGAGGATGATTCACAAGATAGCAACATTGGTGATGGCAATGAAAAATCTCAGGGTAGTGGGGAAAGTGAGGAGATTGATGAAGAGAAGCAAGGAAGAGACAATGAGGCTGCTGGTGATCATACTGATGGTGTTGAGGAGAACGGCAAATCTGAGACTTTGTTGAAGAGGGAGGAGAAAATGGGGTTGCTTCAGATGTTAAAACTTGAAAAGGAGGGGTCTGGACAAAAAGGCATTGTCACTTATGAAACCAGGAAGAAGAGAATGGTTCCAAAATCAAACCACATTGAAGAAGCTAAGGAAGAAGTTAAAACTGCAGATAAATGCATCAGTGGATTGAGTGCAGCCCATTCAAATGTGAGTATTTCCCCCTCTTATAAATGTTAATAGCACATACTCCCGTCAAACGTCTAATAAAAATAGTGTAGTTCGATAATGATTGCTTTAAGTTATTGTTTATCATGTAGTATATCTTTTATGTATTTTCTATAATTAGTCGTGACATAACTGAATGTGTAACCAGTATATTCCCCTCTTATAAATGTTAATAGCACATACTCCCGTCAAACGTCTAATAAAAATGGCGTTGCTCTTTTATATATTTTCTATAATAAGTGTGAAATAACCAAATGTGTAACTAGTTTGACTCTTAATACTCCATCTGTCTGTAAAACATCTTTTTCACAACTTCGATTGTTTTGTCGGTGTATGTATGGCATGCACAGTTTTGAACTCGCCCATGCCCTGGTTGCAATCCAGTGCATGACTAAATTCTTCTTAATCACTTTTTGCTCTACATATTCTTAACTGGCTAAACAACAGTAGTGTTATTCATACTGTGGGATGGTGCTTCTCAAAAAGAAACTGCCATGTATTGTAGTTTTTATATTTGAAAATTTTGAAATAGGTTTTTGTTGGAGCATGATGAAAGATAAACTACACTAGTATTGAATTCTTGATTCGTATAAGTGTCTTTAGCAATAGAGCAGTTGTGGTGCCTCTATCATTTTTGTGAGGTGTTTTGTACTGTGCTTTCTGTATATTTGAACCTCCATCACCTCTCTATTCCCTAATTCTTTTGGAGGCATTATAGTTGACCTCGGGTGTGCTAGATGAAGCCTCCCCTCCTTTAGCTATCCCTATGGGATAATATCTGTATCATACTGAGCCATATGGCTTCATTGTAGTTTCTTATTCTACTAGCAGTACTTTTACACTTCGAGTGATACTATTCTTTACCTATCAAAATATGCTGAAGTATTTGTTTATTGAGTGGATTCCAAGCTTTATGTTACATAAATTCTGATGTGTTATCCATTTTTTTTTCGCAGGATGAGGAGCCTACTTCTGAACCAATAAAAGAGAAAGCAGTGCATATATACACTCGTCGTCATCGTTAGAAAGATGCAGGATCTCGTTTCCTATAATTGACCTTGACCGTGACTATTTAACCAGTTTGGGGCTGTAACTTGTGATGCTGTAGTTAGCTGTTAGAGAACATAGAGTACCACATAACGTTCGAGTAGGAGAATGCGAAGTTCTTATTTTGTTCATCTTCAGAAACCTTTTAGGCTAGGATTTGGTATTATCTCAAGTTAGTAGTTATTGGACAATGTCTACGGTTGATATTTGGTCAATTTCTTGCGTCTATGATTGATTTAGCCCAACTCCATAAGCTTGTGAAATGCAATTTATCCCTGATTCTTGCTTGTGTGAGGTTCGCAGCCACGAACTGACATGCTTGTTGCTGTTTTTATTTTTTATGATCTTCCTGAGACGTTTCACAGATAGTGTTCGAGCTCAAAGGAAACGAATTAAACGACTCGATTCATTTACCTCCCCAGTGCTACTGGAAATAAAAGGGAGAAATCAGTTTGCGAACCAGAACTCTATTGATTTTGATCATCAAACATCTGGAAATGTCTGATGATTTGTACTATCAACTTTTGTGGAAAACCTTTATCACATTTGTGGTAGTTGATAAGGTACTATTTGTTTGGAAACATGTTCACATAATTTGCTTTATAATCAAAGCTTCGAAAGCAACTGGAAAAATTGAACAAGTGGGTCATTAGTCCACCAAGTGTATGGTTAAGAACATATGAAAAACAAAAACAATATATTGTTATAAAAAACATGAGGTTGAACTTGAGCTAGCAAAGACAAAATAAACAACTCTAGATGCTTCATGATATGTATGACTCAATACTCCTAGAAACATCTCTTTTCATACACCTCCTTTTAAATTGCCAACTAAACCTTCCCTCCAAAATTGTCCAACTGCAAAAACAAACACCTCATCCAAATTTACCAAAACAATATCATTCAAATTCTGCATCCAAGAAACCATGGCTTCAACACTATCTCTACCTGTCTCTCAGTATCCCACCTGCAGATGCCAAGATCAACAAAAGGACAGCCCTCAGATCAGCAAGATGGCGAAAATCGGGCTGAGCCGGAGAGACCTGTTGAAGGGCACTGGTGTGAGCCTTGTAGGAGGGACCCTAGCTCAGCCTGGATCTTCAAGGGCTGTTCCAGTGAGCCCTATGGAGTCTGCTTCAAGCCGAATGTCATATTCGAGATTTTTGGAGTACTTAGATCAGGGAAATGTGAAGAAGGTGGATCTGTTTGAGAATGGAACTGTAGCCATTGCTGAGATTTACAATCCTGCCCTGGAGAAAGCTCAGAGGGTCAAAATTCAGCTCCCTGGATTGCCACAAGAATTGCTGAGGAAACTCAGAGAGAAAGATGTTGATTTTTCTGCTCATCCAATGGATTCTAATGCAGCAGATGCTGTTTTGGACTTGCTGGGGAATTTGGCTTTTCCACTGCTGTTTTTAGGATCATTACTCTTGAGAAGTTCATCTCTAAATTCACCTGGAGGCCCCAACTTGCCATTTGGATTGGGAAGGTATGTTCACATGATCCAAATCAACACAAATGATTCAAATATGTTTTGCTCCAAATTTATTTTTTGTCTGAAATTTTGTAAAAATGGTTTTGAAATTATTTTTACAGGAGCAAGGCCAGGTTCCAGATGGAGCCAAACACAGGAGTAACTTTTGATGATGTAGCTGGAGTTGATGAAGCAAAACAAGACTTTGAAGAAATAGTTGAGTTCTTGAAAACCCCAGAAAAATTTGCTGCAGTGGGGGCTAGGGTTCCCAAGGGGGTTCTTCTGGTGGGCCCTCCAGGGACAGGGAAGACATTGCTGGCCAAGGCAATAGCTGGAGAAGCTGGGGTGCCTTTCTTTTCCCTTTCGGGTTCCGAGTTCATCGAGATGTTTGTGGGAGTGGGAGCTTCAAGAGTAAGGGACCTGTTCAACAAGGCCAAGGCCAATTCGCCGTGCCTTGTCTTCATCGATGAGATTGATGCTGTTGGGAGGATGAGAGGAACTGGAATTGGTGGTGGAAATGATGAGAGGGAGCAAACCCTAAATCAGCTTCTCACAGAATTGGATGGATTTTCAGGGAATTCTGGAGTTATTGTCCTGGCTGCCACTAACCGGCCTGAGACTCTTGATCAAGCCCTTCTCAGGCCGGGAAGATTTGACAGACAGGTTCATATTCTCTTCCACTAATCTAACTGAATTGAACTGAATTGAATTTTAGTTAGAACATGGCCTGACTCCTGATTTTGGTTTGACAGGTTTCTGTTGGCCTGCCTGATGTGAGGGGAAGAGAGGAAATTCTGCAGGTGCATAGCAAGAACAAGAAGCTAGACAGTGATGTTTCTCTGAGTGTGATTGCAATGAGAACTCCAGGTTTCAGTGGTGCAGATCTTGCAAACCTCATGAATGAAGCTGCAATTCTCGCCGGCAGAAGAGGCAAAGACAAGATAGCCTCTCAAGAGATTGATGATTCAATTGATAGAATTGTGGCTGGAATGGAAGGAACCAAGATGACAGATGGGAAAAGCAAGATTCTTGTGGCTTATCATGAAGTCGGCCACGCAGTTTGCGCGTAAGCCCAATATTTCTTCAGCTTCTGCTTCCCTGTCTAGATTTCCTGAACTGAGATCCCCTCATTTGTTGATTTCAGGACTCTGACACCCGGCCATGATCTGGTGCAGAAGGTGTCATTGATTCCTCGAGGCCAAGCCCGAGGACTAACATGGTTCATTCCATCCGACGATCCCACATTGATCTCAAAGCAGCAGCTATTTGCCAGGATTGTTGGAGGTCTTGGCGGCAGGGCAGCCGAGGAGCTGATATTCGGAGAAACAGAATGCACAACAGGTGCTGCTGGGGATTTACTACAGATATCTCAAATAGCTAAACAGGTATTCCTTTAGAAACTATTTCTGTCCTATTATTTTTAGGTTAGTTCAGTTCAATTCCTGAAATATTTTGTGGCATTCACAGATGGTGACAATGTATGGGATGTCTGAGATAGGGCCATGGTCACTAACTGATCCAGCTCTGCAAAACAGTGATCTGGTGCTAAGAATGCTGGCAAGAAACAGCATGTCTGAAAAGCTTGCTGAAGACATTGATGAAACAGTACGCGGAATTGTTAGCAAAGCCTATGAAATCGCAAAGAATCATATACGAAACAATAGGAGCGCGATGGACAAGATTGTGGAAGTTTTGCTGGAGAAAGAAACCATGACAGGGGATGAGTTCAGGGCTTTACTTGCAGAGTTCACAGAAATCCCTTCAAGCAACCTTGAAAAAATGTCAATTCGTAGGCTGATTGAAGCATAAGAAATAAGAACTAACAATACCATGTATTTCTTGACCAAACATCTGTAAATCCTTTAGAGGTTCATATGTACAAATAGCCATTTCACACCAACTTTTCATAGTTGCAGCAATGGAAAAAGAAAATGGAAACTAAACAAAGAAGAAAGGTAATAAACTATTTGTTCAAAAACTGTAAGAAACTAAGGACTCGTGGAAAGACATAAAATGACTTCGACATTTCAAGAACCACCAGTTAAGAAGTCATCGACCTTCAGATTGTCTTTCCTTCCAAGAAACTTCATGCAGAGAGGTGGCTTTATGCCTGCTAAAGCAAGAACGGAACTCGGCAATGTCCAAATCCCATCTCCACAAATCAATCCAGAAGCAACAGCAGGTCCAAATGCATCAGCCTTGGCCTTGTTGATCTTTGACCAGACGAACAGAATCAAGCTCCCGACACACATATCAATGGCAAAGTACGAACCTATGTAGAATGGAATAGCCATAGCCATCGGGATAGGAATGAACCGGGCCCACTTCTTCCCCACCAAATCCCGGATGCCATTGATGACAATAGCTCCAACGAAGAACACATAGCAAAGAGTGAGGCAGTGCGCTGGAAGCGAACCGAATCCCTGAACTCCCAAGCCTGCCATTTTTCGATAAACTATGGCATAAGGAGCTGGATACTGTGAACCTGGCACTCCGAGATCATCAAAGGCCTTGTAGAAGAGCCAGAAAACACAAGGAGAAATCACACATCCCATAGCTGTTCCAATGATCTGGCTTATGAACATAGATCTTGGAGATGCAAGGGTCATATAGCCAGTCTTGAAGTCCTGAGTTAGGTCTGATGCAGTGGATACGATGTTCATCATGACTCCACAGGCAGCTAACCCTGCAAGTACTCCACCATGGCTGGCACCAGCCCAGGCTCCAATCCCGAAGATTGCCAGCTTTCCATAGGTTGATGCCAATGACCAATCAGTAAGACCACATCCATATGCATTACAGAAGCCTAGCACCGGAGCTAGAACATAGAGGACAAAAATGTAATACCACTTAAGGTCCGGGAAGATAAAAGGGAGACAGATAATGGAAATGATGGCTATGCTAACATAGCCTGTGATAGCCACCCATAATGGGATCTGATCCTTGAGAAACAGTTGTTTTCTGCGTTCATCGTCAAACGACGATTCTGGTTTTTCAGGGGAGTTTGGACCACCACCAACCGGGAGGATGGAATTATCATCTTTCTTAATTTGGTGGTACAGAGCAAACAGTGTGTGCCCGAGGACTTTGACAAAGTTGTAGAGACCATCTCCCAGAATCATTGCTATAGCAATGAAGACCTGTTCAGGGAAAAAAAAAACCAACATTTACTAGAAATTCTTGATATGTGGTGGGATGTGGTTTCTCAGGAGAATGAACAAGAAACTCACCCTGTAACCTTGCAAGCCATGTAGATCGCTGTCTGGCGCGGTATACCAGTCCCCCTTTTTCTCCTTTATAAGAGGCCACATCACACCCCATGAAAGAATTCCTCCCAGAAGAACAGAGATGTTGATTAGGTATGGACATATCATACCAACACCAACATAGGTTGCTGAGAAGTCAAAGTAGAACCTGGATTCCAAGAAAGCAGAGAATGAATGAATGACTAAATACTCAATAATAAAAAATTGGACCAGCATAACCGAATCAGGTCGAGAACATACCTGTTCTCATAAGCTTTCAGACCGAAAGTAGGGAAACTCGCAAAGCCACAATTGTCCCCTGAAGTAAAGAACCACTGAAAGAAACCCCAAAGAAAGCTGAAGGAGAAGAACTTTCCAAGAGTTTTCACTTGTTTCCTGAGGTGAAGCAACAGTTTAGAATCATACCCATGACATAAAATTTGCATAAAGATTAGAAAATTTGATATCATTCTCACTTAGCCAGCTTGGCTCCCTGTGGAGTATGGAAACTATTGATAAGATGAGCAGTAGCAGTTCCACTAGGATAAGTCAACTTGAACTTTATGATCATTATCTGACAAATGTACAGAAGAAATGGTTATACACAATACACGTAAAGATAATATTAAACCTACTGCAGAAATAGCTTTGCAGCCGATTTTAGAAAGAATTACATAGAAAACTAGAAAACAGTAATATATTTTCGTTCTATGGTAACAAAGCTTCTAGAGTGCAATAAATAAGTTCTATTAAGCATTTAACAGTACTAAGCAGACAGATTAAAAAGCAAGCCAAAATTATGGATACCTTTCTCAGGGGAACCACCGCGAACAAGCCCAGAAAGCTCACAAGGAACAAAAAACCAAACATCCACGTTAATGATGGGTTTTTGACATACTTAACAGAGCTCGGATCTTTTGCCTGCTTGGCAATAAGTTCACTCATTCCAAAAAGGTAGCTGCCAAAACCTCCTGCATGATGGAGTGTATTTAGATGGTGTTAAGAAATTTTGATAGCATACAATTTGTTTAGGTGCTTAAATCAGAATGCATGCTAAGAATTGCAATTTCGGCGAAGCCTCATATAAACACAGTACTTTTTATCCAGCCGCAGAATTTACGTTCATCTCTAGAACTATGTCGAACAAAAAAATTGATGTTACTTTTTATTATCAAATTTCAAGTAATATTCTACTGGAAATACATTATGTAATAGTGTAATTCTAGGCGCTATAAAAAATTAAACAAGCTAATTATCTTCAGTTCTTCTCTTTCTCAACATAGAAATTTTTTTCGGTTGATCATTATTAGTTTACTATTCTACTAGATAAATTCTTAGTCAGAGCTCGTCTATGTATCACTACCATCAGAAGTGTAACGAAGCAAACAATAGCACAGTTTGACAATAAGTCTATGAAGAGAACAAACTAAAGCATTCAAGTCTAGTAAAATCACCCTCTGCCGGCACTATCAACTTGATGAAGGGTCATTGTCCTGAGAAGACTTTCTATCCTAAATTAAAATTAAACTATTGACCTTCAACATCAACCATACTTGACTAATTGGCTATTCCCAACATTAAACTAAAATTATTCCAATATTATCATATTACAAAGCTTGGCCTCTTTTAAATCTATCAAGAATTAAATTGTCTCACACAATCAAGACTCACATGCATACTCTCTAAAACAACTAACAACTACTCCAATCAGACAGACCATTTGACTTTTGAGGGTATTACAATTTCATGGTCTGGAAACACTTAAGACAGACAGGTTTGAAACTTGTGATAGCCTAACTGCCACAATTTATGGTGAGTTCACATAGCATGTGATAAGGAGCAAATTACACTCTTAAAAGCCAACCAAAGCACATGACATGAACACCCCCCAAAGATGGAATCCCCTTAACCACATGAATCTAGAAAATGGATGATTCTTAGTATCATTTCATTCAGATGAAAACAACACAAACAGGTGATATTAACCACGACAGCTCTTTTTTTACTACTCAGTAATTAGTAAATTTTATAGATAACTCCAAAAGATTGGATATACTCAAACAGTCAAACTCCACCACTTGGGGAAAGTTTCTACTTGTTTCTAAGCCAAAAAACAAACTAGAGTAACCAGAAAATTTTATCATCAAAGAAGATAAATTAAACAAAAATTTTCTAACATAACCATATCTTTAACATCATCATCATCTCCACGGTTGACATTAAATAATGACACCATTTTTTAAAAAATCCCAATCTTTTTTGCACTCCAAGATTATAGAAATCTCTCGAGGATGGTCCATCGAAAAAGCCTAACCACCAACCAGTTAGGCATTAATATCATGATTTCTTACGGTAATGCTAAAATCCCACACGCCAAAAACACTAAAAAAATCTTGCCTACCCCGAGAAGAATCTTTCGGAATAAAATTAATTATAACCTTTACCACATAATTATCTCAGTAATAAATAAATAATTTTGAAAAAGGAAAAAAACTTAATTACCACTGAAGGCTATGCCGGAGGAGGCGACAACGCAGGTCTGAATGACGGTGTTTTCCTGACGGGTGAAAGGCTGCTTCAAGAGGCCCGACTTCTCGAGAAGCTTAGTCCACGTCTTCACGAAGAAGAACCCCAGAAGACCCGCCGACACATTCAGGGACGGGATGATTCCGGTGGTCAGGTTGAGCTTCATGACGATGAAAGTGAAGAGAATTCCCAGAATGAAGCTCACCACAAAAGCCCTCAGAGTCAGCTGCGACTGCCATGGCGGCACCTCCAGCGACTCGAAGGATCTCTCCACGGACTCATCGGACTTCTTGTAATGGTCGTCTTCTTCACCACCATTTTCAGAAGCACTGCGATGGGAACGGGATCTCTCCATGAGTGTTTTGGTTTCAGGTTACAAGCTGTTGAATGATGGGAAGGGGGAATGGAATGGAGTCTTATAGGTGGTGAAGATTTGACAGATGGATTCTGTAAAATTCTAGTTACTACTCCTTTTCCTGCCAGATTTAAAAGAATCTTTTTCCTCAGTTTTTTAAGTTACTTTTGAGTTTTGACCATCCTTTTATCCCTCATCTTTCTACGTATTTTTAGCCTTGACCTTTTAAAAAATTTGGCTGGAGTCATTTAGTGCATTCACAAAAGTTAAAGCGCGCAGAAATGATGTAAAAACACAATAAAATTAACACAATAAAACGCAGAAATGATAATTGAATAAGGTAAAACACAATAAAAAAACAAAATTAACTATAATATAATAAATTAATAATTATATTTTCAAATATTATTTTGACACCTCAATTATTAGTGTACGCAAGTCAACGTTACATATTAAAATTCCAACTGAAAAAATGTGCGTTTACACTTGTGATTAACGGTGTGGTAGTCTTTATCACGGTGGAGTGACCTCGAAGTGATAAACCGAAGCACTGAAGCAAAACAGAATGCCACCAATTTAATAGATTATTATAATATAGATTTTTACAGAATAAAAGGATTAAAGTATGAATGCTTGGGAGTGAGCGGCCGTAGATTTATCTTAGATTGTGGAATTAATATTTATTAAGTTTCAAATGAAACGGCCGTATTTTATCTTGATTTTCCACTATAAGATCTATCATTATCAACAATCTCACCCAACCAACATTTTCAATTTTAAATAAATTTCTCTAAAAATTTTACATTGGCCCTGTTTATTAGAGCTTATTTCTTGATGTACTGAACTGAACTGAACTGAATTGAACTGAACTGAACTGAATTGAACTGAACTGAACTGAACTGAAGTGAAAATTGATGTATTGAAAAATGGAATCAGCTTGACTGAATTAACCTGAATTTCATCAAATTTCATTTTCACTGAACTGAACTGAACTGAACTGAACTGAACTGAACTGAATTGAAGTGAACTGAACTGAACTGATCTACAGATAAGCTCTGGTAAACAGGGCCATTATCATTGCATTATACAACTAAATCTTTTGTTTTAAACTTTTATCAAACAATCAAACCCAACTTCTTACTGCTTAAAACTATTATTATTCCATACCTCTTCTTCTTCCATCATATTTCAAACTTATCCTATCTTTTTTTTTTTTTCTTGTTGTTACTTTTGCTCGATCGCTATCTCTTTTTATTAGAAAGATTGGTTGGTAATTAGTAAACAATTATATACGCTACATATTATTAGTTGCATATTATTTTTATTTTTTACCTACAAGGCTACAACAACAAATTCTAACTTCTTAAGGCTTCATTTTGATATGGATATTTAAATTTCCATTATTCTTTTTTTAGAGATATTTAATTGTGAAAATGGACTACAAGGACGTTTTAAATTTGTACAAGAAGGAATCCCGTGACACCGGTTTCAATTGAGAATAAAGGTAAATGTTGATTTTCTCATTTTTAAACCCGATCTTTTACATATTAATCTTGATCATTCAGTGTAATATTATTAATCTTCTAACTTTTATATCTGATTTTTCACTTTTAAAACTGATCTTATGCATATTACATATGATTATTCAGTGAGATTTATTAAGACTCATCACAGTTGAGAATTTGTCAATTTGTGATCTCCACCCATTCTCTTGTGTATTTTTTAAATAATTTTCTAATTAATAAGTCAAAGTCGTTGTCGTATGAATGCAATGGGGATCAAGCTAATTACTAATTAGAGATATATCCAACTTGGACTTTGGAGTGATTTCAGTCACTACGTTTCTATCTTCGTAGCCACCATTGACTAATCAAGATCACCGTGGTTACTGATCACGGTACGATTAACCTTCCCGTTTCTAAAAAATCTACCGTTCAACTATTTAACGGTTCGGTTAACCTTTAAAATTGACAAATAAAATCAGATAACCTTTGTGCCGGTTAGGTTAACCAATAATTTTGATAATTCATTAATTATAAAATATTTTGAGACATAGTTTAGCATACTACAAAAGCTATATATATATATATATGGGGAATATATATATGCCAAGAGTTATACAAAAGTTACCTCTAAGAGAAATACAAAAGCTAGCTATATATGCATATTTCCTCATATACCAATAGGCAAGAGGAATACAAAGGCTAGCTACCTAGAGTGAAATGTGGGAGGGTTGAGTTTTGGTAAGGGTTCGGTGTTATTTATATAGGGTTAGTAGTAATAATAATAATATAAATAAATAAATAATTGTAAAATAATCTCCGGGTTAGTCGGTTAACTATTCGTGTTAAATATTGAAAACCTTAACCTTAACCGAAAGACCGGTTAGTCAAAAAGTGATAACCTTAACCTAACCCTACGGTTCGGTTAACTTTAAAATCGGTACGGTTCCGGTCGGATATCCGGTTAGTTTTGCTCAGCCCTAGGTGAGAGGGAGTTTTTTTTCCCTAATTAACCTTAGTTCTGAAACTAATTCCCAAAATAACACTCTTTCAAAACTAATTCCCAAAATAATACTCGTATATACATGATGGAGCCATATTATTAATTACAGGAACTCTTGGACTAAAGTTTAATTAATATTATACCCACAAATTTCAGTAAATTCCAATTAGACCCACAAATTAAATTATCTCTGATATGGTTTACAAGATCCTCAGCCGATATCCCCATAGCTCAGCAGGTAATGGCATCGGGAGCTGTCGGAAGTTGGCAGAAGCCTCCACCTGGTTCGGGGCATTGCAAAAATGTCTAAGCTGCCATGTTCGTGTTCCGGTGAGGCATTTCAGCAAACAGTTTAGAGGTGTGCTTATTTTTGAATCTTGTTTAATTATGAGTGTTGTTAGTGAGTATATCATATGTTAAAAGAAGGCTATTCACGTACTACTACTTGTAGTTTATGGTGATGGAAAAATTCATTATCTGTCCAGAAAAGTTCAAATTTGTCATCTTAGTAATTGTGGTCAGATTTGTTTTTAGCTGATATGCCAAAAAATGAAGTAATTATCAGGCCAAATGACAGCCAGTGCATTGTTCTCTTCAATTGCATAAATAGAAAACCAAATTCTCAAAAGAGACGCGTCTCACGAGAGACCAAGGGCAAAAATGCCTTTTTCTTAACTCTTGTCTATTTACAAGAACAACCCACATAGTTTGTAATAATTACATATTAACCTACAAACTTTGTAATGAGCAATATTACCAACTCAAATTCGATTTATATAAAAGGAAAATTAAAATTTTCTGGATATAAACAAATTGAATTACATTGCTATGTAGACACCGGAACAAGCATGTGTGTTGCTAGCAAAAATGTAATACCTAAAGAACATTGGGTAAATGTAGAAAGACCAATAAGAGTAAAAATTGGAAATGGATCACATATCATACTCTCTAAGGTCTGTAAAAATCTTAATATAATGATAGCAGGTGAAATATTTCATATTCCAACTGTATATCAACAAGAATCTGGAATAGATTTTATTATTGGGAATAATTTCTGTCTGTTGTATCATCCATTTGTCCAATACACAGATAGGATAATTTTCACTCTAAATATAATCCTGTACATATAGGAAAAATAAGAAAAGCTCTTAAAGTAGGAGTTCCAGGTTATTTAGAATACATGAAAAAGAAATCTAAATTACCAAAACCAGAGGCGCTAAATATTAGCCCTAATAAAATTGCTTCTCTTTTAAGGAGGGGGGGTATGTATACTAAAGAACAACAAATTTTTGTGCTTCAAAGTACAAAACTATGTAAAATAGAAACACTTTTAGATTCTGTGTGTTCAGAAAATCCAATAGATCCTAACAAATCAAAATATTGGATGACAGCAACCATAAAACTAATCAATCCTAAGACAGTTGTAAAGGTTAAACCAATGCAATATAGTCCTAAGGATAGAGAAGAGTTTGGAAAACAAATTAAAGAATTACTAGAATTAAAAGTGATTAAACCTAGCAAATCACCTCACATGTCTCCAGCTTTCTTGGTAGAAAATGAAGCTGAAAAACGCAGAGGAAAAAAGAGAATGGTTGTCAACTATAAAGCTATAAATACAGCTACAATAGGAGACAGTCATAACCTTCCTAATAAAGATGAGTTATTAACTCTAATAAGAGGAAAGAAGATATTCAGTAGTTTTGATTGTAAATCAGGATTCTGGCAAGTATTGCTTGATGAAGAATCACAATTATTAACTGCTTTCACATGTCCACAAGGTCATTACCAGTGGAATGTTGTACCCTTTGGGTTAAAACAGGCTCCAGCCATATTTCAAAGACATATGCAGAATGCATTTAGGACCTTTGAAAAATTCTGTTGTGTTTATATTGATGACATTTTAGTCTTCAGTAATAATGAGACAGAACATCTGTGGCAAGTAGCAGCAGTACTTAAAAAATGTGCTTCTCTGGGAATAATACTCTCAAAAAAGAAAACACAGCTTTTTAAAACTAAAATCAGTTTTCTAGGACTAGAAATTGAAGAAGGATCTCATCGACCTCAAGATCATATCTTGGAACATATTCAAAAATTCCCAGATATCCTTGAAAACAAAAAACAGTTGCAGAGATTCTTAGGAATCCTCACTTATGCTTCTGATTATATTCCTAAGCTTGCCCAGGTCAGAGCACCATTACAAGCAAAGCTTAAGGAAGATATTCCATGGGAATGGAAAGATTCAGATACCATCTATATGGTAAAAGTAAAGAAAAGTTTAAAAAACTTTCCCAAGCTTTATCACCCACAACCTGAGGATAAACTAATCATAGAAACTGATGCATCAGATTTATTCTGGGGAGGAATTCTTAAAGCAGAAAATAATGGTAAAGAATACATTTGCCGATACACTTCAGGAAGCTTTAAAGCTGCTGAAAAGAATTATCATAGTAACGAGAAAGAATATCTTTCTGTTATTAGAGTAATTAAAAAATTCTCTGTTTATCTAACCCCTTGCAGATTTCTAGTAAGAACAGATAATAAGAATTTTACTTATTTCCTAAAGATAAATTTAAAAGGAGATAATAAACAAGGTCGTCTAGTTAGATGGCAAATGTGGTTATCTAGATATGATTTTGATGTTATTCATATTGCAGGTACCAAGAATTATTTTGCAGATTTTCTTACCAGAGAATTTCAGCAAGATTATAAAGAATAATACAAATGTTTCTAATGTTTGTTTCTTTGTGAAGCATCCAGCATGGATGAAATGGAGCAGCTAAAGCTGCAAGAAGGACTTTTAGTCCAGGAACTGGAGCTGGTCCGAGCCAAGCTCAAGTATCTTAACCTGATCAAATTGGGTAAAGAAAAAGAGCAAGCTTCTGAAAATGAAGTAAAAAAGGTTATCTTGTCACCTTCTCCCTCAAAAGAGAAAGACAAGACTATTCCAACGCAAACGGCAGTTGGTAAAGAATCAACAAATCCGTTGAAGGCTGTGGATTTGCCAAAAATCCAGAAGGAAGTACAAACTTCCATCAAACTGGTTAGCCCAGTAGATTTTTGCTTAAGGCCAAATCAGGGAATTCCAATCCCACAGACTAAAGTTACACCTTTAGCATCGGAGAAATCCGAAGAGGGAATTCAAATCCCAAAAAGATCTAAAACATATTATGTGGTCTATAATGGCCCTAATGCCGGGATCTATGAAGATTGGAGCTTCGCCAAAAAAGCAACTGAAGGAGTCTCCACACAAGAAGTTCAAATCTTTCCAAGAAGCAAGAACTTCAGCAGACCTATATAATGGGTCATCTTTACTAGCACCTCTGGAGCTAGTTACCAATGGAGAGATGATGAAGCCTAACACCTTCAGTGCAGCTCTATTGTCCAAAAAGAAGTCATTAACCTCACTAGGAAGACTTCCCAGCAAACCAAGGGAAGACATGGCAAAATCTACAAAAGTAGATTACTCCGATGAAATAACGGAAGCAGGCTTCGAATACTGCTATCGATATGCCAGATCTGCCAATGAAGAAAAGTTTTTGGAGGAAAAGTTCTTCACTACAGACTCCAAAAACTTAAGTTACTACAACTTCACCAAGAATGCTAATCCCGAACAGGTCTATGAGGCATTCCAATATGGTTTGGTAAAAAACATATATCCAAGTCCTAATTTATTAGAAATTAGCCATTTTCCTAAGGCTATTATTGATACAATTAAGACTTTCAGAAAAAAATGCACCAAACCAGGGCAAGAAGTTTTTCTGAAAATTAATAGTTACGGTCCATACTGGAATCAATTAGGATTATTGGTATATCATCCTCAGCATTTAGTTCAGATTGGCATTTGCAAAGGAGATCATTATCATCCATCTCAGCCCATGGAGTGCAAACTTGAGGCTAGCGATTTGCTACCCTTAGCAATAAAAAGATTGGAAGGTTTTGTTCAAAAACTTTTCAGTTTCAGTTCAGATGATGGACTGTTTGTCAACTATCAAGATGCCACCATCTTGATATACAGCAAGTCACCCAAGAAGATCAGCGAAGCCGATGAAGGCAAATTTGTCAAATTCCAAAATACTTTGGTTAATCCATTTATTTTGGGAGAACATACTCCAGACCTTTGTAAGAGGTTGAAGAATTACCGCAACAATTATCTATGTGGTAGATGCTCAGAAGAAAGTGGATCTCCCACTAAAGAAGATAGTGACATCTCCACCATCAGCATTTCCACCATCAGGGCTGCCGACAGTCCCGTGGACCCCTCCACTTCAAGTGATAGCAGGTAGTGGGATAATAATGCATCTGCTCTAAGTGGGTGCAATAATGCAGTAGTGCGTCTACTTTAAGTAGAGGCAATAATGTAAGTGCGTTTGTACGTAAGGGATGACGCACCCCTCTTCAATAATACAGACCCTTCCTTCCCTATAAAAGGAAGTTCATTTCTTGTAATATGGGAGCGCCCCTCACTTCTGTGCCTCCTTGTCTTTTAAATTCAACCTCTGTAATCTCCTGGAGACGAACCTCGTCCAGGATTCTGTCTGATCTTCGGATCTACTATGTGTGAATAAAAAGCCCTTTAGGGCCCTCTTGTAATTACATGTAAGTTTCTATAACCTATATCTTCTTTCTTATTATTGATTGTTGTATACATGTTTATCTGTTATAACAAAACCTGGAGTCCATAGAATAGGGAGTACCGCTTAGGCAGGTGGCCGTTTAGGGAAACAAGATTCGCAGGATTGGTTAAGTTATAAACAGATAACATGATAACCATACACTCTTAATAATATAGAAAGAAAGATATATGAAGATTGCATGTATTACTTAGGGTTCTAAAGTATTAAATTCATAAATTACATCAAATAGAATATCGAAGCTTGAATGAGCAAAAATATTTGTAAATCTATTCTCAACAGAGAGATATCAAAAGAAGATAAAAATTTATCTGAATTCCATAGAAATAATGACAATAGTCAATCCAGATACAGTTTTTGTACTAAGTTTTGTAAAAAACATCAAACCCAAATTTATGTACAATTTATGAATACCTTTAAAGTATGCATAAAATGTATAAAAGAATCTCAAGATTCTGTAAAAAGGATGAACTCTTAAAAATCATTCAAATGGATAAAAACGTTTGTAAATCAATTCTTGATAGAGAATTAACTAAAGAAGATAAGAAATTATCTAAATTCCGTAGAGTTGGCCCTTATAGTCAATCTAGGTATAGTTTTGGAACAAGATTTTGTGAAAAACATCAAACTCTTGTGCATTATATGAACATCTATAAAGGATGTTTAAAATGTATAAAAGAAAATTAAAAATTCCGCAGATCTCTCGTAGATCACCAAAAACCTGGTATCAGAGCCATGTTTAAAATGACAACTATTATCTAAAAAATTCGTTAAAATGAATCATTTAGATAATATAGAAGAAACAATTGATGAAAATCAAGATGTTTCTAGCGTTCAAACCTTTGAATCTAATGAAGGATTCATCGGAAGCTTCTTGATCAAACAAGAATTACTCTCAAAAATTAGGTCTTCTAAACTTAATCTAAGAAAAGAAAATATCTTTAATATACCTTTTTTAGAAAAATTAAAAAGGAAAAATAGCATCTACTATTTTGTAGGTACTAAAGAGATGCATGTAGATATCAAAGATACTACAGGAGAAGTATATTTACCTTTAATTACTCTAAAGGAAATTAAAGAAAATTTAAACAAAATAGATAGTAAAATCAGAGATACTATGACAATGGTACACTTTGGTGCCGTCAAAATCCTATTGAAATCAGAATTTCAAGAGGGAATAGATTCCCCAGTCAAAATGGTCTTGATAGACAACAGAATAAATGATAGGCAAGATTGCATTTTAGGTGCAGCTAGAGGAAATTTAGCTTACCAAAAATTCATGTTTACAGTCTATCCTAAATTTGGTATTAGTTTAGATACAGCAAATCTAGACAAAACATTATCCTTCATTCATAAATTTGAAAGAGAAGATTTAATGAATAAAGGAGATAAAGTATTCAGCTTAACCTATCTGGTTGCTTATGCTTTAACAAATAGTCATCATAGTATTGACTATAGAAAGAAAGAATACATTGAACTAGAAGATGTATTTTCTCAAATAGGAACTGTTCAAGATAAACAGTTTTCTGAAATCTCCCCTGTGGATAATAAATGGGCTATTGATATATCTAAAGACAAAAAACCCATGGGAGAACGTTATAAATCAAGAATTGAAAGGAATAAACTTATTATTGGAGAACCTTCTAGAAGAAGTATTTCCAAAGAACCCAGCGAGAGAGATCTCTTGATGGGAATGTCAAAACGAATAGAGGACATGAAAATTCAGCTTGAAGAAATGTCCTAATGAGTTTTACAGAAATAAAAGAAGAGATAAATCTTTTAAAAACAAAATTAGAAGAAATTCTAAATATTCTAACTAAAGAAGATAATAAGTTAGAAGCTGCAGCAGCAAAAATTATCATCGAATTAACAACAATAATTCAAGAAAACCAGAAAGTGATCTTAGAACAAAAAGATTTAAAGATAACTCCTTTGGGAGATGAGGAAAGACCAAAACCTATAAGTTTAGGAAAATATTCTTACCCCAATCACGGAGTAGGAAATGCAGAATTAGGATCCTCTGGAAATCCTAAAGCATTAACTTGGCCATTTGGTAAAAATGACAAACAACCAATATGACCAATTATATACCAAAGATTGAAAAAATCTTCTGGGATCATCTAGAAGGTGATGAATTACAGGTAAACGAAGAAAACTTCGATTTACTTGACCACGCTCTTAGGTTTCTAGAATTAGAGAACGATGAACTAGCAAACCAAGAAATAGAAAACAGCCCCAAACTAAAGCAATTGTTTGGATTTGAAGACTTAAAAGTCTTAAATAATGAAGAATCAGCTAGTGAATCTGAAATAAGCGAACAAGTAATTAGCAATTATGATTCAGATGACGTACCTAAAAACTTTAACATAAATATTAAAAGAGAAAAAGGAGAAAGCTCATATATGGGCTCTAAAAGAAGAAGAGCTAATCAACCATGGTATTTTCCAGAAAGTGCAAAATCCAAGGTTAATAGTTCAAAAGGATCAGATGATAATTTCCTAAATATTGATTGTCAAAATAATAGGAAAGAAATCATTGATAAATGGGCAGCAGAATTGAGTTTAGTAATTCAAACTAATCCTGATGCCTATACAGAATCAAGAACTATATTGTTATTAATAGAACATAAGAGTCTAGGAATAGCAAAAGAATTTATAAAAAACACCATTTGGACAGATGATAACAACAACATTCCATATAATATTCTAGATATAGTTCTAGATGGATTATATACTATGTTCCTAGGAATTGATTTTACTGGTGATAAAATACATGAAAAACAACTAGTGCAAGAAAAAGCTAGGAAACGTTTAGCAGAACTACAACTCTGTGATATATGTTACTTAGAAGAATTCAATTGTGACTATGAAGTAAATCTTTACAAACTAGAACAAATTGAATTTCCAGAAATGATACTTCAATATCTTAGAAAAATACCTTTGGTAGGAGAAAAAGCATTAGAAAGGTTTAAAATTGAAACTTTCAATAGAAGAACTTCTAGTTACAGCCTAGGGTATGCTATAAGAATAGTAAAAGATGAACTGTCAAAATTCTGTGAACTAATAAGAACTCAGAAAAAACTTAAAAAGTTTAATAGAAACTGCTGTGCAATATCAGGAGAAAATCCTGTAGAATACGGCTGTAGAACAGAATATAAAAAGAAGAAAAAATTCTTTTCTAAGAAAAATTCCTCTAAATATAAATTTATTAAAAAGAAGAAGAAATTCCGACCAGGAAAATTCTTTAAGAAGAAATCTGATACAAAATCAGAAAAACAAAAATTCTGTCCAAAAGGAAAGAAAAATTGTAGATGTTGGATATGCAACATCGAAGGACACTATGCAAATGAATGTCCTAATAGACAAGATTCTAATAAAATTAAATTATTAGAGTTTGCATATAATATGGGATATGAACCCATAGAAGAAAAATATGATGATATAGAAATTGTATACATCATAGAAGAATCAGAAATAGACTACGATAGTAGCGAAGAAAAATCAGAATCTGAAGAGTCTACTTCGTAATATGTGAAACATAAAATAATTATGTTAAGACCCCTAACACATAAAAGGACAATTTTGTCCCTAAGTCTCAATTGAGACAAGTCTCACAAGAGACCTTCTCAAATAGAAATTATAACTAGCAGATACTCTTCATAAATATGATAAAAGAACAAAAACAAGCAGGATAAAGAATTATGTGTAGGAACTATATTGACAGTAATTTGTAGTAAATAAAATTACAGAATATAAATTACAGAAAACACATGAATAATAAAATACAAGTTATATTATTTATATTAATCATGCAAAACATGCCAAGAGTTACAAATAATTATGCATACAACATATTAAATATCATAAACACAAAAACATAGATCATTATGGAGTCGAGCTAGTCTCCGCCCTTGAAACTTATGAGGCCAACAAATGACACCAAAGTCCCATAGGATAAAACCATAAGGTAACATACAAAGTTACCTGGATTTCGTAGAGCCGATCTTCAATCACAATGACTTGACTCTCAACTCACTCAGCACCAATGAAAACACCAACACTCTCAATTTAATGTATCTATTACTATGAGACCAAACGTGTGTAAAGGTTCTTTTCATATTGACTGATGGCTCTATATATATACTCCTAAATCCTATGAATTAGGAAACATAATTTTCAGCTGGAAAGATTCTCAATCCAATACGCATATGGATTCTCTCACAAAATAAGGTAATTTGTGTTTTAATTATAGCATAAGAACTTTCCCAAATAATGAAAGTCTTATCTTTACGGAATAACAAAAAGTAAATTCCATAAACCAAAAGAATGTACTCCAAGTAATTCTTCAATTAAAACACATTCTGGGCTTTTCTAGAATGTTCAACATATGAACTTCATAAACAATAGAAATCCTATTTTGGGTAAATTTCTTTAACCAAAACTTTCTATATCTCATTCATCTCCGAATGATAAGCCCAAAAGTTACCAAACTGTAACTTTCAATTTACCTTAAATAAATCATTTTCCAACAATCCCCCACATGAATCAGATATAGATTCGGGATTTCAATTACGCATTACACTAATGTAGTCATTGTGATTGCCGTATCGGAAGCTTAGATGCCTGCATAGGAATAAGTAGATCATTTAGTCCTTGAACTTTTCCCTTGGGATAGTACACTGTTTCACTGGTTAGGAAGTATGCGGTCCCGCTTTGAACTTCCCTGAACCGCTGATATGAACTTTCATGTACGTCCCACAGACATCTTACTATACTCTGCGATTTCCGCGGTTGTGCCCAATTCTCGCGGCCATGGAGCACCTGCCTATTTCAGTCGCGTTTGTAAAGAATTGTGTCCTCATTCAATTCCCTCTAGAGGCGGCCACACCTCCCGCACATAGGTGACTGGTTGCTGAGGAATTTGTTATTTGTTAAATAACCCATTTCCACTCTAATTCCCATAATTAGAGGCCGTTAGTCATTAAAAGCATTTCATGCTTACCCTCATTTCCATTTCACTGTTTCATCATCATAGGAATAAGACAAGAGGTGTTTTACCCCCACAGTGACGTCGGTGGGTCTTTGACATTTAGTTGTCCCTTTGAACCTAGACCATGGGATCTCCAATCGCATAGGTTGGGTGTCCACAGACGTAACCTCACCATTTAATGGACTTCAGTCTCATTCCTCTCGATGATTTAACTACCTCTCTATTCAATATTCTTCGTCAAGAAATTGATCTAATCCTTTCGTCAAAGGAACACAACCTTATCTTAATGACTATAAGTCAATTTAGATAAATTCCGGTTTGAGAGTAGTTTTCTAATGATATTTTGTCTACGTTTAGACATACCATTATCGATATGGCTTTACAGTAAACCAATCAGCACAAATTTGCTTTGGTTACCTTGGGATTCCCTTTTTCTCAAAAGGTACAGACTCATTTCCTTTCCCATAATCCAACATAATGGATTTAGATTCCTCATATGAATCTAATTAAGAGAATCATTTCTCTACACATTTCAAGCCATATCCACGAGACCACGAGTATCACAAAAACTAGGATCCATTAGTTTTTCTCTTGACTACTCATGTCTCATCTTATTTTCAGAGTAAGAAATATCTGATCGTGTACAACTCATTGTGTACTACAGACCTTCCATGACTCTACATTCTCTTTTCAAGAGAAGTCTCACCTTTACAAAGGTATTCCAACAAAGTTAGAGTCATTCTATTGAATACGATATATCTCTCATAGATTCAGTCATCGTATCAATATTACTATCAATGAGCGAACCATTCGATTTGAGAGCATAAATGACATAATCATTTCTCGTGTCTCTTAGTACTCATGCCTTAACTAAGCTCATTGATTCATATCATTGGCTCATCAACAATTAGTATCATCAACTCATGGACTGTTTTGGAGCATCGAGCCATTCATATTGCTCTATTCAGATCTTAATATCTAAATCTCCATTTAACCACTAGGTCCATTTGATGTACTTTTGAGCTTACACAAAGCTGCAATTCGGAAGTACCATCATTTCAGGTTTCATTCTCATTTCTGGAGAATACCATCAAGTATACAAAATACTTACTAATTGTTGAAATCTACTAGCAGTCTAGTGATTTGCCTCACATGGTAGATCAATTTCACTATTGATTACCGTTTTTCCATAAACATCATTTCATGGAATTCTAGTCTTTTAAAACTCTCAGATATACCTCTAAAGCAAAACAAGGCACAAGACTTTGTCCTATCACATTTGCTTCCTCTAGGTTTATCATCACAGATCCTCAATGATTTCATCCACTGGCTCATAATGCATTTTAGGATAAATCATCTCTAGGAATTTCCATAAAATACTCTTTCCATCAAAAGATGTATTTATCAATTCCATCAAACATTTCTTATGAATATCAAAATATTTAATACTCTTTCATAAGAAGTCAACAAGCACTACCATAATGTGCATTTTTAGTAAATATACCATTTCAGGTCATATCTTACTATACCTGGTTAGACGTCAACCCCCACATTCGAATGAACTTCTCGAATGAGTCTACACCATTAGGTCAACCCCCACATTCGAAGGAATTCGTAGGATGACTCTACACCGTTAAGAGTTTTCATTTACTCTTTTGAGATATCTTATTTAAGAGATCACCAACCTACATATAGGTTTTCCACATCGCTTTATCATTTATAGCGACTTTCCGTTTCACTACTATATATAGCTAGTACATACGGAAAAATGACATTTGCGAATAATCTTGTAGTGTGAACGCAATCACAAAAAGATTTTACGTATTCGCTTTCACAATCAACTCATACCACAAATGATACAAAAATGGACTTAGAACCATTTATGTAAGTATCATTTTGGTGATTCTCGTTAATTATTACTTTAAGACAAAATTGCTTTGTCTAGCACATGACTTATCAAAAGTCTCGTTTGTTCAACAAATGAATCAAACACAAGATTCTCATCCCATAAAACTATATTTTAAGGATAGATTCTTTCACTACAATACTTTCGTGTTTCAACTGATTGTGGGAATCTCTCTTATCTATACAACACACTTAGAATAAGAGATGACCAGATTTCCCAATATCAAGTAACCATTTATCCCAGCAATTACAACAACAGATAGAAGTAATATCCATGCCATCAAGGATTTGGTTAACCATTCACATCAGGGATTTCGATTTACTATCCCTTATGGCGCAGATTTCCCATCTCGTAGGGTAAAATGTGAGTTAGCAAACTCTACACAAAATACTGCCCATTTCCAAGTCAGTTCAGTACAACAGTACTTGACTACACTCGAGTGACTATCTCAATTCACATATAAATTGATATCTCAGCTCAAGTCTGAGTTACGCCGTCTCGCTATGAGTTCACGTTTTACACTCTTGACCCAAACATGGTCCCATTCGAGTCTCATTCTAGCTCGAATACATTTCCCTTTAAGCTAGACTCAATCGAATTCGAGTCTTAGTCTGGGATTCAGCCTTATCGGCTCAACTTAGAGTTTTTCACGTACTTTTTCAAGTTCTTAGTGATAACTCTCTACCTTGTCAAAATTCATCTATTGCTAAATTTTTTAAGGTTTCCGGTCCCCCACATTGGACCGATATCATTATCATCTCCACACGTATAGTTCCTCGGAACTTCGTGTCTTGGAGTTCCTAGACCATATGTTTACGAATTAGATAATCTTAGAATTTTCAGTTCTTTCTGACCGAAATTCTAGACTTACCAAAGTCTCGGAATCCCTATCTCAGAATACAAAATTCTAGATTTGACCATATTGTCTTGGGATTTTCAAATCTCAGATTATTCAGGTTTCTCAACCAATCTGACGATTTATCAAATTCTTCAATTATGAGTAATTAGAATTTTAACCTCAGAATTCTTAGGTCTCTCAACCATAATTCTGACGATTATTTAATTCTTCGATTACAAATAATCAGAATTCAAGCATAGTTACGAAAACTCATGCTTTCAGGGTTTCTCGTTATGGTTCTTAAAACCAATACCCTTGACATAGTAAAATTACTCATGTCATCTCATTCGTATTTTATAGATTATACACAATAATCAAAATATCGAACACAGAGCCGTATGCTCATCTCATGCAACGTACAATTGCCCAGGTCTTACGAAGCTTGCTGTGAATTCATGACAATTGCACACAGCACATTGCCAATTCCATCACATAACATAACTTCTGCCACTAGTTATTGGTGATTGCACACAGCAAAATCAACCACAAAACCACAGACATGACATCACCAGCATCATATCTCATAGAATTGCATGTATAATAAGCCAGATAATATAAACAAATTATAATATCGCATATAATTATACACTATCAACTCAAGTTCAAATTCAATGGTCATAACCGAAATCAACATGCATATAATCTTACATACCATATGATCAAAGTCATTCACAAGTCATGCAAGATTTAAATGCTGGATTATATTAATAGATCATACTCATATATCTCGTATGAAAACAATAAATCCACACAATCGCATGAACGAACACATGGAGCATCATAATATGCATACACATAATCCATATACCACGTACAGATTCCTCTTGCATGCATAATATTTATTAATTGTTTCATGCATAACATTAATCAATTTACATGCATCTAAAGCAATTAATCAGCTCAATTTCAACATGCATATTAATTGATCAATATAATTTATAAAAGGCACACCATATTGATACACACAGTAGGTCCGAGGACCTCAACAAACTTTTGTTTGATAAAACAAATTTTGTATATATGCATATTGCAACTCTAATTTCCAATCATGCATTTATTCACAAGTTCACAGCATAAATCATATTGCATTGCATAGTCATACAAATTTAACTGATTTAACATGTAATAATCCAGAGGCCATTCCACTAACCACGTATATATATAATATTTCATGCATAATTATATATGTTTGAATAGCCAAATAATCATGTTTCTCAAATCAAACCCATCCAAACTAAATCGAATACCACAACTAATTCAATTTATTGGGTTTGATTCTCTAACCTTTCGTTTAAAAGTCGAGACCAAATATATCTCTGACTAATCAACACCATCTCCTCCACGATGCTCGTTGATCCTCGTAATTGATATTTGTACATGCCAAGAAAACTCGGCAAACCATTAGAAAACTTCACATGAGTTTTTCGGATTTAATTTCACAAAGAACAATTTCCGAAAAACCCTAAATCAAATAACACACATAAAAATCATGCTCATATAAATATATAATATAAGCACATAATTAATCATGCACCCCTACTTTTGGTTTATTCAATATAATAACCTTAGCATGCATAATTTATAACTCACGTAGCATGTAGTCTTCGTAATTCTAATCACATTAAATTTCCAAAAACCACAATAATATTTCCGTAAAATATTCTATAATTTTCTGAAAAATTACACATCAATATCCGCCCTTTAAAAGTTTCATAAGTTTCAAGACTGTAGGAACTATATTGACAGTAATTTGTAGTAAATAAAATTACAGAATATAAATTACAGAAAACACATGAATAATAAAATACAAGTTATATTATTTATATTAATCATGCAAAACATGCCAAGAGTTACAAATAATTATGCATACAACATATTAAATATCCTAAACACAAAAACATAGATCATTATGGAGTCGAGCTAGTCTCCGCCCTTGAAACTTATGAGGCCAACAAATGACACCAAAGTCCCATAGGATAAAACCATAAGGTAACATACAAAGTTACCTGGATTTCGTAGAGCCGATCTTCAATCACAATGACTTGACTCTCAACTCACTCAGCACCAATGAAAACACCAACACTCTCAATTTAATGTATCTATTACTATGAGACCAAACGTGTGTAAAGGTTCTTTTCATATTGACTGATGACTCTATATATATACTCCTAAATCCTATGAATTAGGAAACATAATTTTCAGCTGGAAAGATTCTCAATCCAATACGCATATGGATTCTCTCACAAAATAAGGTAAATTGTGTTTTAATTATAGCATAAGAACTTTCCCAAATAATGAAAGTCTTATCTTTACGGAATAACAAAAAGTAAATTCCATAAACCAAAAGAATGTACTCCAAGTAATTCTTCAATTAAAACACATTCTGGGCTTTTCTAGAATGTTCAACATATGAACTTCATAAACAATAGAAATCCTATTTTGGGTAAATTTCTTTAACCAAAACTTTCTATATCTCATTCATCTCCGAATGATAAGCCCAAAAGTTACCAAACTGTAACTTTCAATTTACCTTAAATAAATCATTTTCCAACATTATGAAAGCTTACAAGTAAATCAGCAGGTTTATTTTTATTTTTTGAAGCAAAATCAGCAGGTTTATCATTTGATGTCATGGATGGTTCTTCAACCACTGGCTTATCGTTGTGTTCTTGGGCATTATAAACAAATGAAGAATCACAGAAAGTATGAGACTCTGCTTACTGTCGTGTTCTTTTATTGCTCTGTGACAGTGACTCTGGTTCTTTGTTTCATTATTTTCATTTGATTAAGTTGATGACTTCTGTTTTCTAAGCCTTGATTTAACACTCGCTCCTGAACTCGTGTTGTTTACATCAACTACTAAATTTTCTGTAATTACTCGTTTCTTAAAAGTAAGCCGATCTCCTATATCAATGATATTTTGTTTGTCCATATGCTGCAGTAACAATAAAATGCTGTTAGTAATATAGTTATTGTACTAAGGATATAATAGTCATTTCCTAGTTGTCTTTAGATAAACCCTCTTATTAGCTTGTAAGAACTCATGCTTTGCTTATATTGGATGAATGGGGTTCATCCCAAAATTTCCTAATCTCTCATTCCAAATTACTCATTTCTTCATGTATGTTATCATGGTATCAGAGCCATATTTCATGGGTTGTTGAATCGGATGAACATCGCAAGCAGAAATTATATGTTGCTCGTCATGTTGTGTTTTTGGAGCACATCCCATTTTTCTCAGTTCCAGCTAGTTCACATCATTTGACTAAGTCTGATCTTGTTCGTATTGATCCTTTTGATGTCACCGAGGATGTTCCTCCAGCAGATTTAGACACTTTGGTTCCAGACCCAGATGCTCCTCCGATATCTCATATTGATTTGCCTCCTCCTGTGCCTCCTCTACCATCTCCTGAGATTGTGATCGATCCTCCCCCTCTCCGCAGGTCCACTCGTATTTGCAAGTCCACGCAGAAGCCTGATTTTGCTTATTCCTCTTACTCATCCTCGTTTACCTCTTTCCTCGTGTCTATTCATTCTTTGTCTGAGCCTGCATCCTATAAAGAGGCTGTTGTTAACCCTCTTTGGCAGCGTGCTATGGCTGAGGAACTCGCTGCCTTGCATCAGACTCACACTTGGGATTTGGTACCCTTACCGTTGGGAAAGCATACAATTGGTTCTCGTTGGGTCTATAAGATTAAGACTAAGTCTGATGGATCTGTTGAGAGATACAAGGCTCGCCTAGTTGCCAAGGGTTATTCACAGGAGCATGGGATGGATTATGATGAGACTTTTGCCCCTGTTGCCAAGATGACCACCATTCGTACTATGATTGCAGTTGCCTCTGTTTCCCAGTGGAAGATTTCACAGATGGATGTTAAGAATGCGTTTTTGTATGGTGATCTTCACGAGGAGGTTTATATGACTCCTCCTCCCGGTGTTGCACACGAACCGGGGCATGTTTGTAGGCTTCGCCGGTCTCTTTATGGACTCAAACAAGCTCCTAGAGCTTGGTTTGAGAAATTCTCCACTGTGATATCCTCTCTTGGCTTTCGTCCCAGCTCTTATGATTCTGCCTTGTTCATCAAACATACAAGTAAGGGTCGTATTCTCCTTTCTTTGTATGTTGATGATATGATTATTACTGGAGATGATTCCGAGGGGATTGAATTGTTGAAGCGTGATTTGGCTTATTATTTTGCTATGAAAGATTTGGGCGTGCTCCATTATTTTTTGGGTATTGAGGTTGCCTCTTCTTCAAAGGGTTATCTGTTGTCTCAATCAAAGTACATAGCCGATATTTTTGATCGTGCACGTCTTACTGATAATAAGACGGTTGACACTCCTCTTGAGACTCGTGCTCACTACTCTTCGGATGATGGGATTCCTTTGCCGGATCCCACCCTTTATCGTACAGTGGTTGGTAGCTTGGTTTATCTTACAGTCACTCGCCCTGATATTGCGCATGCTGTACATGTGGTTAGTCAGTTTGTCACTGCTCCTACATCTGTTCACTGGGGTGCCGTTCTTCGCATTCTTAGATATCTTCGGGGCACCCAGTTTCGTTGTCTCCTCTTTCCTTCATCTTCATCTTTGGAGTTGCGTGCTTATTCTGATGCTGATTGGGCTGGTGATGTTGAGGATCGCAAGTCCACTACTGGATTCTGTATCTTTCTTGGCGACTCCCTTATTTCTTGGAAGAGTAAGAAGCAAGATGTCATTTCTCGCTCTTCTACAGAAGCTGAGTATCGTGCCATGGCCTCGACTACAGCTGAGATTGTTTGGTTGCGTTGGTTACTGTCTGATTTTGGCATCAAACTTTCAAGACCTACTCCATTGCATTGTGATAACCAGAGTGCCATTCACATTGCACGCAATTCCGTCTTTCATGAGCGAACCAAACACATTGAGATTGATTGTCATTTCACGCGCCATCACTTGCAGCTTGGTACGATCTCATTGCCTTTTGTTCCCTCATTTCTTCAGATTGTTGATCTGTTCATGAAGGCTCACTCGGCTGCGCGCTTCCGTTTCTTATCTGACAAACTCTCAATGCTCATTGATGTAGCATCGTGAGTTTGAGGGGGGATGTTAGTAATATAGTTATTGTACTAAGGATATAATAGTCATTTCCTAGTTGTCTTTAGATAAACCCTCTTATTAGCTTGTAAGAACTCATGCTTTGCTTATATTGGATGAATGGGGTTCATCCCAAAATTTCCTAATCTCTCATTCCAAATTACTCATTTCTTCATGTATGTTATCAAATGCCTCAAGGGACATTGAAATTGGCTGAGGATCTCGTGAATATGCTGCAGTATTCATACTCCTACTTTTCTCACTCTCTCCCATTGCAATTGAAAAATAATAACGCAGTTGGCCAAAGGCTGTCTTGGCTAGGAGAGGTCCCAGGTTCAAACCATTGTACGTATGTGGGGCCGTAGCCCTGTGTTGAAATCATTCCACTAAATTGTCGAAAGACAAATTACAGACTTATCTTTTACAATTTCTAAGTGGTTGCAATCACTCGCTCCAATCGGATCACTAGTTCTCCCTAGTCTACGATCAATCCCGCACCAGGAGCTTTATGGTGATTTCAAACACACGGGCTTCCACACGTCCAAATGGTTGGTATGAAGTAAAGCGGACTATGCTGCCTTTTGCTCAAACTAGAAAACAGATTCTGAAGATCAGAATTGTTGCGTTAAAATCATTGATTTGAGCAGCGCAGCTGATGTCCCTTTATAGCTCAATGTCGTGTTTCGACAGCAAACTTCACTGCTTGGAGTTCCTTCCTTCAATCACGCTTGATTTGATTATGAAAATCTCTGAAGATAATGAATGAAGAATATCTTCCAACTGAAAAATATGGAAAGATTTGGCTCCAGCTCATTGATCAAATCTCTATAGTGTAAAATTGAGTTGTTGATATTCTCTGGACTGTATTTACCAAAAATCCTACACGCAAATATTCACTTGTCATTTAACAGCTGCGTTGAAATTTCTGTCACTTTTCTGCTTAACCCTAATCGATGTTGCAATATCGAATCTGCACAAATTAGCCAATAAAAAATGGACTCTACAAATTATACACTTCTCCTGGTCCATTTCAATAGTCAGATCATATCCATATCTGAAGGCACATGTTCTTGTCCTGATTTTTACTACCTTCCCTTTGTATCTCCGACTATTATACCAATGCATGCTCTCCCACGGTGGAGTCTTTATCACGGTGTGGTAGTCTTTATCATGGTGTGGTAGTCCAGTTTTCACGGTGTGGTAGTCTTCATCACGGTGTGGTAGTCTTTATCACGGGGATTAGAGTTAAAATATATTTAGTCAGTAAATGAACATGAATGAGTTGTGGCATAGTGGTAGGAGTTTTGTGTATAATTTTGAGAGATCCAAGTTCAAATCCAGTTACAAGCATTTTTTTCAACTTAAATAAACTTGAAATTACTATTATACCCTTAATATTTAACAATTTTTAAAGAGTTAACGGTCAAGTTAGCCATAGGGGGCCAAAATGAAGCAAAAACCGAAGGTTGGGAGGCCATTTTGACATCAAAATTTGATATGGGGCCAAACTGTTACTTTGAGAAACATTAGGAGGCCTCTATAAAATTCTCTCTTATTAAAAATAGGAAGGGGTAATTTGGGAAAGAAACTATACTTTTTTGCTTTGGAAGCTAAAATGTGCTCTGGCAATAACAGCAGCCTAATATTATATATAAGAAATTAAGTTTGCACAATTTTATTAATTAAAGACAAAAAATTTTTATGGCCCCAACAAATAAAGTGCACAATTTATGGCCCTAACAATATATTTTGCTTAGTTTATGGCCCTAGGTAATATTGATGGGAATGCCCAATTTACTTCCCTAGTTTATTTTTGCTCTTAGGGCCATAAACATAGCAAAAATAGCCAAAAATTAACCATATCACATCATCCCTATTTCTAGTTATGTCAATTCGGGTTGGCGTGTCGGGTTATGTGTTCGGGTCAGGTAGGTTCGGGTTGATACGGTTTGGGTTTCTTCTGGTCAGAAATTTTTTATCGGGTCGTGTTGGGTCGTGTCAGATCGCGTTCGTGTCGGGTTAAATTTGTGTCAGCACTGATTGTCAGGTCGGGTCGGGTCGGGTCGGGTTAGACTCGTTTGTCAGGTTGAGTCGGATTAAGTAAAACTATAATCCATAAAACAGACATGGGAAGAACAAAATTTTGATGTTGGATCATTATTATTAGCTGTGTTAATTCAGATCGAGTTGATTTCAAAATTTTAGTTCGGGTAAACATTTCAGTCATTATCACTATTATCTTATTGCTAAAAATATATAATAAATTATTAACGACTTCATGAGAAAACTAAGAATTGGACCTGCTAATTTGACACTAACTTAGATTTTTACATATACTAACTAAAATAAGTATAAAAAATTAAATCTTACTTAAATTTTTATAAAGACAAATTCTCAATCGGTCTCACTGAGTAGTCATGCTTAATACGTAAAAATTCAGTGTTGATATATGAAAGCGAGAAGATCAACAATAATACACTAAATTATCACACTTAATATGTAAAAGATCATGTTTGAAAGTGAGAAGATCAACATTTGTCCTAATCTCAAAAGAATAATAATGCTTGATATGTAAAAGATCAGTGTTGATATATGAAAGCAAGAAGATCAACAATAATACACAAAATGACCACACTTAATACGTAAAATTAAAATCATATTTGAAAGTGAGAAGATCAATATTTGTCCTAGTCTCAAATGAGACGAGTCTTAAAAAAATAATAACTAAATATATTTTAATTACTTAACTTCCTATAATTAACAACTAAACTTTAATAATCAAGCATAAAATCTTAGTTGGGTTTTAGTTCGGGTCATCTTCGGGTTCGGGTTAGGTCAGGTCGGGTCAGAATTTATCGGGTCAAATTATTTTTCGGAGGTTGGGTCGGATTCAACTTAAAAAATTTCGGGTCACGTGTCAGATCGGGTCGGATTTGTGTTAGGATTGACAACACTACCTACTCCCTATCTCATTCTACCTCATGAAGGTCTGAAATACCCTTCTCGATTATTAATCATTTTTCACCCCACGTTTACTCTAATCCCCAATATACCCCCAGGCTTCGCTTCGTCTTCCACGACCGATGCCGACCACCTCCACCCTGTTTCCCGTCAAAGTCCGCCACCATCACCCCTCTGTGTTCCGTTGGATTCCGCCACCGCTACTGCACTCCTTTACGTTGAATCAGTAAACCTTTGAACTTAAGTCGCTGAATTAAGAATAAGAGAGCCTAACAATTTTGCGGCGTTCACAGATGGTGACTATGTATGGGAAATCTGAGATAGGGCCATGGTCACTGACTGATCCAGCTGTGCAAAGCAGTGATCCGGTGCTGAGAATGCTGGCAAGGAACAATCATATACGAAACAATAGGAACCATGACAGGGGATGAGTTCAGGGCTTTACTATATATAGAAAATGTCAATTAAGAACTTACAATACCATGTATTTCTTGACCAAACATCTGTAAATCCTCAAGAGGTTTATATGTACAAATAGCCATTTCACACCAAACTTTTCATAGTTGCAGCAATGGAAAAAGAAAAGGAAACTAAACAAAGATATAGAAATTGCCAACATTAACTTTAGACATTTCAAGAACCACCAGTTAAGAAGTCGTCGACCCTCAGATTGTCTTTCCTTCCGAGAAACTTCATGCAGAGAGGCGGCTTTACGCCTGCCAAAGCAAGAATGGAACTCGGCAATGACCAAATCCCATCTCCACAAATCAATCCAGATGCAACAGCAGGTCCAAATGCATCAGCCTCGGCCTTGTTAATCTTCGACCAGACGAACAGAATCAAGCTCCCCACACACATGTCAATGGCAAAGTACGGTCCTATGTAGAATGGAATAGCCATAGCCATCGGGATAGGAATGAACCGGGCCCACTTCTTCCCCACCAAATCCCGGATTCCATTGATGACAATAGCTCCAATGAAGAACACGTAGCAGAGAGTAACGCAGTTCTTGGGAAGCGAACCGAATCCCTGAACTCCCAAACCCGCCATTTTTCGATAAACTATGGCAAAAGGAGCTGGGTACTGTGAACCTGGCACTCCAATATCCTCAAAGGCATTGAAGAAGAGCCAGAAAACACAAGGAGAAATCACACATCCCATAGCTGTTCCTATGATCTGGCTTATGAACATGGATCTTGGAGATGCAAGGGTCATGTAGCCAGTCTTGAAGTCCTGAGTTAGGTCTGATGCAGTGGATACAATGTTCATCATGACTCCACAGGCAGCTAGCCCTGCAAGTACTCCACCATGGCTGGCACCGGCCCAGGATCCGATCCCGAAGATCGCCAGCTTTCCATAGGTTGATGCCAGTGACCAGTCAGTAAGGCCACAGCCATATGCGTTACAGAAGCCTAGCACCGGGGCTAGAAGGTAGAGGACAAAAATGTAATACCACTTAAGCTCCGGGAAGATGTGAGGGAGAGAGATCATGGAAATAATGGCAATGCCAACGTAGCCTGTGATAGCTACCCACAATGGGATCTGATCCTTGAGAAACATTTGTTTTCTGCGTTCATCGTCAAACGACAATTCTGGTTTTTCCAGGGAGTTTGGACTGCCACCAACCGGAAGGATGGAATTGTCGTCTTTCTTAATGTGGTGGTACAGAGCAAACAGCGTGTGCCCGAGGACTTTGACAAAATTGTAGAGACCATCTCCAAGAATCATAGCAATGGCAATGAAGAGCTGTTCAGGGGAATAACAAACCAACATTTACCAGAAATTCTTGATATATTGTGGTTTCTCAGGAGAATGAACAAGAACAAGAAACTCACCTTGTAAGCTTGCAAGCCATGTAGATCGCCGTCTGGAGCGGTATACCAGTCTCCCTTTTTCTCCTTTATAAGAGGCCACATTATACCCCATGAAAGAATTCCTCCCAGAAGAACAGAGATGTTGATTAGGTATGGACATATCATGCCAACACCAACATAGGTTGCTGAGAAGTCAAAGTAGAACCTGGATTCCAAGAAATGAGAGAATGAATGAATGATCAGTAAATAGGCAACAACAGAAAACTGGACCAGCGTAACAAGTACATACTTGTTTTCAAAAGCTTTCAGACCGAAAGTAGGGAAGCTGACAAAGCCACAATTGTCCCCTGAAGTGAAGAACCACTGAAAAAACCCCCAAAGAAAGCTGAAGGAGAAGAACTTTCCAAGAGTTTTCACTTGTTTCCTGATCAGGTGTAGTAACAGTTAAGGATCATTCCCATGGCACAAAATTTGCATAAAGATAAGAATAGGATTCTCACTTAGCCAGCTTGGCTCCCTGTGGAGTATGGAAGCTATTGATAAGATGAGCAGTAGCAGTTCCACTAGGATAAGTCAACTTGAACTTTAGAATCATGATCTGTCAAATGTACAGAAGAATTAATTATACACAAGAAATAGTTAAATTTAGCAGACAGATAAAAGAGAGAGCCAAATTTATGGATACCTTTCTCAGGGGAACCACAGAGAACAGGCCAAGAAAGCTCACAAGGAACAAAAAACCAAACATCCAATGTAATGATGGGTTTTTAAAAAACTTTACAGAGCTCGGATCATTTTCCTGCTTGGCAATAAGTTCACTCATTCCGAAAAGATAGCTGCCAAAACCTCCTGCATGATGGAGTGAAGTACAATTTGTTTAGGTGCTAAGAATTGCAATTCCGGCGAAGCCTCGTACAAACACAATATATTTTATCCAGACTCTGTACAATCTACGTTCATTTATAGAACAATGTTGAACGAGACAAATTGATGTTGCTTTTTTATCATCAAAATTTCATGTAATATCCTCCTGAAAATACATTCTGTAATTCTTATGATGTTTTACAGATTATTAATTTGGATTAACAATAATAATCACTCAGAAATGCTAAAATCCCACGCCAAAAACACTTGAAAATCTTGCCAAAGGTATAAGAATCTTTCGGAATAAAAAAAGAAGAAATCTTGATTACCGCTGAAGGCTATGCCGGAGGAGGCGACAACGCAGGTCTGAATGACGGTGTTTTCCTGGCGGGTGAAAGGCTGTTTCAAGAGGCCGGACTTTTCGAGAAGCTTGGTCCACGTCTTCACGAAGAAGAATCCCAGAAGACCCGCAGACACGTTCAGCGACGGGATGAGTCCGGTCGTCAGGTTGAGCTTCATGACGATGAAGGTGAAGAGAATTCCCAGAACGAAGCTCACTACAAAAGCCCTCAGGGTCAGCTGCGACTGCCATGGCGGCACCTCCTGCGACTCGAAGGATTTCTCCACGGACTCGTCGGTCTTCTTGTAATGGTCGTCTTCTTCGCCATTTTCAGAAGAAATGCGGTGGGAACGGGATCTCTCCATGACTTTTTTTGGTTCAGGTTTAATTACAGAGGCTTATGGGAAGGGGGAGGGGAGTCTTATAGGTGGTGAAGATTTGACAGATTGGATTCTGTAGATACTAATTATTCCATTTCCTTAAAAGAATCTTTTTGCTTAATGTCTTAAGATGTTTATATTTTTGACCATAATACATAATTTTACAAATTATTACTCCATTTATCCCTCTTATTTTACAAATTTTAAGTCTTGACGTTAAAAAATTTGGCAAATAATATCTACAATTATTATATAAACAAAAGTTGTGAAAGTAAATAATATTAGGTCCTGTTCTCTTCACGGTATTTGAACTTATCTGAACTCATCTGAACTTAAAAAAATTTATCTGAACTAAAAAAACTTTATCTGAACTAAAAAAACTTTATCTGAACTAAAAAAACTTTATCTGAACTAAAAAAACTTCATCTGAACTAAAAAAACTTTATCCGAACTTAAAAAACTTTATCTGAACTAATCTGAACTTAAAAAACTTTATCTGAACTCATCTGAACTTAAAAAACTTTATCTGAACTCATCTGAACTGAACTCATTTGTACTTAAAAAAATTAGCTGAACTTATTTGAACTTAAAAACTGAGCTGAATTGAAATATATAGATAAATTGAATTGAACTAAATTGAAACTAACTAAAAAATATATGATCATTTCCAATATATTTGAAATTCATTAATCTAAATATAACATAATACATTTAATATTAAAAGATACTGAACTGAATTGCACTGACGTAGATAAACTGAACTGAATCATTTCAAGCAAACATTTGAAATTTAATAATTTGAGTATAACTTAGAGTTTGATAGAGTTTATTTCTTGTTCAACTGAACTGAACTTGATTGAATTGAACTGAAGTAAAAATTAATGTACCGAAAAAAAGAATCAACATGACTGAATTAACCTGAATTTCATCAAATTACATTTCACTTCAATTTACTGAACTGAACTGAATTGAATTGAATTGAACTGATATATAAAAGTTCTGGCACACAGGGCCTTAATGTTAAAAAATATGATCATGTTTGCTAGCTAAACATATTGATTTGAGTTGAGCTGAAGCATATAGATAACTGAACTGAACTAAATTGAAAATTAATAAGTGTGATGAAAATAAACGGTATGAATAAATTAACCTTAATTAATTGCACCAAATTATATTGTTGTTGAGCTAAACTGAACTGAACTGAAGTGAAATTAATGCATTGAAAAAAAGAATCGGTATGACTAAATTAATCTAAATTTCATCAAATCATATTGAAACTGAACTAAACTGGATGAAGTTGAACTGAACTGATATGAACAATTAAGCTCAAAAGATTAAAATGATTTAAATTGAAATGAACTAAATTACAAATAAGTGTACTGAACTTAACTTATCTGAAAACTAAAAAAGTTTACTGAACTGAACTCATCTGAACTGAAAAAAGATTATCTGAACTCATCTGAACTAAAAAACATTTATCTGAACTAAAAAAAGTTTATCTAAACTAAAAAAACTTTATCTGAACTCATCTGAACTAAATAACATTTATCTGAACTAAAAAAAGTTTATCTGAACTAAAAAAACTTTATCTGAACTAAAAAATATTCAAATAATCTCTAGAGAACAGGACCTTACTATCCAACTGCTTCTTCTTGGCTATTTTTTTACTCAAGTTTAAGTAATTTTGACTATTTAATCATAATAGCGTCTATATTCACTGTATCTTACTTGCTGTTATAACTTATAATTGTATATAATTAAAAATATTAATTATGAAACATTTTCTGATGAAAGTCAAAGTGTGCAAAAAAAATTGGGATAAAAAAATATTTAAATGTGTTATTAAAATTAAAACAACTCATTTTTTAGAATTTGTTAAAATAATAGGAGCACGAGATCAAAGCAATCACACCCGTTCATATAAGATAATATTATAGTAAAATAAGAGATTAGTTAAACATAAATATTATTTAAAATCTAATAGAATAAGATAAAAAATCAAATGGAATACATTGAATAATCTCAACCTATAGATATAATAAATATTTTTTCAAATATTCTTTTTTGATTTTAGTATACGCAGTCAACGTTACATATTAGAATTCCAACCAAAAACAAAACAGAATGCCACCAATTTGAAATATTATAATATAAATTTTACAAAATAAAGGAACTAAAATATGAATGCATGGTTGCGCCAGGCTATTTTGGTCAACGGGAAGAAAACGATTGTGGAAAACTGGCGCAACCTTTTTTGATTTTATTTTATCTTGTTAAGTGTCAAGTTTCAAATGAAAACGGCCGTATTAATTAATACTCTGATTTTCCACCATAAATGCTAGCGATTCTCTTAAATCTTCATGACTCTATGTCTCATGTAAAAATTGAACAAGTTGATAGTTTTTTCATAATCTATTAATGTTATATAATAATCTTTTGGTGATATTTATATAAAAAAGAAATGGATATTATGCATTTAGTTTTTGAATTTAACCTTATTTTTTAAAATTTTATTTTTAATGGTTATTAATTAATTTGTCTTTATTCATGTTGACCTAGAATAAAATTTCATTTTTGATGATATTTGTGATTAAATAATATATTTTGTGACATTCTGATGAGGTCGGCCAAGTCATGAAAACATAAACAACAAATCAGACATTTTATTAACACAATCCAAACCCGTTATATATCCGATACGACAGAAACCCAACACTATCCGATAAGACAAAGTTTGACTCATTTCAACACACAATATATTTTAACTCGAAACCCGAGGTCGAGCTTTCAACCCGAATTGTGACTGTGATGGTACCTTTCCCTTTCAAATAAATTCATTTTATGCATAATTTCTTTAACTATAATTTTAAATATTTATTATTCTATTAATTTTTTTTTTTTTTTTTTGTAAACCAACCTATATTATTAATCAACAAGAGTGCATTACAAACTTGACAAGATTGTGAGCTTACTCAACCTCTTGCCTATCAACCTTAGAAACTATTACATTACAAAATAACAACTTTAAACATCTGAATTCTCCAAGCAACGACACGAGACCACCACAGTCTGGTTTCTGGCGATCGGCATGAATTTTCTATTCTCTTTCTACTTATATCACATATTCAGCTCTTTCTTAATTTATATGCAAAAATAGTATTGTGCTTTTTGACAACCAAAAATAGTATTGTGTTGTTAAAATGGAAACGAGGTAGGTGCTATGAATTTGTGAATCAGTGAATGTATATGTGCACGTGGAGAATACGAGAAAGGTTAATTTAGTTCAACTGAATTAGGATGCATCTTTAAGTGAAGAAATGAAACTTATCCTATATTTTCTTTGTTATTGTTATTCTTATCTCTTTATTATATGAATAAGTCTTGGAAGTGACCGTCACTATATAGTGACCAATGTCTTAACTGCAAATATAGAAGAAATAAAAAATACGGCTCCTTAGTTGCAATTTGTAAGAAGATAATAAAGATCACGCGCGCGTGACATGAAGAAAGATTCTGGCTGGTTAATTATGTTACTCTACTGCTTCCCATTAATTATGCCAATATTCTGCTGGTTAATTATTTGTGCTGGTTAATTATTTGGTTAATTATTCAGCTGGTCGTGATATTTGGATGTCTGCAGTGTACCTCATATGTTGGCATGTTGTTGAGCCACATTGCCCTGACCGTGTCCTCCGGCAATTTGGATTCCATCAACATATACCAGACAATAGACTACATTCAGAGGCCGATTTCAAGTCCATCCATTGTCATACTCGTCGCGGTAGACCTAATACTAATTGGGAACATAAACTTCGTCGATATGTGACTAGTTGGTCTGAGCGACGAGGGATGGAAATATTTACATAAATATCCCAAAGAAATGTGGTGTGTTGCTTATGATAATGACAATGCTAGGTGGGGTATTTTAACAACAAATATTTCTGAGAGCTACAACAATGTTTTGAGGGGAGTGAGACATTTACCAATCACGGCTTTAGTCAATGCCACATTGCAAAGAACTGTTCAGCATTTCGCAAAGAGATCAAAAGAAGTGAATAAGTGCAGGTATCTATTTAATGCTAGGTCAATTAATTATTTTTATTTTACGGTGATGTTGTATTGATACATGTTCATATTTGATGAATATGAAGTGAGGCGCTACTGAAGAAGATTATGAAGAAGTTCAAGCGTAGCGAGAAAGCTGCAATGGGGCACTGTGTCGAGTTGTTTGATTTTACAAATTCGGTGTACAAGGTGACAACCAAGTTGAGGCCACAGTTTGGGACAGGTGGTCATAAGCATACTGTGAAATACAACATGAATTGGTGCTCATGTGGGAAATGGAAAATGTTCCGAATGCCATGTTCTCATGCATTGGCTGCTTGTAGGCACATGCGCGACAATCCCCACAATCTTTTCAATGAAGTCTACTCCGTCCAAACTTTCAAAGCTCAATATGCACTTGGATTCTCACCTCTAAGAGATGAATGTGTTTGGAGCTCATCAAGTAGGATTATTTTGCCTAACAAAGACATGTTCAAAAAGAGAAAGCATGGTAAGTTTGGAGAGAGAAGAATACGAAATGAAATGGATCATAAGTCACGCTCGTGCTCTATTTGCGGGGGAACTGGTCATGACAAGAGAACATGTAATCTTCGATAGAGTTTTTTTAGCATTTTCCTTTGAAACAGAACTTTATTGTACTATGATACTTTATTGTATTATGATACTTTATGGTACTTTTTCTACTTGTGTGTTAAAACGGTGCAAAGTTGATCACACTAGTATGTTAACATTTATTTCATTTACTTAAATGTGTTATTGATTTTCTGTTTTTAAAAAGAAACATTTATTGATATGTTACTGATACGTTGTTGCAGAAAGGAGGTCCTTGCAGAATTTAAAAAAAAAAAGGATAGTTCGCATTTGCCAAATGCGAACTAAGTCTAATTCGCATTTGGCAAATGCGAATTATGATCCAACGTGGCTGCCAAATAAGGAAATCATTTAAAAAAAAAAAAGGATAGTTCGCATTTGCCAAATGCGAACTAAGTCTAATTCGCATTTGCCAAATGCGAATTATATGATGGTTCACATTTGGCAAATGCGAAATACCTAGACCTAGAAACATCAAAATTTTCAACATAGATTTTGAATTTGTTTTTATTTTAACCCCCTTTCGGGAAAGAACTCGTGCATATATACACTCGTCGTCATCGTTAGAAAGATGCAGGATCTCGTTTCCTATAATTGACCTTGACCGTGACTATTTAACCAGTTTGGAGCTGTAACTTGTGATGCTGTAGTTAGCTGTTAGAGAACATAGAGTACCACATAACGTTCGAGTAGGAGAATGCGAAGTTCTTATTTTGTTCATCTTCAGAAACCTTTTAGGCTAGGATTCGGTATTATCTCAAGTTAGTAGTTATTGGACAATGTCTACGGTTGATATTTGGTCAATTTCTTGCGTCTATGATTGATTTAGCCCAACTCCATAAGCTTGTGAAATGCAATTAATCCCTGATTCTTGCTTGTGTGAGGTTCGCAGCCACGAACTGACATGCTTGTTGCTGTTTTTATTTTTTATGATCTTCCTGAGACGTTTCACAGATAGTGTTCGAGCTCAAGGGAAACGAATTAAACGACTCGATTCATTTACCTCCCCAGTGCTACTGGAAATAAAAGGGAGAAATCAGTTTGCGAACCAGATCTAGAACTCTATTGATTTTGATCATCAAACATCTGGAAATGTCTGATGATTTGTACTATCAACTTTTGTGGAAAACCTTTATCACATTTGTGGTAGTTGATAAGGTATTTGTATAGAAACATGTTCACATATTTTGCTTCATAATCAAAGTTTCAAAAGCAACTGGAAAAATTGAACAAGTGGCTCATTAGTCCACCAAGTGTATGGTTAAGAATAAATGAAAACAAAAACAATATATTGTAGTAAAAAACATGAGGTTGAACTTGAGCTAGCAAAGACAAAATAAACAACTCTAGATGCTTCATGATATGTATGATTCAATACTCCTAGAAACATCTCTTTTCATACACCTTCTTTTAAATTGCTGATTGGGCTGAATTTACCACATAATTTTCTGGATATTTGGGCTGAATTACATTATATTTGCAAAATTGGAGGAAAAGATAATTAAATATTATTATCTGCAATTTATGGAGAAAATCAAGGATATGGAAAAGAAGGAGCTGGATTCACACACATGGCATGGAGGCTACGTAGCTGTTTCTGCAGAATTCAGTCTTGCTGGAGTCACGTTGGTGCAAGGAAAGAAATATTTCATGGAGACTGATTTGGCAAAGTCAAAGTTATATTTGGAAATGGATTTCTTGAAGGTTTCTAATTCTTTATGGAAAAGGAGATCTCTTATTATTTTATTCTTATCTTTTTAAGACATGGGTAAAACTAAATATTCCCTGTTTGTTGTAAAATTAGAACACGCTTAGACGCATAGTTTTACTTTCAGAAACTTAGACTGATTTCAGGGTTTGGGCGCAGACATTATTGGCCACCAGTTTTTACCCTTCATTCAATAAAAACCACCATTTTTCCAATGCTTGTTAATATGATTACTACCATGTTTTCTAGCTAAACTCCCTATTCCGGTGAAGGTCGAGGATGTGCTGGCTGTTTATTCTTGTGAGATCTAATTTGTTTTAATACTTTGAATTGCATGCTTATATCTGTTTATCTTGTTCTTAATCTATGATTACTTGCATGTTTTTAAGTAGTGTACAATACTTGTTTGCATGCTTGTTAATTAAATGCCAATTAAACCGATCATCCGTAATTGTGGTCTAAGTTTAATTAGGGTTTAGGGATTGACAGTCTTAATTTAAATAAACCGGCTAATCGAGTTTGTTGATTATGTTTTGGGTCTTTTTTGTTCTTCATGCTGCTTGCATATTAAATCTATAGAGCGTCTCTTAGGTTATATGTGGGTTAGAGAAATAGTTAGTGAGGCGTCCTCCTTTCTATCGACAAGGTAAGGTTTGTTGTTTTACAACTAAATCAATTTATATGCATGTCTTTAAAGTTATCTTTGCATCGAGGATCAAGAACGCCATGCCTGCACTGAACTGATTGGAACCGGAATTCTCTTTCCATTGTCTAAACCTTAGAAAATCATTATCTGTTTTGTTCTTGTTTAATTTTCGTTAAATCATCTTTAAATCTCAAAACCTATTTTCTGGATACAATTTCGCAAGTCAAGGTTAAGGAAGAAAACTCACCTGTCCCTTGGGATTTGATCCTGCTCGCCACTGTACTGGTCGGTATGCCCATACCGACTGCCGGATCCTGAACGTGTGAACTTGTGTATTTTTGGTGTAAAACGACGCACCAAATTTTGGAGCCGCTGTCGGGGATTGGTTTAAGCAGTGTTTTTCCTTTATTTTGATTTGTTTTTATTTTAGTTTAAATTTTTTCTTTTCTTGGTTTATGCCCCGTTCTTCCCATACATGAATCTTAGTTTTCGAACCGGAAATCGAGAGACTTGCACGGAATTTGAGGAAGCAGGCAAGAGCTTTGAAAGAAGTAACGTCTCAATCCAGCGATAACGAGGACGAAATCGAGATGGGTGAAATTGGCCCCCAACAAAGGATTTAGGATTTGGGACGATACAGACACAACCGACCCCTGTGCATATCTCTCCCTGAGATCAACCGAAACTCCGAGATAAAACCAGGTTTCATCCAAGTTTTACCTGAATTTGGTGACCTGCCAGGTGAGAGTGCGCATAAGCATTTAGTTGAATTAGATCGTGTGTGTGCAATGCTTAGACCCCAGGGTTTTACTAGTGATCAAATTAAACGGTTAACGTTCACACACACTTTGCAGGGAAGGGCTCGTGACTGGTTATTTGAACTTCCCCCTAATTCCATTACTTCTTGGGAAACGTTAGAAACAAAATTTCTTCAAAAGTTTTTCCCTGAATCTAGATCAGCTAATTTGAGAGCCGCTATAAGTGGTATTAGGCAAAGAAAGGGGGAAAGTATGGGTAATTATTGGGATAGATTTAATCAGTTATGTCGTAAATGTCCCAATCATGGTTTTAGTGAATATCAACTCATCACTAATTATTTTTATTGAGGAATGTGTTCCATAGACAGGAGAATTTTTGATGCAGCTTGTGGAGGAACCGCGCTGAACAAAACTATGGATGAAGTGAAAGAGGTCATCCTCGACATGGTCGCTCAAGAGTACGATGAGGATGATGATAGAGCGAGACCAGTCAAGGGAGCTGAAACTGCCCATATGGATGAGAAGATTGATGCCCTCACGGCTTTAGTGCAGGACATTGCTGTACAATCTTCTAGAGGGGTGAAGTGTGAGATTTGCTACCAAATGGGTCACTATACGGATTCATGCCCTACGTTGCAAGACCCTCATTCAGAGCAAGCTTGTTATGGACAAGGAGACGAGGGCCAAAGGCAGAGAAAATATGACCCATATTCCAGCACCTACAATCTAGGATGGAGGGACCATCCAAACTTCAGATGGAATCAAAAGGCGCCAGGAATGTATGAGCAGGGGCAGCCGCATGCCAGTCGGTATGCCCATACTGACCAGATTAACCAGCAGATTTCCATGAATGATGTTCTCAAGAGTATCGCTCAAGGCAGCGAAGTTGTTCAGAATTTAGCAAAGAATGTGAATGGTTTCCAGCAGGAGACACGTGCTGCTTTGGGGAACCTTGAGACTCAGATCACCCAGATGGCCTCGGAGATTAATCGGATGAAATCTACCAATGGAAGACTCCCTTCTCAGACTGAACCAAATCCAAGAGCTAATGTAGCTAATGTAAGTGCAATCAGTTAGGTGAGTGTGGAGGAGTTGGCAGAACTTGAAGCCAAAGTGGTCGGACAGAGGAATGATCAAGATGAAGAATCCAAGGAAGACAAAAAGGAATCATCCAAGGTAAATTCTGAACCTGAATCAATTGTTTCTAATCCCAAAGTTTCTCCACCGTTTCCATCTAGGTTAACTAAGAACAAGAATGAGGAGGATGAGAATGAGATTCTTAAGGTCTTTGAAAGGTTAGAAATTAATTTGCCATTGATTGATGCGATCAAGCAAGTTCCCGGGTACGCAAAATTCCTTAAAGAGCTTTGCTCTACGAAGATGAGGTATGGGGATGATGCTAAGATTAGGGTAAATGAGAATGTTTCTGCTATTATTCAACGTAAATTGCCACAAAAATGTAAAGATCCTGGGATGTTTACCATTCCATGCATAATTGGTATTATGAATGTTGAAAAGGCCATGTTAGATCTAGGTGCATCCATTAATGTCATGCCCCTCTCAGTGTATAATGATTTGAAATTAGGACCACTGAAAGAAACTCGTGTGATAATTAAATTAGCAGATTGGTCTAATGCATATCCGGAGGGTGTAATTGAGAATATTCTTGTGAAAGCTAATGGTCTGATTTTTCATGTGGATTTTTATGTTGTTGACATGGATGATTCATTGTGTGCTAAAAAGTCCTTAATTCTTTTAGGAAGGCCATTCATGAAAACGGCGAAAGCAAAAATTGATGTAAATAAGGGGTCTCTTAGTCTTGAATTTGATGGGGTTGTTGTTAATTTCAATATTTTTGAGAATATGAACCATGTAGATGATCCCGAATCTGTGTTTGCTTTTGATGTGATTGATCCATTGGTTGAAGATTTTGTAGAAGATCAAAAGTCTGAACATGTACCCTTAAATCAGTGGAATGGGATGAATGAGACTGATTTTACATCAGAACCGCAGAAGCTTAGTTCCCAGAAGTTAGCAGTCGGTATGCCCATACTGACCAGCTCTGAACCCGCAGTCCTTTCCATCAAGAAAGCGCCTAAGCTGGAGTTGATAAAGCTTCCAACCAGAACCAGTTCAGAACCTCCGAATCTCATCTCTCATACATCAGTTGGGGTGACCATTCCTTCTAACTTTCCCTCGTTGAATACCGAATACCAATTCTTTCAAGGACAAAAGGTACTCCTTGCAAATTCTAAAGTTAAAGGTATTCCAGGTAAGATGATACATAAATGGATTGGACCGTATGTTATTGTTAATATTTCTCCTCATGGTTTGTTTAACATCCAAAATTTGGAGACTCAAAACATTTTTCAGATTGAACCGAGCAAAATTAAGCCTTTTGGAGTCTTTGGAACTGAGGAGAAACACTTCGATCCAGCCTAAGATATTATGGGTGTCTAGCCTAAGACGTTAAATAAGGGCGCTTCTTGGGAGGCAACCCGAGCTTTTTGTTTTCAATTTTGTTTGATTTATTTTATTTTTATTAAACAAAAATACAAAAAAAATAAAAAAATCGAAAAATATAAATATTTTTTGGAAAAAGGTGTGATTGTAATTTTTTGTTATTTGATTTTTTTAATTTAATTTGTGTGTTAATGTGACTTTACAGATTCTGGAAGTGTGGGGGAGAAAATCACAGTTTCAGAGAGTTTGGTGGTGAATATAGAAAGGTGGAACTAAAGGAGTTTATGTGCAATTTCAGAGGATTAATCCTATTTTCCCCCAAATTCCAGAACCCTCATCCATTGCTGCACCACGAATCAAGTCCTCGAATTTGTTCCTGAGAAGTCTCACTTCAGATGGAACTGTACTGGTGATTATCATATCTTCAGCCAAATCGTCATCCGTACTCACGATGTTGGAACAAGAGGCTATGTTTTCTTCGAGCACTCTGGACCTTCCTCAATTTCCTCAATTCTTGCACCAAACGAGATAAATTGATTTTCACCTTTCTGAGCTTCTTCTTCTTCGTCATCACTCCAAATGGCATTATATGTTTTATCCACTGTATTTCTCAAATTACCACAGTTTTTCCTTGTATGCCCAAATCCATCACACTCTCTACATTGAAGTTTTCCAGTATCCTTCGATCCTTCAGGTGCCCGTGTAGATTCCTCTTTCACTCGTCCTTGATAAGGTTTGTTATAAAAACCTTTCTTGTCATTAGTACGTTTCAGAAGCTTCTCAAAGTTTCTAGACATAAGGGCCATGTGTTTTTGGTCCATTTCTTCCAGTTCCAGATCATCAATCTCACTGGCCTTGTCTAACGATGTTCCAACATGACTTGAGTTCTGAGCAGGCATAACAGTACTAGCAAAAGCTAAGTTGTTTCTGAGGAGTTCAACTCCATCATTCAGATGCATCTCAGCAACTCTGAGTTCTCCTACAATTTCATCAAACGTTACCGTTGCCCAGTTGATGTTTGGATGCATAGCAAAGATTTTACTATCAAACTTGTGAGACAATGATCTAAGCATCTTATCAACTAGTTTCTTATCCTTGTACTTCTTCCCAAACTGGAATGCTTTATGAGTGAGTTCCCTTATTCTGACACTGAACTCATTCACCGATTCATCTTCACCCATCCTCAGATTCTCGAATTCAGTCTTGATCATACCCAAGCGTCTCATCCGGATGTGATGATTTTCTTCATGATGTGCTTCCAATGCATCCCAAGCCGCCTTAGCAGTAGTACATCCATGAATGATCCTGAACTGCTCGTCATCCACTCCAGTAAACAAAGCATTCAAAACTTTGTTGTTCAGTTTCATAGCAAGTTTCTCTCCATCTGTCCACGGGGGTGGTTTTGGTACGGTTGCTCCATTAACTACTGCAGTAGGGACGACCCAAACTGTCTTAATTGAATCCCATGCGTCATCATCCAGTTGAGAGATGAATATAGTCATCCTGGTCTTCCAATAGTTGTAGTTCTCAGCAGTCAGCAGTGGGGGTCTCATCACAGATCCAGCTTCTCTTCCTGCCATCGTAGATAGATCTGATCTCACCAACCTCGCAAAAGGATTAAACAAGGTGACTCAGCTCTGATACCAATTGAAATTCTATCTACTTAAATTAATCAATTACTTTTTACCAAGTTCTGTCTATCATGATGTTCCAACATAAAATATAATAAAGTGCAGAAAAGTAAATGACACCGGCAATTGATTACGCAGTTCGATGCATCGCATCTACGTCTGCGGGACCAAGCCCAGTAATGTAATCATCCACTAGTATGTCAAAGATACAGTTTATACAAGAACTTATCTTTACTACTCTATCTGTGGATTTGCAACTCCCTTGCTGCCAATCTGCCTTAACCGATTCCCACCGGTCTCAACTCCCGTTGACGCTGGATCACCTCCTCCCGAGATTTTATGGCGTGTGATTACACTACTAAAGTCTACGGACTTTACACTACTAACCGGCCTGAGATTCTTGATCAAGCCCTTCTCAGGCCGGGAAGATTTGACAGACAGGTTCATATTCTCTTCAACTAATCTAACTGAATTGAACTGAATTGAATTGTAGTTAGAACATGGCCTGACTCCTGATTTTGGTTTGACAGGTTTCTGTTGGCATGCCTGATGTGAGAGGAAGAGAGGAAATTTTGCAGGTGCATAGCAAGAACAAGAAGCTAGACAGTGATTTTTCTCTGAGTGTGATTGCAATGAGAACTCCTGGTTTCAGTGGTGCAGATCTTGCAAACCTCATGAATGAAGCTGCAATTCTCGCCGGCAGAAGAGGAAACAAGATAGCCTCTCAAGAGATTGATGATTCAATTGATAAAATTGTGGCTGGAATGGAAGGAACCAAGATGACAGATGGGAAAAGCAAGATTCTCGTGGCTTATCATGAAGTCGGCCACACAGTTAGCGCGTTAGCCAAATATTTCTTCAGCTTCTGCTTCCCTGTCTAGATTTCCTGAGCTAATATCCTCTTTTGTTGATTTCAGGACTTTGACACCCGGCCATGATCCGGTGCAGAAGGTGTCGGTGGTTCCTCGAGGCCAAGCCCGAGGACTAACATGGTTCATTCCGACGATCCCACATTGATCTCAAAGCAGCAGCTATTTGCCAAGATTGTTGGAGGTCTTGGCGGCAGGGCAGCCGAGGAGCTGATATTCGGAGAATCATAATGCACAACAGGTGCTGCTGGGGATTTACTACAGATATCTCAAACAGCTAAACAGGCATACCTTCAGAAACTAGTTCTGTCATATTATTTTTAGGTTAGTTCAGTTCAGTTCCTGAAATATTTTGTGGCATTCACAGATGGTGACTATGTATGGGATGTCTGAGATAGGGCCATGGTCACTGACAGGTCCAGCTCTGCAAGGTAGTGATCTGGTGCTAAGAATGCTGGCAAGAAACAGCATGTCTGAAAAGCTTGCTGAAGACATTGATGAAACAGTACGCGATATTGTTGGCAGAGCCTATGAAATCACAAAGAATCATATACGGAACAATAGGAGCGCGATGAACAAGATTGTGGAAGTTTTGCTGGAGAAAGAAACCATGACAGGGGATGAGTTCAGGGCTTTACTTGCAGAGTTCATAGAAATCCCATCAAGCAACCTTGAAAAAATGTCAATTCGTCGGCTGATTGAAGCATAAGAAATCTTGACCAAACATCTGTAAATCCTTTAGAGGTTCATATGTACATATAGCCATTTCACACCCACTTTTCAATGGAAAAAGAAAAAGGAAACTAAACAAAGAAGAAGGGTAATAAACTATTTGTTCAAAAACTGTAAGAAACTAAGGACTCGTGGAACACAAAATGACTTCGACATTTCAAGAACCACCAGTTAAGAAGTCATCGACCTTCAGATTGTCTTTCCTTCCAAGAAACTTCATGCAGAGAGGTGGCTTAATGCCTTCTAAAGCAAGAACGGAATTCGGCAATGTCCAAATCCCATCTCCACAAATCAATCCAGAAGCAACAGCAGGTCCAAATGCATCAGCCTTGGCCTTGTTGATCTTTGACCAGACGAACAGAATCAAGCTCCCGACACACATATCAATGGCAACGTACGATCCTATGTAGAATGGAATAGCCATAGCCATCGGGATAGGAATGAACCGGGCCCATTTCTTCCCCACCAAATCCCGGATGCCATTGATGACAATAGCTCCAACGAAGAACACATAGCAAAGAGTGAGGCAGTGAGCTGGAAGCGAACCGAATCCCTGAACTCCCAAGCCTGCCATTTTTCGATAAACTATGGCATAAGGAGCTGGATACTGTGAACCTGGCACTCCGAGATCATCAAAGGCCTTGTAGAAGAGCCAGAAAACACAAGGAGAAATCACACATCCCATAGCTGTTCCAATGATCTGGCTTATGAACATAGATCTTGGAGATGCAAGGGTCATATAGCCAGTCTTGAAGTCCTGAGTTAGGTCTGATGCAGTGGATACGATGTTCATCATGACTCCACAGGCAGCTAACCCTGCAAGTACTCCACCATGGCTGGCACCAGCCCAGGCTCCAATCCCGAAGATTGCCAGCTTTCCATAGGTTGATGCCAATGACCAATCAGTAAGTCCACAGCCATATGCATTACAGAAGCCTAGCACTGGAGCTAGAACATAGAGGACAAAAATGTAATACCACTTAAGGTCCGGGAAGATAAAAGGGAGACAGATAATGGAAATGATGGCTATGCTAACGTAGCCTGTGATAGCTACCCATAATGGGATCTGATCCTTGAGAAACAGTTGTTTTCTGCGTTCATCGTCAAACGATTCTGGTTTTTCAGGGGAGTTTGGACCACCACCAACCGGAAGGATGGAATTATCGTCTTTCTTAATTTGGTGGTACAGAGCAAACAGTGTGTGCCCGAGGACTTTGACAAAGTTGTAGAGACCATCTCCAAGAATCATTGCTATAAAAATGAAGACCTGTTCAGGGGGAAAAAAACCAACATTTACTAGAAATTCTTGATATGTTTAGGGTGGGATGTGGTTTCTCAGGAGAAAAAACAAGAAGCTCACCCTGTAACCTTGCAAGCCATGTAGATCGCTGTCTGGCGCGGTATACCAGTCCCCCTTTTTCTCCTTTATAAGAGGCCACATCACACCCCATGAAAGAATTCCTCCCAGAAGAACAGAGATGTTGATTAGGTATGGACAAATCATACCAACACCAACAAAGGTTGCTGAGAAGTCAAAGTAGAACCTGGATTCCAAGAAAGGAGAGAATGACTAAATACTCAATAATAAAAAATTGGACCAGCATAACCGAATCAGGTCGAGAACATACTTGTTTTCATAAGCTTTCAGACCGAAAGTAGGGAAGCTCGAAAAGCCACAATTTTCCCCTGAAGTGAAGAACCACTGAAAGAAACCCCAAAGAAAGCTGAAGGAGAAGAACTTTCCAAGAGTTTTCACTTGTTTCCTGAGGTGAAGCAACACACGACAGTTAATAATCATTCCCATGACAGAAAATTTTGTATAAATGATAAGAAAGTTTGATAGAATTCTCACTTAGCCAGCTTGGCTCCCTGTGGAGTATGGAAGCTGTTGATAAGATGAGCAGTAGCAGTTCCACTAGGATAAGTCAACTTGAACTTCAGAATCATGATCTGATAAATTAAACCTTTCTGGTAAGCATTTAAGATTCATAAGCAGACAGATTGAAAAAAGCAAGCCAAAATGATGGATACCTTTCTCAGGGGAACCACTGCGAACAAGCCAAGAAAGCTCACAAGGAACAAAAAACCGAACATCCATGTTAATGATGGGTTTTTGACATGATTAACAGATTGCGGATCGTTTTCCTGCTTGGCAATAAGTTCACTCATTCCAAAAAGGTAGCTCCCAAAACCTCCTGCATGATGGAGTGAAGAAATTTTGATAGTTATACAATTTGTTTAGGGGCTTAAATCATAATACACGCTAAGAATTGCAATTTCGGCGAAGCCTCATACAAACAAAATACTTTTTATCCAGATTATTTGAATCAACAATCATAATCACTCTGCAACGCTAAAATCCCACGCCAAAAACACTTGAAAATCTTGTCAAAGGTATAAGAATCTTTCGGAATAAAAAAATAATTAAAAAAAATTCTGAATTACCGCTGAAGGCTATGCCGGAGGAGGCGACAACGCAGGTCTGAATGACGGTGTTTTCCTGGCGGGTGAAAGGCTGCCTCAAGAGGCCCGACTTTTCGAGAAGCTTGGTCCACGTCTTCATGAAGAAGAATCCCAGAAGACCCGCAGAAACGTTCAGCGACGGGATGACTCCGATCGTCAGGTTGAGCTTCATGACGATGAAGGTGAATTGAATTCCCAGAACGAAGCTCACAACAAAAGCCCGCAGAGTCAGCTGCGACTGCCATGGCGGCACCTCCTGCGACTCGAAGGATCTCTCCACGGACTCGTCTTCTTCGCCATGGTCGTCTTCTTCACCATTTTCAGAAGAAATGCGGTGGGAACGGGATCTCTCCATGACTTTTTTTGGTTCAGGTTTAATTACAGAGGGTTATGGGATGGGGGAGGGGAGTCTTAAAATATGAATGCATGGTTGTGCCAAGCTATTTTGGTCAACGGGAAGAAAACGATTGTGGAAAACTGGCGCAACCTTTTTTGATTTTATTTTATCTTGTTAAGTGTCAAGTTTCAAATGAAAACGGCTCTATTAATTAGAGCATCTCCAATGGTTTTATTTTGGGAGTTGCTTGTAAACCATTGTTTTTAATGCCACGTTAGCCAACCAAGCAGTACTGTCGAACAGAGCAGTACTGCCAGCATTAATTACGATTGATCTATGAAAATATTTTAATCAATGTTTTTACAGAATGGAAAAAATACACCACGTATATTCTCATAATACATGTACAAACCAACAATCCAATTTGGTTGTACTACGATTTGTAAGTTAGAAACATTTCCTTGTAACAATCCATTATTTTGTGCATTTATGTTTTTATTGTAATATTAAATTTATTCATACAACATAATATTTATAATATATAATAGCACAATTATTTTAGTTTAAAGTAAAATAATACAGTTATTATGTATAGTACGAAATAAATAGATTTCCTTGAAAATTATAATTTTGTTTGACTTCGACCGATATAACTTGAATAGTATAATTATTTATATTTATAATATAAAAGAACATAATAATTATTATAACATAAAATTGGATAAAATGAAATAATAAAATAATTTTTTTAAAATAATTATAAATAATGTTTATTAGAAAATTATACTTCTATTCAAATCTGATCTTTATATAACTTGAGTTTATAATATTTACTGGCCACTTTTTTGTCATCGTATGTTGAAAATTATTTTGATATTTATTTGATAAATCTTACTTATTAAATATATATACTTCAAATTTAATTTAATTAAAATTAAAGATAATCATAATTTATATTAAAATTTAGGTCAAAAATACAAACACGTGAGACCTATGAATTAATTATGGATGTAGCTAACCATTGTTGGAGTGTGTAGCTTGTCACATCATTGACTTGAATAGTGATGTGGCAAGGCAAGCTATAGCTTGCCATTGGAGTAATGCTCTTATTTTCCACCATAAATGCTTACGATTCTCTTAAATCTTCATGACTCTCTATCTCATGTAAAAATTGAACAAGTTGATAATTTTTTTATAATCTATTAATGTTATATAATAATCTTTTGGTGATATTTATATAAAAAAGAACGGGATATTATGCATTTAGTTGTTGAATTTAACCTTATTTTTTAATATTTTATTTTTAATGGTTATTAATTGATTTGTCTTTATTCATGTTGACCTAGTATACAATTTCATTTTTGATGATATTTGTGATTAATAATATATTTTGTGACATTCTGATGAGGTCGGCCAAGGTCACGAAAACATAAACAACAAATCAGACATTTTATTAACACAATCCAAACCCGTTATATATTCGATACGACAGAAACCCAGCACTATCCGATAAGACAAAGTTTGACTCATTTCAACACACAATATATTTTAACTCGAAACCCGAGGTCGAGCTTTCAACCCGAATTGTGACTGTGATGGTACCTTTCTGACGTAGCGGAAGCTTTCACGAACAAGGGTTTTCTTCGATATATCTAGATTAACCCGCAAACTCCGTTGATTCTTGGAATACCCGAAAATCGGAAGCAATCTTGATTAGTATTCAAACTCCGTTGATTCTTGGAATACCCGGAAATTGAAGAATAAATAAAATTCAACACATGAATTTTATTAAAACGAACATTAACATAAACTCAAAAATCTCATTAACTCAAAAAATCATAAAACTATCTATTACAATAAAGGAGGGCTAATATTTATAGCCAAATTCTAAAGGTAAATAAGGTAAAATAACTCCTAAATCTAATTGGAATAAAGAAATCATTAAATAAACCTAACCCCAAATCATTTAGGTTTCGTCCAGGCGTCCATTCTTGGAATATTCCAAATCTCGCAAGAATGCTTATGCATATTCTTGATCCAGCCTGCATCATTCTCCCCGGGTTGGATAGAATCCGTCCTCGAATTCGACCGCGTAATGATCATTTATCAAAAAATAAACATACTTTCTGAATTGGTCTAAAACATGAAGTTAAATGATTTGCTCCAACCTCCTCGAACTTCAAAACATACGGAACAATATAACTCAAAGATGATTTTCCATCATTAATCCACTCATTTTTGGGAGCTTCAGTTTTGATTTTCACCACAAGGGAATGACTAATTTCTTCTTCAACAACATATTTCTGATTGTCAATCTCACATGTAGAAGACTCATAACTATCTTCAATGATATCTTCACTAGTTTCAGTGCCATCAATATCAAACACGGATTTTCCAAAATAACCATCACCGTCATTATAATCATCATACTTTGGATAAGTAGAATATGTCTCAATATCATCATCAAAGACTGACGGTGGAGTAGTAACAATCGGCTTAATAATATTATTATTGTCACTCATGAATAACTGATTGCTACTTGTAGAAAATGTCTGAATCCTTGCTTCAAGTCGATCGTATGTATCTACAAGATCGTTTCTAGGAATAAACTGGTGAAAGTTCGTCGTATACTCATTGACTGAATAACCTCCTTGCCTTGATTTCTCTAACCGTTGATACATGACCGATTGATAGTTTAAAGGCAAAAATTCACTTTTCAATTTATCCCAAGTTACAATCTTCGACTTTCTAAGCCTTTCACGTCGAAGTTTTAGCACCTGCCACCATGTAGAAGCCCTTAACCGAAAACTAGTTGTTACTAGCTTAACTTGTCGGTCTTTGGGAACTACTTCCAAAATCTCTTCCACGACTGCTACCCATTCTAGAAACTCCTCTGGTTTAACACTTCCATTAAACGCTGGAATCTCTGTTCTTAACCCTGATTCCCATCGTCGATCATGAACCCTTGGTTGAGGATTATGGGCGAATGGATTTTTGGGTGTAGAACTTGGAGTATCCCTCTGGTTGTTCTCCGAATTCTGGACTCTTTCCATCAATTCCGTCATCTGGGTATTTTGTCTCGCAAAAGTTTTTGTCAACGCAAGACTTACCGCTTCTGTCACTTGTGACACGGCTTGAGACAAGGCTTGCGACACTTGCTCATTTATTCGAGCCACCATGTTTCGTTGTAGACATCCTCTAGCGATCGGTCTCTGCCGTAGAGTTGTTTCGGCGACATCCCTGGAACAAACATGGCTCTGATACCAACTGACGTAGCGGAAGCTTTCACGAACAAGGGTTTTCTTCGATATATCTAGATTAACCCGCAAACTCCGTTGATTCTTGGAATACCCGAAAATCGGAAGCAATCTTGATTAGTATTCAAACTCCGTTGATTCTTGGAATACCCGGAAATTGAAGAATAAATAAAATTCAACACATGAATTTTATTAAAACGAACATTAACATAAACTCAAAAATCTCATTAACTCAAAAAATCATAAAACTATCTATTACAATAAAGGAGGGCTAATATTTATAGCCAAATTCTAAAGGTAAATAAGGTAAAATAACTCCTAAATCTAATTGGAATAAAGAAATCATTAAATAAACCTAACCCCAAATCATTTAGCTTTCGTCCAGGCGTCCATTCTTGGAATATTCCAAATCTCGCAAGAATGCTTATGCATATTCTTGATCCAGCCTGCATCACTTTCCCTTTCAAATAAATTCATTTTATGCATAATTTCTTTAACTATAATTTTAAATATTTATTATTCTATTAATTTTCTAAATTTTTTTTTTGTAAACCAACCTATATTATTAATCAACAAGAGTGCATTACAAACTTGGCAAGATTGTGAGCTTACTCAACCTCTTGCCTATCAACCTTAGAAACTATTACATAACAAAATAACAACTTTAAACATCTGAATTCTCCAAGCAACGGCACGAGACCACCACAGTCGGCATGAATTTTCTATTCTCTTTCTACTTATATCACATATTCAGCTCTTTCTTAATTTATATGCAAAAATAGTATTGTGCTTTTTGACAACCAAAAATAGTATTGTGTTATTAAAATGGAAACGAGGTAGGTGCTATGAATTTGTGAATCAGTGAATGTATATGTGCACGTGGAGAATACGAGAAAGGTTAATTTAGTCAACTGAATTAGGATGCATCTTTAAGTGAAGAAATGAAACTTATCCCATATTTTCTTTGTTATTGTTATTCTTATCTCTTTATTATATTAGAAAATTTGTTTGTAACTAGTCATGATTATACACGATATATATTATTAGTGGCATATCATTCTTATTCTTTTTTTTTTTTTAAAGTTAAAACTACTCATGTGGTAGGAATCTTTTAACGGATCCCAAGCCCATAGGAAAATAAATTATTACATATGAGTTCAAAAGCTGAGATTGAGCTTTGAGTAGACTACAATCTAAGAGCCAAACAGTGGCTTATGATATGGAGTATTACAAAAACTCCTGAAGCAAAAGTAATGCTTCCAAAAGAATATAAGAAAAAGACTTCCAAGAGGAAGCCTTAATCTCAATGAATAACTGTATAAGAGCTTGATTGATTCAAAACTCCAAAAGATATAAAAAACACACTACTCACCTTGCATTCATTCTCCCAAGCTTGTCTGCGAATCAACCCAAGGCTACCCCAGGTAAAAACTCAAATCAGCCGAAAAGAGAATACAAGGTGAGTGAGTTATGTTAGCACCATAGTGTTTGCATTCGGGTGCTGCTCAGTAAGTCCAGAACTGCCACAAAGATGCATGTGCTCCTCTGTTCAGTTTGATCTTTTTGAAACTCATTCGAGTGTCTTCATGAATCCATCCAAATTCCTCTTGGTTGCTGCAAATCCTGCAAATTCAAAAAGAACCAGCAGTAAATAGTTCTAAAGAGCTACTCAGTGACTCTGATATGCGGTACTGCAGCAATGTCCATTAGAATGATTCCTTTTAATTTCCTTGGGGCCATTGATATCGGTAAATCTGCATTTTGTTGTGTCTGGTAACTATGTTTTGCTAAAAAATCAGCAGCACAGTTTGCCTCTCTAAGCACATGACAAATTGGGTTTGTAGTACTAAAACTATGAAGTTTTGTACATAAGGAGTAGAAGTTCCAGTCAATTGTGCTAGGTTTATTGACCCCATGCACTGCAACACTACAATCTGACTCTATAGTGAAAGAATTCAGATTCATTTGGTGTCCTAGAATGTATCCTTGAAGGATTGCTTGTAATTCAGCATGTAGTGGAGAAGTTGCAGTTAAGGTTTTCATGGTAAGTCTGGAAACATTGCCAAAGCTATTCCTTACAACAATACCAATGCCAGTTTTATGGGGAAAATCAGATTGGAAAGATGCATCCACATTAATCTTGTACCCAGAATCAGGTGGAAACCACTTGACTAATTTAACTGGCCTTGGCCTTCTCCTTTTCAGGAAAGGTACTAGACCAGATTCAATCAGAAAGAGGTTCTTTTCACTGGATGCAGTTAAAGGAAATGCAGAGAATGTCAGATAAACTTGCTTCACTATATCAATGCAAACTTTTTGTTTTGATAAGGTTTTATTATCATACAAAAATTTGTTCCTTCTGTTCCACAAAGCCCAGAACACTATTGCCATAGCTGTTCTTATTAATCTTGTGTGCACTTTGGAAAAACCAGTGTGTGACAAATAAAACTTTATTCTTTGATTGATATTTGCAAAGTTGGGAGGATTAATAACTAGTAAGTTATCTATAAAATTCCAGATTTCCACTGAGGATGGACATGCATTAAAATAGTGATTAAGAGAGTCTTGAGAATGGCACATAGTGCATTTAGATGGAAGATTAAAACCAAATTTACACAAGACATCATCAAAAGGCAATATCCTATTCCAGATTCTCCAAATAAGAAATGAAATTTTTGATGGGATTGGTGGGCTCCATACCTGAGTAAGACATGAGTCTGGAGGAGTCCTTGGTCTATAGCTCATATATGCAGACTTGATGCTGAAATCACCATTCCTTGAAGGCTTCCATATAAGCTTATCTTCATGTTGTTGGAGAGTTTGGGGTTCCTGCAATAAAAGAAGGGTACTGGTAGCCAAGTGAGGCTCCAAGGCACTTAGGAAGGTGTTTTTACTTTGAACAAAATCAGCCAGAGAGATATCAGGAAAAGGAATTTCAATTTCAGTTGGCCATTCATAGCATAGTGCACCAGAGCCAATCCAATTTGCAAACCAGAAAGGACATGAGCCTTTGCCATACAAGACAAATGAATTCTTGTTAGCATGCTCAGTGACTGAGCATATTCTCCTCCATGTGTGAGAGGTCTTGTATGATTCTGGCAGGGACCACAGAAAACTAGTCCAAAGTGTCTCATTCTTCTGTAATTTCCACCACATCTTGCATGAGAAAGAGTCCACCAATGCATTGATGTCTCTAAAACCAAGTCCATTTTCATGCTTTGGAGCTGTTAGTTTGGACCATTTCCTCCAAACCTTCCTCTGACCAAACTGTGATTCTCCCCATAGGAATTTTGTGGCCATTGATTCCATCTTGTTTATTACCTTTTTGGGGGGGCTGAGAATGGAGAAGACATGGATTGGCATGGCCAGCAGTACATGGTTAATTAAAACCATCCTCCCTGCATAACTTAGCCATTTGTTCTTCCAAATATGTGTGGCCTTAAGAATCCTTTCTAGAATGTTCTGATAGTGAATGACCTTATTTCTCCCACTGAAAAATGGGACTCCTAGGTAAGTAAATGGCATCTTACCCAGCTTCATGCCCAATGCTCTCTTTATCTGCATGTGCTTGTTGACAGGGATTAGTTTGTGAGCAAAGTATTCAGATTTTGTATAATTCACCGTCTGACCTGATGAACTTTCATATGCTTGGAGAAAGGTTTTCACTCTGTTCAGATTCCTCTTGTTAGAGTTAGTGAAGATAGTTGTGTCATCTGCGTACATGAGGTGAGTAACTTTATTCACTCCTGTTGGCATTATGAAACACTGGATGTACTTAATCTCCACCATTTTCTTGAGGGTTCTTGAGAATGATTCAGTGACAAGGTTGTATAGGAATGGGGATAAAGGGTCTCCTTGTTTGATTCCTCTACTGGATGAGAAGAAACCTGAAACTGAGCCATTTATGATGACAGAAAACCAAGCAGATGCAATGTTTTGCATGATGATTTTAACAAGGGATCCATGAAATCCAAATTTCAATAAAATGGTGTTCAAAAATCCCCAGGATACCTTGTCAAAAGCTTTTTGCATGTCTAATTTTAAAATTAGATTCCGCTGCTTTGGATTTTTTCCTAGGAGTCTGACCATCTCTTGCATGAGTATGGTGTTGTCAGTGATGTCTCTTCCTTTGAGGAAGGCTGACTGTTCTGGAGAGGTGAGTTTAGACATGATAGGCTTCATTATCTCAACTAGAAGTTTGGTAAAGACTTTATTGAGAAAGTTGGAGAGGCTTATAGGTCTGAAGTCAGCAAAGGTGTAAGGGTTTGGTTTTTTGGGAATGAGTGTTAGCCATGTGCTTGAGATTGCTTTAGGAATTTTCTTACCTTTAAGAAAATCATTAACTGCCTGTAAAAGGTCTTCTTTGATAATGTCCCAGCAATGAGTGTAAAAACAGCCTGAGAAGCCATCAGATCCAGGAGCACTGTCCCCTCCCAGATCATGCACCACATTCTTTAGCTCCTCTAGATCAGTGAGTCTTAATAAAGAGATGTTTTCCTCTGGTGTGACCAAGGTTGGGATGACTGAAGTGAAAAGATCAAAGTATTGGCCAGGGTTATGTTGAGGAGGTTCATTGAAGAGATTTTCATAAAAATGTACTCCTTCTTTTCTAATCCCTTCTGGATCAGAAATCCAAGAACCATTTCTATCTTTAATCCTGCTAATTCTGGTTCTGCAGTGTTTCTCTTTCACTGAGTTGTGAAAAAATTGAGTATTAGCATCTCCTTCCTTCAGCCATTTTATATTTGCTTTCTGCTTCCAGAATATACTCTCCTCCTTCTGTGCTCTAATTAGAGTGGCCCTGCACCTATTTAGCTCTATCAGGTCTGCTTCAGTTCCTGATGCATCATAGATGTCTTCAAGTTCATCTACTCTAGATTCTGCAGTAAGCAGATTCTGGTGAACATAACCAAAGTTGGTTTTGTTCCATGCTTTGAGTAGGGCTTTGAGCCTTTTCAGCTTAAACACCATATTGTACATCCCTGTAAGTTCACTTGGATGTGACCAATTCTCTTCAACAATTCCATAGAATTCATGCCTATTTAGCCACATCTTTTGGAATCTAAATGGCGTTGGGGCTGCTTCAGTGTCTCCTTGGATGGAGATTAGAAGCGGGTTATGATCAGAGGTTGTCCTATTTAGAACTAAAATGGAGCTGTTTTGAAAAAGGTTAAACCAGTCCAAGTTACATAGCCCCCTATTTAATCTCTGCAGTAAGAGCTCCACTTTGTTTCTCTTATTTGACCATGTGAATCTGTTTCCTACAGTATTCACTTCCTGCAGACCTGCTGAAGTGATAAAGGAATTAAAATCACCAATACTCCTGAGGGGAGGCTGGTGAGGTCCTTTATGTTCAGATACAGTAGAAACTGTATTAAAATCTCCAATAAAAAGAGTTGGGATCTGTGGAATTTTAAGGAGATCACTCCATAGTGATTTCCTTAGTTGCCTTAAAACCTTAGCGTACACAAACACACAATTCCAGGTTTGGGAGTTTGTTAAATCAGTTACAACATTTAAAATAAATTGATCAGATTGAGCAATAATATCAAGATTGAAGCAATTATTCCAGAAAATCCAGATTTTTGCTTCAGTTTCATGATAAGAATTTTGAAAGTTTAGTTGAAATTGGAGATTTTGTATCTCAGAATTATTATGCATTGGTTCAATAACACATAAGATAGAGATATTATGTAGAACAAGCAGTTTTTGCAGTCTCAATATGGAGGTTCCATAACCTCTTATGTTCCAAACAAGAATGTTTCCAATGATTTTATGACTAATCATTTAAACATTATAATTGACATGTTGTTTGGGTCTGAGTATTCTACTAATACTCTCTGAGATGCTAGGATTACTAGTTTTCTTCCTTCCTGATTTCTTATTATCAACCCTTGGTTCATTTTCTGAGCTAGATGCCACCTCAGCAAGTATTAGAGCACTATCATTTATGTTTACAGTATCTCTATCATCTATTTCCACACTGGAATCATGTGAGACAGAGACAATCATAGATTGAGCATGTAAATCAGAAAGACATGTATTTTGAGCATGCGAATCAGAGATAACCACAAATTGAGCATGTGAATCAGTGTTAACCACAGATTGAGTATTTTGACTATTTGGAGAGTTGTAAGAGGGACCTGTATAGAGTTGATGATCCTCTATTTTCCATTCAGGTTCACTTGGAGCATCATCATATGATGCATCAGAGCTGTTGTCTTCATCCTGCAACACAGAGTAGTAATTTGATATTGACACAGGGTCTTGGTAAGGAACAATGGCAAGATTCTTAGCTTTTAGTGCTTTGGCTTCTTTTTTTAGCTGTGTCATGTACATTTCATCAAATGAAAAAAAAGATACTGAAGGATCTGCGGATTGCACATTCAGATTTGTGTCTGGGAGCTCAAACTGTTGTGGCATCTTCTCCCCTTCTGTGAGTATCACAGTAGCTTCCTTAGAGTAGGGAACCATGACTAAGTCCCTTTCCTTCTCAGCTGCTAGCAATCTAGATGGTCCAGCCTGTCCATGATTCTGAGCAGGGATATCATTAGATGCTTGTTTGGATGGGTGAGATTTCTTTTTCCAAACTTTCCGCAGCTCAGGGTGCTGCACTGTGCAATTAGTATCCTCGTGTCCAACCATCTTGCAGTGTTTGCAGTAGGGTGGAAGATTGCCATACTTCACCGGGCATTCAATGAAATCCATAGGAGTACCCACTGGAATGGACTTGATCAGTTTTTTCTGCAAATCAACCTCTATGCACATCTTCAGAACAGAAGGTCTTGTAATGCCACAGGTAGCGGCATCCATCTTTATAAAGGTTCCAATCTGACTGGCAACGTCTTTGATCAATGTCTGATTATAATACCAGAGTGGAATGTTCCTAACCGTTACCCAGACCGGAACTATTGAGGACTCCTTTTCCGGCGAAAACTTCGGCGTCCATTTCATAACCTTCATGGTGGCGCCAGCAATAGACCAGTATGGTCTGATCCAGAATCTCTGGTAATCTTCCTGATCCTGGAATCGAATCAAGATATGCCTATAGTCAATGAGACCGACCTGAAAGTTACCTTTGAAACCGATCTCCTTGAAGGCTTTTTGAATCTGCACCATGTGAGGCTTCCCCCTTCCGAATTTGCCGATGAGAGCATTTTGATAGTGAGCTGCTAGAACTTTGACTGAATCTGGATCGTATAAGCACGCCGGTCGGCCGTTCAAAGTGGTGATGGGTTTAATTTCTGGGTTTGCAGGCAAGGTTGAATAAATGGGGGTCGGTTTGTTGATTAAAGCATCAAGGAATGGTCGTTCAGTGGCTGCACCACCGGTGTTAACCGGTGGTTCCGCCATGGGTAGAGCCGTTAGAGAGTCGTTGATGGTGGCAAGTTATCCGTTATTGGCAAGAATAGTAGAAAAAGACATGAAAAAGAGGGCGCGTGTGCTACCAACAAGAAGAGAATACAATCGCACCTTTAGTGTGTGAAAAATCGCACATAAAAAGAGGTCACTTGCTGAGCACAGCGAACCATGCACGTTGCTTTCTAAATTCATTCTTATTCCTATTTTCGACCTACAACTACAAATTCTAACTTCTTGAATGGATTTCCATTTTAGTACGGATATTGATTTTTCGAGATTTTTAAGGGTGTTGTTATATATAACCCAATATTTTTGCTCTTGTAGGCCAAAATATAGGTAAAATGACAAAAATGTCCTCATATTTTAGTTCATGAAAAAGTAGTAGGCTAAATACAGGGGACATTATAGTAATTTGAAGGGAATTTTGGGATACAAAGAGTAAATCATGGGCTACATTTAGCAATTCAGATTTTTAATTGTGAAAATGACCTACACAGACTTTGTACTACAAATTCTAATGGTTTTCCATTTTGATACGGACATTGATTTTCAGAAATTGTGAAAATGAACTACAAAGACTTTGTTTTAAATTTTGCAATCTCCACTACTTATTTTCTGTATTCTTTAATAATTTTCTAAATTAATTAGTCAAAGTCAATAATATGTTATTTGAAGAGTTTGGGGTGGGGTCCGTGGGAATCAAGCTACGTTTGGAGAGTGATTCCATTTGGACTTTGGAGTGATTCCATTTGGACTTTGGAGTGATTCCAGTCAAAGGAGTATACTGTATACTCTTCAAAAAAAAAAAAATATATATATATATATACTGTATTAGTCTAAATAGTCTGTATACGTCATGCTTTTATAAATACTAGTGCACCACCACCGTTCTGTGTTCCGTTGGATTCCGCCACCGCTACTCCACTCCTTTACCGTTGCATCGATAAAACCTTTGGATTTCTGTTGCAGAATCAAGAATTTGTGGTGGCGATGGTGAAGGATGACAATTGAGAGAAATTCGTTCTTCTCACTTCACTAGTCACCATGTTCTTCCGATCAGAACAGATCAGAAATGGAAATTATCAACATTTTTCAATGAATATGAAATTTCAGGATAAATAAAATTCTCTGGACAACAAACAAACAAGGGATGCAGGTAAGGTTTAACAGTGGGCTCCTATATCTAACCATGGACAACAAACATTAAGATAACAGTAACAGAAGCATTGGATCATTACCTAAAATGTGAATGAAGATGATCCGCTGTTTCACCTTAACAGCATCCCATGCTCAGCTCGGCCAATGTAGTAAACAAAAAAAAAAGAATGCCGGAAAGTTTGCCAGAGGATCAGATGTAATCAGTTATCAGCTATAACTCATTCATAGAGTACAGCAAGAGTTTTTCTGTACAAGATGCAGATAAATGTGTTTGGACATTACTACATACAGGAAAAGGCAATAGATTAGGGTAATTTCCAAGTCAAAACTATAGAAAAAGAAGGTAAATTTTATGAACACAACTTGCAGTTTTCTCATCTTTTTCGTGATATGATCCCCCGTGGCTTACTAGTGTTTACACACATTAGGCAGCATTATAAAGTACACTGAACTCAAGCAAATGATATATCAAGCAAATTAACCCACTTGACTATAAATATGGAGCTTCGGGCAGATGGAAATCTTATAATTTCTTCTGCAGAGAAACACGTAAACCTAAAACCACCACATCTAACACATCTTTGATCTTTTACACACAACATTTGAAAGACAACACAAATTGGCATTCTAAACACCAAAGGAACCATACAACAGCTCACTTAAAGAAAGTTAAAATTTTAGTGAAAGAAATATCAGCGCTCAATGAAACACTCTAAATAATTACACTTCAATCCACATTGAGTATCAGACCAATAATACATCAAACTTTCTTGCATGATTAAATCCAATTCATTGGCAATATGCTCTCTTATTTATCTCCAAAAATGTAAAGTCTGAGGAAACATACATCTTAAGCTTTCAACAATACACAATCTAACCAAAATAGTAAATAAATACTACATTCACCTAATAGCATAAACAATGTAACCAAACACTTTGAGTGATCTCTCTGACAAAATGAGAAGTAAGAGTAACTACTTTTCCTTACAGTGATAACTTATAGCCAACACTCACCCTGTTGACCAATGCTATACTGAGCTTCCACGCCAGCCGGAATCGCGACATACCCATTCTTCTTCTGAGCTGCAATGTCGTCAGGAATCATCATATACCTGAACGAAAATCACACAGATGACCAGATTAATAATTTATACCAGAAAATTACATGAATGTATCTGAACAAACAAAAATTAATCTTATCCAACCATCAATTAAGGTTTCGTTAATGGTGAGGGAGAATATATAACTAAGGGTATCAGACATTAAGGAAACAGAAGCATTGCTTTGATGTGATTAAGACAACACATTGAATCATATTCAAATTTGATGCAAAGAGAGGGCCTGCAAACCATCAATCCTTAAACTCATCGTGTTTCTTGTTGATCTTTCCCAAGGAAGATTATATTTTGATCGGAAATTCAGATAACTCAAATAATAACTAAGAAGGTTAGAAGGGGAATGTAAAAGGTTGAATTTAACAGATATATAGTTTATTAATGCCTTCATTTTTAATTTTTTTAATTTCAAGAATCATTTCTTCATATATATTGAAATCTACGGAATACCATACATGGACATCAAACTGGTCTGTACAATAAAGAGTCATCTCACCCGTCCCTACCACCACTGTGAGAGTTTCTCTTGCAATGGCATGATGGCAAATTGGATCCCTCAATGAACCATTCCCAAGAAAAAAGAAGAAGGTGATATCTGAATATCCATCTGACTGATCTTAATAGATAAGATTACATAATCACATATAAATTTCATTCTCATTTATCATTAGCACTTGATTAAAAATAGAAGTAGAGGAAAATTCTAAACTACAACAACTTTCGAACCAATTAAGCTGCTGAAACACTGAAAGAATTTGATAATAATTCATTCAACAAGAATCACTACACATTAAAGCTGTAAAGCACTTAGCATCCAGCATAACCTTCTCCAGGATACAAAATTAAACAACCACATTTCTACGCAGCATCTGATATATAACACCAATCTAAAGATCCATACAACAATACAAATAAATTGCAGTTTCATTACAGCACATTTAAGATTCAACTGAATGAAATTTCAATGCAAAAAGAAAAGAACTTGAAATAGATATGACTCAATGCATACGGTTGATTTGCTACAGATTAACTAGATATATACGAGTATAGAAGGAATAACAAGAACAAACAAGCATTCATCAAGCGGTTATTTGAATGATCTCCTGGTATCGAAGTCAAACCATGTGTTAACAACGCGAACCCGAACAAATTTTAAAAAAAGGCATGTGATAGCAACCGAACATATGCATTATTAATACCAGAATAAACCCATATCAGTTTCAGTAACTGTGAGCTCCTATCAAAACAAATGATAGGAAACATTAATAAAACCCAAGCATTGGATCGTAACCAAATTTAATTGTGAGGAGATACTAACCGCAGCCCATGCCCATGCCCAGCTCGGCCATTCAGAAAAAACAAAAAATCGCCGGAAATTCGCGTGAGTGGACCAGATAGGTTGGTCGGAGAGAGCAGGGGGTTGCCGGAAAATTGTACATAAAAAATTTGGACCATTTCTCGATTTGTGCGTGTCATCCTTGCGCAGGGGCCATGCTAATCTTCTCTGTATCGTTCCAATTTTATCGGATGTCCCCGAAGGGACGAACTCAGTTGTTTTGCTGAAGCTAATATACTGTTTCCTGGCTTTCTTAATTTCCGATGTGGGATTGAAGGGACAACTGATCCCAAACCTTTCAAAACCCAATTTCATATGGGCCGCGGATTGAAGGGACAACTGAATCTATATGGGCCGAGGATTATGACGCACGATAGAATTTACGAAATATTACAAATTACAAAATATGATGAGGATAAATGTTGAGTTTTTAACGTGTTTATGTAATTTTTTATTTACTTTTTTATTTTCAGTTTACTTTCATTTCACATTTGTGTATTTGAGAGGGGATGTGGCTCGTTTTTGAATGGAGAAACTAAATCAGAATATCATGTATACGTATAAATGTTGAGTTTTTAACGTGTTTATGTAATTTTTTATTTACTTTTGATTTTCAGTTTACTTTAATTTCACATTTGTGTATTTGAGAGGGGAGGTGGCTAATTTTTGAATGGAGAAACTAAATCATTAACTAGAAGTATTTCATTGTATATGGGTAAGTTTGATGGGAATGAATTATGCGAAATGCAATTGTAAAATTTTTTTTTTTTTAAAAAAAGTAAAAAAACAAGAAAACGGGGAGACAGCAACACGTTAAAATAGCTAAATATTCAAATTTCATATACGTATATATATACCGAGTATACAGAAGAAGGATAGAGACGTACTTATACATGGATTCTGACCAGGTAACACGTGTTACCGTAGATTCAGGAATAGCTAACACGTTATTAGACGCGTGTATAGCTATAAACTTAACACGTTGATGGATATGTACCGGCATTATATAATATTCGTTGTAGATTTACTGATCACATACCAAACAACAATAGGAGGAGTAGTGATGGAGTCTGGAGATGTGAGTTCTGTTGATCTTCTTAGCCTGTTACCAGAATTTGTCATTTTATACATCCTTTCCTTACTTCCTACCAAATTTGCTGTTGCAACCACCACCTTGTCAAAAGGTTGGAGGTTTCGATGGACACAACTTCGCTCTTTCGATCTTCACGATGAGTTTTGGATTCGGGATGGGAGTTTTGGTGAGTTTGTGAATATGGTTATGCGTCATCCGAACCTCGAATCCATTACGAATTTTTCTCTCAAGTGTCACCGCCATCGTTTCTACTCTGTTCATCTCAACCCGTGGATCGACATGGCAATTGCTCGAAATGTCCAGGTTTTTGAATTAAGTTTATGCCATGTAGGTTTTCCTAGGGAGTTACGTTATCACTTAACAAGCGCCCTTTATACTTGTGGAGCCCTCGAGGTTCTGAAATTAGCGGGGCCTATTGTCATCCAAGTTCCAAATACATTTTCTCTGGCTAAACTTACCAGTTTAGAACTAAACTCTGTTGAGTTTGGATCTGAGGACTGTATTGATAAACTTGTATCCAGTTGTCCTGCCTTGCAATCCCTCAAAATTATCAGGTACCATTACCATGACAACCTACTGGTTTGCTCTATTTCTTCTCCTACCCTGAAACACCTCGAGATACGTTTTTACCGTTCCGGCGACTGTTCCGAGCCGGGAGAAATAGGCATCCGCGAATTGGAGGTAAAAATCGACGCCCCAGCACTCGAAACCCTTGTTTTATTGGACGATATGGTTTCAGATATTGTCATACAAGGTGTGCTCACCTCGGTGAATCAAGTTGAGCTTGATCTCAAGAATGGTGAGAGCATCATTGTTGACTTAGCAGAAGCTTTCAGTCGCGTGGTGTCCCTAACATTATCCAAGAGAAGCATGAACGCCATCTGTGAAGCCCCAACCCGGCTGCTCACCAGCTTCTCGAGACTGACTAAGCTGGCTGTTGAGTTCGACAAAACACAATGGAGCTGTCTGCTGGATTTGATCGACCGCTGCATCAACCTAGAAGTGCTCGACATCGCGATAGTGCCCCGGCAGCGGGAGCAGCTCAAGTACGGCCTGAACCCGAGGAAGGTGAACTGGGTCTGGGAGAAGCCAACATGGTCAGATGCAACCATCTGCGTTCCTAGATGCTTCATGTCGAGTCTGAGACGCGTGTCGTTCAGAGGATTGATCGGGGAAGAGGAGGAGATGAGCATGTTAGGATACATTCTGGAACACTGTTTGCTGATCCAAAGAGTGGCTCTGTGGTATGGTAGCGGAGCTCCTATCCGTGCTGAAGATCAAGGTTGGTTTGGGTTTGGTTGGAGTAAGGACACCCCGGTCCCTATCAGTGAAGAGAAAAGGAAGGATATAATGGACAAGGCGTCGATGCTGTTCAAAGCTTCCCCGGCTTGCGATGTTTCAGTTTCCGGGTGGTGGGATCAGGATGGAATAGTAACCAAGAATCTGCCCGAGGGAGAAGAGAGAAAGGTTGGTTCAGGCCAGTTCTGTTGTCTCGTAAGGGGACGGAATGTTCATCGTTCATATTAGCTGTTTTCTGAGTTTGTTGCAGTTTCTTCCTCCAAACCTTTGTTATATAGTATGTTTGTTTGCTTTCAGTTTCAAACTCTTGTAATATATGTTTGCTTTTAAGTTTCAGTCTGATGCAACAGAAGAGTTTCCATCTGTTGTAAAACTGGAGTGCTGTAAAGATTTCCTTGTGTAATAAAACGTGTGTTTCCTCATACTTTCTGCTGCTGTGTTCTATTGATGTACTGAATCATCTGCATCTTTAAAAATTCCAGAAACCACAACTAAAAGGATCAGCAAGTAAACTATCCAGATGTAACAAACAAACAATGCGTTCTCAGATTCAGCCATATTAATTCGGCACTTATAAAATTGTTCTAAATACAATCAAAACATAGGCCAAACCATCAACAATTCTTCAAAATCATTTTGCTAATCTTCGCTGTAGTCTGTCTGCCCAGAGTTTCCCTAGGAGTGGAAGTGAATGTGGCAGACTGACCACCTTGAGGTATTGTTTTATGTCTGAAAAAAAGTGTATGAGATGAAGCCAGGCTCGAGAAGTTCCACGTCATGGTCTATCACTGACATTTCCAAGACTGAGAACAAGTTCATTCTGACCAACCAAATACATAATCACAATTCACACCCAAGTGAAATTCAAATCTTAGCATGCACCCAAAAACAAAGGTAGGATAACATTCAAGTGAAAATCATACATTAGCTAACTCAAAGAAATATCAGCGCTCAATGAAATTCCTCGAAATAAATACACTTCAAAATCCACATCCAATGATACAACAAACTTTGTTGCATCATTGAATCCAATTCATTAGCAATAAGTTCTCTTATTTATCTCCAAAAGTGTAAAATCTGAGGAAACATACATCTTAAGCTTTCAACAATACACAATATAACCAAATTAACTATCACTTACACAATGTACTTAAACACTTTGAGTGATCTCTCTGACAAACTGAAAAGTAAGGTAACTACTTTTCCTTACAGTGATAACTGATAGGCAACACTCACCCTGTTGACCAATCCAATACTGAGCTTCCACGTCAGCCGGAATACCATTCTTCTTCTGAGCTGCAATGTCCTCAGGAATCATCACTGACATGAACGAAAATCACATAGATGACCAGATTAATAATTTATACGAAAATCACATAGATGCCAGATAAATAATTTATACCAGAAAATTACACGAATGTATCTGAACAAACAAAAACTAATCTTATCCAACCATCAACTAAGGTTTCGTTAATGGTGAGGGAGAATATATAACTAAGGGTATCAGATTAAGAAAACAGAAGCATAGCTTTGATGTGATTAAGACAACACATTGGATCATATTCAAATTTGAATGCAAAGAGAGGGCCTGCAAACTATCTATCCTTAAACTCATCGTGTTTCTTGTTGATCTTACCCAAGGAAGATTATATTTTGATTGGAAATTCAGATAACTCAGATAATAACTAAGAAGGTTAGAAGGGGAATGTAAAAAGGTTTATTAATTCCTTCATTTTTTAGTTTATTTTTATTTCAAGAATCATTTCTTCGTATATATTGGAATCTACGGAATACCATACATGGACATCAAACTGGTGTATACAACAATAAAGAGTGATCTCACCCGTCCCTACCACCACTGCTAGAGTTTCTCTTGCAATGGCAGTATGGCAGATTGGATCCCTCAATGAACCCTTCCCAAGAAAAAAGAACAAGGTGATATCTGAATATCCTTCTGACTGATCTGAATAGATAAGATTACATAATCACATATAAATTTCATCCTCATTCATCATTAGCACTTGATTAAAATAGAAGTAGAGAAAAAATTCTATACTAATACAACTTTCAAAAGTATACCTATTAAGTTGCTGAACAACTGAAAGAATTTGATAATAATTCATTCAACAAGAATCACTACACATTAAAGCCGTAAAGCACATAGTATCCAGCATAACCTTCTCCAGGATACAAAACTAACACATTTTTACACAGCATCTGAAATATAATACCAATCTAAAGATCCATACAACAAAACAAATTGCAATTTCATTGTAGCACATTTAAGATTCAACTCAATGAAATTTCAATTCAAAAAGGAAAGAACTCAGAAATAGATACGACTCAATGCATACGGTTGATTTGCTACAGATTAACTAGATATACGACTCAATGCATTGATCTCCTGCTATCAAGGAAAAACATGAACAAAAAGTAAATGGTGGAAAGAAAGGGAATTCATCATCCACATCTTTCACTGTATATGCAGTTTCTAATTTTTTTAAAAAAAGGCATGTGAACCGAACAAATGCATGATTAATACCTGAATAAACATCAGTTTCAGTAAACTGTGAGCTCCTACCAAAACAAATGATAGGAAACATTAAGAAAACCGAAGCATTGGATCGTAACCAAATTTAACTGTGAGGAGATACTAACCGCAGCCCATGACCATGCCATTCAGAAAAAACAAAAAAATCGCCGGAGTGGACCAGAAAGTTGGTCGGAGAGAAGCCGGAAAATTGTACAAAAAAATTTGGACCATTTCTCGATTTGTGCGTGTCATCCTTGCGCAGGGGCCATGCTAATCTTCTCTGTATCGTTCCAATTTTATCGGATGTCCCCGAAGGGACGATCTCAGTTGTTTTGCTGAAGCTAATATACTGTTCCCTGGCTTTATATTCTTTCGATGTGGGAAAAAGGGACAACTCAATCTACATGGGCCGCGGATTGTGAAAGAAGCCCAATCATTTTTAGTAAAATATGAGAGCCCAATTTCATATTTTATATTCTTCGGGTCAAAACATTACTTGTCTGAGTTGTCTCCCGCTTCATTTAACCCCACCGGCACCACCACTTCATCTATCGCGACATCAAATTTCGGCGCAAAAACCAAAAATTATTAGCGGTGCACGATGCTCAAAAATAAGCTGTACGCGATGCTGCCCAAACGATTCAAACCCAGATTCTGGAGATGCTTGGGCTCAATTCGACGGATACCTCCATAGTTTTGGGCATTTGGTTGGTTTATACCTATACATTTTGATGACTCATTTGTCCAGAATTTGTCGCCTCCATCGCCTATTGGCTGGTTCTTTACTATGGGTGAATTTTGATGGGTCCTTCAGTCGAGCTCCGTTACTGTGTTTCTGGACGCTGGCGATCGGAATTGAAATAGCATGTTGGTGGCAGTGGAAAAAAAAGGTCAGTCTCCAGAAAGCCGCGGATTATGCTACTATTAGTTTTTTGGTTGTGCGGATTATAATGCATTATTATTTAGGTTTAGATAATTTTAGCTAGGGGAAATTATGGTTATTTGAGCTCAATAGCTTCAGCTTTGCTCAAAAGAAGATGGCATAAGGCCGGTTTGCTAGAGTTTTTTTTTTTTTTTTGCTATACTGAACTGAATTTGATTGAATTGAATTGAACTGAAATGAAAATTCATGTATTGAAAAATGGAATCAGCATGACTTAATTAACTTGAATTTCATCAAATTATATTTTCACTGAATTGAACTGATCTACCTAAAAGCTCTAGCAAACAGGGCCTAAGTCATATTGTCACAGGGAAAGCAATGGATTGAAATGTTATGTTTTGAAATTTGCGGGATTAATGCCTTAAATTTCAGAGCTATGGTTTCTTGAAAATTATCTCATAAAATAATTGACACTTGGCCTGATGAAAGTTGACATTTGATTCGTAGTTGACTATTAGTTGCTCTGATCTGATCATCAAAGTAAACTGAAAACCATTTTGAAAAAGATCAAAATACTGTGCTCACCAAATGAGTTTGAGTAATTTTGATGGTTTGCTGAATATGCTTGAGGAGCTGGCTACTGTAGATGCTGTGCCGGGTACGCGTAGGCTTCAAGTTCAGCTGAGTTTCTTGAGAATGATTATCAGATGGGGAAACAGCTGGATCGCCACAACTTACTATGGATCTTCAATTCGGAAGGTTGAAACTTACGTCGCGGATGCATATGCCAAAATGCAGCAGCTTGATGGAACCAGAGACGGCGATCAAATGCGCGAGGCCCTGAGGAACTTGTCCGAAAATGTTGCGGAGTGTGAATTTCATATTTAGCATTCTTGTAAGTACTACGCTACCAAAGATGGTCATTACTACGACAGTTTTGGCACTGCTGGTGATGGAGAGGTGGCGATTGATGATCTTCTCAAACAGCTGGCTGATCCTCTGCTGGAGATTATTACTCATATGATTAGCCGTTGGGATGAGCAACCGCTTCAAGCTCTCCAGGAGAAGCTGACGTCTGTCAGGAACTGCCTTGTAAAGCATAGATGCTTGGCCTCCGCGGAGGCCTTGAATCTGATCGAGATGGTCTTTGAGAATGCATTGTTTGTTTGTTCCCTTACGTGGTGGGGGAGAACGAGAGGAGCACTTTGGCGATCTTGACTGCTGATGTGCTGTTCAAGGTCCAAGCCACTCTGCCCTTTATAGTACTTGCTTTTTCAAAAGAGCTGAAGCCAAATCAAGGAGATGTTGGTATCGACCTTGAGGCGCTGGGGGATGCACACAATCTGGGTCGTTATCTCAAGGATGTGATGGATCCTGGTAGTGGCCTAGCCTTATTTCAGGCTGAAAGAGATCTTATTGAAGCTGTTTTGAAAGAGCTACTGTTTTTGGAGGACTTTCTGATGCATACTTTTCCGCATCCTATAGACTATTATGCTGAGCCAGGAATACTGAAACATCAGTTGAAACATTTTACATATTTGGCCAAGGAGGTACGTTCTGTTGTTCACTCTCTCTCTCTTAGGAAAATAGAAGAGGGCATGTCTGAAGCATTAAACGTCGTGATTAATGATATGATCAACTGCATAAACATTTCCAAGGGTGAGGCTAGACTACATTTTCTTCCAGAAATCTCACCCATGCAATTCCCTAGGACTCCAAATTCATGTTTCATTGATAATTTCTTGCAAAAGATGGAGGAATTGTTATGTAGTAGGGCTGGTTTAATTGTTTCTGTGAAAAGTGAAACTGAAACACTAGTTACTGATGTACGGATGCTAAGGTCCTTGCTTGGGAATTCTTTGAAGCTGCAAAAGAATGCCCAAGATGAGGGACTCAAACAATTGATGGAAAGAATTGCCAGTGTGTCATACAAGGCAGAGTTCCACATTGACTCCATCACAGTTGATAGTGGTCCTAAATGGTTTCATATCTTGGGGCTCTCTGATGTCATAGATGAGATTAGACTTGTCAAGTCTGAGGCCACACGAATATCTGCCATGGCTTATGGTTCTGCAGACGAGGAAAAGGCGGTTGGTTTAACTTTAAATGCATCATTGGAGACTCTTTCCTTGGAGTTGGAAGTACATTCTGCTGTTGAAGAAGAGGTGGTTGGTTATGATGATGAAGTGATAAGGATAAGAAACAGGCTTGATAGAGGAACAAAGCATTTCGACATTGTCTCCATTGTTGGAATGCCGGGTCTGGGGAAAACAACTCTTACCCAGAAATTATACAAAAGCCAAACAGTTGCTTCTTACTTCTATGTTCGCTCGTGGTGTTGTGTATCTCAGGTATATACCAGAAGAGGCTTGTTGCTCGACTTGTTAGATGGTATTGTTGAGCTAGATGGTGATAAAGCTAGAAGAATGAGTGATCAGGATTTAGCCGAGCTCTTATGTAGGAGCCTCAAAGGAAGGAGGTACTTGATTGTTTTGGATGACATATGGAGCATAGATGCATGGAAGGACTTGAGATTGTGCTTCCCTGATCAATCTAATGGAAGTAGAATTCTCTTGACTAGTCGAGTCCATGATGTATCTTTGCTGGCCAAACCTGATAGTGAGCCTATTTACCTTCGTATGTTCTCCAAGGAAGAAAGCTGGCTGCTGTTGCAGAAAAGGGTATTTGGAGAGAGGAGCTGCCCTCAGAAACTGTCGGTTATTGGAGAGACAATAGCTGAGTATTGTAAGGGACTTCCCCTTTCTGTTGTGGTGGTTGCTGGTATTCTTAGAGGTGTAGGCGAGACTGTACATGAGTGGAGTGGAATTGCAGAAAGTATAAGAAAACATACTTTTGAGGAAGAACATAGGATCATGGGAGTGCTGGAACTGAGCTACCGCCATTTACCGGATCATTTAAAACCATGCTTCCTATATTTTGGGATTTTCCCAGAAGACCACGAAATCTTAGTCAAGAAACTAATTTTGTTGTGGGTGGCTGAGGGGCTAGTACTGAAGATTAAAGGGAGAAACTGGGAGGATGTAGCTGAGGCTTATCTCAAGGATTTGATTGGTCGAAGCCTAGTAATGGTTGCCAGAAGAAAAGGAAGAGGTGGAATCAAAGCATGTCGGCTCCACGATCTACTGCTTTTCTTCTGTTTGAAAAAGGCAAAAGATGAAAATTTTCTGTTGACTCTGCACGGAAATGTGGAAATGTTCACAAGTAGGAATGGTTTTACAAATGTCCCCCAGAGGCTATGCATATATTCAAATCTGAAAGGTATTTACAAATGTCCCCCAGAGGCTATGCATATAATTACCCGCATGCTCGATCTCTCATCTTCAACGCCACTAATCATGATTGGTATTTAGTTCATTTCCCGCATGACTTCTCATTCCTGATGCACAGCACAAAACTTGTCAGAGTGCTAGATTTGACACAGTTCATTCTGGAACAAGGTTTTCCAGCCGGAATTGAACTCCTTGTACACTTAACATTCTTAGCAGTTCGAGGCAAAATGAATGTTGTTCCATCATCAATAGTGAAGCTTTGGAAGCTGGAAACACTCCTTGTAAAGGGATTGAGGGGTGAAGTCTCAGTACCAGGAAATATTTGGAAAATGAGGAGTTTAAGACATTTGCAGATCCGTGATCGTGTTGATTTTGAGTCCCTTGAAGATGCCAATGCCTTTTCCTCATTTGATATTGAATCAGTTGCCACACCATCCCTTACTGTTGATGGCTCTATGCTAGACATATTAGCCAGGTTACCATGTTTGCGGAAACTAAGGTGCATATTCTATGGTTGGTGGGATGTTTCGAAGGGTTGTAATCGATTTCCAACACTGGAATTTCTGAGTAAACTGGAGTCACTAAAGGTATTTTGCTATGGTAAGGTGCAGTACCCTTGTGGTGAACTTAGCTTCCCTCTGAACCTCAAAAAGCTCACACTATCAAAGTTTCGGCTCCCTTGGAGTCATATCTCAAAGATTGGGAGGATGCCGAATCTGGAGGTCCTCAAGTTACTTTTCAAATCCTTTGAGGGAGATACATGGGATGTAAACGATGAAGAGTTCCCGAGTGTCAAATACTTGAGACTCGAGTCTCTAGACATTGCTCAGTGGAAAGTCTCTAGTGATCCCTTTCCATGTTTAGAGCATTTAGTTGTGCAAAGATGCAAGAAGCTCGAGAGTATCCCTCCTGAGATTGGGGAGATACCTGTTCTGCAGAAGATTGAGGTGCAGTTTTGCAGCCGTGAAGCTGCAGAATCGGCCAAGATCATCCAAGATCAACAGCTGGATATGGGAAATGATGAACTCCAAGTGCATATTCATCCCCCACCAACTGTTTCTGAAGCAATTTCACTTTAGTAGCTGTCCTGGCTCCTGAACTGGTAAGCTTGGAATCATTTCATTGTTTTGTTCCTTTTAAGATGTTTGAGTGGTGGTTATCGGATCTCTCTCACCATATCCTGATTACACTTGTGTTGTTTAGAAGTGTTATACCGATGCTCACTTTGTGATCATTTGCCATTCCTTGTTTTTGCAGTTTCAGAAGGCCTCTCAGGGTCTCATATCAGTCTCTACTTCAGGTCCTCATTCTCATCAAATGATGACTCAGCTAATATCACTGCACATTTGGGTGGTCTTTCTACTGCCATATGCCTAATCAACTATCTTCAGCATTCTGTATTTGCCTCTCAGTTTATGAACTCTTTTATGTCGTCTATCTCCAAGAGCATTTTTTCATAAATTGCGAGTTTGTGATGAACCAGAACATTAAGTTTGTTTGAAGGGAATATTGGTCTTGTAATTTTCACACCTGCTGTGGTTTTTTATTCTCTCATATATACAAGAAGATCCATGTATTCCTGCTCTTGCTCATACATATTTTTTGAAAGGAAGCTCATACATATTTGATGCATCATGGTATTTCCAGATTTCGCTAGATATCATTAAAACAATGGATAGAGTAGATAATTTGCTTCAAAATTCCTTATCAATTGTGAAGAATTTACTTCAAGTTACTAAACTCTTTTATCTTTCTAATTATAAGAATTTACTTTAAAATTCATTGTCAAGTGTGAAGTATTTACTTCAAGTTAATAAACGATGATACTCCCTCAAATTTGCTTCAAGTTTATAATTTGCTCCAAAGTATTTACTTTTACCATACACAAATGATGATACTCCCTCCATACCATATCAGTTGTACTTGCTCCAGAATTTTTTTCACAATCTTCTAAACACGTGTTTGACTGTTAATATCACGTATATTATCATTATATGAAAATTTGACACTAATACTATATGATGAATTCAAGAATATAAGATACGATAGTATATTTGTTTATCTATAAATTGACTGATAAAACGTGAATCATGCTGGCTGGTAGCCTGGTTCTTTTAATTTCTAAAGAATATGATAGAGAGTTTTGATCCGTTATTACCCAAGTTGACTAAAGTTGCTCCGATCTGATCATCTATGTCACCCAAGATGAGTTTGAGCAACATTGATGGTTTGCTGAATATGCACGATGAGCTGGAGATTAAAAATTCGGTGCTTCAAGTTCAGCTGAAGTTTCTGAGAATGATTATCAGATGGGGAAATGGCTGGATCAGCACAACTAGTTACAGCGATTGGGTTCCGCAGGTCGAGAGTTACGTAGCAGATGCATATGCTGAAATGCAGCGGCTTTGTGGAACAAGGGACGGTGATCAGATGCACGAGACACTGGGGAACTTGTTCGAGGATTTCGCGACGGTTGAATTTCCGATTTGGAGGCTCTGTAAAAAGTATACCACGAAATATGGTCATTACTACGCCAGTTTCGGCTCTGATGGTGATGGAGAGTTGGCGATTGATGATCTTCTCAAAGAATTGGCCGATCCTCTTCTGGAAATTATTGCTCAGGTGAGTAGCCATTGGGATGTGCAGCTCTCGAAGAAACCGTTTCAAGATCTCCAAGAGAGCCTGACATTTGTGGGGAGCCTGCTTCTACAGCATAGATGCTCGGCGTCGGAGGAAGCGTTGAATCTGATCGAGATGGTCTTTGAGAACGCATTATTTGTTTGTTCCCTTTGTTTTTGGGGGGAGGAGAATGAGAAGACCCCTTTCAGAACCTTGGTTGCTGATGTGCTCCTGAGGATACAACACACCAAGCCCTTTATAGTACTCTCCCTTTCCAAAGATCTGAAGCGGAATTTCTCTCTAAATCTGCATAGTTTTGAGCTCGAGGCGCTGGCGGATGCGCACAATCTGGGCAGTTATCTCAAGGACGCGATAGAATCCGGTAGCGGCCTAGCCTTGTTTCAAGCTGAAAGGGATCATATTGAAGCTGTTTTGAAAGAGCTACGGTTTTTGGAGGACTTTCTGATGCATACTTATCCCCATCCTGCAGACTCCTGCTCTGAGCCTGGAGCATTGAAGCATCAGTTGACACAGATTACATATTTGGCCGACGAGGTACGTTCTGCTGTTCTGTCTATCTCTCTTAGGAAAGCAGAAGATGGCATGTCTGAAAAGTTATTTCTTGTGATGAATGATATACTCAACTGCATAAAGGTTTCAAAGGGTGAGGCTAGACTACATTTTCTTCCACAAAATGCAGCTACCCAGTTACCCAGGACTCTAAATTTGTGTTTCGTTGATAATTTCTTGCAAAAGTTGGAGGAGTTGTTATGTAGTTGGGCTGATTTAATTTCTCCGGTTAAACAAGAAATTGAAACACTACTTTCTAATGTACGGATGCTGAGAGATGTGCAGAAAAATGCCGAGAATAAGGGACTGGTGGAAATAGTTGCCAGTTTGTCATACAAGGCAGAGTTCCATATTGACTCTATCATGGTTGACAATGGTCCTATATGGTCTCATATCTTATGGCTTTCTGATGTCATAGACGAGATTAGACTTGTCAAGGCCACACATATGTCTGAGAAGACCTCTTCAGATGAAGAAAAGGTGGTTGGTTTAAATGCATCATTCGCGACTCTTTCCTTGGAGCTGGGAGGAATGCGTTCTCCAGTTGAGGAAGAGGTGGTTGGTTATGATGATGAATTTATGAGGATAAGAAACAGGCTTGATAGAGGAACAAGGCATCTCGATATTGTCTCCATTGTTGGAATGCCTGGTCTGGGGAAGACAACTCTAGCCCAAAAGTTATACAAAAGCCAAGCAGTTGCTTCTTACTTTCCTACTCGCTCGTGGTGCTGCGTATCTCAGGTATATACTAGAAGAAGCTTGTTGCTCGACTTAATAGATGGTATTGTTGAGCTAGATGGTGACAAAGCTACAAGAATGAGTGATCAGGATTTGGCGGAGCTCTTGTGTAGGAGACTTAAAGGAAGGAGGTACTTGATTGTATTGGATGACATATGGAGCATAGATGCATGGAAGGACTTGAGATTGTGCTTCCCTGATCAATCCAATGGAAGTAGAATTCTCTTTACCAGTCGAGTCCATGATGTATCTTTGCTGGCCAAACCTGATAGTGAGCCTATTTACCTTCGTATGTTCTCCAAGGAAGAAAGCTGGCTGCTGTTGCAGAAAAGGGTATTCGGAGAGAGGAGCTGCCCTCAGCAACTGTCGGTTATTGGAGAGAAAATAGCCGAGTATTGTAGGGGACTGCCACTTGCAGTTGTGGTTGTAGCTGGTATTCTAAAAGATGTAGATGAGACTGAAAGCCAATGGAATGCAATTGCAGAAAGTGTGAGGCAACATACTTTTTGTTGGGCTTTATGTCCCTTCCTATGTGGAGAAACATAATTTAGTTTGGCCCATTTTGAAGAAGCCTATGGAGACTTTGAGAGTTGACTCAAGGCTTATATATATGTGGCAAAAACGTGGATGAGGATAAGGTTTCCCAAAATCAGATCTGGGAAAAACAGAGAAGAGGAGAAGGAGAAAAGAGGTCTTTCGCAGCTGTGATTTCTTGTCCATTTGAAGGGTCGTCTTTGTTCCGATTTTGCTGGGTTTTCTTCAGCTTTCAGGGAACGTTTGAGGCCGTGTGTTGGACAGGTGGTTTGTCGAGTGGTTCTCCGGATTGGGAGTTGTGGCATCTCGGCTTTGATCTGCGATTATTGGTGACTTTCTCGATTTCTCTCTTGTTGTTGATGTTCTTATGATTGTCTATGGTTATTAGCTTGGATAGCCATTAGAGACTTGGGATTAGGGTTTGTTGTAACCTCCCTTTGATCATAATGAAAGTTATTGGGCTGGACTCCTAATCGTCCCGTGGTTTTTATCCTTCACAACGAAGGGGTTTTCCACGTAAAAATCGTGTGTCTTGTCTTGTGTGTTAATTTCCTTGATAAACTTGCTGTTTGGTGTGTTTTGGGGATGTTTCTGAAGAACTTGAAATTTCAGCCCCAAATGCTCTAGCCGAGCGTTTTCATCTGAAAAACCTCTCAACTTTCAGCCCAATATGCTCGAGCCGAGCATCTCCAGCTGAACTTTTACCTTGTGAGAAATCTTGTTTCCGCTGTGTAGTTGTGCTTAATCTTTGTTTAGCAAACTTCTAGGTGGGGAATCTTGTTCCATCCCCATCAATCTGGTATCAGAGCGCACAGTTAGAGCTGTAGTTTAAGCCGTGGTTTTGGTTTGAACTTGTTAGCTTGATTGTGGATTTGGTTCTGTGTTGATTTCTCCATGGATGCTAGTGTGAATACTACTAGGATGGTTAGTTTGAATGGTACTAACTATCATATTTGGAAGAGGAAGATGAAAGACTTGTTGTTGGTTAAGAATTGGCATTTACCTGTGTTTTCCACTGAGAAACCAGCCGATAAGACTGAGGAGCAGTGGAGGTTTAAGCATGAACAGGTGTGTGGTTTTATTCGTCAGTGGGTTGATGATAATGTGCTCAACCACATCAACGACGAAGATAATGCCAAGATACTTTGGGAGAAGCTTGAGTCCCTTTATGCAAGCAAGTCTGGAAACAACAAGTTGTTTATGATCAAGCAGCTTATGAGTTTGAAGTTCAAGGAAAGCAAGGCGATGTCTGACCACTTGAATGATTTTCATGGCATTATTCAACAGTTGTTTGCCATGGGAATAAAGTTTGATGATGAAATCCAGGGGCTTTTATTGCTAGGCACTCTTCCGGATTCATGGGATACTTTTAGGATGACACTTTGTAATTCAGCACCTGAGGGAAAGGTTACCTTAGATTTTGCTAAGGCCGGTATTCTGAATGAGGAGATGAGAAAGAAGTCTCATGGTGTGTCGTCTTCTTCCGAGGAAGTGTATGTTGCAGAGCACAGGGGAAGGAGTAAAAGTAGAGGTCCCAGTGGTAGTAAGGAGAAGAGTAGAAGCAAGTCCCGTGGAAGATATAAAAATTTGAAGTGCCATCATTGTGGCAAGATGGGTCATATTCAGAAGTTCTGCTACAAGTGGAAAAGGGAGAATAAAGGTGGCAATGGTAAGCAAGAGAGGAGGCATGACCAGAAAGAACCAGACGACGATGATCAAGCAGCTATTGCAACTGCTGGTGATCTTGTAGTTGTTCTGGATGAGAGCTATGTGAACTTGGCTATCTCCGAGTCAAGTTGGGTAGTTGACAGTGGAGCCTCAACTCATGTGTCTTCAAGGAAGGAGTTCTTTACCTCTTATACACCAGGTGATTATGGTGTGTTGAAGATGGGTAATGATGGACTGTCCAAAATTGTTGGCGTTGGAGATATTTGTTTGGTGACTAATCTTGGAGCAAAGCTAGTGCTCAAGAATGTTCGACATGTCCCAGACATTCGGTTTAATCTTATCTCCGTTGGTCAACTTGATGATGAAGGCTGTTGGAGCACCTTTCGCGATAGTCAGTGGAAACTAACGAAAGGGAGTTTGTTGATAGCTCGAGGGAAGAAGCTTACACGTCTTTATTTGACGCAAGCCACGTGTTCCACCACTGATAGTGTGAATGTAGCAGATGTTGATCCATGTAAGCTATGGCATAGAAGACTTGGCCATATGAGTGAGAAGGGGATGAGTTGTTTGGTCAAGAAGAATGCATTGCCTGATTTGCAGAATGTGAAATTGGAGAAGTGTGAGCATTGTTTTGCAGGGAAGCAGAACAGAGTCTCTTTCAAGAAGCACCCTCCTTCGAGGAAATCAGGTTTGCTTGACCTTGTTCATTCTGATGTTTGTGGTCCTTTGAAAGTTAGATCTTTTAGTGGTGCACTTTATTTCGTAACTTTTATTGATGATTGTTCAAGAAAGTTGTGGGTGTATGCTTTGAAAACCAAAGACCAGGTACTTGATGTGTTCAAGGAGTTCCATGCTTTGGTTGAGCGACAGACAGGTCGAAAGCTAAAGTGCCTACGTTCTGACAATGGTGGTGAGTACATTGGACCATTGGATGGCTACTGTAAGTCATTGGGTATTAGACATCAGAGAACACCGGCGAAGACTCCCCAGTTGAATGGTGTGGCGGAGAGGATGAACAGGACCTTGTTAGAGAGAATGAGGTGCATGCTTTCTGAAGCTAAGTTACCGAGACACTTTTGGGGTGAAGCTTTGTTTACAGCTGCCCATGTGATTAATCTATCTCCTTGTGTTTCACTGGATGGTGAGGTTCCAGACAAGGTTTGGTTTGGAAAGGAGGTTTCTTACAATCACTTGCGTGTTTTCGGGTGTAAGGCGTTTGTGCATGTTCCGAGTGATGAAAGGTCGAAATTGGATCCTAAGACCCATCAGTGTGTTTTTGTAGGCTATGGTCAAGATCAGTTTGGCTACAGGTTGTATGATCCTGTAGGGAAGAAGTTGGTCCGTAGCAGGGATGTAGTGTTTGTTGAGGACCAGAATATTGAAGATATTCATAAGGTTCGTGAGACTGCATCTTCCAGTGGCCATGATTTGGTTGATTTGGATCTACCTCCTTTGGATTCTGCACCTGAACCAGCCCAGGAGGTGCAAGATAATGGCGGTGAAGCCAGTGTTCCTGAGGTAGATGACCATGATGATGAGGTTGATTCTCAAGGCACTCCTGAAGTTGAGCATGTTCCTGTGAGACGGTCTGCAAGAGGCCATCAACCTTCCACGAGGTATTCTTCTTCTGATTATGTTCTCCTTAGTGACGGGGGAGAACCTGAGTCCTATGTTGAAGCCATGGATAGTCATGACAAGCAGTGTTGGATGGATGCAATGAGAGATGAGATGAAATCATTGCATGATAATCACACTTTTGATCTCGTGAAGCTACCGAAGGGTAAGAAAGCTTTGAGGAATCGGTGGGTTTATAAGCAGAAGCAAGATGAGAATGCTTTGAAACCACGATACAAGGCGAGGCTTGTCGTGAAGGGCTGCAATCAGAAGAAAGGTGTGGACTTTGAAGAAATTTTTGCACCGGTTGTTAAGATGTCGTCTATTAGAGTTGTTTTGGGTCTTGCTGCTAGCTTGGATTTGGAGATTGAGCAGCTGGATGTGAAGACTGCGTTTCTTCATGGTGACCTTGATGAAGACATCTACATGGAACAACCTGAAGGCTTCAAAGTCAAGGGCAAAGAGAATTTTGTGTGCAAATTGAAGAAGAGCTTGTATGGCCTAAAACAAGCTCCAAGGCAGTGGTATCGCAAGTTTGACTCATTTATGGGGGAGCAGGGCTTCAAGAAGACTTCTTGCGATCATTGTGTTTTTCTGAAAAGATTTTCTGCTGATGATTTTATCATTTTGCTTCTTTATGTCGATGACATGCTTATTGTGGGGCAAAATGTGAGCAGAATTGCTTGTTTAAAGCAACAGTTGAGTAAGACTTTCTCTATGAAAGAGCTTGGTCCAGCGAAGCACATTTTAGGCATGAAGATTGTGCGGGATCGCAAGGCTCGGAAGTTGTGGTTGTCTCAGGAAGCGTATGTTCAGAAAGTGCTTCAGAGATTTCGTATGGAGAAAGCTAAATCAGTGAGTACTCCTCTTGCTTTGCATTTTAAGTTGAGTAAAGAACAGTGTCCGACTACTTTTGAAGGTAAGGAAAGTATGAAGAATGTCCCTTACGCTTCAGCCGTGGGTAGTTTGATGTATGCAATGGTTTGCACGAGACCTGACATAGCTCATGCAGTTGGTTTGGTTAGTAGATTTCTCTCGAATCCTGGAAGGGAGCATTGGAATGCTGTCAAGTGGATTATGAGATATTTGAAAGGAACTGCGGATATGAAGCTTTGTTTTGGAGGTGATAAGGCTGTTCTTGTTGGTTACTCAGATTCAGACATGGCAGGTGACATTGACTCCAGGAAGTCTACTTCGGGTTATATGATCACTTTTGCAGGGGGAGCAGTTTCTTGGCAATCTAGGCTGCAGAAATGTGTAGCGTTGTCTACTACTGAGGCGGAGTTCATCGCTGTGACGGAGGCATGTAAGGAATTGCTTTGGATGAAGCGATTTGTTCGTGAGCTTGGTTTTTCACAGGAGAGGTATGTGTTACACTGTGATAGCCAGAGTGCAATTCATCTTGCTAAGAATTCCACTTTTCATGCTAAGTCTAAACACATTGATGTGAGGTATTTCTGGATTCGTGATGTTCTTGATGCCAAGCTTATTGAGCTTGAAAAGATTCATACCGATGTCAATGGTTCTGATATGATGACTAAAGCGTTGCCAAGGGACAAGTTTGAGACTTGTCGTTCGCTTGCAGGTGTGGCAAGCCCCTCCACATAGTCGTGAGGGGGAGAATTGTTGGGCTTTATGTCCCTTCCTATGTGGAGAAACATAATTTAGTTTGGCCCATTTTGAAGAAGCCTATGGAGACTTTGAGAGTTGACTCAAGGCTTATATATATGTGGCAAAAACGTGGATGAGGATAAGGTTTCCCAAAATCAGATCTGGGAAAAACAGAGAAGAGGAGAAGGAGAAAAGAGGTCTTTCGCAGCTGTGATTTCTTGTCCATTTGAAGGGTCGTCTTTGTTCCGATTTTGCTGGGTTTTCTTCAGCTTTCAGGGAACGTTTGAGGCCGTGTGTTGGACAGGTGGTTTGTCGAGTGGTTCTCCGGATTGGGAGTTGTGGCATCTCGGCTTTGATCTGCGATTATTGGTGACTTTCTCGATTTCTCTCTTGTTGTTGATGTTCTTATGATTGTCTATGGTTATTAGCTTGGATAGCCATTAGAGACTTGGGATTAGGGTTTGTTGTAACCTCCCTTTGATCATAATGAAAGTTATTGGGCTGGACTCCTAATCGTCCCGTGGTTTTTATCCTTCACAACGAAGGGGTTTTCCACGTAAAAATCGTGTGTCTTGTCTTGTGTGTTAATTTCCTTGATAAACTTGCTGTTTGGTGTGTTTTGGGGATGTTTCTGAAGAACTTGAAATTTCAGCCCCAAATGCTCTAGCCGAGCGTTTTCATCTGAAAAACCTCTCAACTTTCAGCCCAATATGCTCGAGCCGAGCATCTCCAGCTGAACTTTTACCTTGTGAGAAATCTTGTTTCCGCTGTGTAGTTGTGCTTAATCTTTGTTTAGCAAACTTCTAGGTGGGGAATCTTGTTCCATCCCCATCACTTTTGAGGAAGGAAAAAGGATCATGGGAGTACTGGAACTGAGCTACCAACATTTACCTGATCATTTAAAACCATGCTTCCTATATTTTGGGATTTTCCCTGAGGACAGAGAAATCTTAGTCAAGAAATTAGTGTCACTATGGGTGGCTGAGGGACTAGTACTTAAAATCAAAGGGAGAAACTGGGAGGATGTAGCTGAGACTTATCTCAAGGATTTAGCCAGTCGAAGCCTAGTAATGGTTGTCAAAAGAAAATCAGGTGGTGGAATGAAAACATGTCGGCTTCATGATCTTCTGCTTTACTTCTGTTTGGAAAAAGCAAAAGAAGAGAATTTTATGTTAACTCTGCACAGAGAGGGGGAAATGTGCACTCGTAGAAATGGTTTTACAAATGTCCCTCTGAGGCTATGCATTTATTCAGATTCGGAAGATATTTACCTTTGGAGGCCTTATAATTACCAGCATGTTCAATCTCTCATCTTCAACGCCACTGCTCGTGACCGGGGTTTAACTGATTTTCCGCATGACTTCTCATTCCTATGGCTCAGCACAAAACTTCTCAGAGTGCTGGATCTGGCACAGTTCATTGTTGAATATGGTTTTCCAGTGGGAATTGAACTCCTTGTACATCTGACCTACTTAGCAATTAGTGGAAAAATAAATAATGTTCCATCATCAATAATGGATCTGCGGAAGCTGGAAATACTTCTTGTGAAGGGATTGAGGGGAGAAGTCTCAGTACCAGGTGATATTTGGAGAGTGAATAGTTTAAGACATTTGGAGATCCGCGATCGTGCTGAGTTTGAGTCCCTTGAAGATGGAGATGACGACGCCTTTGCTTCATCTGATATTGAGTCAATTGCCACACCATCTCTTTGTGTTGATGACTCTTTGCTAGACATATTAGCAAGGGCACCATGTTTGCGGAAACTAAAGTGCATATTCAATTCTTGGTGGGATGTTTCCTTGGGTTGTAATCGATTTCCAGCTCTAGAATCTCTGAGTAAACTAGAGTCACTAAAGGTATTTTTCTATGGTAAAGTGCAGTACCCTTGTGGTGAACTTAGCTTCCCGTTGAACCTCAAAAAGCTCACACTATCAAAGTTTCAGCTCCCTTGGAGTCATATCTCAAAGATTGGGAGAATGCCGAATCTGGAGGTCCTCAAGTTACTTTTCAAATCCTTTGAGGGAGATACATGGGATGTAAACGATGAAGATTTCCCGAGTGTCAAATACTTGAGACTCGAGTCTCTAGACATTGCTCAGTGGAAAGTCTCTAGTGATCCCTTTCCATGTTTAGAGCATTTAGTTGTGCAAAGATGCAAGAAGCTCGAGAGTATCCCTCCTGAGATTGGGGAGATACCTGTTCTGCAGAAGATTGAGGTGCAGTTTTGCAGCCGTGAAGCTGCAGAATCGGCCAAGATCATCCAAGATCAACAGCTGGATATGGGAAATGATGAACTCCAAGTGCATATTCATCCCCCACCAACTGTTTCTGAAGCAATTTCACTTTAGTAGCTGTCCTGGCTCCTGAACTGGTAAGCTTGGAATCATTTCATTGTTTTGTTCCTTTTAAGATGTTTGAGTGGTGGTTATCGGATCTCTCTCACCATATCCTGATTACACTTGTGTTGTTTAGAAGTGTTATACCGATGCTCACTTTGTGATCATTTGCCATTCCTTGTTTTTGCAGTTTCAGAAGGCCTCTCAGGGTCTCATATCAGTCTCTACTTCAGGTCCTCATTCTCATCAAATGATGACTCAGCTAATATCACTGCACATTTGGGTGGTCTTTCTACTGCCATATGCCTAATCAACTATCTTCAGCATTCTGTATTTGCCTCTCAGTTTATGAACTCTTTTATGTCGTCTATCTCCAAGAGCATTTTTTCATAAATTGCGAGTTTGTGATGAACCAGAACATTAAGTTTGTTTGAAGGGAATATTGGTCTTGTAATTTTCACACCTGCTGTGGTTTTTTATTCTCTCATATATACAAGAAGATCCATGTATTCCTGCTCTTGCTCATACATATTTTTTGAAAGGAAGCTCATACATATTTGATGCATCATGGTATTTCCAGATTTCGCTAGATATCATTAAAACAATGGATAGAGTAGATAATTTGCTTCAAAATTCCTTATCAATTGTGAAGAATTTACTTCAAGTTACTAAACTCTTTTATCTTTCTAATTATAAGAATTTACTTTAAAATTCATTGTCAAGTGTGAAGTATTTACTTCAAGTTAATAAACGATGATACTCCCTCAAATTTGCTTCAAGTTTATAATTTGCTCCAAAGTATTTACTTTTACCATACACAAATGATGATACTCCCTCCATACCATATCAGTTGTACTTGCTCCAGAATTTTTTTCACAATCTTCTAAACACGTGTTTGACTGTTAATATCACGTATATTATCATTATATGAAAATTTGACACTAATACTATATGATGAATTCAAGAATATAAGATACGATAGTATATTTGTTTATCTATAAATTGACTGATAAAACGTGAATCATGCTGGCTGGTAGCCTGGTTCTTTTAATTTCTAAAGAATATGATAGAGAGTTTTGATCCGTTATTACCCAAGTTGACTAAAGTTGCTCCGATCTGATCATCTATGTCACCCAAGATGAGTTTGAGCAACATTGATGGTTTGCTGAATATGCACGATGAGCTGGAGATTAAAAATTCGGTGCTTCAAGTTCAGCTGAAGTTTCTGAGAATGATTATCAGATGGGGAAATGGCTGGATCAGCACAACTAGTTACAGCGATTGGGTTCCGCAGGTCGAGAGTTACGTAGCAGATGCATATGCTGAAATGCAGCGGCTTTGTGGAACAAGGGACGGTGATCAGATGCACGAGACACTGGGGAACTTGTTCGAGGATTTCGCGACGGTTGAATTTCCGATTTGGAGGCTCTGTAAAAAGTATACCACGAAATATGGTCATTACTACGCCAGTTTCGGCTCTGATGGTGATGGAGAGTTGGCGATTGATGATCTTCTCAAAGAATTGGCGGATCCTCTTCTGGAAATTATTGCTCAGGTGAGTAGCCATTGGGATGTGCAGCTCTCGAAGAAACCGTTTCAAGATCTCCAAGAGAGCCTGACATTTGTGGGGAGCCTGCTTCTACAGCATAGATGCTCGGCGTCGGAGGAAGCGTTGAATCTGATCGAGATGGTCTTTGAGAACGCATTATTTGTTTGTTCCCTTTGTTTTTGGGGGGAGGAGAATGAGAAGACCCCTTTCAGAACCTTGGTTGCTGATGTGCTCCTGAGGATACAACACACCAAGCCCTTTATAGTACTCTCCCTTTCCAAAGATCTGAAGCGGAATTTCTCTCTAAATCTGCATAGTTTTGAGCTCGAGGCGCTGGCGGATGCGCACAATCTGGGCAGTTATCTCAAGGACGCGATAGAATCCGGTAGCGGCCTAGCCTTGTTTCAAGCTGAAAGGGATCATATTGAAGCTGTTTTGAAAGAGCTACGGTTTTTGGAGGACTTTCTGATGCATACTTATCCCCATCCTGCAGACTCCTGCTCTGAGCCTGGAGCATTGAAGCATCAGGTGACACAGATTACATATTTGGCCGACGAGGTACGTTCTGCTGTTCTGTCTATCTCTCTTAGGAAAGCAGAAGATGGCATGTCTGAAAAGTTATTTCTTGTGATGAATGATATACTCAACTGCATAAAGGTTTCAAAGGGTGAGGCTAGACTACATTTTCTTCCACAAAATGCAGCTACCCAATTACCCAGGACTCTAAATTTGTGTTTCGTTGATAATTTCTTGCAAAAGTTGGAGGAGTTGTTATGTAGTTGGGCTGATTTAATTTCTCCGGTTAAACAAGAAATTGAAACACTACTTTCTAATGTACGGATGCTGAGAGATGTGCAGAAAAATGCCGAGAATAAGGGACTGGTGGAAATAGTTGCCAGTTTGTCATACAAGGCAGAGTTCCATATTGACTCTATCATGGTTGACAATGGTCCTATATGGTCTCATATCTTATGGCTTTCTGATGTCATAGACGAGATTAGACTTGTCAAGGCCACACATATGTCTGAGAAGACCTCTTCAGATGAAGAAAAGGTGGTTGGTTTAAATGCATCATTCGCGACTCTTTCCTTGGAGCTGGGAGGAATGCGTTCACCAGTTGAGGAAGAGGTGGTTGGTTATGATGATGAATTTATGAGGATAAGAAACAGGCTTGATAGAGGAACAAGGCATCTCGATATTGTCTCCATTGTTGGAATGCCTGGTCTGGGGAAGACAACTCTAGCCCAAAAGTTATACAAAAGCCAAGCAGTTGCTTCTTACTTTCCTACTCGCTCGTGGTGCTGCGTATCTCAGGTATATACTAGAAGAAGCTTGTTGCTCGACTTAATAGATGGTATTGTTGAGCTAGATGGTGACAAAGCTACAAGAATGAGTGATCAGGATTTGGCGGAGCTCTTGTGTAGGAGACTTAAAGGAAGGAGGTACTTGATTGTATTGGATGACATATGGAGCATAGATGCATGGAAGGACTTGAGATTGTGCTTCCCTGATCAATCCAATGGAAGTAGAATTCTCTTTACCAGTCGAGTCCATGATGTATCTTTGCTGGCCAAACCTGATAGTGAGCCTATTTACCTTCGTATGTTCTCCAAGGAAGAAAGCTGGCTGCTGTTGCAGAAAAGGGTATTCGGAGAGAGGAGCTGCCCTCAGCAACTGTCGGTTATTGGAGAGAAAATAGCCGAGTATTGTAGGGGACTGCCACTTGCAGTTGTGGTTGTAGCTGGTATTCTAAAAGATGTAGATGAGACTGAAAGCCAATGGAATGCAATTGCAGAAAGTGTGAGGCAACATACTTTTGAGGAAGGAAAAAGGATCATGGGAGTACTGGAACTGAGCTACCAACATTTACCTGATCATTTAAAACCATGCTTCCTATATTTTGGGATTTTCCCTGAGGACAGAGAAATCTTAGTCAAGAAATTAGTGTCACTATGGGTGGCTGAGGGACTAGTACTTAAAATCAAAGGGAGAAACTGGGAGGATGTAGCTGAGACTTATCTCAAGGATTTAGCCAGTCGAAGCCTAGTAATGGTTGTCAAAAGAAAATCAGGTGGTGGAATGAAAACATGTCGGCTTCATGATCTTCTGCTTTACTTCTGTTTGGAAAAAGCAAAAGAAGAGAATTTTCTGTTAACTCTGCACAGAGAGGGGGAAATGTGCACTCGTAGAAATGGTTTTACAAATGTCCCTCTGAGGCTATGCATTTATTCAGATTCGGAAGATATTTACCTTTGGAGGCCTTATAATTACCAGCATGTTCAATCTCTCATCTTCAACGCCACTGCTCGTGACCGGGGTTTAACTGATTTTCCGCATGACTTCTCATTCCTATGGCTCAGCACAAAACTTCTCAGAGTGCTGGATCTGGCACAGTTCATTATGGAATATGGTTTTCCAGTGGGAATAGAATTCCTAGTACATCTGACCTACTTAGCAATTAGTGGCAAAATAAATAATGTTCCATCATCAATAATGGATCTACGGAAGCTGGAAATACTTCTTGTGAAGGGATTGAGGGGAGAAGTCTCAGTACCAGGTGATATTTGGAGAGTGAATAGTTTAAGACATTTAGATATCCGCGATCGTGCTGAGTTTGAGTCCCTTGAAGATGGAGATGACGACGCCTTTGCTTCATCTGATATTGAGTCAGTTGCCACACCATCTCTTTGTGTTGATGACTCTTTGCTAGACATATTAGCAAGGTTACCTTGTTTGCGGAAACTAAAGTGCATATTCAATTCTTCGTGGGATGTTTCCATGCGTTGTAATCGATTTCCAGCTCTGGAATCTCTGAGTAAACTAGAGTCACTGAAGGTGTTTTTCTATGGTAAAGTGCAGTACCCTTGTGGTGAACTTAGCTTCCCTCTGAACCTCAAAAAGCTCACACTATCAAAGTTTCGGCTCCCTTGGAGTCATATCTCAAAGATTGGGAGGATGCCGAATCTGGAGGTCCTCAAGTTACTTTTCAAATCCTTTGAGGGAGATACATGGGATGTAAACGATGAAGAGTTCCCGAGTGTCAAATACTTGAGACTCGAGTCTCTAGACATTGCTCAGTGGAAAGTCTCTAGTGATCCCTTTCCATGTTTAGAGCATTTAGTTGTGCAAAGATGCAAGAAGCTCGAGAGTATCCCTCCTGAGATTGGGGATATACCTGTTCTGCAGAAGATTGAGGTGCAGTTTTGCAGCCGTGAAGCTGCAGAATCGGCCAAGAGCATCCATGATCAACAGCTGGATATGGGAAATGATGAACTCCAAGTGCACATTCATCCCCCACCAACTGTTTCTGAAGCAATTTCACAAGAGTAGCTGTCCTGGCTCCTGAACTGGTAAGCTCGGAATCATTTCATTGTTATGGTCCTTTCATATTTCATATTTGTAACTCTTAAGATGTTTAAGTGGAGTGTTATTTAGAAGTGTTATACCGATATGCTCACTTTGATCATTTGTCATTCCTTGTTTTTGCAGTTTCAGAAGGCGTCTCGGAGTTTCAGGCTCTACTTTGGGTCCTCATCTCATCAAGTGATGATTCAGTTAATTTCATTGCACATTTGGGTGGTCTACCTTACACTCTGCTGTATAAGCCTAACTTATTTCCTTCAGCATTCTTGTATTTGCCTTTCTTTTTCTGAACTCTTTTATATTGAGCATTGTTTCATATATTGTCAGTTTGTGATGAACAAGTAAATTAAGTTTGTTTGAAGGGAATATTGGTTTTGTAATTTTCACACCTGCTGCAGATTTTTACTCTCTCATATATATACAAGAACACTTCTGCAACTCTTCAAAAAAAAAAAAAAAAACCATATCACTGCCAAATTTTTAAACATCTGAGAGTAATACATATTGGCATTCTAAACATCTAAAGAACCATGGAACAATTGCAATATCACTGCAGCCGCACAAAGAAATATCAGTGCTGAGTGAAAATAATCGAAATAGATACTCTTCAATCCGCACTGAGTATCAATCCAATGATACAGAAAACATTCTTGCATCATTACACACAATTCATTAGTGATAAGTTCTCCTAATTATTTCCAAAAGTGTAAAACTGAGGATACAAACATACATCTTAAGCTTTCAACATTACACAATATAAGCATAATAGTAAAGAAACTGTACTACATTCATCTAAATGTAACTACACACTTTAACAAATTGAAGTAATAGTCACCACTTTTCCTTATAGTGATAACCGATAGCCAACATCACACGTTGACCAATCCAATACCGAGCTTCCATGTAAGCTGTAATTGCCACATATCCATTCTCCTTCTGGGCTGGCAATGTTGTCAGGAATCATCAAGTACAGTGATAACAGATAGCCAACAATACTAATCTTCCACGTAAGCTGGAATCACCACATACCCATTCTTCTTCTGAGCTGCAATGTCGTCAGGAATCATCAAAGTACCCGAATTTCCTATTTTCGTTATTATCGATCATGGACACCACTACAATGCCAGAATACATGACTGTCACTGGTTCAACTTTTGAAATATCTGCATAAAGGATCAGATCAAAATGCATTATTCTTTCCTTGCAAGGATAAATGCAATCATTGTTAGGAAATAAATGGCAGAAAACTGCCTCCAAGGTAGCAACTTTAAACTATGAGTCTATGACTCAATGTCAATGTATATGGCTGATTTGCTACAAACTGTTGATACAAGTACACACGGAATAACAAGAAAAACAAGCATTTACCAGAACAGGTATCATGTTTTACAAATAAAAAGTATAAAATTGTACTTGCATATAGAAAATCCGTTTAAAAAACACGGAAAAGGGGGAATACATCAAATCCACATCTTTCACTATATGAAATTTCCAGATAAATTATGAAAGCTCTCTTAAATGACATGGAGTAAACCAACCAAATTAATAATTCATACCAGAAATCACACAGATGTATCTGAACAAAAATCACTTAAGGTTTTGTTGATGGTTGAGGGACTGAGGGTGAATATATAACTTTTTTATTTAAAAAAAAAAAAAAAGAGGGTGAGTATATAACTAAGGGTATCAGACATTTAGAAAACAAAATCATGGCTTTGATGAAGACAACACATTGGATCATAATCAAATTTGAATGCAAAGAGAGATGGCCAGCAAACTATCCATCCCCGAACTCATTATGTTACTCTTGTTGATCTTTCCCATGGAAGATTATATTTTGAAATTCAGACGACTCAGATAATTAGTAAGAAGAGGAATATAAGTCCGTCTACTAATGGCTTCATTGTTTATTTCATCATCTTTTCTGCGTATATAGTAAAATCTACAGAATGCCATACCCGGACATCATCAAACTGGTGTGTGCACCGGAGAATCATCTCACCCATCCCTGCCCCAACTTCCAGAGCTTCATCTCATGCAGTGGAAAGAATAGCAGATTAGAGTCCCTCAATGAGCCAGACATTCCCAGGAAAAAGAACGAGGTGATATCTGAATATCCAGTTGAGTAGACAAGAATTACAACTTTCCAAACATCACCAGTTAAGCTGCTCAACAACTGAAACAATTTGATCATAACTCATTCAACAAGAATCACTACACTTTAAATCACACAGGGTCCAGGACACAACAACAATAAACAACCACATATTTACACACCATCTGAAAGATAGTACCAACCTTAAGATCCATACAACAAAACAAATTGCAATATTCATTGCAGCACAGTTAAGATTTAATGAAATTTTATTGCAAAATGAAAAGAACTTAAAATAGATAGTGTTCAATCCACACTTGAGTATCATAAATAGATACTCTTCAATCTACATTGAGTGTCAATTCATTTATCAAACAGGCTATCTTGCATAATTAAATGCATATTCCTTCCAACATTCTTCTGAGGAACAACAACAAACAAGCATCCAGCGAACGGTTATTTGGATGATCTCCTGGTATCATGTTTATACAAGGAAAATATGAACAAAAAGTAATTGGGAATTCATCATCTACACCTTTCATTCGAATATGCAACTTCTAAACAAATAAAAAAATTCTCTGAAAACAATTTAACAAATGCATACATGATTCATACCAGAATACAAACAAGTTTCAGTTAACGGTGAGCTCTAATCTAACTAATGATAGGAAATATTAGCAGCAATTTGTAGATAAATTATATAAAAAAAACATATATTAAGAAAACAGAAGTTTTGGATCGTAACCAAATTTGAATGCGAGGAGATACTTATCACAGCCCATGCCCAGTTTTGACATTCCTTCGCCGGAGATAATAACCAGAGTGGACCGGAAAATTCATCGGAGAGAGCAGGGGGTTGCCGGAAAATTGTGCAAAAAAATTTGGACCATTTCTCGATTTGTGCGTGTCATCCTTGCGCAGGGGCCATGCTAATCTTCTCTGTATCGTTCCAATTTTATCGGATGTCCCTTTCGGGACGAACTCTATTGTTTTGCTGGAGATAATATACTGTTCTCTGGTTTTCCATTCTTCGATGTGGGATTTAGGGGACAACTTAATTCCTAATCTATATGGGCCGCGGTTTGTGAAGGAATAAGCCCAATATTTCTAATTAATTAAAGATAACCCAATTCTTTTTTCTTTTCTTCTGTTTCAATGAAATTAAAAAGGGTGATGCTATTTCCACAACCCTTAAGGGATTTAAATGATATAATAAATGTTAATTGAATCCTAAATTTAATGAGGGGTGATTAAGTAAATTTATCACTAAATGGGTTGTGGATTTAGGATATTGGGTTGTGGAAATAGATCTTGTGATTAAAAATTCAACTTTGTTGTGAAAAGATTATGGATTTGTATAGAATCTTATTCATAATCTTTTAAACACGTTTTTCACTAATATTTTTAACTACGTATATTATTAATATAAAATTTTTGATATTAATAAACTATCTATTATAACGATTTAAACAATATTAAATATAATTTTTATTTATCTATGCATTTAAAAACTTTTCAATTCCCAAGGAATCCAAATTTACTTAGATGCATGTGACACATATAAATTTATCATCAACATCGATTTTAGATTGGTTCCATTTTCCACCCATCATGACATAATTTATTGAGATCTCTTTATATTAACGTTTTCATGTGTTGTACTTCTTCATGAAGTTTATTATCACTCATGTCTTTTTTTATCGCGCTTTTACTCTGCGCATTTATTGTAAGCCTTCGGGCTACTCTTTTCTTCCAGGCGAAAGCCGGAATTAGATTCAGAGATTTTTATAGATAGATCGATAGGAATTTCCCTGTAATCTTTTACACATAGCATTCGGGCAACTCCCTGCTTCCAGGCGAAAGCCTAGGAATAGCCTTCGGGCACACAACATTCGGGCAACTCCTTTCTTCCAGGCGAAACCCTAGAAAATACCTTTCACGCCACATAACCTTTGGTTACACCGCCTTCGGGCAACCTTGTATCTTTATTTTGTTTGACTTGAGGAGTCTTCAATAATCCTCCAGATTTCATTTAAAAAAAAAATTTATAATCAGTCATGTCATAAAATCCTTCAAGAATCTTAGAAAATTCAGAAGAATTTTCACATCAGTTTTGTCGATCTATTATATTTGTTTCTTTTCCGATGATTTTAACTACGAAGCTTTTAACTCACTTATTATTTTTAATTAATTTATTTAAATATTATAAATAAACTAGTACTTGGCGGGTGAAAAACCTTTTTAAGTATTTAATTCTCATTCAAAGATGTACAACTGTGACAAATAATATTAACATTATAAGTTGAGGTAGCTCCCACCGAGACAGATCCATCAAATTTGCTTCAGGCTATTTCATTTGTAATATGTTGCTAATGAATGCGAGGCGCTTCAATGTCGGTCTTGCGGTTATCTGTAAACTTTAACTAACATTAAATTATGTACGACGTTAATGCTCAATTTATTTGTAGGAGAATGGTATAGTCAATAGTGCGAGACCATTGAATTAATTTAATTCAGAAATTAAAATTAAAAGAAACTATAATTTGAATTGTAAATTTAATTCGGTGGTAACACTGCATTTGCTTTTCCCTTCGTAATTTTATGAGGACCAATTCTTGGGTGAGGCAGTCTCACCCAAAAGACAAGACCAATTAAACCCTTTTTTTGATGAGATTTGATGAAATGACACAAATGTTTTGATGAGGTGACATGTTTGATGAACTGGCACTAAGATTTGATGAGGTGGCGTCGAGATTTGATGATGTGGTAGTGAGTTATAATGAGGTGACACTAATGAAATTTTCATTATTTAGCCTTCCCTCATATGTGAGGCTGCCTCATAAGAGAATTACTCTTTTATGAGATTAGTCTATTTATTTATTTTTATCTCTAAAGGGAAATATAATAGTCATTCACTTCAAAAAGTGTGTGGAATAAACGATGTAGTTTATGTCAAAACAGTATACTCTAAATATATTTATTCTATTTGTAATACAACTACAAAAAATATACTAGTAGTGACGCTTATTTGTAGCTTTAGTGACGAAAAAAGGCGTCGCTATATATATTAGTGACACTTTATGAAGCACCCTCTCTGGCGTGCAGTAAATTTATGCGACACTTCTAGGTGTCGATAAATATTTGTGACGCTTACAAAATTGCAAATTTTGTACTCCCTCCGTACCAGCTGTATCTGCACTCTTTCCTTTTTGGGTTGTCCCAACTAAATCTGCACTCTTTCCTTTTTAGGAAACATTAAACACATTAAAAGACAATGTTATCCCTCATCCCTCAAATAATATAATTTTCCTTTTACCTTATCTCCCCCTTTTTCTTAACGATAAGCCTTTTCCCACCGCATCTCCATCTCTCTCTCACCCACGCATCTCCATCTCCGATCAAAATCTGGTTATCCCATCTTCGACTACGATAGATTTCGACATAATCTCATAATTGGTGAACCTTCAGGGCCCTCATTACAGCCTGGAGAAACAAGAACCCATAACGGACGAACCACGTTTTTGGCGGTGTTTCTGATCTGCTCAGATCCGTCTGTAGTCGTTGCTCACTGTCGGAATCGCAGATCGAGGCCCCTTGTTGGTGCTCAAATGCGTCAGGTCGACAACGAGTTTCATGATCAAGGCCCATTCAGTATCCGATTATTAAGTTTGTTGTTTGGTTCCTTCATTTAGGGATTCTTGATGATTGGATTGACAGGGTTTTGTAGTTGTATTAGATTGGAGGTTACTGGTGTTATGGTGCAAGCCGTCTAGGTGGTGGTAGCAGCTTCGGTGGCTGATTTGAGGCAGATGCCGGTGGTGTAATTAAGCCTAAATGGTAAGGGTAGGAAAGTAATTTTGCAGGGCTGAATTATTTTGTTCCATTTTCTCTCTCTGCAGAACCAAGTGGTCCAGAGGGAGTATAACAAACTTTTTAGTGACACATAATCAAATGTCACGAAAATTAAGTGACTTTGAATGGTTAAAATAGCGACACTTCTTCATATGTCACTAAAATTACGTCACTACTGGATTCATTTTTTGTAGTGATTCTCTAAACATCTTTAGATGGATTTAGCTAGTTTAAAATTAGTAATTCATCATATAATTATTTGCAAAGTTTATTTAGTTTCTGTATAAATGGGATTTCATATTCTGTGCCCATGTTTGATATAGCTTATTTCTTACTTAAACAAACTGAAAGAAATTTAAATATATTTATCTGAATTGAACTGAAATATTTTTGAATTTAACATATATTTTTCCTCTTTATCTAATTAATCAAATGAAACGCGAAGCGCCGACCACTTAACTAGTTATTATAATACTTTTAATACATAAACCCTAAACCCTAAATCATCCTAATCGTTCGGTGCTACTCAAGGAATTTGTATTTTTGTAGACATTTATGGTGTGATTTGTAGATAGAGAGTCATGTGTTAGTACAAATTTGCATTTGAGATCTGTTTCTATAGAGACCAGGGCTATGTGGACAAATAAAAAATGCGCCTAAATATAGGGAGCTTTTTAGTTTTCTTCTCTCTACCTCTACCTTCTCTCCCGTGTTTGATCTTCTATGCTTTTTGTTTGATCTTTTTGTAACTCTACCTTCTCTCATGCCTATGATATTCTATACTTTTTGCTTGATCTTTTCCGCCTCTACCTTCTCTCATGCGTCTGATCTTCTATGCATTTTGCTTGATCTTTTTCCGCCTCTACCTTTTATCACGGCGTCTGATCTTCTATGCTTTTTACTTGATCTTTTTCTGCCTCTACCTCTGATCTTCTATGCTTTTTACTTGATGTTTTTATATTTGAACTTTATTATCTTTTCTTTGATATTTCTTAGTTATCACTTGAGTTTGATAATTTTGAAGTAGTAACTTGATCTTCTATACTTTTTACTTGATTTTTTAATATTTTTCAGTTTGATCTTTCGAAGTAATGATTTGATCTTTTGTTTGATTTTTTTTTTTTAAGATAAGACCACAGTTGGTGGGAGGATTATATTGGCTTCTCCATGTGAGTATTTATTTAAAAAAACATTATCATGTTACTTGGAAAAAAAAATGCATTAGTTAATGGAATAAAAAAAATACAATCTATATATCAATTCACAATTACACAATGGGAACTCTTGAACTCCAAGGAGAATTAATACATTACATTTTCAATTTGTAAGGATATAAATTAAAAATAAATCAGACTGTACGAATTGGTATATGTTTAAAAAATGAAATGAAAGAGCCCCAGGAAATGAATGTGGTGGGTAGAAACCCTACGGACATACACATACCTACCCGGCCATGCATGTTCCGACCAATTACATCCGACTAGCCAACGCCGGCTCCGCCCCAATCTTCTTCACAAATTCCCTGAGACTAACCTTCTGGATTTTTCCGGTGGCCGTCTTCGGCAGCTCCGCCACAAAAACCACCGTCTTCGGCACCATATAATGCGGCAACCTGGCTCTGCAATACTCAATCACATCCTTCTCCTTCAAACTCACGACCCCTTCCTTCAAGCTCACGAACGCACACGGTGTTTCTCCCCAGAACTCGTCCTGCCGTGCCACCACCGCCGCCTCATTCACCGCCGCGTGCGTGTACAGCACCGACTCCACCTCCACGCTGCTCACATTCTCCCCGCCGCTGATAATCACATCCTTGGACCTGTCCTTAATCTCTATGTACCCGTCCGGGTGCATCACCCCCACATCGCCGGTGTAAAGCCACCCATTGTCCCGTAAAGCCTTGGAAGTCGCGTCGGGATTTTTAAGATACCCCAGCATTAAACAACCGCCTCTTAAAACCACCTCCCCCATTGATGCGCCGTCTCTCTTCACTCCGGCGCCGGTCACAGGGTCAACGACGTTGACCTCGGTCATCCCCAGCGTCCTCACTCCCTGCCTGGCTTTCAGCTTAGCTCTCCCGGTCGCCGGGAGCATGTTCCACTTGGGCTTCCAGGCGCAGGAAACCACCACTCCGGCCACCTCAGTCAGCCCGTAGCCGTGGGTGATGGCGAAGCCTAACGCCTCCGTGCGGAGGACCACGGCGGCGGGGGGCGGAGCGCCCCCGGTCATGAAATGAACCTGGTCATTATTATTATTGTTGTTGTTGTTCACGGGCTTTGCATGAGGGGAGTTTGCCAGCATGTTCAGCACCACCGGAGCGCCGCACATGTGGGTGACGCCGTGTAGGGAAATGAACTTGAAGATGACTCCGGCGTCGAATTTCCTCAGGCAGACGTTGGTGCCGCCGACCGCCGCCATGCCCCAGGTGTAGCTCCACCCGTTGGAGTGAAACATCGGCAGCGTCCACAGATAAACTGGCTGCTTCGGAACCGACCAGTTCACCAGCGAATCGAAAGCAATGATGAAGAGAGACCGATGAGAATGAACCACCCCTTTCGGGGCGGAGGTGGTGCCGGAGGTGTAGTTTAAAGTCATCGGGTCCCACTCATTCTCCGGCCGGACCCACTGGAAACCGCGGTCAGAAGCATTACCTTTGCTCACCAAACCTTCATAAGTGTCGTCGCAGTCGTCAGCCCCGGACAGTGAGAAGTCGCCGTGGTGGGCCTGATCGGCGATGAGGATGAGCATGGGTGACGTCAGCCCTTTCGGGAATCCGGCGATGGCTTCGAGGACGAGCGACTTGAGGTAGCAGTCGACGAAAACCAGCTTGGACTCGCTGTGCTGGAGCAGGACGGAGATGGTGCGGGCGTCGAGGCGGGTGTTGACGGTGTTCAGCACGGCGCCGGCCATCGGGACGGCGAACTGGAGCTCGTACATGGCCGGAATGTTGGGGGCGATGACGGAGACAACGTCGCCGCGCTTGATTCCGAGGGCGGAGATGGCGGCGGCGACGTTGAGGCATCGGTGGTAGGTTTCCGACCATGTGTAGGAGGTGGAGTTGAAGATGATGGAGGTGCATTCGCCGTACACAATGGCTGCCCTTTCCAGAAACGTCAATGGCGTTAGAGGGCAGGAATTTGCAGAATGGGGTTTGAATTTCAAATCATCCATTATCTTCGATCTCTATAATACTTTGATAATATTATATTGAATGATGATCGAGTAGTTTTTTCTCCTAATCTATTGCCTGCTTTGTGTTTCAGAATAGTACTGGTACAGAGGTGATTTATAAGGATTAATTAAAGCTTTCTTTTGCAGCATGAACATTTTGGAGGGAGGTTTCTCAATTTAATTAGGGTGGTGGTTCATATAGCACATTCGATATAATTATAATCGGTTAGTGTAGTAATACGGTTAGTGCATTATTAATCAATAAAACATGCTGGCCTGTCGAAGTGATTATAATGAGACTGTTTTTTACCATTATCTTAAGCAATTTTGATTTAACATCAAACTATCTCACCAAGGGCGGAATTGGGGAAGCGCAGGGCCGCAGCCACTCCCCAAAATCTTCTTAATAGCCAAACCTTACCATTCGATTTCCTCCTCCAGTCCAATCTTACTCTGATCCTCTAGTACAATCTCGCTTCCCCAGTTCGATCTCGCTCCCCCGAATATTAGTCTCTGGTTCCACCATTGTGTCTCACTGTTGGATTCATATAAGATTTTCAATAATCTTTCATCTTGAATTAAATTTCATACACACTTAAAAAAATAACAAGACCTATTTGATCATCACCCATCAAATCTAAATGGTACAATCTTCAAAAGTGAGACAAACTCATTAAACCATAAAATTCTCCCACGCAAGTCACAACCATCATGCTTCAACTACTTCAAATTTGAGTGAATTAGGATCATTAAACGTGAAATTGAGAGGATTAGCCTCTCTCATAGTTTATAGGTGAAAGATAGAAGCGAAGAACGTACCGTCTGTATTTACTGAAAGCGAGTGGCAATTAAAGATCCAGCCATAGTTAGGTTTGCCCCTTGTGATAACCGCCGCCCCAACTTTCTGGTGACAATCTTTATTCAGTGAGAACACATCCTTTTTTGGTTGGATTCATGTTCCAATTCCAACCTCTGACGAGCTTTGAATTTATTCTTATGTTTACAGATTCACGAGATTAATTTATTAGTTTTCCTTTTCTTTCAAAATATCCGGGAGCAGATCATATAAGAGTTAAATAAATAAATATATATATATCACTTTTAATCATTTTGAATTGGATCAATTGAGACCTATCCCAATAGGTCTCAATTGAATGATCAAGTTTAATATGTAAAAATTCAGTTTTGAAAGTAAGAATAACAGATATAAAAATGCGAAGATCTACAATAATACACTAAATGATCCTAATATGTAAAAGTACATGTTTGAAAGTGAAAGTTTAATACAAGAAAAAGTTCTCAACAATGATTGTTCATGTACGTCAATCGTATGATGTTCTTTCACGCCATTGGTTTGAATTGTGAAAGGAGCGGAGATTCGAACTGAATGAAACTACAAGTAAGCGGGACATCCATTGAGATGAGTAAATCTACTTCTTAAGTTTTTGAAAAAAAAAAAAGGAAACCCTAATAAAATCCACCCTCACCTATCCTCAAGTACAAGAATCCAGTTCAGAAACTTTGAATTATTCAAGTAACATTTAATCGTTAGAGCAATAATCACTTCCCAAATTAAAATAACATTACTTCTTTTAATGTCGAAAATAAATAAGTAATTAGGATTTTCAGCGGCATGAACATGCTTTCTAGAAAACACTATTCATGACATTTATTGGAAGATTAGACAAATTATTCATGAATAGGGGTTAAATTGAAATTCAAGTACTGAAAAACATAAATTAAGGACCTACCATGTTCGTATTATTTTATAAGAAAGATAGAAACTGTACATGTGCATACATTGATTTATGCATTCGGTGAGCCACCTTCATTTATGCATGCTAAAGCTTTCCAGTATAAATAGGTCACAGTGTATCGCAGTGACGAACAATATTTTCTACCGTGGTCAAAGTCGATTGAGCGTACGTTGACGTCGTATTAGCTGGCAAGAATCTCTCCAGCTGGAAGCTTGATATACAGTCGTTAATTATTATTTTTTTAAAGGTGAAATAGCCATTTTGGAGGGATATTGTAAGTGTAACCCCGAACCAACAATCATAAAATAAAGTACATAAACTTCACAAGTGCGGAGGCAGTTTGACAAAAAACGAAGAAGTATCTAACAATCAAATTCTAATTTTCTCATGAAGCTAGAATAGCCTAGCTAAAAACTTAAATTATATTTTTGATAAACTTAAATTAGTCTTGTTAATTAAAGTCAAATTCTTTGAACCTGGACATAGTCTTTATTTGGGTTAAATGCTCTTCCTAAAATATAGTCTTCAAAATCAATGCATTAAAGTTTTTTGATAAATTAATTTTAATGTTGGTGCAATGATCAAGCACAAAAATAACTCCCCGCTTAATTGAGAATCATCCATATCAGCCTTGATTTTTTCCTTATATACTTGGCTATTTTTGGATGAGACACACACTTTAAACATAGAAATAAAATAGTTTTACGAAAGAGAAAGTTGAACAGTTTTCATAGAGGGTGCCTTTCTGAGCAATCACAAAGTGCAGTGTGATTGTAATTTAAAAATGTTGTTTTATCTTGGGGCGATTAGCATTCAACTGTATGCACGATTGTTTGACAGTTGCTGAAACGTCTTAAAGAAAGAGTGATCCTTGACTCAGTTTTATTCCTTGTTTCCAAAAATCAAATTTTTTATTTATAGTAGACAAGATTTCCAACAATTTTAAGACGATTCAATCATGTCTACTATTTCTGCTGCCATGCTTCAGCTGCCCTGTCGATCTAAACAAATCTTTTCGTTTTGATGGAACGAATTTTAAACGTTGGCAGCAGAAGATGCTATTTTATTTAACTACCAAAAAGATTGCCTCCTACTTGAATGAAACCAAACCTACACTTCCAGAAAATCCCACTGCTGAACAAGCCCGTGATCTAAACTCATGGATCGATGGTGATTTTCTTTGCAAGAACTATATGTTCAATGGTTTGGTGGATGAGTTGTATGATCAATACAACAATGCTGAGAAGTCTTCCAAGGAGATTTGGGTTGCTCTTGTGGTAAAGTACAACATTGAAGAGGCTGGGATCAAGAAGTATGTTGTGAGCAGGTACCTGAAGTTTCAGATGAACGATGAAAGCTCCGTGGAGGTGCAATCCAACGAATTGCCGAAGATTGTTCACGAGATTATCTCTGAAGGTATGGTTCTTGACGAACAGTTTCAAATTGTTGTTTTGATTGATAAATTACCCCCTTCTTGGAGAGATTTCAAAAATAATCTCAGGCATAAAATAAAGAAGTTCTCTCTTGAGAGTCTCATAGTCCGCCTTCGGATTAAGGAGGAAGCCCGTAAGCAAGACCAAAAAGATGAGGTGTTTGTTGTTAGCAGCAACATCAAAAAGAAAGTGCATGTCGCTCCAAAACCTGTTAAGAAAGATTTCAAGAAGCTGAACAGGAAGGTGACCCCGAATCATCATGCTCGACAGATTTGCAGCAGCAACCACCAAAGAATGGTTCGGTTTTCCTTTGATACAACTGTGGAAAACCGGGCCATATGGCAAAGAAGTGCTGGCACCGGCAAAATTCGGTTCCCAGTGCTAGTTTGATTGAAGAACAACCTTTTGTTGCTATGATCTCTGAAGTAAACCTGAATGGTGGTTCAGATGGTTGGTGGCTCGATACTGGTGCAAGTTGCCATGTTTGCTATGATAGAAATATGTTTAAGACATATATTGTTGCTGCAAATGATGATCAGAAAGTGTTGTTGGGTGATTCCCACAACACTAAGGTTGCTGGAATTGGAACAGTGGAACTGAAGTTTACTTCATGAAGATCTGTGATCTTGCAGGATGTTTTTCATACTCCTGAAATGCGCAAAAATTTGGTTTCGGGCTATCTTCTCAACAAGGCAGATTTTACACAAGTCATAGGGGCTGATGTGTGGACTTTGACTAAGAATAATGTTTTTGTTGGTAGGGGTTATGCTACTGATAACATGTTTAAGATGAACACCAATGTAGTCAATGCTTCCATGAATAAAAATGCTTCTTCAGTTTATTCCTCGTGTTCTATTAATGTTTGGCATTCTAGACTTTGTCATGTTAACAAGAAAATTATACATAATATGTGCAACTTAGGATTGTTACCAAAATTAGCCATGCATGATTTTGAAAAATGTGAATTTTGTAGTCAAGCTAAAATTACAAAAACATCTCATAAATATGTGCATAAAGTAACTGAACCATTAGATTTGATACATTCTGATATTTGTGAACCGAATGGAACTTTAACTAGAAATGGCATGAGATATTTTATTACATTTACAGATGATTGTTCAGATTTTACTTATGTTTATTTAATGAAAAATAAGAGTGATGCATTTGCCATGTTTAAATTGTTTGTGACTGAAATTGAAAATCAATTTAGTCGAAAGATTAAACGATTTCGTAGTGATAGAGAAACTGAGTATGACTCGAGCATGTTTAATGAATTTTATAATTTGCATGGAATTATACATGAAACCACTGCACAATATTCCCCTGAAATGAATGGTAAACCTGAGAGAAAAAATAGAACATTTATTGAAGCTATTGTTGCCATTAAACTTTGTTCAGGGCTGCATCACATTGGTGGGGGGAAATATTGCTTACTGTATGCTATGTTTTAAACAGGGTTCCTAAGTCAAGAAATAAGTCATCGCCATATGAAATTTTGCATAAAAGAACTCCTAGTTTGACTTATTTTAGAACTTGGGGCTGTTTAGTGATAGGTCCTAGATATACTCTTATTTTGTAGCATTTGAGAGCTGTTTTAGATAGTATTTTGTATTTTTATATTAGACTTTTGGACCAAATCATTCATGATGGTTTGAAATTGAAGACGTGCATTTCGACCTTGAATTGCACTTGCGATAGATTTGGATGATTTGAAGACCTTCTATGACCGTCCTGAAGGAAGCATATACATTGAAGAACCGGTCGTAGAAGTGGCGTGAAAGCACACTCTCGCGGACCGCGAAACCTAGGTCGCGAACCGCGAGGGTGTGTGTTGCTGTTTTGGAGATGCCGAGTTTCGCGCGGTCCGCGAAACTCCGGTCGCGAGCCGCGAGGACCAGACGCGCGGTCCGCGAAACTCCGACCGCAAACCGCGAGGACCAGCACGAGGACCAGAGCGAGGACCAGACGCGCGGTCCGCGAAACCTCGGTCGCGGACCGCGGAAGCCAGAGACGCGCGGTCCGCGAAACCTCGGTCGCGGACCTCGGAAGCCAGAGACGCGCGGTCCGCAAAACTTCTGTCGCGGACCGCGGATGCCAGAAACGCGCGGGCCGCGGATCCTCGGCCGCGAGCCGCGAGAACCAGGCTCGCGGTCCGCGAAGGATTTCTCGCGACCCGCGAAGGACCTGCAAGTGGCATTTTGTTTTATTTTTTTTTTTTTGTTATTTTTGGAGTATAAAAAGCAACTTATCCTCATTGTTAGAGGATCGAATTTTTACAGAGTTGAACTCATTTTCCTTCATTTTCCTTTTGAATTTGATCTTTTAATTCATCATGGTTTGTTGTATTGATTATGGTTTTGATAATATAACTATGGTAGTAGGCTAAAACTCTTCTTGGATATATGTGATTGGACTTCTTGTTATGGATTGAGAACATGATTCATGAAGCTTAGGAATGGTGATTTGCTATTGAATGATCATAATTTATATGTGTATTTGATGCTTGAAATAATTAGGAATGATTTCCTAGTGATAGATATGTGTTGGATATGTGTTAGATATTGCTTTTCCATGGTTGGAATGCTATCATTCTTTCTATGTAGGAGTAGTAAATTAGGAATCGAATGCATGTTGTTATCAATTGTATTTGTTCTTAAGTTCATTCATTATTGTACCTATGTCAAGTTTGTTATCAAATTGCATGGGTAGGGTTGAGAAACATCTAATTTGAAGTAATATTGATTCAATTGAACTAGTTGTTATCATCTAGTAAAGTTGTTAATTGAAGTTGTGAAGATGTTTTCATTTTTCATAGCTATGGTTAAATATAGTTTCTCACTAATATTCACCATTCTCAAGGCATCATGATAAAGTTTGAGGAAAATCTCATAATAAGAAGTCACCAATCTCATATGTCCAAGTTTCTTATTCTCTTAGTTAAATCTCTAGTTAGAGTAATCTTATGGTAAAGTAGTTGTAACTTTAAAGTTCTAGTAGTTTTACTTAGTAGTGTCTTAAACAAAACTCAACTCAACCCACCCCCCCCCCCCCCCCCCCCCTTGTTTACATTGCTTTTATATATGTATATGTATATGCATGCTACAAGATATACATAGAAATAACCTTTTCTCTGTGGAACGAACCTTACTTGCCATTATATGCTTAATTGTGTATATCGGTAGTAAGTTGATATAAATTGTATATTTGAGAGGTACATCGACGACCTCCCATTTAGCATATGTTAGAATTCCTGATCCTAAAAGGATTAGACTTGATAGTCGTGCATATGAATGTGTTTTTATTGGTTATGCAATTAATAGTAAAGCATATAGATTCTAAGATTTGCATGCACATGTTATTTATGAATCAAATGATGTTGATTTTCATGAGCACCGTTTTCCTTTTAAATTGAGAAATAGTGGGGGGTGCATCATCATCTAGTAACTTGCCTGAGATTAGAAATGAAGTCCATAGTGGGGGTAATGAGCCTGAACTCAGAAGGAGTAAACGTCCTAAAACTTTAAAGGATTTTGGCTCATATTTTTATACTTATAATGTAGAAGATGATCCTTCTACGATCCATGAAGCTTTAACTTCCCTAGATTGTGATTTATGGCAAGAATCTATTAATGATGAAATGGATTCTCTTGAATCAAATAATACTTGGCACTTGGTAGACCTTCCACCTGGTTGTAAAGCTATAGGCTGCAAATGGATTCTTAAAAAGAAAATGAGACCCGATGGCACTATTGAAAAGTATAAAGCTCGTCTAGTGGCCAAAGGGTATAGACAAAGAGAAAATATAGATTTCTTTGATACTTATTCACTAGTAACTAGACTTACATCCATTCGGGTACTTTTTGCTCCCGCTTCTTTAAAAAATCTTTTAGTGCACCAAATGGATGTCAAAAATGCTTTTTTGAATGGTGAATTAGAAGAAGAAATCTATATGGAACAACCAGAAGGTTTTGTCATACCAGGCCAAGAAAATAAAGTATGCAGGTTAGACAAGTCATTATATGGTTTGAAACAAGCACCTAAACCGTGGCATGCAAAGTTTGATGATCTTGTTACTTCAAATGGTTTTAAAGTGAATGAAAGTGACAAATGTATTTATTATAAATTTGAAAATGGCATGTGCACTATTATTTGTTTGTATGTGGATGACTTGTTAATTTTTGGACTTAACATGCATGCTTTAAATTATGTGAAATCTTTGACGAGAGGATTAGCAAGAGAAAAAGTCTTTAATACATCGATAAATATGGGACTTTTGCCCTTAAAATGAGAATCATTCGTTACGGTAACCCAACTTATAGACTGGAGATCCCAAGAAATAAGTTCAATGGGTAATAACAAGTTACGAGGTGAAAGGCGATAGAACTTGCTTTTTTCTAAAGCATGATTTCTTGAAGCGTTTGAGTTTGAGTTAATTGAATCTCTTAATGAGCTCTATACTCCAAATTGAGTAGGGTATCCAGCTACAGGAATACTCTTGATAGACTCACCGGAGTGAATGTGGGGTGGAGTCGGCCCCTGTGAAATTTGTTGGGCAAAATTTCTAAGAGCGTTCACTTAACTGGGATGGACGTGCATGGCCATTAATTGCACGGGCAAAGTTTGATTGCACCCTGGAAAGGTTTAGTGTGATACATTTTTAGAGATAGAGTTCAAGACTACGAGTCACTCTGGTAAAATCTAAATTGTACGCACTACGAAAAGGTTCAAGTTAAGATTACACCTTTGTTTATGCTAAATCTTATTACCGCTCAATAAATATTTAAAAAAAATACAAGTGGAGATTGTTAGGTTTTTTTAATTTTTAAAAGGGAAAATAAAGAAAGAAAAGAAAAGAAATATATTGTAGTGTACCGTAGGTGCTTGCAAGTGTGTTGTATACAATATATCATTTTTGATAAACTTAATCAAATAATTTATTGTATCTTTCAAAAGCCTAAAATTTTTCTATTTAGGGTTAATGAAATATGGTATAGGTTACTGATTCGCTTTTAGTGTCCCGTAGGTGCTTGCAAGTGTGTTGTTGTAGCACGTCAATTAGAACATCAAATGATAATTGCAGAAACATCACACGGCCGCTCGACTCCCAATATCTCTTTCAACCATTCCGGTTGGGAGATAAGAATTAAGGCTACCTATCCTAATAGGGTTAGGATTGTGAGTATATAACCTTAATTGAGGATAAGAGGGAGGATGTGCAAGAGAGTTTGGGGAGAGAGGGAGAGGTGAAGGAGAATTGAATAAGAGAGTTGTAGCACTTCCAACACCAAATTGATTCATTGGGTTCATGAGGTAAAAGAATTGATAAACCTAGTTTCAAAAAGGCAAAGGAGTTTATACTTAATACAAGCGCCCTCTAGTAGCCACAATAGCCAAAACACATGATTTTCTCTCATTTGCTACAAAAGCCTACTCCCTCTGTCTCACTCATACCTACAGAGAGAAAATTTGACACTCAAAAAAGGAACAGTAAAAGCTGACTAAACAGTAATCTTTGTCTGGTGACTCATGTAAACAGTAATCCGGATATTCAAACTAATCTGAAATTTGATCGGTTTAGAAGAACCAAAGGGGGTGAAGATCTGGAGTTTGGATTGGCAAAAACGGTGACCGTCTTAAGAGCCCGTTGATGACGGCGGCGATCTGGTGGTGGCGATTGATCTGTGCAGTTTGAAGGCGGTTTTGGTGGTGGTGAGTGGCGATGTCCTGACGGCGAAGGCGGCAGTGACCAAGGGACCAATGACCGATGGTGAATGCGGCGGTGGCGATCGCAGGCGATGATCTGGTGGTGACCCTCTCCGATGGTGATGATTTAGTGGTGACCCTTTGGGTGGCGCAACCAATTGGTGGTGGTGAAGGCGGCCTGGCGAGGATTTGGGCGGCAACAAGATGAATGAGAGAGGAAGAAAGGGGAAAGGAACTGGGCGAGAGGGGAAGAAAGGGGAAAATTAAAAGTGAAGCATATGTTTTGGATAAGCAACGCAAGAGAGAAGAAAGGAAAAAAATTAAAAAATTATGTGAAATTTAATGGATTAATTAGTTGAATTTGGGTTATAATCAGCCCATGTAATGGTGGGTGGACTGAAAATTTTAAATTTTAAAAGGGTGTTCTTGGTAAATTCGCAATGGGAATATTACCATATAAGGTAAGTGTGCAACTTGAGGTGAGACAGGCTAAATAGGAAAGTGTGCAGTTTGAGGTGAGACGGAGGAGTACCAATATACCATGGCACTCAAATTGAATCTTCTACTAATTTCCTGATGTGGTTCTAGTCGACATTCATACACCCATGAATGACCTTAATCCACATACCCTTGATTTGTCCGCTTCCTACTACATGTACCAAAATATTTACCCAGCAACATGTGTCAGTCAACCACTTTACTAGTCCTAATATTAATTATGTTCATGTGAATCGAATTGATTGTGGCTATATTGAATTGGACTTAAGAAAATCAAAACAAGTTAATTTTTTTTTAAATTGAAGTGAACTTGATTGTTAAACTAAATCGAGTTGAATTGTTGTGAATTGAATCGATTGTTTATGAGTTTGACACGACCAGTTAATAATTAGTAACATTGATATATTAACTAAAATCTATTTATGTTTAGGAGATGACTTCTTAGTTTGAGTTTGAGGATTGTGGGCAATTTAGGTCCCATGAGGCACATATTCACCTGTTTTATCCGCATTTTGGATACCGGATTGCCGTGTATACATGATGCCACTCGGGAGATTGTGGAGGGCAAATTTTTTATGATGATTCAGTCCATGATCAAGTATGCAGTGCACTATCTTGCGTTTCCTCAGAGGATTAAATGTGCTACATACGACTTGTATTGCGAAGATCTTTTGGAAGATTGCTTGTGTCTACCACGAGTAGTGCTAAGAGAGATCACTCATAGTCCCATGTCCAAGTAAGTTTAAATTTTATTTTACTATTTTTGAATGCCTAGGTCCTAAGAATCATTCCAAAAAAAAAAAAAAAAAAACACAACAAATCATCATCTCAAAATCTCAATACTGCCTCATGTTGTAACACCCAAATCAGTTTCGCCAATCCTTATTCTATTGCTCGAAAATATAAAGTTTTCTGCAAATATAGAACCTCTCGCATTAAAAGCCAAACCCCTCAAACCACCAAGAGGTCCAAGACTCGCACAAATTAGCAAAAATAATTGAAACTTATTCCAAATTTTTTTTTTCACTAGTTCCCATTGAATTGGAGATAAAACATGACCACGTGTCAAACAAAGAACATGGTCACAAAATACACATACATGACATATGAACAATAATCATTGGTTTTATCTTTTATTCTCATTTCGACCCAAATTAACATCAATGGACCAAAATACTAGTGGGTCATGAGTTATATATTACACTGTCCAAAGTTTTCCAATTAGTGAAACATCAACATTGCATCACTTACGTTTTTAAGCGGTTCAATATTAACGTAAATTTCGCCAAAAAGTATATTTTTTACCGAATATAGTTTTTATCGTTGATGAAAATATTGCACTGACAGAATCTAAACCGTTGAAATATTACCAATCAATAACCAGCCAACATGATTTTCACCATTGAAATGAGTGTTTCACTGATTTTGGACGTTAAATGGTGAAATGTTAAGAATGAGAACAACAATTATACCTCTGGATATCTGAGTACCACCCATTGAAAATCATAGTGGTATAAAAATAAATGGAATGAATCGTTTATATTCATGGGACTAAATTATGTTTCAAATTTTTTATTTGCTAAATTACCCATAAAACTAGATACAAACTGAATTCATTTCATTTCAAGGAATCACAAATAGATAGTAGAATTTTTTAAATAATTTTTTATTTGATAACTAGTGTCTTAACCAAAGTAAATGATTTTATTGATTAAAATGGAAAATATCAGAACACATCCACACAAAGTCTAATTAATTAAAAGAAAAACGAGCTGAAGCACCCTAGCTAAAAGTTGAAGCCTAAAGCTGCTTGGCCACTTCCCTGAGCAAAAACTTCTGAATTTTTCCGGTGGAGGTCTTGGGCAGCTCTTCCTTAAACACCACCATCCTCGGAACCATGTAAAGCGGCAGCCTCGCCTTGCAAAACTCTCTCACGTCTTTCTCCGACGGTCTCTCAGTGCCGGAATCCGCCTTCAAGCTCACGAAAGCACACGGCGTCTCCCCCCAAAACTTGTCGGGCCTCGCCACCACCGCCGCCTCGTTCACCGCCGGATGTGTGTACAGCACGGATTCCACCTCCACGCTACTCAGATTCTCGCCGCCGCAAATGATCACGTCCTTGGACCGGTCTCTCACCTCCAGGTAGCCGTCCGGGTGAATCACGCCCACATCGCCGGAATAGAACCATCCATTCTTCATACACCTTGACGTGGCCTCGGAATCTTTGAGGTACCTAAGTATAAAAATCTCAATTTATTATACTTTAATTTGATTGAAGTTTAGTCTAATGTTTTATTAATTTTTCTATAGTTTAGTACTGTAACGATTTGTATCTTCGTTCTTATTTTAAATATGTTAATACATTGAAAATCTAATTCAAGAAATGGTCGAATAATTAATGTATATTTAGATTTTTTTTTTTCCTTTTTGTTTTTTTCACTGAACCTTTTGTTCATAGGCACCGTACTCCATGATTTAATTAAATGTACACTGGTGGCATGAATTCTCACCTAATAACTTTAGGTACAATTTGCATCACTCTCAGTTGAGAACATACGTATAATAAACTTATTAAATTTATTATTTATGCAATATTTTTGTCCTTAAATACAATTAATTATGAATATTCAACCTAGCAATGTCAGCATAAAATCTCATAAACAATGACATGAGAAATTAAATAAATTATTAAAAAAAAAAGTACCTGAGCATGACGCTGCCGCCTCTGAAAACGATCTCACCCATAGTCAAACCATCGTGCTCAACGCTGACTCCGGTCTCCGGCGATACAACATCAACTTCGGCGAAGCCCGCCGTCCTTATTCCTTGCCGTGACTTGAGCTTTGCCCTCTCCAGCGCCGGCAGCGAATCCCACTCTTCTTTCCATGCACATGTGACCACCAAACCGGCGGTCTCCGTTAAGCCGTAACCGTGGCTTACCACAAACCCCATCTCCTCCGCGCGGCCCAACACGGCTGCCGGAGGCGGAGCCCCGGCAGTCAAAATGTGGACCGGCTGTTTTAACTGCTCTCTACGCCCCGGGAAATTCGCCAGCATATTCAGCACCGCCGGCGCACCACACATGTGAGTAACCTTCAAAAAGAAATAAGTAACTATCCGATTAGTTGGTGGCTCTAGAAATATGCCGGTAATTAAAAGTGGTTTTAATTTCTACTTCAACATTTTACCGTCCATATTTTACCAATCATTATTTGCTAAGATACATATTCCTTAAATTAGAACCAAGTCTAGAAAATAAATCTTGTTTTGCAAGTGGCTTATTTTACACTAACACACCTTATGTTTGTGGATGGCCTCGAAGACAGACGGAGCGTCTACTCGGCGGAGACAGATGCTGGTGGCGCCGACCGCCGCCGTGGCCCAGGTGTAGTTCCAGCCGTTGGCGTGGAACATCGGGAGGGTCCACAAGTAGGTGGCGCGTTTAGGCAACGGCCAATCGAGAACCGCCTCCATGCTGATGAGGAACCGAGAGCGGTGGCTGTGAAGCACGCCTTTCGGCGACGAAGTTGTGCCAGAGGTGTAATTCAGGGTGATGGGGCCCCACTCGTCCGCCGGAGGGATCCACTGAAAATCAGGGCTCCCCTGTTTCACCATCTCTTCATAAGTCATCTCATGGAAGCAATCTTTGTGGTCAACATCACCGCATCCCGGTTCCGTGATGAGGACCAGTTTTGGTTTTCTCAAATTTGGCGGGAACTGAGAAATGGCGTCAAGAACTATGGCGGTTGACTGGAAGTCAACGAAAATGAGCTTTGATTCGCTGTGCTGGAGAAGAACGGAGATGGTCCGGGCATCCAGCCGGAGATTGATGGTGTTGAGTATCGCGTTCGCGATCGGAACGGAAAAATGGAGCTCGTACATGGCGGGGATGTTCGGTGCCACCACCGAAACGACGTCACCCGTTTCGATACCTAACGCTGAAATGGCAGAGGCCAATTTCAGGCACCGGGTGTGCGTCTCCGACCAGGTGTAGATTCTGTCGTTGTAGACGATCGAAGGGTGGTCCCCGTAAACGACGGCGGCGCGTTGAAGAAATCCGACCGGAGTGAGAGCGGATGAATTCGGATCCGGCGGCGGAGGACGGTGATCGTTGACATGGTCGAGAGTTGATGGCGGCGGTTTGTAGGTGAGCTGTTCACGAGTTTCTTGTTTCTGTTTCTGTGGTGGGGTGGCAACACAGGAGATTGTTGGATAGAGATTATGGCGCTTCGGAGCATCGCGCGGTGGAAAAGTACGGGTTGCCGGCGCCGCCGCCGGGAGAAACAAGAAGGCGGTGTGAGGAATGGCTATCTCTGCATTCATCATTTTGCGTCTTAGCTAGTTTAGGAGGAAATGGATGGAGTTTTAAGTAGGTTTTATAGGAGAAATGGGGGTGTTTGTGATATTAATAACCATACTATATTCGGCAATTTAACCAGAAACTTGAAAAAGACTATAGAAAGTTGTAGTTGATGCGTTACCTGCGTATGATATCTTTCTCCAACTTGTCCTATTGGCTATTGCATATTCACCAAATTGTCATTAATATCTATAAATAAAAATAAAAATACTTTTACATAAATTAATTGAGTATTAAATGTAAAATCGTTAAACACTTTTTTATAACCAGAGATGTTCGTAAATACAAATTATTTAATTGAAACTTGGTATCAAAAGTTTAATATATAAAAATCAAACTTGAAAGTGAAAAATTCAACACGAAACAGATAATGATCATACATGAAAGTGAGATCAATACAAAACATGTAATTATTAGACATGATAGTGTGAAAATCAATAGTATAGGAAACATGTAATCAACAGTTACCTTTTGTTTCCATTAGCACCGTACGGGAGACCCGGTTCATTCGAAAATCCAGCGTTAAAATTATGATCAAAACAAATATTTATGACTTTCATAATTTCGAAATATTAGGTGTAATATTTTCTTTTTACAGATAATTTCTTTTTACATGCAAAAACAATGACCACATACCAACCATATATAATACAGGTACCAACCATATATGAAACGTAACATATTGTGTCTTTATCACTTGTTCCAAATGGCTCAGACGCTCAGTACTTGGTGCATAGATCATATTAGGTCTAGTCTAGAACAGTTTGAATCTCTCAACGCAAGGATTTACTTTTTCCTTCTGAGGAAATAGTGAAAATTGTACTTTCAATGAGTTTGTGATACAGTCATACAGAGTAGCTAGTTTGGTGGTGCGTGACAGCCTCCTCCTCCATGTCGAATTTACGATACTGTCATACTGATCATGATGTCTCTTTACAGGGATTACTTTAACTGCCCCTCCAATATTAATTCTAGTTTCTAAACAATTTTTTTTGCCACCATGACTCTTTTAGAGTAATAACTTTTTTCAAACGTTTTGAAATGTAATTAGGTCTAAACTCTGATTTATAACAACCATCTTTGCATAACTAGCTAGAGAACGTGTTATCACATTATAATTATATAGTTATGTACGTACTTGTTTAATTGTTTCATATACTCTTCTGACTTTTTTGTCATTTATTTCTGGACGTTTTCCAAATATAAGTTATGTTTGGCTAAAATATATATATATATATATATATATATATATATATATAACATTCATTCGCGTGGTATAGCGGTTGGAACGTTGGTATCATTGTTCCATAGTTTGATGATTTGTGCACACCGAGTATTAGACCGGCTAATTAATGAATTATGATTAATTAACTGCCATTCCAATTGTGTAGCTTGCAAATCGATTTGATATCACCAACAAGTAAATTTAACACCCACGGGTGTAATACAGTGATTGAGACGTTAGTATCATTGTTCTGTTGTTGAAGATTAATTTGCTCCTTGACGCCTAGGAACTTTTTGCATAGCAAATTTTTGCAAAGCAAATTTTTGTGCGCACCGAGCATTACTCCAGGCAACAAATTCTGACGTTAAATTAACGTGATTTACCTCCCATAAATATATTTGTTGGGCGCTGAGGGCGAGCATCATCACCCACCCACAAGTAAATTTAGGCGGAACATCGATCTTGCGTAAGGTGTAGATCGACAAAACATGAAGCATGCAGCGTAAAAGAAGCAGACGATCGATGGGAATTAATGAATGGGCAGTGAAGCAGTTGTAAAAGTCAAATGTCCAACATTTTTTTCCAGTTTATGGTGTCTGCGTCTCCAGGCATTTATTGATTATGGTAGCTGGAAGCAAGTAAAAAGTGTGAGTATTCAATTCCCAGTACCATTTCAACCTCCAAGTGTATAACTTGATAAAGTTTATATGGCCATTGTGATTTGTGTGACAATTGACAACACAAAAATTGGCAAACGCGAGTACTTTTCTTTCAGTAATATCTATCTACAGCCCGGAAGTATCTGCACTAGAACTTGGTGGAGTTTGACTTTGACTCTTGCAGTTGAAAATTGGTGATACTAAGAGCATCTCCAATGCAACTATCAGTGTTGAAAATATTGATTAACACGTAGGATTGATTGATATAAGAGGTAAAAATATATCTCCAATGCAAGCATCAATTAAGACGTTGGTTTGATGTGGATGCACATGTGGAGTGCAGAAAATTTTATATGTGGGGAAGTTCCCATGTGGGGGTGTGGGCCTAATCAGATTTTAACACATGACAAATATAACCAAAACTAAAAACTCACGTTAACGTTTCTGTTAGCCATTAATTTTTTTATTGTTTGGTCCTTCTTTCTTTATTATTTTCAATTCCTTTTATTATTTCTTTTACCATTTTTTTATCCAAAAATTCTCTGCACCTTTCGTAAACAAATCCAAAAACAAATCTGTTGTCCATAATCAATCCGTTCATACCAATCAATCCGTGTTGCTGCTGTCCTCCTCCGTCCGCTCCGGCGCCGCCCGCCAAGAACCGCCGTCCGCCAAGAACTGTCACGTCCAGAACCACCGCCGCCAGAATTTGATTTTCCCGCTCCGCCGCTGCCCGCCAAGAACCGCCTGCGCCCAGCGTTCCTCCGAGAACTGTCAATCCAGTCGAATTGTCAATCCAGCCAAGAACTGTCAATCCGGTCGTCTTGCTGTCCTCCTCCGTGTTGCCACTGTCCTTTTCCGTCCGCTCCGGCGCCGCCCACCCAGAACCGCCGCCTCCAGAATTTGATTTTCCCGCTCCGCCGCCGTCCGCCAAGAACCGCTGCGCCCAGCACCGCCGCCAGCCAAGAACTGCCGTGTAGTGCGCCAAGTTTCTGTTTCTTTGTTTTACTTTCAGATGGATCAATTATATTCCGAGAAAGACAATCTAGAAAAATATGGTGGCTACAACAGAGCTGTTGAGTTGGGCATTGTACCAGAAATGGGTATGACATTTGAATCGGAAGATAAAGCATATGATTTTTACAATGCATATGCAGAAGTTGCGGGCTTTAGCATCAGAAAGTCTAACAAGTATACTAGAGACAGAGATAACAAATTAATGGCCCTGTTTACTAGAGCTTATTTCTTGATGAACTGAACTGAACTGAACTGAACTGAACTGAATTGAACTGAACTGAACTGAAGTGAAAATTGATGTATTGAAAAATGGAATCAGCATGATTGAATTAACCTGAATTTCATCAAATTACATTTTCACTGAACTGAACTGAACTGAACTGAACTGAACTGAACTGAACTGATCTACAGATAAGCTCTGGTAAACCGGGCCAATGTGGAGGCAATATGTTTGTTCAGCCGCTGGAACTCGGGAATAACATTCATCTGGAACACCAAAGAAGTCACGGGCAAAATCAAGATTTTTCTGTGAAGCAATATTGAGGATTAAATTAGATGAAGCTTCGGAAAAGTATGTGGTTATCAAACTTGTAGCTGAACATACCCATGTTCTTGCTTCCCCGGACATAGCTTACATGCTGAGATCCCACAGAATTATACGCCCAGCTCAGGAAGAATTGATCAATAGTATTGATGCTACCAAAACCGTCCGTATCCCTGCACTTGATGCTATCCGCGCCTCCTAGCTGGAACACCCGCGATGAGGCCTGCAAAACAATCCCCGGGAGGCGTCCCGGGGAGGAAGCTCCGGCGTGATGATGAGACGGGGGTAGTAATGCGAGGGAAATCGTACGGGAAAGACTCAATATCAAATAGAGAGATATAAGTCACATACCTTGTTTACTGTTTGAGACTAGTATTTATAGCCGAGCTCTACCTGCCTTGGGGATAAGGTGCAGGACCACTTCCTTTGTCATCATATGTCCTCTTCCTTATCCGGATGTACCTTCCAGCGGGAAAGATACTGCTTTGATAGTTATGGGCCGCGGACCTTCCTGGCCCAGCCGGATTCTGGGCCAGTATTATCACTAGCCCCCCAGACCAGTCATCCGGGTTTTCATGACGCGGGGAACTGGTCTTAAATGCTCCCTCTTTGGTTGCTACTCTCCTGGTAGGACCCATCCGTGCTAAAATGGGTTTCTGACGACGCTGCCTTTTCCTCTTCTGCATTGATCATTGTCTCGTTCATCGTGTCATTATTGCTTTTCCACCTTTTGAGGTGGCGGTTCCTATTCCTCCGTCTATATAAGGGGCCTGACCTCCTTCTCACTATTTTACTTTCTGCAAAATTTCTTCAGACGCTCTGCTCATTCGCTCCCTCGCCCTTTCAGCCAAGTAAGCCCTATCTCCTTATTCTCTTCTTTTCTATGGGTTCCCCTCTTCACTCCAACTCCTCTCTAGATACCGAAGAGTTCCAGAGCTCGTACGAGATCCATTTTAGGACTGCCGATAGCCCTGTCTCCTCTCCGAATCCTTCCCCGGTCGCTCGTTCCGAGGATTCCGATATTCCCCCGGAACGAGACGCCCCTGGCCCATTCGCCCTGGACGAAATGAGTTCCCGGCAGGGTAGTTCTCCTGGTCATGCCCGGGAGGACTTGGGGGAGGAGGCTTTTGACGAAGGGCTCGGCGACGATGTTCCCCGGGGGCCTACTCACGGGGTGCGCCCGTTAGGGCTTAAGTATTTCGATGTTTCCGTGGACTCTCCTCCCGTGGATAGGGACGTCTTGGATCTAGCCAAGCGCTCCTTCATTCCTCTTCCCCTTAATGCCTCCTTATCCAAGCTTCCCCCGGGGGCCTCCGAGCGAGAGGCCGCGTGCATCCCGCGTATACATTTTCAATACGGGCTTAGCCTTCCCTTCCCTCCTCTCTTCCTCGAGATACTTACTTTTTATAAGATAGCCCCGGCCCAGATGCATCCTAACGGGGTGGCTCTGATCTTGGCTTTCCTTCTCAACTGCGCTAGATGCGCCATTTCTCCTACTCTCCTCCTCTTTCGCTCTTTTTACGCACTACGGAAGGCGCACGCTTCTTTCCCGGGCGTCTTCTCCTTCAACATCCGTTCTGGGATAAAGGACTTCCTCCTGAGCAAACCCCGATCAGCCAAGGGGTATCTTTCCAAAGGCTTCTTCCTGTGCGACTCCCGGGTTTACCCCATGCCCGCCTGGAACGATTCCATTCTTCCAGAGGACAAGAAGCCTCTGTCCAACCTCCCTGCGGTCGTAGCTAGTGACCACAGTTTCCTCCGTCTTTCCCCCTTAGATATGGAGGTTTTTTATAAGAGTGGGAACGCGGGTTATTTCTGGCCTCGCGGGATTTACCCCAACGACCTCTTCACGCTCCCGCGCATCTCTGCGGTGTGGCCGGATGGAGGTGCCCGTTAAGACTTTATTTCTTATCTTGTTTTTTCCGAACTTTTCTTTTTTTGCTTTTTTTTTTTTGCTTGCTAACTTCCTTGTTTTCTCTGTTCCAGTTCAACCTTCCTTGCACGCAGACGTCATGGCCCCCACCGACAGGTCTTCCGGGGGTGATGTTCTAACGGGGAATGCTCATTCAGATCAACAAACTCCTTCGACACCGCCAATAGCTTCCCAATCTGGGCCATCTCCCCCCGAGAACCCCGCTCTTGTTCCTCAGAGGCCTCGTGCGCCGCCCAAGTCTCGTCAGCAGACACCCTCCGGGCCTTCTTCTGAGGCCCGTGCTACTCCCAGCTCGGCACCTACTCCCGGGCGTCGATCCTTCATCCAACACCCTACTTACAGCGGTGGGGCAAGCTCGCGGTTCAAACGTCCGCCTCCTAACGAGCTGTCCGGGTCGCCCCCTTCCTCTCGTCAGAGGACCCAAGACTTCCCTCCTCCTCCTCCTCCGCGGGCTACTGCTTCCGAAGCTATCCCGGAAGGAAAAGAAGAGGTAACCGCTGGTCTAGATATTTTGTCTAAGGTAATTCCTCCGTTTTTCTTATTTTTTTGCTTCTTTGCAGAGTATTGCCTTTGCCGACGCCGTCCTGGCGGATTCTCAGTTTGCCGAGGCATTGAACCGGACCTACTCCAAATACAGCGCGGGGCTGTTCGCCAAGATGGAGAGGGAACTCCGCGAGACCAGGGAGAAGCTGGCCGGACAAGATGGCCTCGCGGTCCAACTAGAAGAGGTCAAAAAGAAGCTGGCTGACAAAGAGAAAAAGTTGGCGGAGGTGGAAAAGAAGTACTCCGCACTGAAGAAGGACAAGAAGAGCTCTCAGCTCGAGGCCTTCAATGCCGTCACACAGAAGCTCCTTCGTTCTGAGGCATTCGAGAAGAAGCTGGAGGGGATTGCCGCTGCGGCCAGCGCGGATGCCTGTCATGAGATGTATCGGAGCTTGCGGGGTTGGTTGCCCGGGCCTGCGCGTCTTGATGCCCAGGCGTCCTACTATCGGCCCAAGGCCAATGACCTGTTAAACCATCGCTTCCGGGATCTTCAGGAAGCGAGTCTGGAAAGTTTGGTGCCCCAGCTGTGGCGATCGCTGGAGATGTCCTCCCGGGCTTCCTCTGCTTCTGATATCAGGAAGATGAAGCTCCCTGCAATCTGTGAGGCCTCCTGCCCCGATCCTGGCTCCGAGGACTTCAATGTTTATGGGGTCGTCCCAGAGACACCCCATTGGGCAGAGAATTATCTCGAATACTGCGCGGTGCCTGATAATTTTGGGTACCAAGCAGTTCAAGTCCAAGGAGGGGACTACCGAGTTGGCCTTGCTGCGGGTCAAGACGACCTTCTCTATCAAACCCGGAAGGCTACGCGGAAGGTGGGATACCCTGAACGGTCCGCTGATGAGCCCGCCGTGGACGCCCCTGCTTATGCCGGTCCTGAATGGACCACTGAGGATCTGGTGGAGCTGGAGAGGAGGTTCGAAAGAGCTCACGCTATTCCGGGAGAAGGGCATTCTACTGAAGACCATGTATAACTCTAGACTTTAGCCTGCCTTTTCCCTTGTAGTTTTCCTTTTTTAAGCCTTTTGTAGCTTTCCTTCCCCCGGGGAAGTGTATGTAGAACTTTGGCCTTGGTGCCTATTTTGATTAATGACAAGTTCTACTTTTTGATGATATTACTATTTTTTTTGTAGTCTGAGCGTCCCTTAGAGGAGATTCTCCCGCATGGGCCCATGCCTTATGTTTTTCCTCATCCTAGTAGTTCTTCCGGCACCTACTTCTCTCTCCCCCGCGCTGGGTGCCTCCAATGCTCTTTCCTTCAAAGGAAGCTAGCCCATTGGCGGTTTGGAGGCGATCAGGCTAACCGGGCATTAGCTGAGGCGGGGTTGGAATGCTTCCTTCGAGAGTTTGGGTCGATCCGGGTGCTGGTGGCGTTTCTTAAGGCAGTTGATGCCAAGTTCGGGTCGTTGAACCAGTGCTTCGACCTTGCTTCTGATCATATGCGGGAGGCCCTGAACTCTCATAAGACCATAGCTGAGCTGCAAGCCCTTCACGATGACTCCCAGCATCGTACTACCAAAGAGTTAGGCATGGTGTGGGGCGAGCTAGAGCGGGCGCAGGAGAAATTGAGGACATTGGAGACCCGCTCCGCTCAGAACAAGCTTCTCTGTGACTTTGAGAAGGAGAATCGGTCCCTTACTCATAGGAATAGGGTCCTCCAGGATGCTCTATTAATCACCCGATTATCCTACCACCTGTTGGGTATCAAGAATGGCTTAGTTGGGGTATCTCCTCTTACCGACATTCCAGCCGGGGTTCGCAGGACGATAGAACGTATGGAGGCTAACCCGAAGAGGTTTGGTGAGGGAGCTCCTCATCATAAGGCTTATCTGGATGTCGTTGAATGGCATAATAAGATAGCCGCGGGAGAAGTTGAGCCCTATCCCTCCAGCCTTCGCCGAGTTCCTGCCCGGGTGGAAGTGGACGTGGCATACGAAAGGTATGAGGACATGACTGTATCCATTGACCCGGAAGAGGTGGCCCGCCGGATAAGGCGTATCCGGGAAATTGCCGACTCTGGAGTCACCACGAAGGGGATAAAGACCGCCGAGGGTACTCGTATTAGCCGGGAAGAGAAGGGCAAAAGTGCAGCAGTCATGTTTCCTAAGTACAGGTTTGTTACTTCTGCCGGGGTGAGAAGAATGCGCCTGGCGGAGCCTCTTCCAGAGGGATCCGTGGTTGTGCCCATCCCCGAATTAAATGAAGAGGACGCTGCTCAATTGGAAGAGGAGCTTGCGTGGAATCAGGCCCCGGATGCCCGTTTTGCCGAAGATCTCCTGTCCTCTCAGTTCTTCGGAGGGGGTTTCCGCCCGGGTAACCCTGAGGGTGCTTCCGGGTCAGGTCCCAAGTGGGTCTAGCAGCAAATAGATAGGAATACTTGTATGTAAAAATGCTTATGTAATTGTCCTACCATGACTATGACCACGTATTCATGCGGTTTGTAATTTAAAGAGGATTAAATAAAAATTGTTTCTCTGGAAGACCCTTTTCATTAACTCTTTCCTGTAATCATTACATTCTTTGATCCCCGGGCTTCATCCAAGCTCCGGGTCCATTCTAGCGGGGCACCCAAATGGGAGCTACCCATGGGTCCCTTTTTACAAATCCACTCTAAACCCGGAACGAGGCCAGACGTTGGGTTATCTCTCCGGGCATATTCATGCGTCCGGGAGGGGTATATTCATACCTAGCATATTCATGCTTAGTGTATTCACACTTCCCGGGGGGCATATCCATGCCTGGCACATTCATGCCTAGCATATTCATGCTTAGCGTATTCACACTTCCCGGGGGGCATATCCATGCCTGGCATATTCATGCCTAGCATATTCATGCTTCAGTAGCTGTGGTGCGATGCGGGGCGCTCTACTTCCCGTAAAACCTCCTCAGGTTAGCTACGTTCCACCTTCTGGGGATCTCCTTTCCCTGCTTGTCCTCCAGCACATAGCTCCCTCCCGGGTATGCTTCCTTGATCTTGTATGGCCCTTCCCAGTTGGGCGCAAGTTTGCCCTCCGGGGCTTGGTGGCTCTTATCGTTTCTCCTCATTACCCAGTCTCCCGAAGTGAAAACTTCTTTCCGCACCCTTCTGTCATGATACCTCTTTACTCGCTCCTTCACCTTGGCTTCCTGAAGTGCCGCATTCTCTCGCTTTTCTTCCAGGAGATCCAAGTCAAGGCGTCGTCCATCGTTTTCTTCTTCCGGGCGCTGGTATTGAGCTCGAGGGCTTGGGATCCCAATCTCTGCGGGTATTACTGCCTCTGACCCGTACACCAAGCCATACGGGGATTCCCCGGTAGCCGAACTTTCTGTAGTCCTATGGGCCCAGAGAACGCTGGGTAACTCCCAGATCCAATTTCCCCGCGCGCCTTCCAAGCGGGTTTTTAGTCCCTTGATGATGGTGCGGTTGGTGACCTCTACTTGCCCGTTCGCCTGGGGGTGGTACACCGACGTCAACTTCTGCTCTATGCCATACTTGACGCACCATGACTTGAAAGGATCGTTCTCGAACTGCGCCCCGTTGTCTGTGACTATGACCTTCGGGATGCCGAATCGACAGATGATGTTCTTCCAGCAAAACTTGACGCAAGTTAGTCCCCGTATGTTGGTGAGCGGTTCTGCCTCCACCCATTTGCTGAAGTAGTCGATCGCCACAATCAAGTATTTGGCTCCTCCCGGGGCAGTCGGGAATGGTCCGACCAAGTCAATTCCCCATCTGCTGAACGGCCAAGCTCCTGTGACTCCGACTAATTCTTCCCGGGGGACGTGGATTAGCGGGGCAAATGTCTGGCATGCCAAGCACCTCTGTATATGCTCTTCCGCATCTTTGAACAACGTCGGCCAGTAATACCCCAGCCTTAGGATCTTTCTGGCCACGGTGCGAGCCCCTTGGTGGCTCCCATTAGATCCTTCGTGCACCTCCCGGATGAGGTGTTGGCCTTCCCACCTTTCTACACATTTTAGCAACGGCTGGAGATACCCTCTTTTGTACAGCTCCCCTTCCTGAATCACATACTTAGGCGCCTTCACTCTTAGCTTCCGAGCCTGAGCCTTATCCTCCGGGGTAGTTCCTTCTTCTAGGTACGCCCGCATGGGCGTGATCCAGGACTCTTCCTCGTTCACCAGCATTACTTGATCGCTCTCCTGGTAGCTTCTTCTTCCCAGTACCTCCATGTACAGCTTTTGGTCGGGCTCAGGTTTTAATTCCGAAGAAGCTAACTTGCTTAAAACGTCTGCCTTACTGTTCTGCTCCCGGGGAACTTGAACCAAGTTGAAGGCTTTAAACCCGGCTATCAGAGGTTTTACCGTTTCCAAGTACCTTTGCAGGCTCCTTTCCCGGGCTTCATACTCTCCTTTTACTTGCTGCACCACAATCTGGGAATCACTGTGTGCCGTGAGGGTTTTGATTTCCATCTCCTTTGCCAACCTTAACCCCGCGATCAAGGCTTCGTACTCAGCTTCATTGTTGGTTGTTTTGAAAGTGAATTGGACTGCATAGGGATACTCCTTCCCTTCCGGGCTGACCAACAATACTCCCGCTCCACTGCCCCCGGAGTGCGCCGATCCATCCACATACAACTTCCAAGTCGGGTCTGTCTCGGCCTTTGTTGTGTTCTCCGGAGATTCAGGCATCTCCTGTTCTTCACTGATCCTTGCTTCTGATTCCAACAAGAAGTCCGCTAGGGCCTGGCCCTTGATCGCCCTCCTTGGCTCATACCGGATTTCGTATTCTCCCAGCTCTATGGCCCATTTCATCATTCTCCCTGATGCCTCCGGCTTGAACATAACCTGTCTTAGCGGGTAATTGGTAAGGACCACTATGGGGTGGCCCTGGAAGTAGGGTTTAAGCCTTCTTGAAGCATGAACCAGAGCCAGAACCAACTGCTCCAACTCGGGGTACCGGGTTTCTGCCCCCCGAAGTGCCCGGCTAACAAAATAGACTGGGTGCTGCCTTCCCTCCTCTTCTTTGATTAGCACGGCACTTACTGCCTCCCGGGACGCCGCTATGTACAGGAAAAGCTCCTCCCCCGGGAGTGGCTTTTTTAAAGTTGGCAACTGTTGAAGATGCTCTTTCAGACTTTGAAACGCCTTCTCGCATTCCTTGGACCACTCAAACGCCTTGGCCCTCCTGAGTATGTTGAAGAAAGGCAACTGCCTATCTGCCCCCTTTGATAGGAATCGACTGAGAGCCGCGAGAGACCCTGTCAACCGCTGTACTTCTTTCACTGACCTGGGAGAGGTCATCTTGGCTATGGCCTCCACCTTCTCCGGGTTGACATCGATGCCCCGGCTTGACACCATGAACCCCAAGAACTTCCCCGCACCCACTCCAATGGTACTTTTGGAGGGGTTCAGTTTTAGATTGCTCCGCTCTAGCTTTTCGAACATCTCCTCCAGGTCATTCAGGAAAACCCCGTAAGCCTTGCTTTTGACCACCATGTCATCGACATACACCTCCATGTTTCTTCCCACTTGGTCCTTGAATAGTTTGTCCACCATCCTCTGGTATGTGGCCCCCGCGTTCTTCAGCCCGAAGGGCATTTTCTTGTAGCAGAAGGTCCCGAAATCGGTAATAAAAGAAGTCTTTGCCTTGTCCGCCTCGTCCATTTGCACCTGGTGATAGCCTTTATGTGCATCAAAGAAGGCCAGCACCGAATACCCCGCGATGGCCTCCGCCAGTCGGTCCAAGTTCGGGAGAGGATAGCTGTCTTTGGGGCAACATTTGTTCAGGTCTGTAAAGTCGATACACATGCGCCAGTTTCCATCATGCTTTTTTACTAGGACTGGGTTAGCTATCCACTCCGGGTAAATAATTTCCTCAACCACCCCGGCTCTCTCCAGCTTCTTAACTTCACTCTTTATAAATTCCGCTCTTTCCGGGGCTACAGGTCTTTTCTTCTGCCTGATTGGTTTAGTTGCCGGGCTTATGTTCAGCTTGTGTACCCCCAATTCCGGCAATACTCCTACCATATCCTCCGGGCTCCATGAGAACACTCCTTGGTACCTAGCCAAGAGTTCCTTCAGTGCGCCTTTTACTTTTTCCGGGAGATCCTTTCCCACCGTGACCGTCCCTTTGTCTGCCACCTGCATCTCCTCCAACTCTTGGCGGGGAGCTTCTCCGTGTACCGCCCCTACTGCTTTCTTCGCGTCCAAGACCGCCGTCATCATACAACTTCTTGCGACTGCTTGGCTACCCCGCACGACCGCCACACCTTGCGCGGTGGGGAACTTCATCGTCAGCAGATACGGACAACTTGCTGCCCGGGCTTGGGTTAGCCATGGTCTTCCTATGATTACGTTGTACGGTGAGGGTGCATCAATAACCGCGAAGTTGCATGTCACCGAAATCCTCTTGCTCCGGTCCTTCTCATCCACCATGCACACTGCGAGGGGAATAACACCTAGTGGAACTTCGGGTTTACCCGTGAACCCTGACAAGGGAGACGAGGGGGGTTTCAGGTTCTGTCTCCCAATTCCCAACTGATCGAAGCAAGAAGCGAACATGATCTCCACGCTGCTTCCATCATCCACAAACACCCTTTTGACCAAGAAGCCTTCAATCTCCGCCGTTACCACCATTGGGTCAGAATGGGGTATCTGTGGCGGGGCTGCATCTGCTTCAGAGAAGGTGAGAGACTCATCAGGGCGAAACCTTTTCCCCTGAATCTCCCCCGGGGGAACATACCGGGTGCGGGCCCGGATAGCGGAAACCGACTGGCATGCTTCTCCCACTTCTCCACTGATCACGTTGATCATCCTGTTGGGTATTGGGGCCGGCTCCACTGCTTGGACCGGTGCAGCGGCTATGGCAGGCCTCCCCGGGGCCCTGTTGCCTTGGTTGCCTTGGTTTCTCCCGTTTCCTCTCCCCGGGTTAGGCCTCCACCTCCTGCGGGGCGGCTCCTGAGGTTGGTCCCGGGGATTCTCCTTTTTTGCCTCCGCTGCCACGCAATCTCTCAGCTGTCCCCGCTCTATCAGTTTTTCTATCTCGTTCCTCAGCATCCTACACCCCTCTGTCGCATGCCCATAAGACTTGTGGTAGGCGCACCACTTGTCCGCATTCTCCCTAGACGGGGTCCCATGGATGGGCAACGGATCCGGGAACAGATCCTTGTGAATAGCATGAATCTCCGTTCGGGATTTGCTGAGCGGGGTGAAACTGTCCGCCCTTGCCCGGTTTACTGTCGCGGGAGCGGGGTCCCTCCTACTTGGGTCTGCCGCTCTCCTTCTTTCTATCTTGTCCGGGAGAAATCCCCCAGATTCTTCCTTTCTCTTTCGCGTGGCATCGTTAACCGCGCAGTATAGTTGCACCGCCATTTGCAAGTTGTGAAAGGTTTCCGGGATATTTTCCATCAACTTCTGGAACAACGCCATATCCCTCAAGCCATTTATAAACCCGCTAATCACCGCCTTCTCCTGCTGCTGTCTGTCGACAACCTTCATGCTATCGTCCATGTACCTTCGATAGTACTCCATTGACCCTTCTGCGGCCTTCTGCCGGGTAGCCAAAAGCTCGGTCAACTGCTTCCCTTCCTTCTTTAACCCAGCGTATCTGAACAGCAAGGCCTTAGAGAAATCGTAGTAATCTCTGAGACTTTCTCGAGGCAAGGAATCGAACCATGAAAGACAGTTTCCTCTCAAGTAACAGCCCACCAACTTGCATCTTAATTCCTCCGGGAAGTCCCGTGACACCATCAGGTTCTGGTACGTCCTGACAAACTCTTCCGGGTCTGTCTCTCCATTGTATGTTGGGATTCCCTCCGGGGTCCGAAGGCCCGGCGGCCATGGGTACGCAAGCACTCGAGGTACCCAAGGGGAGGTAGGTCTAGCTCCGTTTCTTCCCACTAGTTTGTCTAGTCGAGCCTCCAAAGAGTTGGGGTCCTGCTGAGCCACCTGATAGCCCCGCATCCTATCGTCCTCCCGATAGTATTTCTCTTGGTAACCATAGTTCACCCCCATTGATCCTTGCATGGGCAAGGAATACTGGATCGGGTTCCCCCGGGTTCCAGGGGCCTGATAACCCAACGACTCCACCGGCATGGCTGGCAGGCCATATCCAATTTGTCCCGCCCCCCAGCTGGAACGCGGGTAATAGGGTGGAGCGTGTGGAACCAAATCCGATTGTTGTCCCGTAGCCATTCCCCCTCCGACCCCGAGACCTGGAGGGAATGAAGGTGGGACGGTGGAAGAGTTCACACGCCCCTGTATCCTTGGCGGCTGAACGACTCCGTCCAGGTCGATAACCTCTCTTTGGTACCCCCGAAGAAGTCCTGCCTGGTCTCCCTCAGGCTCCCTCCGCCTACGATTTTCCCGGGTAGAGAGTACCCACTGGCGGTACAACTCCTTGTTGGCTCTCATGAATTCCAACGCTGCCACTTCTTCCGCCTCGGCTAAGGATTGCCCCTCCTCCCGGGCTTCAGGTCCCTGGGTCCGGGGACTGCCTCCCCCGGCGGTCCTTGGTTCTTGCTCCTCCTGGTACTCTCTTTCCGAGTCAGCTTCGTCGGAGGCAGTTTCCACATGGCCGTCCTGCGGTACCCCTAGCTCCCGCTGGTGTCTAGCCTCCTCCTGCAACTGCCTCAAGGTCACCTCGTCCCCCGGGGGTGGAAGAGAACCACCCCCTGAGGGTGCCACGTTCTTCTTCGGGCGCCCGCGCCCTCTCCTTGGCGACTCCATCGTGCGAAGGTGGAATGGTCCCACCGGGCGTGCCAATTGATGCTACCAAAACCGTCCGTATCCCTGCACTTGATGCTATCCGCGCCTCCTAGCTGGAACACCCGCGATGAGGCCTGCAAAACAATCCCCGGGAGGCGTCCCGGGGAGGAAGCTCCGGCGTGATGATGAGACGGGGGTAGTAATGCGAGGGAAATCGTACGGGAAAGACTCAATATCAAATAGAGAGATATAAGTCACATACCTTGTTTACTGTTTGAGACTAGTATTTATAGCCGAGCTCTACCTGCCTTGGGGATAAGGTGCAGGACCACTTCCTTTGTCATCATATGTCCTCTTCCTTATCCGGATGTACCTTCCAGCGGGAAAGATACTGCTTTGATAGTTATGGGCCGCGGACCTTCCTGGCCCAGCCGGATTCTGGGCCAGTATTATCAAGTATGACAGATTCAGGAATCGGTCCTTCTGATATTTACCATTATTGTGCTGAAGAAGCTGGTGGTTATGATAAGCTGAATTTTTTACTTCCAGACTTGGAAAATATGGTGCAAAGGAGACGCGGAGAGTTTCTCAAGAAAGGCGATGGTGAAATTCTTCTTGATTATTTTCGAGAGAAGAAAAGGGAGAATAGTTCGTTCTATTATGATATACAAGTGGATAAGGACAATCAAATTCGTAGTTGCTTCTGGTGTGATGCAAAATCGATAATCGACTATGAATGTTTTGGAGATGTTGTTTCTTTTAATACAACATACAAGACGAGTGATTATGACATGCCTTTTGTACCATTTGTTGGGGCAAACCATCACAGGCAGACCATCACATTTGCTTGTGCCTTGGTAAGTGATGAAACAACAGAGACGCTTGTTTGGATTTTTAAACAATTTTTAACGGCGATGGGAGGAAAAGCGATGGGGACCATTTTCACTGATCAAGCAATGGCAATTTGCAATGCTATTAAGCAAGTCTTTCCACATGCACATCATCGTCTTTGTATTTGGCATATTCAGCAAAACGCTCTTCGGAACTTATCACATATCTTTACTGAGCATGAAACATTCAATGGTGACTTCAGGAGGTGCATCTATGGAGGAGAAGTTGAAGAAGATTTTTTGTCAAACTGGGATGGCTTGATTGAAAAATATAGTCTGAGGGAGAACAATTGGATGCAAACATTGTTCGAGAAAAAGGAAAAATGGGCTCAAGTTTATGGATGCCAACACTTTTGTGCAGGTATGATTTGTTCTCATGTCATTTTTATAATTAACATGCTTATATATTTTTCTTTTAATGCACCAATTTTCATTTCATTTTTTTATCGGTTTGTATGTTATTCTAGCATGGTTTAGTAGTTTGACATTGTCATTCTCTTGTGTAGGTATGGCTAGTACCCAACGTAGTGAAAGCATGAACAATTATTTTAAGAAGTATTTCAAAAGAAAACAGATTCTTGGGCAGTTCATGAAGCAGTTTGATAAAGCAATGAAACTTCGACGTCAAAAAGAAAAGAATGCAGATTGGAAGTCAAGTCAGACGGAGCCAAATTTAACATCAAAGTGGGTTGTCGAATGGGAAGCTCGGACATTTTATACAAGAAGAGTTAACCGCTGGTCTCGATCTTGGTGCAAACATTACACCAAATACTGATGATAGTCTTACAGTGACATATGATGTGGAATCATTACATAACGGAAGAGTTCGTCGAGTTGATTTTCATTGCTCGAACAACAAGGTTAGGTGCTCATGCCAGAAGTTTGATTTCACTGGAATGCCTTGTGCACATATGCTGAAAGTGTGGAGGATGAAAAATGTGTCAAATATTCCCTCAGAGTATTTTTTTAACAAGGTGGAGTAAAGCCGCAAACCCCAATGTTGTGATTGGGACAGATGGAAATGCTATGGAGGTAGATACTAATGTTCCATTGTCTGAGCAGTACAGTGAGTTGTCACATCTAGCTCAAACTCTTGCTACAGTTGGCTCTTTGACAGATGATGATCTCGCCAAAGTAGCAAGGAATGGGTTGAAACGAACAATTGAAGAGGTGGAAAGTCTTAAAAAAACCATCCAAGTTGATGCTACAGATTATGGTGATGCAAGTAGGGATGATCCCTGTTTGGTTGTTCAAGAAAGTGGCAAAAACACATTACCTGAGAATGTTACATTGTTGCCTCCTCCGAGAAAGAAGTCGAAAGGAGAATCTGGGGGGCGCATAAAGGGATTCTATGATCAAATGAAAAAGAATGGAGCACGTCAAAAGAAGACAACAGGTTTGACAACTTCATGTTTACTTTATTAATATTTAGTAATGCTTATTTTATATAGTTTTCATTCTGTATTTTAGGTAAGAAAGGAGAAGATGATCGTGGGAAAACAAAGAAAAATAGTCGATATTCAACAAAACATCAAGCAAGAAAGGTACTGGTCATATTTATATTTTAGAATGACATTTCAATCATCAATTTATAAATTACATATATTACATTGTTTTAGGTGAAAATCAGGATGCAAATAAAGGTGATATTTGTGGGGAAACTTCTCTAGTCAACTCTTCAATCCAAAGTGATGGAGTCATTCATGAAACACAAAGGAGTGAAAGTAACTCTCAAGTTCCATTTAGCTACCAACAACTTCTTGCCGATCAATGTGCTACAGCTGCAAAGAAACTTAATTTTTAAAATCATATGTAGTTTGAGTCCTATGAATTTCTAAATATCCTAACAATGCTTGTGGATTATTTGATGGATTACATTCACTGTTTTTTATGTAGAATTCATATGTTAATGGAAAAGATCTATATTTTCCAAATGCAATATTCTTTTTTCTTGCTTTGCTACTGTTTTGAAGTAAGGTCAATACAGAACTCAGTGAAGCAAACGTATTGCCTATTCTTTTTGCTTGCTTTGGTGCTGTTTTTTTTTCTTGAAGTAAACTCTTTCAGTATAAAGCTGCAGAAGATGCACTGAATAAAGCTGCAAGATATGAGATCTTTAATGGGTCTCATTTTTGTGTCCTCTTCTTTAACTCCATCGGAATCTCCAAAACTTCCATCTTTCACAGAACCATGAAAGCCAGCTGTCTCTGCATCTCGCATTCCCATTTACTTCTTCTGCACATTTCCCTGCTACTCTTATGTTTTTCTAGCTCAGCTCAGACAATCTTCACCCGCAATGGCACCGGAAATTCTTCCCCAATGCTAATCCTGCCCCTCAAAACCCAAGAAACACTAGTGGAGAAAGAGTGGATTTAAGGCGGTTCCAACGTACCAGAGAAGGCACATTGGAACCGCCTTCTCTGGCTGTGCCGTAAAATAGAATCATGTTTAAGGCGGTTCCCCCAACCGCCGTAAAATTTTGACATCTTTCGAATTCGAAAAGTTTCACATGTCATGTTTCGAATTCGTAAGTGTCATCTACTATAACCACGCCAACGTAAAAAACCTTTCGAATTCGTAAAATTTTTGTAACCCAGCAGAAAGGTCTTTCTAATTCGAAAAACTTTGTAATCCAGCAGAAAGGTCTTTCTAATTCGAAAAACTTTGTAACCCAGCAGAAAGGTTTTTCTCATTCGAAAAACATTACGAATCTTCCAAAAAAAAACCCACTCGCCATAGTGCTTACGAGTTCGTAAGCACTATTGCGAGTGGGTGAAAAAATGAGCTCGGAATTAATCAAAACCAATCACATTAGTTTTATACATTATGATTGTATCATACTGGAATACAACTATATAAAAACACAATTCAATAACAATTAAAATTTTGTAAAAGAAAATCTAAGAAGATAATCTTCGTGGTTCACTCGTCACCCCAACCAAGTCACCATAACTTATAGAATCACCATTGCAAGTGAATGTAGCAGAGATTCCCAAAAGCAGCCAGCCTGCTCATTCTTGTTCTCAAGTTCACCGCATGTAAGACCCTACAAACAGATAGTAACCAACTGTGTTAAATTCCAATTACATTTATAAATTGGTTCTTACATATAACAGGCATTTAAATTACAATTACCCGAAAATGCATATGAAATATAAGTGACTAGTATTAAACAGAGAACTTCACTCAACATTCCACAACCTTACCTGTTGGTAGAACCGTTTCTAGCACCCTACACATTGATAAACTGCTTCCACAGAAAAGCAGTAACGACTTCCACTTGAGATGGAGACACGATTGATGCTGAGGAAGAGCTAGCTGCTAGTTCTTTGAGCTGCGCTATCATGGCTGCCATATCAACCACTTTGTGCGAAATGCAAACTTTGATAGCAGCTCCCCCGCATTCAAATCCACTCAACTGGATTGCTAACGGTATCTCACTTTTAAGGGCTGAAGAACTGGATGGGGTTATGATGAGCTCATCACTGTAGTCAATGAATGGCTCAAACGGCAAGAAACCCCTTACTTGTGGAATGTAGAAATAGAAAAAGAGACAAAAACAACGATAAATACTTAAGCATCAAGCAGTAATATATAGAAAAATGATTCCATGTTTAACATATGCACTAGTTTATTGCCCGCCGTGCTATGCACGGCCTAATTGACTTTTACAAACATGTATAGTTAAATAATCAAGACCAAAGGAAAATAGATGTTCTTATGCACACTTAAATTTAATCTATTTCAAATGTCAAGCATATATGTGATATACAATACACTATTATTTTTAAACTTCATACAACAAATATTTGACTAATTTTAATTATGTTGTAGTATGGATTTGAATTTAATATTACTTAAACTAAATATACATTTTGAGGAGATCATTTCATGTTCTATAAGTGTAAAAAATCCAATCCTAAAATATTAAACGGACACAGTAAGTCATGTTTTTTTTTTAAACACACTATATATAAATTACTATCTCGCAAGAGAACATTCTGCAACTTAGATCTGTGATGACAAATAAGGCAGCCATACTTCATGCAGCTTGAGACCTTTCACCAAGTCAATGTGATATGCCGTAAAAGAAAATGGTGAATATTAAAGTTGAGAATTCAAAGTTCAACAGACCAGGATATTCATGTTTGAAAAATATAGAAGCAAGCTTGCCTTACTTATGCAGCATAAGATGCAACACCAAAGCGCTCTGTATAAGCTGCCAAGGTTGCACCCCACTGAGTCAACTCACTAAGTCCGAGTTGTGCACATGGAATCAGTGCTTGTTAAATGGTAAAATCTTCATTAAATAAATCATGTGAAGATTTCAAATGCATGCTCTGCATTTTAAATACAGTAATGCACTGAATATTTAGCCACATTACAGGATGCTTGAATACACAATCCAGCAGAAGAAAAGCGAGTGGAAAGCTGGAAAAACACATGCCAGTTTATAAAAATATCACATTTCTCCACTGCAGAAACAAATCTAGCTATCACCATGAAGTTCAGTAATACCAAGAATCATAATCATTAACTCATTACTCAGTATTAAATTTACTAAATACTTAATTTCGGCACCTAATAGAGCAAGAAGCCAAGTTAACCTAACAAAATATAATAGTGCAAGATAAATTCAGAAGAAACAACTTTGACTGTGTGCACATTTTTGAAATCTATTCCTCTCACCACACTGAATTTTACATAATTTGTTACTCAATGCAACAGGCTCAGAAGTTGCATCATCTTAGTTCACTACTTCAGACTATCAATTCTAAACTAAACAGATTAACCACCCAAAGCAAAAATGAAGTACCTGGTTGATACACTTGGGCATGATTCCTGTGGAAACTCAAAAAGCATGAAAGTATTTGAGCAGGATTCCTGTAAATTATAATCAAAGAATGAAATTGATCACATCTTGTAATACTGAGGCTGCACCTTCACGCTGCATTATAAAAAATCTTAATTCTTATATTCCTCCTTTCCACCGGTTATGACACACCACCACAAACACAATCTCCACCTTCACGCTGCATTACAAAAAAAAAATACAGAGAATAAACTAACCTGAGGAGCCCAAGTTCCTCATAATGAATAAATCAGCAGTAATAGTTTCAATAGGGATCAAGATCATTAAATGTCAAAGATCTCGAACCTGTGTAAATCACATCAGAATCATATCAAATATGAGTAAATCACCACCTCCCACGAAACAGTTTGCTCGGAGTCCTGCCAATTCAACAATATACACTTTAATACACTATAAACTGAAGCAAAATGGATTAAAAACAAAGAGAAGCGAACATGGGTAGATCAAAGCGTGTCGAGAAAACAATTAGAGACAGAGAAAAGTGATGAATCTCGAAGAAAATACACAAGGATCGGAGAAATGTACCATAACTGCATAAATTGTTTGTGGATTATTGGGGTGATGGAATCCAAAATTGATCACGGTAGGAGCCGGGGTCGGCGGAGCGTCTGTCGTATCGGCTGTCGTATCGGCTCATTCCGGCGATTATAAACGGCGCAGTTTCTACACTCGTTCGGCGGATGGCGACGGGGCGAGCGGGCGGGCAGGCAGGCGGAAGGCGACGGGGAATTTGGGGGAGATGGCGACGGGGAAGGGTTTTGGGGTTTTTCTTATTAAAGTCAAGATAAGTAAACAGAACCATCTTTCTCATTCGAAAGACACATGAAACCTCTTTCTCATTCGAAAAAAAAGAGCAGCGAAACCCTCTTTCTCATTCGAAAGTCAATGAATTTTAAGGCACTTTTTTTAAAACCGCCGTAAAAATACTCATGAACCGCCTTAAATTATTTCCGAGGAAGCTTGCGCAAATAGACCCACCGAAAGGGTCTTTCGAACTCGAATTTTAAGGCGGTTCCAAGCTATTTTGAGGAACTGCCTTAAAAAAGTGTCTTAAATCCCCTGCTTTGCACTAGTGAAATATCAACCGGGTCCCTCCCGAGATCCCCAAACAAGCTCCCATTCACCCACAATGTCACCCTCATCGTCTCCCTCGCCGTCGAAACGCCGCCGCAGAATGTCACCATGGTTCTCGATACCGGCAGCGAGCTCTCCTGGCTACAGTGCAACATCTCCCGACTCAGAATCGGGTTGCCCGGATTCGACCCGAACAAGTCGTCTTCCTACTCGCCCGTCACCTGCTCTTCCCCCACCTGCACGGTTCGGACCCAAGACCTCAGCAAGACGACTGGATTGACAGTTCTCGGAGGAACGCTGGGCGCAGGCGGTTCTTGGCGGGCGGCGGCGGAGCGGGGAAATCAAATTTTGGCGGCGGCGGTTCTGGATGTGACAGTTCTTGGCGGACGGCGGTTCTTGGCGGGCGGCGCCGGAGCGGACGGAGGAGGACAGCAGTAACACGGATTGATTGGTATGAACGGATTGATTATGGACATCAGATTTGTTTTTGGATTTTTTTACGAAAGGTGCAGAGAATTTTTGGATTAAAAAATGGTAAAAGAAATAATAAAAGGAATTGAAAATAATAAAGAAAGAAGGACCAAACAATAAAAAAATTAATGGCTAACAGAAACGTTAACGTGAGTTTTTAATTTTGGTTATACTTGCCATGTGTTAAAATCTGATTAGGCCCACACCCCCACATGGGAACTTCCCTACATATAAAATTTTCTGTGTGGAGTGAGGTTGTCAAATAGGCCTTCAATATATTGACGCTCATGTTGAGGGCGTCGATTACTTTGTTTACCAAATTTATTTTCACTTTCCTTTTGACATTAATATTGCAATTAGTTTGTTTACCAAAATTATATTTACATTCCTAATCACATTAATATTGTAAAAATTGATGCTTGTACATTGGATAGTAAAGTTTAAAAAATAAAATCAATCACATCTTTCAAATCTACATCATATTGACGCTCAATCAAAAGTTGACAAATGGATGCGGATTTTACTCGTGACGTTCTTAGCATTGGAGATGCTCTAATAGTAGTTACATACTAGTAAAGTGCTATGAATTTCAAATTCTAGAACTTTTCAGCTGAGTAAATGTTATACTCCCTCTGTACTAGTTATATTTGCAATGAATTTTTTTCACGGTCTCCTAGACATTTAATATATTTAACTACTTACATTATCAATATATAAAAATTTGATATTAATAAACTACATGTTATGACGATTTACAAAAGTGCACAGTGAAGACTGAAGAAGCAAGACCTGGAGCCTTTACAAAAGTAAACAAACAAGGCCTAGAGCCTTTAGCAAACTCGATTCTAGTGACCGTCATTACATAACAACGAGAGAATGAAATAAGTAGAAAACATAAAACGTCTCGTGCCATATTTTTAGTCTCCCAAGGTGCTAACTCATTATTGTTGAGTGTCGCCCATGAAATAGATGAAACCGTTAGCAAGCAAGCTTGACGGGACTGTACCATATTCGCTGCTTTGATGATTCTCCCCGCAAGTGTTACCTCTTACCTTGCACTGTGGTGTTTTGCGTGAAGAATGCCAATCCAACTTTTACCATGTTGTAGCTCAATAGTGGTTTTTTATTTATTTAACCACTTTGTGCAATGCCAAGTTGCCAACCATGCTCATGGAAAGAACCCATGTCAGATGATTGCATCCTCCCTTGTGTATCCATCTTCAAACTAGGGGTTAACAATTTATATGGAACCTTGAAATTCCACACCCTTCTAGAATCAGCACAATCAAGTATTGAAGATATTACTTGTCTTTTTTCCATAACGTATTTTTCATCCTCCTCCACACTCCCTGCTTTGGTTTGGTTAAATCATAATGTAAAGCCATATGATGTATAATGTAAAGGTACAACAATACAACATACAATAAGAAGTATATAAGATTAAAAATAGTAATTAATATTGTGAAAATTGAATTTAACAATATTACATATTACTTGCCTTTCGGCCTTTGTAGTTGCATTCCCGCAGATCCAATAGGCCCAGCTCCATATAAAATTACATAAAATGAATTATATTAAAGTATTAACCAATCACTCCCATCATTGGGTCCATAGCTCAGTGGTAGAGCATTTGACTGCAGATCAAGAGGTCACCGGTTCGAACCCGGTTGGGCCCTTTTTTCAAATTAAATAGATTTTTAGTTTTAGTATCTTTTTGTAATAATTCTTTTAAGTTACCACTTTTCCTCTCTCGATCATTTTTGTACTAGTTAGATAATGTTACAAACTTTCCATTTCCTTCTTTTTATCCCTGTTTATTAGAGGGTAGATAAGTTTAGTTTAGTTTAGTTTAGTTCAGCAAAATTGTAATTTTCTGAAATTCAGGTTAATTCAGCCACTAAGATTCATTTTTTCAATACATTAAGTTTTATTTAATTCAGTAACAAGAATTTTTTTTTAACACAGGACCGTTAACCCTTTTTCTTCCTATAAGTTTTTAAATTTTCAAGTGCTATTAGATCAGGAACTTTAATTTATAGTTACAATTTGCAGTTTGACCCAAAGTTTGAGATGTTGCATTCAAATTCGATTTCAAGCTGGAGGGTTTATTAGAGCAATTTGATCGTCGACCATAATATCACCATTGGTTCACTTATTTTTTAAATTATATTAAAAATAGAGAGAATTTTTCAAAGGCCCCCAAACGTTATCTGAATTTTCACTTTGGCCCCCCATCGTTTTTTGCTCTCAATTTGGCCCCCCAGCCATACGATTTTCCATCATTTTGGCCCCCTACGCCTAACGTTGGCGTTAAATCAGTTTTCCGTCACTTCCTCCAGGGGTAAGCTCGTCTTTTTCCGTCATCTTTGGCTGCCATCTCCTCCGTCTCTCACCTCTTCTTCTCTGATCTCCCAAATCCTCATCCCCATCTCTCATCTTTTCTTCTCTGATCTCCCAAATCCTCGTCCCCAAATCCTGGAGTTCAATCGAAGAAGGAGCACAGAGCCATGATTTGCCGTTGATCTTTTCACCATCAGCTCATGTGGATTGGAGATTCAGTCCTTTAAGATCGATCTTGAAGGAAGGAAGGAGGGGTGGAAGGAGTCAACCACAACCCCAATCGATTCGTAAAGCATCCATCCTTATTTAGGAGAAAAGGTAATCAACCCTAACTCTGATTTTGTCAAGTCTTATACCTGTGTAATCTTTGTAGAATAAAGATCAGTTTGGAACTTGAAATCATTGAAAAAGAATAGGGAATGAATTAGATAATCGATGTCGAAATCTGCTGTGGTAGAAATTCTGCAGCACAGAATAAACACCCTTAAAATCACCGTACCTTGTTAACTGGGACTCCAATTTTACTGAATTTTATACCTCTGTAATCTTCATAATATTGGTTACAGTATAGAACTTGGAAACTTTGAAATCGAACAATTAAAGAATGAGATAATGCACTTTGAAGTTCTGCCCACAATTCATCTTGGCAGCAGAAATCTCAAACTTTAAAAATCTATATTTAATCAACCATAAATCTGAATTTTCTGATACTTAAACCCCTGTGACCCTTGTAATCTAAACTGTAACATAGGGACTAGAATTTTCAAATTAGACCAAGTAACATGTGAGATAATCACATTTGAAGTCTGCTGCAATTTTGGTCCACTGCAGATGAGGATTAGGTCCAATCTGAACTTGAAATAATCATATTTTACAAACTATAACTCGGATTTTGTTGAGTTTTATACCCGTGTAATACTTGTAGTATAACCTTCAGTATAGGACTTGGAATTTTTGAAACCGAATACGTAACGAGTGAGATAATCAACTTTAAGGTCTGCTGCACTTTTATGAAGATTGTTAGCAGTCTGAACTTTAAACCATCATATCTTACTAAAAATGACTCCAATTCAGTTGATTCTTGTTCAGTTGCAATCTTGAAACTTTAATCTACATTTTCAACTCAAAAAGAGTTTTATTTGGTTGAGGGATGAGTAGCAAAATGGACTGTAAATTGTCTGTAGTTTTGTTTAGAAAACTCATTTAAAGTGATCGTAAATCTTTAACCATAGCTTTGATTTTAATGATTGTCGTGTCTTTACAACCCTCTTTTTCATACCTTCAATCTACGCCAAATACAAAAATGGAATGTTTTAGGGAATGTTGTTGTTTGTTAAATGTTCCTGGCTTGAGATTTGTTGAATGTTGCTGCCTTGTTAGCATTTTAGGTACTGAAATCAAAGGTTCTGGGCCCGACCGCAGCTTATTGATGGCTTAGTGGCGATGGCGGCGGCTTCTGGGAAAAAATTGACAGAAAAAGACGATTCTACCCCTCCAAGAATTGACAGAAAAAGGATTTAACGGCCAAGTTAGGGCTAGGGGGCCAAAATGATGGAAAATCGTATGGCTGGGGGGCCAAATTGAGAGCAAAAAACGATGGGGGGCCAAAGTGAAAATTCAGATAACGTTTGGGGGCCTTTGAAAAATTCTCTCTTAAAAATAACAATCGATCCGTTATTTAAATATATACCTTCAATACAACGATTTAATCTAGTACATAATCATACAACTAGTCTAATCCTAATTTAGCCTGATATAATTTAGTGCGTTGAGGGGAAGATTGACCCATGTCAATGCAGCTCTCGATTGAGCACGCAATCAAACTAAATGTGTAATATTCTTCACTACTTGAGTAGGGTCTTGGATAGAGCTTTTGCACTCAGCTTCTTCAGATCTGTATAGGACTGTCCACATCCCACAAACATCACCGGCGCGCCGGATGTGTAGACCATGGAAAGTGCAGCTCCGACCTTATCATCAACAGTATCGAACTTAGTGAGAAGGATTCCGTCAATCAATCTCGGGTTCGGAGAAGGTGAGAGGTCACCAAGTTTCTGATTAAACTTTGCCAGTTGATCAACAGCGTCATTACCCACTAGTGCTTCACCGACAAACAGAATGAGATCAGGATTGTTGACGTAAACCAGCTTCGAGAGTGCTCGCATGAGCGGCTCATTGTCCTGCATCCGTCCAGCAGTGTCCACAAGAAGCACGTCTGAACCGTTTCGAGTGGCCTCTTGTATTGCTTGCTTTGCAACAAGTGCAGGATCTTTCCCATACCCCTTGTCGAACATGGGCACCTGGAGTCTGCGAGCGTGTGTGCGCAGCTGCTCAACTGCACCTGTGCGGAAAGTATCGCAAGCTGCCATCATCACACTGACACTGTGATGCTGCAGCCAGTAAGCAACCTTGGCGAGATTTGTGGATTTTCCGACTCCATTTACTCCGACGAAAACCACGACATATGGTTTTCTTTGATCCTTTGCATCATGCACATCCCTCAAGATGTCGATGGAGCGTCTCGGAGTCGATATACGGACAAGAGCCTCTTCCATTGCAGCCTGCACGGTTGAGGAAATTCTGGTAAAAGAAGCATGTTTTTTACCCTCCAGGCTTGCAGCAACCGATTCACAGAGCTTCTCAGCTATTTCTTCAGCCACATTCTTGGTCATCAGCCTTTCCTTCAGAGCCTTCAAGGCAGGTTCCAGATCAGCCCTGTCCAAATTCGCCTTCCCAGCAATACTATTGAACATGGACGAGAACCACCCCTTGTTATCGTCTTCTTGATCACTTTCAATCTCCTCTTTCATGTCCATCATACTGTCACCAATATCAGTCAAGACAGCAACATTGTCATCCCCAGTAAAATCCGACTCTGATTCTTTAGATGGTTGATCATCTGAAACACGTTTCTCCTTGGGAACCGGCCTCTTACTCGTAACTGGAGCAACATCACTTTTCTTCTTCTTTCCGACCTTATTTGCTCGGACGATCATCTTCAGCTTATCTTTATCAAAAGCCCCAGCAGCAGTATTCGAGCTTCTCTTCTCCTTCCCATTGGCAACATTACCCTCAAAAGCAACCTCAGGAGCAGGATTACCGTTCCCGGTTTCAGCTACATGATTTCTAGATTTTTTCTTAGCATCCTTATCACAACCATTTCCATCAACTGCTCCTCCACTTTTCTGCTTCACCGGCTTCTCAGGCAGCTCCTCAGCCTCCTTCTTCAGCTGCTGAAACACGTGATCAAAATCCCTGTAAACCATCCTCTTGGGCTCGTAGACCTTGGAAAACTCACGCTTCACCATCTCCAGCAGATCACCAACATACAAGAGATGCAGAATGCGCTGATACACGGCCACGAAAACCAGCCCCCATTCGTTGTCAAACGTCCATTTCAAGGTGTAAGCAGCCCCCGGGACATCGTGGTTATACGATGCCGCGCCAGATCGGTCCTCCAACAAACAAGACCGAATCAGGGTATCGATCGGGGACCCCTTCAAAGCAATATTACCAAACGTCCAGAGGATCAAACCTCCCCTGGTAAAAATTGATAGATGTTCCAACATGATTACGATGCCTGACACGCTGAGAGAATAATAATTGGATCTTCTATGTTTGAAATTATGAATAATAACAACCTAAATTGTACCTATATATAGAAGGGAAATTTACCTTTTACATATGGGATTTGGATTCGTAGGTTTGGCGGCTTTTCCCTTTTTCCCGCTAGAATTCCCATTGAGGTAGATTTTAATTCAAAATTAAAGATTAAGACGATTTTTCCACCCCTAAAATCCAAATATTCTATTAAAATTAATTTTTAGATTTTTTTCATTACTTTTATCTTTAATTGTATATACATAAAGTCAATTCGTGTGTAATATGGATAGATTTGTAAATTCACGTTTAATTGTTTGTTGTTGAATATATTCAATATATATTATATAGATAAATAATTAAACCATCCAAAAGATGGGAGGTATATTAGGTTTCCCTAAATCATTAAATTAAAAAGCAACAACAAACACAAAACTAAAAGAAGTCAGAGGCTAAGTGTAATACAGTAGAAGAGCTAGAGCTCTTGAAGCAAAATGTAATGGCTTCCAAGAGAATAATAATAGGCTAAAATCTTAATTATGTAAGATCACTAAATTAAAAAACAACAAACACAAAACTAAAAGAAGTTAGAGGCTAAGTGTAATATAGTAGAAGAGCAACAACTCTTGAAGCAAAATGAAATGGCTTCCAAGAGAATAATAATAGGCTAAAATCTTAACTATGTAGATCATTTACTAGTAATTTTAAGTCAGAGATCGACGCAACGAATTCAACTTAATCAAAGGGATTAAGATTATCTAGAATGCAAAGAAATTAGCCTATACCTTGAATGTCAATTTGATGTTCAGCTAGAAAATAGCAAAAAATGCATGATCGATCCAAGCATTGTTCCAGATTAAAATAAATAAATTATATAATCGGTAGAATTCACTTTGTAATCCTAAAATTGGGAGTACTCATTTGATCAAATCTGATCATTCCTTGCAACCCATTCGGAAGTGTGCCAATGCTAAAACATAAATAGGCCCTGTTTACTAGAGCTTATTTCTTGATGTACTGAACTGAACTGAACTGAACTGAACTGAACTGAATTGAATTGAACTGAACTGAATTGAATTGAACTGAACTGAACTGAAGTGAAAATTGATGTATTGAAAAATGGAATCAGCATGACTGAATTAACCTAAATTTCATCAAATTGTATTTTCACTGAACTGAACTGAATTGAACTGAATTGAACTGAACTGAACTGAATTGAACTGAACTGAACTGAACTGAACTGATCTACAGATAAGCTCTGGTAAACAAAACATAATAATTTAAGTATACTAAGGAGTGTGCAATAAGATAAAATTAATTAATAACACAAAAGTAATTGTATAGAGTTATTTACAATATTTAAATAAAATTATATTAATAAAATCTACTTATATTAAAAATATCAATGTTATATGGAAGTTTTCATCAATTAATTAAAAATTATATGATACAAATAATTTTCTACATGCTACATATATATTAGGCCATGAATAAATATGTGCTAAACGTTGATAGTGGAATTGATAAGATTTTGATGATTAATTTCTGGCTTTCTTATTCCGGACAAGCATAATGTTAGTTAGATAAGTGTCCTTTAAAGTGGCGAAGACCAAGACTCAAGCCTACTAGCCTTGTACCAACCTTTCTTTTTTTGATCAATAGCAATATAGCACCAACCTTGTTAGTGGATGTTTCTTTTGCATGTTTTAGTGTTAGAAATTGGACAATTTATTTGTAGAGTACTATAAATATGTTGCATGAAAATGTCTCATCTATTTTGTAGAGTACAAAAACTGTTTATTAGTTTGTTTTAAAGCTTCCTATTATGGTATTTTTAGTTATTTATTAATTTTTTAAAAAATATTGTAAATACATCTATATTGTAAATACATAAATATTGTAAATGCATCTTATATAACAAAATTCAACTGACTTTTAACCCTATCAATAACAAAACTAGAACAATGCGTCTCACAAAGAAAAATATGTAAAGGTCCTTTTAACCGCACTATCGTGCGCAGTTCCTGAACTCTCTTAGTGTCCCCGAGGCCACCTCGACAGTTCTAGCTCACCAGACTCATGGCCCCTGACGGGACTAGGCCTCGCCAGTCTCCGCCTGTGAAGAAGTAGCATCGTCGGGCAGCACCAGCCACGCCATCTATGCAAATCCTAGACTTCTTTGCCCTCATATCAACTAGATCCTCCATGTCCTCAATTTCTACCAACTGTAGCTTCCTTTTGACCTGTCCTACATCATCCGTAGACTCCGACGCCTCACTATCTCGCACGGGATCCATCTCGCCTAACATTGTAGTCCCCTTGTTCACTCTCCCGCGTCCTCGGCCTCTCCCTCTCGATCCCCGACCAGTTCCTGTTTTGTTTCGGTTCTTCAACATCCTGCCAATCTGTTTTGCCAATAACTTTGCCGGAGTGTCCATCGCCACCGATACCGGCACAAGGAATGAACTCAATGGTGAAGCAGGCTGTCTTGCTTCTCGGCGGTGTTAACATCTTTGCGGACGCCAAAAATTGCATGATAACCGCCTAACTACCCTCCTTTGTGCCATCTTGACCTCCGCTTCCCTCAACCATGTCTCGGTCCTGCCCTTGTTCGTAATCCCTCGCACCGCGGCTGACATATTCAGTCACATCGTCTTTGACCAGAATAGGAGCCTCGGTCCGAGCCGCACGCTGCTCATCCCGCTCAGCTGCTGGGCACGCTCGGTGACCCCTGGCACGTCCACGATGTCCAACACACGCTGTTTCCCGCCTGCTTGCTGCGCATCGTCCGAACGATGCATCTCGTCCGAACTCAACAACTCGTTTGAGTGCTGCACCTCACCCGAGCGCTGCACCTTGCCCGCACGCCGCACCTCGTCCGCTCGCTGCTTCTCGCTTTCTTGTCGAGCAAGCTCCGCTTTTTCGTCCTCCGTCATCAGGTGCGAGGCATGAAGCTCCATCCCATCATCTAACTCGAAACGAAGCTGTTCCAAAAGATCCCTAATGCGCTGTTCTTGCGTTATGGGGCCCCCCATTTCCTTCTCTTTCCGAAATTGCTCAAGTAAACGTCTCTCTCCAAAGGGATGCATGTGCTTCCACGCCAACCTTTGCAGCTCAAGCACTTTCTCCACGTCAATGGCCTCAAAATTCTCCACCAGCTCCGATAAAGATATTTGCGGCTGCTCTACATCCATCCCCTCAGCCCGCACAATCTCCTTACCGGCCACTTTCTCATCCTTATCTTTTTTCCTCAACGTATAATCTCGCTACGGTGACTCGTTCCATTGGTTCCTGTTGTTCGGAAAAGGATTGCACCTCGGCTTGACCCTCCGGGTAGTTAACTTCGTTCCTCCGATCAGCCGGCTCTTCCCACCGGCTCGCGCAACCCCTTGCAACGTGCCCAATAATGCCGCAAAAGTTACAGAAATCTGGAAGTTTCTCGTATTGCAACACGAGCATGTTGGTCGAACCTGGCGATATCTGAACCCTTTTAAGGGGTTTAGATATATCAATCTCGCAACGGATTCGGAGAAACTTCCCGACCAGGTCTCCGTCTTCGTCTCTCTCCACATAGATGAATTTTCCGATCGCATTCCCCACATCCTGTTCCGCTCCACGTTCATCTGATCTTGTGTAGGTTTGTGCACAATAATCCATAACGGAACCCTATCAAACACCATGTCCGTCGGCACCACATCACCTCTGGATTCTTGAAGTACAAGCAAGTTTCCGTCTATGATCCACGGCTGCGTCTCAAGCGTCCTGTTCCTCGATCCAATGTTTGGGAACGAAAACTGGAAGATATTGTTGGCTAGGGTTTTTACCTTTAAGTCGGCGCTCAATCTCCAAGGCTTAGCAAAGCACCTCTGCACATCTGTTGTCGAAAACCTCCTCGGCACTAGTAGTTTCCCGATTAGAAGCTTTCTGTGATCCAACAGCGACACCCGCGGTGGTGCTTGCGGCGCCTGTCTCTCCACCTCCGTGAGCGAGAGTCCCGAGTACAAAGTTACGATTGTATCCGCGTCCGTCATCCTCAATTGCTGGTTCGATTTTGTGGAGATCACCGTAAAATCGAATGAGAAAATTACAGGTTATTGATCGTTCTCTTCTTCTGCGCAAACCCTAAGGTGTAAGAGGAGAGAAAGGTCAGATATAAGATTTTCTAAAGGTAGTGGGTGGATTTAGTTGAATTAATCAGCTCAACTCATGCTAAAATGGAATCTTTAAAAACCAGCCCAATCAAAATCTAGGCCAACAACTATACATAAAGTCAAGACTCGAGAGTATTTCTTCATTCAGTGTCATTATTCACATTGCTAAATTAGCAGAAACCATGAGGGCATGGTTGTTAAAATTTATGGCATGATTTATTGCAGAATATAAGTGACTCTCCACAACCTGTGATGTCCCTATATCACAATAATAAATGAAAAACAAACAAAAAGCTAAGTTTGTTCCATTCCGTTCCAATAAGTATACAATAATTTACTGGTTATACATTTTCACGTTGAAACTTATATCTTTAAGCTCTAAAATATTTCCCAACGAATAACGATAAGGATTATGCGTGTCAGCGTGTGTATGTTCTGGCTATGGATGATAGTGATACAGACATGAACTGAGCTTATTTTAATTGAATTGAACTTTTAGATTTCATTGAACTGAACTGCAAATTAATGAATAGAAAAAAAAGAATCAGCACTAAACTTTTTTTTACTGAATGAATTGAAATATATTTAACTAAATTGAAATTTATCATACATTATTAAAAAAATTAATCTATAATATACAAGTAAAATTTATTCTAAAAATATTCTTGAACTAAATTATATATCTATCTCAACTGAACAAGATAATATAATTTCAGGGATATATGGATACTTTTCACAAATTAAATGATCCCGAGGGGCACAACAAAACGTATTAACTCAATGGCACTTTAAATATTCTTAAACTAAGGTACTTTATGAAGAACTCAAGTAAAATAAGGGAAAATTTCTATTAAGAGCGTAGTACAAATGTAAATTATTATAAAGGTCATGAAACTTATATATTTATTGTTAAGGGCGTTATGATATTTTTATTCTTTATTTTATTAAGAAAAGTCATTTATACCCCTCTCCTACCTTAAAAAAATCAGATTTAAAATTAATAGGTTTTGTTCTCTTGAGTTTCTTTGTAGATCAGTCCAGTACAATTTAGTTCAATCTAGTTCAGTAAATTTGTTTTGATGAAATTAGTTTAATTCAATCATGTTGATTTTTTGTACATTATTTTTCATTTTAGTTCAATTTAGTTATGTTTAGTTTAATTCCTTTGATCATGTTTTTGTTAATAAAATTTATTGTTACTAAAATTGAACTAAATTGAAAAAATGCACTGAAAAAAATCAGCATGACTGAATTAAACTAAATTTCATCAACATTTATTTTATAGAACTGAATTAAACTAAATTAAAAAATAATGTACTCAAAAAATCAGCATGACTACATTAAACTAAATTTCCTCAAATTCTATTTTTACTGAATTAAATCGTACTAAAAGAGAGGGTTATAAATGATTTTTCTTAATTAAATAAATAAAGAGTAGAAATATCATAACGCCCTTAACAATAAATATACAAGTTTCACGCCCTTTATAATAATTTACATTTATACCACGCGTTTAATAGAAATTTTCCCATACAATAATAGTGCACTTTTATTATTATTGTAAAATAAAATTAACGGTAAAGTAAAATAGTGGAAAAGTCAAGTTTCTACACGCAACTTCTTCCTTTTAATTCTTATCCCCATTCAATCAGAAAAATGTGGTAATGTGCTGCTGCCTGACTTGACTTTCCTAAATATCGTGGTCTTCGAAAATGAAGTTTAATGGACCGATTACCGTTGATGGAAGGATTATATTGGATTCTTTGTGCTTGTAAATAACTAAAAAATAAAAATACAAGACCATCCAGCTATCAACTCAAAAGTAAGGGAAAATAGGATTGGGATTACTATCCAAGGCAAGGACCCGTTGCCCGAAAGCTGTGTGTCCGAAGACATAGTCCTAGACTTTCACCCGGAAACAAGGAGTTGGCCGAAGGATATGGTGCCCGTATGCTGTGATGCCCGAAAACTTACACAAAAAAGGAATACATCGTAAAATCTACGGTTGAAACTACCTAAAATTTTCATACTTGTAAAAGGTAAAAGGTAAAAGGTAATGGACCGACCATACTTGTTATACATAAAATTTGATATCTTTGCTTAATTTTGGTGTGTCCCTATTTAATTCTGATTTATTCATCGTGGCATTTTAATTTTCAGCATATTTATTTTTATTTTTCACTAAAACTTTGAACGAGAATATGGGAGTATTTAGAATTTAAATAATCCATTTTTACCATCAGTTTATAAACACATATTCAATCAAAAATGTTAAATTTTGACTGGATGTTTAAAATGCATAAATAATATTTTTTATTCAGCCAAAAACACTAAATTTAAATAAAATTTTGAAGCATAAATTAATAAAAATATTATCATATTCAGAATTGTTGTAATCGTAATAACATTATTAATATTAAATTTCTATACATTACTAATAGATATAATTTAAGATAATGGGCACTGAAACACGTGTTTTGAAAATTTAATGTTAATATAAAATCAACATGGTACGGAAATTTTTTCTTCATTGATTACAGTTACACGACCAAAAAAGAAATAAATAGAACAAACAAACAAATAAAACATCGATAAACCGAAATATATTTGTCGGGATCCGGACCAAAATATGATTCGACGGGAACCCACTGGGCAAAACTTACCATCTCCTTAGGAGATGTAGCTTTACACCTTGGGGGAAAAAGACAAAGAAAAATCAGCTCCAACGGAGCTCTATTTTCCAGCTGAATTATGCATCTAGTGCAGTGGTAAATATACAACCACTGTTCCAGATGCAAAAGCCTTATTTTCTTCTTTTTTTTCGCTTGTTTTGTTTCATTTTCCTTGCTTTTCTTGGCTTCCCTTTTATTTGCGTTTGTTTTCATTTATCTTCTATATTTTTATTTTCAAATCTCCTTTTCCTTTCTTTCATGTTTTCCTTTTCATAATTATTTTTTGTTTTTAAATTAAATAAATATATGTATTTAAGAAAATTATGTTCATATTTCTTTTTTTTTAAATGATTATATTCTTTTATCATCTTACATGTTTACGTGATGAAAATTTATTTTATGTGAACATTAATTTACATTATAAAATGGAAATTATTTTACTAAGATTAAATTATAAAGTAACATAATACGTCATAGAATAATACATATTTGATAAAAACTCACAATTTATAGAAAAACTCACAATACATATTTGATAAAAAGCACACCAAACCTCACAATTTATAGAAAAACTCATAATACATATTTGATAAAAAGCACACCAAACCGTCAACAAAAACAACAAACACAAGAATGTAGGAAAAATAAAATAAAACAAATTTTATTTAAATAATTTATTATATTATTATTATTATTAATAAAATATAGGATTTCATTAATAATTAAAGTCATATAATTCATTAAGTTTCAAGATAAATATTTAATTGGGAAAATATGTATTAAGGGTAGTGGTATTTGAAAGAGGGGTGTAATTTTATCATAATTTCTAGAAAGGGTGGTAATTAATTAGTTAATTTTTTCTTAATATAATTATTTAATTAAAGACATTAATACCCTTATTTTCATTATTCCAGTATTATTCAATTAAGTATTCAGTTTTGTTTCACTAAGTTTACTTCTATTTAATTAAAATTTAATCAAATCAGTTAAATTCAGTTTCATCCCAAATTTTTAGTTTTAGTTCAATTAAATTTATTCTTACCCCAATTATTTAGTTCTAGTTTAGTTAATTTAAGTTCACCTTTTGATATTAAAAAATAAATTGAGTTTATTAAGATTTGGTTGAAATTAGTTCAATTTAGTTTAATTTATTTTAGTACATCTTCAGACAAACTTTAGTAAAATTCAATTCAGTTTCATCCCATTTTTAGTTGTTTCAATTTAATTCAATTAGGTTAAGTTATTCAATTTTGGCTAAGTTTAATTTTAAGTTAAGTTCAATTCAGTTTAATTAAAATGATTTTATAAATTAAAGGCAAAACTTTAATGGATTTGAATTTTAAATTTAATGTAGCAAAGATGAATTTGAATGAACTTAATTTAATTAAAATAAATTAATCTAAATAAAGTGAATATTAAAATTTGGATGATCAAATTGAATGTCAACAAATATATTCTTGTCTTGATTAAGATTAACTAAAATAAATTAAATTGAACCAAATTTAACTAAATTCAAATGAATTTATTGGAATTTTTTGAATGCTAATAAAGTGAACTAAACTTAATTTAATTGAACTTAATATAAATATTTTGGATGGAACTTAACTAAACTTATTTGACTAGAATTGATTTTAATTTAAACTAAACAAAAATAACCAAAAGAAGGGTATTAGTGTCTTTAGTTAATTACTCTTATTTAAGAAAATATGAATTAATTAACTACTGCCCTTTCTAGAAATTATACTAAAATTACACTCTTCTTTTAAATAATGAAAGTTCCACTCCCTTAATGCAAATTTTCCCTATTTAATTAATATAAGTTTCCAAGATAATATAGGATTACAAATGTAGCAGATGTATTTTAGAATGAACCATTGAAATAAATACGCTGTATCAGCTATAAAAAACACTGTAGAAGCTAAAAAATGGCTCCAAACCATTGGAGATGCTCTTATCATCATCAGAATCACAAATATAAAACACTCATAGAACACACCGATTGGTCATCACCATCATCCATTTTCTCACATGGAGCAGTTGAAGCCAGGGCCTGCGAATTCAGCCCCGCTTACCCCGCTGGGGTTTCTCGGCAGAGCCGCCACCGTCTACGGCGGCGGCCCCTCCGTCGTCTACAACACTAAAACCTACACGTGGTCGGAAACCAACGAGAGGTGCCTTCGCGTGGCTTCTTCCCTCGTTTCACTGGGGATCAAAAGAGGCCACGTGGTGTCAGTGGTGGCGCCAAATATTCCGGCCATGTATGAAGCTCATTTCGCCGTCCCTATGGCCGGAGCCGTTCTCAACACGGTCAACCTCCGGCTCGACGCCCGCACAGTCTCCGTTCTCCTTCACCACAGCGAGACTAAGCTCATCCTCGTCGATTACCAATCGGTTTCTTTGGTTCTCGAAGCTTTATCCTTTTTTCCCCCGAACTCTCCCCGGCCTCTGTTGGTCTTAATTACAGAGGATGACGTATCAGTGACATCACCGCCGGAGTTCATCTGCTCGTACGAGGATTTGGTGAAAACAGGGGATCCGGGATTCGAATGGATCCGACCCGTTTCGGAGTATGATCCGATTTCCTTGAATTATACCTCCGGGACAACTTCGTCGCCGAAAGGCGTGGTCCACTGCCACCGGGGAATATTCACGATCGCCGTTGACTCTCTGATTGAGTGGTCGGTGCCGAAAGAGCCGGTCTACCTGTGGACGCTTCCGATGTTCCACGCCAACGGGTGGAGCTTCCCGTGGGGCATGGCGGCGGTGGGCGGAACAAACATTTGCCTGCGAAAATTCGACGCCGCCGTCGTTTATTCCGTGATCCGGCAGCATAAGGTGACGCATATGTGCGGGGCGCCGGTGGTGCTTAACATGATCTCGAGTTTCACCATGAATGAACCGCTTGAGAAGCCAGTCTATATCTTGACCGCCGGAGCGCCGCCGCCAGCGGCGGTTCTTTTCAGGACAGAGGCGTTGGGGTTCGTCGTGACCCACGGGTATGGATTGACGGAGACGGCAGGGCTGGTGATCTCGTGCACTTGGAAGGATAACTGGAACAGGCTGCCGGCGACGGAGAGGGCGAGGCTGAAGGCGCGGCAGGGGGTGAGGACCGTCGGAATGGCGGCGGTGGACGTGGTGGATCCCGCCACCGGGAAGGGCGTGATCCCCGACGGCGCAACCCTGGGGGAAGTTGTACTCCGGGGACCGTCCATAATGCTGGGGTACTTAAAAGATCCAGAAGGCACGGCGAAAGCCATGGGAAGACACGGCTGGTTTTACACCGGCGATGTCGCCGTGATGCACCCGGACGGTTATCTGGAAATCAAGGACAGGTCAAAGGATGTGATCATCAGCGGCGGGGAGAATCTGAGCAGCGTGGAGGTGGAGTCGGTGCTGTACGGGCACCCGGCGGTGAATGAGGCTGCGGTGGTGGCGCGGCCGGACGAGTTTTGGGGAGAAACGCCGTGTGCTTTCGTCAGCCTGAAGGATGGCGTGGAATTCAAGAAGTTTGAAGAGAAGGATCTGATTGAGTTCTGCAGAACCAAATTGCCCAAATACATGGTGCCCAAAACGGTGGTGTTTCAGGATGAACTTCCCAAGACATCTACTGGTAAGATCCAGAAATTTGTGCTCCGGGATATGGCGAAAAATCTCGGACCATCGAAAATCAGCAGACTGTGAAAGTCGTCGCCGTCGTTCGAGTCAAGTTTATAATAAGACAAACTTGTCAGTACATCATACTTGTATTTTTGTCAGTGATTATCTTGCTGATTAACATGAATTTTGTCAGTATCTGGATCGGATCGGGATGCAAATGATCTGTTATTCTGATTAACATATTCAGAACATTGAATTCAGATCCATTTATAGTATCGATATGATAAGGTTTCAGATTTGAAAAATGTGTCCAATTTCATCATCTAAAAATTAAAAAAGTGATTTTATGTTTTTGTCACAGTTCTTTGTTATTTTAGTTGTTGTTCTTAAATGGCTAGCACTTTTTTTAGTTATCGTTCTTTATATGCTCGGGTGAGGGCCCGTGCTGGCTCTGCTTCATCCAATGTCGTCCCAAAAATAAAAATCAATTTAGTTCAATTGAATTCGACTAAATTTATTTATCAATGTTTATCACAATTCTTTCTTTATAAGAATCCAAAGTAGTTGTAGTTCCTCATTCCCCAGTCACCTTCAACATATAGTAGGGTATATTTGTTCATTTACTATTTTTTTTTAAATGCTAAGTTTTAATTAAATAATCATTACCCTTTTAAAATTATTTTGAACAAATTTGAAAATTTACTTCACTAATAATAAATTTTTTGTCATTATTTCTATGCAATATATACATATATAATATAGTTGAAATTAATTTCACTAAAAAAGTGAAACTTGAAAGTGGTTGGTAGGGCGGTGATCTAAGAGCATCTCCAATGGTAAGCTAATGCTTAACTTGCCATGTCACTATTCAAGCAATTGATGTGGCAAGCTGTATTGTGAAACCCCATACATTAGTAGACTAATACATAGATTATAAAATACATAATAACCTTGTGATCTTAATTAAAGGCTCAACTATTATAGCAAAACATTTAAATAATAATACATGTATAAGAAATACAAGAGAAACACGAACTATAATCATAAACTCTATTACAACAATTAAATTAGTAGCTAATGTAAAAATTAAGATATATGAGAATTAAATGGGTAAAAGAAATAAACCATAAAACATAGTAAGGATTTTCTATAATTGCAAAATTTCAACAAACGAATATGTAATATGCAAGATAATTAAAAAGAAGAAGAGAGAATTAAAGAAGAAAAGTAAAAGGAAATAAAAAGATTAGCAAATTTTAGGAATTTGTATGGACCTGGACACGTGTTATTTTAAGAATGCAGCAACTCACCAAAATCAATGACTAGCCATTGCCATCTAAATAATTAATTCATCCTCTGACCATATTATTTATGTTTTATCTCTCAAACTTTCCTTGGCAGAACCTACTATTCTCTCTCCGATCTCAACTCCTCAACTTCTTCTTCCAAAGATTAATCCACCAAATCCCTGTAAAATTAGAGGCGTTTCTCCTATCTTCTCTTCTATGCCAACAACTGAAAATCCCCTTCATCTATACCTCCATGTATCAAGGTGATTGCTGGAAAATAAATCACCTAATCTTTAAAGAATCAATGGAACGAGGGAGGGTTAGCAACGACGTTAGGAGGGCACGAGAGGCGCCACTACTGATTGGAAGGAGCAGAGGGTGAGAGATAGGAGTTGCATGGTGGTAATTTAGGAGAGCACAGAAGCATCTTGAATTTAAAGGTAATATATCACTTCGTTAAGATTAGGGTTTATAAGTAGGTTTAGTTATCTTGATGGAGTTTTATGAATGGGTAAAATATACATGAATGTGATTAGAACTGGTAGACATAGGGTTAAAGGTTTGGGTTAAGGAAAGAAAACCGATTGAGTTTAGAAATCTGAAATTTTCGGGTCTATGTGAAGTTCTGAATTTGCAAAAAATTATAGTTTTGAAACCGTTAATCAATATACAACAACAATGGAATATTTGGAAACCTGAGTTTTAGGAGAAAAATTATGGGTCAAGAATCACCCAATTTGGTTTAGAAACGAGGGAGAAAATGTATTTTGAACTTCTGCCCTCTTTCATCCTTGGTTGCAGCAGAGCTCCGACTTTAAAAACTCATAACTATTTAACCTTAACTCCGATTTTGTTGATTCTTATACTTATGGAACCCTTGTAAGATGACTTAGTGTATAGAACCTGTAATTGCTGAAAACACTTAAATAATGTTTGAGATAATTGAGTTGCAAGTCTGCTGCGACTGGATTTTTGCAGCAGAAAATCCAAACTTTAAAAACCTATATTTTATCAACCATAACTCTGATCCTTTCAATTCTTGTACCTGTGTAAACCTTATCAAATGGGATTCAGTGTAGAATCTGAAATATTTGGAAACAAATGAGTAATGAGTTAAATATTCTAATTTGAAGTCTGCGGCACTTTTATTCTACAACAAATGAGGACCAGTTGCAATCTGAACTTTGAAAAAATCATAGTTTACTAAATATAACTCGGATCTTGTTGAATTTTATACCTGTGTAATCCTTGTAGAATAAGCTTCAGTTTGGAACTTGAAATTTTCGGAAAAAAATAGGTAATGAATTAGATAATCGATATTGAAGTCTGCTGTGACAGAACTTCTGCAGCATAGAATGAACATGTTTAAAATCACCGTATCTTATTGTCCATAACTCCAATTTTACTAAATTTTATACCGGTACAACCCTTGGAATATGAACTTCATAATAGAGTCTTGAATCATCCAAAGTAACTTATAAATGGATGAGAAAAATCAAATTCAATTCTGCTGGATATTTAAATTCTGAACAAGAGATTTTGGAAACACTTGTATTTATATTCGAAGAACCATAACTTAGATTTTCCTGAATCATGAACCTCTGTGATCTTTGTAATCTAAAATGTAACACATGGCTTTGAATTTTCAAAACAGACCATGTAATGAGATAGATAATCAGCTTTGTACTCAGCTGCTAAAATTTGGTTTTCTAGAATTTACAATACCTGATTTCTAAAACAGTTTACGAAGTATGAATCCATCTTTTAGGCTATTTGAACTTGAGAAATGAACCGAAGTTCTGATTCATGCTCGGTGTGATTAATTAAACAATGAGAAGTGTTTTCAAAATGTAATATGATAAATTGATTGTGAAGTTAGCTGTTGGCAAGTATATCTCTTAAACCTTTGATCTGTTTTAAGAAAAAATGTGTGTGCTTGCACAACCGAACTTATATCTACATTTTTAAGGCTAATATTGATTTAGTATGTGAAGATTCAGAATAGAAATGTTTTCTTAAAGTATCTACCGAAAGTTCCTCAATTAAGACATTCATGTCCTCTTAACTGAACTACATCTTGCTTGAGTCCTGAATACTAAAATCCGAAATCCATAACCTCGTATTAATTTAACTTAAAACATCTATCTTGTTTAAACCGTGAAGCATTTCCTGATCTTTTAATACTTATAATCCTGAAACTTAAATGGTAGCTCTTAATTTGAATTGGCTAAGAAAAGAAAAACAAAAAGGGTGTCGTGAAGCTACTAATATTTTCCTGAGGTTTAACTTTTGTACTCTAATGCTCATTGACTTTGTTTTAGTAATGGTTTTACCCTATTCTTCAAATCTTAGAATGAATCTAGAACAACCGTAACTTAATCAGGAACCGTTTCTTAAGGTTGCATCACATTAACATAATCTTGTACTGCAACTTCCAACAACATGATAAACCATTTTTGACTCCATCTTAAGCTGTCTTTACCACTTGACAAAAACTCCAAATATTAGCAAGACGGTAGAATGAAAGTTTTGACTCAAAGAAAGATGATCATTAATTTATCTAGTTAATGTCTTGTTTAGAAAGTGGATAAAAGGGAAACAAACTGTTAAAAAGAACATGAACTAGGAGTTGGGAAAATAGAGAAAGGTAGAACAGATCTGATACTTCGTATTGCTTTATCGACAGATATGATAGATTAGAACCTGATACAAGAAGTATTTGATGACCAATACAGGTGAGTGTTTCATCGCTTTTGCATGAAATACAAGTAAAATGAATATTAGTATGCCATGTTAAGTAGGATTAATTTGTTGACCATGCTACTTGTATATATTGCCATGCATATCATATAGGATGTTATTTCTTAGTTTCTGCATGTGTGAAAAGGACGGGTGTACTTTATCGCCCGGCCTCAACTTGAACTATTGTGTATAATCGGCTTGTACTTTATCTTGCCGAGAACTTGACTATCTTGCTCTTTGCTACTTGCACTTGACTTGAACTTGTACTTGAAAATCCGAGGCCCTCGGCGTGATTGTAGTTCGATTGTAGTCAACGGGGAAGGTAAGGGCCGGACCGTATGACTAGATCGGCTGCACGCGGTGACCACCTTTGTGATTGTGATTGCTTGTTGGGGCGTGGCTGACGAGAAATGTGATCTTGAACACCTCTTGAATATCTGGTTTTGCCTTGCTTGATAGTTACAGTACCCATATAGGGGCTTGACTACCACTTGGTATAACCGACTTGTATACTTTTCAATGTGTTAGGGCTTGCGTGCTATTTGTAGGTTATGTGATAACTAAATTCCACTTGGTAATTAAATGCGGTGAACCTCACTAAGCAAGGAGCTTACTAGTTTAAATAAACCAAACAACAGGTGTATCGGACGTGCGAGTGAGATTGGAGATCATAGAAGATTAGGAGGAGTGAAGCCTTTACTTCATTTGAGTTAGGATTCGATTGGTGTATAACCTTTAATAATAATATTTAGACCTTATTGTAACCCCTAAACACTTGTATATATTTATATGAAACACTTATTGTAATAGTAAATTGAGATTGAAATTAACGCTTCCGCATAATATTATTGCTCATTTGCACATTTGAAAGAGCCAACTTTGTTGGACTCTTGGTAACATGCCTCGCCTAAACACAATACTTGTTTCTAAGCAAGTTTGCTGGTTTGGGGGTGTTACAGATGTGGTATCAGAGCATTCTCAAATCAAGTAAAGGCTTAACCAAAATCTATCTGAATAAAAGACTTTAGAAATCTCAGATCATGTAAATAACTTCCCTCTATCTTGAATGAAAGTTGAACCTTGAATCATAAAAAACTGTGTGGATTAAGAACCTCATTTGTGCTATTTGCTTGCCTTAGAAACTTTATATTACCTCAAACTGAAATTTATACCCCTACCTTAGTATTGCTCGTTAAAAGTATAAAAAGTAAAATTTGAACCAAGAAAACCTTTTCCATTTGAATTGAGAAAACCTTTGAATCACTTGGGGATGGCCAGCCCAAAGTGATCGGGCATATCATTTTAACTGGAAAGGGTGGTCTTAATTAAATAAACCATAAAATTTACCAATAATAGGTTTACCACTTCCACTGAAATAACACCAGTACATGTTTTATAAATAATTGCATAAGACTCTCAAGAACTAATTTTCACTCTTTATTGTTAAAACCCATGGATTTTATCTTTCACTAGAATTGAGAGAACCTTGGATCCGCTTGGGACTGATCAACCCACGGTGGAAATTGAGTGCTCTCATTTTGAAATGAAAGTGTTCAGAATAAAATTTCCAAGTTATCAATTAGAAGCATTATGTAATTAATTTACTAGAATCATCAATGTACTTTAAAATCAATAAACTCAATAAGTAACCTCAAAGATACTTATAACATAGGTTGGAACAACATGTTTTCCTTCCTACACTGAAGCTTTAATAACATTCACACTTTGTATATACAATCTAAGTTTCATAATGAAACAATTGGAAAAAAAAAAAAAAAAAAAAAAAAAAAAAAAAAAAAAAAAAAAAAAAAAAAAAAACCCTTTATTCTTAATCCACAAGTCAAATGCATTATAATAAATACTACATGAACAAAATAAACATCTGTCATAAACACTGTCTTCACATTTTCTGAACTTAATAGCCTAGCTACTAAGAACTTCGGGGACGAAGTTCCCTAAGGGGGGGCGACTGTGAAACCCCATACATTAGTAGACTAATACATAGATTATAAAATACATAATAACCTTGTGATCTTAATTAAAGGCTCAACTATTATAGCAAAACATTTAAATAATAATACATGTATAAGAAATACAAGAGAAACACGAACTATAATCATAAACTCTATTACAACAATTAAATTAGTAGCTAATGTAAAAATTAAGATATATGAGAATTAAATGGGTAAAAGAAATAAACCATAAAACATAGTAAGGATTTTCTATAATTGCAAAATTTCAACAAACGAATATGTAATATGCAAGATAATTAAAAAGAAGAAGAGAGAATTAAAGAAGAAAAGTAAAAGGAAATAAAAAGATTAGCAAATTTTAGGAATTTGTATGGACCTGGACACGTGTTATTTTAAGAATGCAGCAACTCACCAAAATCAATGACTAGCCATTGCCATCTAAATAATTAATTCATCCTCTGACCATATTATTTATGTTTTATCTCTCAAACTTTCCTTGGCAGAACCTACTATTCTCTCTCCGATCTCAACTCCTCAACTTCTTCTTCCAAAGATTAATCCACCAAATCCCTGTAAAATTAGAGGCGTTTCTCCTATCTTCTCTTCTATGCCAACAACTGAAAATCCCCTTCATCTATACCTCCATGTATCAAGGTGATTGCTGGAAAATAAATCACCTAATCTTTAAAGAATCAATGGAACGAGGGAGGGTTAGCAACGACGTTAGGAGGGCACGAGAGGCGCCACTACTGATTGGAAGGAGCAGAGGGTGAGAGATAGGAGTTGCATGGTGGTAATTTAGGAGAGCACAGAAGCATCTTGAATTTAAAGGTAATATATCACTTCGTTAAGATTAGGGTTTATAAGTAGGTTTAGTTATCTTGATGGAGTTTTATGAATGGGTAAAATATACATGAATGTGATTAGAACTGGTAGACATAGGGTTAAAGGTTTGGGTTAAGGAAAGAAAACCGATTGAGTTTAGAAATCTGAAATTTTCGGGTCTATGTGAAGTTCTGAATTTGCAAAAAATTATAGTTTTGAAACCGTTAATCAATATACAACAACAATGGAATATTTGGAAACCTGAGTTTTAGGAGAAAAATTATGGGTCAAGAATCACCCAATTTGGTTTAGAAACGAGGGAGAAAATGTATTTTGAACTTCTGCCCTCTTTCATCCTTGGTTGCAGCAGAGCTCCGACTTTAAAAACTCATAACTATTTAACCTTAACTCCGATTTTGTTGATTCTTATACTTATGGAACCCTTGTAAGATGACTTAGTGTATAGAACCTGTAATTGCTGAAAACACTTAAATAATGTTTGAGATAATTGAGTTGCAAGTCTGCTGCGACTGGATTTTTGCAGCAGAAAATCCAAACTTTAAAAACCTATATTTTATCAACCATAACTCTGATCCTTTCAATTCTTGTACCTGTGTAAACCTTATCAAATGGGATTCAGTGTAGAATCTGAAATATTTGGAAACAAATGAGTAATGAGTTAAATATTCTAATTTGAAGTCTGCGGCACTTTTATTCTACAACAAATGAGGACCAGTTGCAATCTGAACTTTGAAAAAATCATAGTTTACTAAATATAACTCGGATCTTGTTGAATTTTATACCTGTGTAATCCTTGTAGAATAAGCTTCAGTTTGGAACTTGAAATTTTCGGAAAAAAATAGGTAATGAATTAGATAATCGATATTGAAGTCTGCTGTGACAGAACTTCTGCAGCATAGAATGAACATGTTTAAAATCACCGTATCTTATTGTCCATAACTCCAATTTTACTAAATTTTATACCGGTACAACCCTTGGAATATGAACTTCATAATAGAGTCTTGAATCATCCAAAGTAACTTATAAATGGATGAGAAAAATCAAATTCAATTCTGCTGGATATTTAAATTCTGAACAAGAGATTTTGGAAACACTTGTATTTATATTCGAAGAACCATAACTTAGATTTTCCTGAATCATGAACCTCTGTGATCTTTGTAATCTAAAATGTAACACATGGCTTTGAATTTTCAAAACAGACCATGTAATGAGATAGATAATCAGCTTTGTACTCAGCTGCTAAAATTTGGTTTTCTAGAATTTACAATACCTGATTTCTAAAACAGTTTACGAAGTATGAATCCATCTTTTAGGCTATTTGAACTTGAGAAATGAACCGAAGTTCTGATTCATGCTCGGTGTGATTAATTAAACAATGAGAAGTGTTTTCAAAATGTAATATGATAAATTGATTGTGAAGTTAGCTGTTGGCAAGTATATCTCTTAAACCTTTGATCTGTTTTAAGAAAAAATGTGTGTGCTTGCACAACCGAACTTATATCTACATTTTTAAGGCTAATATTGATTTAGTATGTGAAGATTCAGAATAGAAATGTTTTCTTAAAGTATCTACCGAAAGTTCCTCAATTAAGACATTCATGTCCTCTTAACTGAACTACATCTTGCTTGAGTCCTGAATACTAAAATCCGAAATCCATAACCTCGTATTAATTTAACTTAAAACATCTATCTTGTTTAAACCGTGAAGCATTTCCTGATCTTTTAATACTTATAATCCTGAAACTTAAATGGTAGCTCTTAATTTGAATTGGCTAAGAAAAGAAAAACAAAAAGGGTGTCGTGAAGCTACTAATATTTTCCTGAGGTTTAACTTTTGTACTCTAATGCTCATTGACTTTGTTTTAGTAATGGTTTTACCCTATTCTTCAAATCTTAGAATGAATCTAGAACAACCGTAACTTAATCAGGAACCGTTTCTTAAGGTTGCATCACATTAACATAATCTTGTACTGCAACTTCCAACAACATGATAAACCATTTTTGACTCCATCTTAAGCTGTCTTTACCACTTGACAAAAACTCCAAATATTAGCAAGACGGTAGAATGAAAGTTTTGACTCAAAGAAAGATGATCATTAATTTATCTAGTTAATGTCTTGTTTAGAAAGTGGATAAAAGGGAAACAAACTGTTAAAAAGAACATGAACTAGGAGTTGGGAAAATAGAGAAAGGTAGAACAGATCTGATACTTCGTATTGCTTTATCGACAGATATGATAGATTAGAACCTGATACAAGAAGTATTTGATGACCAATACAGGTGAGTGTTTCATCGCTTTTGCATGAAATACAAGTAAAATGAATATTAGTATGCCATGTTAAGTAGGATTAATTTGTTGACCATGCTACTTGTATATATTGCCATGCATATCATATAGGATGTTATTTCTTAGTTTCTGCATGTGTGAAAAGGACGGGTGTACTTTATCGCCCGGCCTCAACTTGAACTATTGTGTATAATCGGCTTGTACTTTATCTTGCCGAGAACTTGACTATCTTGCTCTTTGCTACTTGCACTTGACTTGAACTTGTACTTGAAAATCCGAGGCCCTCGGCGTGATTGTAGTTCGATTGTAGTCAACGGGGAAGGTAAGGGCCGGACCGTATGACTAGATCGGCTGCACGCGGTGACCACCTTTGTGATTGTGATTGCTTGTTGGGGCGTGGCTGACGAGAAATGTGATCTTGAACACCTCTTGAATATCTGGTTTTGCCTTGCTTGATAGTTACAGTACCCATATAGGGGCTTGACTACCACTTGGTATAACCGACTTGTATACTTTTCAATGTGTTAGGGCTTGCGTGCTATTTGTAGGTTATGTGATAACTAAATTCCACTTGGTAATTAAATGCGGTGAACCTCACTAAGCAAGGAGCTTACTAGTTTAAATAAACCAAACAACAGGTGTATCGGACGTGCGAGTGAGATTGGAGATCATAGAAGATTAGGAGGAGTGAAGCCTTTACTTCATTTGAGTTAGGATTCGATTGGTGTATAACCTTTAATAATAATATTTAGACCTTATTGTAACCCCTAAACACTTGTATATATTTATATGAAACACTTATTGTAATAGTAAATTGAGATTGAAATTAACGCTTCCGCATAATATTATTGCTCATTTGCACATTTGAAAGAGCCAACTTTGTTGGACTCTTGGTAACATGCCTCGCCTAAACACAATACTTGTTTCTAAGCAAGTTTGCTGGTTTGGGGGTGTTACATGTATAGCTCCACAATGGTGAGCTACTATGTTTATAGCTATAAAGGGCCCACGTATTTTTTTAAATATTTTTACCAAGAATTTTTACTATCATTAAAAATAATTAATGTATTTATCTAAATGATACAAATACTATTGATTTAAAAATAAATAAATTATTTTTATAACAACTAAAAAATAATTATGCTAAATTATAAAGTGATTTACAAATTACAAATAAAAATAAATAATTATAATAAAAACATTTAGACTACCAATATATTGCAAATTATTAGAAAAAACTTGGTCTTTGTGAGGATGCTCTTCTACGGAAGAAAGAGGAAATTCGTCAAAATGATTTCGCAATTCTAACCAAGGACACATCAAATATGGATGATAGAACTAGAAAAAATCATGAACAAGTGTGTGCAATTCTTAGAAATAAGTATGTAATGTCATTAGAATATATTTGATGTATTTTTCATTCTATTTTTTTTTTTTTTTTGCATTTGGAATAAAATTTTATTGGTATAATGTATTTAAAATTTTTATGAAAGAATACAAATCAAAGTTTGGATATATTTTAAAAAATAATGTTTATATTTATTATATTTATATATTTTTTCAAATTATTTATAAGTTATATCAAATATTAAGTATAAAAAAATATAATATATACAATATTAAAATATATTTTTTATAAATATTATTTATTTATGCTCGTAAAATAATTAATTAAAGTAAATATTTATAATAGAATATAATTACGTGAATAGAAAGAGAAATTATATTTACCAAGTAAAAGTAAATGAAAGGAAAGAGAAATTATGTTTACCAAGTAAAAGTAAATGAAAGGTAATTCATAACATTAATGACGGCAGTACTGCTCTGTGCGGCCGTACTGCTCGTGTAGCAGTGTCTACGTGGAGTGAAACAATGGTAAGTTACACTGCTGAAATTTATCAAATATTGCAAGCAACTCCGTTTCTTCAACCATTGGAGATGCTCTAAAAGAGTCAGACTTAAAATTGATTACTCCATCTCACTCAAAATTGAATAGTTAAATTTTCACGATCTTCAATGATCATGTTTGATTATTAATATGTAGTTATATGAACACATCCAAAAATAATATATACAAAATTACTTTTTGAATAATAGATGCAATAAATCTAATATTATCTTGATAGTTTTGTCATTTATATAGAGGATTAATATATGCAAGTCCATTTTTCTTATGGAGACCCGTTTTTATCAAAAGGTCCTTATTATTGTTAAGACAAAAAAAAAACTTAAAATGCAAGCTTGTCTCACTTAACATTTGTCATTGGTCTCAATTGAAACTTGTCTTACAGAATAACTTCTCATTTATTTTTCCTTTTCCACAAATACCGAAAACTCTGTAATTGCAAGTGCTCTAACCATACTGTCTTGTATTTTTGGACTTACTTTTTAGGGAGTTTTTTTTACTTTAAAATTTGATAGAGCGTCAAACAGATAGTTTTGTAAAGGTTGGAGGTCTCTATAAAATTTTCTATACTTTTAAGTGCAAGTAGAAAGACATTATGTTTCAAATTTGTGTTCATTTTTATGAGTCTCCTCCCACATCTTGGCAATTATAAGCAAGAATTAAAAAAGTGACAAATTCTCAATTGGTCTCACTGCATAATCATATTTAATAAGCTAATTCAACATTAGTCTTGAAAGTGAATAGATCATAAATGAAAGTGAGAAAATCAACAATAATATACTGAAGGATCATACTTAATAGGTAAAAGATCGAAATTAAAAGTAAGAAGATCATAATTTGTCTTGTGTCAATGGAGACCGATCTCAATTGGAGACCCTTTGATCTCACTTCATGCATTTGGAAGCTAACCTAGCTAAAACCAAAAAATCGCAGGATACAGGTCATCAAATGGAAGGAAACTATTCATAAGACTCCACATAAAAACACATGTTTTTGGAGGAATTTGAGATGCGCCCATACCTTTATAATATTCTCCACAAGCATGGACCGTTATATCAGGGAATGGTATTTCACGGTTTACCGTTTGAAATAACAGTTCGTTAGCAGAGGAATACCCGACTCAACCAGTCAACCAAGAGACAATGGAACCACCATCTTAAGACCTACATAACCGCCTTCAAACGAGCCTCCCTTACAGTAGTACTGCTCGGTTCTTCCATGTGCTTTCGTGATTAAAATGATTTCGAAGAGTCAATTCCATGTTACCAAACTTAATCTTATATGCATGAGATGCTTCATTCAAACAGTAATTTAAAAAGTGTATATCCTTAATCCTTCAAGGAGTATTCCGAGTGACAGATCAATGGATCAGTTGAAGCCATGCCCTGCAATATCAATACCGCTGACTCCACTGGGATTTCTCGGAAGAGCAGCCACCGTCTACGGCGACTGCCCGTCGGTCATCTATAACACAAAAATCTACACATGGTCCGAAACCAGCGAGAGGTGCATTCGAGTCTCCTCTTCCCTTGTGTCTTTAGGTATCAAGAGAGGCCAAGTGGTGTCGGTGGTGGCGCCAAATATTCCGGCCATGTACGAAGCTCAGTTCGCAGTCCCGATGGCCGGAGCGGTCATCAACACGATCAACCTCCGTCTAGATGCACGCACCGTCTCCATACTCCTCCATCACAGCGAGTCCAAGCTCGTCCTCGTTGACTACCAGTCCGCCGCTTTAGTCCTCGAAGCACTGTCCTTGTTTCCGTCGAATTCTCCACGTCCCATGTTAGTCCTCATAACCGAGGATGACGACGACGTACGACTCGTTCTCCTCGGATTTCGTTTCCTCGTACGAGAAATTGGTGAAAGATGGGGATTCTGGGTTTAAGTGGCTTCGACCAAACTCGGATTATGATCCCATTGTACTGAACTACACCTCGGGAACAACCTCGGCGCCGAAAGGCGCGGTTCACTGCCACAAAGGGATATTCACGGTCACCGTCGATTCTCTGATTTAATGGTCTGTACCGAAAGAGCCAGTTTTCTTGTGGACGGTTCCGATGTACCATACGAATGGATGGAGCTTCTCATGGGGGATGGCTGCGGTTGGGGGCACAAATATTTGCATGCGCAGGTTCAATGCTGCTGAGGTTTACTCCGCTATACGCCGCCACAAGGTGACACACATGTGCGGTGCTCCGGTGGTGCTCAACATGCTGTCGAGCAATCCGATGACGGAATCCCTTGAGCATCCAGTTCATATCATGACCTCCGGCTCTCCTCCTCCGGCGGCGGTGCTTTTGAAGACGGAAGCGTTGGGGTTTGTAGTGAGCCACGCATACGGACTGACGGAGACAGCAGGGATCGTGATTTCGTGTACCTGGAAGAAGAACTGGAATAAGCTTCCGGTGACGGAGAGGGCGAGACTGAAGGTGAGGCAAGGGGTAGGGACCATTGGTATGGCGGCGGTGGACGTGGTGGATTTCGAAACCGGCGAAAGTGTGAAAAGAGACGGTAAAGCTCGTGGGGAGATTGTACTCAAGGGAGCTTGCGTAATGCTTGGTTATTTGAAAGACCCCGAAGCCACATCCAAAGCCATACGGAAAAACGGCTGGTTTTACACCGGCGATGTGGCCGTGATGCACCCGGACGGGTACCTGGAAATCAAGGACCGGTCAAAGGATGTGATAATCAGCGGCGGCGAGAATCTGAGCAGCGTGGAGGTGGAATCGGTGCTCTACTTGCACCCGGCGGTAAATGAGGCGGCGGTGGTGGCGCGGCCGGACGAGTTCTGGGGAGAAACGCCGTGTGCTTTTGTTAGCTTGAAGGATGGTGTGGAATTCAAGAAGGTTGAAGAGAAGAATTTGATTGAGTTCTGCAGAGCCAAACTGCCTAAGTACATGGTGCCCAAGACGGTGGTGTTTCAGGTGAAAGTTCCACCATTCTACCAAACAACTAAATCCTATCGTGTTCAAGTTTTAATTTAAAACAGCAAATTAAAACTAAGTGCGGAAATTAAAGAACACACGATATGATCACCCAGTTCAGTGCATCGCACCTACGTCTGGGGGGCCGTATCCCGTGGTAAAGATCCTTCACTAGTTGCAATAAATATGTCCGGTCTATTACAATCTAATGGCTACTCTAGCAAGCCTATCACACCACCTTTTCTTTCAGATAGCTGTTACAGTGATTACCTTCTTTTCACGAAGGTGCGGCAAGATCTCTTCCACCCGAGCTTTAACACACGTCCCTAGTGTTTGTGTAGTGGTTGAAAACCGTGGACGACGACGCTGCTCTGGCCTGGCCTAAGGTAAACCCCGAAGGGAATTTTCTCTCGTAAGATCGGCAAATCAGGCTCTCAGCTAATTGTCCCTTTTATAGCTCAATGCTGTGTGAATTAAGTCATCTCCACAGCTGTAGAATTCCATTCCAATTAAACCACGTTTAAAACAGAAACTCTTTGGAATAAGGAATTCAGAAAATCTCCAATTCCTAAAATAATGCAGAAAATCCTTTTCCAATTAAATCTCTGCAATATCCCATGAATAAATCTGAATTGAAGATGGATTTGGACTGTATTATCTCGAAACAAATATAACCATTCCATATTAAAGGCGCACAATATTCCTTTTCCTCTTTAAAAAACTGCGCTGAACTTCTGGAATTTTTCTATCTTTTTCTGCCAGACGAAGTCATGTTGCAACATGACATTCCACAAAGCAGCCAACAAAATCTGGACTTTACAATCTCCCCCTTTGGCAATTTGTGGACACAATGGATGGCTCAACACAAACTCAGAATTTCTAAAAAATTCAACGAGAAAAACTTCCTCCCGAGTTGAAGCTAACCATACCACTACATCCAATCAAAATAATTCAGTGGCAGAAAAAGTAATACAGTCATCCATATATATCTCCCCCTGGGTCCATGAATTAGCCAAAGGCCTGCAAAAGAACTCCCCCAAGGTCATTCAAAAATCCCGTGTTGCAACATCAACTGCCTTCAATCGTTCATCCAGAATACCAACATTTTGCAACATCAATAAACTGCACCTCTGTCACTCTAGTAGATTATGATGTCGTAAAAACCAAATCCTCATTCAGATCATAAGTGACCGACTCCCCCTGACTTTGACATTAAAATCCTCTCTGTTTTTCATCTAAAATTTAAATTCGAAGAAAGTTCCAGTTTGCAAAGAAAGAAGTTCACTGAATCACCTATCAGGCTTTGGTGTAAAACAATCCATCATCCCATTAATACATAATCAACTCCCCCTGTCTTCAACATCTCTGAGTTCTTAAGATCATTCATAGCTCGAACTCCTCAGATCAAACCATAAATACAAAAAGCTAGCAAACCACACAAATTCTAGCTTGATCTAAAGCAGTCCATTACTCAAATATACTCAGAATACGACGGGAAGTACCAATGCACAGAGATTTGAGCAAGAATCCAAATACAATCACAACCCGCAACAATCAAATCAAACCCTTCTCCAAATAAACTACTACTATGCACATACAACCAATATTATGATCAAAATCCAGTGAGCACAGTAGAAAGAGCTGAATACCTTGTAGAACAATGATTAGGGTTAAGCTCTTGAAATCCTTGTTGCTGAAATTTTCCGTCTTCTGTCAAAACCATAATCCACGTTGCAACATGGATTTTCCAAAGATCGGACATATTTTTGGTTGATTCTCGGATACTTGGCAGCCATACAAACTCTCTCAAAACAGCGTCCTCTTCAAGTTAACATTGACTCCAGATCCAGCTTGCTTGCTTCACATACTCGAGAATGACGTTGCAACATGAGTTGCGCAAGTTGGTCTTCATCAATTTCGGCCATTGTTGGTAGAAAGGATCTCACTCTCCCTGTTAAAGGAGTCACGTAGTGACCAGCTCTGATACCAATTGAAAGTTCCACCATTCTACCAAACAACTAAATCCTATCGTGTTCAAGTTTTAATTTAAAACAGCAAATTAAAACTAAGTGCGGAAATTAAAGAACACACGATATGATCACCCAGTTCAGTGCATCGCACCTACGTCTGGGGGGCCGTAGCCCGTGGTAAAGATCCTTCACTAGTTGCAATAAATATGTCCGGTCTATTACAATCTAATGGCTACTCTAGCAAGCCTATCACACCACCTTTTCTTTCAGATAGCTGTTACAGTGATTACCTTCTTTTCACGAAGGTGCGGCAAGATCTCTTCCACCCGAGCTTTAACACACGTCCCTAGTGTTTGTGTAGTGGTTGAAAACCGTGGACGACGACGCTGCTCTGGCCTGGCCTAAGGTAAACCCCGAAGGGAATTTTCTCTCGTAAGATCGGCAAATCAGGCTCTCAGCTAATTGTCCCTTTTATAGCTCAATGCTGTGTGAATTAAGTCATCTCCACAGCTGTAGAATTCCATTCCAATTAAACCACGTTTAAAACAGAAACTCTTTGGAATAAGGAATTCAGAAAATCTCCAATTCCTAAAATAATGCAGAAAATCCTTTTCCAATTAAATCTCTGCAATATCCCATGAATAAATCTGAATTGAAGATGGATTTGGACTGTATTATCTCGAAACAAATATAACCATTCCATATTAAAGGCGCACAATATTCCTTTTCCTCTTTAAAAAACTGCGCTGAACTTCTGGAATTTTTCTATCTTTTTCTGCCAGACGAAGTCATGTTGCAACATGACATTCCACAAAGCAGCCAACAAAATCTGGACTTTACATCAGGAAGAGCTTCCCAAGACTTCTACCGGGAAGATCAAGAAATTTGTGCTCAGAGAAATGGCGAAAAATCTCGGACCTTTGGAAAATCAGCAGTCGGTCAAAGTTTCCGGTTCACCGGTTGCACTCTAGCATCAAGAGATTGAGAAATCAATTTTCCTTTTCTGATCAAAGAAAATATCTGGCGGCATTTCTACGCATTCTCACAATGCGACTGTAAGCCAGTGAGCCACATGCTGCATGCTAGCGTACGTGATTCAGTTTGTATACAATATTCTTTACTTTCTGGGTTCTTCTTGTTATTAAGGGGTTGACCAAAATTTATTTAATTAAACAAAAGAAGTCAATTGCCATTAATTATTTTACTTTGTCAGAAACGAGTTATAGTATTAAAGAAAAATTAAATCAGTACAAATATAGTAAGAATGATCAAATAAGCTTCCATATCATCTATTCAATTAGTACCATTATATGTTTTAGGCCAGTTAAAGCCTTACAGGTGAATGTATGCTTTAGGTGATTTTTGACCCTTATTTTCCCTTTTTGCTTGTTTATATTTTCTCTCAATCCCTTCACTAATCTTATTTTCGTTTTTGCTTGTCGCTTCCCATACGTGACACGCCGCTCACTTCCACACAACCATTCTCTCCTCATGCACTCAACCAACTTGTCACCCGTGATTCCAACCCACATCTCCTTCTTGCACGTTTTAAACACTACTAGAAAAACTTGTCATCCTTACATTTCAGCAATTACTACACAAACGTTGAAACACAAAATGAGTCTATAACGTTTAATTTGACCCATAAAATTACGTTTCAGCGGTTGTCCAAAGTCAAAACAAGACGGCTCAGTGGAATGTCTAGTCATTTGGGTGGCTTGTTGATCCGGCCCCACGATGCAATAACCGCTGAAACTATAGATGCGGTAACGATTGTAGCAGTTATCCAAAACACAAAAACCGCTGAAACGTAGGGTAAAAATCGCTGGAATACTGATTTTTAGTGAAACGTCCTAAATGTTCAAACATGATGCATCTTTATTTTCCTTCTTTGTGAATATTTGTTTTCTTCTTCTCTTCTCCGTGCATGTTTCTTCTTCGTCCTGTTTCTTATCTATTCGATGTGTTTTGATCATCTTGTTTCTAGACGTACGTACTCTATTTTGAAATCTCTTTTCTAGATCTACTCTATTAATTTCTCATCCCACAAGGCCCTGCCCACTTATCCTATCATTCCAATCGATCACTCATGTAGATCGAAACCAGAAGTCGAAGGTAGATTTGGATATTGGAGGTTGAATGTAGAATCAATTTTTTTTTTTTTTTTTTTGAAGAAGAACGTGTTATCATTTCAAGGTCCTGGAAATCGTCCAGAATCGTTTGATACAATGAAAGGGGGTGGAGTAATCCACGAACTAGAAGAATTAACACTCGACTTTGCAAACTGAGCAAGCAAATGAGCCGAGGAATTTTCCAAACGTGGCACCCAATATGGCAATTCTAAACTATAAGACCGAATCAGTTCTTTAAGCTCCCCCACCAGTGCTGTCGTTTCCAGTGAACATTGGATATCCTCCCGGATCATCTGAATTAGTGCCAAAGAATCACCAACTAAAATTGGTCGGCGCGGAGACAAGGACACGGCTAGTTCAATGGCGTCTTTTGCAGCCCAAGCCTCGGCTAAGAGGGGGTCGCTGACCATGTGCATTTTCCTTGCTACAGCCTTAATAAAACCTCCCTGCTCATCTAAAGCAATAATCCCCGAGCCTGCAACTCCGTCCCCCGCTAGCCCCGCGTCGAAATGCACACGGGCTACCCCAGCTGGAGGCTGCAGCAGTACCGTATCCTCCAAGCAAGAAGACAATCGCTCTGGCCAAAGGTTGGCGCGGTGAAAGCTTGATAGATTGCCTGCTACCATTGACGCAACCACCGAGCCGTCGATGTGAGTATTCTCGAAAACCAGCTTGTTACGTTGGCCCCATATGGCATCGCATAACATCACTATCATCTCCGACGTCTCCACGCTGTTATCCATGATAAGTTGGCGGAACCAGAACTCCCCGCGGCTCTTTTCCGAGTACTGAATAGTGTCCCAGAGACCAGCGACATCAAAAACAGTGTGTGCATAAGGGCACTGAAAGAACAAGTGGGCAGAGAGCTCATGTCCGGTCTCACACAAACGACAAATCGGTGAAATCTGTAGAGTTCTTCGGCGTAAATTATCCGTTGTAGGGAGACAATCAGTTGCTAGCCTCCAAGCAAAATGAAGCACTCGATTCGGTACACGGAGTCTCCATAATTTCTTCCAAAAAGTAGAATCCCCAGGTGAAGCTGTCGGAACATTATGACGGGATAGGTGTTGCGGCTGCTCTACAAGAACGTGGTAGAGGGACTTTACTGTAAACTTCCCAGAGGACGTGAAATGCCAACGCCAATGATCCCGGTCGCCTTGGCCTCCAATCGGAATAGTTTTTATAAGAGCAGCATCCGAAGAAACAAAGTGGGCACTAAGAAGGTCATCTCTCCACCATCTAGTGTCTGGGTCAATAAGATCACTTACAACATGAAGATTACACGGCACATTCTCCGGTGAAGCCACAAAGAAGGATTGAGAACTCGGTAGCCAAGGATCGTGACAGATACTTATATTGCGTCCTGATACCACATGCTTCCTACAACCGAGACGTAGAGCCTGAGTCCCGCGAGATATACTTCTCCACGCCCAAGATGGCCTAGAGCCCATAGTTGCCTGAAAAAGAGAGGAATTCGGGAAGTACTTATCCTTATACACCCTCGCAATAAGGGACGTGGGATTAGTTAGCATTCTCCACGCTTGCTTGCCGAGCATAGCCAAGTTAAAAGATTCAAGGTCACGGAAACCCAAGCCACCATTCTCTTTAGCTCTTGCCATTCTCGGCCAAGAAGCCCAATGCATTTTCCTCTTATCTTCATCACCTCCCCACCAGAAGTTGCTAATCATAGCCTTAATGTCATCAAGAACAGTCCCCGGGATATGGAAACAACTCATGGAATAGCTCGGAATTGCCTGTAAGACAGACTTGATAAGAACATCCTTTCCTGCCTTAGAAAGATTCCTCTCACTCCACCCATCAATTCGCTTGCGAACACGATCTTTTATATTCTGGAAAATCTCAGCCTTGCTTCTCCCAAGCTCCGAAGGCAAGCCAAGATACTTCCCATGGGAATGGACCTCCGGAATTTTTAAAATATCACAAACCATCTTCCTCACGGCCTCACTGGTGTTTGGGCTGAACAGAACACCTGATTTGTCATAGTTGATGCGTTGCCCAGAGATACTTTCAAATAGACTGATTGCCCACTTAAAGTGAGTAGCCTCATCCTCTCCAGCTTCCCCAAACAATAAGGTATCGTCAGCAAAGAAAAGATGAGAAATCTTAGGTCCATATCTTGAGGCTCCCAATCCCTTAATTTTACCAGCTTTTTCCAGGTCTGTAAGTAAGGTAGAAAAGATCTCCGAGCAAATAATAAATAGATAAGGCGAGAGAGGGTCACCTTGTCTAAGTCCCCTGTTAGGTCTCAGATTTCCCAACTCTCCTCCATTGAAGATAAAAGAGAAAGCGACCGTAGACAAACACTGATCCACCAGTTGTACAAAAGACTCCGGGAAACCCATAAACCGGAGACATCGGGTCACAAAGCTCCACTCTATCCGATCAAACGCCTTACTCATGTCCAGCTTAATACTCATATGACCCAGTTTCGGAGTGGTCCTCTTCCTCATCGTGTGGTGAATCTCATGAGCAATAAGAACATTGTCAGTAATAAGACGACCAGGAACAAAGGCAGACTGCGATTCAGAAATAATGCTCGGCATGATCAACTTTAGGCGGTTCGCGACCACCTTAGAAGCAATCCTATAAACCACATTACACAGGCTGATGGGGCGAAACTGGGTGATAAGATCAGGTTGATCCACCTTCGGAATGAGAACAATGTGGGTGAAGTTTGTAGAAGGCTCAAATACTCCATCATTCAAGAAAGCCAAGACAAACCGAGTGACATCCCTTCCAACAATCCTCCAAAACTTTTGGTAAAATACTGGGCTCATCCCATCAGGGCCAGGTGACTTAAACGGATGCATCTGTTTGACCGCCCGAGCCACCTCCAAGTCCCCATATGGGCGAGTTAAGTTGACTGCCATATCCGGCAGCACTCGTGGCTGTAACCTCGAGAGGACCTGCTCCATTACATCAATAGGCGGCAAAGAGGAAGAAAACAGACCTCCAAAATAGTCTAGAATGATGCGTTGAATATCATCATCCTCAGTCCTTAAGATAAGCTGATCATCCTTGAGGCCAGAGATGTGGTTCTTGTTCCTTCGATTGGTAGCAAATCGATGAAAGAATTTGGTATTCCTGTCCCCCTCCTTATACCAGTGTTGTTTCGCTCTCTGCTTCCAGCGAATACTTTCAGCCTCCTGCAACATTTCATACTCAGAACGAACAGAACAGATTCTTTCCTGGATAACATCTGTAATCACACCACTCTGCAAACTGTGTAATTCCTTACTCAACTCCTCCAATCTTTTCGGAATGATCGGGAAAGCGCCTTTACTCCAGTTCATCAAGCCCAATTTGCATCCTCGAAGCTTCTCTAAGAAAGACGGGTCAGAAGAGTCCCAAAGGTGTTCCACCATTCTCTCACAATCAGCCGATTTGACCCAGTGTGCCTCAAACCGGAATCCACGTTTTTTCCTTCGACGGTGCGCATGAGGGTCCCTCTCTCTCAAGGAGACATGGATAAGCATATGATCCGAAAAAACCATGGGGACTGAGGCCACCGAAGACCACGGAAAGAGATCTAACAGATGCTGATTACAGTTTTGGTATTTATCATTGATGGTGTTATTTAAAGGATTTCGTGTTGATTGATGGTGGTGTTGCAAGTATATATGTTAATTGGTGGTACCTATTTATGCATGCTGACTTTTTTAGTCCAAATGATATATTTAAGGGTTGCTTGGTAAAAGTTAAGGTAATATTCTCTAGAGATTATTTGAACTTATGTGAACTCATTTGAACTAAAAAGAACTTTATCTGAACTTAAAAAACTTTATCTGAACTCATCTGAACTTAAAAAACTTTATCTGAACTGAACTCATTTGTACTTAAAAAATTTAGCTGAACTCATTTGAACTTAAAAATTGAGCTGAATTGAAATGTATAGATAAATTGAACTGAACTAAATTGAAACTAACTAAAATATATGATCATTTCTAATATATTTGAAATTTATTAATTTAAATATAAAATAATACATTTAATATTAAAGTATACTGAACTGAGTTGCACTGATGTAGATAAACTGAATTGAATTGAATTGAAATATAAATATGATAAATTTCAATCGATTTGAAATTTATTAATCTAAATGTATCATAATACATTTAATATGAAAATATATAGAACAAAGTTGAACTGGAATATATAGATCAACTTAACTGAAATGAACTAAACTAAATTGATCTGAATCGAAGTGAAAATTAATGCGTTGAAAAAAAACGGTATGAATAAATTAACCTTAATTCATTGCATCAAATTATATTGTTGTTGAACTAAACTGATCTGAACTGAACTGAAGTGAAATTAATGTTTAAAAAAAAAGAATTGGTATGACTAAATTAATCTAAATTTCATCAAAAATATTGAAACTGAACTAAACTGAATGGAATTGAACTGAGCTGATATGAACAATTAAGCTCAAAGAAGAGGGTTTACGACTACGACGCATGATAGTAAAATCACAAATTACTTTTAGCAGTATTTAAATTATTATAATATACAATATTGAACAGAACAAAACTGAATTGACATGAAAAAATATAAAAATATTGAACTGATTTAAACTGAAATGAACTAAAATACAAATAAGTTTACTGAACTTAACTTGTCTAAAAACTAAATAAGTTTACTGAACTGAACTCATCTGAACTTAAAAAACTTTATTTGAACTCATATGAACTTAAAAAAGTTTATCTGAACTAAAAAAAGTTTATCTGAACTAAAATAAGTTTATCTGAACTCATCTGAACTAAAAAATATTCAAATAATCTCTAGACAACGGGAACTAAGTCTGTGACATGGTTTGTTGGATGTTGATATTAATTTGGACTTTTGAAGGTGTGTGGTGGTAAGGTATGACACCAATATATTTACAGATTGCATGAATAACTTCTTTTTTTTGAAATATTTGATTAAAATAATTTGGGAGTATTAAACACTATATGCATATGAACAGAGAATTGAATTTGAAAAAAATATTAATTTTTATTTAGTAATTTTATTGGTTAGCTAAATAATATAATTTATAACAAAATTTGATACGGCCAATTCTTAACTTCAAATAAATAAAATTCAAATATTATTGTACGTACATTTGCATAGCTAGCCCACTTCAACAAAAGATATATAAATTTAAAATTAACGCACCAAATTAACCCATTTCAGCAAATATTATTTATTACAAACTTTCTTAATCGGAAAGTTATGTACTTGATTTTCCCTTACAAAGCTAAACACTTTACAACTAGACATCCATAGCGAGATATATGATAGAACATTTTTTATTGAAAAGATTATTTCCCTTTTTTATATATATAATCGATTAATTAAATTGTGATAAGGCTCGTTTACATCTATATAAAGAGCTCTCAAATCCTCACTTCTCCGCACAACTTCTTCATTACTCTTAGCTTGCTTGCTTAATCTTTAACAACATCTCTTCTTTTTGCTTCACTTTCAATGGCCAGCGTTGATAAGGTACACAAAGTCTACATTTCTAGGCTAATAATATTAATAATTAATACTAAATGTTTTTTCCAAAATTTTAATTTAATTAATCGATGGAAGCCATTCTTGGAGAATTTGTATGAAGAATTGTTTTTGCAATTAAGAGAATTTGTGTGGTATTTTAATCGTTTACTACACTTATTATTTCTGTTTTTTGGAAGAAAAAGAAAACTCAATTGCAGCTATAGATGATCATATATGTATTTACATGCATACATTTTATTTTTAATAATAATAATTTTAGAGTAATTCTCTTTTGAGTCAGTCTTATATATCCATGAGGCAAGACCAAATAAAAAACAATTCATTGCTGCCACCTCATCATAACTCACTATCACCTCATCAATTAAATATCGACGTCATCTCATCAAACCTCGGTGCCAGTTCATCAAAACCATTGTGTCAGTTCATCAAATCTCACCAAAAAGAGTGTTTACTTGGTCCTGTCTTTTGGGTAAGACTGCCTTCCAAGAATTGGTCATAATTTTATTAATATATTACTTCCTCTGTTATTTTAATTTTACAGGAATCAGCTGTAGCAGTATTACGTGATGTGGAAATTACCACCACCATCCCGGAGTCAGCAGAAGCGGTATCAACTCAGGCTGGCTATGCGGCGGACTTAGTTGAAACCGAGAAACCGTGTGTGGTGGAGGAGCCGGTTGCCGCTGTGGAGGAAACCGCTGCTGAAGTGTAGAAGTTATATCATCAGCTCTTCTTGTTGCGATTGCAATTTCATGCTTTGTTCTTATAATTTGAGTTCTATTTTCTTTTTTATTATTATGATATTTAATTATGAGCATTGAGGTGTGAGGCTTGTTTTTTATTTATGGTTTGATCCGAGACTCCGATGTATAGTTTCATTTTTTTTTTTTTTATGTTGGAGTGATATCATAAATATTTATTAATAATTTGCGTATTTTATTTTTTCCATACCATTATGATTGTTAAAAAATGGTGATTGGTGATGATCAGCATCCTAAAATTCTTTAATGTAAAGCAATGGATCCCTTGCCAAGAATGAAGAATACTTGTGTATTAATCCAAGTATATTGTCATCAAAACGTACGGATTTTATCTGGAAATTCGCACAAAAACTAGACCTGATCGAATAAGAATTTTCATCAGGAAATGATCCAAACTTTCTAGTTGATAAAAGTAAACCATTTGACATTTTGTGTCTCATAATTTCAAGCGACAAGTGTTTTTAAATTTTCTATTGTAAGTAATTGCTTCTTTATCTATTTAACTGTACTTTTATACAAGTCCATCGAACACAAACTCTTGTATGATACATTCTAAAATGCTAGACAAGAGAGATTATTTAGCATGCAATTATAAACATCACATAAAAAAGTTAATGTTATTTAATAACAGTAAGGTAAAATTCAACAAATAAATACATAACATCATATACGATACATATTAAACCTAAACACAAATTATCAAGCAACATCAATACATAATTAAAAAACATCACCGAAACTGCCATTTATTTATGTCGCCTCACACCAATTTCTTTGAACCAACATCAACAAAACCAACAGCATGTAATTAAAATTGAAAATATCGTAAACCGTTCCATAAAAAATACAACGGCATCAACTACACTTTCTTGGAAGAGTGAGCGGAAAGTTCCTCGACGTCCATCTTTCTGACGCATCACGCACTCCGATATCATTCATAAATCTGGATTTGGTGTAGTTTTTCACAGCTTCAAGAAGAGAAGAATACTTAGCTTTGAAAAGCGCGGAAATAACAGCTCTGACCGATTTCGTCTGACTGCTCCGCCCCAGACTACCAGATAACTCGAGTTCTTTCCTGATGTAGGGGTGATGGGAGGGAAATGGAAGCTTTTGGGTTGAAATGTTTGGGTGTTCCTGCAATAGGTATTTCGCATTTGCCAAATGCGAAATACCCTTAAGTATTTACAAATTTTTTTAAAATGGAGAATCCACGGTGGTATGCATACGTGGCCTATTTCGCATTTGCTAAATGCGAAATAAGGCTTGTTTCGCATTTGCAAAATGCAAAATATAGCTTATTTCGCATTTGCAAAATGCAAGATAGTATCAACATTTAATAAAAAAAAATTAAGTTATTATTCTGTAAAAGAATCACATAAAAAGGGTAATTTGAATTTTTTTTTTTATTCCTTTATTGTTTTTGTACATCAGCTCAATTCAATTACATTTTTAATGAAATTTAACAACTTTTGACCATTGATTGGTAAGTATATGTTAAAATTTAAAATTATTTTATGTAAATATATTTGCAAAGTTTCAATTTTTTTGAAATAACTAATATTGAAATATCACAATGAAATTCTTGGTTAAATATATCCATAGTACCAAATAAATTATCATGATAAATTCTTGGTTAAATATGTCATAAAAACTAATCATGATTGTGTCCTAGCTGATGTCCAGTGCCACAATAAGTCGGGTGCCGAACCCGCATTGATCGTCGTAGCTGTCCATCTCTTCCACCAACTTGTTCATGTGCATCATCATCAGCATGAGCATCATCAGCAGCAGAGTCAAAATCAATGTGTCGTACAACGGGATCATCTGTACTAATGGAAGCAAAACCACTAGATGATGGAATGGTAGATGAGGGATGCCCGTGACTGACAACGGGAGTATGAAATCCAAAAGTCTCATGCTGTGAGGTATGATCATGTGAATGTGAGGCACCAGTCTCCAAAGGCTCCAAAGGCAGACAATTGATCAACGATGAGGAAAAAGGTATCCATTGTGGATTCATTATGTAACTTCAGTGAGCAGTACATACGAGTCGACTCCACAATTTTGGGGTATCGATAATACACATTAATCTTACACGCCTCCCTTGCAAACCCGGTTTCAATACAAATCAGGTCAACCAATTCTGAAAAAGTGACCATCTCCTGAATTGTAATAGTCGTCTTTGGAATTGGTGGATTATAGTATACACCATGTCCCGTATTCACGATTTGTCCACCCCAATACATGTTGATCGTTAAAAGACTCATTCTACTTCACAATTCCAAAATAAAACTTTAAGCATATATACTACTCCCATTCACAGCTAATAAATCAAGTAGCTATATAAATGATACTTAAACAATGGAACACACACTATACCAATCCAAGATCAATTGTATGTAAAAACATTAACAATTACTCAGCCGAACAATAGAACTGAGTAACAGAACTGATCTGGAGATCACAAATCAAACGTGCTAATTCCCACAGTCATTGTAAGTACCTATGAAAGAAGGGATTTTTCAAATGATCATTTTCTTGTAAAGTATAAATTGCATAAAGCCAGTCCAAAGTTTCCTCTGTTTAGTCTAATAAATGATCAGTTAAAAAAAAACCGTCACTTTGAAATAAAACCAAAACCCGAACTGGAATTTTTATATGATGGTTAAATATATCATCAACATATGTTAATTAACCAAGCATGCACTCCTACCAAGTCAAATAACTACATATGAACTTCATTAACAGAGACAATTAAGTCAAACTAATAATATGCATTAACAAGAAGCCCACACTAAGTTAACTCCAGAAAACACAATGCCTAATTTAATCAGAATATATACCTTAGGAAATTACAGAAAATCAGTCAAACAGTGGTGGGCGTCGTTTGACACACCAAAATAATCTGCAATACTCAACACATAAGTTAGTATAGTCGCAAGCAGAGTCGATCCCACGAGGAACGGAGCAAAATCTATTAATTTAACCTACCAATGATTTTCGGTTTAGCAACCACACCTTAACTTTGAAGAATTGTTTCTATCAACTAGGAAAACAGTGAATTTAAACACAATAAAAATCAAAGAAAAATATATATAAAAATGCAATCGGCTTGGATTAACATCATTGATTCATTCATTGATCATCGGCTATAAATAAATTATCTCATGCAAATCAATTAGTTATATAGAGGCAAGTATTTGCTGAACCCCTAAAATCCCCTCTTATTACCCATCAACGAGCAAGTATTTGCTAAACTCGTTAAATTACAGATTAAAACCAAGGAGACCTAATTTAGATTATCGTTCCAGTATTCGCTATCAACGATCATCTACTCAGTTGATTACTTTCTTGTTATTACAGTCTGTATCAGTTATCTGTTTTTCACAAGAAATTTGCCACTTTTATTAGCCCTAGCCTAGCATGCATCAAGGTGATCAAACTCAATTCAGCAGGCATCAAATTTAAACAATAATCAACAGAGAATTCGCATAGATAATTGTTCAGCCCAATTCAATCCTCACAATTTCATGAATCAATTCAGTCAATCCAGCCGATAACTAAATTAGCTACTCATAATAAAACTAGCAAAACAAGCAATTATATAATAAGAAAGCATCATATAATTATAAAAAGATGGAGAAGAATTCACCAAAATTGCTATCTTTCCAAATCTGAAAATAGAAGAAATCTCCAAAATTGGATCAAAGGTTTCGGCTCTGTTCTGTCTCCTGCGGCTACTCCCTCCTCGCAGAAAAGATGACTGCAGTATATATACTGCCTTCTCAGTCTTTTCACATTCCAAAACAGAAACCTAATTTATTTCCTATCTAATTATTATTTTGGCCAATCCAAATTCTGGCTAATTATTTTGGCCGTCCAACTTCTTTTGCCAAAAGACAACCTGCCAAGTAAAACAAAATAGAATTCTGAATCCTAATCCAAGTAGGATTTCGTGGCTAAAGTCTTCCCAAGCTATGGATTGGATTAAATTGCCTTATTCAGTCTGATAAAATCATCGAACTTTTCTTCGATCAGTTCTCCTCTTGAGTGGTGAATCGAAACCACTACCTCATTAAAAACCCAGTGGGAAAAAAGAGTGTAGTGATTTCGATTGTAAGCTCCAACAATTTCACCAAATTTCGGGTCGTCTCATGGAGCAACTTAGTAATCGATAAACGAAACACAACTCTGCCACATGAGATATTCCGGAATAGAGATCAATTGGATCAACATCATTCAGCTCCAAATCGCTCCAGAATCGGGCCGGAAACTGCACTTCTTGCTCCTCTTGTCCATCTCAAGAGCTGCATCTCATCTGACCATAAAAACATCACATAAGCACATCAATGCACATTAATTTGCACATTTTTATCCACAAATAAACAACATATAAACAACACATCAAACAGAGACCTCCGAACTCGGAAAACCAATGGAAGCAGCAGCAAGTCGGAAAACACCACGAAATCAACCCTGGACACCACCACAATACCACCCCTCTGAACCGTCGAAACCAAGACCTCCGACCTCGTCGAGCCCAGCCATTAACGCGTCGCCGACACCGTACCAACAAGCAACCGCACTGATACCACCGCGACGAACAAGCCCCAAGCCACCGAACCTCACCGCGACGAACAAGACCCGAGCCACCGAACCTCACGACGAACAAGCCCCTGGAGGTTTAACTCTGATTTTGCGATGCCTTATGATTTTGGGGTTTTTTGGTTCTCTGAGACTTCTGATTTTGGGGCTTTATTTTTTTTAGATCTGATCCAGGCGTATTTTGCATTTGAGGAATGCGAAATAGTTTGCCACGTAAGTTTACCATGTCATTCAATACTCAACACGGATGAGCTGACGTGTTTCGCATTTTGTAAATGCGAATGCGGAATACCTATACTTGGAAACTGCTCAAAATTCACCCTAAAAGCGTCATATTTTTTCGATTTCATCATAAAACAATAAAAAATTCCAGATAACTCTGCATCTGTGTTGTACCCCGTCTTGCCGTATAGTGCAAAATCCTCACAATTGTTTTCGCGGAGATTGTACCCTCCAAAACCGTTATTCTGGAGAAGAATCTCAGCTCGAGATATGACATCTTCGGCTGGATCAGAAGGAGCCGTTGTACACATACCTCGAATTTTGATGGCCAATTCCGCTGCCGACACCCCATATTGATACCTGTACAGCTTACCTTTCTTAAGAAAGCATTCAAGACAAGACGACACGACGCCGCTAGCTCTGATCTTCGGGCCGCATCTCTGACATGGCCGAGATGCTGATGAGCTGCTTGTTATGCTACCCATTCCGGCTATTGAATCGGAGGGACTTCCCGTGAAATGTATCACCTTCCCGTTCCCAACATATATTCCTGTTATATATATGTCAATCATATATAAGCATAATTCATAAATAACCTAACTAGAGTAAGCAGAAAACACCGTGTCATAGATTTTAAATTTATAAGATCGATGGAATTAATTATACCATGATGGGAGTAGAGGCATAAGCGGCGCCAGGAATAGATATGATCTCCTGGCTGCAGCTCATGCCGTTGAATTTTATGGGAGAATGCCTGATCCAGCTCTGAGGAACTCATGATGATATTCTGAGAATCGTCAATGAACGGACACAGTAGAAGATGAGATGAGATGATATTTCCTTGACTAGTGTGTTCATATTTATGCATGGAATATTCATAATTTTGCGTTAATTAGATTCCCTGACCTTATCTTAAAGAACATTCTTGTTAACGCGGGGTTTTTTTTTTTATAAAAAAAAATTGAATTATATTAGCTCCACAACGGATGGAATTGCGCATAGATTCTAAAACATTAACGCGGGACCTGGATATATAGAGTCCAAGGCTAGCTATGAGAGTTTACTTGGTCAACTTATAATTCAAAAGTGTTTACCTCTTGTAAGTAGGGTAGTAAATGAGTCGAATCGAGTTTGAGTGTGTACGAGTTGAAATATTTTAAGTCGAGTTCAATTTTTAGAAAGTTTGAACTCGACTCGTGAGCTCGATAAAAAATTGAGTTCGATCTTGTTAAGTTATACATGAAGCATTAAGAATAAAATTTTATTTATTTCTAAAAAAATAAAATATAAATTATATTCGAGCTGCTCGACGAGTCTATCGAGCTGACTCTTACGAACGAGCTCGTGTTTGAGTTCGAATCGATCAAACCCATTGGCGGAACCAGGGAGGGGGCCAAGGGGGCCAGGCCCCTCCCAACAAATTAAAAATTATTTAATATGCTCTTACATATTTTAGATATTAAATTTTTACACTTATAATTTTTTAAAAATTCTATTATGGCCCTCTCCAATTTCAATTTCTGGGTCTGCTATTGATCGAACTGAACTCGAAAATGAACTTCGATCAAGTTAATCGCAACAGTGGAGTTCTTTTACACCCTACTTGTAAGTATACTATATTAGTTTCAACTAGTTTAAATAAATTTAAGTTGAGGACACTACTAGAATCCAAATCTCTAACACCGGTTAAAATTTGCCGTTTCACCGGTTAATAAAAATCGTGAATACGGGTGTTGTTTCTAGGTGGTGAAACTGCAACTTTTGTGAGAGGAGATCGACGGGTCCTCTACTGATGCTGACTGGTCAACGTTGATCCGTTCAACGCGATCGAACTTGTGGTGAAGGAATGTGGGATCTGCTCAACGAAGCGTTAACGAAGTCAATATATACGTGTACTCCAGTTTGCATTTCACAGGTGTAGTTGCTAGGCGATCAAATTAATTAACTATTAATATGTGATTTTAATTTTAGGAATTGATTTTTTTGGACTATTAAAACAAATTGGTCATCTCAGCTTGAAATTTCCATTAATTCTGGCGATGAAATTCATTAATTCTAATAATTTTATAAATACAAATTCTCATTTGAGACCTGTCTCTACAGAGACTAGGGACTATAATAAGTTTTGGGGTAAGTATGCAAAACACGCAATATTACAGGGGCTTGTCTGCAAATTTAGTATATTTCGTCCCCATTCATCTTCTTCCTCGCGATCTCCGCATTTCCAGATTCTTCCTACATCAATTCTTTTTGAGAAAATCTGCCGCCTCATCAAATTCTCTGGGGAAATCGTTTTTGAATCCTTCTTGCTGTTCCGGCGAAAAACAGGTAAACCGACGAATCTAACTACTTGTGTCGCGATCTTGGATCACGATTTGTCTTTCCCGGTTCAAATTCGCCGAGTTCACTCATATGGAAGATGAAGGAAGCTGTAGAGATGGCGATGATGATGACAACGGTGAGGTATTTGTACCCGCGGATGGGAATTTCTATTACCCCAATGTGACTCAAACTCGCGGTTCAACACCATGCCTCTCGTTCGATGTTTGATGTTTTTGATATTTTCAAGACTGTCTAGTGTAATCCATACTCCTCGTGTGTAAGACATATTTTCGTGTAATCCATACTCCTCATGTAAGGATAAAAATAAAAACTGTCTAGTGTAATCCATACTCCTCGTGTGTAAGACATATTTTCGGCAAAGAAGATACTATAATTCGTTAATATCATGCAACACACCTTGTTAGATTGACTTTGTGCATGCAAATTATTTGCACATTTTCTGCACATTATCAGAACTTCAATACTCTCAAAATAATTGTAATTCTGAGAAAGTAATGCGCAAACTCATAATTGAGCACCAAACAATGAAGTTAAGGAGGTCATAATAAACCTCATCAATTTTAATTAAATTCAAATGGCTAAGAAAAGAATAAAGAACATAAGTTAAAATATGCGTACCTAATATGTTTCCAAGGAGTGTATATATCTTAGTGAGACTAACACTTCCAAAATTGTTTGCACTATCTATGCACAAAAGGGATGCAAATTATTGCATTTGTTGCACTATTTAATCACAAAATCAACAAGATTCGATGCATATCCGATCTTGTCGTGTACTCACAGTGAATTGTACGGGGATCACGATGAATTAGCCGGAGAAAGATCAGCAGGTCGTCAGACGGAGTCTGAAAGCTTGATCGATCCAGATCAATTGTGCGCGTGAATTTAACAGCAATCCGGTTTTGACCCATTAATTAAACCGCGAGTTTGACTCTTATTTTGAGTTTGATGTTTTTGATATTTTCTTTTTTTAATGATCTCTTGTTATTGGTTGATCGTTTGCATCAATGTCTTGATTTTCTTTCCTCAATTGTCTTGGAGTTTTTTATCTAATATGTTCTGTTTTCACTTAAGCTTTTTATGAATATATTGATCATCTATGTATATTACTTGATGATTTGTTCTTAGGTTATGACTTGATCATTTATACTTTTTGCTTGATCTTTTTACCGTAATGACTTGAGCATCTATATTTATTACTTGATTTTTTTAGTAATGGTTTGATCTTTATGTTTTACCATTTGAAGATCTGTGTTTATTACTTGATGATTAGTGATTATGAAATTATTTTGATGATCTCTGGTTATTGCTTGATCTTTTACAATAGTGGTTTGATCTTTTTTTTTGAAATTGTTTTTTGTAATGTTTTGTTTCTTGACCTTTATAGAATAGGACCTGATCATCTATGTAGATGTCTTGATCTTTTATTTCAATTGTCTTTTACTACTAGTTAATTTGATGATTTTATTTTCTGTAGGCTTCTGAAGATGTGGACGGGAAAAATCGGGATCTGCACTAGAAGCTGACGCGACATTGAAATCGAAGCTCATCAATCAAGCTAGTGTGAAGCCGGGAATTCCTGCCGTCAACAACGATAAACAAAGGTTCGTCACGAAAGGGAATCGTATTCAGATCCTTGAGTTGATCGAATGTTTTCAGATCTAGAGCAAATCCAGTGTTTTCTCCGTTGGAGAAAGATATTAGAGGTTCTGATCGGCGAGATCCAAACGAAATCTAAGGTTTTTCAGTGTAGAATCAAAGAGCTGCAGAAGGACGGAGCTTTTCCCGGTGACTCGGTGAGCGTCCATCAACGCCGGAGAAGATGACCTGATTTTCTATTCAGATTATAAGTATTTTCAGTCCAGTCCCTGATAATTTCAGTTTCTTATACTATTGAATTGAATTCAAAATAATTACAAAATGACCCCCGAATTCTGTAAGCTCTAATTTTATGTGTATTTATGGATTGGATTTGCCCTTGGTCTCCACAAGGACATGTCTCACCCAATATTTTCTCTTCTATAAATGTCAAATGTATAGAATCCATTAGTTCTTGAAATTCATTACTGCTGATTGAGAGCAAGTCCAACAGCTTCCCTACCAGATTCTTCAAGATATAGTACTACATCCTCATAATCCCTATCATTTTTTCATCAACTCCAACAGCTGCCCTAGTGTGGGGATTAGAATTTAATGTATGTGCATTAAATTTCAGTATTTTATCTTTTTGTTTTTGTTTTTTCACCATTCAAATATATTTTTGAATCTTAATATTTTAAATTAGGTATAATGAAAAAATGTGAAAATATATTATTAAAATACATATTACAACGAACATAACAAGATCTCACATGATAACATTCAAATTTATATATGTATGCGAACATAGTCATGTAAGATCTTGTTCCGTTCGTTATAATATGAAAATTAAGAATATATTATTTTTAGAATTTTTTGTTGTGTATAACTAGAGATATTTACATTTGAAATGCATATTTAAATTGTTAAAAAATAAAGACAAACACATAAATAGGAAAAAAATCAGTCATAAATACAAAAGCATTAAATTTTGCTTCCCCAAATATAATTTTTCTCTCTACAGATTTGGGGAAGCAACATGGAGATATCTTCAAAATCCCCAAGTTGGGGAAGCTGTTGGACTTGCTCTGAGACGGTGAAAAAGGTGTGTGGCGATGAAACAAAACTTGGCAGAATCCTTGTAACTCAGTTTAAGTAATTTATTTCTAACAAAAATTATATATAATAGTTGTTTTTTTCAAATTGTGTTGCAAAATATTTAGTTTCTTCAAATGTTTATGACATGGTATTGATAAAAAATAGGATTTCTAAAAAAAAAAAACTACACCTTTGCGGAACCCTAGTCGCCTCTATCTTTTTCCTTCTCCCCCTTAATTTGGAGAAGATGTGGAACAATTTTTAATTATTATTTTTATTTATGTTCTGAATAAGTGTGGAATTTTCATACTGATGTTTTTTGGATTTGAAATTTTATAAAGTTTTTTTTTTCAATGATGATCTTTGCAATCAAAACCCTTACTCAATTTATAACTAGATTGAGGTCCAGCAGTTCCGTTATTTTCAACTGAATCTGATATTTGGATGTTTGGTTTTTGTGTTTCAATGCGTCTACAGTTTGGATCAAGGTGTTTACAGTTTAATTCAGGTGTTTAAACTTGAACTACACAGGTGTGTTTGTGGTGTTGTAGATGTTGAAGATCCCTAATTAACAAGGTGGATTATGTTTGGATGCAGATCCTTTATTGATGAATTGAATTGAACTGAATTGAGTTGAGATGAAAATTAATGTAAAAATAGAAATCAAGACAACTAGCTAATTTAATTTGAATTTCTTAAAACTATATTTTAGTTTATACTGAATTAAATTAAACTGATATAGTTAAAGCTAGTCTAAACATGGTGACCATACATGTGGATATATATGTACAATATAATGGATATACAGCTTATACTTTGATACCTATAGTTAACTAGTTTATAATAACCAAATCATGCATAACATTAACAAGACACTACCCCAATGAACACCAGAAGCATTATTAAGACCATTAAGTATAGAAGAATTTCACTTTTGTTCATATATAAACAAAAATCAATGAAAGGCGACTACTATTTTAGATTACTGGCCCTATCCACCAGCTAGTTATAGCTGAAAATGGCTTAACATTTATACTCTAACTGTTCGGTCATATAATAATTTTAAATTTTAAATTTTCAAGTCATTCTAAAGTCATTTACTAATGTAGACACTGTTATCATTTCGTTCGAAACAATGACATACCAACCTATTGCTATTGGTTCCCTTTCAAAAGATTAGAAGATGACTAATACTCTGGTAATGGAGTTTTCAAGAGGTCAGAAGGATGCACTTATTGCACTGGATCATCCTGCATATTGAAATCTTCAACACTGCATATATTAAATCTAGCTTAAGTTGCACATGTCGATGACGATGTGGTCTTTGACCTAAAAAGTAACTCGTGAAAATTATTACAGCTGAAATTAAACTTTAATATCAGGTAGGTGAATCAGAATTAATCCAGAAGAGCCGTTTTTGTCTTTGACCTAAAAAGTAACTCGTGAAAATTATTACAGCTGAAATTAAACTTTAATATCAGGCAGGTGAATCAGAATTAATCCAGAAGAGCCGTTCAAAAACATTTGGAACAACAAATTAACACTCATGTATATATATATATTATTATATAAACACTCAGTTTATATATATATATATATATATATATATATATATAAACACTCAGTTTCCGAGCAATTTGATGCCAAATATGACTGAACAACGAAAACAAATCTCACAACAGTTTAAATTTAAACAACAGTATAAGCTCCGACCAAATTATTCAATTGCTTGGGCACCCGTTACACACACACACACACAAGTTTCATCTATAGTCGAGAGATGGCAGCTGGTGCAGTATTAGTAATAGTAGTGATCATATTCCCAATCCCAGGTAGAGTGGGTGGAAAGATCCTGGACACCAATCCTTCTAACATCACCGCGCACTCCGATATCATTCTTGTATCGGGATTTGCAGTAGTTGATTCCAAACGCAAGAGCAGCTAGAGGAGAAGATTTAGTTTTGAGAAGCGCGGAAGCAAGTGCCCGGACCGATTTCGTCTGGCTGCTCCGCCCCAAACTGCCAGATGACTCATCCGGTGGTGCAATGATCTCCGTCTTGCAGTACAGTCAATTGTTCTCGCGGAGATTGTACCCTCCGAAGCTATTGTTCTGGAGAAGAAACTCAGCTCGATATATCACCACTAGGAAGACCCACCTCTAGCAGCTGTTATTTCTGGGGCGTATCAGCTGTTTTCACAAACATCGAAACCGCTGTTAGTAGGTACCGGTGCTAGATAGCCCGTTCTATCAGCGGTTATTATTTGCGGGCCCGGTCAAGTAGTCCAACTTTCGTGACTGGACAATCAACTGAGCCTACTTAATTTGACTTCTGTTTCAGCTGTTATTGACTTTCAAATAACCGCTGAAGTATATTTTAATGGGCTTACTAGGTTGGATTGACGAAGAAGGAAGCCCAATAAAAAGCCCAGTTAATGCATGGTCCTGGTCCAACGAATGTTTCAGCGCTTGTAATAACCGCTGGTACCAGTTTTGAGGGGGAAATGAATATTTTGAATTTTGGGTCGAAATTTCGAATCCCGCTTAAATTTTGGTTTGAATTTTTAGTTCCCGCTAAAATTTGGATTTGAAATTTCGTACCGCTGAAGCATAATATTTGAATTTGTACCGTTGTTAGGTTTAGATAGATTTAAACAGCTGAAACATATGTTTTTCCCTGTAAAAACAAGCTGCCCTGATTTTGGCAAACCCACTGCATTATATGCAGCTCAGTGTTCATTGGTACCATTCAATGCACAATATGAAACAGCCAAAGTGAACAATCTTCATTGTTTGCACTAAGTAGAAACACCAAATTCAAGCTACATAAAAATTCCAGAAACAAGCTACCAAATTCTAGCTAGATTATCATCCAAGACTACCAGCCTACCAAATTCTAGCTAGATTAACATCCAACATCAAAGTTACTTAATTGAAATACACATGGAAAGCTAGGCGTTGCCCCAAAAATGACCATTAACATCCCAGATACACAAAATAGGTCATCGAAGTAGCTATTCATAAAGATACAAGAACAATTACCAAATGTGGCTGTGTCATATATAGGTAATTTCTGCCCCTGGTGGTGGAGGGTTTCGAACTCTTGGCCTTCTGTGTAGGTTCATGGCTCTGCAAGGTGGCGCTATTTTTTCCATGAGGAAAAGACAGAAGGTGTCAATGATGCCATCGATTGTGGATAGGGGGTAGGCACTGAAATCCTCAGGGAAAACCTTGAAATCATGAAAAGCATTAATTTGGTTAATGATGGGTATTAATTCACATTCATTATCAAACAAGACTACTTGTTGAAACTACAAACTGAGAATATGAATGACAACTTAAGAATTCTATAATTCAGACACATCTCCAAAGAACTTTAATAAAATGATACTGACCTCATGTAAATCAACCCCTGTATATAAGAGAGCAAGTTTCTCTAAGTACAACATACAGTAATAGCCACACTCCCAAAATCCATTTTGCTTCTTGTGCTGGTATACACAAGAATGATATAGATATGAATAAAATGAAATTAAAGGAACTGGATTTGAATAGAAACAAATATACAAGTAAAGCAAGAAGTATGAGTTAGAATCCAAATATGTACTCACAAAAATATTGGTGAAGCTCCAATGGGTGTGGGAATTAGACGAGGCAAGCTTCGAACCTATTTCATAGTCATATTTCGCTGCAATACTATAGTTGGATAAAAAAAGGAAATTTAAAATAATATGATGAATATTGCAAGACACTGAGGAGATGAGAGATGGTGGAAAAATACCATAAGAGCAATTTATTGAGAAATGGTTTGTTGTTGTCTGATATTCCAGTTGCTTGTGGATCAATGCAGTATATTACTCTCTCCTCTGGAGCTATGACAACCAAAACCCCATGCTTACTAGAATAATGTAACACACCATATCAATGTGAGCAGATAGCTTATTTAGTAGGAAAAAAATAAACTTGAGAAAAATATGTACTTACTCTCTACACACAGGCAGCAAATATAATTTAGCCGGCTTCTCCTTCATGACCTCGATGATGGCCGATGGAACACATCTGAAGGAGTCCTCTTCTTTTTCTTGGCCATTGAAGGTTGTGGTTGTGCTGAGGATCTGAACTCGGCCGTGGTCTTTCTGTGGCATCTGACCCATCACCAAACTGGGAAAAACTCAATGTTAAAAAGAAAATGAGCAGAAATTTAAGATGAGACTTTGGAGCTAATAATAATAAAAAAATATAAAGTAAAATATTACCTCCCCCACATATCTATCTGCCATCCATTAATCCATTCCTTGTGATGTCTCTTATCAACGTTTCTAATCCAACGCAGCGCATGGTCCATATGGAGATTTAAGCTAGCAACTTGAGATCCAAAAATCGTGGAAACAAGTGGCACCTTGTAGGTGTCCAGCCTGTTAAGGCTCCCATTCATCTCGTCAAGCCAAGCTGACACTTGTTTCCTAATGCCGGGGATCGTCTTATGGTGATCAAAATTCTGAAAAAGATAAGTGTCCAAATCGACAACAATGTGAATAAGTCAGCGCATTTTTTAAAATAGGAGAAATATGGAATAATATACGTTGAATAGAGGGTGTTTGTTGTTACCCAAAGCAAGTTGCCATCTGAGACGTGCGTTTGAGGAGTCGGTGGCATTGGTTCCGAATCTGAGTCTGACTCGGAATCAAGTTCCTTCTTGGAAACCTCGTTGGATTCATACTGTTGGGGTTGCACCTCTGGGCCACTTCCCTTCTCGGACACCTCGTCGGATTCATATTGTCGGGCCTGGACCTCTGGTTGACTCTCTAAACTGGCATGGGAATGATCATCTTTGGGTTCCAGTTTTTGTTTAGTCTGTGAAAGCTCATCTGAAGCTGTCTGTTTGGTCTGTGAAAGGCCATTTGAATCTGTCCATTCGGCCGAGCCCTGGAAGAGTCAATTTTTTTAATTGAAAGTCAGAACCAGATATTGTAAGTTAAAACATGAAGTAGGGTTTGAAAAAACTTGCCTGTCCTGACTTGACTATGCTACGGTGTATAAGCTTAACTGGCCATAACAGTGTAACTCCAACTGCACTCCCTACAGTATCATACTGATCGGGCAGGATGGGTAACTGTGCAAGTGGTAAAAACACAGGGGGGCGGATTATGACAAGCTTGGTACTTGGTTGAGATTTTGGTCCTCCACAAACTACTCCAGCAGCCGCTGTGGTGATGCCTCCCGAAGGCTCATATATTCCCAGATAACATGGTGTCATCTTCTGGCACTAATAGGTAAGAAATGAATGAGTATTAATTATGAAGATCACGAAATGAAGAAGGCTTGATAAATATTTATACCGTATCAGTTAATGGGTCTTGATTTGGATGGGGAGACGTCTCAGGCAAAGATGGTGATGGCGATGGCTCATCAATTCCAGCTTCTTTAGCATCAGCGTGCTTACGCAGTCTTTGTTCCTCTAGAAATCTTTGAGGGGAGATATCAGCGGGAATTTCCACTCCAAGCTGGTGTGCAATCCAGCCAGAGAAGTCAGAAAGCCTTGCTTCAATTTCTTCGTCATCGTCATCCAAATCAGCTGCCTTCCTTTTTTGCTTTCTGATCTGCTCCCTTTGGCGGTTGCGGAACTTGACATAGTCCGGCAATGCAAAGTCTATTCCAGCGGTTGTTGGGCAGGCGCGATATCGGCCAGGATGGTCATCTCCCACGACAATTGTAAGGATGTCTCGGCGTCCCTCAATGATGAGTCTCCCCTCTTCCTTATCCCTGTTTATCTCCAACTGTCCATGACATCATTGAAATGATTAGAAAGTTATGGTTAATGAAACTGCAAATAAGTGAAAAAAGTACACAAACAAGCTTGAAACTTACAATCTTTTGTGCAAGATCTCGAACAAAGGGCTGAGCATATGTCTTGGTTCGGCTGTCTTTATTAGCCTCAAGAAATACTATTGATCTGTCAACTTTGAAGACCATATCCCTCACCACATCCTCGGCCTCTTCTTCAGTCATTCCTTCTTCATTCATAAGCCTCCCGATTTCCTTCTTTCGCATCTCCTTCGCTTTTCTGATATAAATCTTTCGGTATCCTCCACTACCAGTTCGGTGTCTGTACTGCTTCAAATTAGCATTAGCCCTAGCCTTTGCACTGATTTCCTGCAGCAGCAATTTTGTAGTTATAATAATGACAGTACTGTATAATGAAAAACAATTGTGAAGGGATCATCCCACTGATAAAATCATCAGAACTAGAAACTAATTACCCATGAAATACCCACTAAATCAGCTGCCATATTAAAAATTTTATAAAAAGACCAACTACTGTAATAATCGATGAACTCGGACCTGAAATTCATCGGTCCATCTGTACGCGACAAACATGTCCCACTCCTTTGGGTCTAGCCACTTGTACATATCGCAAGGCTCACCAGGGTCCTTGTCTTTGTCCCTCTTGAATTCATACCTGTCCCAAAATATGACAAAGAAATATCAAGAATATTAGTTATAAATTCTAGATAATATAAGGAAATAGTTGCAAAATATTTCAGCCACACACCTGTTCCAAACAGTGGTCCTCCAATTTCTCATGTTGTTGGCTGCATATGTGGTCCATTGCTTCCTGAGCTTTGCATGCTCCTGCTTGTTCAATAATGTCCTAAAATCAAAGCTTTCCTAAAACCAAATAGTCAAGAAAAAAACAAGAGTTTCAGTGTTATGAAATAAAAATATAGTGCAGGAATAAATGAAAATGAAAAGAAAGTAATTCATACCAGAACATCAGCCCATGCAGCGTCCTTCACATGTCCAGGGACATTTTTCCAATTTTTCCAACTACCAATTCGAATTCGACGCCTAAAAGCATAAGCGACATAACCACACCATTTCCCGGGCATTGTCCGAGGACAGAGGTATTCGTCGAACCACATCGGAAGGGGTTTTTTATGTTTCATGACCAAAACAGAGTTGCAAGTAGCACCTCCTCTAGTTCTCCTACCAAGCTGTGACAGCTCAAACCCATCAAATATCTCTCCTTCCTTTTCCTCACCTAAATCCTTCATGTTAATATTCCAATCTGAAGGCTGATCGATGTCCCGAGGATGTGGGATTTTAGGGTCCTTCACACCAATGTAACGTTCGATGTTGTCTACATTTTCAACAGAGGGGTCTTTCTCTCTTTTACGCTTAACAGTAGGTGCATCAACTTTCTTTGGACTATCTTTGTTGCGCCCCACCATGTTTTGACTGACAACAACACAATAACATGAACATTTCAGTACTTAAATTTTAGATATTATATATATGAACATACAACAAACCCATCAAACATATATGCAAATATAGGATGCTCATGCGTTAAACTCGGTAAACAGCCGTCAGTAACATATGCTATGAATATACAATCAGAACCCAGGAAAATATAAAAGCCAACCAAAAACCCTACAAACCCTATGACCATACACAACCCAGGAAACGATTCAATTAAAACCCAGCAAACGAATAACCCAGCAAAACCCATAACCTAGCCAAACACATAACCTAGCAAACGCTTCCATTCAAGTTTTGAAACCCTAAACGGCTAAAACTTCGAGAAAAACACTAGTACCTTCGAGCTAACGAACGCTCGCGTCTCCCGGGATGAGGTCCAGATCCAGGTTGAGCTCCGAAAAGGGTTTGTAGAAACTAGGGTTTGTAGCGAGAGGGTACTGGAAGGTTTGAGAGAGAGTGAGCGAGAGATATTAAGGTGGTGAGTTTATAAGTCTAAGTGTCAATCTGTTGGGAGTATTTATACTACAAAGTCAATACGGTGTCGTTTGATTTTAGAGCAACAAATTGTTGTTGCCTTTACGGCAAAACAATATCTTATGGGTTTTTTTTCTAAGTGTCTTTCAGCGGTTTTTATAAATAACCGCTGATATAAAAATTTGGGCTAGGAACAGTGGGCCGCCTAAAATTTTCGGTTTCCCTCCAAAACTATGTTGACCCATACAGGTAAAGTGTATTAATATCAATGACCCCTTAATTTATTTGTAATCCATTAAGGGGACCAAATAAAATTAGTTTGTGCCAAAATTTCCTTAAAAATTACAATTTATACTTTTATATCTACTTATAAGTCACATAGTACAGTTATATTTGAAATATACACATACATTGTAACTGTATTGGTGTGAATAAAACTTTTTAAAAATTAGACATTGACCCCAACCTTTATTTTCCATATTAATTTTATTACTTTACATAATAAATCAAATAGGAGTTCCCATTTAATGCATAAATAGTTGACAAAATGACATACAAAAATTAGGAACCCAAAAATATTATTTTTAACATTATTAATAAAAATAATAATTAAAAATTCCAATATTAATTAACATAGATCCTAAAGTACAAAAATTAGTATACATCATTTGTATTAGCAATGACATATATAGTATGGCAGTTAATCATGGCCAAACTTGTTTGTAGTTGTAAGTAAAGTTTCAAAGTATCTTAAGATGGAAGTAGCTATAGGATCATTTGTATGATACTAGTAGTGATGTTCATAGTGAACCTAAATGAATCTATTAAAGTTTGTACTACAAGTACCCTAATCATTTGTAATTACAGTTTAAAATTTATTCATAATCATCTAAACTTGTTTTATATGAGTAGTTATAAAAAAAAAACCGGACAAAATTTATAAAATAAGCATTTTAAAGCACTAATAACAATTTTCACATGTTTCAGCGGTTAAGTCATAACCGCTGAAAAATAAAAACGTGGAAGACAGATATCCTGCCAAGTGTTTGCTTGGGGATAAACCACGTTGCCACGTACGCACGTGGTTCTCTATTAAATCGACACGTACTGAAATGTCTTTCAGCGGTTGTATTTTAATACCGCTAAAATAAAAATCCTATAAATAGGGAATAAAACCCTAGCTTATTCAAGTAAAGAAGACGCGAGCGACATCAAGGAACAGGTCAAAACGGCAAGAATCAGTACTCGGATTCTTTGCAAATCCTTTGATCCAATCCGGAAGTTTACCAAATCAGGTTGGTTCACTTCTTCATTCTTTTGATTCTCAGTAAGTGTTCAACTTCACACATTATCAATTGCTTTTTGGGGTCAGTTGTTTAGGAATTATGAAATCAGTTGCGTAGGATATCTATTTGTTGTTTAGGGTATCTGTTTCTTGTTTGCCATTTGACTTGGTGTGATGCTTGTATTGTAATGGGTAGAAGAGTGAGTATAAGGTGTTATATGTTGAATTCAGATCTGAATCGATTTAGTGGGTATAATGTGTATGATATAATGTCTCACTGAAGTTTGGATCTGTGCATTTCCCAGAATGGCTCCGGCAAGTAAAAAGCGGAAAGTTGTTGCTTGTAAAGAACGAGACGATGGGAAGCTAAGTTTACAGGATTTTTATTCACAGGAGGCAATGAGTGGTTATAAGACTATAACTACTAGGAGGGTCATCATAGAGCGGGGAATTGAAAACAAGCCTCCTTTTGCAGAATACATTCAGTCCCATGGATGGCAGAAATTATGTGAATCTCCCTTGCAAGCCAACATGAACATGGCCCAAGAGTTTTACGCCAACATGAAGTTCAAAGATGGTGATGGGTTTGTTCTCTGCAGGGGGAAAAAGGTTGAGATATCTGCAGCCATTATCAATGACTTTTATGGCTTGGCATCAGACACAGACTTGTACGCTGACTGGCAGAAACTGAAAGATGAAGTACGAGTTGATAACGAGGGCCAGTTGGTTGGTCAGTGGGAAGAAATAGTTAGAGAAGTTACTCGGAGTGAATGCCCACTAGAGGAAATACTAAGCCGTGATAATTGGGGTAGTATTGACAAGAAGTATCTTAGTATGGATATGAATGTGTGGTACTCCTTTGTTGCAGCTAGGTTGCTGCCTGTGTCCATCAATTCAGAGGTATTGTGGGAAAGATTAAGAATGCTCTATGCATTGAAGAAAAACATAGCCATAGATGTTGGCTCTGAGATTTACAGCAGTATGTTGGTGATGCTTCCTACAACTCTGGGATTAGGATTCCACTCACTCATCACGGCCCTTTGTCACAAAGCTGGTTGTGTGGATAGGCTGGATGATACTTTCAAGAAACCAATGGGGATGCTCACTTATGTGGCATTCAAACGCCGAGCCAAGCAACAGCCAAAATCCGATGCGAGGTTGGGCAGGCTTGAACTTGAAGTGGCCTATATCAGGAGTTTGTGTGAACACAGTGCAAAAATTCTTGCACACAACTATGCTGAAACCAGTAACCAGTTTGGGGGGTTACCTATGGCTCCGGTGCATCAGGATGAAGAGACAGAGGATGTTGAGGATAAACAGGATCCTGAGGACAAAGAGGAAGATGCAGAATAAAATAGCTACCTTACTAGCTGACTCGTCTTCATGCACTTTGTTGGCCTATTCTTAGATATATTTTGTTGGCCACTGGTATTTTGTTATTGAATATTTAACCACAATTCTAGTCACATGCTGATTAGATTTTGTTAGTTGTCATTTTGTTATGGATATTTGAATGGATTTCTGGTATTAAATTTGAATAGTTTTGTGCAATACATTCTTTTTGTATTCATAGTAATTCTGGAAACATGATGATTGGTTTCTTGCAACTTGATGAATGCAATATAAATGGGCTGCATTCATCAGCTGGGTGATGAATGTAAGCAAATGTAGCTGCGAACTTCATGAAGAACAGTTCAACACTTCGCAACACAATTTGACTGCCTTCACAACACATCGCAACACAAATGGACTGCCATCAATGTACCAGTGGCTGGCAGTGACTTTCATGTACTGTTCGGGGCAGTTAAATTGGGTTGCGAGGTATCAATACAACCAAATCAAGTTGCGTAACAATAATTACTAGGTCACACTACAACACAGTTCAGTTGCGCAACATCAATTCTTTCAAATACACATCACCAAAAAATGCTTCAAATACACAAAAATTCATAGTCTCAAACATTGCAATTGCTCTAGTATAAGTCTTAACAAAAGGAAAACAACAAAAATTAAAACAAACGTTCCCTATTGATCAAATTAAAAAGGTCAAGTTCTCTTCCTTTTTTCCCCTTTGCCTTCATCTTCCAACACACCTTTCTCATCAACCCACAATCCGTAGTCATGCTTCCTTCTTACAACAACATTTCTAGAGCTATTAGAAAGGGTGGGGAATGCCGATGGAAATTCAAGCTTTGATTCCTTATCTTGACTATCAATTTCATCTTCAAAGTAGAACTTCTTGCCTTGTAAAACAATGGACCATTTGCTATCAATAGGATCATCAACGTAGAATATTTGCATAGCTTGTGACGGTAAGATGATTTGATCATCTTCACAACCAACATTCTTCAAGTCAACACGTGTAAAACCCATAGGATCCGTCATATCGACTCCCTTGCCGGGACGAACCCACTTGCATTTGAAAACTACACACTTGAACGCACCATAATCAAGCTCCCAAATATGTTCGATCACACCATAGAATGGAAGATGATCCACCACACCATTAACCAGTTGATCCGACTCGGTATACACTCCACTACTTTGAGTAGTACTTTTGCTATCTTTCACGATGGTTGAAAACGAGAATCCGTTGACATCATACCCCATGTATGACCTAACAGTACAATGTGGCTTCCTTGCAAAAGATCTAATGTTCTCATTCACACCATTATCAGCACAAAGATCATAGAACCATTCCACGAAACTTTCAGCATGTTCAACTTCAATTTCACGTGGATCCATATTGGGGTTATGTTTCCTCAAATACTCCAAATGCTGTTCAACAAAGGCGACCGTCTCGCTAGAGTTTCTCAAAATGTAGTGATGGGCTCGTTTAAGCTCAATAAATAAAGGTGTGTGCAACTTTCCCTTTCCCCTGGGAACTCCCAATTGCCGGCCTGAGTGTTTGTTACGCGGGACACCAAATTCAACCGGTTTTTCCAAGGAGGTTGAGCAATAATCAATAACTTCCATGTCAATAAACCGCTCCACTATGCTTGCATCAGGTCGACTGCTACACTTGGGAAAACTCTTAAAATTACCCATTTGCCTCTCGAAGGGGTACATCCAATGCATTCCGGTCGGACCACAAATTCTAATTTCCCTTACCAAATGCACAATCAAATGAACCATTATATCAAAAAATCCAGGGGGAAAGTACAATTCCAATTCACACAAAATCTCAACACCCTCAACTTCTATAGCCTCCAACAAATCTCGGTCTATTGACTTGCGACATATTGTGTTGAAAAAAAAACATAACCTAGTGATACAATGTCTCACATGTTCATCTAGAACTCCACGCAACGCAACAGGTAACAATTGTTGCATAAGCACATGACAATCGTGAGATTTCATACCGTACAACTTGCAATCAACGGTGACACACTTACTAATATTCGAGGAGTAGCCAATTGGCACCCTCATGGACTTCAAACTATCACACACCGACTTCTTCTCATCCTTTGAAAGGTTACATGCACCGGGAGGTAGGTATGTTCTTGTACCCCTAATTTCAGGGGCCAACTCGGGTCTAATCTTCATCTCAACCATATCTCTTCTAGCATTCAAATTATCCTTTGTCTTTGATGGAATATTTAGTAATGTCCCAATCAAACTATCGCACACATTTTTCTCTATGTGCATAACATCAAGACAATGATGAATTTCATGTGTTTCCCAATAAGGCAAGTCAAAGAAAATTGATCTTTTCTTCCATGGAGAGACTTCAACATTTTTTGCATTTTTCCCAACTTGCTTTCCAACTTTTTTGCCAAGAACAACACCTAACTTTTTCACCTTCATATGTATGTTCCTACCATTCAATATCTTTGGTGCAGGCCTAAGATCTCTTTCCCCAAACAAGCCATCTTTATCTAAACGGTACCTATGGTTCTTTTTTAAAAACCTACGATGTCCCATGTACACTGTTTTTCTCCCAAATGGAAGTTGTTTGTGATCCGTAGCCTCCTCACATATTGGGCATGCCTTGTGGCCCTTGGAAACATATCCGGCCAAATTTCCCCTTGCCGGAAAATCGGTGACTGACCATAACAAAATCGCCTTCAAATTAAATGGAGAATCACTACGAGATGCACCCTTCACAACAACTCCCTCACACCACAACTTTTTCAAATCTTCAACCAATGGTGCCAAAAACACATCTATGTCGTTTCCAGGCTGCTTAGGCCCTGAAATCATCAATGGCATCATAACATACTTGCGTTTCATACACAAATAAGGTGGCAAATTATAAATCACTAACATTACCGGCCATGAACTATGCTTCGATGACATGTTCCCAAATGGATTCATTCCATCGGTACTCAAACCCAACCTCAAATTTCTCGGCTCATCCCCAAAATGATCCTTGTACATAATATCAACCTTTTTCCATTGATCTCCATCGGCGACATGACGAATAATATTATCCTTAGGGGAACAACGATCATGGTGCCAAGTCAAGTTCTTAGCATCATCGGCATTACCAAATAGTCTTTCAAAACGAGGAATTATAGGAAGATACCAAACACTCTTTGCGGCAACTTTGCTCATAGTCTCTTCCATAATCACATCTTCGCCACCTTTTCTTTTTTCAACTTTTTTATAACGAGGAGTTTTACAAATAGGGCACTCTAACACTTTTTTCAAATCTTCACCTCTATACATAAAGCAATCATTAGGACAAACATCAATCTTTTCATACTCCAATTCATAGGGACACAACAATTTTTTTGCCTCATAGAGTGTTTTCGGTACACAATTCCCTTCCGGTAACTTCTCATGTAAAAAATTCAACAATCGATTCACACTCACATCACTCCAACCACTTGCCGCCTTGATGTTGAACACTTCTATCAAACAAGAAAATAATGTGTTTCCTTCCCTACAACCATCGTACAAAGGTTTGTCTTTTACACCCAACAACGAAGCAAGAACCTCCGGTTCATCTCCAAAATCCCTCCCTACATTGTCAAAAAATACTTCCATTTTTGATCGGGGCTTCTCCTCCATTCCCCCTCCACCCCTAAAACATGTTTTATCAACATAATCCTCCCCATGAAAGGTCCATATATCATATGAGGGATCAAACCCATCTTTAACCAAATGCAATCTCATAATATCCTTCTCATGGATACTATCACGACACAAACACCGTTTGCATGGACATAACACAAAATCATCTCTACCGAAGGCATAACTAAGAAAAAAATCAACAAATGCCACATGCTCATCACTCAATAGCTTCTTAGATCGGATGAGCTTACGCCGATACTCCACATTCATAGGATCGCCATATTTCCCTAACAAAGTTGGAAAATATTTCAACATCACCTTACACCCTAAATTATATCTTCTATATATATACATGATACATATACATATATATATATATATATATGTTCAAATGGACAAATATCATATACAAAACACTAAATATCTAATCTTTCACAATAAAAACATAGAAAAATATTTGCAAAACATACCTTCCATCTTCAAATTTTCCCTTAAAGCTTCAAGATGCCACTTATTTTTACCATTCACTACAATCAACAAAACGACTCCATAGATGCATCATCATCTATCCCTACAAACGTTAAATATAAAAAATTACCATATCAAGCCAACAAAAAACAAACATCAAACCACACAAAATTTTAACCAATCAAATGGTAAGTAGAGAGTAATTAATAAGCAAAGTAGTGTTACATGAATGGAATTAGAGAGAAAGAGTACAACATGGTAAAATACCTCATTATGGTAAGTTTCAATATCCAAAATTCATTAATGATGGAGAGAGAAATGTTTTTTGAGCTTGAAATTGCGCAGCTGAAACAGAGCAAGGAGGGAAGAATTTAAAGCCACCGTTTCAGCGGTTTTAGGTAATAACCGCTGAAAGGAAATTTTGCTGAGCTGGAGGTAGTTGGCTGCATTTAATACGGGCCCACAAACTCCATAAAAAGATCGCCTTTTGTCAACTTCAACCCGACATATCTTTCAGCGGTGCAGAACTGCGCAACCACAACCAGTTGCGTTAACGACGACATCAGTTTTTTCAAAGGAATTCCGTTGGGCCAGATATTCAACCCGGCCTAATGTCAAGGCCCAGTCAGTAATAGTCAACTTCATTCCAGCGGACAAAATCCTCGCAACCATAACCGGTTGCGTTGTAGTAGACGTCATTATTTTTAAATTGAAATAGTTGGGCCTCCTCTAAACCCCGGCCTGGTATCCAAGCCCAATCACCATTTGTCAACTTTAAGCCGACATTTCCTCCAGCGGTACCATTGAGCGCAACACATTCCGGTTGCGGTTATGTCGACGTCATTCAATCCGAATTCAAAGTGTTGGGCCTTCTCTTAAACCCGACCCGATATCCTAGCCCAGTCAACATATTCCACGTTCCTACTGTCCATTTTGTCCACATTATCCATTGTACCAGCGGTTATTCCCGTAACCACTGAAAGGCCCGACTGCCGATTTTATTATTTTAATTTGACTGGGACATTTCCTAGTGGAATCTAACGTGGCTTTCGTGAATGGCCCCATGCTTAAAACTTTGAAAAGTCAATAACCGTTGAAGCATTTCTAACAGCGGTTTATATTTTGGCGTTTCAGCGGTCTTCTTTGTTAACCGCTGAAAGGTTTCCGCTGAAACAGTTTTTTTTTCTGGTAGTGTATGACATACTGGGGTGGGTCAGAAGGAGCTGTTGTACGTACACCCACCTCGAACTTTGATGGCCAATTCTGCTGGTGACACCCCGTATTGGTACCTGTACAGTTTACCTCCCTTGAGGAAGCATTCAAGACAAGACGATACGACGCCACTAGCTCTGGTTTTCGGGCCGCATCGACGACAAGGGTTTCCCGGTCGAGATGCTGATAAGCTGTTGAAGCTACCCATTCCGGCTACTGAATCTGAGAGACTTCCGGTGAAGTGTATCACCCTCCCGTTGCCAACATATATTCCTGTTATATATAAGGAGAGAGAACGAAAAGAGTGACTTTTATATGTGTAGACCTAATTAGAGTGAGCAGAAAATATTGAAAAAATTACTGTTTTGTGATGGAAAAAAAAAAAAAGGCAATTTATGGGGCGAATTTTGTTTTGGTTTCTAAGTATAGGTGTTTCGCATTTGGCAAATGCGAAACAGCTGATAGTTCGCATTTGCCAAATGCGAACTAGCATATTTTTTTTATTTTTTTTTTTTACACGTGGGTATGGCCACGTGTACTAGTATTTCGCATTTGGCAAATGCGAAATACGTATAGTTCGCATTTGCCAAATGCGAACTAAGGATTTTTTTTTTTTTTTAATTACGAAATTATTTGCTGAAAAATCAGATCCAAATGCGAAATAATCAGATCGAAATAATTGAACGAGGGCGAACGAGAGCGAACGAGGGCGAGGGCGAGTTTGCGGCGGCGAGTTTTCGAACGAGAGCGAACGAGGGCGAGGGCGAGTGGCGAGCGGCGAGGGCGAGTGGCGACCGGCGAGTTTGCGGCGGCGACCGGCGACGGGTGAGCGGTTTCCGGGCAATTTCCGGGCTATTTCCGGGTAATTTCCGGCGAGGGCGTGAAAAACTTGAATATTTACATAATCCTATGGTGTTTTTGTTTCTTGTTTTTATGATAGAATTTTGAGTTCAAGAACTAATTTATTTGCTTATTTTTACTACTTCAGTTAATGTTCTTATAAAATATGCTTTTTTGGATACAATTTGGTGATAAATTGACAGTTTCTTGTTAAACTTAAGAATGAAAATTATTCTGATCATAGTATGGTAAAAAAGATTCTGAAAAAGATTCTTAACAATTTATAGTATGGTAAAGAAGTAGTACCATATTACTGATATTAGTATAGACTTGAATGATACCATATGCTCGCCCATTTCCGGGCTATTTGCGGGTAATTTCCGGCGAGTTTGTGAAATACTTATGATCCATTTACATAATCCTAATTAGTCAATGCCTAATGAACTGCTTAAATTTTATACATTTTCCATGTTGTTTGTTAACTTTCAGTTTTTTTTAGAAATGATATGAACTACTTGAAATTCTGCATTTAGAGTCGAATAGTTTTGTGTTCATTTGCTGCAGTTTATTTATAGATTTTATCTACTTCTCAGGTTTGACAAATATTTTTAAATAGGTGTCTGAGTACCTATATTACCATGGTTAATCCTGGACCACTATCCACGGAAGTATTGTTCATGCATACTGAGCATCGTGCTAGGAAGGTATATGATGGCGTTCTTGATGAAACCCTCACAGTTAGGAGATGTGATGGAGAGTTGTGGAGAATAGTTCATCGTTTGTCATCTGAGGTGTTACATTACATTAGGGTGGCTGGTTTTTATGGTGTGTTGGGCTCAGGTCATATTAAAGTTGATCACTCCCTTATCACAGCCCTTGTGGAGCGTTGGCGTCCAGAGACACATACATTTCACTTTCCTATTGGTGAGGCAACTGTTACGATGCAAGATGTGGGAGTGCTTTGGGGTTTGCCTTTAGATGGCCTTCCTGTGACAGGTACAGACACGACCCGTACATTACAGGAGTGGCAAGTCATGATTCATGACTTTTTGGGGTTCACACCGCCGGAAGAATCCATTCATAAGGGTCGAATTCTGTTGTCTACCCTATCTGCACATCTTTATACACCAGCTCCAGACACTTCACCAGTAACAAGTCAGCAACGAGCTAGGTGTTTCATTATGTTACTTCTTGGTGGTTTGTTGCTGTGTGATACCAGTGGTAGTGCGGTGCCACTGTTGTATCTGCCCATGTTGCTTGATTTTGATGCTATATCACAGTATAGTTGGGGCGGAGCTGTTCTTGCCCAACTATATAGAAATCTTTGTGATGGTGCTTTGTGCAAGAAAAAGGACATTGCTGGTGCTCAATTATTATTACAGGTATAACTTTAAATATTTTTTTTATTTTAGATTTCATTACTACAATTTTATGTTACAAAACATTAATTTATTTTTGTGATTAGCTTTGGGCTTGGGAGAGAATCCCAACATTGTGTCCACGTGTTGAGAAGCCGGTTACAGTGTATGAGTATGGATACGGAGATAAGTGAGTCTTGTTCTTTTAATCATTTTTGATATTAATTCACTCTATGTGATATTGATTTATTTTCTTATTCATACAGGTGGAAAGGTCCTCTAGATTTATACAAGACTTCAAGGTTCGTTCTTGCTGCGTATCGCGATCAATTGGGAAGCATGCAACATAATCAGGTCAACATTTTTTAATTTATATCTTTAATCTTTATCTTTGGATTATATATATTTTATTATCTATACTAAAGTTATTATTTTACGTGTTCAGTTTATATGGCAACCGTATACACAGGAAGTTTTGGATTCCATTCCTGCTTACTGTTCAGCTGGTCGTGATATTTGGATGTCTGCAGTGTACCTCATTTGTTGGCATGTTGCTGAGCCACATTGCCCTGACCGTGTCCTCCGGCAATTCGGATTCAATCAACATATACCAGTCAATAGACTACATTCACAGGCCGAGTTCAAGAACATCCATAGTCATAATCGTCGTGGCAGAGCTAATACTAATTGGGAACATAGACTTCGTGAGTATGTGACTACTTGGTCTGAGCGACGAGAGCACGTTGTACAAGGCAGTGAACAAGGTGATCTATCTGAATACCTGGCTTGGTATATGCTAAGGACGGTGAGATATATAGAGAATCCTGCACGACTTCCTATGCATTACGAGGGCTTTCAAGGAAGCACGAGCAGAGCTACTGTATTTGTAATACTAAGTTAACAAATGGGGAGCATAAGCATATTAATAATACTAAGTTAACAAATGTATATAAAAAATCACAAAAGTAAATTGCCAATTTAAGAAGTAACCTTTGAGTTTATAAGCTTCAAAACTTGCTAAGAAATCTGTCTGTGAGCTCCAAAATTCAGAATAGCACTCTACGAACTAAACCAATGGGGAGCAAAACCTACATAAACTTAGAATCATTCATTATAACCAAAATTTTAAAAAACTTCACCCATATTCTACTAATTCATACAATTATTTTAGGCATCAAACACAATTACTGAATTACCTTTGAAGAACTGCCAGCCGCCGCGGCCGCTGCCTGTCCGGCACTGCCCGTTGATTGTCCAAAAAAGCCAAAACCGATCCACCCAATAATCACCGAATCTTAAACCGATCAATATTATTTGATTCGGGGTTTGCTTTGGATTGTAGATTTTGGGCGAAAAATCAAATCGGATTGTAGATCTGGTTTTTGATAAGGGGATGAGGAGAAGCTTTGAAATTATATCTGCTGTATGTGCGAACTATCCCTTTTTTTTTTTTTTTTCCCAACAATCCACGTTCGCACAAAATTTAAAAAATATATATAAAATTAGCTAGTTCGCATTTGCCAAATGCGAACTACATTTAATTCACATTTGGCAAATGCGAAATATCCATTTTTTTTAATGGATCCACGTTCGCAAAAAATTAAAAAAAAAAAAAAATTAGCTAGTTCGCATTTGCCAAATGCGAACTATGCCTGTTTCGCATTTGGCAAATGCGAAATATAATCCAACGTGGCTGCCCATTAGGATTAATTCTTAAAAAAAAAAAAAAAAATGATAGTTCGCATTTGCCAAATGCGAACTATGCTTGTTTCGCATTTGGCAAATGCGAAACACCTAAAACTAGAAATCCAAAAATTTTCAACCTAGATATTGAATTTGTTTTTAATTTAACCCCATTTTGGGAAAGAACTCAGAAAATATTATACTGTGTAATAAATTATACCATGATGGGAGTAGATGTAGAAGCGGCGCCACGTGTAGATATGATCTCCTGGCTGCAGCTCATTCCATTGAATTTTATGGGAGAGCAATCCCTGATCCAGAGAGTAACTCATATTCTGAGATCGTCAATGAAGCGGACACATTAGAAGAAGAAGATGAGAGATGATAATCCATGAGTTAGTGTGTTCTTATTTATAGATCCATGGCCGGTCAGTCTTCAACTATAGTCATTATCAATATTTATTTGCAACTTGTTTTACTTATAATGTTATAATTTTTGAAGAATACTATCTCAAACATGCCACTGCTTCCTCCATACCATTTAGATATGCACACTTTTTAGTCAACTTTATTCAAACATGTTTGACCGTAAATTTCTATCGGTATATGTGTTATAACGCAAAATATTAATGTTAGATTCACATTGCGTTCAAACATGAAAATAAAATGATTAACGGTCAAACATGTTATAAAAAAATTGACAAAAAAGTGTGCAGATCTAGCTAATCCATGGAGAAAAACAAAACATACAGATATACTTTAATTTTCGACCATCTCATCATAATTATACAGTGTAACATTCTCTCTCACCGGTTTTTATATAGACGATTGATAGCTCTAGTAATCCTACATTAATAGGCGGACTCTTCCTTTTGATCAATTCTGTTAGCGTACGTACGTAACACAAAAGTTTAACCAACCGATACATGAACTTAATTCGTAGACTTTGATTAAAATAACTAGTCATATAATACTCTAACAAACCTAGGTGAGAAACCTTGCATAATTGATATAAATGCTTCAAAGTACATGCATCCCAATGCCAATATCTGACAAGGAAAATAGCCGCGGGACTATCCTCCTGTCATGAGAATTTGGTTCTGTTTCTTATATTTATTTCTATCAGATAGAGTAGTTTTTAATTGAGTCTTTTTGTGAAACTATCTAAACTAGTTTATCGAGTATCCTTTACCTAGTTGTTGTTTTCCTTGTAACTGGATTAGCTGGGCTATGGAAAATCCCCTCGGCTTCTAGTCTCTTTCCTAGTAACAGTATATGAGAAATCCTAGTTAGACTAGTTGACACAATTTACTTCTGGCCATTCTGTGAAATTAGCTAGACTAGTAGACTTGGCTGTCTAGTTTATTCTGGCCAGTACAAGTTATCAGTGCTTTACCCGCTAGATGATTTTTTATGCTCTAGGGCATTAGACTTTAGCATTTTAAGATGTAATCTATCGCACTTTTTATTAGTAGGTATAGCGTGTATCAACGCTAGCTGTAGATATAGTATGTGTACTGTAATCTTTCAAATTGCCTCCCTTTGAGGAGATTAGTTACTCAGGTTTGGGGAACCTAATAAATATCCCTCCACTTATGGTGGTTTAACTTTAAAAAAAAAAAAAAAAAACACCTAGTTGAAAGTGGCTAATTCATTCATATTTTAACTAGTTTGGACGTCATAGTTATTTAAAATTTAAAAACTCCAATTAATTCAGTGGAAAAACCATTCTAAAGCCATTTACTGATGTAGACGTTATATGTACGATTCAGTAACTTAATCATTTCTGCATTGGGCCCGGCTTCGTTCGAAACAATGACATACCAACCTCGATCGATTTACCCTTTCAAAAGATTACAAGATGATTACTCTGGTAATTGGCGCTTTCAAGAGGTCATGAGAAGGATTCACAATAAATAAACACTCAATTTCCAAGCAATTTGATGCCAAATATGATTGAACAACGAAAACAAATCTCACAACAGTGTAAATTTAAAACAATATTAATAAGCTCCGGCCAAATTATTCTTGCTTGGGCACACACACAAGTTTCATAACAGCTGTAGTCGGAAGATGGCCACGTACGTACTATTTCCGATCCAAGGTAGAGTGAGCGGAAAGATCCTGGACGTCAATCTTTTTGACATCACCGCGCACTCCGATATCATTCATCAATCGGGATTTGGAGTAGTTGGTCATAAATTCAAGAAGAGGAGAAGATTTAGGTTTGAAAAGCGCGGAAATAACAGCCCTGACCGATTTCGTCTGACTGCTCCGATCCAAGGTAGAGTGAGCGGAAAGATCCTGGACGTCAATCTTTTTGACATCACCGCGCACTCCGATATCATTCATCAATCGGGAGTTGGAGTAGTTGGTCACAAATTCAAGAAGAGAAGAAGATTTAGCTTTGAAAAGCGCGAAGACAATAGCCCCGACCGATTTCATCTGACTGCTCCGCCCCAAACTACCTCTAGATAACTCTGCATCTGTGCTGTACCCCGTCTTGCAGTATAGTGCAAAATCCTCACAATTGTTTTCGCGGAGATTGTACCCTCCAAAACCGTTATTCTGGAGAAGAATCTCAGCTCGAGATATGACATCTTCGGCTGGATCAGAAGGAGCCGTTGTACACATACCTCGAATTTTCATGGTCAATTCCGCTCCTGACACCCCGTATAGATACCTGCGCAGCTTCCCTTTCTTAAGAAAGCATTCAAGACAAGACGACACGACGCCGCTAGCTCTGATCTTCGGGCCGCATCTCAGACATGGCCGAGATGCTGATGAGCTGCTTGTTATGCTACCCATTCCGGCTATTGAATCGGAGGGACTTCCCGTGAAATGTATCACCTTCCCGTTCCCATCATATATTCCTGTTATATGTCAATCATATATAAGCATAATTCATAAATAACCTAACTAGAGTAAGCAGAAAATACTGTGTTATAGATTTTAAATTTATAAGATCGATGGAATTAATTATACCATGATGGGAGTAGACGTATAAGCGGCGCCAGGAATAGATATGATCTGCTGGCTGCAGGTCATCCCGTTGAATTTTATGGGAGAGCAATATTGCCTTATCTAGCTGAGAGGAACTCATATTAATTCTGAGATCGTCAATGAAGCGCAAACAGTAGAGAAGATGAGATGAGATGATATTTCCATGACCAATATTGTGTTCTTATTTATAGACACTCCGAGTCCCAGGTAAGTCTTCAGCTACGTACAGTAGGGGCATTTTGGGAATGGTGCCAAAAACTCTGTTGATTGGACATTAGGTTCGACAAATTTTCAATTGAGACATAATTTCACTGAATGGTCATTCTTAATGTGTAAAAAGTTTTAAAAGTGAGAATGTTAGAAATAAATTACAATGCATGATCATATTTAATATATAAAATATCATGATTGAAAGTGAGAACATCAACAATTGTCCATAGTCTCAATTGAAAGGAACCTCTCATTAATTAGGTTTGCCGATTCTAATTATTTGTTTTTACAAAAACATTATTTAAATGTTTGTGTCATTACATATTTTTATCATACTGTTAAATTATTATATTTATTTATGTATTATGAATATACTAATTGAGTTAAATTTTCTTAAAAAAACTACCAACATAAAAATTATATTTTATGCAAGTAATCAGAATATTCCATGCATCTTTGTGCTTTGAATATTCAAAATTTTGCGTTAGATTCACTGACCATATGTTTTTTGGTTTTTTGAAGAGCACTGACCACATGTTAATTAAAAAGATAATAAAATTAACGCGGATTTTTATTTTTTTTTCGAAATAGAATTACATTAGCTCCACAATGGAAGCATAGATTTTACACGTGGTTTGACTTGGTCAAACGCGGGACCTGGATAGGGTCTAACGGTAGTTATGAGAGTTTACTTTCGTAAGTAGGCGGTCAACTTAATTAAAGAATGTTTACGGGTACTTACAAGTTTAAGTAATTTATCTCTGAGGGAATCATATTAGTTGTTTCATTAAATTGTGTTGTGGAAAAATATTTAGTTTCTTCAAATATTTACGGTGTAGTATTAATAAAAAAAATAGAATTTCTAAATATGTTAGGTCAAAATTGTCGATCTAAATAACATTTATCAAAACACAATTTCAATTTCGATCAATGACATGACAAAGATATTTACTTAAATATTTACATTTATTTAGGTTAAGAAAGAAAATGAAACGGCTAGACCAAAATGACGTGATATTATTTTTCTCAAACATACTATTATTTATCCGAACTAATTTATATTTAGTTACAAAGAAATTTGATTATTTTTCAATTTAAGTTTTAAAAAAAATTTCTGAAAAAAAAAATCAATAAAAAACTGTATACCTGGAATATTAAAATATTAATTAAAATGAGACACACAGTAGAAATAGTCTTTAAATTTAATATTATTCTGGGATACGTACAAAAAGTCTTTTTTTTTTCCCTTTTATTTTGAAAGCCTTTTTTTCAATTTAGCGTGCATGTAGAAATAAATGGTCTTTAAATTTAATATATTCTGGGAGACATTAGAAGTGAGAGACAGAAGTCAAAAGTCAAAAGTCTTTTTTTTTTTGGTTGCTCCATACTGGTCCATTTTTCTCTTGCAGGTCCGTAATACCCCTAATATTGTTAAAACAAAAAAATGGGCTTGAAATCATAGGATTCTATCAGGGGCATTATGGTAAAAATACGGACCTGCAAGAGAAAAATGGATCTGCATAGAGAAATTGCTTTATTTTTTTTCTTTTTGATTTGAAAGCCTGTTTTCTTCTGGTGTCCGCGCAAGTCATTAATTAGTCTTTTCAGTCTTTTCTTTTCTTTTTAAAAGAAATTTGAGTCTTTTTTTCCTTCATTGAGTTCAATGAGGCCCTGTTTACTGGAGCTTATTTTTTTTATGTACTGAACTGAACTGAATTAAATTGAACTGAACTGAACTGAACCGAAGTAAAAATGATGTATTGAAAAATGGAATCAGCATGACTGAATTAACCTGAATTTCATCAAATTACATTTTCACTGAACTGAACTGAATTGAACTGAACTGAACTGATCTACATATAAGTTGTGGTAACTAACTAGTCAATTACTCACTTTTTAACTTCAATTTGATGTCTCCATGATGTCTTTCACTCTATATACGGTTATGCTAAACATAAAAATGTGCTCAAAATTTTTATTATATATTTTATGAATACAAAATAATATTATTTTTAAGAGGCACCAACTCTTAGATCAGGTTATGCTAAAGTATTTTTAAAAACTAATTTTAATAAAGCAATTGTTCCGTTTTAAAAATGAGTAATTCTCTTGTGAGACAGCCTCACCCATGAGGCAAGATCAAATAAGGAAAATTTCATTGCTACCACCTCATCATAACTCACTACTACGGTACTACCTCATCAAACCTCGACGCCACCTTATCAAACTTTGGTGTCAGTTCACCAAACATGTCACCTCATCAAAACCTTTGAGCCAATTCATCAAAACTCACCAAAAAGAGTGTTTACTTGGTCTGCCTCTTGGGTGAAACTGTCTCATCCAAGAATTGGTCTTTAAAAATAGAAATCAAAATTAATAGAAATAAAACAAAAGAGTTAGGGGGTAGAAAAACTAAAGGACAGAGAATTAAAAATTTTAAATACACATGGAATATTGAGGCCAAAAATTATTGATGCCCCACGCAGTGGAACCCACCAAAGGCTTTGATTAGTCAACCTTATAACCTGTTTTACTTACTCAGCTAGATCTGCATTCTTTATGGTCAATTTTGTCGGAGCATGTTTGACCGTAAATTTCAATTGGTATATGTATTATAATAGTATTACACGAGATATTTTTAAATTCACAATGCGCTCTATTTCTAAACTATAAAATTTTTAGACCAGGTTAATATATGAAAATAAAGTTATTAACGGTCAAACATGCTCCGACAAAGTTGACTTTAAAGAGTGCAGATCTAGATGGTCCAGAGGGAGTATAAACATTAGTAAATTACAAAATATTATTGCAAATTAAAAGTAAAAATTATTTTTTGGCTAAAAAAATCTAGTTGTGCTTTTAAGCATAGTTTACCGAACACATGAATCAGTTCAAAGAAGGCCAAATACATCCTATATCAAGTTTCTCATCAGCCATATTTCCAGTGATGCATTTGATATTAATTTTCAGAGATATCACTGATACACATTCTTCACTGACAGTACCCTTTGTACAATTTTCTGCTGATGTTACACTTACCTTCTATTTCTCACACACCAGTTGCTCACTCTTCACCTCAATCATCAAAACCAATCCCTTGAAAGAGTGTCAGAGTTGAAGCTTATAAACCAGCTGGAAAAATGATTTTGTTCTTACAGCTTTCCATGATCCATTTCATCTTCCTTCTTTTTCTATAGCACATATGTCATTTCTTGCTCAACTGTCTAAATTCAAGGAACCACAATCATATAAATTTGCTAGTTTAAAGCAGGAATGGAATATTGTACATGGGAGCTTGTTTCCCTGCCAGCTTTGAAAAGACATGTGAATCAACTTCTAGAGTCTAAATTCACCATAAAGGATCTAAGATAGCTAAAATTTTCCTTGGCATTGAGCTTTTACTGATCAACTTCTAGATATGGGCTATATCTCTCACTTATAGGAAGTACATTCTTGATATTGTTGATGATGTTGGATGTTCCAATGCCAAAGTTGTTATTACTATACTCCCTACAACATTGAGCATGGATGACTCCTCTCCTCTTCATGCTGATTCAAGCTCTTATAGAAGATTGGTGGGTAGACTTTTGTACCTCAATGCCACTAGACCTAATATTATGCAGTGAACCAGCTCAGTCAGTTCATGCAATCTCCCTCAATTCAAAACTTCAATGGTGCCTTGCATGTGGTGAAATATCTCAACAGTTATCCAAATTCTGGTATGTTTTATCCGAACTCTAATACTTTTCAACTGTCATCCTACTGTGACGCTGATTGGGCCAAATGCAAGGAAACCACACAGTCTGCACATGATTTTGTATCTTTCTTGGGCATGCAATCATCTCATAGAAATCCAAGAAGCATAAAAAAGTCTCCAAGTCTTCTGTTGAGTCTCAATATAGAAGCATGACTCTCACCACTGTAAGAAAATTATTTCTTTCCTATTATGTGGTCTTATATTAATCAGTTTTCTTATTGGAATATTGCTATTCCATGATATATTTGGTGACTTATTAAATTAAGTATAAAAGAATATTTCCTAATAATCTCTACTTTGATGGACGGTTGAGATTAATTCTACGGAAACCTGATGAGGATTTAGGTCCTCTCTCCACCTATAAATTCATGTCTTTGTTCCATTGAAAAGGCATGCTAATGACAGACTTATGGAATCCTTATGAGCATCATAATAGCATCATCTTGATGAATCTGATGATCCCGATGGCTGCTGATTCAACAACACATAAAGTTCATAGGCAAGGGGAGAGAAACCTGAACTCCTACACAAGGCTCGCAGCAGGACATCAAACTCTCCGCTACAATGAGTAAAGGTAAATAATTCTGCAAACCTTCATGATTCTATTATGTGATTGAATATGATGTTTAAAGATCCTAGGGACAATTATGTCATGTAAAATTATGCTTACATGTGGTATCAGAGCGCAAGGTTACGAACATCTGTTTAATCCATTAAGAGTAATAGATTCATGAACTGAATGATTGAAGAATTAATATATGTGATTTAGGGTTTTGCATATATAAATCCACGATTAATTTTCGACAGCATGCATTATTCGTATGTCTGTATATTAATTTTGTTTATCAGTGAAATAAAGATTTTCACCGAATTATTTCTGTCAAATATCGGGTTTTCTGCAAATTAAGGTGTTATTGCAGATCCTATTATGAGATATTTATGTGTTATTAAATTAAGTTTAACCATGATTATTAAGCCTGCGAATATATTTGATTATGGTTATCGTAGCATGAAATAACTAGAATGTCTATTTGTGGAATATATATATACCATGATTTTGTATATTATTTTGATACATGTGTATGGGTATATAGAATGATTTTGATCCAGGTTATTGAAAGTGCCTATTTGCTTGTGTTATTCACTTAATATGAGATGCATGCAAATTTGATTTAATGTATATTATTATGCACATAATTTTATGTGATGAATGATAACCTGAAAGCTGATTATGATACAAAATATGCATCTGATTACCATTAGAATGTGACTTACGTGCATGAATATTGCAATGTCATTATGCAAGAATGGTGTATTTAAATTGTTCTATGTAAGGTTGGGTGAATTTGTATGCATGCATATATGTAATTATGAGCATACATATATTAAAGTTATTTTAACTTGTGATATTTTGTGATTATCTGAATGAATGATTTTCATGAATAATTTATGTTTAGTTTGCATGATCCGTGCGAAATTAATGATGATAATTGATTTTATGCATAATCGTTTGACATGTAACTCGTGAAAATGTTTTTGTGCATTATTAGTACAAAAATGGTTTTGCATTAAGATTCCGAAAGTTGTTTTATGCATAATCCGTATAAAACATATTTGGATTAATTATGGACAAACGATATAATGGGCATAATTCGTACAATACATTGGTTTCATATAATGTGCATAAATTGGGTTTAGATATCACCGCAGTGACTAAATCCTTGAATGATTTGCATGTGAAACTATGTCTAAGGAAAATTTTAATCTTTCTTATGTATAAGTAGTTACCCACAGGTAGACTATGAACATAAGATGATTGATAATTTATGAAGTGTTTGTATGTGTGTAGACTATGGATATCCACAGATAACTTAGTCTAAATTATTGGCTGCATCACTTATTTATGATTCATGAATATGTGACATTAATGAAATTATAGTGATTCCCACAGGAACACTATAATTGTTTGTCATATTATTTAATTTAAGTTTTGTGTTGTTTATGTTATGAAAGAATGGCGAGATTAGTGGGAGTTATAAAGTTCAAGATGTGGTCATTCGGGAAATTATGATAAATTCTGAATGTTGGGAAACCTTTGTTATTGAAGCATTTAAAAATGAGGAAAACCCAGTGAATGATCGATCATCTACTCCATGATGAAATATCTCCAATAATGAACTTGTAGATTAAGAAACTACATGATGACGTATAGAAAATCAACACATCCACAGATGGTTGGATTTTTTTATTTATATTTTACTCGAAAAGAGGAAAGATTGTCATTAAACACATAGGCACTGATGTTATGGTCACAGACATATTTACGAAAGCATTACCTCCTAAGACCATTATGAAACATGCTTACAGTTTGGGTCTTGAGAAGAGCTATTATGTTGTCTGCTTTATGTTTAGCCTTTGTTTGACATTTATTTGAGATCTCTTATGATTTTATATCTTTTATGTATTCTGTTTCCCTTGTGCACACACATTATTGTGTTGGGATTTATGATAACAGAATTAGTCTTTATTTAAGACATTAAGGGACCATTATGAAATTCCTACTTATGTTTATGGTTTAGCTATGAAGGTATTCAATGCAGTAGTGCATGGAAGGGATCATGTTACAGAATGATTTGTGACCGCCATGACTCTCATTAATTACTAGATTAGTCAAGACACTTATGATGACCAAATGAAAGAGGTTTAGCATTTTATGTCGACCTTATGATTCCCGATAGAAAACGTTAAAGGATACTAATAACGACCAAGTGGGAGACTGTAAGAAAATTATTTCTTTCCTATTATGTGGTCTTATATTAATCAGTTTTCTTATTGGAATATTGCTATTCCATGATATATTTGGTGACTTATTAAATTAAGTATAAAAGAATATTTCCTAATAATCTCTACTTTGATGGACGGTTGAGATTAATTCTACGGAAACCTGATGAGGATTTAGGTCCTCTCTCCACCTATAAATTCATGTCTTTGTTCCATTGAAAAGGCATGCTAATGACAGACTTATGGAATCCTTATGAGCATCATAATAGCATCATCTTGATGAATCTGATGATCCCGATGGCTGCTGATTCAACAACACATAAAGTTCATAGGCAAGGGGAGAGAAACCTGAACTCCTACACAAGGCTCGCAGCAGGACATCAAACTCTCCGCTACAATGAGTAAAGGTAAATAATTCTGCAAACCTTCATGATTCTATTATGTGATTGAATATGATGTTTAAAGATCCTAGGGACAATTATGTCATGTAAAATTATGCTTACAACCACCACCACCACTGAGTTGGAGTGAATTTTTTATCTATTGCGGGACTTTGATATTCCTTTCTCTTCTCATTCCCATGTGGTGTGACAACAAAGCTGCTATTCATATTGTGGAGAATCCCAGATTTCATGAGAGCGTAAAATATATTATAGATTGTTATGTCACAAGGAATCAATACTGATGTTTTTTGTCCTCTATTGTTCAAGATGAACTTATGTTCTCTGTGCCAAGTTCATCTCGAGGGGGGTGTGAAAAACTCATCTGATGTTATAACACTGTAGTTATCGATACAAACTTTCAAACAGGGTTTGGCGGGTGGTTTACTAGAGTTTGACTAACCACCTGACCTGAGTTTGACTTCGCAGTTAATTAGGAGTTAGTTACTTAACTTAGTTGTAAATTACTCCCTCCGTCCCAACTAAAACTTCTTAGTTGATTTCGGATCAGATTTTAAGAAAAATATATTTTATATCTTATAAGTAGAGTTTTAAGGGGTATAAATGGAATATAACTTATTGTTATGCTTGATTGTAAGAATCCATTAAGGGTATATTTGTCTTTTAGTAGTTTTTTTTGCCAAAAGAGGAAAGAATGAAATTAGTAAGAAGTTTTGGTTGGGACGAACCGAAAAGGAAAGTAAGAACTTTTGGTTGGGACGGAGGGAGTAGTAGATTAGCAACCTATAATACATACATTTATATTTATGTGTGTGTACAGAACGCTTGAGATAGAGTTCTTGGTAATGTGAATAAAATTTAGGATAATCCCATCTTACAAATATCATATGCTTAATATTGTGTGCGTACATTTACTGCTTGTTCTTGGTGAACCATAAATTGCTTTGATTGTTCTAGTATTTCAACTTCTGAATGTATAACAATCCAAAGGATGAAGCACAAACTTCAAGCATTACAATAAAAACAAATTGTAGTGAAAAATAACTGGCATCGTGTGGAGTAGCTAGTAGCATTCAGAGGCATCGTGTGAAGCAAGATCTTCCACAACAATTTTCATCACATCAGACCAAACTTTCTTTCCAGCGGATTGTCCCAATTTATAGCTCTGTGACTGTACTCTTCAATCTTCAGTACAAACAATATTATTCCAACTCTAACTCTGTAACTTCCCACCAACTTCGTAGAGGTTCATGAATAGGAAATCACACTGTCCAACTCCTAGAATTGTGCAGAAATCTTTTCAAATCTCTTGCAATTATCTTGTTGTAAATTCTTAGTTGAACGTGGATTCGTTCAGCTCACCTCGCTCATACGTTTTCCAATTTAATCACTTCCAATAATAACTTGGATAGAAAGGAATAAACTCTTAAAACCAACTTCTAAAGTATTGCATAATGTTCCATTCCACAATAACCGAGTTGATATGAATTATGACGGTATTTAATTACACAATATGTTAAACAAATCATTCTTCAAAAATAGGCAATCTTTAGGGGATATTGGATCTCATCTTTATAGTAGTACAATTAGTTTGATTAGCATTTAGTTTGATATATATCCTTAAAGGATATCTAAACTAGATGTTTGTTCCACTTATTATAATCGCGGTTGGGCGTTTCCTAACATTATGAATTATATATTTCAAAAATAAAAAAAACTTGGATTGACGTTATAACATCACTTCCACAAAATTAGCCAACATAAATTCTTACCTTTACACTGCTTAAATATATAGTTCGATCTTGCCCTTAAGTATTTGTTACTGGTTCCGCCAGTGACTATACATAGCCGAAACTATGAATCAAAAAGTGATCGAAACTAAATATGAATGCAGCATATTGGGATAAAACACTTCAATTACATCTCTGTTTGTGACAATCCAAAGGAAGAATTAATCACAAACTTCATACATTACACAAGAAAATTTTATTGACAGTTGACTTGGCCAACGATAATTAATTTAAAGGAAAAAGTGCAGCTAGCTTGGACTTCATTGAGAGGCAGAGTGTGAAGCAAGATCTTCCACAGCAATTTTCATCACATCAGAGCGTACTCCAAGATCATTCTTGTATCGGGATTCGCAATAGTTGATCCCAAATGCACAAGCAGCTACAGGAGAAGATGTAGCTTTCTTTGCAGCAGAAGCAAAAGCCACGAACGATTTGGCCTGACTGCTCTGGCCCTGGCTGCCGGACGATATGATCTCCGTCTTGCAGTAGAGTGCAAAATCCTCACAGTTATTCTTACGGAGATTATATTCTCCAAAACCATTACCCTTAAGCAGATATTCGGCGTGATAAATAGCGCAATCAGCCGGATCAGAAGCAGCAGTGGTACATCCTCCCCGGATTTTTATGACAAAAGCAGCCGGCGAAACTCCGTACTGGTACTTGTATATTTCACCTCCTTTGAGGAAGCAATCGATGCAGGAAGACCCGGCACCAGGAAGACAGGAAGAGCTCATCGATGCAGTGAATCAGACATGGTTCCCGTGAATTGTATCACGTTTCCTTCGCCAACATATATTCCTGTTGTTTATACAGATGCTTCAAGGGTTAAAAAAACGTAAACCAAGATAATCAATCCGATCGAAATTAAGAAATGAGGATTCGCACGTACCATGATGGGAGTAGACATAGTCCTTGCGATATGAATAGATATATATGATCTTCTGACTTGAGTTCATTCCTCTGAATTTTATGCGACAGCAAGCCTGCATTTTCATCAGAACCCTGAGCAGACGAAAAACTCATTTTCTGAGATCGATAAATGGATTGCCTGAAAAGAGGGCTAGCTGTGATTTGCTGAGATCGATCGATTGTCTGAAAAGAGAACAGATCAGAAGTATTGTAGTAGTGATTTGATTAATACAATAGATGCCTTACAAAATACAATTACATAAGAACATATAACGGACGAAATGGTCTTCACAAAGACTGAACATATTTTAAAGCTTATTAGTTTAACTAGTGGGGACACACCACGCGTTGCGTAGTTTATATGGATAAAAAATGTATCTTCTATTTAGTAGACATCATCAATTAAGATTTTAAGAACCAATTCAACATATAGAATGTGGGTAAAATGAATATTGTCCTATGTTTAATTATGATATTAACAAATTCAAACCAATTCATTCTTGGTGCCTCCTTGTGTGTTTTTCCAGTTAGGAGGAGTTTATCCATTGGCTTGCATTCAAACCAAACCATTGACTTGTTTTTAGTAATAAACTGTAAAGAATTCAAATGATTCAATCGAAATAATTTGAATTATAATCCTTGTAGTACCAGGTTATATATTGGGCACAAATATATGCTTCATTATCAGATTCATTATCACAAATATATGCTTCATTAATATATCAAATTCATATGGTACTATGAAGACGATCCATACTATAAGTTGATAAGTAATATTAAAATGTAAGCATTAATATTTATAAGGAGTGAAAAAGAAATTTAAGATCCTAACAATAAAAAGAATTGTTTAAAATTTGATTTTAAACTATACACATGTTTTAGATTTATAATCCATCAAAAATTTATTTATTTATCAAATAAAAATAGCTAAGAAAATATTGAACTTCCATGAAAATACTAAAACATATGTTTTATTTTTATTGATTTCTTAGAATATATTATAAAATAATAATAATTATTAATTGAAATTTGATTGGATACATTTACTTCACATGCTTAATAGTAAATAATTAACTTCATATGTATACACATGAAAACTTGGTTGTCTAAATTTTACTTCTCTTTTTCCCCCCCAAAAACTTATTAATTAACATTTTCTGATGTCCTTTCAGCCAAAATGCCCCCCAACCTCCTAAATCTGAAGTTTTCCAAATCAAATCTGTTTTAATATCACTATTAAAGTGTACCTAATTAATTCAACTAATTGCCTTGAACTGCAACATTGCACTATGATGTTTATATGCAGAAGGATGTTTTTTTCATAAAAACCATTAAAAGGATGTTTATATGCAGAAGGATATTTTTTCATCAGAAGGACACAATTGGTATATTTATATGCAGAAGGATGTTTTTTTTTTTAAAGACACATCTTTTTGTTTCTTATATTTATTGAAAAGGTATGGAGTGTAGAATTACCAAATTACCCTTGCTGGAAGATAAGGAGAAACTTTTATCAAAATATTCTCATTATAGTTTTGGTCTAGGATTAAGTTCATATTTTAAAGTGTCTATATTAGTTTAATTTGCTTCAATGATGTTCAACCTAATTCAGACAAAAAATACAATTCATGATCCTGAATTTTAAATGGTCAACTAGCTAGTCATTTGGAAGCAAACAGGGACAAAACTTACAAATAATTAAATTCATCAATTTGTTAAGGCAGGGTCGCGGGGACGCAGCAGGTTCTCGTGGCAATAATTAAACAAGGACGTGAGACTAATTATATCATATAATTGAGCATATTTAGATGCTCTTATCAAGTGCAACAAATTAATTAAGCATATTTAGGTCTCATATACCATTTCCAATGAACAAAAACTCGCACAAAATATTATTTGAAGAGTTACACACTAAATCTAAAAGTGTAAAACTATATATCCAGAAATGATTGGATGTTAGTTAAAGAATCACTCCCAAATAATCTTTTAACTACAATACTTAACTTATATAATGTTTCATAATTTTCTAACACTTTTTAAATAGGTCAATGGAATAGCAAGTTAACTCACATTGAACCTCTTTATTTTTCGTGTCATTCTTGTTTGATCATATATTGATCATATGCCATGTTTTTGGCCAATCCAAACTCATTATTTTTGTATTTGGGTTGGATTGGATTTTCGTGTTGGGTTGAAAATTACCCGTTCTAATTAATTATGATTTTAATATACGTGTGTTAATTATATTCTCCACTCATTTATTTTTTAAATTCAATTAAATTACACTGTACCGATCTCAAATAACATAAAATGTATCGACTATACTATTTATTTGGCTCTATTAATTTAAATGTGTAATATAGTTAAGAAGTAACAAATTTTTTTTTTATATTATTTCCATAGGTAACTTTATAAGTGACCAAAGCCAAGGGCACGACCCCGTCAATGTAAGGTACACGAACCGCGTTTACCAAGACAAACAAAAATATAATTAGATGCAAATGGAGATATTAAAACAGAAAAAGTGACTCTATAAATATGTGCATTAATTTATCAGCAGCAAAATAACCTCACTCATAACTCCCATATACTCCAATACATAGCTTATAATCTTTCGCATTTTCTAAGTTTTCTCCGTACGATATTTGAAAAAGATGGATTCGTTAAGACAGAACATTGACAGAAATGAATTGAAGAAAGTTATGTTTTGACAGAAATGAATTGAAGAAAGGAGATCATATCTATTCATGGCGCCTCGGTTATCTCTACTCCCATTGCCACGGTAATTACAGTACTGTACCATTTTCTCTTCGAGTAGTACTATTCATGATTTCCTCCCAAAATATACAGTTACTTATGCATTTGTGTTCCGATCGATAACAGGTATATACGTTGATGATGGAAAGGTGATACAGTTCACCGGAGCACGCGGACTTCCCAGCTCGCCGGAAGTGTGCACGAAATGCGGCGGCGATCAAGTTAGAGACAGCGGTGTCATATCAACATGTCTTGATTGCTTTCTCGACGGAGGCGAGCTGTACCGGTTTCAGTACGGCATGTCAAAGGCCGAGTTTTGCATCAAAGTTCGCGGAAAATGTACGACGGCGGCTTCTGATAGAGACGCTGATAACGTCGTTCGCCGCGCTGAATATCTCCTTAACAACAACGGTTTTGGAACGCATGATTTTGTATCGCATTACTCGAAGCATTTCGCACTGTACTGCAGGACAGAGAAGTTACTGCCGAAATCGGGCGTTCTGGACTGGATGGTTTATATGGCACTTACGTCCTTGATGAATATATTTACAGTCATTAATGCTGCTGCTCAGTATTCTCCAATAAAAACAGTGTCCGCTGTTTCCGACCTCTTGAATGCGCGATATAATAATGATATCGGAGTTCGAGATGATGTTAAGCAGATTGCTGTTGAGGATCTTGCCCACCAATTTGCAGCATCAGATGATGCCCAGGAAAATGCTGCCTGATAAATATATCCCCAATGAAGGAAGAGGAAAGCTAATTGAGAGTCTGTGTGGCGGCGCTTAGTTAGCTTATTAATTTATTTGCAGTTGTATGCCCTTTTGATTTCGTAATGTTCGTTATTAAGTTGTTGTTGTTGTATGCATTTGAATGTATTTAATTTAATTATTGTATTGTTTGAAAGCTCCATTAGTAAATTTAAATCCTGAAAGTTCTTTCATTTTAGCATTAGATAATAGGACCCTTTCAGTGTATTTTTATTTTTTGCAAATAGTGTTCCTCATCTTCATGGTAATGTTTGGGTGTTAATTACAAGGCTTGCACTGACAGCACTAACAGATGCACAAATAACCTATCGACTTTTATAATCGTACAAATAGGCGTCGCTAAAACAACTGTTTAATCAGAATTTGAGTCTAAAAAACCTTTTTTGTTTTGTTTAAATAAGGTTACAATTTTGGTGCAAAATTAGATTAAACTGTAAGTTCAAGATTTAAATTAATTTTCTATTTATTTACCGTAACATGTATTGGTCGGTTGAATACAAATTGATACATTTATTATAAAATAATGGTTGCCATGTTCTCATGAATTATTTCTTGATAAACTGAATTATCATAAAACATAACTAGTATATAAGTAATTTGTTCTGAATTTCATTGAACTGTTTATATTTTCACTTAATTATTTAACTAATGTACGTTTGAAACATGGTGACTGGCCATAGGTGGATTTGGCATAAACATTCACTTTACGTACAGTGATTCGTATATATACAACTAGTTTAAAACAACAAATCCACAAATAACCTTAGCAAGACACTACCCACAATGAACACCAGTAGCATTGTTAAAACCAATTCGTACTTAGACATTTTAAGGATCCTTGTGAGCGCAGGAGCCCACACCAGCCTCCACCAGGATCTGTACCTAGTACAGTGACGGGCAAGATCCTCAACGGTTACTTTTTCAACATCCCTCCGTACTCCAATATCATTCTTGTATATGGATTTGCAGTATTTGATTCCAAATCCATAAGAAGCAAGGGCATTGACGCACTTAACCTGACTACTCCGACCGAGACAGCTGGATGATTTGTGCGCTATTACCTCTGTCTTGCAGTAAAGTGCAAAATCCTCACAGTTATTCTTCTTGAGGTCATATGCTCCATAAACATCATTTTTAAGTAAAAATTCAGCACGGTGGATGACATCATTGGGTGGATCAGTGGGAGCTATTGTGCACCCTCCACGAAATTTGATGGGCAGTGCTACTGGTGACTCACTGTACTGATACTTGCACAGTTGGCCACCATCGAGAAAGCAGTCAAGGCAGGATAAAATGACACCACCTTTTCTGACTCGATTGCCACATTTAGAGCAACGATAGCTAGCTGCTGATGAGCTGGACGCTATAATACTAATTTTATCGGTAAAGTCATATAGACTTGGTGTGAAATGTATCACCTTTCCATTACCCACATATATTCCATGATGAGAGTATAGATAACCGTAGCGCCATGAATATATATGATCTCCTGGTGTCAATTTATTTCTCTGAATATTATGTGACAAAATACCCATTTTCTTTGATTGGGAAGATCCCAGAAAATGCGGTAAGGAAAGAGAACACTCGAGAGAGATAATTAGTGTGGTAGCCAGAGTACTACTATACTAAGGTTATAATCAGGCATGCATATTTATACGCGGATCATATATGTTAGATCAATTGAAAGGAATCCTAATCCTACTTAGGTTTGGATTTATAAATAAAATTAATATAATCCTTGTTGGAACAGGATTAGGTAGTCCCATCTGTTTAGAATTTAATCTGTTTTGGTCTGTTTACGTATTTACGTTTGTTTTATTAATTTTACTGTAATATCGTTTAAGATAAAAGTACATCATGGACATATATTTAATTAATTCATACATTATTTATTTACATTAGACATGAATATAAGTATTTTTTTTTTTTAAGGTGAAACCACCAATGGTGGTAGGAGTCTTATTTATGAGATCCCAAGCCCATGAATATAAGTACAAATCCGAATATATATATATAGAGAATTAGGATCAGGTAAGAACCACCTTCTTAGATGAGAACCATCTCTTTGGTGAGAACTTATCCCAACCGTTCAAACCCACAATCTAACGGCTGAAATCTGGTCTCCACTTACCAAAACTCGCGGGTTATTTTCGGATCAAAAGCTTATTGTTCGGGTCATAAGCTTGCAACAGCGTTTTCTTCGCCGGCTCTTATTATCCGGCGTTAATATTCCTCTACCTAGCCGAACTCTTCCAGCGTTATCTACTATTCCGACCATACTTTTCCTAGCCGAACTCAACCGTCCTTTACCTTTTCTAGCCGAACTCTTCCGACCTTACCTCTTTTTAGCCAAACTTTTCCGGCCTTACCTTAAATAGGTGATCTCTACCGGAAAAAAAAACTCTATCAAGTCGAACTCTTCAAGCCTTACACTAACCGACCTTACTCTTTCTCGCCGAACTTTGCCGGCCTTACCTATTTTAGCCGAACTTTACCGGCTTTACCCTTTGTAGCCGAACTTTGCCGGCCTTACCTTACCTAATCTTTCTAGTCTTACTCTTTTTAGCCAAACTATTCCGGCCTTAGACTTCCTAGCCGAACATTACCGGCCTTACCCTTCATAGCCGAACTTGGATATAGTCTATATTCTAATCTATATTCCTAATATAACAATATGACTAAATCTATTTACCATATTCCTCAATAAAAGTGCCATATGAACCATCCAGTCCAGAACGCCCGATTTCGGCAGTAACTTCTCTGTCTAGCAGTACAGTGCGAAATGCTTCAAGTAATGCGATACAAAGTCGTGCGTTCCAAAACCGTTGTTGTCGAGGAGATATTCAGCGCGGTGGACGACTTTATCAGCGTCTTTATCAGAAGCCGCCGTCGTACATTTTCCGCGAAGCTTGATGCAAAACTCGGCCTTCGACTCGCCTTACTGAAGCCGGTACAGCTCGCCTCCGTCGAGAAAGCAATCAAGACATGTTGATATGACGCCGCTGTCAATGATTCGAATTGATGGATATGTATGTTCGCTGCCGCCGCATTTTGTACATACTTCCGGCGAGCTGGGAAGTATTTATATATATAGTCACTTTCCTGTTTTAATATATCCATTTGCATCTAATTTATCAGCACTAATATATCCATTTGCATCTAATATATTAAAATGCATCCCCACCCAATAAATTTCATATAACTGTTATTTACTCAATTAAACTGAATTGAGATTGAACTAATATATCGAACATACATATAGGTACAATTAATATTAATTCGTATATATACTTTTTTATACAAAGGTAGTTTATAATAACGAAACCACAAATAATATTAGCAAGACACTACCCACAATGAACATCAGAAGCATTGTTAAGGCTATTTCGTACTTAGACATTTTGAGGATCCTATCTAGTAAGGGCGGGAACCCACACCAGCTTCCACCATGGCCAGGATCTGCCCCTGTTATAGTGGCGGGCAAGATTCTCAACGGCTACTTTTTCTACATCATTGCGCACTCCAACATCATTCTTATATATCAATTTGCAGAAATTGATTCCAAATCCACAAGCAGATATAGGAGAAGATCTAGCCATCTGAGCAGCTGAAACAAGGGCATTGATGCACTTAAATTGACTACTCCGCCCCTGGCAGCTAGATGACCTGAGTGCCATCACTTCCGTCTTGCAGTAAAGTGCAAAATCCACAATTGTTCTCCTTGAGGTCATATGATCCATAAACATCATTTTCGTGTAGAAATTCCACGCGGTGGATGACGTCTTCGGGTGGATCAGCAGGGGCTGTTGTGCATCCTCCCCGGACTTTGATGGGCAAAACTAACGATGACTCATTATACTGATATTGTAACTTTTTTAGATCCAAAATTAGTGAAAACTTGTTTTGTTTGCATTCGTTGTTCATTATGAGATAAGAAAATAAGTTATAAGTATATAAGAGATTATCAAGGAAAATATATTGACCGTAACATTGTTGTCCAACAAAAGTACAAAAGATTTCAATGGGTTGGTCAACACAAAGAATGAAGAGCCAAAACAAAAGTTAAATGGAAATGGTTCCTCGCTTTTTCGCTCTTGAAAACTTGCTACTAGTTAAAACCACGAATCAAAATTGCCATGGAAAAGAATGAGACAAATTGCTACTAGTTAATGAGGGCAGCAGAACATTTAATTATGATAACCTTATACTATATGGCATTTTGATTCTCTGACTAGGTTTGATTCAATTGATGGAAAAAGTTGCCGATCTTGAGACTGCCTCCATTGACATCTGTTCATCCATGATTTTGATTTTTCTGGTGATCAGGGGTCATTAATTAGCATCACAACCACTCCTTCTTCCCGTCAACAACCCATCGCCGTCCCTTCCAAAGGCCGAGCAAGCTCCAATCCGTTCAAGAATTTGTAATTGATATGGATCCGTAATTTAAAGCACACAGGATAAAACATACACTCAAATATTAATTTATTGGTTTATATTATTTACTCCATTTAGGCGTTATCATTGAAAACCATTAAAGAACTAAAGTTTTTTAATATTTTTGATATGTAAATATAAGCAGATTATATCTCAATTAATCAGCTCAAAGTACAGTTTGGATGTTAGCGCTACTATTGTCAGTTCACTAATATCAGCTAACTTTAACTAGACACCGCTCTTGATTATACTCTACTATACTGTTTGGCATTTTCTTCTATCAAAGAAATAGTTTTGTGACATCTAAGCCATTACATTTTGAATATATAATGTCTGCCGCTTATTGAAACTTCAAACCGTTTCTTTTTACTTCTTCTTCCATCGCAGAGAGATCCTCTACTTAACAAAAAACGTCGTTTAAGCTCCTTCTCCTTCTCCTTTCTTGGACTGTTCAACTCAGAAACCTATATCATGTATTCCATAATCTTTGTTTGTTTGCTGGCAGCAGCAGTTTGCTGCCTCTTCGGGGTGATCTGCAAACTGGTGCATCTATACGTTCAGGGACTGGCCTAATATGGCTCAAGTGCATCCGACTCCATCAAGCAAGCTGCAAGAGGCCTGCACAGGCACATGCACATGCACATGCACATGCACATGATGCAACAAGTCTATTTCAGCGCAGGAGCCACAACCGTGATTGTGGCCATCACCTGTCTGTAAAAACTCTGGATGAGCTAAATTCTAAACTCAGACCATGTCACCATTACTCCATCTGTCCCACAATTATCTTGGCACTTTTGTTTTTTTCAATGTCCAACTATTACCTAGCCACTCTACTGATCAATCCTATAACAGCACCAGCATTTCGCATTTGATATGCCTAGAAATCAGAAAGAAATTTTTAGCTCAGGAGCCACAACCGTGATTGTGGCTTACGTGGCCATCACCTGTCTGTAAAAACTCTGGGGCAACACAACCTTTTGGATGTTGTTTCATTTTAAAGCATGATTACGTTCAAAAAAAATCTAAGTATGATTTAAAACATTTGCACGCAAAAGAAAAAAAGCAAGGAATGCGGAGAAACATGCACTGAATAGCATCTTTTCATTCACACTTCATCCAGTTTTCAGGTATTAGCGGTTTCCATAGTCAGGAGCCTGATTATATATATGATTTTTTTTGACATTCTTTGTGCACATGTTAATATGTCCATATTTCTCTTTTTTAGCTGATACTTGTGGATTTTATGATGATAGTTTAGTAGTTGTTCCTTATTTATGCAGTCTCTTGACTCTCTATATCTATACCATAAAGGTAAGTTAAAGTGTGTTACAACCATACCAACTTGTCTTAATGTGAATCTGACTGACATACTCATGCTGCATTTACTCTGGCTTCAACTATGTTGCTGCGTAAACATCATTCCACAACTTTATCATCATCTTCAATATAGGGATCGCTTTTGTATACCTTGCCTTTTAATGAGTTTTTCAGTTCCTAACATTTAATTCTTCAATTTGGGCCCAAGAAATTCAAAATTTGAGGCCCTTTTTTCAGTCCAAATGTGGAGGTTCTCAGGCCATTGTTCCATTTGCCTCCCAATATGGGCCGGAAACATTCTCAGTCTGTTTCTGGCCTTCTTCTTGGCCTTCTTCTTGATCCGAACCGCCTCGTGCCGACAAGACGAGTGCTTCACCTCATCATGCGATGGCGCCAACACCATGATGACCCAAATCCGGTTCCCATTCCGTTTAGAAAGCCAGGTTTCAAATTAACCTGCGACGGCTCCGAAACTCCGATCCTGCGGCTCAAGAACTCATCGTTCGGTGTCAGAATCATAGACTATGCTATGGCTGAATGATCCGAAATGGTGCCTTCCTCGGATTCTGCTAAGCTTAAACCTGCGCAGGACTCCGTTTGATCGAGTGCTGTCGCAGGATTACACGCTTTTCAACTGCTCCAGTGTCGGAATTTCCTCCGATCAGTTGCCTCGGTTGTTTCGAGTGGGTCGGGGAGCGAGGCTGTCGAGAGCGTCGTGGAACCGGATAAAAACCATCTCTGTGGAATAATCGTCGGATGTCTTGGATCGATACTCCGTATGGAGTTATCAGGCTAACCTGGTACAACATTGTTAATTATGATCGTAAACAACCGCGAAATTGGCTGCTTTTGCAAACATCCTACATTTCTCATTTTACCAAAACTAACCTTCTCCTGCTTGGTTGTATGCTGAGATACACATAAAGCAAAATCTTGTACTACTTAAAAGCAAAACTTACAATATTACCAAACTACTGTTTTTGAAATTTAATTACAAGTTTTTTCTGGCTTCTTATGGTACACAAGCTGTCTTGCTCAGCTTTCTAATAATCATGTGCATCAGTTTTGGTGAAGGCAGTTAGGTTTGTGAAAAAAATCGATTTTTTTCTTTTTGTAATTATGGATAAAGTTTTCTAAATTTTTTTTTCAGGAAAATGGATCATCATGAGAATGTTGGTGAGTTCCGTGTTTGTGTAATTTTAATGAATGTGCATTTTAAGGTACACAAAACAACTTCATGACAGGTATTCAAATGTTCAAATGTTCAAATGTACATACCTGAGCATTTCATGACAGGTATGTTCATAGGATGTTTTTCTCTGACTCTATTGATTGCTGGACTTTATTACCTTTATTCAAAATATAAGCAAGACCGCAGAGATCAAAATCGACTCCATTACATGAATCAAAACAGTAAATTGATACAGATTTGGAGGCAAAACCTCAAAATTATTAGATGAGGAAGAAATCAGAGTTTGAGATGAGAATAGAATACATTCTTGATCGGATTTACACACCACGAAACCGATAACTAATTCTACTCAGAATTTGTGATTGCCCAACTGCCTTCAACGGCCCGTTGGACCATTTTAAGATCATGACAATTCCTCCCTGGAAAAAAATGACGACTAGTATGTTGCAGCACAAGTCCCAACAAATAATGAAGAAACTAGTTCAACAAACCAGTAATTTGCACAGATTTTCCTCATCAACTTCAAAGACAGGCCCATCCAAACTTTGCAATGGTTCTTAAGAAGGAGTTGCTTGTAATATTCCAAACTTTGCTGCAGCACTGCTTACCATTGTTTCACCATCCACGCGTGCTGCTTGTCAAGCAGTACTGCCGCACAGAGAAGTACTGCCGTCATAAATGTCATGTTTACCTTTAATTTACCTTCCATTTACCTTTCATTTACTTTTGTAGTTAAACATTATTTTTTGAATATATTCAAACTTTTATTTGTATGTTATCGTAAAATTTATTGATACGTTTTTCATATACCAATCAACACGTTGTTATTTTGCAGAAACTACTTTTATATGGTACTGAAAACTTATGATATTATTGTTGTTATTATTTAGTTGATGGTATATATCCCGAGTGGGTTGCATTTGTGAAAACTTTTCAACATCCTCGAGATGAAAAAAGAATCATATTCAAAGAATCTTATTTGCATTTGTAGAGCAAATATTATTTGTATGAAAAAAATATTTTTTTAACCAATATTATTTGTATATAATATAAAATTTATCATTTAGATAAATACATCCGTTATTTTAATGATAGTAAAAATTCTTGGTAAAAATGTTTTTAAAAAACTATGTGGGGCCTTTGTAATTAAAGATAGTAGCTCACTATTGTGGAACAAGGTATCTTGCCACATCATTTGCTTTGAAAGTGACATGGCAAGCCAAGCTATAACTAGCCATTGGAGATGCTCTTATATCCAAATGCATCAATTATATTTTCTTTTCCAGAAGTAATGCTACAAATTCCTTCATTATTCTCAGACAAAAGATCCAAATTTGCAACCACAGAATTCACCATTTTATCAATATCATTTTCACTACCTTTATTGCATATGTTGTCAACAACTAGGGACTTAGAATTCAAGTACTAACTTGCACTGATTTTTATTAACTAAAGTATCAAAATCATCCATATTTCCAAATGAATCAACACCACCCCTGACTGGCCTATATTCCCTCATCATATGCTGGATATTTAAACTCTTCTTCCCAGTCATTCACACAACATGAATCCTCACTAAGCATTTCACATATTCCAGGGTCAGAAATTTCACTATTATCCTCCTTCAATCCCAAAATTTCAGGAACATCACAGTTGTTACTTTCAAGACTAGCACACATCACACTCTTCAGTTTTACTACTTCACAGTACTCATCCAACAGTTTCTTCATCCAAACCAATAACAAGACAAGCACTATCATCATTCTTCTTAATAATCCCAGGGTCAAAACAAACATTATCACCATTAAGACTACGAGTTTCATCCAGTACATCACCATTCTATCCTCATAACCTTTTCCCAAGAAATCAATCAAATTCACAGGTAGAAAGAATTCATCAATAACCAAAGCATCATCTGAAGTAAAAGAATTCATACTCTTAGAATCATCAACCGAACTCGAGTCAGTTACAGGTAGCAAGCACATCAGGAGCTAGTTCCAGACAGTTTTCCTCGATGGCCGATTCCTGCAATATATCGCCAGCAACCGGCGCCGGAGAGTTCTCGTCGGCTACTTTGTTTCTGTTATAGTGGCGGGCAAGATTCTCAACGGCTACTTTTTCGACATCATTGCGCACTCCAATATCATTCTTAAATATCAATTTACAGAAATTGATTCCAAATCCACAAGCAGATATAGGAGAAGATCTAGCCATCTGAGCAGCTGAAACAAGGGCATTGATGCACTTTAATTGACTACTCCGCCCCTGGCAGCTAGATGACCTGAGTGCCATCACTTCCGTCTTGCAGTAAAGTGCAAAATCCTCACAATTGTTCTCCTTGAGGTCATATGATCCATAAACATCATTTTCGTGTAGAAATTCCGCGCGGTGGATGACGTCTTCGGGTGGATCAGCAGGGGATGTTGTGCATCCTCCCCGGACTTTGATGGGCAAAACTAACGATGACTCATTACACTGATACTTGCACAGTTTGCCGCCATTGATAAAGCAGTCAAGACATGATGATATGACACCACTTTTTCTGGTTTGATCGCCACATCTAGGGCAGGGGTGGCCAGCAGCAGATGAGCTGTACACTATGATACTAGTTCCATCTGTAATATTAATATCAGATAGACTTGGAGTAAAATGTATCACCTTTTCATCATCGACGTATATTCATCTAGGAAACAAGTGCTAGATAAATAAACTAATCGATCGATCGATCGAATAAGTAGGAATTTAGAGCAAATCCAACAGCTTCCCTACGAGATTCTCTAAGATATAGTACTACATCCTCATATTCCCTATCTTTTTTTGCCGCATGTGGATTAGAATTTAATGCATGTGCATTAAATTTCAGTATTTTATCTTTTTATTTCTGTTTTTCACTATTTAAATATATTTGAAATCTTAATATTTTAAATTACGTATAATGAAAAAATGTGAAAACTATATATTATTAAAATACACATTACAACGAACATAACAAGATCTCACATGATAATATTCAAATTTATATATGCATGCGAACATAGTCATGCATGATCTTGTTGCATTCGTTATAATATAAAAATTAAGAATATATTATTTTTATATTTTTTTTGTTGTATATAACTAAAGATATTTACATTTGAAATGAATATTTAATTTGTTAAAAAATAAAGACAAACACATGAATAGGAAAATAATCAGTCATAAATGCAAAAGCATTAAATTTTGCTTCCCAAAATTTTTTTTTTCTCCCTCTACAGATTTGGGGAAGCAACATGGAGATTTATTCAAAATCCCCAAGTTGAGAAATGGATTAAGGAATCTGTTGGAGCAAAAAAAAATCTCATATTCCCCAAATTTAATGAAATCCCACAAGTTGGAGAAGCGGTTGGACTTCTCTTATAAATTGAAAGAGAGAATCGCACGTAACTACCATGATAACTGTATAGACGGCGCCATGAATATATATGATCTCCTGCTATCAATTTATTTCTTTGAATCTTATGTGACAGAATATTAGTGAGAATACCCATCTCTTTGATGGCCAGAAGATCTCCCGGAAAATGCAAATTAAAGAGAAGAGGTTAATGAACATATTTGTAGAGTCACTTTTCTTGTTTTAATATTTCAATTTGCATCTAATTATTAAGTATTATTTTTGTCTTGGACCTTGTAAACGCGGTTCATGTGCCTTACGTTGACCGGGTCGTGCCCTTGGCTTTGGGGACTTATAAATTCAAGTGACCTATAGTAAATATTAAAAATACAAAACTTTGTTACTTTTTAACTGTATTATACATTTATATTAATAGAACCAAGTTATTAGAATAGTCGAGACCTTTTACCTGAGATTATTAATATGTCAGTTCAGTTTAATTTAATTTAAACTAAATCACTTCCATTTTAATAAATAAATAAATGTTAGAGAACAGGAGCACGCGTTTATTAAAATCATGTTCAATTAAAACTGGTAATTTTTGACAAAACATGAAAATTCTAAATACAAAATTAATGAGTTTGGATTGGCAAAATTCATGACATGAGATCAATATATATACGATCAATCGATGACCCGAAAAATAAATATGTTAGATTTGAGTTAACCTGGTATCTCATTTGACCTATTTAAAATGTTAGAATTATAAAATGTTGTATAAGTTAAATATTGATTTGTAAATAAAAGTTTTAGTTAAAAGAGCATCGATCGAGAGTAATTCTTTGAAAATAACTAACATACAATCATTTCTTGATATATTTACACATTTCATTTTGGTGTGTTATATACTCTTCAAAAATAATTTATGACAGTTTTTGTTCATTGGAAATAGTATATGCATGAGACCTAAATACGCTTAATGTCGGCAGACACTAGATCCATAGATCGACTGGTGGAAGTAAAGAAAGGACAAGCTCACTAATAAAAGATAGGGGGAGAAATTAAGAGCAGAGGCGACTCACCAGAGAGCAAGAGATAGGCGGAAGATAATATTGAAGGGCGACTAGAGAGAAAAAATAAGGGAGCCAGGGAGATCTATTTATAGAAAAGAAAACAAGGGAATAATAAAAGACAGCGCATCGGGGGCAGGAGTAATGATGGCACACAAGAAAAGATGGAGAATTTGGGGAACAGTGAAGCGTGTAGCCGCCAAAAGCTCGAGGATATTGGTTATTTACGGCCCAAAGACCCACTTTCCAGAATAGCAACAAGCGCGCGCCTGAAACTGAGACGTCGGTAAGCAAGGAAACAAAGCGACAAGACACAAACCTCCAGCCTCAGAAGACTGAATCCTTTGTCTTGGGGGGCTTGTGATAATACAAAAGGTGATTGGCTAAGGTGACCTTCCAGGCAACCTCTGACGCACGTGAGGGACAGCGCTAAAAGGGAAGTTCGGCTGGTACAGTCACGTGCCCAGGACCACAACAAGGTACAGGAATGTGACGTGTGATGAGAAGGCGCATGCCTAAAGCGCTTATAAATAGAGGATACAATCAGCCATTCCAGGTAAGTTCTCTAACTCTTGAATACAGAGTTTTTATATTTCAAAGCACGAAACCTCATCATCACACCAGAGCTACCACCCCCGGGGTAGCACCGAGGAGGGGGGGGGGGAAGGGGGAGGCTTGTTTTGCAGGGCTCAGAGAACAGGTTCCAAGCAAGTCTAGTCCGATGCCTAGGAGTTCGGATAGTCAAGAACAGCTAATGAGCAGCATTCATACTTCACCAGCAATCAGCGCCTAGAAGCCCTCGGATACGTCAGCTATCCGAGTCCCCGATTACTAGTGCGGATTTGCCCCGCATTATTCGTCACCTTTTCAGCTCTACTGGACAGTGACTGAATGACTTTTATTTCCATTATGGGCCGAAGCTCCTAATGGGCTGTCTAGTCTAGTGTATCCCTAATGGAGCGGTTTAATATACACGAATTTCCTTTACCACATACATGTGGATATGTACAATGAATAGCTTATACTTTGATACCTATAATTAACTAGTTTATAAACAAATCATACATAGTTTATAAACAAATCAGTGAATAGCTTATACTTTGACTCATCTGATGTTATAAAATTGTAGCCATCGATCGATACAACGCGCCTCATCATGGCTTAATTAATTACGCAGACACTCGAGAAATGATAAGTGGGAGAACTAAAAATTCTCATAATTTATGTTTCTGTGGATCGGACCCTCTATTCTTGTAATTTTGTAAGGGGGATGTCCTACTTTTTATAAACTAATTAGTTTCAAATTGCATAGATGCCTTACAAAATACAATTACATGTAACATACTCATTCCTTCCTAGTAGCTAGTTTTGTCGTATTGATTAACCATTCAACCACAGCCAGCCTGACTGCCTCTGGACACTAACAGACTATTACTATTTATTTCCGGTAGGAGGTAGGAAGAATCTGTTATCACTTAAATAATGCTCCATAGGCCCTCTTAAGTCATGTCTACATTCTCTTAATGAAGATCCTACCATCCTAAACAAAGAAACCAACAAGAGAGTTTTTAGGAGGAGAATCATGTCTAAGGAGACCCCAATCCATATTTCTTAATAGTCTTAACTTACTATCTAATTAGGTTCAATCGTGATACCGATTTCATATCTCATTCTTACCTTATTATATAAGAATGAGATAAATTAGGAAAATGAATACTCTATGATGATATCTAGCATTGTTAATGGAATAAATAAATATAAAGATGTAATATAATTTTATTTTTTTGTTGAAGTACGACCGAATATGTGATATTTCTTGAAATATCGGAGGGAGCATATAATTAGATGATGGGTGACAATAGGCTTGAGTTGGTTTTCAAGGAGGATGGGATTTCAAGAATTCTGGCATATGAGAGCAAATCCAACAGATACTACATTTTGTAGATTTTGGAGGAAATTAGAGATTTTATCCTATTTTTGAGCTCCAAGAGATACTACATATGCTACTACAAAATGATGATTTGATGTAGTAAGAGAAACTCATCCTCCATATGTGTAGAAAGAGAAACAAAATTTTGAGGATTGAAAATTAAATGCATAAACATTGATCAAGACATTCTTTCATTTTTAAATACAAAATTTGTTCTCTTCATATTTTCATAAATTTTCTTGCTCTTTTCCTAAAAAAGAGGTAAGAAAATATAAAATAATAGTGTTCTGCAAAATGAAGTATTTCTCGGAGTTGAACAAAAATATTTTGAAGATTTTACCATTTCATATTATATTTTGAAGATTATTATGCAGTATCTGTTGGACTTGCTCTAAGTTGCTGCATTTTTGACCAAATGCAAGGTTTGACCGCATGAATTGAAGCTCACTTTGAATTCAAGCCACGCATGTATCTATCCATCCATCATTTCATTATACTCTCATCAGTTTTCAAAAAAAAATATCCTCTCATCAAGATTAGTAGTTATCATCCTTAATTAGCTAAACTGGATCACCTAACTAATACTTATTGTGTTCTCCAGTCAAGAGAAGGGAAATTATTAACCATCCGTACATCAATAGGTTATCGTGGCAATAAACGATGACGTGACTAATATCATATATTTAGATGCTCTTATCAAGTGCTACAAATTAAGTATATTTGGGTCTCATATACTATTTCCAATGAACAAAAACTCACACAAAATATTTTTGAAGAGTTTACCCACTAAATCTAAAAGTGTTAAAATATCCAGAAATTCACTCCCAAATACTCTTTTAACTAAAAAAATTATTTACACACTCAATACTTAATTTATATAATATTTCGTAATATTCTAACATTTTTATGTCAAATGGGATAGCAGGTTAACTCACATTCAACCTATTTATTTTTCAGGTCATTCAAATCTTATCGTATATTGATCTTATGCCATGTTTTTTTGCCAATCCAAACTCTTTTTTTTTTTTTTGGTTTGGGTCGGGTTTTTGAGTTGTGTCAAAAATTACCAGTTCTAATTGAATATGATTTTAGCAGACACATGTTATATTCTCCATTTATTTATTTATTAAATTAAATTAAATTACACCGTATAGATATATTGATAATCTCATATAATAGATAAAGGTATCGACTATACTATTAATTTGGCTCTATTTATTTAAATGTTTAATATAGTTAAAAAGTAACAAACTTTTGTATTTTTTAATACTATTCCTATAGGTCACTTTATAAGTGACACGACCCCGTCAATGTAAGGCACACGAACCGCGTTTACCAAGACAAACTATAATGTAATTAGATGCAAATTGAAATATTAAAACGGGAAAAGTGACTCTATAAATATGTACATTTATTTATCAGCAGCAACCTCACTTACTCTCAGATACACCAATACACAGCTTAATTATCTCTCATCCCCTTTCGCATTTTCTAAGTTTTCTCGGTACGATATTTGAAAAAGATGGATTCGTTAAGACAGAACATTGACAGAAATGAATTGAAGAAAGGAGATCATATATATTCATGGCGCCTCGGTTATCTCTACTCCCATTGCCACGGTAATTACAGTACTGTACCATTTTCTCTTCGAGTAGTACTATTCATGATTTCCTCCCAAAATATACAGTTACTTATGCATTTGTGTTCCGATCGATAACAGGTATATACGTTGATGATGGAAAGGTGATACAGTTCACCGGAGCACGCGGACTTCCCAGCTCGCCGGAAGTATGCACGAAATGCGGCGGCGGCGATCTAATTAGAGACAGCGGTGTCATATCAACATGCCTTGATTGCTTTCTCGATGGAGGCGAGCTGTACCGGTTTCAGTACGGCGTGTCAAAGGCCGAGTTTTGCATCAAAGTTCGGGGAAAATGTACGACGGCGGCTTCTGATAGAGACGCTGATAACGTAGTCCGCCGCGCTGAATTCCTTCTCGACAAGAACGGTTTTGGAACGCATGATTTTGTATCGCATTACTCGAAGCATTTCGCACTGTACTGCAAGACAGAGAAGTTACTGCCGAAATCGGGCGGTCTGGACTGGATGAATCATACACTTAAGTCCTTGATGAATGTATGTACAGTCGTGATTAATGCTGCTCAGTCTTCTCCTATAAAAACAGTATCCGCCGTATCCGACCTTCTGAATGCACGATATAATAATGATATCGGAGTTCGAGATGATGTGAAGCAGATTGCTGTTGAGGATCTTGCCCACCACTTTGCAGCATCAGATGATGCCCAGGAAAATGATGCCTGATATATATATCCCCAATGAAGGAAGAGTCTGTGTGGCGGCGAATAATAATTAGCTTATTAATTTATTTGCAGTTGTGTGCCCTTTTGATTTCGTAATGTTCGTTATTAAGTTGTCGTTGCATGCATTTGAATGTATTTAATTTAATTATTGTATTGTTTGAAAGCTCCATTAGTAAATTTAAATCCTGAAAGTAAACCATATATCTTTCGTTTTAGCATTAGACATAGGACCCTTTCAATGTATTTTTATTTTTTGCAAATAGTGTTCCTCATTTTCATGGTAATGTTTGGGTGTTAATTACAAGCTTGCACTGACAGCACTAACAAGTTTGCACTGACGGCACTAACAGCACTAATGTTTATGGGCAGCATCTGATGTTGCAAAGTGGTGAGCAAGATCCTCAACAGCAATCTGCTTAACATCCACTACTAGAATTACCCCCATTAGAACCGGTATTCAAAGCTTATTGCACCGGTTTTAATTTTTTTCAATACCGGTTCGGAGAGGGGGAGGTGCAACGTCCTTGTGGCCTTGTACCAGTTATTATTTTGCAGGCCCGGACACATGGTTGACTGGAATTTTTGGCCACGTAGGATTTTTATTGTTGCACCGGACACCTGAACTGATGCAACTTGCATATTTTATTAGACAAATTAATTATTTTTTATTAAATCTAATAATTATTGCACCATTCTGTTGCACCGGATATACGGATGATCGCTAGCAATAGTAGTTGCGTTTAACTATTAAAACGCAATACATGTAGATTGCATTTAATGCATGAGTGCAAGGGTTTTATGTTGCGTCGTTACTGTTTTATTGCAACACTTTTACCGGTGTAACATTAGTACTAAAAATAATAAATTCTGGGTGAACCTGGCCTGCATAATATATGCAGTTTCCAATTCACCCATTAATTATCTAATCAACCTCAATACAACATCCAGAAGCTAAAACTAAGAAAGTCTACAACTTTGTAAACTAGCATTGCAAAATATTTTGAATATCGATTTTCATTAAAAAAATCCAGACCAAATGTACCCAAAACATAGCAATGTTGTACTTAAGCTACCATTCGGGAGCACCTCAATAATAGAATGAAGGTGAAGGAAACATATGTCGATGCACAATGCATTAACAAGTGGCCACGGACCAAAGTGTCTTCCTTTTGATGATCATTCAAGCATTACACCTGTGAAATAAAAGGGTAAGTGTGAGTATCAGATTTCAACAAATTATAAACAAATCTATTGCTTTCAATCTAAGTCAAAACTGAATCACCCAAATAAAAATTATGGTGTTGTCCTACGTACTGTTGCTTAATGTTTTGTTCTAGAAAACAAGGATGTATCATTCCTCTTCAGGTAGAACTCATATAATGGATAACAAGTAATAGTCTCTGGAATCATGAATAATCAGCTTAAGATCATCTAGTTAGTACTATGTACATATTTACCATGTTTCTTGCAAGATCATACAACAAATATATAACCTTAAACTTGATACAAGAAAAAGGTCACCAACAAAGAACTACTCAAGCAATGAAAATCAACTTGAGATCAGCAAATCAATATCAGTAAATAGATGACCTTAAAACTTCCTACAAGCAACATCATTGGCAAGCCGTACTTGATAAAATATAAAATATAAATATAAAATAAGGTGATAATAGTATTTACATGTCACTTCGTATTATCATTAAAAGGCAATTCATCAATGATGATGGTTACAATATTTATAAAGCTACAATAGAAACTAAATGGATAAAATATTCTAATCAATAACTTTCTTACTAAGAAAACAATATAGCTAAATATCCATATTCCTAACATAACGATATACTGAATATCTTTATTTTCTTTCCTTAATCTCAACACCCTCCCTCAAGTTGGAGCATGGTGAAAACCATGGCCGACTTGCGAAAAAGATCATGAAATATCTATCAGAAAGAGCACACTACCTCGTTAAAAAACCCAATGGGAAAAAGAGAATAGGGTACTCCCCTTCATTAACTTCATAAAAAAAAATATGGTAGTTTCCAAAGGCCGGAAGAGTTCGCCTAGTAAGAGGTAATGACCCATCAAGTAGTATATCGGTGGTCCGTGTGGATGCCATAATCCTTTCACGCCTCCGCAAGTGCAAGGTACGGGCCGTAAGCACATCGGTGACGGAATCGACGGGCGGCGGCAACACGATAGTGGCTAGCAGCGGTCGAATGGTCAATAAATCTACAACAATTAGGTAATCAGTAACCATCGATGATTCCAAGGTCAACTAGCGGCGGCAACTCTGGGCGGCTAGCAGCGATTGACGAGAACTCAACGGCGGCAAGTAGTAGTCAGGTCCAGGAACGAAACAGTTCTGATACCATGATAAAATATAAAATATAAAATAAGGTGATAATAGTATTTACATGGCACTTCGTATTATCATCAAAAGGCAATTTATCAATGATGATGGTTACAATATTTATAAACGTACAATACAAACTAAATGGGGAAAATATTCTAATCAATAACTTTCTTATTAAGAAAACAATATAGATAAATATCCATATTTCTAACATAACGATATACTAAATATTTTTATTTTCTTTCCTTAATCTCAACAGTACTGAAACCGGTACAGCTTGCCTCCGTCGAGAAAGCAATCAAGACATGTTGATATGACGCCGCTGTCTCTGATTCGAATTGATGGATATGTATGTTCGCTGCCGCCGCATTTTGTACATACTTCCGGCGAGCTGGGAAGTATTTATATATAGAGTCACTTTCCTGGTCCATTTGCATCTAATTTATCAGCACTAATATATCCATTTGCATCTAATATATTAAAATGCATCCCCACCCAATAAATTTCATATAACTGTTATTTACTCAATTAAACTGAATTAAAATTGAACTAATATATCGAACATACATAGAGACCATATAGGTACAATTAATATTAATTCAAATATATACTTTTTTATACAAATAGGTTGTTTATAATAACGAAACCACAAATAATATTAGCAAGACACTACCCACAATGAACATCAGAAGCATTGTTAAGACTATTTCGTACTTAGACATTTTGAGGATCCTAGTAAGGGCGGGAGCCCACACCAGCTTCCACCAGGATCTGCCCCTGTTATAGTGGCGGGCAAGATTCTCAACGGCTACTTTTTCGACATCATTACACACTCCAATATCATTCTTATATATCAATTTGCAGAAATTGATTCCAAATCCACAAGCAGATATAGGAGAAGATCTAGCCATCTGAGCAGCTGAAGCAAGGGCATTGATGCACTTAAATTGACTACTCCGCCCCTGGCAGCTAGATGACCTGAGTGCCATCATTTCCGTCTTGCAGTAAAGTGCAAAATCCTCACAATTGTTCTCCTTGAGGTCATATGATCCATAAACATCATTTTCGTGTAGAAATTCTGCGCGGTGGATGACGTCTTCGGGTGGATCAGCAGGGGCCGTTGTGCATCCTCCCCGGACTTTGATGGGCAAAACTAACGATGACTCATTATACTGATACTTGCACAGTTTTCCGCCATTGATAAAGCAGTCAAGACATGATGATATGACACCACTTTTTCTGGTTTGATCGCCACATCTAGGGCAGGGGTGGCCAGCAGCAGATGAGCTGTACACTATGATACTAGTTCCATCTGTAATATTAATATCAGATAGAGTTGGAGTAAAATGTATCACCTTTTCATCATAGACGTATATTCCTGTAGGAAACAAGTGCTATATAAATAAATAAACTAATCTCGATCGATCGAATAAGTAGGAATTTATAGATTGAAAGAGAGAATCGCACCATGATGACTGTAGAGATAACGGCGGCGCCATGAATATATATGATCTCCTGCTATCAATTTATTTCTTTGAATCTTATGTGACAGAATATTAGTGAGAATACCCATCTCTTTGATGGTCAGAAGATCTCCCGGAAAATGCAAATTAAAGAGAAGAGGTTAATGAACATATTTGTAGAGTCACTTTTCTTGTTTTAATATTTCAATTTGCATCTAATTAATTATTAAGTATTATTTTTGTCTTGGACCAGGTAAACGCGGTTCATGTGCCTTACGTTGACCGGGTCGTGCCCTTGGCTTTGGGGACTTATAAATTCAAGTGATCACCTATAGTAAATATTAAAAATACAAAACTTTGTTACTTTTTAACTGTATTATACATTTATATTAATAGAGCCAAGTTATTAGTATAGTCGAGACCTTTTATTTAAGATTATTAATATATCAGTTCAGTTTAATTTAATTTAAAAGAAATCACTTCCATTTAATAAATAAATAAATGTTAGAGAACAGGAGCACGCGACTATTAAAACCATGTTCAATTAAAACTGGTAATTTTTGACAAAACATGAAAATTCTAAATACAAAGTTAATGAGTTTGGATTGACAAAATTCATGACATGAGATCAATATACGATCAATCGGTTTGAGTTAGATTTGACCCGAAAAATAAATATCTTAGATTTGAGTTAACCTGGTATCTCATTTATTTAAAATGTTAGAATTATAAAATGTTGTATAAGTTAAACATTGATTTGTAAATAAAAGTTTTAGTTAAAAGAGCATCGATCGAGAGTAATTCTTTGAAAATAACTAACATACAATCGTTTCTTGATATCTTTACACATTTCATTTTGGTGTGTTATATAAACTCTTCAAAAATATTTTGTGAGAGTTTTTGTTCATTGGAAATAGTATATGAGACCTAAATACGCTTAATTTTGACTGAGACAATTTTTAGTACGGAAAGAGCTATGTTACATGGACAGAGTATTATATATCCATCTGCATGTGTATATCACATTAATTAGTCTCAGGTCATTGTTTATTGCCACGGGAATCTGCTGCGTCCCTGCGACCCTGCCTTAACAAATGATGATTTTAATTAGTAGGAAGTTGTTAATTAATTAACTACCGTTTCTGTTTTGTTCATGCAGTTTGCTTCCAATTGACTAGCAAGTTGACCATTTAAAATTAAAGAGCATTGTATTAAATTAGGTTTGAACATCATTGAAACAAATTAAATTAAACTGTAATCTATATGAACTTAATTAAACTAAATATATGCAGTCTTTGTGAAGACCCTTTCGTCTGTTATATATGTTCTTCGCCAATTTGATATTAATTTATAAAAAATAGGACAGCCCCCTTAGTTACTACTTGAGCAGATTAAGACTTAATTAATTAAGCCATGCACATGATGAACCGCGTTTACAAAACACAGTAATCTTTAACTAAATGCAAATTGGAAGTTTAAAAACTGGGATGGGTTCAAGTAGCAGTGTATAAATAAGAGCACTCATGAATGCCAAAATATCAATCAAATCACTACTAGAATACTTCTTCTGTGTTCTTCTCTTTTCAGTCTTTTCAGATCAATCCATTATCGATCTCAGAATTAAAATGAGTTTTTCGTCTTCTCAGGGTTCTGATGAAAATGCAGGCTTGCTGTCGCATAAGATTCAGAGGAATGAACTCAAAGCAGGAGATCATATCTATTCATATCGCAGGGGCTATGTCTACTCCCATCATGGTACGTGCAAAATCCTCCTTTCTTTCGATCATCGGATTGATTTTCTCTTGTTTAAGTACTCTTTCTGCAATGCTTGACACTTTTGTATTAACAACAGGTATATATGTTGGCGAAGGAAAGGTGATACAATTCACGGGAACGATACTTGGAATCGGTAGCATTGTGAAGAGCTCAGCGTCTTTAGGCTCTCCCTGTCCTACATGCGGTATTCGAACTAGGTTTACTGGTGTTGTGTCTTCGTGCCTCGATTGCTTCCTCAAGGGAGGTGAACTATGCAAGTTCCAGTACGGAGTTTCGCCTGCTGCTTTTGTCATCAAAGTCCGGGGAGGATGTACAACTGCTGTTTCTGATCATGCTAACATCGTTATCCATCGCGCTGAATATCTGCTTAAGAATAATGGTTTTGGAGATTATAATCTCAGTAAGAATAACTGTGAGGATTTTGCACTCTACTGCAAGACGGAGATCATATCATTGGGCAGCCAGGGCCGGAGCAGTCAGGCTAAATCGTTCATGGCTTTTGCTTCTGCAGCAAAGAAAGCTACATCTTCTCCTGTAGCTGCTTGTGCATTTGGGATCAATTATTGCAAATCCCGATACAAGAATGATCTTGGAGTTCGCTCTGATGTGATGAAAATTGCTGTGGAAGATCTTGCTTCACACTCTGCCTCTCAATGAAGTCCACTACCAGCTGCTGCACTTGTTGTTTATAATTCTTTAATAAATATCATTCGCCAGTCAACTGGCAATAAAATTTTCTTGTGTAATGCTTGAAGTTCGTGATTATTTCATCCTTTGGATTGTTACAAACAGAGATGTAATTGAAGTGTTTAATCCCAATATGCTGTATTAAATTTTAGTTTGGTTCACTTTTTGATTCATAGTTTCGGCTACGTATAGTCACTAGCGGAATCAAGTAACAAATACTTAAAGGCGAGATCGAACTATACACATAAGCCGGGTAAAGGCAAGAATTTATGTTGGCTAATTTTGTCGAAGTGATGTTATAACATCAATCGGATTTTATTTTATTTTTTAATATCATTCATAATGTTGGGAAACGCCAACCGTGAGGAAAATCAAACTAAATGGTAACCAGAGCTTATCTGTAGATCAGTTCAGTACATCAAGAAATAATCTCTATTAAACATGGCATAATTATACTATTACAAAGATGAGATCCAATAAAAGAGTAATATTCCCTCTAAATTGTCTATATTTGAAGAATGATTTGTTTCCGTCAATGGCAACATATTGTGTAATTAAATACCGTCATAATTCATATCAACTCGGTTATTATGGAAGCAATAGCTATTATGGAAGCTATTGATAATTCATATCAACTCGGTTATTATGGAAGCAATAGCTATTATTGACATAGCTATTATGGAAGCAAATCCCTTGATAATAGCTGACCCAGAAATAGCTGACCCACAAACATATCAGCACAGTAGAAAATTTCAGCAACAAGGATTTCAAGAGCTTAACCCTAATCATTGTTCTACAAGGTATTCAGCTCTTTCTACTGTGCTCACTGGATTTTGATCATAATATTGGTTGTATGTGCATAGTAGTAGTTTATTTGGAGAAGGGTTTGATTTGATTGTTGCGGGTTGTGATTGTATTTGGATTCTTGCTCAAATCTCTGTGCATTGGTGCTTCCCGTCGTATTTTGAGTATATTTGAGTAATGGACTGCTTTAGATCAAGCTAGGATTTGTGTGGTTTGCTAGCTTTTTGTATTTATGGTTTGATCTGAGGAGTTCGAGCTATGAATGATCTTAAGAACTCAGAGTTGTTGAAGACAGGGGGAGTTGATTATGTATTAATGGGATGATGGATTGTTTTACACCAAAGCCTGATAGGTGATTCAGTGAACTTCTTTCTTTGCAAACTGGAACTTTCTTCGAATTTAAATTTTAGATCAAAAACAGAGAGGATTTTAATGTCAAAGTCAGGGGGAGTCGGTCACTTATGATCTGAATGAGGATTTGGTTTTTACGACATCATAATCTACTAGAGTGACAGAGGTGCAGTTTATTGATGTTGCAACATGTTGGTATTCTGGATAAATGATTGAAGGCAGTTGATGTTGCAACACGGGATTTTTGAATGACCTTGGGGGAGTTCTTTTGCAGGCCTTTGACTAATTCATGGACCCAGGGGGAGATATATATGGATGACTGTATTACTTTTTCTGCCACCACGGAATTATTTTGATTGGATGTTGTGGTATGGTTAGTTTCAACTCGGGAGGAAGTTTTGCTCGTTGAATATTTTAGAAGTTCTGAGTTTGGGTTGAGCCATCCATTGTGTCCACAAATTGCCAAAGGGGGAGATTGTAAGTCCAGATTTTGTTGGCTGCTTTGTGGAATGTCATGTTGCAACATGACTTCGTCTGGCAGAAAAAGATAGAAAAATTCCAGAAGTTCAGCGCAGTTTTTTAAAGAGGAAAAGGAATATTGTGCGCCTTTAATATGGAATGGTTATATTTGTTTCGAGATAATACAGTCCAAATCCATCTTCAATTCAGATTTATTCATGGTATATTGCAGAGATTTAATTGGAAAAGGATATTCTGCATTATTTTAGGAATTGGAGATTTTCTGAATTCCTTATTCCAAAGAGTTTCTGTTTTAAACGTGTTTTAATTGGAATGGAATTCTACAGCCGTGGAGATGACTTAATTCACACGGCATTGAGCTATAAATGGGACAATTAGCTGAGAGTCTGATTTGCCGATCTTACGAGAGAAAAAATCCCCTTCGGGGTTTACCTTAGGCCAGGCCAGAGCAGCGTCGTCGTCCACGGTTTTCAACAACCACAAACACTAGGGACGTGTGTTAAAGCTCGGGTGGAAGAGATCTTGCCGCACCTTCGTGGAAAAGAAGGTAATCACTGTAACAGCTATCAGAAAGAAATGGTAGTGTGATAGGCTTGCTAGAGTAGCCATTAGTTTGTAATAGACCGGACATATTTATTGCAACTAGTGAAGGATCTTTACACGGGCTACGGCCCCGCAGACGTAGGTGCGATGCACTGAACTGCGTGATCAGATTGTGTGTCGTTTTATGTTTTCTGCATTTACTGTTTTCACGTTGCAACGTCACTTTTCTGCAGTAAAACTAAAACGTGTATAGAAAATAGTAAATTGGTAGAATGGTGGAACTTTCAATTGGTATCAGAGATGGTCACTACGTGACTCCTTTAACAGGGAGAGTGAGATCCTTTCTACCAACAATGGCCGAAATTGATGAAGACCAACTTGCGCAACTCATGTTGCAACGTCATTCTCGAGTATGTGAAGCAAGCAAGCTGGATCTGGAGTCAATGTTAACTTGAAGAGGACGCTGTTTTGAGAGAGTTTGTATGGCTGCCAAGAATCCGAGAATCAACCAAAAATCTGTCCGATCTTTGGAAAATCCATGTTGCAACGTGGATTATGGTTTTGACAGAAGACGGAAAATTTCAGCAACAAGGATTTCAAGAGCTTAACCCTAATCATTGTTCTACAAGGTATTCAGCTCTTTCTACTGTGCTCACTGGATTTTGATCATAATATTGGTTGTATGTGCATAGTAGTAGTTTATTTGGAGAAGGGTTTGATTTGATTGTTGCGGGTTGTGATTGTATTTGGATTCTTGCTCAAATCTCTGTGCATTGGTGCTTCCCGTCGTATTTTGAGTATATTTGAGTAATGGACTGCTTTAGATCAAGCTAGGATTTGTGTGGTTTGCTAGCTTTTTGTATTTATGGTTTGATCTGAGGAGTTCGAGCTATGAATGATCTTAAGAACTCAGAGTTGTTGAAGACAGGGGGAGTTGATTATGTATTAATGGGATGATGGATTGTTTTACACCAAAGCCTGATAGGTGATTCAGTGAACTTCTTTCTTTGCAAACTGGAACTTTCTTCGAATTTAAATTTTAGATCAAAAACAGAGAGGATTTTAATGTCAAAGTCAGGGGGAGTCGGTCACTTATGATCTGAATGAGGATTTGGTTTTTACGACATCATAATCTACTAGAGTGACAGAGGTGCAGTTTATTGATGTTGCAACATGTTGGTATTCTGGATAAATGATTGAAGGCAGTTGATGTTGCAACACGGGATTTTTGAATGACCTTGGGGGAGTTCTTTTGCAGGCCTTTGACTAATTCATGGACCCAGGGGGAGATATATATGGATGACTGTATTACTTTTTCTGCCACCACGGAATTATTTTGATTGGATGTTGTGGTATGGTTAGTTTCAACTCGGGAGGAAGTTTTGCTCGTTGAATATTTTAGAAGTTCTGAGTTTGGGTTGAGCCATCCATTGTGTCCACAAATTGCCAAAGGGGGAGATTGTAAGTCCAGATTTTGTTGGCTGCTTTGTGGAATGTCATGTTGCAACATGACTTCGTCTGGCAGAAAAAGATAGAAAAATTCCAGAAGTTCAGCGCAGTTTTTTAAAGAGGAAAAGGAATATTGTGCGCCTTTAATATGGAATGGTTATATTTGTTTCGAGATAATACAGTCCAAATCCATCTTCAATTCAGATTTATTCATGGTATATTGCAGAGATTTAATTGGAAAAGGATATTCTGCATTATTTTAGGAATTGGAGATTTTCTGAATTCCTTATTCCAAAGAGTTTCTGTTTTAAACGTGTTTTAATTGGAATGGAATTCTACAGCCGTGGAGATGACTTAATTCACACGGCATTGAGCTATAAATGGGACAATTAGCTGAGAGTCTGATTTGCCGATCTTACGAGAGAAAAAATCCCCTTCGGGGTTTACCTTAGGCCAGGCCAGAGCAGCGTCGTCGTCCACGGTTTTCAACAACCACAAACACTAGGGACGTGTGTTAAAGCTCGGGTGGAAGAGATCTTGCCGCACCTTCGTGGAAAAGAAGGTAATCACTGTAACAGCTATCAGAAAGAAATGGTAGTGTGATAGGCTTGCTAGAGTAGCCATTAGTTTGTAATAGACCGGACATATTTATTGCAACTAGTGAAGGATCTTTACACGGGCTACGGCCCCGCAGACGTAGGTGCGATGCACTGAACTGCGTGATCAGATTGTGTGTCGTTTTATGTTTTCTGCATTTACTGTTTTCACGTTGCAACGTCACTTTTCTGCAGTAAAACTAAAACGTGTATAGAAAATAGTAAATTGGTAGAATGGTGGAACTTTCATACAACAAGAAATATAAATTAACAAATGACTGGCCAAACGATAAGAATTAAAACCGCGTTTTAAAAAACAAAGAGAGAGCGCAGCAGCAGAAGCAAGTAGTGGACTTCTTCATTCAGAGGCATCGTGCGAAGCAACATCTTCAACAGCAATTTTCTTGACATCAGCCCGCACTCCAAGATCATTGTTGAATCGGGATATGGAATAATTGATCCCAAATGCACAAGCATCTATAACAGAAGATTTAGCTTTATTTGCAGCAGAAGCAAAAGCCGTGAAAGATGCAGCCTGACTACTCCGGCCCCGATTCCCGGAAGATATCATCTCCGTCTTGCAGTACAGTGCAAAATCCTCGCAATTATTGCTATGGATATTATACACTCCAAAACCGTTATTCTTAAGCAGATATTCGGCGCGATGGATGACGCCGGTCGGCCGGATCAGATGGAGCGGTCGTGCATCCTCCCCGGATTTTGATGACGAAAGCAGCCGGCGAAACTCCGTACTGGAACTTGCATTAGTTCACCTCCCTTGAGGAAGCATTCAAGGCACCAAGACACGACACCAGTAGTAAACCTAGTTCTCCGATCACCGCATTTAGGACGGAGAGCCTGGCGGCGCCGAATTCTGCACTCTGCTGCCGACTCCAAGTACTGAACTTGACATAGCTCCGACGAAATTTATTACCATTCCGTCGCAAGCATATATTCCTACAAATGTCTCAAGCATTACACAAAATAAAATAAACAAGAGAGCGGTTTTATACATAGTTTACAAATTTTGAATTGAGATGGTCTCAGTTGCTCTCAAAAGTTTAATTATACTCCATGCATACACGCACTACTAGGAGACCCCCTATAGGCACCGGTTTTCAGCAGCACTTCATCAACATCGGTGCTAGAAGTACAATAAGCACCGGTTTATAGCAGCGCTTCATCAAAACCGGTGCTGGAAGTACAATGAGAACCGATTTTTAGCAGCGCTTCACCAAAACCGGTACTGAAAGTAGAATGAGCACCGGTTTATAACGACGCTCCACCGAAACCAGTGCTGGAATTACAATAAGCAGATGATTTAATCATTAGCATTGATGCACCGCTGCTAAGATATTTTTTACATTCTGAAACAAAAATGTAGCAACGGTCAACGCAGCAGAATTTTTTACCGCTTCTTGGTGTGGAATAATAAAACTAAATTTTCTTTCAGTTTATTTAATTAATAACTAAATTTCCTTTCGGTGTGTGGAATTATTTACCGCTGATTGATTGATGAAAGACGATTATTAAATATTACATGATTAATATATCAAATATATAATAATTAAAATAATATAAATTTAAATATTTTTAATGAAAATTGAGTATTGTATTTTTGACTAATTAATGTCAAATTCTAATATAAATGTCAATTTTTTGTTTAATTAATAACTAAATTTCCTTTCGGTGTGTGGAATTATTTACCGCTGATTAATTGATGAAAGACGATTATTAAATATTACATGATTAATATATCAAATATATAATAATTAAAATAATATAAATATAAATATTTTTAATGAAAATTGAGCATTGTATTTTTGACTAATTAATGTCAAATTCTAATATAAATGTCAATTTTTTTACTGTAGTTAAATTGTTATGAAACTATTTTCATTTTATGTTTTACCAATTAAATTTGAAATTGAGTTTAAATTTAAATCCCGCATCCAATAAAATAGATGATTTGTATATGGAAATTATGAAATACGATTATGAGTATACTACTTTGTGATTATTTATAAAAAATGAAGTACGCCATGTTACTTTTATTGAAGATGAGAACAGTCAAAACAACCAAATTTAAAACCACAAATTTGTATTTGCAAAAATCGTTGAAGTCTCATTCATATTGTTCTATTATTTTAAACACATTTTTTTCTCAAAAACAAATGAAAATTTGTGTTAACTTATCCATTAAACAATCCAAGAGACCAATCTCATACAAATTTTTCACATAATTTGTTTTTAGTTGTTAGAAAGAATTTATAAAAATGAATAATTAGTGTATTTATGGTAATTAAAGTATCCGTCGATATCTTCAACTATTATGGCATAATTAGTGTATTTATGGTAACATTAGGTGTAGTAAATCAGTACTAAAATAACTTTTGCACAAATAACTATAGAATCTTAAACAAGTGCACTCGTTAATCTCTTTTATCAATTAAATCTCACTTTCAAATAATTGTCAAATAAGTAAACTGTCAATCTCTTTATCAATTAAATCTCACCTTAAAATAATTATCCTTTTTCTCAAAATATCTCTATCTTTATCCCTTTCTCTCTCAAAATCCCTCACGACTTCCACTGCAGGTTCCAATTCTTTGTGATGCAGGTTCAAATCGTCCTCTCCGCAACCTGCATATACCATTGTTGTTTTTCTCGCTTCTATGTGCTCTCATGTCCTTTTTGGGCGCGACCCGATTCATGATTTGGTGGGTTTTACGTATACGTGAGCAATTTTTTTAATGTGCAGACTAGGTGTTTGATGAAATGTCTGACTGACTTTGCAGGTTTTGGAATCACTAGATGTCGTGCTTGATGTGGACAAGAAGGATGTTGGACTCAATTAGTAATCTCATTTACATAATATATTTTACCGCCTTGGCATGGCCAGAAGAGAGATAGAAGCAATTTTTGGTGACGATGATGAAGTAGGAGGGTTTCAAGATGAATACTTTTTTTTATGTAGATGAGATTTCGAGATGAATTTTGTGGATTTGCTAAGGTTAGTGTGAAATTTTTTTTTTGTAAAAAGTAGATAGTATAGGGCTTTTAGAATAAAATTGTAAGTAAAAAAAACTTTGTAGTTCGATTTGTTATATATAAAAGTATTGGATTTTTTTCGCAAATATAAAAGTTTTGATAGTCAATTTGCAAATGAGAAAGTTATGGGGACTGAATTGTTACTAATCTAACAGTGGTTGGCGAAATTCAGGCGGTGCTATATTTTACCGCTGCTAGAGAAATCTAGTAACGTTTTAAAGCAGGAAAACCGCTGCTTGTCGGGATTAAAGTAGCAGCGGTAAGAAAAGTCCAAATCTAGCACCTCTATACATACGCACCGGTCAAAATTTGGCCTAAAAACCGCAGGTTGGGTGGTCAAAAACCGATGCATATAGGGGGGCCTCCTAGTAGTGACGTGTTTGACGGCTAATTTGGTACTTATCTCAATTCTACAATATTGAGTTTCAGTCAATGAGAAAATGTGTAAAATTTGTATGAAAAAGTTGAAAATTTTATTCCAACCACACACTACGGAGCAATGGAGCATGGTTACACGCTGTTTGGCATGAACTCGTAGATCAGAGCTCTCTTGTTTCTGCTGATAGCTGCGACTTCATTCATGAAGTCATCTCCAGTTCCCTTGCTGTCATTCAACAGTTTTACAGCCACCGTCGGGAAGCTTGTCAGAAAACGAATTAGCGATCTTCTTGATCTCCGAAAATGTGTTCTGATTACGATTACTTGAAGGCTTGACAAATGAATTTGGTCTGTACGTGTAACATTAATTTCTCACATTTAACTGAAATGTAAGAAAAGACTCTAGCTGTTATTTGTCACACTGGTTTCAATTATTCAAAATGATCAATAGTTTTCCTAAAACAAGATGCAGTCATCTAAATATCATTATGAAATAGCATTATAGCCCCTTCTTCTCCCAACTTATTTTAAGTTTCTCATATTCATAGTACAATTCCATTTGTATGTGATAACATTCAATTTAATAGTCATAAGGGTTGATAAGTCATTTTTACTATCAGACATAGGCCCTGTTTACCAGAGCTTATCTGTAGATCAGTTCAGTTCAGTTCAGTTCAGTTCAGTTCAGTGAAAATGTAATTCGATGAAATTCAGGTTAATTCAGTCATGCTGATTCCATTTTTCAATACATCAATTTTCACTTCAGTTCAGTTCAATTCAATTCAGTTCAGTACATCAAGAAATAAGCTCTAGTAAACAGGGCCATACTTACTTACTTTAAAGTTTGATTTCTAGGACAAAGTGATCAAAAGGTTGATCACCCTAATTTGTTCTTTTATTATGAACCTTGGCTCAGGACCTCCAAATAAGAAAACAACAACTTTCAGCATCGAACAAACAGAAACTCCTAGCAAACAAGAAACAACTTCCCAACATACAAATCTGATGCCAAGTGCTTGGAATTAATTAAAAACATAGTAATGTACAGCACAGCCAGAGCAGCAAATATTGTCTACAATCCCATGCAACAATCAATAACACTAATCCAAATTCCAAGTACATTACAGAATATGATCAGATGCTGCTTCATGATTCCAAATTCAGAAGATCACCATTGTTGGTAAGCTCAGATGCAGCAGGGCACTCCACGAAGCTGGAGTGGGCAACGAGTCTCTCAACTGGAACTTTTATCACATCACGGCGCATTCCAATATCAGAAACTAATCGGCTAATGCAATAAATTCCACTCCCGACGACAGCTAGACCAGGGAAGCTAGCTGTCATAAAGCGTAACGGAGTCGAGAGCATGGCAAAGGCAGCAGCATAAAACGATGTTAACTGACCACTCCGGCCTAAAATGGCTGATCGGATTATTAATAACCCCGTCTTGCAGTAAATTGTGAAATCCTCACAGTTATTGTTGAAAATAGAGTACCCTCCAAAACCATTTTGGAGTAGATGCTCAGCACGGTAGATGACTTGGTCAGCAGGATCAGGCACAGCAGTTGTGCATGTTCCACCCCGAACCCTGGCCATAAAAACAGCTGAAGACACACCATACTCAAACTTGTATAGTTCATCTCCATTAAGAAAGCACTCAAGGCATGAAGAGATGACACCACTATCTTTAGATTGATCACCACATGTAGGACAAGGGGAGCTTGAAGAATTAGCAGGCGACGATGAGCTGAACAATATGTTATCCAAGAATGTGCCCGTTCCAACTTCCCGACCTGCACTTCGGGTGAAATGTATCACCTTTTCATCACCAATGTATATTCCTAATAGGTAGCAAACAGAACAGGTTAGAGCATATATACAGAATCAACAGCTTTCAGCAGCTAGTGACTACCACGAAATATCAGAATACACAAGAAATTTCACTAACTAATGAAATGCTAAACCTCTATAATTTTAGGTGGTCTTCCATAAACAAAGATCTTTTCTTTTCCACATGAAATTTTTACAGGATTCACGACTACGAATAGCATAGGTTCTCTACACAGAGATATAAGACTCTGTTCTCATGTGCATCTTTCAAGTAAGGATGGCCTTTATTAAGGGCATATCAACCTCGAAGCTCACATCTATCAGTTCAAATATTCACCTCTCAAGTCTCAAGAAGGCAATTTTCAACTAGACGAACTTCAGACAAAAATAAATAGTGCTACAAAAACGAAACCTACATCCTCAGAAGCAAAATTGATTGTAAATAAGACAAACAGAAGTTTGTCCTCATGTTAAACCACATCAAACTACATACTTATATAAATCTAACAATAATTTACAAAATCCTCCCTAATTTTACAAATGAAGATTAAAGGAAAACGGTTGAATTTCATATCCTTAAGATCCAAAAAGGGCACAAAGTCACCATTTTTCTTCAAATTTACAAAGCTACTGCAGAATGACCTCAATCAACACTAATGCTATAAATTTTAACATCGTAAATTGGAATGAGGGGGAGAAAAGTGTACCATGGTGGGAGTAGAGATAGTTGTGGCGCCATGTATAAATATGATCTCCAGGCTTCAACTCATTCCTCTGAATCTTATTGGAGAAAAAATCCAACACCATATTTTGCTTCTGCTGCTGAGCCTGGGGTGGATCCTGGGCCTTTCCCTTCTCTCCTTCTTCTGGTTCCTCCATTCCCGCCATCGGAGGCGCCGCACGTTGGCCGGAGGAGGATGAGAAATGATGTGAAAGAGACGCTTCCACGGTTGCTTAAGGAGTGAGACTTCCTAGCTAATTACTTATGGATATTCCAGTATTTTCATTTTTTCATTTATATTTTTCTCTAGAATGCATTTTTCCATTTATATAATCTTAAACACGTTTCAATGCGTAGCGTGAAACCACTCCGCGGTCTTTGCACGCTTACAAGAAAAGCATTTTATTTTAAGAAAGCATTTTATTTTAAGAAAGCATTTTACTTAAGAAAGAAGGGGAACAAAATCTCGAATTCTTTGGAAATTTTAGTATCATATTAATGCCCTTTTTCTCTTGCTCTTATCACTATTAATTTATTTTAATTTAATTTAATTTAGTTTAATTTAGATCAATATAATTTAACTTAGTAAAAAATACTAGAGACTGTACTTTTTAAACTTTGGGTTAAAAATCCTAAATTCGACCAAAGTATGGCCGATATTGTTTAGTCTAATAAACGCCAATCAGATTTGTGTTTATTGTTCTCAATCTGGTTGTATGTATCGTGTTTCTGGTCATGATCTCTAAGTTTCAAGGTGGTTGCAATTTAAAAAACATTGTCATGTTTGGGTTGCATATCCCGGCGAAGTGACTGATGCAGGATACGCTTCTCACTACCAAACGAATGTGATTTTTGCGGTTGCTATATAATATTTCTGATACGGTATTACACTTTTATCAGATACTCAAAATGTAATATTACAGGCAAAGTTTGGTTCACATGTAATTCAGTTATTCTTATAATAGACTAGTTGAATTGGATGTCAATTCCACTCTTCTTCTTTTTTAAAAAATTAACCACAAAGTTCTTCGTGTTTCTGTTTCCTAACATTTCATCTATCTCACAAGGCCTTGTGGTTGTCCTAAGAAAACAATGGAAACAAACTAGTTAGCATGTCTAAGAGAAAGATCAAAACCCTGAGAAATAATGAACATTGGCATAGAGAACACCTGTTCCTAGAAGCAACCTATTGGATTTTTGAGGTACTCCAATAGTGTAAGTATGCTATTGAATTCTCCATTTGATGAATAAAATTCATGACACTATCAATATTGATTACCACACCTCCATCTGCAAAGGAACAAAAACCATAAGCCAGTAATATGTTCCTTTCCATGCTACTGCAGGGATCTTAATTTCATTCATTATAATTATTTCTGGTCATGATCTCTGGGTTTCAAGGTGGTTGCAATTTAAAAAAATATTGTCATGTTTGGGTTGCATATCCCAGCGAAGTGACTGATGCAGGATACGCTTCTCACTACCAAGCGAATGTGATTTTTGCGGTTGCTATATAATATTCCTGATACGGTATTACACTTTTATCAGATACTCAAAATGTAATATTACAGGCAAAGTTTGATTCACATGTAATTCAGTTATTCTTATAATAGACTAGTTGAATTGGATGTCAATTCCACTCTTCTTTTTTTAAAAAAAAATTAACCACAAAGTTCTTCGTGTTTCTGTTTCCTAGCATTTCATCTATCTCACAAGGCCTTGTGGTTGTCCTAAGAAAACAATGGAAACAAACTAGTTAGCATGTCTAAGTGAAAGATCAAAACCTTGAGAAATAATGAACATTGGCATAGAGAACACCTGTTCCTAGAAGCAACCTATTGGATTTTTGAGGTACTCCAATAGTGTAAGTATGCTATTGAGTTCTCCATTTGATGAATAAAATTCATGACACTATCAATATTGATTACCACACCTCCATCTGCAAAGGAACAAAAACCATAAGCCAGTAATATGTTCCTTTCCATGCTACTGCAGGGATCTTAATTTCATTCATTATAATTATTTCTGGGCGTTTACTAGTACATGAAAGAATTTTTAAAAAAAATTAGATCCTGTTTGCTAGAGCTTATTTCTTGCTGAACTAATTTAAACTAAACTAAGTTTAAATATACTGAACTGAACTGAAATAAATTTAAATAAAGTTATCTGAAATGAACTGAGGTAAAATAAATATAAATACATTTTTTAATAATATAAATATAAAAACACATTAAGGTATATGATCTGAACTAAAATGGGATGAATATCAGAAATTGAATAGAGGAACTAGATTGAGTTGAATATCATTAAATTATATTTCATATAATATGAACTGATTTAAACCGAATTGATATGAAAAGTAACTAACCCGGTAAAACCCAAGAAGAAAATTGTAAAGGTAACCCGGGAAAGATTGGAAATTCTCGACTGAATAGAAAAGTCAACTCTCCACCCAAATCCCCAGATCACCCCTCACACGATCTGATTCAAACGATCCTCATTCCAAATTCCAACCTTCCGTTTTCACAAACACACACAACAGCTTTTTCTCTCTATTGGCGTCAATGGCGACCACCGCAGCGCTACCTCTCCTCCTCCTCTGCCTCGCCCTCACCGCCCTCACCGCCCAAGCACGGCCCTGCAAAACCCTCTTCTTCTACACTTCCACCACCACCACCTCCTACTACCCCTCCGATTCCCTAAACCCTAGCCTCGACCGTATCTACGCCTTCGAGAAATCCCAATCCGATTCCCCCAAATTCTTCACCTTCTTCCTCACCACAACCAAAGGCTCCGACGACAGCCACCGCCCGCTCGTCTCCTACATCTCTCTCCGCCGCGCCCCCTTCCACCTCTACTACTCCAATCACGCCGGCGACAAATTGGTCGAGCAGAATGATGAATCCAAGCCCTCCGAAGAAACGGCGTTTCCGCTCGGGGTTGTCAGCACGCGCTCGATCAGGGATCGCACCAAGGACATCATGAGCGTCGTCGGCGCGTTGCTCTTTGGGGTTGGCTGCGGGGCGTTGACCGCCGCGACCATGTTCCTGATCTGGTCTCTTTTGGCGCCGCACCGGTTCGAGCTCGAGGATTCCGAGGGCGAGGACGGCGATGATTACGATGATGATGAAAATAGGAAGTTCGGGTACGTGACGATGCCTGACGACGACATTGATATGATCAAGAAGGCCATTGCTGCTCAGAAGAAGAATGGGTATGTGGCAATTCCGGAAGACAAAGCTTGATTTTTGTCAAAGGTGTTGTATGTGCTGGGTATTCACTGAAAGGAAAGTGGCTACTCTTTACTTTTTATATGTTAAAAGAGATGAATCAAAGTGTGTAGTTATATTGTTGTTTGAGTCAGATGAATGTAGTACGCTGTAATGAATCATACTTCATAAAAATGTCTATTATCCTGTGTTGTTGAAAGCTATAAGTATATGTTTGCCCAGCTGTTGTTGGAGATAATAAGAGCAAGTTTATTGTTGATGAGAGCTGTTTAATGGATTCTTCTTTGTTAATGTGTAGTCTGCCTGAGAACAGCTTTATCTACAATTTTGAGTTTGTAATGGTGCTTACTTTGTAAGATGTAATTTGCTTTTGTTAGTTGTTTAGATCAGTTTATTTGTTCAAGTAATAGTTTGACCTCTTGTCGAGCTAAGTAAAATGGTGAAGTTGCCAAATGTATCTTGTTTCTCCATTGTTGTATACCTGCTTGCTCTTGCTACAAGTACACACTTTTTAGATATCTGGAGGCAAAATGAAGATGAAAATGTGAAACCTCATGTGATGTTAATGGGGTGTTAGACTAATCAGTTAAGCATCTTTATACTGCATTTTTAATGTTAGGGAATGGATTGGGATGTGAAATTATAGTGATTGATATGTACATAATCTGGTGCTGCTTCTGTCTGTGTATCCAAATCTCGAAACACCAATGTGAGTCATATGACCTTCTTTGCTACTTCTGCCTTCATCTCCTGCCTGGATCATCCTTTTGCAATAATGCCCATTCATCTCAGATTGTTAGTTTATTCGACCATCTGATGTTATCTTTTTATCACCACTTTGGGCTGCTGGTGCTATTTGGTGTAACATTTGGAATATGATGAATTGTGGAGTTCCTGGACAGCCTATTTTCAAATGAACTTCTTGGATTTTGTTTGCTAACTTGACTTTTGCCAGTTTGCTGCATTCTGCATTTTGTTTAGTTAGGTAAATTTGTTCACTTTTTTGACCAAGGATTCTGATTCTCCAGATCAATCAGCAGTATCACCTCGTCCACGATGTTGCATTTTTTATTTTTTTTGGATTTTTTTACTCGTTATGCTTTCATGATCTTTAAGACAAATTTCCTTGATCTTTTAGTTAATTTTCTTGAACATCCATGTTTTTACCTTGATATTTTTGTCAATTTCTTTGAGCATTCTTTTACACAATGAAAAATTTGGATTAAGGGTAGTGGAACATTAGATATTGGAAAGTGGGGTGTAAGTTTCACATAATTTCTGAAAAATAATCAACTTAATTTTAATTAATATGATTACTAATACCCTTCCAATTTTTTAATTAATATGATTACTAATACCCTTCCAATTTTCGAGGAAATTTACATGTTTTGTTTTAAAAAAAATAATAATTGCACCAGCTGGGAAGAAGAAATATACATATATTTGATTTGTATATATGTATATTGATAGGTAAATAGGTAGGTAAAAGTGATAAATATGTAAATGCCAGTTATGATATTTTGTTCATTTGTTTTGGTTATTGGTGGTATCAAATTTAATTTTATATGTTTAAAATTGTATTGATATTTTATACTATTTTGTTTAATTTTATAATTTTGATGATGGAATATATTCTTAATAAATAACAATATGTATATTTTTAATTTTATTACATTATATTCAGAGCATTTTGCATTTTGTTTACTTAGGTAAATTTGTTCACTTTTTTTACCAAGGATTCTGATTCTCCAGATCAATCAGCAGTATCACCTCGTCCACGATGTTGCATTTTTTTTTTTTGGGATTTTTTACTCATTGTGCTTTCATGATCTTTAAGACAAATTTACTTGATCTTTTAGTTAATTTTCTTGAACATCCATGTTTTTGCCTTGATATTTTTGTCAATTTCTTTGAGCATTTTTACTCAATGTGCTTGAACATTTACTATTTTGTCTTTGATCTTTTGGTCAATTTGCTTAATCTAGAGCATTCTTTGTTATGTTCATAATGCAAAAGATCAAGATGAAATAATAACTGAAATCATAATAATAAATGATAACTGAAAAATAAAAGTATACTTTATGGCTCTCGATTTGTGTGTGATCTGTACGTGCATTCAACTTACCATATGGATCCTAAAATTGGAGATAAATTTTTAAATAAAGTTTTAACTGCAAGGCACCCACGCACGCACAGTGGTGTTTGCCCCGATAATTTTACATATTTTAAAATTCAAGTTTTCAAAAAAAAATAAAAAAATATATATATATATATATATATACGACGATAAATATTAAAAATAATATTAGTACTCATCAAATCGACACATGGAAAATTTATTATACTCCATAAATTTCATATCTTGATTAGTAGAGTATATTTTATTAAATCTATTTCTTATAGGATTAGGTGGCAAATTTGTTAATTTAAATAAATTAGCATTAAAAAACTTTAGAAAAGTTAATGAGCTAATTAAGGAAAGAGAAAGATTGCATGGGAAACTATATATAAAAAGAATATTCTAGAGACTCTTGTGAAAATAGTGTTTTTAGTTTTTTTAAAAAAGAATGAAAAAATTCTATGATAGCACCACGTGTCGCTTCCATAAATTCTCAAAATGTAGCACTTTTATATATAGTATATATTGTCCAACCTAAAACTTCTAAGTTTTGACATTTCAAAGTCAAACCGAGTCGACTTTGACCATGAATATCTCCATTTATATGATTTATTTATTTTAGAAAATGATAATTTGAAAATATATGATATGGTGAATCTAAAAATATATATACTATATCAAATCTAAATATATATTATTAGAAATTAATGGTCAAAATCGGCTTAATTTAACTTTTGAAAAGTCAACTAAGGGAGTATGTAACATGCGATTACATATTCCACGGTAATGCAGATTCGTAAGTCCAAAAAATGAACGGTAAGGATCAAATAAATAAGCATAGCATTATGTTTGTAGTTCAATGTTAACGAGTTCTTACGCTACCTTCGACGCACGATCTGCAATGGAGTCTATTCAAGCCCTTATCAACGGCCTTTCGCTAAGGGATGATGAAAAATTGCCGGTTCGCACAAGTAACATTGCATCCATGGAGTCCGGGGACCTGCAGAGAATGCTCGCCGCGAAGATCCTCGCACCACGTCGCTTGCCTCTCGAGAGGGTGGCAGGGGTGTTTGAGAGCGTTTGGAGTCAAAAGAAGGGGGCGGTCTCGTGCACGCCTTTGTATGAGAACGTGTTCATGTTCCACTTTTCCAACCCCACGGACAAGGAAAGGGTGTTGGAAAGGAATCTGGATCGAAAGAAAATGTATCACGTCATTCTAATGGAGCCATTGGAGGGGGAGACTACCGCCGATCTTGTCTTCGAGAAGACACCATTTTGGATCAATGTTCATGGAGTACCACTAGATGATATGACGGAGGAGACCGCGGTAATCCTAGGGAACGCGATTGGTCAATTTGTTGAATTTGAGAAGGATAAGCACGGCAGGGCTATTGGGGATTTTATGCGAATCAGAGTTGTGATTGATGCACGAAGCCGATCAAAAGGGTCCAAACCCTAGAGATCTTGTTTAAGAAGAAGAAGGATGGAGAGATTGACGATCCGGTCTTCGACAAGCAGTGGTTGATCAAATGTGTGAAGCTGCCACAATATTGCATGTTTTGTGGTATAATTGGGCACGATCGTATCGACTGCACTGCACGTCTGAATTTGCCGATGGCAGATCGCAACCAGAAGCATTATCCCTTGTGGTTGAGGGTGAACCCGAACAACTCACCGTTCGGGAGAACTCAAAGGGATGAATGGGAAGCGCCAAACCCTAGCCACAACTCTGGCGAGCCGAGGCCAGCGCGTGAGGAGGAGTCGCGGATGAAACAGCCAATGGCGGCGGCAGGGCCTCCTGTACTCAAGAAGCCACCACCGGTCTGCCGTATGGAGGAAGTCGCACCTGACCCAGACTGGTGGTGCAAGGTCACGAGTGCGGAGAAACGTACAACCACTATGGCACAAGGATTTTCGGGAATTTGGAAGGATGTTGAGGGATCGGGATCGTTGGTGGCGCAAACACCCCCTTATCTGTCTCAGAACTGAATGATGTTTGCATTATACACTCGTCATTGTTCTCTGTTGCAAGTGTTACAGGTTCCGTGGCGGCGGCGCGGAAAGGATCAGAGGGAGAGAATGGGGTCAACACTGGGCAATCGGGATTTGCAGATTCGGGTCGCTGGAATATCAGAGTGAAAGAGGTCGTTGAATATGATGGTTCCGGGACGGGGCTGCCGGTGCAGCAGCGCCTTAAGATTCTGCTCAAGCCGACTGGGAAGCGCTTAGAGGAGATGGCTGGAAACGGAGACGCAGCGGGTCTTGTGGATGCTCCGGTTCTGTTTGATGATGCGGTGGGGTTTCACGCCGTGCGCCAGGGTCCAAAAGAGGATACTGAAGGAAAATGGCTGAGCTAGATGAGCAGGATGGGGAATATGGCAGAAGCGTGGAGTCAAAGAAACTAAAAGCTAGCTATCTGGATGCTTCTTTTGGGGACTTGGCTACCGATAATCAGGCGGAGACTGGCATGAAGACCCAGTCCCGCCAAGCTCCATCAGTATCCTGAGTTGGAACTGTCGGGGAGGATTAAGGGAGTCTCCGACGGTTCAAGAATTGCGCATGGTGATGCGCTTAAAAAATCCTTTAGTTATTTTTCTTTGTGAGACTAAGTGTCCAATTTCAGTTATTGAGTCTTTGAAAGTTAAGTTAAATTTGTTTGGTGTTGGTGTGCCGGCCAGAGGACATTCTGGAGGCCTTCCTATGTTATGGAATAAAAATGTGACAGTGGTTTTACAGTGTTACTCGAATTTCTTTATTGATGTTCATGTTGTTATTCGTGGTCGGAATATCCGTATCACAGGAGTGTATGGCGAGCCGAATACTGCTTTAAGGCCGCAAGGCTGGGCTCGGTTTCAGGAGACTCTGGCAAGAAATGATGGCATCCCGTGGCTCTATTTGGGAGACTTTAACGAAGTCTTATCGCAGATTGAGTTTGAGGGGGTGGCTCCCAGGGCAGAGGGGCAGATTGAAAGGTTTCAGCATGCTTTAGATGGATGTGGTCTGTTTGATATGGGGTATGTTGAAAATATGTTTACATGGTACAGGTGTCTTGAGAACACGAGAGTTCAGAGGGGGAGGTTGGATAGAGCGACATGCAATCAGGAATTACATGATATTTTTCTATGGTTTGAATCTTCGGATCTCACTAGGCTGCTCAGACCATATGGCGATTCATGTTCAGCTCCGGGAGAGGGACCCAATGTCTATCTAGCACCGACGGAGGAAGAGGTTCAGATTTGAGGCGTTTTGGTTACAGTCGAGGGAGTGCACGGGTACAATTCGAGAGAATTGGTTGGAGGACTCTACTATCTGTTTGGATGAAAAACTTAAGCACTGCTCCTTGGGCCTACTGAATTGGAGCCGTGAAGTTTTTCCAGTGCTATCTAAGAAAATTGTAGGGGTGAGAAAGAGGATCACGGAGCTGGAAGGTGGAGTTTTGACGGAGGAAGTGTTAGATAGTTTGCAGCGACTGATGAATGAGTATGGTATTCTTCAGGATGCGGAAGGCATGAAGTGGAGGCAGCGTGCAAAGCAACACTGGTATAAGGAGGGTGATGCCAACACTAGATTCTTTCACCGCTTTGTATCGCACAGAAGATCCCTAAATCAGATTGCAGGTTTAAGGGATGCAAACCAGGAGCTAAAAACAGATGTTGCTGGTTTGAAGAGGATCATACGGGATTATTTTGGGGGTTTTTTCTCATCTTCGAGACCTTGTGAGGAGCAGATGAGGCAGGTGTTGCACGGTATGGATAGGAGGGTGACGGATGATATGGCGGCAAATCTTACCCGGGATTACACATCCGAAGAGGTTGCAAAAGCGGTGAAGCAAATGCATCCCCTAAAGGCACCCGGCCCAGATGGTATGAGTCCAATTCTTTATCAGAAATTCTAGCATATTATTGGACGTGATGTTACTACTTTTGTTCTGAATTTTCTGAATCATGGCATCCTGAGCCCAACGGCGAATTACACTCTTCTTGTGCAATTGCCGAAGGTCCCCATGCCATATCAAATCAACCAGTTCAGGCCTATTAGTCTTTGTAATGTGTTATACAAGCTAGCGGCTAAGGTTGTCAGTAACCGGCTTCGAGTTATCATCCCGAAGATAATATCGGAGTCTCAGTCTGCTTTCATCCCGGGTAGATTGATCACTGGTAATGTTCTTATAGCTCATGAATTTCATCATACTATGGAGGTCAAGGCCGGAAAAGAAGGGACTATGAGCATCAAACTGGATATGAGCAAGGCTTTTGATAGAATCAAATAGAGCTTTGTGTTATCTGCCTTACAGAGCATGGGATTCCCGGAGAAATTTGTGGAGCTTATCCGGAGTTGTTTGTGTTCAGTGAAGTTTTCGTTTATTCTGAATATGGAGGAGTTTGGAGAGCTGACACCGGGAAGGGGAATTCGGCAAGGTGACCCTTTATCTCCATATCTCTTTATTATTTGCTCTGAGATCTTTTCGATGATTTTGAGGGATTGAATGAGAGCTGGAGATCTCCGTGGTGTTGGGGCTTCACGCTACGGGCCAAATATTTCACACTTATTCTTTGCGGATGATACATTACTCTTTGGTAGAGCCACGACAGAGGAAGCAGGGATTATGCAGTCAGCGATATCTGTCTTTAAGAGCATATCTGGCCAACGGATTAATTATGACAAGTCGGGAGTGATGTTCAGTCCGAATACACCAATTGTCGTGAGAGGGGAAATTTGTAGTGTGCTGAGAATTCCGGAAGTGTCATCTCATGGTAAATACTTGGGCCTGACTTCGGTGATTGGTAGAAATAAATATGAAATCTTTCAGGATCTGAAGGATAAGGTCCGAGCTCTTATCAGTGGATGGAATGACAGGAACTTGACCAAGGCAGGGAAGGAGGTCCTTATCAAATCAGTCTTACAATCTATCCCCAGCTATGTCATGGGCTGTTTTCGATTGCCGGATTGCCGGATATGACTTCGGATAGACATAAAACAATACCTCAAGGTGGTCAGTCTGCCACATTCACTTCCACTCCTAGGGAAACTCTGGGCAGACAGACTTCAGCGAAGATTAGCAAAATGATTTTGAAGAATTATTGATGGTTTGGCCTCGGGTAGACTATGTTTTGATCGTATTTAGAACAATTTTATAAGTGCCGAATTAATATGGCTGAATCTGAGAACACATTGTTTGTTTGTTACATCTGGATAGTTTACTTGCTGATCCTTTCAGTTGTGGTTTCTGGAATTTTTAAAGATGCAGATGATTCAGTACATCAATAGAACACAGCAGCAGAAAGTATGAGGAAACACACGTTTTATTACACAAGGAAATCATTACAGCACTCCAGTTTTACAACAGATGGAAACTCTTCTGTTGCATCAGACTGAAACTCAAAGCAAACATATATTACAAGAGTTTGAAACTGAAAGCAAACAAACATGCTATATTACAAAGGTTTGGAGGAAGAAACTGCAACAAACTCAGAAAACAGCTAATAAGAATGATGAACATTCCGTCCCCTTATGAGACAACAGAACTGGCCTGAACCAACCTTTCTCTCTTCTCTCTCGGGCAGATTCTTGGTTACTATTTCATCCTGATCCCACCACCCGGAAACTGAAACCTCGCAAGCCGGGGAAGCTTTAAACAGCATCGACGCCTTGTCCATTATATCCTTCCTTTTCTCTTCACTGATAGGGACCGGGGTGTCCTTACCCCAACCAAACCCAAACCAACCTTGATCTTCAGCACGGATAGGAGCTCCGCTACCGTACCACAGAGCCACTCTTTGGATCAGCAAACAGTGTTCCAGAATGTATCCTAACATGTTCATCTCCTCCTCTTCCCCGATCAATCCTCTGAACGACACGCGTCTCAGACTCGACATGAAGCATCTAGGAACGCAGATGGCTGCATCTGACCATGTTGGCTTCTCCCAGTCCCAGTTCACCTTCCTTGGATTCAGGCCGTACTTGAGCTGCTCCCGCTGCCGGGGCACTATCGCGATGTCGAGCACTTCTAGGTTGATGCAGCGGTCAATCAAATCCAGCAGACAGCTCCATTGTGTTTTGTCGAACTCAACAGCCAGCTTAGTCAGTCTCGAGAAGCTGGTGAGCAGCCGGGTTGGGGCTTCACAGATGGCGTTCATGCTTCTCTTGGATAATGTTAGCGACACCACGCGACTGAAAGCTTCAGCTAAGTCAACAATGATGCTCTCACCATTCTTGAGATCAAGCTCAACTTGATTCACCGAGGTGAGCACACCTTGTATGACAATTTCTGAAACCATATCGTCCAATAAAACAAGGGTTTCGAGTGCTGGGGCGTCGATTTTTACCTCCAATTCGCGGATGCCTATTTCTCCCGGCTCGGAACAGTCGCCGGAACGGTAAAAACGTATCTCGAGGTGTTTCAGGGTAGGAGAAGAAATAGAGCAAACCAGTAGGTTGTCATGGTAATGGTACCTGATAATTTTGAGGGATTGCAAGGCAGGACAACTGGATACAAGTTTATCAATACAGTCCTCAGATCCAAACTCAACAGAGTTTAGTTCTAAACTAGTAAGTTTAGCTAGAGAAAATGTATTTGGAACTTGGATGACAATAGCCCCCGCTAATTTCAGAACCTCGAGGGCTCCACAAGTATAAAGGGCGCTTGTTAAGTGATAACATAACTCCCTAGGAAAACGTACATGGCATAAACTTAATTCAAAAACCTGGACATTTCGAGCAATTGCCATGTCGATCCACGGGTTGAGATGAACAGAGTGGAAAGGATGGCGGTGACATTTCAGAGAAAACTTTGTAATGGATTCGAGGTTTGGATTATGCATAACCATATTCACAAACTCAACAAAGCTCTCGTCCCGAAGCCAAAACTCATCGTGAAGATCGAAAGAGCGAAGTTGGGTCCATCGAAACCTCCAACCTTTTGATAAGGTGGTGGTTGCAACAGCAAATTTGGTAGGAAGTAAGGAAAGGATGTATAAAATGAGAAATTCTGGTAACAGGCTAAGAAGATCAACAGAACTCACATCTCCAGACTCCATCACTACTCCTCCTATTGTGGTTTGGGATATGATCAGACGAATATTATATAATGCCCGGTACATATTACAATCAACGTGTTAAGTGTATGGCTATACACGCGTCTAATAACGTGTTAGCTGTTACGGAATCGACGGTAATGACGTGTTAACCGTTCCAGAATACAAGTATAAGGACGTGTCTATTGTTCTTCTGTATATACGGTATATATATACGTATATGAAATTTGAATTTTTAGCTATTTTAACGTGTTACTATCTCCTGTTGTATTATCTTCCTCGTTTTTTTTTTAACAATTGCATTTCCTTTTTTCATTTTTTTTCATTACCTATTTTTTTCAAACAAACTATTAGGTAGAACCAATATATATTGAGAATACTTGTTTATGATTTAGTTTCTCCATTCAAAAATTAGCCATATATTATGATTTTAATTAAATAATTTTGATTTGGAAGTATCTCCTCAGTTATAAGTACACCAAAAATTTACAATGGTAAAATTTTATTTTAGATATATTTTAAAAATAATATACTAAGATCACAACATTTTTGTTCCAAGTAAATTTGGAAAACATTAATGATAACCCAACTTTAATTATTTTATTTTTTTTAATAATGAAACTCGAGTAACGTAAAGTTGAATTGAATATTTTTTTATTTAATTAAAATATTTAAAATTAAATAAATCAACTTTGAAGTTGAAATGGAATAAAATCGATTAAAATAAAATTGTCAAAGAGAGATTGATTCTCTCACTTAAATTGTGAAAAAATAATGTTGATTTAAAAATCCAATTACAAACTTATCAAACCCCCACCCATTCACATCGATATACTCCTCATATATGAATATTGTACTCACCCCAAAAAATAAAATAGTTGAGAATATTATTATTATTTGGGTGAGTCGGACTCAGCCAAAATATATGACCTATAATACATTTACCATAATTTGCATGGTTATTTTTAAAAGAACATCAAAACTTGAGGGGCCAATATGCAAATTCTAGATAATGTGTCTATGCAACTCTTGATCAGCGCTGACGGCTGGAGATCGCGAATTTCCGCCCAATTCGATTTGATCGATGATGCCTATGTGGCGCCTAGAGATCGTTAGCTTGGAGATTGCTGCATCTGGAGATCTAAACGTCATCAGCAGTGGTCTGGAGATCTCTAGACGTTGTTAGAGCAGCGGATCTTCAAATGGAGCGGTACTTGGAGATTTGTTTTGGGGGCAGTGTGAGTTCTACCAGCGTTTCTACGGGCTAATCGCGAAATTGCCGGTCCAACAACTCGATGAATTAATGTAGCGATCTACTGTTGCTAGATTTGCGGTGCCAACTACTCTTCCAGATCTCCCGGGCGAATTAGATCTATCTAGGGCAAACTCTGATCGGGCCTCCTAGGCAAACTCTGATTGTTATGTTATTATCGACATCCCCCTAGTTGAAGTTTTTGTTTCTTGATGTTGAGGTTTGTGTCATTTTTTATGAGGTTAATGTCGTTGAAACTGAGATTTGTTTCGTCAAAATGAAGTTTATGTCGTCGATAATGAGGGTTGTGTCACAAAAATAAGGTTTGTGTAGTCAATGTTGATGTTTGTGTCGTTCAGATTATGTCGTCGAAAATGAGGTCTTCGTTCTCCAAAAATGATGGTAACCCAAACCTCCGGCGATCCAAATCTTACATCCGGTAACCAAAATCTCAACTCTATGGACCCAAATCTCAATGCCTATGATTCAAACCTCAACCATGTTGACTCAAAACTCAACTTCGGTGACCTAAAAGCTTGATTTGTGCTCTCCGAACTTCAAACAACTTGAAGACGCAAATCACAAATGGAAACACGATCTGCAACACCATGTCGAGAATAAGAAACAACAATCATGAAATCACGACACTGGTCAAGAACAAACCACAACATGCACAACCAAATCGAGAACAAAACATCAACATGACAGCCAGGTTGAGCATCGTGAACACAAGATCTAATTGATCAAATCAAAGAACAATGTTAATGTATGAACGATTCACCCTTTCAAAGCCAGTAACAAAAATTAATAAACAAAGAAAAGATTGTTGATTGTTTCCCATCTCCCGGTGATGGGGAAGATGGGGAAACTGTGAAGAATTGGGGTTTTTCTCTTGGGAGACTAGCCATCATATGATTTTTTGTTAATAACACATCAATTAGTGCATTAATTTTGATTCATTTCCCATCAAATGAAATGAATTAAATGTGTAACTATATTAGAATTATAAATAAAATTTCATTTTAGATAAAATGGTATTTAAATTTATTTTAGTTTAGATCAATATATTTAAATTTATTCCGGTTTAGTTTAATAATGAATTACAAAAATAAGTAAACGAACTTTGTAAGTAAACATAGTATCTATACTAAACATAAAAGTGCTACATTTTGAGAGCCTATGGAAGCGACACGTGGCGCTCTCATAAAATTTTATCATTCTTAAAAAAAACTAAGAATACTATTTTTACAAGAGTCTCTAGAATATTCATTTTTTGTTCTTGGAGCAAAAGCTTCTCATGCAATCTTTCTTTTTCCTTAATTAGCCAATTAATATGTTAAACTTTTCTAAACAAGTTTTTTAATGCTAATTTATTTAAAATAACAAATTTGTCACCTAATCCTATGAAAAATAGAATTAATGAAATATACTCTACTAATCAAGATATCAAAATTTATGGATGACTACTAATAATAAACCTTTCATGTGTCGATTTGATGACTACTAATACTATTTTAAAGATTAATCGTCATACATATCTATATATTAATTTTTTTTTTTGAAACCTTGAAGTTTCAAACTATACACAGCTTGTAGTTTCCCCTGCATCAGAAAAACAAACCAACGATACATATTCCCAAGCAGTGGCGGATCTAGAACTGATATTTTGGGGAGGCAGAATAGTACTATGTAGGGGAAAAAATTTGCCGACAGACTCGAGGCGGGCATCTTCTCAGGCGCAGCGGGCTTCTTTTAAAATAGCTTAGGCTGATGCGGGCTTCTCAGGCGCAGCTGCGGCGGACTTGAGGCGGCGTTTAGGCTGAAACTATTCCTAGCTCCTCTTCTGCCAATTTCCGGGAAGGCTAAAACCTCCCCGCGCCTTAGTGTACATCCGCCACTGTTCCCAAGACTAGGATCACTGTACTCTCAAATAAGGAAATTATCTTGAATCAAGAGGACCAATCTTTTAATATTCAAAGGTAAGTTTCACGTAGAAAGACCAAGCTAGTTCTGTTTTTACTTGCTAGTTTTGCAAGTGCGTCTACTACCGAATATTTCTCTCTAAAAGTATGAGAAAAATGAAATTATCTCGAACCAAAGTTTCTGAGCAGAGGTATAAATGTCCATGGAATTCTAAAATATTTTCTTATCATTTCTTAGAGCAAGTCTAATAGCTACTCCATATTGTAGAATTTGGGGGAAAATGGAGATTTTACCAATTTTTTGGCATCCGGGAGCTACTCCAAATGAATCTTTAAAATAAGGATTTCAGGTAGTGAGAGAAACTCAATCTCTATATGTGCAGAGAGAGAATGAGAATTTGTATACTCTAAAATTAAATGTTAATCACTTTAATGAAGATATTCATTTATGATTTATCTCAAGCCCTTCAATTCTCATTCATGTTTATCATCATATTCTTCATCAACTACATTAAAAAAGTATTTCTCTATCAATCATCTAAATCATATGTGGAGATATCATGTTAAAAATAAAAAGTGATACTTACAATATAAGAATTCTTTTATAATGAACTAGTACTTGAAACTAATAGATGTTTTTAAACCTCTAAAAATATAAATTGTTGATTGCTTAAAATAATTAGCCATTAAAATTGATAATTTTCGTATGATGCACTTGTTAACTTTAATACTAATATGTATAAATAAAAAGGGTTGATAAAAATATGAATTAATTTAATGGTAATCCATTAATTGAGGAAGTTTTGGGTGAGACCTGTCCTTGTGGAGACCAAGAGCAGAGGAATGAGCATTTACTGTTTCTGCTTGATCTTTTAGTCTGTTTGTTTGATCTTTCAATCAGTGTCCTTGAGTATTTTTGTTTTGCCTTGATTTTTCAGTTAATTTGATCTTTCGTTCAATTTGCTTGATCTTTCGGTCAATTTTCTTGATCATTTCCATGGTCAATTTCACCAACGACAAATTCAATCAAGGAAATCGGCGGGTTTAAAGCTCACCAACGACAAATTCAATCAATAGCAGTCTCATATAATCTTTGGTCTCATTTGAGACAGATCTCAAATGAGAATTTGCCTAAAACGAGATTTAAAACCGTGAAGTAAACCATAAGAGTAGGATTGCCCAGAATTATTGTCAATATTGAACCGTTGATATCCCTTTTAACTAGAAAATAAACATTAGAATTTATTTTTTTCAAATATTAAATGTTAGAGCTAGATGAAAATTTACAAATACGCATATGGAGACAATGCTAATAACAATAAAAATGATTGTTTGGATTCAAAGAGCATATCCTGTCCAGATATATGTGAATTACAATAGTAGCGATTCCAGGCCAATTTATTTTACCACTGTACATCAGCGGTATTCTATAGAAGAAACAAAAAAAAAGAGCTAAATCCAAATAAACAAATTATTCCAAAACGTGTCTTTCCCATTCAAAAGAGCAACATCTATTGTAAACGGAGAAAAGAGAAGTGTTTCCCATCCAAACACATGGAAAATTATTCACTCCACCTAGGCCGAGCGGAGGATCTGGATCTTATACGTCAACGGCTTTGCAGCTGTGAACGAATACCTGTCTCCAGCCTGAACCCCATATTTTGCAGCAAACGCACCCCATTGGGCTGACAATATCTTGGTCCCAGTACAGAAAGTAGCTGGCCAAAACCTACTCCCCTCGTCCATCAGCTGAATAATGTTTGAATGTCCCTTTCTTTTCTTAAGGCCTTGACCAACAGGTAGTTCAACAGGAAGCACCTAATTCACATTGAAGGGTTGTTAGTCATTGGATTTGGAAGATGAAAAGCTTCTAATGAGATTTACCACAGATATGTCATTTCCTAACAATGAGATTTACAAGCCAAATTATTCCCCTCATATGTGGGAGACACTAAGGACCTGAATGATGTTTATAACGACACTGTATATTACCTGATGAACCAAACAGTATATTACATATGTGCAAGCAAAGGGATTCAAGAGAAAACACTCTTCTAATCCCAGAAAAGAATGAAAAATCTCATTTCCCTAAGGTAAACCATAGTATGAATTCCTGTGTAAAACAAAGTTGGTTTGTTGTACACTATCACATTTTTCTCAGTTGAACTCTCAATTTCTTAATTTGCTGAGGCAAGTCACTGCACTAATGACACTAGCAAAAATAAAAATATATAGCTAACCCAAAAGTGCGTGTTTTAGCAAACGCAAAACAAGAAAGTAACATGAGGCTATATGATCAAAAGTGCGTTCAGAAAAGGTTTGAAGTACACACACCAAGAAGTTTTCACAACGTTTTGAAATCCTAATGTGATCCAAGCTATAAGGAGTAGATGTAAATTTACTAAAATGCAAGCAATGTAGCAACCAGTTCATTTTTTCAGTTCAAATTTTAGTAAAATACAAAACCCTGTTAAGTGTTTAGTTTTGTGCAAATGATCATGAAAATGCAAAACTACAAAAACAAATTACAAAAAGAGCAATTTTACTGAATGAGTTAAAAAGGATCAAAACCATTTAGTGCAGAAAACTCAAAAAAAAAAACTTACCAATATCTGTCCACTAGTCACAGCCACGCAAGTGACAGTTTCCTGATCTGGCACGGGATCAGCCGGTGACTCAGTCTCATTATTGGTCTCTTGTTGTGGTGACCTTGTGTTATTTGAGGCCACTCTCTTATCTGCCACGGGTAAACCACGTGCTTTAAGGTGACATCAACATTATATGCAATGTACTAACCAGTAACTGATCCAACCAGGTTAAAATTACTTAAATAAGAAATGAAACAAAGAAGGGAATGTACCCAATTTTCTCTTCTTATAATTGTGCTCTCGCTCATGGCTCCCATGTGGTGGTGGTGGTGGTGAGACAGTATCATGCTCAGGTGGTGTAACAAAGTTTGCAGTTGGAGGCACGGAGGAAGAAGCTAGAGAGTCAGAGAGCAAACTGCATTAGTATTTACTAGCTTATCTGATAAAAGTACAAACTAACTGAAAAGGGAACAAAAATAAGGGACCATACCTATATTTCTATTTGCATAACTGTACTCTCGCACAAGCCTCCCACTTGGTGGTGACCCCAAGACTTCATTTGATATAGAATCCTGATCGGGACCCGAGACTTCATTTGATATAGAATCCTGATCTGGTGCAGAGTCAGAGACCACAGTGAATTAGTATTTACTCAAGTAGCTCATCTGATTTAAGTAAAAAGTAGCTGAAAAAGGAACAAAAATAAAGAATGGACTATACCTATATTCCCCCCTACATTACTATACACTGGTACAGTACTCCCATGTTGTCCTTCATGCTGAGTTCTTATCAGAGACAGATGAGAGGCTTTCTCGCAGAAAGTATTTCCATCAAACACTTGTACCTCGAAGAGGGATCCATCATTGAAGCCTCTGAAGACCAATATGTCTCCCTTTTTTAAGTTGTGATGTCTCACAAACTTTTCCCACCCCAACTTGAAAGCCATTTTACCGTTGTAAGAAGAGAACCTCACTGTCCAGTTCTGACCAAGGGCGTTCTTCAGCTTCGTTTCTTGACCTACCTTGTCCACTAAACTGGCGGAGACATCTTTGGGCAATACCTGTGAAAAAGTATTGAAACCATAAGGACATAGACAATCTATGGATATTAAAAGGCGAGAGGAACTTATTTGTAGCAATTAGAGTTTGCATTATCCAGCAAGATCTTTCAGCAAAATGTTGATTTTTTTAGCTGCTTAGAATATGATCCAGAAATCCCCAAATATTTCAAGAGACCCTTCAGTACTTACGAGAAAACATGAGGAAACCTGAACTAATTTCAACTCTGAAAAATAAAAAATAGATTGACAAGTAGAAGGTATTAGACTCAAGGATCTTGTTCACGAATCAAATCATAAGATTCTGAGCAAAATAAAAATATATCCAGTCTATCTACAAACAAGGAATAGAGTTGAAATTTATTTCATCAAATTTAAGTACCCACATGCCAAATTAATGGAGAAAAAACAAAGTTTCACATCAAATAACAAACAAAAGGATTGTGTCACACTTTAATGTACACTCTATGTACAATGACTTTCCACAAAACAAGAAAAAAAGAAGCCAAAATTAAAATTGTAGGGATGAAAGCATACCAGCCAATCATCCCAATTATCAGAAATCAGGGGTTTGAAGAAGCGGACCACAGAGGGAGGCCCATAAGCAAGGGTTTTCTCGCTGAATGTTCTATTATATATTTCTACCTTGAAATGTGATCCGTTGTTTTTGAAGACCAAAAGGTCGCACTCTTTTAACTCATGTCTGTCGATGAAATATTTCCATCCCCTCTTGAGAGCCACTACACCATCATACAATGACAATACCACTGGCCACTTCTCCCCAAGGCCATTCATGAGCTCTATTTCTTGCCCAACCTTGTCTGTTATAGTGGCACCAAAATCCGCGGGCAATAACTATGAAAAAGAAACATAATTCACTACCTTTAGTTAAAATTAGAACTCAAACAACTCATTCACTGTAGACAGAATTTAACCCTCAATAATAAATGCAAACTATTTTTAGCCAAATAAAACTTATCCACTTATCTACAAACAAGAAGTAGAGCTCAATATTTCAATGGGAGAGAAAGTACAAGCCAGCGAGCTCAGTTCACTTCATACAATATGGTTCATTGTTAAAAGCTACCAGAGTGATTCTGTTAATTCACCAATTTTAACCAGTGGAGGAAAGTCAACTCAACTCTAGTCACTTGGATGTTAAACTCTATGCATAAAGAAAATGCTAGGTGTATTACATAAATTATCGACAAGAAGCAACTTTGGGATGAGATTAAAAGAGAGATTTTCTGTAAAAAATTGTCCCTTAGTGAATGGGTTGAGAAGAGACATCAGTTCCAAATACAAGAAATTAACAGTTCACACAATATGTCACCATCATGAAGAGTTTAAGAGATTAAGGCCAAAAGGAAAAGTGTGTGTTGTACTTGTACTTGCAAATGTGGATATAATGAGACTATTGCAGAAGAAGAGAAATGGAGACAGGTTTTTATGGGATTGAATGATGATTTTGATCATATGAATACACTTCCACAAGACAAAAAAGTCCAAGAAAGCCATGTGTCTTTGAGACAAGACACGAGAAACAGAGGGATCATGAGTTGGTTACATTTATAACAAAGCCATTGAGCCATAGAGGTTTGTTTCTGATCCTGGTAAGTACAGGAGATGGAGGAGAAGATGGGGAAGCTGAAAACTGATGAACAATAGATGAATTGTGTGGAGAAGGTTCCGAGATGAAAAAGAAGAGGAGATTATGAATGGAGAATTGCCACTCCTGAGAGGTAGTGTAGGTAAGATTTATATATGTTTGTATATACAGGCAAACGTAGAGAAGAGGAAAAAGGTTCTGAAAGAGGTGAAGATAAAGAGGAAGAATCACAAAGTTCAAAAGGAAAATTATATCCCTGGAAATAAGAATTTTCCTTGTATTTTTATAGCTAGCGTTTATGAGCGTCCTCCAATAAACAAGGCAATGCAGGTTGAGACAATAGCTTTAGATAAGAATCAGACCGTTTATGTCAAGGAAGAAAAGTATTGAGTGTTAGTGGGTGTATATAAATTTCACTCGGCCTGGTATTACCTACCACGTCAATCAACTAAGCCTCTTTCTGTTCATCACTGGCAGGATTCTTCCAATTCAACTTCCCCAACTTTGTAAAATGAGTAGAGGGAAGATGAATAATAGAGACAAATCAATTGTACTACTTCAATGTCCTACAGGTCAAGCTACATCAATCAACTTAATCTTGATCAACTGAGACAAATAAGCTATCTAGAACATAGAACTGGAAAACAAATGTTACAAGTAAAAAAGATATTGACAAAGTTAGGTGCTTTAGGTACCAATCAAAGGAATTTACTTACAGATAGGATAGTGTATCACAAACAACTTAACATTTATATGCTGTAAATGAAAAACATATACTGTCAAGTACGTGGGTTTGTTTTGTATCAGTAAAATGGGAGTTATAAAAAGATAGCACTGCATGGATGCTGACTTTAAATGCAATCAGTTTTCAGAAAATGTGCAATACATATAATACAAAATGTGTAATGCTGACTTTGAAAAATAGACTTCATAATAATACAAATGTGTAGGATAAAATGTACCAGCATTCTATGCCATCCGGGTCTATATATGGGTCCAACTAATGGTCTGCAGAAGCACCTCACAGAGGGAGGCTCCCTCGGCCGATCCAGCACTGGGCTGCTCCTGTTACATCTGTCACATGCAAGATAAAAAATTTATATCGCTCAAAACATAGTTTGATCACAAACAAGTTAGAAAGACAAACAAACATAAGAAGCATCATATACCCAAAATCCTATCCCCCCTCTAAACCTTTCAGGCACCATTCTGCTTTACTCGATCTCCCAAAACCTTCCCAGGCAACACTTGATTGTTAAAGATTCTATTATTTGTTTCACACACACACACACACAGATCAGTAGTCACAGATCACAGATCAGTAGTCAAAAGCATCAAAAAACAGAAAACACACATCAAAGAACAGGAATTTCAGCAGCATACAGATTCAGTTGAAAACTTTCAATTCAAATAAGAAGATCATTGTAGATACCTTCTATGATTCCTTTCTCCATCAGCCCTCTTCTCCATTTTCACTTAAACAGAAGTGAATATGATTGACTGATTGTGGTTTTCTTTGCATAAAAAGGCAGCCTCAGATTTTGGAAATCTGAAATTCGATTACTGGAATCTATACTTATGTATATACTAAACATGTTCTATATTTTGCCTAACTATAGACGGTCTTTTATGAGACTTTGTCTTTGATTCAATGGGTAATTTAAACTACGCATTTATTTATAACTCTTATATTTATTTGATCAATAAAAACTTATTTATATTTTAAATAATTTGAGATATATGTTTTCATATTACGATGTACTCCCTTTATTTCCTTCTGAGTTATTACATTTGATATTTTTATTATAATCATATGTGTTTGATTGTTCATACCATTTATACCTATTACTAAAAGTTATAAAGATTTTTTATGGTAAAACAGCGACATTATTGACTCTCGATAGTCAAAGTGAGAATTTTAAATAAACACGAATTGAGTAATACAAATAATAATTTGCATTTGTTTCATATCATCACTTTTTTTTTAATTATAATAGTATATGAAATCGGGCATCAGCGCCTGGTAATAGTACTAAGATATTAAAAAGCAGAAATTGTTTTTGTCACGTGGCACTTCCATATCTATTTTGCCACATAAAGCCACCACGTTCAATGGCAATTTAAAAAAATTTAACTTACACTTCAAACATTATATATGTGTGTGTGTGTATTATATGTGTGTGTGTGTATAACATAGTTACTTTAATTATATGTGTAGACACTTACAACAATATTTCTAAATTAGGTATTAACACAATAGGATCAACCCTGGTCTCCTAATGTAGCTTAAAGTGTCAGTTTTGCAAGGATGTAAAATAAATATGAAATGGACATCTGGTTATAAAGCTATGCTCTCTTTCCAAAATTGATGTAATTACTGAGACTTCAGAAGCTTAGCAAACACTTTTCTCACTGATTTTTCAACAAAACTAAACAGTTCTTGATATTAAAAGTATCTCACAGTTTCAGGATCATAAGGATGCAAGAAAAATCAACAAAATCAAAATTATGGTTATAAGGATATGATTATTTAAGGTCCTGATATTCAAGAGTTGTTCAGAAATCAGAACTTTTATTCCCCATTTTTTATCATTTTGATTTGATCAGTTATTGATCTAAAATTATAGTTTCAAGTTTCAGGATTGAAATCGTTCAAAATTAGGTATTTTCAAAACTGAGTTACACTAAATAAGTTATGGTATTTTCAAGTTAGGTGTATTCAAAAACTATGTTGTGCAGGCAGCAGATTTCAATGTTGATTATCGAACACTTTATTCAGTCTATTGTGACAATTCTAGGCCCTATGTTGCAGTTTAGCTTACAAGGATCACAAAGGTACAAGATTCAGTAAAATCAGAGTTATGGTTTATCGGATTCGAGCATTTAAAGTTCAGGGATACTGAAAAATGAAAATCTTCTGCATGAAAAATAAATATGCAGTAAACTTACAATTTCATTATCTCATCCATTTACTAATTGATTTGGATGATTCAAGACTCCATTCTGTGGATTATCTTTCAAGGGGTGTATAGATATGAAATTCAACAAATTTTGAGTCACGGATAGCAAGATAGGGTTATTTTAAAGTTAAGTTTGCTAGAACTCTCTACTCTGCAGTAGTCCAAAAGCAGTAGACTTAGAATTCGATTATCTCACCCATTACTTTGATTTCAATAATTCCAGGTGCTACACTATTTATTACTTTACAAGGTTTACAGGGGTATAAGACTCAACAAAATTAGAGTTGTGGTTTATCAGTTATTGATTTTTAAAGCAAGGTTAGATCTGCTGCCAATAGGAAAAAACGGATGTACATTAAGAATTTCAAAATCCATTTTCTCACTCACTTCTCACTCAAATCAAACCGTTCTTTCTTCCAGATTAGAGTCTTAAGTTCCAGGTTTTCAAAACTACAAACTGTTTGTAAGTTACAAACTTACAAAGCTCAGTATTTCATTTTAACTGAAATACTTCAGATTCTGGGACATTCTTCAACCTCTAAGTGTAGGAGCTTTCATTACTAACCGTAGATTAAAAGCTTTTCTCTCAGTAGTCCCCTTCAACATTTTCACATAGAGAATATGATGCTAGAAAAATCAAGTCTTTGGTTTCATTATCAAGAATAGAATTTTAAGGTATAAGAGCTTACTTGTAAAGGAGGGGAAGGAATCGGCAGCAGCAAACTCGTCAAAGTCTTGTTTTCCTGACGTCCAGGTGCTCCGGCACAGTTCCGATGCATGTTTTCCAAGCTCCGACATCACGGCAATGGATGAGGAAGAAGAATTGGTGGCCGGAGGAATTGTACAAGGACGGAAGAAAAATTTAATTGATTTTAAGTACTAGTTAATACCCGTGCTTCGCACGATTTATTAATTAATATTAAACTTAAATTTAAGAGCAATAGCAATATAGAAATAATCAAGTAAGATTTTCTCTCAATTTTTTTATTTTATTTGTTTATGGAACTAATATAAATTATAGCGAACTCTTGTTTATGGAACTAATATGAAATTGTCAAACTGTCATTTCCATCAAAAATTACAGATGTGATACTTTTACTATATTCTGGAAAAAAAATTTCTAAGTTATCATATTGAAATTTTTTTTTTTTGTTCTTTTCATTTTTGAGATTATCAATAGTACCATCTCATTGTAATAAGGGGTTTCTGGTTCTACTTTATTTCCTCAAAAAAAAGAGAAAAAAAAATAAGGCTCTACTTTAGCAGCAAAAACTGGTTTATATTCAGCAGCAATGATCAGCTACCTCTACGTGAGAATGGCTTAAAGGGAAAACGTTCAACCGAGCTAGACACAAATCAACCTCTGAACTTTCTGAGATCAAATAAATTTTGGAAAATGCTCACTCAATCATAGAATAGCTCAATCCGTTGAGTTTACTGAAGAAGGAAAATGGTTTATTGACGTGCACTTAAATCCTATGGAGTAGGTGTTCTGCCATAGATAAGAAAATGAACAAAAAGTTGCACCAAATTTCATTGCCCATGGAACTCATCAGGAAGCCAATACAGTTCACTTAAACAAAAACCAAAAGCATTAAAGTCTATACAGCTGTAAATTGTGTCGAAATCTACACTCGGTCTCAGAAGCAGAGATACTAAACTTCAAAGCAGAATTGCAGAAAATTCAAGCTTAAAAACTAACCTACCTGCAAATCATAACAATCATATGCTTCAATCTTTTACTTCAGCGGCAAATGACTTTCAATTTCTGCAAAAAAATCTATAACAATCTATAATACTCAGCACGCCCTGTAGACAAACTTTGCAAATCCTTCTTGGTCAAGTCATCTGCCAATTTCACATCACATTCCTGCATCGCAAATGAGCAACTGAGCTATAAATATGGTCTTGAGAAGGTAATATTATTTATCTCTGTCATTTTCCAATATCGTAAATTAGTCCCAAATCACATCATCAATCAAGTTTATCTCAAGGAAACATCATTACTGTGATTGCAGCAGAAGTTCAGGTCATATATTGCAGCAGTAGGAAACGTACCTTTCTTAATCAGTGGCACACATATGGCCTAATCCAAAAGAATCCGTAAATCCTGACATCCCATTTAACAACACATACTTTTAAAACAAATATTGAAAGGGAAAACAATCACCAAACAAAAATTTGAGACTTTGAAAAATACCTAAAATTCTTTTAAAACCTTCTCCATGCAGAGCTGCGGTTGTGATTGATGATTAACAAAAATAGCAAATGCAATAACCTGCAAACGGAAAACAGTTGATCATACACTTCTGCAATCCCCATTCCCCACAAACAGAAAACACTTCTAACTGCGAATTCAAACCCTATAATACTGCACATCTCATTAACAGTTGAAAACAAAAAAGGGAAAAAAGATAATCTGATTTCCGCGGCCAGTGTATTTAAACTGCAGAACGGCGACGGCGGAAGAGGTTGTGGATTTCGCAAATTATAAAGACTCAAAAAATAGCATTCAGGAAATGAGAAGAAGACTCTAGATATTCAATTTTCAAGACTTTGGAGATTGAAGAATGGCGGAGAGCAGGAGAAGAAGCCCAGAAGATTTATATTCGGCATTCCTGTATTTTGCTTACTAACTGTATTTATACAAAAATACAAGAATTTATCTTAGGAAAAGTCTTGGGAGTGACCGTCACTATATAGTGACCGGACTAAATTATAAATAGTGCAATCAAGAAAATCAAGGAGGGACCATTTTGCAATTTTAAAAAATTTAAAAAAAAATCACGCGCTACAGTGTTTTTGCGCGTGAACAGTGTTTTTCTACAGTGTTTGCTACAGTGTACTTCAATGTTTCAAGTTAAAATGTCCATGTTTTATGTTTCAAGTTAAAGTGTTCATGTTTCACGTTAAAGCGTCCATGTTTTATGTTAAAACGTCCATGTTTTATGTTTTAAGTTAAAATGTTTATATTTTATATTTCAATTTAAAATTTTCATGTTTCAAGTTAAAATGTTCATGTTTCACGTTAAAACGTCAATGTTTTATATTTTAAGTTAAAATGTTTATGTTTTAATTTAAAATGTTCATGTTTTATATTTCAAGTTAAAGTGTCGTTAAAACGTTCATGTTTTATGTTTTAAGTTAAAATATTGATGTTTTATGTTTCAAGTTAAAATGTTTATGTTTTATGTTTCAAGTTAAAGTGTACATGTTTCACGTTAAAACGTCCATGTTTTATGTTTTAAGTTAAAATATTTATGTTTTATGTTTCAAATTAAAGTGTTCATGTTTTAAGTTAAAATGTCCATGTTTTAAGTTAAAGTGTCTATGTTTTAAGTTAAAGTGTCCATATTTTAAGTTAAAGTGTTCATGTTTTAATTTAAAGTGTCCATGTTTTAAGTTAAAGTGTCCATGTTTTAAGTTAAAATATCCATGTTTTAACTTAAAGTGTTCATGTTTACTGTAGCAACTCGACACTGTAGCAAATCGACACTGTAGCAAATCGACACTGTAGCAAATCGGCACTGTAGCGCGTGGCTTGGCACTGTAGCGCGTGATTTTTAAAAATTTTTTGAAATTGCAAATTGGTCCCTCCGTGTTTTTTTAACTTATATCCTATTTGCAATTTAATCTGGTCACTATATAGTGACGGTCACCCAAGAGACCAACTCTTTATCTTATATACAATTAATTAGTATAATATTACCATTATTACTTCTAATTTTTTACCACTTTTAACTCTAATTATATCAAACCACTTGGATTAGCTCAAGTGGCCAAAGATTTTGCCTTGACTAGTAGAGGTCCAAGGTTCAAACCCCCACTCCCCAAATTTGGGCTGGATAGGATTTCTCTCCTAGTCTTTCAAGTCTCCAATCTGCAAGAGGCGTGCTCAACTTCCCCCAATTTGGGCTGGATATGATTTCTCTCCTAGTCTTACAAGTTGCAAGCGGCGTGCTCAACTGAGTGACGGGAGCTGCATCAGCGGGTGTAAGTGGGGTCCTCATACCCACTCAAATCCAAGCGGGGACCTAGGTCACTCGACATACGTGATCAGTAGACTAGGCTAGAGTAGGATTAGATTAGCATTCTTGTATCAGATTCGGTTTTTGTAAAGGGCAGTGTGCCCATTCAAAAAATATATATATCATATCTTGATGATATAATTATTTTAATCTCTACCTAACTTTCCCCCACCCCTTAGACAAAAACATTTCTCCAATCCGACCAAATCACTTCCACAACTCCGACTTCTTCATAGATGCGGCTCCAACTTCCGGTAGAGTCTTAGTGACTTCGTGACCACTCCTTCTCCGACTTATTTGCCGCGAAACGTGGAAGAAGATGACCACTCTGATCCCAAGTTTTCGTCAACCCCAATTTAGAGATATGATTCAATATTATGTGTTCTCCATACTCCTTGGAACGAAATCCATTATATGAGTAGTTGATTATGCTAAAATTTTGGATGAACATGGCCGGAGCAATACCACGGGAGTTGATTCTTGTGAGCAGAACCTTTCTCTAGTACCTAGAGAAGATTTATCTGAGCCTCTTCTCCAGTTAGAGAAACTAAGATGAGAGCTTTTTAGGTGAGACCTGTCTTTGAGGAGACTAGGGGCAAGAGTAATAACACAAAAACTAGCAACTTAAAAAATGGAGTCATGCCGTAATTTTATTATTTTCGGTGCCACTATGTAATTAAGGAAAATTGCACAGGTCATTCCCCAAATACCTGCAACTTGATAAAATAAAATCCCCAAATTCTGCAATTGAACGGAAATAATGGCCGGAATTGATCGCAACCTCTCGATAGAACCGCGGTGGCGTTGGCGGAAGCGCGACCAATATGGCCAACGCCGGCGACAATTTCACTTGCCTCAACATTCCAAATAGGTCAGTGTGGTTCTTCTGATCGGAAGATCTCCTCGGCGGCGCCGCCTGGATTATGTAAATTTTTTTCTGCGATAATGATTCCAAAGGAAAAAAGGGAAAGGCTCTGATTTTGTTATATTATGGATGCTCTATGTAATTTCCTGTATCTAGTGTTTCTAATTTTGTTATATTATGGTCTTTTTGGATTTAGGAATTTTTGAGGTTGGATTTAGGAATTGTGCTTGAGTATTTACTGTGTTGTCTTGATCTTTTAGTCATTAATTGTGCAGAATATTTACGGGTTTGTCTTGATCTTTTTATCAATTTGATTGAGCATTCATAACTCAATGGGTTTGAACTTTTAGTGTGATGTCTTGATCTTTTAGTCAATGTGCTTGAACTTTTAGTGTGATGTCTTGATCTTTTAGTCAATATGCTTGAGCTTTTAGTGTGATGTCTTGATCTTTTAGTCAATGTGTTTGACCTTTTACTGTGATATCTTGATCTTTTAGTCAATGTGCTTGATCTTTTACTGTTTTGTCTCGATTTTTCAACTAATTTGCTTGAGTATTCATGTTTTGTTTTCATCCTTGTTATGTCTTGATCTTTGACTCTGTGTGATTGAGCATTTACTGTTATTTTCTTGATCTTTTAGTCACCTTACTTGATCATTCAATCAATTTATTCAATCGAGAGTTTAATAAAATACCAAGTGTCAAAAGTTTTACTTGTTATAAATACCAAAAAACTGTGAATAATCTGAATAGCATCAATTTAATGCTATGCACCCAAAATCTCCACCCTCAACACCTCCACTTATCTTATATACATACCTTCTGAAGACGTGTCTAGAACACTGACTCAAAATTTATAAACCATTTTCAAGTAGGACGAACCATAAAACAGCAATCTGGGCCATAGAAAATGACTTCCAACACCAAACAAGGTAAAAAATTCACAATAAAAGTACAATGGTAGTTGAAAACTTTCCAAGTTTACTCCAACTGTTCACAGTCAAAATTATTAACACTGAAGTTCACATTCAATTACAATCAGGAACTGTAATGTATAGTTGGATCAGGATTTTTTGAAATGTATTTTTTTAAGAAAAAGATAAGCTATAGCAGGCAAAAAAACAACAGGTGGAGCTGCCTTCCCATATCTCCTGATATTACCATACACTTGTAGTCTGTAGATGATTTCAATCTAATTCATAAAACAAGAAATAGCATCACGGCCAAGTATAGGCAAAAATAAATACTACAACAAAGAGACAACAATCTAGCACTGTAAGAATTTGTTGATACTGAGGCACAATTTTGCATAATCCTTTGACTTAATATTAACATCTGGAATGGCTTCACCAATTATTTTTATTTTCTTACAAGAATGAAACATCAACTTTGATGTATTTTGGCTAGAGAGGAACCTGACTCAGAAAGATCATATTCATTACTCATAAGAGAACTATTCACACGTCGGTGAATAATTTGGCCTGATAATATTTAGATACAAGAGTCCAAAATAAACTGAATCATACCTATACACCATACCGTTTGATATCCACCATAGCTACTTATACTACCAAGCACATTACATATCTACAATGCTACTTAGAGACACATTTTCTCACAGCTTCACTAGATTGGTGGGCAAAGAGCTTCTGACCCAAGAACACACAAGAGTATCCAACAAGATACAAGAAATGACCAGGCTTGGAGAAGGAAGAGATTTCATACCAAACTTGCTTGTTCTCATCCAATGTTATTGACAAACGCTCTTCCCCGCCTGTTTGCCAGAACCGGACAAAACTTTACTCTCGGTCTCAACTTTCCACAAAAGCACCAAACAGATAACTATGAAATACTAGACATAAATCTTCACTCCGGTAAAACTCATTATAGCTAAGGATAAAACAAGCTAATCAGTAGATTTCCTTTAAGAGTACCAGTGCCAAAACTGATGGAAGCAAAGCCATCTTTCGCGCTTCTCTTATCGTCTACATACAATACAACACTTGTAGAGGCACAAGTAGCCAGGGAAACAGTTACTTCACACAAACGCAGAACATGGAACAAGTTTGAACAGGGGTGTTGTCCAAAGTGCCTGCATACACAAGGTATTTCTCCAACTATTATACAGTCTCCCACACATCATACATAAAAGCAATTATCTTGCTATGATTTAAAATACATACCGCCAATTTTGAAGCACGCTTTTGCCATTTTCAAATGTATCTTTAACATAATAGCTCCCTGTCTTGCTTAAGTGAATCGACCATACGAGCCAGACTCCACCACAACACGTTATCGAGAAATAACACAGTATAGAAAAACTGTATATGCTTGCTAATGCAAACTTTCATCATTGAGAGACGGAAGACGGAAGAACCCAGCACAAAAACACCATTTCCCCCCAAAAATCGAACTATTTGCAGAGTTAACTTGAGAATTTCTGGAAGGGCACCCGGCTACTTCTAAATCCTAAGAGGTCCGCGTAAATTATGTGGGAATAATAAAATACTATGATTTTGATAATTTGTGATTGTTTGGTTGGCGGAGAATACATAAAATACAGGAATTTACAATTACGCGTAAATTAAATTTCCCACGAAACGTAAGAAATATCTTACCTAGGTTCCCCTAGGTAATTACAAATCCGCGTACTTTTACTATTTATTACATATTTACGTTTCACAAATACTCCAGTTGAAAGAATTGCAAAATTCGTACGTATGCAACCAAACAATTTTACCAGATTCTGAGCATTTTATCAAGGAATAAAAAACCGAGTAATTACAAATTCTGTGGTAATTTAAATCCTACGTGAACCAAACGACTCCTAATTCATTAAGGAACGCGACAGAAAAACGAAGTTGGGTTTCAAAATATTGGGCTGTCCGCGGCGCGACAGAAAAACGAAGTTGGGTTTCAAAATATTGGGCTGTCCGCGGCCCATATGGATTGAGCTGTCTCTTCAATCCCACATCGGACAAATAGAAAGCCAGGGAACAGTATATTATCTCCAGCAAAACAATGGAGTTCGTCCCTTCGGGGACATCCGATAAAATTGGAACGATACAGAGAAGATTAGCATGGCCCCTGCGCAAGGATGACACGCACAAATCGAGAAATGGTCCAAATTTTTTTGTACAATTTTCCGGCTTCTCTCCGACCAACTTTCTGGTCCACTCCGGCGATTTTTTTGTTTTTTCTGAATGGCATGGTCATGGGCTGCGGTTAGTATCTCCTCACAGTTAAATTTGGTTACGATCCAATGCTTCGGTTTTCTTAATGTTTCCTATCATTTGTTTTGGTAGGAGCTCACAGTTTACTGAAACTGATATGGGTTTATTCTGGCTTTAATCATGCAACATGCCTTTTTTTTAAAAAAATAGAAATTGCAGGAGATCATTCCGTATGCATTGAGTCGTATATCTAGTTAATCTGTAGCAAATCAACCGTATGCATTGAGTCGTATCTATTTCGAGTTCTTTCCTTTTTGAATTGAAATTTCATTGAGTTGAATCTTAAATGTGCTACAATGAAATTGCAATTTGTTTTGTTGTATGGATCTTTAGATTGGTATTATATTTCAGATGCTGTGTAGAAATGTGTTAGTTTTGTATCCTGGAGAAGGTTATGCTGGATGCTATGTGCTTTACAGCTTTAATGTGTAGTGATTCTTGTTGAATGAATTATTATCAAATTCTTTCAGTTGTTCAGCAACTTAATAGGTATACTTTCGAAAGTTGTATTAGTATAGAATTTTTATCTATACTTCTATTTTAATCAAGTGCTAATGATGAATGAGGATGAAATTTATATGTGATTATGTAATCTTATCTATTCAGATCAGTCAGATGGATATTCAGATATCACCTTGTTCTTTTTTCTTGGGAAGGGTTCATTGAGGGATCCAATCTGCCATACTGCCATTGCAAGAGAAACTCTAGTAGTGGTGGCAGGGACGGGTGAGATCACTCTTTATTGTTGTATACACCAGTTTGACGTCCATGTATGGTATTCCGTAGATTTCAATACATACGAAGAAATGATTCTTGAAATAAAAATAAACTAAAATATGAAGGAATTAATTAATAAACTACAGGTCTTTCGAAGGGCCCTCAATGGATTCATGTTCTCTGCCAGATAAAGGCTACAGGGATTCAGTGCCAGATTACGTTTGTTTATGGTGAGAATGTTAGTTCTACCAGAGAACCTCTTTGGCAAGAAATTGGACACATTGGTCCTATTACTGAACCTTGGCTGGTTGTTGGGGACTTCAATTCCCCTTTATCAGCTAAAGACAGAACAGGAGCAGGGCAAGTTGCTATTTCGGAGATCATGGATTTCTTGGATGCAGTAACGCTTGCTGAATTGCAGGAGATTAAAACCTTTGGACCATATTATACACGGGAGTTGGGACAATGGAAGAGATGGAGATGCAAGAATTATTGGGAAACTAGACAAGGCCTTAGTGAACCATGGCTGGATTGATGACCTGGAGGAATCTCGGTGCCAAGTTCTTATGGAAAACATTTCAGATCATAAGCCCCTGCTGATTCAGCTAACCAAGAACAAGGAGACGTGTGCAAAAGCTTTCAAGTTCTACAACATGTGGACCTTGTCTGATAAATTTATGCCAACTGTGAGTGAAGTTTGGGATAAATTCCCTGTCAAAAATCTCAGGGACCTCTTCAGAAACCTTGTCTTCATGCATGCACCAATCTGGCACTCTGGAAGAGCATAATCAGAAAATTGACATGTCAGAACGTCCACACAAAATGTTTACTTTTTATATAGCTTCGGTCATCAGCTCGTCCATATAATAATTTAATCATGAGAAACTAATAATTAAGCGATTAAATTGGATGAACCGAGCTGGACGAAGCAACGGACTTACTTTTTAAATTTTTTTTAAACAACAAATTCTCCTTTCATTCATTTCATGGATTTGAAAAATATCCACAATTCGAAAAAATATCCAGAATTGTTTGACAAATAATAAGGAAAAAAAAATATAAATTAGAGAGCCAGTATATGACTACATGTAATCAGAAAATTGACCCTCAAAAAATTAAAATTATGACCAAAACCTGCAAGAGTAAGTGGGAATATTGACTTCTGTTTTAGCTAGGTGTACCTTCCAAGTTCCAATTAACTTCCTATAATTAATGAAAAAGGTTGAGTTATCTTGGTTTTGATTTATGAATTGGTATATTTATATGCAGAAGGATTTTTTTTATTTTTTTTGGAAAAGACATATCTTTTTGTTTCTTATATTTATTGAAACTTTTATCAAAGTTTTCTCATTATAGTTTTGGTCTAGGATAAATTATGAGTACAAATACACCGTGCATCGCGCATTCAACTTACCATGTGGATCCTAAAACTGGAGATAACTTTTTAAATAAAGTTTTAACTTGCTAGGCACCCACGCTATTGCGAGATTTAATAAGGAGATGTTAATTTTTGTTTTTTGTTTTGTCAAATATATATAGTGAGAATTTAAGTGAAGCCTATTAATAACTAGAAGTGTAGAAGACTGAATTTAACTTAAATGATCTAGTGAGATCTTTAAGTATGAAATGCATATCCTGAAACTATTGCAGGGGCGATTTGAAATTCAGTAGAGTTATCTGTCTTCTAAAAATGATCCATGGAATCCAAGCACATACTCAAGCATGGCCGACTCAGTTTGAGGAGCATATATAGTCCTCAATATGATAACGTTACACAGTATTTTTCAGCCAAGACACTGCTAGGGTACTCCTTTCTTTTCTCTACAGCTTCTTCGCATTTCACTTCACTTCAACGAAATGTTGATTTAATGGGATTAAGTTAAATTCAGTCTTCTACCTACTAACTAATTTTATTTTTAATATAATATATATATATATATATAGTTGCTTGATTATTGCAAAACAGATTGATAAGAAATTTTGCCCATCAAATGTTCTCTCATTTTGTATTGAGTGTGTATATAGTAATATCATCACGTTTCTCTCATTTCTTATTTCAAACGTCAATCCAAAATATACTGACCAATGATCATGATATGCAGCTAATTAACTATGCTGCATAAAATAGATAATAATGACGCGTTTCATCCAAAAACGAACCCAGATTCCTGAACGCGCTAAACATAATGCAGGGCCAAACCTGGGAAAGAAAAGCCGCAAACGCAACTCGATCATTTTGGTATTTTCCGCATTTAATACTCTATATACATATCATCATAAGTAAAAAAAAAAAAAAAGGTCGATCATTTTGCCAACTCGATCATTTTGCTCTGTAAGTTTTGGCTATTTTTGAGTTTGTAATTTCCAACACTAGTCCACCTAATCTTGTGCTGCTTTACAGAAGAATGTCTTACAGAAGAATGTCTTCATCATCGTCAGCACTGTGGGGTTGATTCTTGGCTTCGGATTATGCCTCTTGACCTGCTGCGGAGAAGAATCAGTCCCTAAACCTGGGGACGTGGAAATGGGCCAAATGGTGACAGCGAACCGGGCTGGTGACAATTAGAAAGGAAATCATATCAGGGTCGAGTTCCCACCCCTCATTCTTAGAATTGTTATAATAATGTTGTTATTCTGGTGAGCCAGTTTTCTGCCATTCATTTCCTAACAATAATGATTGCATTTATCCTTGCAAAGGAAGAGCAATGCCTTTTGATCAATAGGAGCTCAAATATTCAGTTTTCTTAATATTTGCTTCTTCTCTTTTAGGCATAGGAGCTCACTGCTAATCCTTATCTGTATCCCTTGTTTGTTTCAAAGACCTGTGTATTTTGCCATGCATCATTTATTTACTTAATTGTTCCAGAGAGCTAATCTATGTATCTTGAGATTGCATATTCAGTGATAAATGTAAATGATAGATTTCATTTCTGATATGGTTCCCACAAATCATATCAGGGTCGAGTTCAAACCACCCTCATTCTTAGAACCATCTGCTTCATCAACAAATCATGGGGTTGCTGATAGCAGAACTCCGCATCCATTATCTTGATTGAGTACTGATATTTCTTTGATTTGAATTTTGAAAAGGCTGCAATGATATTGCAACTCTCTTTAGGTGAGCTGTTGGATGGTTCTTTTAGAATGCCAATTTGTTATATCTTGTGGAAGGTTTTTTGTGTAAGGTGTCTCAGTGTCTTGTGATTTTCTTGTCAAATTGCTTTAGCTTAGTGTAGTTTGGAAAGTTGTGGTGGTTTAGTATTTTGCTTTACTTGGTATATGTAATGTAGTCAAGTGCTAATAATGACTGAGACTGAAATTTATGTGTTATTAGGTATCAGATATCACCTCATCTTCAAGATATCACCTCACTGTGAGCTGTGATGGAGATGATTTTATATTCCCCTTTTCTTTGTTTTGTCTGAGTTGCCTGATGTTCTGATCAAAATATAGCTTACCTTGAGAAACACAAATAAGAAACAAATGAAGATATTTATGGTCTTCGGTTTGAGTTTGGAAAACCAACTTATTACTTATTTCATAATTGGGTACGAAACAAATTAAATTCAGTTATTCATACAAATGAAATAAATCTTTGACTTTTAAGAATCCGATAAATCTTTCATCATGTTAAGTTTTGTTTTCATTTTAAATCATGTGATTCTGCACTCAACCACTGAAATCAGGTATATTGACTAAAAAGATCAAAGACATTATAAAGAAGATCAAACTGACAAAGATCAAGTAATGCATAGAGTATATCAATGAAATTCATATAAAAACTCAAATAATAACTGAAAAATATCAAGCAGAAAAAGATCAAATAATAAACATATATAATCAAAAGAAAATATCAAATGAAAACAAATTCTCAATCGGTCTCACTGAATAGTCATGTAATTTAATACGTAAAAGATCAGTGTTGATATATGAAAGCGAGAATATTAACAATAATACACTAAATGATCACACTTAATATGTAAATGATCATGTTTGAAAGTGAGAAGATCAACATTTGTCCCAGTCTCAAAAGAATAGTAATGATTAATATGTAAAAGATCAGTGTTGATATATGAAAGCGAAGATCAGCAACAATACACTAAATGACCACAATTAATTAATACATAAAAGATCATGTTTGAAAGTGAGAAGATCAATATTTGTCCTAGTCTCACATGCGACGAGTCTCACAGGAGATATCTTTTTTATAAATACTAACTAAATATAGTTTAATTACTTAACTTAACTAGTTTAATTAGTTAATTTCATATAATTAACAACTAAGCTTTAATAATCAACCATAAAATTTTAGTTGGGTTTGGGTTATCTGTCATCTTCGGGTTTGTGTTAAACCGGGTTTGGGTTAGGTCAGGGTCAGATTTAGGTCGGTTTAGGGTCAGAAAATATCGGGTCAAGATTATTTTTCAGGTTGAAGTCGGGTCGTGTTGGGTCGGGTTCAACCTAGAAAATTTCGGGTTACAATCGAGTCACGTGTCAGATCGGGTTGGCTCGATCGTGTTGAGTTTGTCGGGTTCGGGTCAAGATTGACAGCTCTAATCTCATCATACACTTTACTGCAAATGTTATGGATTTAATTGTACAAGAAAAGTTGTTGGATGAATTCTGAGATAGCATTGTTTGTTTGTTACATTTGGATCATTAACTCATTTTTAGTTTGAAAAAATATCTTTGCTTTAGTTCAGCTTGGATTCAAATAGTTGAAAATTAAAAGAAACATAAAACTGATCACTAAAAGACACTGATTTAAGAAACATATGTAAGCAAAAAAAGAGAGGAATGAAGTGAGTTCGATCGACCTTTGTTACTTTAGTTTGATTGAAATTCAGCTGAACTAGACTAAAATTAAGAAAACTATATAACCCCAGTTTAATAAAATTACTTTATCCATTTTTTTTATGGAACTACAAAAGTAAACTAAAATTAAGCTTATCAAGTAAAACTGACTCAAACTAAAATGAAATGAATCAAAATTAGCTGAAAATAATAGCCCTTTTCTATATGAGAACAATAGCCTAAGAGCAAGTCCAACAGATTTGTTATAATAGAAATTTTGTCAATTTTTAGAGATTTTGTGTATTTTTCCACTCCAACAGATTTGCTATCTCATTTGCTATTATAGCAAAATTTATGAGAGAGAAGATTTGCTTTGCTAAATATGCAGAATGGCAAATAAATTTTGAGGAACGGAATTCATGCGCATTGCAAAAGAAAAAAAGCTATTTTTGGCAAAAAAAAAAGGAAAAAAATTATTAATAAAATCTCTAAAGTAAAAAAAATAATGGAAAATAACAGTATTCTCCAAAATAGAAAAACTTTTGGAAAATCTGAAATAGAAAATGGAAACCCTATATTCTCCAAATATTTTTTACTCAAATCCAACAGACAACAGTATCTCTACTTTATAGATTTTATTAATAAATTTTTTCCTTTTTTCTTTTTTTTGCCAAAAATAGCTTTTTTTCTTTTGCAATGCGCATGAATTCCGTTCCTCAAAATTTATTTGTCATTCTGCATATTTAGCAAAGCATATCTTCTCTCTCATAAATTTTGCTATAATAGCAAATGGGATAGCAAATACGTTGGAGTAGAAAAATACACAAAATCTCTAAAAATTGACAAAATCTCTATTATATCAAATCTGTTGGACTTGCTCTAAGAGGAGTCAAACGAAGTCGATAAAAACCATACGAAGGAAAAACAAGTCTACAATACAAATTTACTTTTCATTTGAAGAAATGGAATCACACAGAATGTTTTCAAAACATATTATACAATACACATACATTTACATATGAAAATTAAATGATACTTAGATTCAACAAGTGAAATATGTGAACAATTTTAATTATATTATACTCCCTCCGTCCCAACCAAAACTTCTTACTTTCATTATTTCTCTAAATCCGAGCCGAAATCAACTAAGAAGTTTTGACTCATTTTTTTAATCATTTGACTCATAAAATATTTGATAATTAATATTATTAATTATACACAAACATAAGTTGATATATTTTAACAAGATCAAATCCGATAATTTTCTAGATTATTTATTAATTTAAATTTAAGGTAAAAGTTAAGTAATTTTAATTTTATAAATAGTTATTATGAAAATTGAGATATGACAGATTGCACCATATTTTAAGATGCAAATGTCCTTCCTATTAAACTTGTTTCATCTACCTATATTGATACTAGCGTTGGCAGGCCGCGCCCACGCGGCCATGGCCCAATTTTCATAATACAAAAAATTTGAACACTTGTAATAAATAATATGTAATTGATACATGTGCTGCAATCGGAAGAAAGTAACCTACATGTGTAATGTAATCTGATAAATGTGAAGAGATTTAACATGGTTTAAATTTAGCCGTTTGATTTTGAAGGATCTAAAAATCATTTTCCCATAGGTTACTATTTAGAAACAAAACTTGAAGTCACCTAGCGAGATTAATTATTTGAAGGTGAAAAGTTGTGTAACTGAAATTTGTGTAAATAGTGAATCACTTTATTATATTTAATATGTCATATGGACCAAAAATTAAAGTTTATTTTATGAGGGTAATTGTCTAAAGAGGAAAAGTTGTAGGTGTAAAGACGTTTTATTCATGTAACTAAAATTTGTGGTCATAATGTGACATTAGTATAATCATCACAATCTTGTAACCTCCCTTGTAAAATCCTTTATTAATCAACTTATAGCAAGTTAGCAACACAAAATAAATAAGGTCAGTTAACTTATCAGAATTTATTTCAACTCAATTAAGTTCATATCCGTTTAATTTAATTTAATTAAAATATAATTTGGTAATATTTATCTTAATTTAAATGTACTATTAATATTTATTAATGCAATAATTTGGCTCGTAGCAGTTTCATTGCTGAATTCATATAAGTTCAAAAATATAACTGCACTAAAATACTTTGTTGCTTTTGGGTCTCTCGTTAATTTTCCATTTATTTCGTTCTTCCCACTACTTTTACATACTCTATTTTATCATATTTGGTTAAATGTTTTCCACAAACATTCATATATATCACAATTAACTTAAAATATCTCAGAGCTTTTATCCTTTAGGTATTTTGGAAATTGCCAATACATCTATATATCATAAAAACAAAAAAAAAATCATTTTAAATATTATACATTTTTTTGTCAACTACAAATATCATACATTCTAACAAAACTTATAATAAACCATGTTGAAGGTGAAAAGATAGGAATAAATTTTTAGTTGGGAAATATGAAATTTAAATTCAAATATATGATATTTAAATTAAAAGTAGGTTGACTTTCGTCATTAGTACACCAAGAAGTCATTGGTACACCCGTTTATAAGATAAAATATGCGAATTTCGATAAATAACCAGTTTATTAAAATGAATAGTCGCAAACCGCTACAAAAGTAAAAAAGGGGAGAAAACATGAAATGCAAGATTTCTAGTGCAATCTGGATGAAAATGATAAATCTAAAAAGTAGCATGAATTGCTCTATTTATTAAAAAACAGTTTGATCCCCCTCACTTTTCAATCTGGAGCTTTTTGGCTGGATTTGGGTTCCTGCTTATCTCCTCTTCATCACGATCACTTCCAAGGAAGCCACTGGAAGATGAACTGTCATCAATCCTTGCCTCTACATGCATTTTCAGTTTTTTTTTTTGGAACGAGGGTTTTGGTCGTCCATTTTATCAATGCTATAGGTGTCATGGTAGGTACTTTCATATTGTTCGAGAAAGCAAACAATAGGACGAACCTCAAGAGGTTCTTTGATTTTCTCAGTCAGGACAATATGCTGCAAAATGAGGGTATTTCGTAAGATTTAAGGCACGTAAATGATAAATGTTACAACGGTTTGATACTTTTGCGTATTCACATATACATTATCTCCAGCTTCTTTTAGTTATGCAGTGGTGAATTTGATGAGGTTCTCTGCACCTTGCCCAAAGATAAAAGATATAATAGTTGAACGAAAATCAAGAAAAGTTACCTATTATCTTCATTTCATGAGGTTCTCTGCTATGGCTTCTCACTTCCATATCCGAGTGGTAATATTTCATGGGGTTGTGGCCCTATAAAAATCAAAACAAAAAAGTTCATCACATTCAGTAACAAATTGCAAAATAAATTCAACATATTCTTTTCTAAATATAAAAAATTTAAAATAAAAACATTGGCTTCAAACAAAGAGTCGTAGTTCCTGAGTCGGAGTGGGAGTAAAAGTGTGCTTCTCGGGGTTCCTGTATCAGTCACCAATGTGAAGGTTGGAGAAGGGAGTATTGTTGACCCATTCATCTTTTGTTATAATAGTTATTCCGACTCATTCATTCAACTTGTCGATCTCGTCCGAGAAATCCCGATCGATAATCAGTTGATAGAACATTATAAAACGTGTCATCAAAAGAACATAAAATGTCATTATATATAGAAAACAATACATGAAGATGAAGAGTTGTTGATAGAATTAATTTTATAAGTAAATGAAAAGGGATTAATGTAATCAATTGAAAACTAAATGAAATCAATGAATTAATTAAAGAAGAAGAAGAAGAGGAAGAGGAGAAGATGCTTCTGATTTAGAAATTGAAAGGTCACACAAGGAAAAATTAAGTTTATGAAATAATTAAGAAAATTAAAGAAAAAGAAGAATGAATGGAAGATTAATGACATTGAAGCAAAGAATGTAATAATGAATATGAAATTGAATATGTGAGGAGTTTAGGAAAATGAAAGGAACCTTTGCATAAATAATAAGTTTGTGAATTAAAAGGGTGTGCTAAATCAAAGAGAGAATTAACTATTTTAATCAATGGTATGATGCAAAACGGAAGAAGATGAGGTGGTAATTAAGGATTTATAGAATTTGCATGTTGGTAATGGCGTGAAAGAAACTGATGAAGAGATTAATGGTAATAAAGGATTAACTGAATGAATAAGAAGAAAAGGAGTAACTGTTAGGGTCATTTAAAAGTATAATAATGAGTGGAGAGTTGATGAGCTGAAAATTGGGCTGAAAATTAAAAGATGTGTCAAATGATGAGGTGTAGGTGAGTTGTCAGCATATGTGGCATGACACATGTCAGCATGTTAGGTAGGTTTTGTTAAAAGTTGTTGTCTTCTTATATATAGTTAGATATGAACATTTATGTATAGCTTGTATGGATGTTATGGATTTCCTATAGAGAGCAAATCAAGTAAGATAACTTTACGGTAATGGTAGGTTAAAGGAGACTACCTTCTACAAAATTAAGGTTACTATATAAATTATTTAAATTATTTAGGCTATAAACATAAAAAATTAATGAAATAAAGTGAAAAGTATTGCCCAAAACCTAATAGATCAAACCAAAAAAAAATATCAGGCAAAAAAATCTAAAAGATCAAACCAAATGAAAGATCACTCAAATAAAGGTCAAACTCAAGTATAAAAACATCAGGTACAAACAAAACTAATTCAAATAATTGTATAATAACCCAAAATCTTATAAAATGTGGTATTATTTTGTCATGCTCTCTTACCTTAAGGTGCACTTATATAAGACTTCCTCTTTCCTATACATTTTAAACCATATTTTTCCATAAATGTTTGTGATATCCAGTAGATATTTTGAATTTCTATGCATTTTAAATAATATTTTATTTGTTTGCGTCATACTCCATCCGTGATCCGTCCAACCAAAACTGTTTAGTTAACTTTTTAAAGTCAAACTTAACCAATTTTGACCATTAATTTCTATTAAAGTATATTTTGAGTTGATATAGTATGTACATTAATTTCTCTTTGAAAAGTCAACTGACTTAATTTTGGTTGGGATAAATTTGTTTTCATAATTGGGTAGGAAACAAAATTCAGTTTTCCATACAAAATTACAAATGAAATGACTCTTTGACTTTTAGGGATCCGAGAGATCTTTCATTTTAAATCATGTGATTGTGCACTCAACTACTGAAATCAGGCATATAATTGACTAATTAATTCCTACCTTTCTCAAATCATCATATGTTACAAAAATGAGGTGTTATATATAGATGCAAATAGGCCGTCATTCTCATCATCATCATCATCATCATCATCAATCTACTGTAACATCACTGGTTAAAAAATACGAAAAATGAAAAAGTTCACAACGATCATCGTCATGCTAGTTCTCATCTCCGTAGCTGGTGAGTTTTGGATAATCCAAATGATTAATATCACATATACACATGCATCCATATATTAATTTTGAAATTTTGTAACAAGCGTTTATGTTTTATTTTCTTATCAGTGTCATTATTAATTTGTGGTGTCTGTTTAACCAACATATAAATAATATTATTCTAATTATTGTTTGGCACTATTTATTTATATCAATTGTTTGTTTTCATGAATTCGTAGATGGAAGAGAGATGAGTGTGGAAGCGGATGGACAAGCTTGCACGATACCGCCTCAAGAATTTCATTTATTTTGCCTGTCCAATGGACCCTGCAGGGATAACTGCGTGAATAATGACAAATGTGCAGGTGGCATATGCACACATCCTTTTGGCAAATGCAGATGTTGTGGTCCTTGTGGCACAAATTAATGTTCTCTAATTTTATACTACACTTTTAATAACAGATACATTGTGAGCAAAGTATTCAGACTATTTAATATTACTTCTCTCTCTCTTTGTTTGGCACTATATAATATTGAATTTATGGTGTGAGAAAAATGAGTGATTAGAAATTCTTATAATCAGCCTCACCACTATTTCATTTATGTGTATGTTAAAGTGGGATTTTCATTATCCTAAAATGATATACTATTTCCTTTAAAAAACATAACCATCCTGACACGACAGTCAGAGGCAGAGATATTAAGGTCCTGTTCTCTAGGGATTATTTGAATATTTTTTAGTTCAGATAAAGTTTTTTTAGTTCAGATAAACTTTTTTTAGTTCAGATAAATATTTTTTAGTTCAGATGAGTTCAGATAATCTTTTTTCAGTTCAGATGAGTTCAGATAATCTTTTTTCAGTTCAGATGAGTTCAGTTCAGTAAACTTTTTTAGTTTTCAGATAAGTTAAGTTCAGTACACTTATTTGTAATTTAGTTCATTTCAATTTAAATCATTTTAATCTTTTGAGCTTAATTGTTCATATCAGTTCAGTTCAACTTCATCCAGTTTAGTTCAGTTTCAATATGATTTGATGAAATTTAGATTAATTTAGTCATACCGATTCTTTTTTCAATGCATTAATTTCACTTCAGTTCAGTTCAGTTTAGCTCAACAACAATATAATTTGGTGCAATTAATTAAGGTTAATTTATTCATACCGTTTATTTTCATCACACTTATTAATTTTCAATTCATTTCAGTTCAATTATCTATATGCTTCAGCTCAACTCAAATCAATATGTTTAGCTAGCAAACATGATCATATTTTTTAACATTAAGGCCATGTGTGCCAGAACTTTTATATATCAGTTCAATTCAATTCAATTCAGTAAATTGAAGTGAAATGTAATTTGATGAAATTCAGGTTAATTCAGTCATGTTGACTCTTTTTTTCGGTACATTAATTTTCACTTCAGTTCAATTCAATCAAGTTCAGTTCAGTTGAACAAGAAATAAACTCTATCAAACTCTAAGTTATACTCAAATTATTAAATTTCAAATGTTTGCTTGAAATGATTCAGTTCAGTTTATCTACGTCAGTGCAATTCAGTTCAGTATCTTTTAATATTAAATGTATTATGTTATATTTAGATTAATGAATTTCAAATATATTGGAAATGATCATATATTTTTTAGTTAGTTTCAATTTAGTTCAATTCAATTTATCTATATATTTCAATTCAACTCAGTTTTTAAGTTCAAATAAGTTCAGCTAATTTTTTTAAGTACAAATGAGTTCAGTTCAGATGAGTTCAGATAAAGTTTTTTAAGTTCAGATGAGTTCAGATAAAGTTTTTTAAGTTCAGATTAGTTCAGATAAAGTTTTTTAAGTTCAGATAAACTTTTTTTAGTTCAGATAAATTTTTTTAAGTTCAGATGAGTTCAGATAAGTTCAAATACCGTGAAGAGAACAGGACCTTGTAACCCCAATATTTTTTAAAAACTACAATCTAAGCTCACAGTCAGAGGCAGTGGGATTTGATTTGTATTCTTAGGAAATGATATGTCATATCATTATATGTCATATTTTATATTTTAGCAAAATATACTCTTTCTATAATATGCATCAAAACATTGAAGGTGTATAAATTGGAAATAATCGAACAAATATATAATATAAATATGTTTGAATTCAGCATAATAACTTAACTTAAATAACCACTTAACAATTAAGATAAAATAACTCATTTACCATATATATTATAAAATGATGATGAATAATAGGGAATATTATATGTAAATTACCGGTACATCCGGTCCGAATCGTAAAAGACCGATTTTAGACCGGACCGGACCAGAACCTGGAATACTCAAAAACTTTGGACCGAAGACTGGACCGGAATTTTATATATCCGGTTCCGGTCCTCTTCATTACGGTCCGGTCCATTTTTCCGGACTGATTCATGCACAACCTTGGGCAGAGGTGTGAATGCTGAAGACGGAGATGCCAAATTGCCAATCAAGAGTTTTCATGTTGTCTACCCTCTCGGGAATCATTATCAATCATATGATAAGTTTTGTCCTCTAATCAATTTTGTCGACAATAATGACTGCCCAACTTTTAAGTGTTTAGCCAAATTTCACACGTGATAAACCACTTAAATTTCTGATATTCTCTTAATCAAAGTGTGTAGTTACATTGTTTATGGTTTTAGATGAATGTAGAACCGATTTTTAACGATTATTTATGGTTATATTGAACGTCAGTCTGCCACATTCACTTCCAGGATGAAATTCCACTCCGAGGGAATGGTTTTGAAGATTTATTGATGATTTGGCCTCGGGTAGACTATGTTTTGATCGTATTTAGAACTTTTTTTTTAAGTGCCGAATTAGTATGGCTGAATCTGAGAATGCATTGTTTGTTTGCTACATCTGGATAGTTTACTTGCTGATCCTTTCAGTTGTGGTTTCTGGAATTCTTAAAGATGCAGATGATTCAGCACATCAATAGAACACAACAGCAAAAAGTATGAGGAAACACACGTTTTATTACACAAGAAAATTATTACAGCACTCCAGTTTTACAACAGATGGAAACTCTTCTGTTGCATCAGACTGAAACTCAAAAGCAAACATATATTACAAGAGTTTGAAACTGAAAGCATACAAACATACTATATAACAAAGGTTTGGAGGAAGAAACTGCAACAAACTCAGAAAACAGCTAATATGAACGATGAACATTCCGTCCCCTTACGAGACAACAGAACTGGCCTGAACCAACCTTTCTCTCTTCTCCCTCGGGCAGATTCTCGGTTACTATTCCATCCTGATCCCACCACCCGGAAACTGAAACCTCGCAAGCCGGGGAAGCTTTAAACAGCATCGACGCCTTGTCCATTATATCCTTCCTTTTCTCTTCACTGATAGGGACCGGGGTGTCCTTACCCCAACCAAACCCAAACCAACCTTGATCTACAGGACGGATAGGAGCTCCGCTACCGTACCACAGAGCCACTCTTTGGATCAGCAAACAGTGTTCCAGAATGTATCCTAACATGCTCATCTCCTCCTCTTCCCCGATCAATCCTCTGAACGACACGCTTCTCAGACTCGACATGAAGCATCTAGGAACGCAGATGGCTGCATCTGACCATGTTGGCTTCTCCCAGTCCCAGTTCACCTTCCTCGGATTCAGGCCGTACTTGAGCTGCTCCCGCTGCCGGGGCACTATCGCGATGTCGAGCACTTCTAGGTTGATGCAGCGGTCGATCAAATCCAGCAGACAGCTCCATTGTGTTTTGTCGAACTCAACAGCCAGCTTAGCCAGTCTCGAGAAGCTGGTGAGCAGCCGGGTTGGGGCTTCACAGATGGCGTTCATGCTTCTCTTGGATAATGTTAGGGACACCACGCGACTGAAAGCTTCAGCTAAGTCAACAATGATGCTCTCACCATTCTTGAGATCAAGCTCAACTTGATTCACCGAGGTGAGCACACCTTGTATGACAATTTCTGAAACCATATCGTCCAATAAAACAAGGGTTTCGAGTGCTGGGGCGTCGATTTTTACCTCCAATTCGCGGATGCCTATTTCTCCCGGCTCGGAACAGTCGCCGGAACGGTAAAAACGTATCTCGAGGTGTTTCAGGGTAGGAGACGAAATAGAGCAAACCAGTAGGTTGTCATGGTAATGGTACCTGATAATTTTGAGGGATTGCAAGGCAGGACAACTGGATACAAGTTTATCAATACAGTCCTCAGATCCAAACTCAACAGAGTTTAGTTCTAAACTGGTAAGTTTAGCCAGAGAAAATGTATTTGGAACTTGGATGACAATAGGCCCCGCTAATTTCAGAACCTCGAGGGCTCCACAAGTATAAAGCGCGCTTGTTAATTGATAACGTAACTCCCTAGGAAAACCTACATGGCATAGACTTAATTCAAAAACCTGGACATTTCGAGCAATTGCCATGTCGATCCACGGGTTGAGATGAACAGAGTGGAAACGATGGCGGTGACACTTGAGAGAAAACTTCGTAATGGATTCGAGGTTCGGATTATGCATAACCATATTCACAAACTCAACAAAACTCTCGTACCGAAGCCAAAACTCATCGTGAAGATCGAAAGAGCGAAGTTGGGTCCATCGAAACCTCCAACCTTTTGACAAGGTGGTGGTTGCAACAGCAAATTTGGTAGGAAGTAAGGAAAGGATGTATAAAATGAGAAATTCTGGTAATAGGCTAAGAAGATCAACAGAACTCACATCTCCAGACTCCATCACTACTCCTCCTATTGTTGTTGTTTGGTATATGATCAGTAAATCTACAGCGAATATTATATAACGCCGGTACATATCCATCAACGTATTAAGTTTATAGCTATACACGCGTCTAATAACGTGTTAGCTATTCCTAAATCCACGTGTTACCTGTCAGAATTCATGTATAAGTACGTCTCTATCATTCTTCTATATACTCGGTATATATATACGTGTATATGAAATTTGAATTTTTAGCTATTTTAACGTGTTACTGTCTCCCCCATCATATTATTTTACTCGTTTTTTTGTAATGATTTAATTTCTCCATTCAAAAATTAGCCACATCCCCTCTCAAATACACAAATGTGAAATTTAAGTAAACTGAAAATAAAAAAGTAAATAAAAAATTACATAAACACGTTAAAAAACCCAACATTTATAGGTATACATGATATTCTGATTTATTTTCTCCCTTAAAAAAGAGCCACATCCCCTCTCAAATACACAAATGTGAAATTAAAGTAAACTGAAAATCAAAAGTAAATAAAAAATTACATAAACATGTTAAAAACTCAACATTTATCCTCATCATGTTTTGTAATATGTATACATGATATATATTCGGGTAGGAATCGTAAATTCTATCTACGTCATAATTCTAAATATGATGGTAAACTTATTACCAATGTAATAATAAATAATTCAATTATTTTAATAATTTTCTAAAATAACATTTGTAACCTCGGTTTGGGGTGCATTTCATTGTATATTGCATAATTCATTCACATGTTTTAAAAGTGAGATTCTTCATTCAAAAATTAGCATCTGTTCTAAGTACACAAATGCTGTAAAAAATGTGCAGTGGTATAATCTTATTTTTCGAAATCTATTTTAAAAATAATAAACTAAGATCACAACATATTTGTTCCAAATAATTCATTTTTAAATGAATGATAACTCAATTTTAAAATTTATGTTAATATTGACATATTGAAACTCGAGTAACGTGTAGTAAAATCATTGTTTATTATATTGACATTACCAGTTCTATATTTAGAGTCGGATTGCCCAAATTTATTGTCAATATTGAACCATTGATATCCCTTTTTACTAGAAAATAAATATTACAATTTAGTTAAAACAAAATTTTCAAATTCAAATATTAAATGTTAGAGGTAGATGAAAATTTACAGATGCGCATGGGGAGACAATGCTAATAACAATAAAAATAATTGTTTGGATTCAAAGAGGCATATCCTGTCCAGATATATGTTAATTGCATGGGGAGACAATGATACTAACAATAAAAATGATTGTTTGGATTCAAAGAGGCATATCCTGTCCAGATATATGTTAATTACAATAGTAGCGACAAGGCCAATTTATTTTACCACCGTACATAAGCGGTATTCTATAGAAGAAACAATATAAAAGCTAAATCCAAATAAACAAATTATTTCTTTCCCCACTCAAAATAGCAACGTCTATTGTAAACGGAGAAAAAAGATAAGTGTTTCCCATCCAAACACATGGAAAATTATTCAACTCATAAACCACCAAATCTTTCACTCCACCTATGCCGAGCGGAGGATCTGGATCTTATACATCAACGGCTTTGCAGCTGTGAACGAATACATGTCTCCAGCCTGAACCCCATATTTTGCAGCAAACGCACCCCATTGAGCTGATAATATCTTGGTCCCAGTACAGAAAGTAGCTGGCCAAAGCCTACTCCCCTCGTCCATCAGCTGAATAATGTTTGAACGTCCCTTTTTCTTAAGGCCTTGAACAACAGGTAGTTCAACAGGAAGCACCTAATTCCATTGAATTGTCAGAAACTATCTTACGAAACACAGTTTATTATACTTAGGAGCACTGAGAGGGTGTTATTCTCATGTGAAATGACGTGCTTTTAGTGAAGTAAGAGTACTGTCACACATACAGCTTGGAGGGTTGTTAGTCATTGGATTTGGAAGATGAAAAGCTTCTAATGCCAACTAATTCCAAACATTTTAACAGAGCCTTCAATTATGATTTTTTACCACAGATATGTCATTTCCTAACAATGAGATTACAAGCCAAACTATTCCCCTCATATGTGGCAGGCACTAAGGACCTGAATGATGTTTATAACGACACCTGATGAACCAAACAGTATATGATATATGTGCAAGCAAAGGGATTCAAGAGAAAACACTCTTCTAATCCCAGAAAAGAATGAAAAATCTCATTTCCCTAAGGTAAACCATAGTATGAATTCCTGTGTAAAACACAATTGGTTTGTTGTACACTATCACATTTTTCTCAGTTGAACTCTCATTTTTTTAATTTGCTGAGGCAAGTCATTGCACTAATGACACTAGCAAAAATAAAAATATATAGCTAACCCAAAAGTGTGTTTTTTATCAAACGCAAAACAAGAAAGTAACATGAGGCTATATGATCAAAAGTGCGTTCAGAAAAGGTTTGAAGTACACACACACCAAGAAGTTTTCACAACATTTTGAAAAACTGATGTGATCCAAGCTATAAGGAGTAGATGTAAATTTACTAAAATGCAAGCAAAGTAGCAACCAGTTAATTTTTCCAGTTCAAATTTTAGTAAAATACAAAACCCTGTTAAGTGTTTAGTTTTGTGCAAATGATCATGAAAATGCAAAACTACAAAAAGAGCAATTTTACTGAATGAGTTAAACAGGATCATTTCCATTTAGTGCAGAAAATTCAAAAAAAAAAAAAAAAAATTTTACCAATATCTGGCCACTAGTCACAGCCACACAAGTGACAGTTTCCTGATCTGTCACGGGATCAGCCGGTGACTCAGTCTCATTATTGGTCTCTTGTTGTGGTGACCTTGTGTTATTTGAGGCCACTCTCTTATCTGCCACGGGCAAACCACGTGCTTTAAGGTGACATCAATATTATATGCAATGTACTAACCAGTAACTGATCCAACCAGGTTAAAATTACTTAAATAAGAAATGAAACAAAGAAGGGAATGTACCCAATTTTCTCTTCTTATAATTGTGCTCTCGCTCATGGCTCCCATGTGGTGGTGGTGTAACAAAGTTTGCACTTGGAGGCACGGAGGAAGAAGCTAGAGAGTCAGAGAGCACACTGCATTAGTATTTACTAGCTTATCTGATAAAAGTACAAACTAACTGAAAAGGGAACAAAAATACGGGACCATACCTATATTTCTATTTGCATAACTGTACTCTCGCACAAGCCTCCCACTTGGTGGTGACCCCAAGACTTCATTTGATATAGAATCCTGAGCGGGTGGTGACCCCAAGACTTCATTTGATATGGATTCTTGGTCTGGTGGTGACCCCGAGACTTCATTTGATATAGAATCCTGATCGGGACCCGAGACTTCATTTGATATAGAATCCTGATCTGGTGCAGAGTCAGAGAGCACTGTGAATTAGTATTTACTCAAGTAGCTCATCTGATTTAAGTAAAAAGTAGCTGAAAAAGGAACAAAAATAAAGAATGGACTATACCTATATTCCCCCCTACATTACTATACACTGGTACAGTACTCCCATGTTGTCCTTCATGCTGAGTTCTTATCAGAGACAGATGAGAGGCTTTCTCGCAGAAAGTATTTCCATCAAACACTTGTACCTCGAAGAGGGATCCATCATTGAAGCCTCTGAAGACCAATATGTCTCCCTTTTTTAAGTTGTGATGTCTCACAAACTTTTCCCACCCCAACTTGAAAGCCATTTTACCGTTGTAAGAAGAGAACCTCACTGTCCAGTTCTGACCAAGGGCGTTCTTCAGCTTCGTTTCTTGACCTACCTTGTCCACTAAACTGGCGGAGACATCTTTGGGCAATACCTGTGAAAAAGTATTGAAACCATAAGGACATAGACAATCTATGGATATTAAAAGGCGAGAGGAACTTATTTGTAGCAATTAGAGTTTGCATTATCCAGCAAGATCTTTCAGCAAAATGTTGATTTTTTTAGCTGCTTAGAATATGATCCAGAAATCCCCAAATATTTCAAGAGACCCTTCAGTACTTACGAGAAAACATGAGGAAACCTGAACTAATTTCAACTCTGAAAAATAAAAAATAGATTGACAAGTAGAAGGTATTAGACTCAAGGATCTTGTTCACGAATCAAATCATAAGATTCTGAGCAAAATAAAAATATATCCAGTCTATCTACAAACAAGGAATAGAGTTGAAATTTATTTCATCAAATTTAAGTACCCACATGCCAAATTAATGGAGAAAAAACAAAGTTTCACATCAAATAACAAACAAAAGGATTGTGTCACACTTTAATGTACACTCTATGTACAATGACTTTCCACAAAACAAGAAAAAAAGAAGCCAAAATTAAAATTGTAGGGATGAAAGCATACCAGCCAATCATCCCAATTATCAGAAATCAGGGGTTTGAAGAAGCGGACCACAGAGGGAGGCCCATAAGCAAGGGTTTTCTCGCTGAATGTTCTATTATATATTTCTACCTTGAAATGTGATCCGTTGTTTTTGAAGACCAAAAGGTCGCACTCTTTTAACTCATGTCTGTCGATGAAATATTTCCATCCCCTCTTGAGAGCCACTACACCATCATACAATGACAATACCACTGGCCACTTCTCCCCAAGGCCATTCATGAGCTCTACTTCTTGCCCAACCTTGTCTGTTATAGTGGCACCAAAATCCGCGGGCAATAACTGTGAAATAGAAACATAATTCACTACCTTTAGTTAGAATTAGAACTCAAACAACTCATTCACTGTAGACAGAATTTAACCCTCAATAATAAATGCAAACTCTTTTTAGCCAAATAAAACTTATCCACTTATCTACAAACAAGAAGTAGAGCTCAATATTTCAATGGGAGAGAAAGTACATGCCAGCGAGCTCAGTTCACTTCATACAATATGGTTCATTGTTAAAAGGTACCAGAGTGATTCTGTTAATTCACCAATTTAACCAGTGGAAGAAAGTCAACTCAACTCTAGTCACTTGGATGTTAAACTCTATGCATAAAGAAAATGCTAGGTGTATTACATATATTATCGACAAGAAGCAACTTTGGAATGAGATTAAAAGAGAGATTTTCTGTAAACAATTGTCCCTTAGTGAATGGGTTGAGAAGAGACATCGGTTCCAAATACAAGAAATTAACATTTCACACAATATATCACCATCATGAAGAGTTTAAGAGATTAAGGCCAAAAGGAAAAGTGTGTGTTGTACTTGTACTTGCAAATGTGGATATAATGAGACTATTGCAGAAGAAGAGAAATGGGGACAGGTTTTTATGGGATTGAATGATGATTTTGATCATATGAATACACTTCCACAAGACAAAAAAGTCCAAGAAAGCCACGTGTCTTTGAGACAAGGCACGAGAAACAGAGGGATCATGAGTTAGTTACATTTATAACAAAGCCATTGAGCCATAGAGGTTTGTTTCTGATCCTGGTAAGTACAGGAGATGGAGGAGAAGACGGGGAAGCTGAAAACTGATGAACAATAGATGAATTGTGTGGAGAAGGTTCCGAGATGAAAAAGAAGAGGAGATTATGAATGGAGAATTGCCACTCCTGAGAGGTAGTGTAGGTAAGATTTATATATGTTTGTATATACAGGCAAAGGTAGAGAAGAGGAAAAAGGTTCTGAAAGAGGTGAAGATAAAGAGGAAGAATCACAAAGTTCAAAAGGAAAATTATATCCCTGGAAATAAGAATTTTCCTTGTATTTTTATAGCTAGCGTTTATGAGCGTCCTCCAATAAACAAGGCAATGCAGGTTGAGACAATAGCTTTAGATAAGAATCAGACCGTTTATGTCAAGGAAGAAAAGTATTGAGTGTTAGTGGGTGTATATAAATTTCACTCAGCCTGGTATTACCTACCACGTCAATCAACTAAGCCTCTTTCTGTTCATCACTGGCAGGATTCTTCCAATTCAACTTCCCCAACTTTGTAAAATGAGTAGAGGGAAGATGAATAATAGAGACAAATCAATTGTACTACTTCAATGTCCTACAGGTCAAGCTACATCAATCAACTTAATCTTGATCAACTGAGACAAATAAGCTATCTAGAACATAGAACTGGAAAACAAATGTTACAAGTCAAAAAGATATTGACAAAGTTAGGTGCTTTAGGTACCAATCAAAGGAATTTACTTACAGATAGGATAGTGTATCACAAACAACTTAACATTTATATGTTGTAAATGAAAAACATATACTGTCAAGTACGTGGGTTTGTTTTGTATCAGTAAAATGGGAGTTATAAAAAGATAGCACTGCATGGATGCTGACTTTAAATGCAATCAGTTTTCAGAAAATGTGCAATACATATAATACAAAATGTGTAATGCTGACTTTGAAAAATAGACTTCATAATAATACAAATGTGTAGGATAAAATGTACCAGCATTCTATGCCATCCGGGTCTATATATGGGTCCAACTAATGGTCTGCAGAAGCACCTCACAGAGGGAGTCTCCCTCGGCCGATCCAGCACTGGGCTGCTCCTGTTACATCTGTCACATGCAAGATAAAAAATTTATATCGCTCAAAACATAGTTTGATCACAAACAAGTTAGAAAGACAAACAAACATAAGAAGCATCATATACCCAAAATCCTATCCCCCCTCTAAACCTTTCAGGCACCATTCTGCTTTACTCGATCTCCCAAAACCTTCCCAGGCAACACTTGATTGTTAAAGATTCTATTACTTGTTTCACACACACACACACACAGAGATCAGTAGTCACAGATCACAGATCAGTAGTCACAGATTACAGATCAGCATCAAAAAAACGGAAAACACACATCGAAGAACAGGAATTTCAGCATCATACAGATTCAGTTGAAAACTTTCAATTCAAATAAGAAGATCATTGTAGATACCTTCTAAGATTCCTTTCTCCATCAGCCCTCTTCTCCATTTTCACTTAAACAGAAGTGAACGTGATTGACTGATTGTGGTTTTCTTTGCATAAAAAGGCAGCCTCAGATTTTGGAAATCTGAAATTCGATTACTGGAATCTATACTTATGTATATACTAAACATTTTATATTTTGCCTAACTATAGACGGCCTTTTATGAGACTTTGTCTTTGATTCAATGGGTAATTTAAACTACTCATTTATTTATAACTCTTATATTTATTTGATCAATAAAAACTTATTTATATTTTAAATAATTTGAGATATATGTTTTCATATTATATACGATTTACTCCCTTTATTTCCTTCTGAGTTATTACGTTTGATATTTTTATTATAATCATATGTGTTTGATTGTTCGTACCATTAATACCTATTACTAAAAGTTATAAAGATTTTTTATGGTAAAACAGCGACACTTTTGACTCTCAATAGTCAAAGTGAGAATTTTAAATAAACACGAATTGAGTAATATGATGCCCGATTTCATATACTATTATAATTAAAAAAAAAGGGATGATATGAAACAAATGCAAATAATAATTTGCATTTGTTTCATATCATCCCTTTTTTTTTAATTATAATAGTATATGAAATCGGGCATCAGCGCCTGGTAATAGTACTAAGGTATTAAAAAGCAGAATTTTTTTTTGTCACGTGGCATTTCCATATCTATTTTGCCACATAAAGCCACCACATTCAATGGCAATTTCAAAAAATTTAACTTACACTTCAAACATTATATATGTGTGTGTGTATCATAAGTGTGTGTGTGTATAACATAGTTACTTTAATTATATGACACTTACAACAATATTTTTAAATTTGGTATTAACACAATAAGATCAACCCTGGTCTCCTAATGTAGCTTAAAGTGTCAGTTTTGGAAGGATGTAAAATAAATTTGAAATGGACATCTGGTTATAAAGCTATGCTCTCTTTCCAAAATTGATGTAATTACTGAGACTTCAGAAGCTTAGCAAACACTTTTCTCACTGATTTTTCAACAAAACTAAACAGTTCTTGATATTAAAAGTATCTCACGGTTTCAGGATCATAAGGATGCAAGAAAAATCAACAAAATCAAAATTATGGTTAAACGGATATGATTATTTAAGGTCCTGATATTGAAGAGTTGTTCAGAAATCAGAACTTTTATTCCCCATTTTTTATCATTTTGATTTGATCAGTTATTGATCTAAAATTATAGTTTCAAGTTTCAGGATTGAAATCGTTCAAAATTAGGTATTTTCAAAACTGAGTTACACTAAATAAGTTATGGTATTTTCAAGTTAGGTGTATTCAAAAACTATGTTGTGCTGGCAGCAGATTTCAATGTTGATTATCGAACAATTTATTTAGTCTATTTTGACAATTCTAGGCCCTATGTTGCAGTTTAGCTTACAAGGATCACAAAGGTACAAGATTCAGTAAAATCAGAGTTATGGTTTATCGGATTCGAGCATTTAAAGTTCAGGGATACTGAAAAATGAAAATCTTCTGCATGAAAAATAAATATGCAGTAAACTTACAATTTCATTATCTCATCCATTTACTAATTGATATGGATAATTAAAGACTCAATTCTGTGGATTATCTTTCAAGGGGTGTATAGATATGAAATTCAACAAAATTTGAGTCACGGATAGCAAGATAGGGTTATTTTAAAGTTAAGTTTGCTAGAACTCTCTACTCTGCAGTAGTCCAAAAGCAGTAGACTTAGAATTCGATTATCTCACCCATTACTTTGATTTCAATAATTCAAGGTGCTACACTATATATTAGTTTACAAGGTTTACAGGGGTATAAGACTCAACAAAATTAGAGTTGTGGTTTATCAGTTATTGATTTTTAAAGCAAGGTTAGATCGGCTGCCAATAGGAAACAAGGGATGTACATTAAGAATTTCAAAATCCATTTTCTCACTCACTTCTCACTCAAATCAAACCGTTCTTTCTTCCAGATTAGAGTCTTAAGTTCCAGGTTTTCAAAACTACAAACTGTTTGTAAGTTACAAACTTACAAAGCTCAGTATTTCATTTTAACTGAAATACTTCAGATTCTGGGACATTCTTCAACCTCTAAGTGTAGGAGCTTTCATTACTAACCGTAGATTAAAAGCTTTTCTCTCAGTAGTCCCCTTCAACATTTTCACATAGAGAATATGATGCTAGAAAAATCAAGCCTTTGGTTTCATTATCAAGAATAGAATTCTAAGGTATAAGAGCTTACTTGTAAAGGAGGGGAAGGAATCGGCAGCAGCAAACTCGTCAAAGTCTTGTTTTCCTGACGTCCAGGTGCTCCGGCACAGTTCCGATGCATGTTTTCCAAGCTCCGACATCACGGCAATGGATGAGGAAGAAGAATTGGTGGCCGGAGGAATTGTACAAGGACGGAAGAAAAATTTAATTGATTTTAAGTACTAGTTAATACCCGTGCTTCGCACGATTTATTAATTAATATTAAACTTAATTTAAGAGCAATAGCAATATAGAAATAATCAAGTAAGATTTTCTCTCAATTTTTTTATTTTATTTGTTTATGGAACTAATATAAATTATAGCGAACTCTTGTTTATGGAACTAGTATGAAATTGTCAAACTGTCATTTCCATCAAAAATTACAGATGTGATACTTTTACTATATTCTGGAAAAAAAATTTCTAAGTTATCATATTGAAAAAAAAAAAATTTGTTCTTTTCATTTTTGAGATTATCAATAGTACCATCTCATTGTAATAAGGGGTTTCTGGTTCTACTTTATTTCCTCAAAAAAAAGAGAAAAAAATAAGGCTCTACTTTAGCAGCAAAAACTGGTTTATATTTAGCAGCAATGATCAGCTACCTCTACGTGAGAATGGCTTAAAGGGAAAACGTTCAACCGAGCTAGACACAAATCAACCTCTGAACTTTCTGAGATCAAATAAATTTTGGAAAATGCTCACTCAATCATAGAATAGCTCAATCCGTTGAGTTTACTGAAGAAGGAAAATGGTTTATTGACGTGCACTTAAATCCTATGGAGTAGGTGTTCTGCCAAGATAAGAAAATGAACAAAAAGTTGCACCAAATTTCATTGCCCATGGAACTCATCAGGAAGCCAATACAGTTCACTTAAACAAAAACCAAAAGCATTAAAGTCTATACAGCTGTAAATTGTGTCGAATTCTACACTCGGCCTCAGAAGCAGAGATACTAAACTTCAAAGCAGAATTGCAGAAAATTCAAGCTTAAAAACTAACCTACCTGCAAATCATAACAATCATATGCTTCAATCTTTTACTTCAGCGGCAAATGACTTTCAATTTCTGCAAAAAAATCTATAACAATCTATAATACTCAGCACGCCCTGTAGACAAACTTTGCAAATCCTTCTTGGTCAAGTCATCTGCCAATTTCGCATCACATTCCTGCATCGCAAATGAGCAACTGAGCTATAAATATGGTCTTGAGAAGGTAATATTATTTATCTCTGTCATTTTCCAATATCGTAAATTAGTCCCAAATCACATCATCAATCAAGTTTATCTCAAGGAAACATCATTACTGTGATTGCAGCAGAAGTTCAGGTCATATATTGCAGCAGTAGGAAACGTACCTTTCTTAATCAGTGGCACACATATGGCCTAATCCAAAAGAATCCGTAAATCCTGACAACACATACTTTTAATACAAATATTGAAAGGGAAAACAATCACCAAACAAAAATTTGAGACTTTGAAAAATACCTAAAATTCTTTTAAAACCTTCTCCATGCAGAGCTGCGGTTGTGATTGATGATTAACAAAAATAGCAAATGCAATAACCTGCAAACGGAAAACAGTTGATCATACACTTCTGCAATCCCCATTCCCCACAAACAGAAAACACTTCTAACTGCGAATTCAAACCCTATAATACTGCACATCTCATTAACAGTTGAAAACAAAAAAGGGAAAAAAGATAATCTGATTTCCGCGGCCAGTGTATTTAAACTGCAGAACGGCGACGGCGGAAGAGGTTGTGGATTTCGCAAATTATAAAGACTCAAAAAATAGCATTCAGGAAATGAGAAGAAGACTCTAGATATTCAATTTTCAAGACTTTGGAGATTGAAGAATGGCGGAGAGTAGGAGAAGAGTCCAGAAGATTTATATTGGGCATTAGCAATGCCTGTATTTTGCTACAAGAATTATCTTATCTTATACAATTAATTAGTATAATATTACCATTATTTCTTCTAATTTTTAATACTTTTAACTCTCTTTTTTGAAGAAATTCTTTCATGGTACTAGGAAACGCCAAGAAACGATTACAATGAGTGGAATTGGCATCCAATTCGACTAGTCTATTATAAGAACAACCGAACAAAATGTCAACCAGACTTACAGTACAAGTCTGTACTATTACAGTTTGAGAGATCCAATAAAAAATGTAATATCGCTCTCATGGATATTATCTAATAACTGTTGAAACCACATCTGTTTGGCATAGAGGAGCGTCTCCCGCATCAATCACTTCGCCAATCAGGGATCTACTACAACCGCAACACCACTTGATCCAAAACATGATCAATGTTCTTCAAACTGCAAGCAACTTGAAACCCAGAAATCATGACCGGAAACACGATATGTATAATCAGATCAAAACAATAAACACAAATCATAAAACACGATCCTTATAATTGGATCGAGAACAAAACTTCGACACTAATCAAGATCTAGTCGAAGAACTTTTATTGTGGATTGAATCACACTTATTCAACGATATTAAAAACAATAAACAGAAGAACGGTTGCTTCCCCGTCTCCCCATTATGAGAAGACGGGGAAGAAAATTGAAGAAGAAAAGAGGGAGTTTGGGGAGGATTTTGGGAGAGGGGCGGCTAGGGTTTTTGGAGAAGATTTGAGCTGATACCACTTTAACTCTAATTATATTTTGATGATATAATCATCCTAATTTCTACCTAACTTTCCCCCACCCCTTTAACAAAAACATTTCTCCAATCCAACCAAATCACTTCCACAACTACGACTTCTTCACAGATGCGGCTCCAACTTCCGGTAGAGTCTTAGTGACTTCGTGACCACTCCTTCTCCGACTTATTTGCCGATAAACGTGGAAGAAGATGACCACTCTAATCCCAAGTTTTCATCAACCCCAATTTAGAGATATGATTCAATATTATGTGTTCTCCATACTACTTGGAACGAAATCCATTATATGAGTAGTTGATGAACATGGCCGGAGCAATACCACGGGAGTTGATTCTTGTGAGCAGAACCTTTCTCTAGTACCTAGAGAAGATTTATCTGAGCCTCTTCTCCAGTTAGAGAAACTAAGATCTATTTCCTTAATGTGTTAGAAATAGTCGTTTTATTCTTTACTAACTGGAGAAGCAATACAAATGTGTTCTCTGTATTTTAGAGAAATTGTAGGATGCTTTCTCTAGAGAGTAGAGAACTATATTAAAACATTCTCTACGTCCTAGAGAATCATGAAGTTTAGCCGGAAGTCTGCAATGTTGTTCTCACACATTTCTCTAAGACATAGAGAAAACATAAGCAATTTCTCCATGCAGGTCCATTTTTCTCTTGTAGGTCCATATTTTTACCATAATGCCCCCTGATGGAACCCTATGATTTCAAGCCTATTTTTTTGTCTTAACAATATTAGGGGTATTATGGTAAAAATACGGACTTGCAAGAGAAAAATGGACATGCATGGAGCAACCCCCAAAACATATACTCCCTCTGGACCAGCTAGATCTGCACAGGAGACTTTTTTCAGTCAAAGATGCTAACTTTTGACTGCAATTTTGAATGCATAAATAAATTAAAATATTATCGTATTTAACATTGTTGAAATCCCCGTAACATGTAGTTTATTAATATCAAACTTTTATATCTAGATAATATATGTAATTAAAGATATTAACAGTCAAACATGTGTCTACAAGACCATGAAAAGTCTCTTGTGTGCATCTAACTGGTACGGAGGGAGTACTACTTTCTCGGGTACGTGGAGCTATTCATACATACTTTTTCCAATTGGAAGAGAACATTAACACCGTGTTCTCTAATATCTAGAGAATATTGCTCCAGTTCATCTTCCCTAACTTTCTCCCAATTTTTTCAGCTATTTTCTCTAGTACAAAGACAAATAAGTACATTTTCCCTCTACTACATGGAGAAAATAGTTACCTTTTAATAACTTTCTCTAATATATAGAGAATATTCTGTTAATTCATTTCCATTGTCGTAATTCCATAACATTTTCTAACATTTCTCTAATATATAGAAAAAGTATGTTATGGTTCCTCTTGTGAGTGGAGGAAGTATAGCTCTCTTTCTCCACCCTTTAAAGAGTAATACATGTAGTCTTCTCTAGACGCTAGAGAGTAATTCTCTCATTCCATTTTTCACCAAATAATGTGGACTGGCCGACATCGAGTTCGGACAAATTGCTTCAATTCTTCAATCTCTATGTTCGTCTTGGGATGGGTAAAGAACATGATGTTACCCTCGATCCACAAGTTACCATCATTGTAAGCCGCCACACGTTTCTCAACTCCGGCAAAGTAAAAGGTGGAAAAATGATATTCCGGCAAAAATAATTTTTCCGGCAAGTATCCGGTAATTCATCAGATCCGATTGAATTTATTGTTCATGCAGTAATAATATTAATCTACAGTAATTTTTACATTAATTTTACCTATATATTAAAAGTTTTAAGTATTTATACGTATTAGGGTGTTAGTAAGAAAAATACAGGGCGTGATTTAGCAATCCAGTTTATATTTCAGAATCTCTAGAAAATCATATGAAAGGTCACGCTGTGGATAGGAATGACCGATGAGGTTAAAGAAGCATATTAAAAAAGGTAAGTAATTTATTTTTTAAAGTTTAAACCACCATTGGTGGGAGGATTATACAAGGCTCATCAAACCTTTGAAAGAGAACCAAAAGATACATATGAGTTCTTGAGATTACAGAGAAAGTAAATGAATCTCAAGAACTCATATGCATCTCAAAAACATAGGTAAGTAATTTGTTTTAGAATTAGTTTTGAAGGATGGGTTAGATTTTTTTGTGAGAGCCACATGGCACAAAACTTGTTGTTTTAGTAGTATAGTATTGATTTTACCCGGAAAGAGGAAATTGGGCTTTTTCCTTCAGAATCCACGACCCATATAGATTGAGTTTGTCTGTTCTTCCATCTCCACATAGGAAGAATAGTCACCGTCTCGAGTGTAAATAAAGTTCAGCAAAACAATAGAGTTCGGGACAACCCTGTGCTTGGGGCAATGACGCAGCAAGTGAGGTACTCACCGACGATCTTGATCAATCTGGCTGTGAAAATGCTGCTGGCAATTGAAAAAGAAATACCTCCTATGTACAAGATTAAACTATAGTTAACTTTTTGTATTCAACTTTGTTTGAGCATATTTTCACCGTAAATTACAATCAACATGTGTTATAATAGTTTTATGCAAAATACGGTTAGATTCATAATACATTCTATTTTTAAACAATAATATGCATAAAAATAAATATATTCACGCTCAAATATGCTGCGAAAAAATAGACCAAAAAGTGTGACTTGAGATGAACATGAGCGATAGTTTTATATAATAAAATGTTTGAACAAATTTTTTTATTTTTTTTAGTACATCTCATAATCTCAATCATGGAGATAAGAGGCTTCCTCTAAATTTCATAATTCTATATGAACCATCTGGAATTCCATCAATAACTAAATCCCTCCAAGCCTCATTTTTCCAATTATAAGCAAGGAGTCCCTTGCTCTTCTTTTGGATAACAATTTCATCTTCATTCAAAGCACAAACAGCTCCATAGCACTCCTCATAGGGATAAATGATCGTGATTTTGGTCCAAGAATCTCGCACGCCATACTCCTTCATCACCCAAACATCCATAGCCACCTTTGTATCGGTCTCGACGAGCGCGTTTCATGATACCAAAGCAAGGCATCCGTCAGGGCCCTTAATTAGATATCTATCAGGTCTATCAAAGTCGAGGTCATTATCAAGAGCGGCAGCATCAGGAGGAACAATTACTTCCTTGAATTCCTCAAGAGCCAAATCGAAACAAACTATAACATTAACATAAGGTTCATAAGAATCGAGTTCGACCACCCAATATAAGCAGACATTTACAAACACTCCCGGAGTCCGGCCAGATTCATCCAAGAATATAGCCTGTATTAAAACATGATGATTTTCAAAACTTTCTTCCAACTTTTCGTTTTAACGCTGTAAACATCAACTGAGCTTTGTTCATAGAAAAACACAATCTTGTAATCGTCACTCAAATTATCGTGCCCAAAACCACAAAGCCATCGTTTTGGTGACGAGCAACAATCGTGGTGTATTTTTGTCGATTCTAACGTAATGGGATTGAACAACGCTTCAAAAAACTCTCCTTTTACACCTAAACGCGACAGAAGCAGAACCAAACCACCGCTTGAGATTATACGAGGTTATACGAGGTCTTCAGGGTCGTCGATGTGAGTCTTGACATGGTCTCTCACGAACTTAGGGCTTGAGAATAAAGATCGCCATGACTTTGAAACGCATTTAAATTGGCCGATTTTTTTGATCGGAAGGCGCAACAATATATCAATGATGACATCTTCTGGTAGTTCAGACATTGCTAGGGTTTCTGAAGACATGACTTAAGAAACTTTGAAGAAAGAAGGAGATAAACCCAATAGATATTATATTTCACCTGATCTTGTGTAAATTAAATGTACTATATATTAAAACTTCTCCAGATTGATGCAATTAAAACCGTTTTTGTGTTGTGTTGTGTTTTGTTTTGTTTAATAAATGGATTTTAGTGCATGCGGAATTTAGATTCAATTTGTACACAATTTTGAATGAAATAAAAAATACCACTTAGTTTTGGCAATCCAAATCCTTACTTACTAAAAATATATCATATATCTATAGTTATGACTTTGAAACGTTGGTGGAGGAATATTTTATTTGGCTTTCCAAAATTATAAAAAGGATATAAAAGACCATGTTTGCTAGAGCTTATTTCTAGTTGAACTGAACTGAAGTGAACATTAGTGTAGTGAAAAATGGAATCAGCATGACTGAATTAACCTATACTTCATAAAACTATAGTTTCACTGAACTGATTTACAAATAAGCTCTGACAAACAGCGCCATAGTAAAGTACAATACATTTATTTCCATAATTGGATGCGATTTTAGATGATGCTGAAGTTTCTAAAGTTATAACAATTCCAAAAAAAATTATATATGTATCTAATTTGAAGTAGATTGTGCTCATGTTTAACTCACAGTACAATGGTGCTCATGAATACAGGCAAAAACACCATACAATAGCATTTCATGAAGATCGCAATAGGAAATCGCATACTGTTAAGAACAAATTAACATAATGGATCCACCAAAATGTGACAGAATCGTGAGATGAGAAATCTTGATTACTTGATGCAAATATTCTCGCACGCAGCAGAAAGCCAGAGGCAACAGGAATACTGAAAAAAGAGAGATAAACTCTCCTGGTGAGTTTCAAAGCTGCAAAAATGAATTTCATTTGCAGAAGTGCTCAAAGAAATAACCTGTAAAACAACTTATGGGCGGAAACTACTTCAAAAGGAGTAAAAGTATGGGAAATTCCTAAGAAAGTACAAAGTTGGGATGAAATGAAACATAGTGATCAAAAAATGACCAACTGAGGATTATTACCAGTACATAATGTCTCAGAAACATCATATAAATCACTACAATAACGATAAAATCTCGAAGTCAGTGAAAACCTCAGATGGAACTAACCGAATCATCAAGATCAGACCAAACTTCAATTGTTGTGCTGTGATTCACTCATTGTAGAGGCCAAACACAGACTACACAAGTAAAGTTTATGGTGCCTATCTTTTCTTTCCTTGCTTCTTCTTGATGACTTCGTCGGTGTACATGATACCTTTGCAATTGTAAACTTCAGGAGGCTAGCAGGAACGAATAGCAGCTGCAAATTGATGCACCCTGTACTTCTCGAGTCCCGTGCAGCATATTACATTGTTTTTGAAGCAGAATACACGAACTGCTGGAGGTGCCGCCAGTTCAACTTCATGGCTGTAACCTAGTCTGAGGTACAAGAGGCGGCCTTCTGATTCAGCTCTGGCTTTCCAACCAACACCAACAACCTTCAGAAAGCGGAAAAACTTTGCTTCCATCATATATAGCAAATTTACCAAGCCTGCTGTAAACAAGAGTAAAGAACCCAAAGGAAATGAGACACATATTTGTCAAAACACCAATTTACGTTTGAAGTAAAAAATGTCACTCGTCAAGCTCCAATAACCAAACTTAAAATTCTATTCAGAATATTTAACATGATTTAATAGGCCGTGTTAGAGCCTAAACATTAAAAAATGAAGTATTTACATATTTTAGCAGCATATTATACAATCTACATTAAAAAATAAGCTTCATCATCATCACTACACAGTCTATAACTATAGTGTACAAATTTGAGCCCAAAAAGTAGCACTTTTCAAGTAGAAATAAGAGGCTGCAATGTATTTAATGATTGAATACAAGATGATACAAATTATACAATGCATGATTCGAATCTTTAGTTTCTTGCAATATTGAAATTATATAGGCTTAACTACCATGATTCGTAGCTTTGCTGCAAACATTCATTACAATGTGAAATTGTGAATAATTATAAATCAGAGTACAAATCAAACCATGATATTGGGTATCAAATAATTAAGAATTTAAGATGATTACTGTATTTTGAGAACAGATCTGGCAAAGCATTATAATTCACAGAATAAACAAAACCAAACAAGAAAACAAAAACCTGAGAAAATTCAAAGCAAATCAAAACATGAAGAGAAAATCAAAGCCAAACCTGTCTGAAATGGGTGCCAAAAAAGACGTAGAAACTTTACGGCTGACGTTATGCCTGACTTCACCGAACTTGATTTCCCCTTCCTAATTCGATAAATATGAATGATGGACTCCCAAATCCTGAACGATTCCCTATTGAGGAATGAGGGACGCCCAAATACAACTTCAGCTGCTGACTGCTGTTAGAAAGCGGGAAGAAGATGAAGTGAAGAGAAAAATTAAACCCCAAAAACCAAAACGACGGCCGTTTTGCTAATTGGGGGAAGATGAAATTACAACCATACCCCTATATCTACTAGCTTCTGGACTGTTCAACAAAATTTGCAACTAGTCAAGATTACCTCATTCTTCCCACATATTCGAGGATTCGTTGTAGTCCCTCCGTCCCACCAAAACAAGTTTTGACAATTAACATCTTTATTATATATGTATAATTATGTATGATAAAATTTTGATATTATGAAAATATATATTACAACGAATCTAATATGAGAAATATGAGTTGGTGTTTAGTTTTTTTTTTTTTGATAAAGTTAACTTGTTAATCATTTATTATATGTTTCTTTAAAAAAAGATATAAGTGATATTAACTAAAATTTGAATACAATGTAATTCAAGTATAAACAATTATTTCACAAATTAGTTGAAGGTAAAAGTATCAAATGTGTAGTATACTCGAACTAAATTCAGTTCGACCCAACATTAATAGTTTGTTTCTCCCCATTTTAGTTTTGTGGATTATATTTTTTACTTAGCCGATTCAATTTGACAAACAAGTCTAACTCGACCCGACCCGAGACAGTTTTTTATGAACCCGACCTAATTTGACGAATGGGTCTAACCCGACCCGAGTTAATTCTTTCTGAACCTGACCCAATTTGACAAATGAGTCTGACAAAAATTTAACCCGATACGACCCGATTAAAAAATCTGATCTGAAACAACCCGACCCGTATCAAACCGAACCTATCTGACCCGGACACAAAACCCGAATTGACAGCTCTATATACTAATAGATGTCAATAACAAATACTCCCTCTGTCCCAGATTAAGCTGCACAAGTCACTATTCATTTAGTCAAAATTAATTATTTTCAACGTTAAATTGAACTAGTATTAGTAATCAAATATGGTCAAAAATAAGTATTAGAAATGAAACCTTACTTAAACAATAACTAAACTTTACTAATCAAACATAAAATTTTAGTTGGTTTTGTGTAGAAACTAACTAAATTAAGTTTAATAATCAAAGATGAATCGTTACTTGATTTTTTTGCCGACGCTAACTATATTTAGTATAACTAATCAAATGTCAACTTTAATAAGACTTTTTTTTTTGAAGAAATTCATTCAAGGTTATGGAAACGCCCAGAAACAATTACAATGAGTGGAATTGACATCCAATTCGACTAGTCTATTACAGAACAACCGAACTATATGGCAACAAGACTAATTGTGTCTGTACTATTACAGCTTAAGAGATCCAATAAAAAATGTAATATCGCCCTCATGGATATTAGCTTGCAACCGCGAAAACCACACCCGCTTGGCAGAGAAGAGTGTCTACCGCATCAATTATTGCGCCAATCAGAGATCTGCTACAACCGCAACACCACTTGATCCAAAACATGATCTACGTTCTTCAAACTGCAAGCATCTTACACCTTGAAATCCACAAATCACGAGCGGAAACACGATCCGTTCAATCGGATCGAGAACAATAAGCAAATAAAAAAATACGACCTTTATAATCGGATCGAGAACAAAATTTCGATATAAATCAAGATTTAATCGAAGAACTATTATTTTGTGAATTAGTCACACTTATTTCACCGTAAATCAGTAAAGAGAAGAACCATTACTTCCCCATCTCCCCATGATGGGAAGATGTGGAAGAAAATCAAAAAGAGGAGGAGGGTTTAACTTTAATAAGACATTGGTTAGATTGAATTTAACTAATCAAAGATTAATATATACTTAACAATTTATGGATATTAACTATATTCAATTTAACGGATCAAAGGTCAAATCTTATTTGACTGTCTATGAACACTAACTATATCCAACTTATCCAATCCAATCTGGCAATATCAGAAGACACTTGCTAGATTGACACCTGCTAGATTGAGTTTAACTAGTCAAAAATCAATATTTACTTGACTTTTTATGGAGTTCACGCTCGATTATAGTTCGTCTTAGGTTGGGTTCGGGTTCATGTTAGGTCGGGTTCGGGTTATTTTCGAATTCGTGTTAGGTCGGGTTCAGATTAGGTCAGGTTCGGGTTTAGGTCGGGTTCGGGTCAACATTTATCGGTTAAAATTAATTGTCGGGTTGTCGTCGGGTCGGGTTGGGTCGAGTTCAACCTAATAATTTCCGGGTTACAATAGGGTTACGTGTCAGATCAGATTGGGTCGGTCGTGCCGGTTTGTCGGGTTCGGGTTGGGTTTGTTGTAATAGTAGTGAGCTATATTGTATTCTGAAATCTATTAATTTTAAGTATCACATCTCCTACATCTTGAATTATTTTGCCCTTTATAATGTGAGTGATATTGTATTCTAAAATTTGTTTATTTTATGTACATGTCTCATATATCTAAATTACTTTGTCCTTTTAAACATTGATGCACAAGTGCACATACTCGAATATAGACTATAAATTGACTGCAAATTGCATTATGTTTCTCCCTAATTCTAGAACATGCACTTGTGATTGATTATCACCATTGTGTTGATTAAAAAAAAGTTTTGATTTACTATAGTCGATTTTTATTGGGTAATCAATATCTGTTGGGCGGAGAGCTATGAGTTTATGATTAGGGTAGTTTATTGAGTCGAGTTGTTCGTGAGTAACTCGTGTGATTCAATTAAAATTTGGTCAAAACTTAGTTGAATCTCAACACGGTTTGGCTCTAGTCGAATTCGACTCGAAGAATTAAACGAGTCGGGATGAGTAAGGATTCGCTCGATTCGAAAATCTCGCAAGCAACTCCATATTAGTATAGTTATTTATATCTAATACTAATTCTCAATTGAGACCTGTCTCCATTGAGACCAGGGACCATAGGAGCTTTCCAGAAATTAAAGGTACAAATTAAAAAATGCGCATAAATATAGGGACTTAGTTGCAAATTTAGTTTTCTTCTTTCTCCTCTACCTTCTCTCTAGCATCTGATTTTTTATGGTTTTTTGCTTGATCTTTTTGTGCCCCTACCTCTGATCTTCTATGTTTTTTACTTGATCTTATATGTTTTTTGCTTGAATTTTACTTGAATTTTTTTACTTGATCTTATATGCTTTTTGCTTGATCTTTTTCTTCCTCTACCTTCTATCACTGCGTCTGATATTTTATGGTTTTTGCTTGATCTTTTTCTGGCGCCCCTACCTCTGATCTTCTATCATTTTTACTTGATCTTCTATGCTTTTTGCTTGATCTTATCTTTGATTTTTTTTTCAATTATTACTTGAACTTGATCTTATTCTCTTTGATATTATCTTGATATTTTTTGGTTCTCATTTGAGCTTGATCTTATTCTTTTTGATCTTATTTTGTTTGATGTTTTTGATTTTTTTTTATCCTTTTCAGTTATAATTTAAGTTTGATTTTTTTTTATTTTTCTTTATCTTTTCTTTGATTTTTTTTTTCAGTTATCACTTGAGTTTGATAGTTTTGAAGTAATGATTTGATCTTCTATGTGTTTTTATCTTTTTTGCTTGATCATTTTAACCGTTTCTTTGATTTTTTTTCAATTATCACTTGAGTTTTATATTTTGAAGTAATGATTTGATCTTATATGTTTTTTTACTTAACTTTTTTCTTTTTTCTTTTTGATATTTTTTATTTATTCTTTGATTTTTTCCAGTTACCACTTGAGTTTGATCTTTTAGAAGAAATGACTTGATCTTCTATGTTTTTGGGCACCATCTCTTTGAGTATAAATGTTCAAGCACAATGATTGAAAGATCAAGACAACACAATAAATACTCAAGCATATTGAGTAAAAGATCAAGACATAACAGAGAATGCTCAAGGAAATTGAAAGATCAAGATAAAACAATTAATGCTCAAACACAATGATTGAAAGATCAACACGACAACATAAATGCTCAAGCACATTGAGTAAAATATCAAGACATAACAAAGAATACTCAAAGAAATTGAAAGATCAAGACGGCACAATAAATGCTCAAGCACCTTGATTAAAAGATCAAGACATAACGCTCCATGAAATTTCTCCTGATTTAGAACACAAAAAGGAATCTCTCTAAGAAACCAGATCAAAATCACAGATCACAACATAGATACAACCATATACAAGAATTCCATCTCGTTCAATGATCAGAAAGCTAAAAGATTGAACCTTTTTTGTACCTTTTCTTGGAACAACAGAAGGGCAACATGCAACAGACCCTGAAATCAGTTTCAAAACAAACCAACCACAGAGTGAGTGAAAATTGACAGTGAAAGAGCAGAAAAGAGGCAAATAAAACAGAATTCATGATGAGAGAAGTCATGAAGAACCAACCAGAAACAGAAGAAGAAGCAGCAGCAGGTAGGAATGAATTATGAATGATGGTGAGATGTGATGGACTGATGCAAGTTCTTAGGACAACATATATACCCCCATTTAAGGACAAAAACAAAGGTGTGGTGGTGTATAGTTTTTGCAAGAAATAGGAGCAAAAGCCCCACTTTTTGAACAAGAAATAGGAGCGAATCCAGCGTCGGACTGAGCCGGAAAGCCTTCCGCCTCGGCAAATTCGTCCAGGACGTCAACGCCCTCCGCGCCAGTGCCACCACATCCTCTGGCGCCGATCTCATCCTCTCCGCCGTCGCTGACCCCAAATTACAACCGTCAACCCACCAGCGCTGCCGTGGAAACCACGCTAAAAAAACCCCCAATCCCCGCCCCAAAATCCCGATCCCCGACCGATCAGAGCCCCGACGGATCCATTCGATCCCGAAAGGATTGGGAAAGATGAGAAATTTGACGGATAATTCAGATCGAGACCCGAGTTTGCCGTCGAATCAACTTGAATGACAGCAAAACGGAGGCCGGATGTAGAAGAATATCCGACGCGACGGAGAGGCAACGAAGCCCGGTTCTTCAACGGCGGCCGGGGAACGAAAGTCCGGCGGATTTCGTCGGAGAAGAAAGGGAAGAAGAAGAGAGCTCTTATTCTAATATTTTCCATAGAATAACATTTTAGTCCCTGAAGTTTGACATAATATGACTATTGCGCCGAAAAGGGAATTATTACAGCATGACCGCAAAACTTTGAAAACTCCTTTTATATAGATCCCTTTACCATTGGTCTCCATAGAGACTGGTCTCACCGGAGATCTTCTCTATATCTAAATACTATTATTATATTTGTGACCTTAGAAAATGTAAATTCTATATGAGTATAATTAGGGTGATATATATGTATGGGTAAAAAAGTTATCTTAATATAATACCATTGGAATCACTAATCAATTTTTTTATCTCAACTCCCTACCCTAAAAATAGAAAGTATACTTATCAATTCAATTATCTTGAAGATGGAAAATGATGGTAAATATTTTTGTGAAATTTATGAAAAATAATTAAAATGTGAATTTATGAAAAGTGATGCTAAAATAATAATTTTGGAGACTTGATAATAATTTTGGTAATATCTTATCAGGTGAATTAGGAGATATAGATATCACATAAATTCATTTTTGAGTTATTAGAATTAATTGATCTCATTGTCTCTCCTCTGCAAAATTTTGAAATTTCATTTAAAAGTATTAATATCAAATATATTAATGAAACTTCTTGTGCTGTAATTAATTTTGATATTTTAGATTCCCAGAAGTCAGAATCAAACATCCCAGTACTCTTCACCGCACAGAACAAAGATGAGTTGCAGGCACTGGGATATTTTGTTGGACCGTCTTTGCCAGCTTGATAATGACGAAACGCGTATCCTTAAAGTTCACTTGAAGCTCATCAGAATGATTGTCCGGTGGGCAGACAGCTGGACTAGAACAACAGTTTTCATCGACTGGGTTCAAGCCGTTGAAGCACACGCAGCAAGCGCGCACCTTGAATTCTCCGACCTTCGGAAGCCAGGAAATCATGGTACTGGTAAGATGCATTCAATCCTGATCAGCAATTTGTTAGTGAATATCCGAATGCATAGTACACGAATTGTACAACACTGTAGATACTATATGAAAGTTCATTCAGCGTCTCCCTTTTTCGGTACCGATGAAGGGTTAGTGATTGATGACGTTGTAAATGAACTGCTGGATCCTCTCCTAGATAGCATGAAGATTTTGTTACGCGATGAAAATAAGGGAGAAGCCCTAGCTATATGTAGGAGCTTAGCATTATTCAGAAATTACCTTGTGTTGTTAACAACTGATTCGGATAATCTGTTGAATTTTATTGAGATTCTGTGTGAGAATGCACTGTTTGTATGTTGCATTTGCTGGTTTGAAGGTGGGGGAGAGATGTATTTGGATGTGGGGAGAAGGACCATACTTGCTGATTTTCTTATGAAGATCAGGTTCTTTATGCCTATGATTAGAACAGCGTATTCTCGAGCCCTGAGAGCATCTAGTTTGGAATATCAGAGTGCTGCTGCCATGGAGTTTCAGGTGCTGGGGGCTGTGGATTGTCTGCTCCGTGATATCGGGACCCAGAATTTAGATGATCGTACTGTCATTCTAGTGAAAGGGCTGCGATTTGTAGAGAACATCCTGGTGCATACTTCCCCTACGGATGAGTATAGCACGCAGCTTGGAAGATTTAGTTATCTGTTTGCACAGATTGGATGTTTAGCCAAGGAGGCAAATTCTATGGTCCAGTCTGCAAAAACTAATAATTACATCTCTGACGAATTAAATGCTGTGATTAGTGAACTACTGAGTTGCATAAATATTATGCAGGCTGATATAAGACAAAATGTTATTCCAAGAAACTCATCATGGTACTTCCCTAGGATTCTCAAGTTAGGTTTTGTTGATTTTTTCTTGCAAAATTTGAAACTGTTGCTGCATGATAAGGCTGATAGACTTGCTCCTGTGAAACTTGAAGCTGAAACAATACTGAGTGAGCTGCTAATGTTGAGGTCCTTGCTTGGGGATGCGTTGGAGCGGCATGAGAATGTTGAGGTCAGGGGGCTGAAACAACTAGAGGAATTGATTGTGAATGTGGCACACAAGGCAGAGTTCCTTGTCGATTCTCTCACTGTGTGCACTGGACCTGCTTGGTTTTATGTCTTATCACTTTCTGAGGTGGTAGATGAGATTGAGATTTTGAAGATCGAGGCCACACAAATTTGTGAGGACATGATAGAGCGGGCTGTTGAGAATGATGAAGAAGTGGTTCAGGCTGATTTCAATAGCTCATTCACAACTCTTGCCTTAAGGGTGCAGTCCCCAGATGATGCAGAAGAAGAGATGGTTGGTTTTGATGATGAATCGGAGAAGTTAAGAAATAGACTCCAGAGAGGGACAAAGCAGCTCGACATTGTATCCATTGTTGGAATGCCAGGTCTGGGGAAGACAACCCTTGCCAATAAACTTTACAAAAGCCTCACAATTACTTCGTACTTCCATCCTCGTTCATGGTGTCACGTATCTCAGGTATATACCAGGAGAGGTTTGTTGCTTGGCATATTAAATGATATTGTTGAGCTTAATGATACAAAAGTTCAAAATATGAGTGATGACGATTTAGCTGAATTGTTGTGTAAGAGTCTAAAAGGGAGGAGATACTTGATTGTTTTGGATGACATATGGAGTATAGATGCATGGAGGGACTTAAGCATCTGTTTCCCTGACCAGACATACGGAAGTAGAATTCTTCTTACAAGTCGATCTGAACATGTGCCTCTGCTAGCCAAGCCTGATAGTGCACCAATCAGCCTAAATCCGCTCTCCAACAGAGAAAGCTGGCTGTTGTTGAAAAAAGGGGTATTCAAAGAAATGAACTGCCCTCAGGAACTGTCAGTTATTGGAGAGAAGATAGCTGAGTATTGCAAGGGACTACCCCTTTCTGTTGTGGTGGTAGCTGGTATTCTAAAAGATATGGACCAGACTGTACAACAATGGAATGGAATTGCAGAAAGTGTGAAGAAACATAATTTTGATGAAGAAGGCAAGATCACGAGACTGCTAGAACTGAGCTATCAGCATTTGCCACAACATTTAAAACCATGCTTCCTATATTTTGGGATGTTTCCTGAAGACACAGAAATCTCAGTCCGGAAACTAGGGTGGCTGTGGATAGCTGAAGGTCTTGTACAGAAAATTAATGGGAGAAACTTGGATGATGTAGCGGAGGGTTATCTGAAGGATTTAGTTGGTCGAAGCTTGGTAATAATTACGAAAACCAAAAGCCAAGGAGGGATCAAAGCATGTCATCTTCATGATCTACTTCTTCAATTCTGCTTGAATAAGGCTGAGGAAGAAAACTTTCTGATAATTTCGCCTAAAAATGTTTGTTTTTCAGGCTCTTGGACTGACATAATGATTGAGTCTCATTATTCATCTAAGGATGACCCACAAAGAGTATGCATTCATGAACATAGAGAAGCTATGTTGAGGTGGAGGCCTTACAATTACCCACACACACGATCTCTGCTCTATTTTACCACTGCCTCTGAAAGGAGCTCGAGTCTCTTTCCAAATGACTTGTCATTCCTATTTCACACCACTAACCTTCTTAGAGTGCTAGACTTGGCGCAGTTCAACCTGGGTCGAAATTTCCCAATGGGACTTGAATTCCTGGCGCACCTGAGATATTTAGCAATTTGTGGAGAAATGGTTGCCGTTCGATCATCCATGCAGAAGCTTTGTAATTTGGAGACTTTCGTTCTAAAGGGAATGAGGGGTGAAGTGTCAGTACCTAGAGATATTTGGAAGTTGGGAAGGTTAAGACATTTGCTAATCCGTGACCGTGCTAACTATGAATATCCTGAAGATTGGGACGACAAGTCCTTTGCATCAGTCAATATTGAATCAATTTCCACGCCTTCTCTTCGCTTTGGGGAAGACTCTATGCTAGATATACTGTCCAGGTTTCCATGTTTGCGAAAACTAAGATGTATATTTATGGAGTCATGGGATTTGTCCAGTGGTTGTAATCGATTTCCAGTACTAGACATTCTGAGTAAGCTGGAGTCACTCAAGGTGTTTTACTATGGTAGGGTGCAGCATCCTTGTAGTGAATTTAACTTCCCACTTAACCTCAAAAAGCTCTCATTATCTAAGTTCCGCCTCCCATGGAGTCAGATTTCTGAAATTGGGAGATTGCCCAACCTAGAGGTTCTCAAGTTACTTTTCAAATCTTTTGAGGGTGATACATGGGATGTAAATGATGAAGAGTTCCTAAATCTCAAATTCTTGAAACTCGAAGCTCTGGACATTGCCCAGTGGAATATGTGTAGTTATCCTTTTCCATGTTTGCAGCATCTAGTTCTTCAAAGATGCAAGAAGCTCGAGAGTATCCCTTCTGAAATAGGGTATGTACCTACTCTAAAGAAGATTGAGGTGCAATTTTGCAGTTGCGCTGCTGCAAAATCAGCTCAGGCCATGCTAGAAGAACAACTGGAAATGGGAAACAGTGACCTCCAAGTGCACATTTATCATCAGGAAGCTGGTTTTGGATCAATGTCTCAAGTGTAGGTGGAGTACACGCTTCCGGCCCATGAAATAGTAAGTACACTGAGAATAATGGTGTTTAAAGAAAATTTGATTCCATTGTTTTAAGATGGTTTGATGGAATTTGTCTGATCTCTGTGACCATTCTTATTATACTGGTTTGCTTAGGCTATCAGACAGTGTTAGCTGTCTTTAAACAATTGCATATGCATGCTCATTTTAATAATTTCCCATTCCTTGTTTTTCTGTTCCAGGAATTTTCAGGAGATTCCTCACCTCTAGTTTGGGTAGCCAGGTATAAACTGGCTTATGGAATGCTCAAGAAATTTCGTACCAAGTAATCATAATTCTCATCTCAATGATTTCATAATTCTGTTAGTTTAGCTGCACATTTGGGTGATTAATTATGCAACTTTTGTATATTTACAATTACTTCACATTCTGGGTTTAGCCTATCTCTTACAAACATTGTTGTATGGTGTATTTGTGTATTTTTCCTGTAAATTTTCCATGAATCTGAATATTAAGTAGTCTGTGAAGTACCATATTTCTTGTATACGGGATTTCTTATCACATTTAATGGTTGTCCATACTTTCAGAATTTTGCTGTTACTTACATGGGAATATCGGTTTTGCAATGTTCCCAGCAGCTGACATTTTAGTCTTGCCTCTTAGATCCTGCATCTTTAATTCATTATAAAAAGGTGAAATTGTTGAAACTAGTTGTCAGGGGTCATTTTAGATGAGAGTTTTGTTTTGCAACTATTTATACATATCCATATCAGAGTCTTCCATATTGCACTAGCTGATGTTTGAGGTGATGCTGTTTATAGAAGGACCTGGTTATAAGTGTATATACTTTATAGAAAGATGGTGGCTTTTTGGTACCCTTAGTTATAAGGGTTATACAGCTGTAACTAATTAATAATGATCGTATTGTCACTATGTTTTCCACTATTACTTTCACTAGTTAATTGTGAAATACTTTCAACCGATATATGTTTATGGGAATATGGAAGTATTATATTTTTAGATGTCTTTTAGTATGCAGAAACATGGATTCTTAGCAACCAGCAGAACTTATTCTATATCCACTGGGTTCTGAAATGTGCTTTTATGTGTCATACTATGTGAATGGGAAATACTTGTCAAATTGTTTCATTTGTGAAAGAACTTGATCTAGTTCTGAAGTTTGTGGCTATCTGCATATTACTTTGCTTGCTTCTATTACAATACCAATGCTAATGATATTATGAAATTTGTATGTTTTCGTATAATCTTGTTACCACTCGCATGGTGATTTTAATGTATTTTAAATTGAAGTTAGAACTTTTCAGTATTTTAAATGCTTCATTTGTTCTCAAAAATATTTGATCTGGATGAAATCAGCTCCTCCCTACAGTATTGAATTTCTAGCACTTCATTGTCAGAGGTAGTAATAGCTTGTTTCTTCAAGCTTCAATTTGTTCTTTACCCTTCTTGCTCATTAGCTTTCGCCTTTCAGCTGATTCAGTTTAGAATGTTTCCAACTTTCGATCTTTGCGATATTTGCGAATGTTGCGAGCCATCAAGAAGGCAAGCCAAATGTACCCTCCAACTGATGATGTTGTAGTGGTACTTACTATTCAGGCGCCCTGACCCTGATGTGCTCTACTGTGTTGTTTTTCATATTACAGTATTTCTCAAAGCATGTAGTCTTAATGACCTGTGGCGTATTATTCTTAGAAATAAGCAATCAAAGACTTGACACTATGCAACTTTGACTATGTTGTTTTACCACATCTTAATGTTTAAGTATCCATGACCGTTAGGGGCGAGCAGGAATCTGCCTCTTTTGTGTTGCATGCTTCCCATTCGGTAGGCCAGCATGACAGATTTTTGCCCCACCCAGAGCTTTTTTGAGCTAAAAATTTTCATTTCTGATAGAGTATCATTTTTATTTCATTGTATATTTAATTCATTACGATTTGCTAAATATTTTGAACAGCTTGCTTTGGAAATCATTATGAGAATTAGAGTTATTTATTAGAGTGGTTATTACAGTCATGAACTTAATTTTGCCACGGCCCCTGACAGGTAACCAATTTTCTTTCCAAATGACTACTCATTCCTGTTTGGATTCGAATACCTGTTCATCTGAGATATCTAGTATTTCGAGGGGAAGTGGATGTTGTTTCATTAAATGTAGTGAATCTCTGGAATTTGGAGACGTTTCTGCTAAAGGGAATGAGGGGTCCAATCTCAATTCCTAGTACTGTTTGGAAGATGAAGAGGTTTAGACATTTGCTGATCCGTGACACGGTTGATTTTGAATCTCTTAGATATGAGGATGGCAATTCCTTTGCGGTTGAATTCATTGCCCCATCTCTTTGTTTAGGTGATGACTCTAAGCATTAACATATTAGCTGGTTACCTTGTCTGCAGAATATATTTTTGGAGTCTTGGGATCTCTCCCGGGGTTGTAATCATTTTTCCCTTGGAGTCATATTAAAGATTATGAGACTCCCAAACCTGGAGGGTCTCAAGTTACTTTTCCAATCCTTGTAGGGCACACAACGGAAGATTGAGATGCAGTTTTGCAGCAGCCTAGGCCATTCAAGAAGAGCAGCTGGTATGGGGAAGAGTAACCTCCGGTTGCACATTCATCATCGGGCAACTGGGTTTGGACCAATACCTAAAGTGCACCGTCCTGGCTCGTGAAATGGCATGGGAATCTTTTCCATTACATTTGCTGGTTTTGATGGAGTAAGCATGCTCGTGTTTTTTTAAAAATAATTCCTTGTTCTTGGAGTTTCAGAAGTTATAGAGCAGCAGTAGCCAAAATTGAACTTGTTGTTAGTAGAGTGTTGAAGGAATTGTGTACTTTTTGTGTGGATTATGCATTGCATCCAGTGTAAAATTTTCAACAACAATGATTGGTGTATTGTCAAATTCTCATAAACCAGAAAACCAAGTTGGTTTTAAGGACCACATTTTCTGTGAATACTAGGAATCTCTTTGGCGGATGCAGTGATTGTTTTCATAAAGCATATGCAGCTAGCTACTAGGACCACCTTCAGTTTGTCACCACTGCTTATGGTAGTTTTAAATGACAATTTGAGCATCAACCATTAATCTTTGAAACGAAAAAAAGGAACTCCATTGACAACCTATTAAACAGCTCCAAAGCTGCTTTACATTTCCCAGATTGCACTCATTTTGCAGCAAAGCAGCATCAAAAATCACCAAAACTTCCCAATCCAGCTTCTACAATCTCCCTATTTTGACTCCAACAAGAATCAATTTCCCATCATATCCTTAAAAGGCCAATGGGGCATGGCTAAGATCTGCAACACCTTCAATCATGGTGTTCCATATGCAAGCTGATCATTTGTGACACTTAAAAGCGAAACAGCGCAATGAGCGAAAGGGCCGGCAATGGTGCCGGAGACAAATGATCTGAAACAGGGAGCTCACACACATTGAAATGTGACACAATAATCACAGGATGCAAAGGGCATGAGTATGAATGTCACTCCAAAAACCAACCTCAAAAAAGGGTTTCCTATTCTCTTGTCAAGATTGCATCTTTAGCATTAGCATCACCATCATCATATCACATCCAACCAAATGCTGTGTGGGATCAGTGAAAAGAAATGGCTGTGAGCTGGATAATGGTCACATAAGGATGCCATTATTTGGGGTGGTGGGGTCCCATCCAATCTACAGCTGTTTTGGGGGTTTTCTTCAAGTGAATCATCATATTTACTGTGGAAAATTTCTTTCCCTTTTCAAAAATCTGGGTTGATTTTTTTACCTGGCTTTCTTCTGGCAGGTTGGAGAAGGAAAAGATCGGAAATCCCCGTACATATAATTGCACGGATCATATTGCGACGTACCACCAAGAATCAAGAACTCTTGTTTTTGGAGGTTTTTAGCAGATTAGACAGCTGCATAATTTGGTTACATAGATTAGGGATCCATATATCTATATATTTATAGCATATTGGGTGGGAAGAATGAGAGAGCATTAAATAATGGATCGGAGTCCATGAATCATCTAAAGATTGGATTGCTTATTTTTCATCAGAATTGGGAGATAGATTTGATGAGCTCCAGTTGGGTATAAAGAAAGGGATATTTTATCTGTTTATAGGCCTACCTAAGATATGGTACAATTGATATTCAAGGGGTGAGCACATGCAACTTGATCTGACCTCTGACTATTCTTATACCCACTTCATCAAAATATTGACTCCTCTCAGCTTTCTAGGTGGTTTTTTGAAATTTGTTGTCATGCCTGGTCAATTTAAGGCCTTGTGATTTTTTTAATAGAAAAAAAATATATAAAGTTTTGGATGAGAACATCGTATAGCTTATGCACTGGCGGAACCAGCAATTATAATTAGGAGGGGCAGTAATTGGATATAGAAAAAATTATATGTACCAAATTTAAATTTATAATCTATACTGATTTAGGGTTAAAGATAAATTATAATATTTATTGTCTAGTTAATATAAAATTAAAGAAAAATGTATTTTTTAATGAAAATGGTAAACTTTTTGGAAAGGAATTTATTTTTCTAAGGAAACGATAAATTAGTTCTAATTCTAAGATACAATCTAACGTGGATACAAAATGGTTTTGCATCGTAAATCTTACTATTTTGCACCGTAAATTAGTAATTAGCACCGTAATCTTACTAACGTAAATTTTCAAAAATAAATCACCCCAAAAGTGCCTACAAAATAGCAAAAATATTCCAAAATTACTGCTTCATGGTAAATTCTTGGGGTGGGTCAGACACCCCTGGGCCCTCCCTAGTTCCGCCACTGAGCTTATGGTAGGACGAATGATAGTTCATGTGTTTGTTGGATATGTTAGTGTTTCAGAACTAATAAAATTAGAAAGGCAAACAATACTAGAAACACACGAAAATTCCAACAAACACATGAACTATTATTCATGTAGGGCGGTCTCACTCAAGACCTTCTCAAAAATATATATCATGTGGTGTTAAATATTTTAATGCATATTTTTTAAAAATAAATAAATTTATGAACGGTTGAATATCGTAGTACGAAAAACACAACAAAAATATGTGTTCAATATGGAAATATAAATCAAGATTCCAAGAGGATGTTGGAGCATGCTAGAGCACGGATCGTGATTCCAAGCAATCACGGGAGCACACTGGCGGATCGCGGTCAACAATCGCAATTCCATGAAGAATAGAGTAGTATTGTTCTGGTTGTGATTCTGGTCTGCACTGTGTGATTCTGATTCGAGTCTGGCGGCTGTGTGATGCCGATTAAGGTTCCAGTCCCGACACTTTGTTGATGAAGTTGCAACCGATGGTGATGACATGGCACTTGGCATAGGGCTTAACTTATTTGACATCAAGTTTAATTAGTTCAATTTAAAAATAGCAACCAAATTACAATCGATTGAACCAATACTTTTATACTATTTAAAAGTTACAAATATCAAAACATAACTATTCGGGAAAAATAAATAGCATCTTTATACTAATTTAAAGTTACAAATATCAAAATATAACTATTCAGGAAAAATAAATAGCATCTTCCACATAAACTATACGACAATCAGATATCTCTCTTAAGATTACAACATCACTAAATCAAAATCATGATCTTGATCTTGATTTTCATGATGCAGGTCATCATCATCTCTTTGTACAAATCATGTAGTCGCTTGTGCTTAGGTTTGATTTGTACTCTTTTGATCTAGTGGGGAAATTTTTTGTATTCAACCATATTAGCACTCAATTCCAAGCATATTAGTACTTTTCATTCTCCAATTTTACTTTTCCGGTAATCCAAATTTTGTGGAAATGGGATGGATTTTCCGTTTACAGTACTAGTTAGCTTCATCACGACATTGTGTACATTATCATTTGCAACTTTTCTTTCCCCTAAACTATAATTACCAGTCTTTACTTTTTCATTTCTGCGTATACTTCTTGCTTTGCCGTTTGTGTATAACATAAAATGCTTTTCTATTTTAATTTGTTACATCCTGAACTTTTTTGAATTCTTTTTTTTTATCGTACTTTATCATCACCATAGTGCAAAAGGAATTAACCTAATAAATTAAGGGCAGTTAGTTAAGTACGGTATAAATGGAAGCAAAGAGGGGAATGAGTCAAAGTACACTTGCCCTACATCCTCTGATTTTTCTTGAATATTTTTTTACTGTCTAGCTAGGGACTGCAATGCACATTCTCGTCATAAATGGCGTGTGGACTTAAAGAACCCGTCTCGGCTTCACAACGTGGATCACACACAACTACAAATTCAAGGATCAATTCGATTCATCCAATTTATTAGAAAAAATAGTTCCTTAGAGAAAAAATGCTGAATTAATTTGTGAATAATTGGATTGGATTGTGAATGGAGTATTTTCGAAACTTTGCAAGCTGATCTTGCTCCTCCAATCCATCTCGCATTCAGGGAGAATTTCTCTCTGATACCCAATTTTTATTGCCCAAATTTTATCATCGACGACCTTAATCTCATCATCAACAATCAAATCTTCACCAATGACTAAAACCTCCCCGTCAGTGATCAAACCCTTAATGTTTGATCCAATTTTAATACCTACAATCCAAATTTGACGTCAGTGAAAAGTTATTTCTCTATGCCATAAATGGGAGTTCTGCCCAATCAAAACACAATTCTCAATTGACACTTGTCTCTATTGGTCTCATTGAATGATCAGGGCCCTGTCCAATAGGGTGCTGGAATTGGTAGCTGGTGCTGGAAGGTGCTGGAGGGTGCTGGAATTGGTAGCTGGTGCTGGAAGGTGCCGGAGGGTGCTGGAAGGTGCTGGAGGGTGCTGGAGGGGGTTGAAATTAAATTAAATTTGTATAATTATGATGTACATAATTATGAAACTATATATTTAAAGAATGATTAATTCGTACACAACATATTAAAACTAATTTTAAAGAAAAATTATTTTTTATTTTTTTAAAAAAAATAAATCATTCATGTATGTGAATAGTGACAAGTGCTGGAGGGTGCTGGAGGGTGCTGGAGGGTGCTGGTAGGTGCTGGAGGGTGCTGGAGGTGCTGGAAATAAGCGCTATTGGACAGGGGCCATGTTTAATATGTAAAAGATCGATCTTGAAAATGAGAAGATCATAAATGAAAGTGAGAAGATTAAGTTAAACATGACCATTCAGTGTACTATGTATTGTTGCTCCATTTATCTGAGCTCAAAATCCAGTGGTTGAAATATAGTACTTCCCTCCGTGCCAGTTTAAACTGCAATTTTGACCTTTTTTAGATTGACCAGAAATATTTTGGATCATTAATATCTTTATTTGTGTGTAGTTATGTATACTGAAGTTTTGATATTAGGAAAATACATGTTACAACGAACTAACAATATCTCATATGACTATATTTGATTAATATACTATTTCAATTTGAACGTTGAAAATACTCATTTTTTACTAAAATAGGAACGTGTGCAGTTTGAGCTGAGCGACACATAGGGAGGTGTAGTACCTTATTTGAGTTATTATCCCATGTAGAAAACAAAAGTATGGATGGGTGAAACTTAGAATAAAACCAAAAAAGGATTAGATGCATAAACAATTTGACATCATTTAATTATGAAATGATGGAGCGCTGAAATTTCAACCTAAGCATGAGCTTAAACCTCATATTAACTAATTAAATCCTACTAATCAAGCCAATAGTAATATGATAATCACACATGCAGGTCACTAAAGCGCAATTAAGGCCATGCAAAGCATGCAATTAATAATGAAGAACATGAAATGTCTCTTTTGCTGTTGTTTGCCAGCTAAAGATTGGAGGACAAAGTGGAGTCCCAATTCGACTCTTACATTGTCTGATCCTCCTAGTACCTGCTAATCTACATTTTTGGAACAAAGTGTGGGTCTTTCTCTGTTTATCCTTAATGGACAATAATAAACAACTCTTAATAACCAACATAACCCCATTACCTCCTTTATTTCTTAATCATTCTCATTCACACCACCCCCTTATACTTCTAATCACAATCATATCTACAATATTGTATTCTTAAAAATTAGAGGAGATCTCCCGTGAGACCAGTCTCAATTGATACAGGGCCAAATGATGATCATTTCACTTTTAATCCCGACCTTTTACATATTAAACATGATCATTCAATTATTATTCTTGATTTTTTCACTTTCAAAACTGATTTTTTACATATTAAATATGGTTATTCAAATAGGTCAATTGAGCGAATTTGTCTATAAATTATTGTACCAACAACATTGGCCCCTTGCTCATGAAAATGAGTCCACAATTTTAGAATGAAATAGTATGAGAAAATTAACATCAAAATACTTTTAGTTATATTATATTATATTTTAATGATATTCTCTAAACTCATTTCAATTTGGATAAATGGTGGAATTCGGTGCATTAATATAAATATGAATGCATGAGCATATTTTAGTAATCAATAGGTTGATGTGATTTTTTAAATACTTTCATAGATACTCCAATACAAAAACCTAAGTGAGGTGGATCCTCCCCTAACCTAACCACCCCTACAATAGCTTCCAAGGGTATGGACCATATCACCTCTCCCTCCCCCACAAAGACCATATCATCATTATTGATAGCTTATCTTACTTAATTAACTACCTCTCTTCTTCAATCTTGGAGAACTGTTGCAAAAAATGAATTATTTGATAATAATTTCCCAACTTTTTGAAATCATCTAAAATATCATTCATAATGTTGGAAAGCGCTCAACCGCGATTACAATAAGCGTGATCAAATATCTGGTCTAGGTATCATATCTAAAGAATAATCAAACTAACTGGTAAATAAACTAGTTGTCACCTCTTACAACGAAGAAATCCAATAAAAGAGTAATATCATATTAAAAATATACTACCACAGGTATCTAACATAGGCCCTGCTTACCAGAACTTATCTGTAGATCAGTTCAGTTCAATTCAGTTCAGTTCAGTTCAGTTCAATTTGATAATACTGGCCCAGAATCCGGTTGGGCCAGGAAGGTCCGCGGCCCATAACTATCAAAGCAGTATCTTTCCCGCTGGAAGGTACATCCGGATAAGGAAGAGGACATATGATGACAAAGGAAGTGGTCCTGCACCTTATCCCCAAAGCAGGTAGAGCTCGGCTATAAATACTAGTCTCAAACAGTAAACAAGGTATGTGACTTATATCTCTCTACTTTACATTGAGAGCACCTTCCGTACGTTTTCCTTCTTCGCTATCCCCATCTCATCATCACGCCGGAGCTTCTTCCCCGGGACACCTCCCGGGGATTGTTTTGCAGGATTGAAGCGGGCTCGCCAAGGAGGAGACCCGGATAGCGTCTACCCCCGGGAGACGGGCGGATTTTGGTAGCATCAATTGGCACGCCCAGTGGGACCTTTCCACCTTCGCAGGATGGAGTCGCCAAAGAGAGGGCGCGGGCGCCCTAAGAAGAACGCGGCACCTTCAGGGGGGGATTCTCTTCCACCCCCAGGAGACGAGGTGACCTTAAGGCAGTTGCAGGAGGAGGCTAGACACCAGCGAGAGCTAGGGGTACCGCAAGACGGCCACGTTGAAACTGCCTCCGACGAAGCCTACTCGGAAGGAGAGTACCAGGATGAGCAGGAAGGGCTCGGGCTCGCCGGGGATGGCAACACCCGGGACCAGGGACCTGAAGCCCGGGAGGAAGAGCAGCCCTTAATTAGCACGGAGGAAGTGGCGGCCTTGGAATTCATGAGAGCCAACAAGGAGTTGTATCGCCAGTGGGTACTCTCCACCCGGGAAAGCCTGAGGCGAAGGGAACCCGGGAGGAACCAGGCAGGTCCTCTAAGGGGGTACCAAAGAGAGGTTATTGACTTGGATGGAGCCGTTCAGCCGCCAAAACTACAGGGGCGTGTAAATTCCTCCACCGTCCCACCCTCTTTCCCTCAGAATTTTGGGGTTGGAGGAGGAGCGGCTACGGGACAACAATCGAATCTGGTTCCACATGCTCCACCCTATTACCCGCGTTCCAGTTGGGGGGCGGGACAAATCGGGTATGACTTGCCAGTCATGCCTACAGAGCCGTTTGGGTATCAGGCCCCTGGAACCCAGGGAAACCCGATCCAGTATTCCGGACCCATGTATGGATCAATGGGGATGAACTTCGGTTACCCGGAGAGATACTACCGGGAGAACGATAGGATGTGGGGCTATCAGGTGGCACAGCAGGACCCCAACTCCTTGGAGGCTCGGCTAGACAAACTGGTGGGGAGAAATGGAGCTAAACCTACCTCCCCTTGGGTACCTCGAGTGCTCGCGTACCCATGGCCGCCGGGCCTACGGACCCCGGAGGGAATCCCAACATATAATGGAGAGACAGACCCGGAGGAGTTTGTCAGGACGTACCAGAACCTAATGGTGTCAAGGGACTTCCCGGAGGAATTAAGATGCAAGCTGGTAGGCTGTTACCTGAGAGGAAACTGTCTCTCATGGTTCGATTCGTTGCCTCGAGAAAGTCTCAGAGACTATTACGATTTCTCTAAGGCCCTGCTGTTCAGATACGCTGGATTAAAGAAGGAAGGGAAGCAGTTGACTGAGCTTTTGGCTACCCGGCAGAAGGCCGCAGAAGGGTCAATGGAGTACTATCGAAGGTACATGGACGATAGCATGAAGGTTGTCGACAGGCAGCAGTAGGAGAAGGCGGTGATTAGCGGGTTTATAAACGGCTTGAGGGATATGGCGTTGTTCCAGAAGTTGATGGAAAATATCCCGGAAACTTTTCACAACTTGCAAATGGCGGTGCAACTATACTGCGCGGTTAATGATGCCACGCGAAAGAGAAAGGAAGAATCTGGGGGATTTCTCCCGGACAAGATAGAAAGAAGGAGAGCGGCAGACCCAAGTAGAAGGGACCCCGCTCCCGCAACAGCAAACCGGGCAAGGGCGGACAGTTTCACACCGCTCAGCAAATCCCGGACGGAGATTCATTCTATTCACAAGGATCTGTTCCCGGATCCGTTGCCTATCCATGGGACCCCGTCTAGGGAAAACGCGGACAAGTGGTGCGCCTACCACAAGTCTTACGGGCATGCGACAGAGGGGTGTAGGATGCTGAGGAACGAGATAGAAAAACTGATAGAGCGGGGACAGCTGAGAGATTGCGTGGCAGCGGAGGCAAAAAAGGAGAATCCCCGGGACCAACCTCAGGAGCCGCCCCGCAGGAGGTGGAGGCCTAACCCGGGGAGAGGAAACGGGAGAAACCAAGGCAACCAAGGCAACCAAGGCAACAGGGCCCCAGGGAGGCCTGCCATAGCCGCTGCACCGGTTCAAGCAGTGGAACCGGCCCCAATACCCAACAGGATGATCAACGTGATCAGTGGAGAAGTTGGAGAAGCATGCCAGTCAGTTTCCGCTATCCGGGCCCGCACCCGGTATGTTCCCCCGGGGGAGATTCAGGGGAAAAGGTTTCGTCCCGATGAGGCTCTCACCTTCTCTGAAGCGGATGCAGCCCCGCCACAGATACCCCATTCTGACCCAATGGTGGTAACGGCGGAGATCGAAGGCTTCTTGGTCAAAAGGGTGTTTGTGGACGATGGAAGCAGCGTGGAGATCATGTTTGCTTCTTGCTTCGATCAGTTGGGAATTGGGAGACAGAACCTGAAACCCCCCTCGTCTCCCTTGTCAGGGTTCACGGGTAAACCCGAAGTTCCACTAGGTGTTATTCCCCTCGCAGTGTGCATGGTGGATGAGAAGGACCGGAGCAAGAGGATTTCGGTGACATGCAACTTTGCGGTTATTGATGCACCCTCACCGTACAACGTAATCATAGGAAGACCATGGTTAACCCAAGCCCGGGCAGCGAATTGTCCGTATCTGCTGACGATGAAGTTCCCCACTGCGCAAGGTGTGGCGGTCGTGCGGGGTAGCCAAGCAGTTGCAAGAAGTTGTATGATGACGGCGGTCTTGGACGCAAAGAAAGCAGTAGGGGCGGTACACGGAGAAGCTCCCCGCCAAGAGTTGGAGGAGATGCAGGTGGCAGACAAAGGGACAGTCACGGTGGGAAAGGATCTCCCGGAAGAAGTAAAAGGCTCACTGAAGGAACTCTTGGCTAGGTACCAAGGAGTGTTCTCATGGAGCCCGGAGGATATGGTAGGAGTATTGCCAGAATTGGGGGTACACAAGCTGAACATAAGCCCGGCAACTAAGCCAATCAGGCAGAAGAAAAGACCTGTAGCCCCGGAAAGAGCGGAATTTATAAAGAGTGAAGTTAAGAAGCTGGAGAGAGCCGGGGTTGTCGAGGAAATTATTTACCCGGAATGGATAGCTAACCCAGTCTTAGTAAAGAAGCATGATGGAAACTGGCGCATGTGTATCGACTTTACAGATCTGAATAAATGTTGCCCAAAAGACAGTTATCCTCTCCCGAACTTGGATCGACTGGCGGAGGCCATCGCGGGGTATTCGGTGATGGCCTTCTTTGATGCACATAAAGGCTATCACCAGGTGCAGATGGACGAGGCGGACAAGGCAAAGACTTCTTTTATCACCGATTTTGGGACTTTCTGCTACAAGAAAATGCCCTTCGGGCTGAAGAACGCTGGGGCCACATATCAGAGAATGGTGGACAAACTATTCAAGGACCAAGTGGGAAGAAACATGGAGGTGTATGTCGATGACATGGTGGTCAAAAGCAAGGCTTACGGGGTTTTCTTGAATGACCTGGAGGAGATGTTCGAAAAGCTAGAGCGGAGCAATCTAAAACTGAACCCCTCCAAAAGTACCATTGGAGTGGGTGCGGGGAAGTTCTTGGGGTTCATGGTGTCAAGCCGGGGCATCGATGTCAACCCGGAGAAGGTGGAGGCCATAGCTAAGATGACCTCTCCCAGGTCAGTGAAAGAAGTACAGCGGTTGACAGGGTCTCTCGCGGCTCTCAGTCGATTCCTATCAAAGGGGGCAGATAGGCAGTTGCCTTTCTTCAACATACTCAGGAGGGCCAAGGCGTTTGAGTGGTCTGAGGAATGTGAAAAGGCGTTTCAAAGTCTGAAAGAGCATCTTCAACAGTTGCCAACTTTAAAGAAGCCACTCCCGGGGGAGGAGCTTTTCCTGTACATAGCGGCGTCCCGGGAGGCGGTAAGTGCCGTGCTAATCAAAGAAGAGGAGGGAAGGCAGCACCCAGTCTATTTTGTTAGCCGGGCACTTCGGGGGGCAGAAACCCGGTACACCGAGTTGGAGCAGTTGGTTCTGGCTCTGGTGCATGCTTCAAGGAGGCTTAAACCCTACTTCCAGGGCCACCCCATAGTGGTCCTTACCAATTACCCGCTAAGACAGGTTATGTTCAAGCCGGAGGCATCAGGGAGAATGATGAAATGGGCCATAGAGCTGGGAGAATATGAAATCCGGTATGAGCCAAGGAGGGCGATCAAGGGCCAGGCCCTAGCGGACTTCTTGTTGGAATCAGAAGCAAGGATCAGTGAAGAGCGGGAGATGCCTGAATCTCCGGAGAATACAACGAAGGCCGGGACAGACCTGACTTGGAAGTTGTATGTGAATGGATCGGCGCACTCCGGGGGCAGTGGAGCGGGAGTATTGTTGGTCAGCCCGGAGGGGAAGGAGTATCCCTATGCAGTCCAATTCGCCTTCAAAACAACCAACAATGAAGCTGAGTATGAAGCCTTGATCGCGGGGTTAAGGTTGGCAAAGGAGATGGAAATCAAAACCCTCACGGCACACAGTGATTCCCAGATTGTGGTGCAGCAGGTAAAAGGAGAGTATGAAGCCCGGGAAAGGAGCCTGCAAAGGTACTTGGAAACAGTAAAACCTCTGATAGCCGGGTTTAAAGCCTTCAACTTGGTTCAAGTTCCCCGGGAGCAGAACAGTAAGGCAGACGTTTTAAGCAAGTTAGCTTCTTCGGAATTAAAACCTGAGCCCGACCAAAAGCTGTACATGGAGGTACTGGGAAGAAGAAGCTACCAGGAGAGCGATCAAGTAATGCTGGTGAACGAGGAAGAGTCCTGGATCACGCCCATGCGGGCGTACCTAGAAGAAGGAGCTACCCCGGAGGATAAGGCTCAGGCTCGGAAGCTAAGAGTGAAGGCGCCAAAGTATGTGATTCAGGAAGGGGAGCTGTACAAAAGAGGGTATCTCCAGCCGTTACTAAAGTGTGTAGAAAGGTTGGAAGGCCAACACCTCATCCGGGAGGTGCACGAAGGTTCTAATGGGAGCCACCAAGGGGCTCGCACCGTGGCCAGAAAGATCCTAAGGTTGGGGTATTACTGGCCGACGTTGTTCAAAGATGTGGAAGAACATATACAGAAGTGCTTGGCATGCCAGGCATTTGCCCCGCTAATCCACGTTCCCCGGGAAGAATTAGTCGGAGTCACAGGAGCTTGGCCGTTCAGCAGATGGGGAATTGACTTGGTCGGACCATTCCCGACTGCCCCGGGAGGAGCCAAATACTTGATTGTGGCGATCGACTACTTCAGCAAATGGGTGGAGGCAGAACCGCTCACCAACATACGGGGACTAACTTGCGTCAAGTTTTGCTGGAAGAACATCATCTGTCGATTCGGCATCCCGAAGGTCATAGTCACAGACAACGGGGCGCAGTTCGAGAACGATCCTTTCAAATCATGGTGTGTCAAGTATGGCATAGAGCAGAAGTTGACATCGGTGTACCACCCCCAGGCGAACGGGCAAGTAGAGGTCACCAACCGCACCATCATCAAGGGACTAAAAACCCGCTTGGAAGGCGCGCGGGGAAATTGGATCTGGGAGCTACCCAGCGTTCTTTGGGCCCATAGGACTACGGAAAGCTCGGCTACCGGGGAATCCCCGTATGGCTTGGTGTACGGGTCGGAGGCAGTAATACCCGCAGAGATTGGGATCCCAAGCCCTCGAACTCAATACCAGCGCCCGGAAGAAGAAAACGATGGACGACGCCTTGACTTGGATCTCCTGGAAGAAAAGCGAGAGAATGCGGCACTTCAGGAAGCCAAGGTGAAGGAGCGAGTAAAGAGGTATCATGACAGAAGGGTGCGGAAAGAAGTTTTCACCTCGGAAGACTGGGTAATGAGGAGAAACGATAAGAGCCACCAAGCCTCGGAGGGCAAACTTGCGCCCAACTGGGAAGGGCCATACAAGATCAAGGAAGCATACCCGGGAGGGAGCTATGTGCTGGAGGACAAGCAGGGAAAGGAGATCCCCAGAAGGTGGAACGTAGCTAACCTGAGAAGGTTTTACGGGAAGTAGAGCGCCCCGCATCGTACCACAGCTACTGAAGCATGAACATGCTAGGCATGAATATGCCAGGCATGGATATGCCCCCCGGAAAGCGTGAATACGCTAAGCATGAATATGCTAGGCATGAATATGCCAGGCATGGATATGCCCCCCGGAAAGCGTGAATACGCTAAGCATGAATATGCTAGGCATGAGTATGCCAGGAATGGATATGCCCCCCCAGAAAGCGTGAATACGCTAAGCATGAATATGCTAGGCATGAATATACCTCTCCCGGACGCATGAATATGCCCGGAGAGATAACCCAACGTCTGGCCTCGTTCCGGGTTTAGAGAGGACTTGTAAAAAGGGACCCATGGGTAGCTCCCATTTGGGTGCCCCGCTAGAGTGGACCCGGAGCTCGAACGAAGCCCGGGGACCAAGAAATGTAGTGTTGTAAGGAAGAGTTAATGAGAAGGGTTCTTTCGAAAAGCAATTTTATTCAATCGTTAAATTACATAAGAAATTTATACATCGCATGAACATGCGGTCAAATTGCAAAGGAACAAATACATAGAATTTTACATACAAGTATTCCTATCTATTTGCTACTAAACCCACTTGGGACCTGACCCGGAAGCACCCTCAGGGTTGCCCGGGCGGAAACCCCCTCCGAAGAATTGAGAGGACAGGAGATCTTCGGCAAAACGGGCATCCGGGGCTTGATTCCACGCAAGCTCCTCTTCCAGTTGCGCAGCGTCCTCTTCATTCAGTTCGGGGATAGGCACGACCACAGATCCCTCTGGAAGCGGCTCCGCCAGGCGCATTCTTCTCACCCCGGCAGAAGTGACGAACCTGTACTTAGGAAACATGACTGCTGCGCTCTTACCCTTCTCTTCCCGGCTAATACGAGTACCCTCGGCGGTTTTAACCCCCTTTGTGGTGACTCCAGAGTCGGCAATCTCCCGGATGCGTCTTATCCGACGGGCCACCTCGTCCGGATCAATGGATACGGTCATGTCCTCGTACCTTTCGTACGCCACATCCACCTCCACCCGGGCAGGGACTCGGCGAAGGCTAGAGGGATAGGGCTCAGCCTCCCCCGCGGCAATCTTATTATGCCATTCAACGACATCCAGATATGCCTTATGATTAGGAGCTCCCTCGCCAAACTTCTGCGGGTTAGCCTCCATGCGTTCCAATGTCCTACGAACCTCGGCGGGAATGTCGGTGAGAGGAGACACCCCAACTAGGCCATTCTTGAGACCCAACAGGTGATATGATAGCCGGGTGACTAATAGAGCATCCCGGAGGACCCTGTTCCTGTGAGTAAGGGACCGGTTCTCCTTCTCGAAGTCGCAGAGAAGCCGGTTCTGGGCAGAGCGGGTCTCCAGGGTTCTAAGTTTTTCTTGCGCCCGCTCTAGTTCGCCCCATACCATACCTAGTTCCTTGGTGGTGCGGCTCTGAGAGTCATCATGAAGGGCCTGCAACTCGGCAATGGTTCGATGAGAATTTAGAGCTTCCCGCATATGATCGGAGGCAAGATCGAAGCACTGGTTTAGCGACCCGAACTTGGCCTCAACTGCCTTGAGGAAAGATACCAGTACCCGGATTGTCCCAAATTCCTGGAGAAAGCAATCTAATCCCGCCTCAGCCAATGCCCGGTCAGCCTGGTTGCCTCCAAACCTCCAATGGGCTAATTTCCTTTGCAGAAAAGAGCATTGGAGACACCCAGCGCGGGGGAGAGAGAAGTAGGTACCAGAGGAACTGTTCGGATGAGGGAAAATATAAGGGGTGGGCTCTTGCGGGAGAGTTTCCTTTAAGTAATGCTCAGACTACAAAAGATAGTAAATTCGTCAAAAGTAGAACTTTGTCATTAATCAAAATTGGCACTAAGGCCGAAAGTTCTACATACGCTCCCCGGGGGAGGAAGATTACAAAATAAAAAAGATTACAAAAGGAAAAATAATGTACAACTAGAATAGAGTTATACATTGTCTTCAGCAGAGTTGTCTTCCCTCGGAACAGTGTGAGCCCTCTCGTACCGCCTCTCCAATTCTACGAGGTTCTCGGTGCTCCATTCCGGGCCAGCATAGGCAGGAGCATCCACCGGCGGTTCATCAGCAACCCGCGCAGGAAATCCCACCTTTCGCGTGGCCTTCCGGGACTGATACAGCAGATCGTCCTGGCCCGCGCCAAGGCCCACCCGGCAGTTGCCCTCTTGATCGTGGACTGCGCGGTACCCAAAATTGTCAGGCACCGCGCAGTACTCATAATAGTCACCCGACCAATGAGGCGTCTCCGGGACTACCCCATAGGTGTTGAAGTTTTCCGGGCCGGGGTCAGGGCAAGTGGCCTCATCAATCGCAGGCAGCTTGGCCTTCTTGATATCTGAAGCGGAGGGAGCCCGGGAGGACATCTTCAGGGATTCCCACAGCTGGGGCACCAGATTCTTCAGGTCCATCTCCTGGAGGGATCTCCAGCGGTGGTTCAGCATGTCGTTGGCCTTGGGGCGGTAATAGGAGGCCTGGGCTTCGAGGCGAGCGGGCCCCGGAAGCCAACCCCGCAGGCTGCGGTACATTTCATGACAAGCAACCGCGCTTGCTGCGGCTGCGATGCCCTCCAGCTTTTGATCAAAGTCGATCGAGCGGAGGACCTTCTGGGTCACAGCGTCAAGAGCCTCAAGCTGGGCATCCTTCTTGTCTTTTTTCAGAGAAGAGTACTTCTTCTCCACTTCGGCAAGTTTCTTCTCCTTGTCTGCCAGTTTTTTCTCCCTGTCAGCCAGTTTCTTCTGGGAGGCCTCCAGCCGGACCTCCAGGTCATCTCGCCCGGCCAACTTCTCCCGGGTATCACGGAGATCCTTCTCCATTTTTGCAAACAGCCCCGCGCTATATTTGGAGTAGCCCCGGTTAAGCGCCTCGGTAAAATGGGGGTCTGAAAGGAGGGAGTCGGCGAAGGCAACACTCTGCAAAACAGAACACAAACTTAAGAAAATTTGGATTAAATACTAAGGAGAAGAACGAGGCTGAAGTAGTTACCTCTTCTTTCTCTTCCGGGATAGTCTCGGAAGTAGTAGCCCGCGGAGGAGTATCGCGAGCAGGAGGAGGTGGAGGGAAGTCCTGCGTCCTTTGACGAGAGGGAGGGGGTGACCCGGACAGCTCCCCGGGAGGTGGCCGTTTGAAACGCGAGCTTGCCCCGCCGCTATAAACCGGGTGCTGGATGAAGGACCGGCGTCCGGGTGAAGGCGATGAGCTGGAAGGGGTACGGGCCTCAGAAGATGGCCCGGAGGAGCTCTGTGGGCGAGGCCGCGACGGCACGCGGGGCTTTTGGGGAATGATGGCAGGGTTCTCAGTCGGAGGAGGTCCGGAAGCTGTTCGTTGAGGAGGGGCCTGGGGATCCGGATGGGTATCCCGGGCATGAACGTCGTCCCCGGAAGGCTTGTCAGTATAAGCCATGACGTCCGCGTATAAGGTAGGTTGAGCTGAAACAAAGCAGACAGAAAGATTAGACCATGAGATGTATATATAAATAAAAAAAAAGTAATATATGTGTGTGTTCGGTTTTAAAAGCCTTAATGGGCACCTCCATCCGGCCACACCGCAGAGATGCGCGGGAGCGTGAAGAGGTCGCTAGGATAGATCCCGCGAGGCCAGAAATAACCCGCGTTCCCGTTTTTATAGAAGGCATCCATATCCAAGGGGGAAAGACGGAGGAAGCTGTGGTCACTAGCAACGACCGCAGGGAGGTTGGACAGAGGCTTCTTGTCCTCTGGAAGAATGGAATCATTCCAGGCGGGCATGGGATAAGCCCGGGGGTCGCACAGGAAGAAGCCTTTGGAAAGATACCCCTTGGCTGATCGGGGTTTGCTCAGGAGGAAGTCCTTTATCCCCGAACGGATGTTGAAGGAGAAAACGCCCGGGAAAGAAGCGTGCGCCTTCCGTAGAGCGTAAAAAGAGCGAAAGAGGAGAAGAGTAGGAGAAATAGCGCATCTAGCGCAGTTAAGAAGGAAAGCCAAGATCAGAGCCACCCCGTTAGGATGCATCTGGGCCGGGGCTATCTTATAGAAAGTGAGTATCTCGAGGAAGAGAGGAGGGAAGGGAAGGCTAAGCCCGTATTGAAAGTGTATACGCGGGATGCACGCGGCCTCCCGCTCGGAGGCCCCCGGGGGAAGCTTGGATAAGGAGGCATTAAGGGGAAGAGGAATGAAAGAGCGCTTGGCTAGATCCAAGACGTCCCTATCTACAGGAGGAGAGTCCCCGGAAACGCCGAAATACTTAAGCCCTAATGGGCGCACCCCGTGAGTAGGCCCCCGGGGAACATCGTCGCCGAGCCCTTCGTCAAAAGCCTCCTCCCCTAAATCCTCCCGGGCATGACCAGGAGAACTACTTTGGCGGAAACTCATCCCTTCCAGGACGAATGGGCCAGGGGCGTCTCGTTCCCGGGGAATATCGGAATCCGCGGAACGAGCGTCCAGGGAAGAATCCGGAGAGGAGGCAGGGCTATCGGTAGTCCTAAAACGGATCTCGTACGGGCTCTGGAACTCCTCGGTATCTAGAGAGGAGTTGGGGTGAAGCGGGGAACCCATAAGAGAAGAGGAGAATAAGGAGATAGGGCTTACTTAGCTGAAAGGGCGAAGGAGCGAATGAGCAGAGCGTCTGGAGAAATTTTGCAGAAAGTAAACAAGTAAGAAGGAGGTTAGGCCCCTTATATAGGCGGAGGAATAGGAACCGCCACCTCAAAAGGTGGAAAAGCAATAATGACACGATGAACGAGACACTGATCAATGCAGAAGAGGAAAAGGCGGCGTCGTCAGAAACCCATTTTAGCACGGATGGGTCCTACCAGGGGAGTAGCAACCAAAGGAGGAGCATTTAAGACCAGTTCCCCGCGTCATGAAAACCCGGATGACTGGTCTGGGGGGCTAGTGATAATACTGGCCCAGAATCCGGTTGGGCCAGGAAGGTCCGCGGCCCATAACTATCAAAGCAGTATCTTTCCCGCTGGAAGGTACATCCGGATAAGGAAGAGGACATATGATGACAAAGGAAGTGGTCCTGCACCTTATCCCCAAAGCAGGTAGAGCTCGGCTATAAATACTAGTCTCAAACAGTAAACAAGGTATGTGACTTATATCTCTCTACTTTACATTGAGAGCACATTCCGTACGTTTTCCTTCTTCGCTATCCCCATCTCATCATCACGCCGGAGCTTCTTCCCCGGGACACCTCCCGGGGATTGTTTTGCAGGATTGAAGCGGGCTCGCCAAGGAGGAGACCCGGATAGCGTCTACCCCCGGGAGACGGGCGGATTTTGGTAGCATCACAATTTAGTTCAGCTCAGTTCAGTTCAGTGAAAATATAATTGATGAAATTCAGGTTAATTCAGTTATGCTGATTCCATTTTTCAATACATCAATTTTACTTCAGTTCAGTTCAGTTCAGTTCAGTTCAATTCAGTTCAGTTCAGTTCAGTACATGGTGGAAATAAGCTCTAGCAAACAGGGCCATAATAGTGAACAAACTTGACTGTGTTATTTTGCATAGTGATTGGAAAAATAATGGGAAATATTTCTAGTGAGATGGATTAAAATATAAATTACTTTTTGTATTAGGAAAAAGTAAATATACTCTATTTTTATCAAAAAAAAAATGAATGGTCATAAAGGAGTCTATCAAGTATGGCCATTGGGAGGAAGTATCCAACAACAAAAGGAAAAACCTCACAATGATAAAAGTAATCCACTTTTTACACTCACATTCTATACCATTATGTCCCATTTCACCCCCGTGAATTGTAGGGATGCTATTTAGAGAAATTCCCCATGGTACAACACTTTCTGCATATGGTACAAGTACAATTCCTACAAAATAGAAGGAAAAAAACGCCATGGAGTGAAGAAATAATTTCGCGTGCGGTATATTTTGAACAGTAAAAATAAATAAAATAAAATATTATGGTCCGTACTCTGACAACGACCACTGAAGGATGGTGGCACATGCTCCCTGTCACATCGGATTTATTGAAATCAACGGCTGAGATTTATCCGTACGGTGCTATCAACGGCTGTCGTTCTCAAGTTTCCCGAAACACCTCCCTCCCTTCCCTACGACAGGCGGGCCGAAAAAGAAAAAAGAAAGAGAAAATAAACTCTCACACAATTAGGGGTGGGCATCGGGTCGGGTTATTCGGTTTTCGGGTTGTTCAGTTCGGGTTGTTCGGGTTGACCCTCAAAAATCTCAAACCCAAACCCGAACCATATTAGGTATAAACCCGAATTCCGAATTCGGATTCGGGTTATTTGGGTTTCGGTTTGAACCCGGACAACCCAATTTACAACTTCAAGATTTTGGACAATCTAAAATTTCTAAAAAATCTCAATCAAAATTATTCAACTAAAACATAAATATGCTTAAATCATTCATAAAAATATCACGACAAATGAAATCAAATCTTCAAACTTTGGATATTTAAGTCTGAAGAACGTAGATAAGAAGAGAGAGAGAGTTTAGTTGACATACAAATTCAATATTCTGTTAACCAATTTAGAAGATTACTATCAATCTGCCAATCTGGACTCCAAACTCCATAACAGTTAGAAATAGGGTTAACTTCAAGTTTTACTATTATTATATATAGTATATTAATTATTTTATTATATATTAATTTTTGAATTCGGTTTTCGGGTTGGTTTTCGGGTTGAGTTTCAATACCCAAACCCGAACCAAAATCCATGTTTGTAATTCGGTTTTTTAGAATTCGGATACCCGTAACCCATTTATTGAATTCGGATTCGGGTTAATTAGTTTCGGGTCATTTGGTTTCGGTTCGGTTTTCGGATTTCGGTTTTTTTTGCCCACCCCTACACACAATCACTATTCATTCATCTTTTTTATTTCAGAAAAAAATGTAGCCATAGTTTTTTTATAAAAAAAACAACATAGACAGAGTTTCAGTATACAATTAAATTTACGAATGTAATTGAGTGGAAAGATATATATTAATAATCAATGATAATAATTTGTCCTATCACTCACAAAAGTGTAATTTAACCATACCCTAGTTCTTCTTTAAAAAAAAAACTATACCCTAGTTCTGTAACCCTCACTTTGTTTTAAGACATTTTGAAGAATAATTGAGAAGAGTAAGGCCCTGTTTGTCAGAGCTAATCTGTAGATCAGTTTAGTTCAGTTCAGTTCAGTGAAAATATAATTTGATGAAATAAGGGTACCTTATGGTAAGGGCAGGTCAAAAGGAGACCACTTTTTACGAGATTAGATGTTATTATACAATTATTTTAATTATTTGAGTTACTTTTGTTTGGACTTGATGATTTTATACTTGAGTTTGATTTTTTTTGGTTTGATATTTTAATTGATTTGATGTTTTAGAATTTAGGCTTGATGTTTTATTTGGTTTGATATTTTAGATTTTGAACAATATTTTTTCACTTTATTTCCTTGATCTTTTATGTTTTATGACTGATAATATGGGCCAGAAGGATGGTCAGCGGCCCAATTCAGAGGACGGCGGATCCATTCCCGAGCGGGCATGTCCGTCCAAGGAAAGGGACAAGAATAGCGACAAGTTGAAGTGATCATCACCCTTATCTTATGCATGAAGCCTCTACTATAAATATTAGTCTCAAATAGTGAACTAGCTATGTGACTTTTATCTCTACTTCTTATTGAGAGTATTTTCGTACGGTTTCCTCCTCATCGCTATCCCCATCTCATCATCACACCGGATCAGCTACTCCTGGGTAGCCCCAGGGTTTGTTTTGTAGGTCCTCCGAAGACTTCCCCCAGAGGACCCTCGGATAGCACGGGAACACAGGAGACTAGCGGATTTGGGTAGCATCAATGGCCTAAATAATTAAAATAAGTGTATAATAACATTTAATTTTGTTGAAGGTAATCTCTTTTTAACCTGCCCTTACCGTAAGGGGACCTTGCAGGAGACGCTCTCTTAGGTTTATTCAGTCGTGCTGATTCCATTTTTCAATACATTAATTTTTACTTCAGTTCAGTACAATAAGAAATAAGCTCTAGCAAATAGGCCCTGTTTGCTAGTCCAGTTCGGTTCAATTCAATTCAGTTCAGTGAAAATGTAATTTTATGAAATTCATGTTAATTCAGTCATACTGATTCCATTTTTCTATACATTAATTTTTACTTCAGTTCAGTTCAATTCATTTTACTTCAGTTCAGTAAATCAAGAAATAAGTTCTAACAAACATGGGCTAAGTTGAAGTGGAAAAGTGAAAATAGATTTGTGTGAATTCAAAAATATATAAACTCTACTATAAAAATAGTAAGTATTCAATTATACAAAACCTTCATTTCGTAATAAGAGTGCCTATTAAACAATGCAAACTGTCAAATGACGTAGACTAAAGTTTAGCAAATGTAATGTTTTTTTATAATTTTATATTGATTTTACTTGAATATGTGATTAGTTTAATATATTATCATAATAGTAGTTTATGTCAACAATTTAATCATCAACACGTTAATGACAATCAATTGCGACTTGTCTCAATTAGTCTCATTGAATGATCGTGTTTAATATATAAAAGATCATATTTGAAAAGGTAATAATCAGTCATGAAAGTGAGAAGATCAACAGTAATACACATCACTGAGTGATCATGCATACTTTATGTAAAGAGAAGATCAAAACAATATCAACTTTAATATACTAAATGATCATGGTTAATAGGTAAAAGATCATATTGAAAATGAGAAAAATAACACTGAAAATATTTGCCCCTTTGTCTCAATTAGGACGGTTATATAGGAGACACTATCTTTTTCATAAACAGCTATGTATGTGAACATTAAAAAAAAAAACAAATTTATGCAACATAAACAAAAGTCAATAAGAAATAAGCTAAAATTTAGCGAAATAAACTATCATAGACGACAAACATCAACATATTATTAAGCTCTATCATGTTAAATCCAATCACAAATATCAACAAAATTATCACAAAAAACATATACTTATTTTGGTAGTAGGTTAGTTGGAGGGATGTTTTTGACATTTTTCATCTTCATACATCTGAAATGTAAGGAATTTTTTGATAGAAGTGGGGCTGAACAACTGTAGATGTACAATATAATTGCCCCTATGTAGATGATCTAACGGTTTAATCCACATCACAAAGTATCATACTACCAAAGTAGATGTAGACTCTCATGCTTATACAAGTTTTCTTGTTATTTTTTAAAATCTGTATAAAAAATGGAAGATCGAGTATATGTTATTATGACGTATGAAATTTAATATGTGATAAAATAAATATTATAACATTTATTCAAAAGAAATGACAATTATATTAAAAAGAAATAGAGAGTAAAATACTCACATGTAGACTGTATACATACTCATACAGTAGCTCTTGGTTTGTACACATACTCACACACTTCACTCCACTCAAACTCAATCAAGAAAACCCATTGAATTCTCTCATTCACTTTCACTTTCACTTTCTCTCTTTCTTTATCACTCTACTTTCTCTCTCTACTGCAATCAGGTCGACCTTGGTCGGCTTGCCTCTATAAAAAGTGAGATATTATATCACTCTCACTTTCTCTCTCTGTCTCTCTATCTCTGCTTGTGTCTTTCTCAAGTTTTCCCCCCCACTAAAATACTAATATTGTTATTGATTCTAAATTATTTATCAATTTTTAAAAAAGGGTTTCTGTTTTACTGAAGCAGGCAGCTGAGCTCCAGCTTTTTGGTTGGTTGGTTGGAGGGAGGTGGTGATGGAGCTCTTGGAGCTAGGATGATGATGGGTTGCTGAGGGGTTTGTGTGGTGTGAGGGTTTTGTGGGTCCTTTTTCTTTTTCTTTTTTCCCCTTTTTTTTGGTTTTTTGTTCTTGGAATTGTGGAGCTTGGTTGGTGATATTGTGGAGGGAGTATTTGGATCAAGGTGAAATGCTAGTGAAATGCATGGTGGAAATGGGAGTGCCAAATGGGGAACTGTGGAAGAGAGGGGTTAGGGTTTTGAAAGCTTTGTGGATTGAAGCTGTGATTTTGTGAGGTGATTTAGTGCTAAAGTTTTAGTCTTTGTGGGGTTAAGTATTGGTAATACAATAATTAAGTGTAAGAGGGTGGAGAAAGATTATGAAGCTTTCAACATCAGGCATGGGTCAGCAGCCTCATGAAGGTATCTCATGGCTCTGACTTTCATACATTCTTGCCTTTTCTCCCCCTATCCCTTTCTGTGCTAGGCTTTTTTGATTTCATGAGATTAGTGTGTGGTATAATCTTTTTTATTACCTGCTAAAAGGGATTATGGTTTCCTTATGTTTCTTGAATTTTGTCCCATCTCTTTGGTCATTGCCTCATTTATATGCTTGCTGATGGGTGATTTGATTGTTCTGGGTAGGGGAGAAGAAGTGTTTGAATTCAGAGCTGTGGCATGCATGTGCTGGTCCTTTGGTGTCTCTGCCGACGGTGGGGAGCCGTGTGGTTTACTTCCCTCAGGGACATAGCGAACAGGTGATAATCGTGGTTCAATTGTCAAATTTTATGGCCCTTGCATTCATTTGTTCGGTTGTTTTCTTCGGAAGGAAAACAACCAAACAAATGAAGAAATAAACTGATGGACCACAATTGGATTTCATTGTCAGGTTGCAGCCACAACTAATAAGGAAGTTGATGCTCACATACCTAATTATCCCAGTTTGTCACCTCAGTTGATTTGCCAGCTTCACAATGTGACAATGCATGTGAGTTTTATTCTTTCTTGCTGTGTTTTGTCACTTGTCATGTGTCTTTGCTTCTTGGTTTTGAATTATTCATTTTGGGATTTCAGGCAGATGTCGAAACTGATGAAGTCTATGCTCAAATGACACTACAACCCTTGACTCCAGTACTTTCTAAACCCTTATGATGATTTATGCTCTGATATTCTTAACTTTGATAGATAATTTCCTCATATTTCAATAATCAAATTAATGTTGTGATCACAGCAAGAGCAGAAGGATACGTACCTCCCAGTTGAGCTAGGAACTCCGAGCCGGCAACCTACTAATTACTTTTGCAAGACATTGACTGCGAGTGATACCAGTACTCATGGGGGGTTTTCTGTTCCACGTCGTGCTGCTGAGAAAGTTTTTCCTCCCCTGGTAATAATTGTGATTATGGCTTACTAAATATCTTCCTCGCCTTGATTGCCATGTGGTGGGTTCAAAAAGTATAATTTTGCAAATTTATCGAGCTCATCCTAAGCCGCTGGCATTTTCTGTTTGGATTATTAGGATTTCTCGCAGACGCCACCTGCTCAGGAACTTATTGCAAGGGATCTCCATGATGTGGAATGGAAGTTCAGGCACATATTTCGAGGTAATTTTCTTCTTCTTTGTTTGTACGAACACAAAAACAGATTGCAAATGACTGTAATGCTGGTGGGTTTTTGGCACAACGGTAATGTTGTGCCTTTGTGACAGCCTCTTTGCATAAAATGGGCTTCCTGTGACTAATCTCTACCGCACAACTAACACTAATTCCCTAGTGTCTTAGTGTCTTAGTTGGAACGAATGAATGCCTCAACCTAATATCTACTATAGTTTTAGGATGGATTTGTAATTCAATATAAATGCTTATTTTGATGTAGTATTTGTTGTTTTCAATGATTACTGCTGAGATCCTTACTTAATGCATTCTCTTTTTTGGCAAGTAGTTTTCTGGTGTTCTGCTTATACCATTCTCTAAATATTGATCAATACTTCTGGTTTTAGTGTGATTTTGCCTAGGATTGAATTCTTGTGTATTTGAGTGGTGGGAAAGAGAAAGAGAGGCATTGAAGTGGGAAATTCTAGAACAATTAAGATATAATTGGGTTCTTATTGTGGTCTCAACCTTGGTTTTTCCCTTAATTCATCATGTTACTCTCTTCTTGGTTTTGTAACCTCATGAGAATGGGCATAGCCTTGCCGTTGTGAGTTGTAGGTGGAAAGTGTACTGTTTCTTAAATAGATCATGTTGATTTACTATATAAAATTTTGAAATTGAAAGGTCATAGTGTGTGCCAATTAAGTAGAATTTTGCTTTGCATATGTAAGCTTTAACCAGATACGGTTTTGTAAAAGGAAAAATTAGCTGAACAAATACGTAAAATTATGCTTGATGATCAAGTCCATGGAATTAATACCAGAGATTACCTTATCACATAGACTTAAAGAATCCAACTTAGACAAGCAAACATCACATACTGTAGAAGCAGTTGTGTGCATGCTTGAATACAATTTGATCATAGAGTTTAGCCTCTTAAAACACCACTTTTGTGGTGCTGTTTTTCAAGATAGGAACATTTGAACTCTATTTTTTTTATGCTCCTTACACATAGACATTTGGACTTCTCTTTGTGATCTTTGTTTGACAACATGGATTTCTATCAGAGAGATTTTGCTTGTGAAACTAGTCTATTTTTTAAATACTGAAATACTTATCTTAATCTATGTTTGGATCAATCTTAATGGCCTCTTGGAAGCTCTGAAATTTCTCATCCTTTCTTAAATTGCATTTGTCTAGCAATGAATAGTAATATTCTTGGATATATTATAAGTATAACAAAAGTTCAATAATTACACAGGACATCCCACTGGCTTTCATTTGTAGGAGAAAATTTGAATTAGTGGTTAATTTCCTATGAATTTGTTCCTTTGCAGGTCAACCAAAGAGGCATCTCCTTACTACTGGCTGGAGTGTGTTTGTCAGTGCCAAGAGACTGGTTGCTGGAGACTCTGTACTTTTTATCTGGTATGCCTCTTTTTGTAACAAGGAATTTTTTTTCCAAGTGTCCCAAAAATTAGCTAGAGGTGAACTTTTCTTATCGATAAATATCTCATGTCAACCTTAAATTAGGAATGAAAAGAACCAGCTCCTTTTGGGCATTCGGCGTGCCACTCGTCCTCAGACTGTGATGCCATCATCCGTTCTATCAAGTGACAGCATGCACATTGGATTGCTAGCTGCTGCTGCCCATGCTGCTGCTACTAATAGCTGCTTCACCATTTTCTACAATCCTAGGTATGGAATGTATCAGTATTGTTATTTCCTCTCTTTTCTCTATTTTTAGTTCTAATTTCTTTTTATACACCAGGGCCAGTCCATCTGAGTTTGTAATACCTCTTTCAAAGTATGTTAAAGCAGTTTATCATACACGTGTTTCTGTTGGGATGCGCTTCCGCATGCTTTTTGAAACTGAAGAATCAAGTGTACGCAGGTTAACCTCCTTTCTTTTCAGTTGCTTTCAATGCCTGGTGGATGATAATAATGATTACAGTGTTCATAATTCAGAATGAGTTTATTGTTTAACCATTTAGTTCTCGTCTAATGCAACTTACTTTCTGGATTTTCTATCACACAATTCTTGTTTTCAACTTGATCTAAATGGACCTTCCCTCATATCCTTCAAATCTCCAGATACATGGGAACTATTACTGGAATTGGTGATTTGGACCCAGTACGGTGGGCAAATTCTCACTGGCGTTCTGTCAAGGTGAATGAGCTTTAAATGTGTTCTTGATGGTATTATCTTGCTGCACAGATCATGTTATGGTCCTTTCTCTTGTTTCCTTTTTGGTTTGATATATGCCTATTATATCCTTTTTCTTTCTTCAATATTTTTTATGTCGAAATACCAAAATTTCCCTGGGCATCATTTGTTTGTGTCCACTAACCTCTTTTTCCCCGTGTTTTTCTTGTGCAATATATGGTGAGACGTATGTACGTGATTTTTTCTTGTTTCTGGTCATAATTGCATGCATTCAAGTTGGGCGGAATAAATATGCACAATTTCATTCGTACCATTTGTTTAACACTGACCAATTTGCTTGCTTTCAGTTATGAATTTGTGTAATATCTTGATTAACTTACAAAACCTGGGTCTTACAGAATATGGAATTTGGAGCAAAGTTTCTCTACTATAGGTTTGTAAGTAGATCAGCAGGTTCAAATATTAGTGAATAAAATATTAGTATGGCCCAACACAATGGCTGTTTCTGGCAATAGTGATAATAGGTAATAAAAATTGCTGGTGATTTAAACTTGTTAAAAAAGATGTTTAATCTGGCATTAGCTTTATTGGTTGGTGTAATTAATGGCTTTCTTAGTATTCTGAAGTTCTACCTTGTCATTTGTGGTTATTCTGGAATCTCTGTCTTCATTGCATTTTATTTACTCTTAACATATGCAGGTTGGTTGGGATGAGTCAACTGCTGGTGAGAGGCAGCCACGGGTCTCGCTCTGGGAGATTGAGCCTCTAACCACATTTCCTATGTATCCATCCCTATTTCCACTCAGATTAAAAAGACCTTGGTATCCAGGAGCCTCGTCTTTTCAAGGTGCTAAATGTCAAAAATTTATGCTGTATTCGGTTTCATCAATTAATTTTCTTTTCTATCCTGGCATCAGAAGTTTAGTGTAGTCCACACGTATCATTCTTCATTTTTCATGATTTATCTTCAAATTGAGGTTTTCTATTTTCTAATATGTTTTTGCCTTCATTGATTGTTTTGTAAAACTGAGGTTGGTAGCTCACTAGTTTGATGTCTTTTATGCACATTTAAGAGAGATGGTTGTGCCTATGAGGCACATCTTATATGTAAGGTTGCAATTATGGTTCATTTTGTGTGTCCCTCCTGATTTCATTTGTGTGCCCCATACAGATCCCAGCACTGATGCTCTGAATGGCATGGCATGGTTGAGGGGAGAAACGGGTGACCAAGGACTCCATTCTGTGAATTTCCCGTCGGTTGGCATGTTCCCGTGGATGCAACAGAGGATAGACCCTGCAATGCTCCGCAATGATCTAAACCAGCAGTATCAGGCCATGTTAGCTGCTGGTTTGCAAAACTATGGAAGTGGAGATCTTCTCAAGCAGCAGCTAATGCAGTTTCAGCCACCTGTGCAGTATCATTCAGGCAACCAAAGTGCACTCGTGCAGCAGCAGTTAATGCAGCAGTCAATGTCTCCGAACATGCTCCCCCCACAAACTCAGCTGCTGTCAGAAAATCTGGATAGGGCAAGACCCCAACAAGTGAACAACCAAACCGAGGAGCCCCAACACCAGCATTCTTTTCAAGAGGCATACCTGATGCAACAACACGAACAACAGCTCCATCAGAGGCAGCCGTCAAACATCCCATCTCCTTCGTTTTCGAAAACCGACTTTGCTGGTGCCAACTCGAAATTCTCACCATCAGTAACTCCTACTGGCATGCAGAATATGCTAGGGTCGTTGGGCTCCGAAGGTGGTGGTAACCTCTTGAACTTCTCCAGAACTGCTCCGAATATGATGAATGAGCAGCAGCAGCAGCAGCCGACTCAGCAGTCCTGGATGACAAAATTCTCTCATGGACAGGTTAATAATTCCAATTCGGTAACATTGCCACCATATCCTGGGAAAGACACTCCTGGGGAGCAAGAAGGCTGTGGCTTGGATTCCCAGAATCAAGCCCTATTTGGCACCAACATTGACACTGCTGCTCTTCTTCTCCCCACAACTGTCTCCAGTGTGGGCACTTCAACACTGAATGCTGGTATGTCCTCTATGCCGTTAGGGGATTCCGGCTTTCAGAATTCTTTGTACGGTTACATGCAAGACTCCCCCGAGATGTTGCATGGAACAGGACAAGACTCCCCATCACCAGCTCGTGCTTTTGTGAAGGTACTGGTTTTGGAGTGTTACGTAAGTCTAGTTTATATTCTCGCCAGTGATTTGTGACCGAACATCATCGTTGCATGTGGCAGGTCTACAAGTCGGGATGTGTTGGGAGGTCATTGGACATCAGCCGGTTCAGCAGCTATCACGAGCTGAGACAGGAACTGGGGCAGATGTTCGGGATCGAAGGGTTTCTTGAAGACCCTCAAAGATCAGGCTGGCAGCTTGTATTCGTCGACAGGGAGAGTGACATTCTTCTCCTTGGCGACGATCCATGGGAGTGAGTGTTTAATGTTTATCCTACATTGCTGTCATTTAACATTCCTCTGTGGATTCCAAGTTTCTAACATTACGGTCATATTTTGAAGGGCATTTGTGAACAATGTCTGGTACATCAAGATCCTGTCCCCGGAAGACGTGCAGAAACTGGGGAAGCAGGAGGCTGAATCATTGAGCCGCATCTCCGCGGACAGGATGAACAGTGGTGGTGGATCAGACGGGCGACACGTGGTCTCTCGATTTCCTTCTTTAGGTTCACTCGAGTACTGAGAAGCATTAAAACCACTTGGATGGTTTGAACACACGCTTTAATTGTACTTTGTATGTGGCAAATGTTGTCTGTTATTGTGTCCTAGTAGGTCTAATATCCCTTTAGCAGAACATGAAGAAACATGTAATCTGGTCTGAAGTTAAGAACCGAGGATTTGTGCCGACATATTTAGACAATTAAGTTGTATTATGTGTACTCTTTTGAGGACAAATGTAGCCGTAATGTAATGCACTTATTGGAACCTTTTATCCTCCTGTCCTCAAGCTTCATTTTGCTGTCGGCATTTTTGACATTTTAAACGGTTTTTTCTCTTTTAAACATCTTCAAAGTTTGAAAAGTCAGCGCCATTGATGTAAACCTTTTTATCAGAGTCTAGCATTCAGACTCTGACTTTGGCAAAAAATGGTGTATCTTGCATGGATGCGTCCAAATTCTTCCGACATTGTTGACATTTTGTTGGAACCCTGTATTGCTAGAAAGCAATAATAGATTGGAATGATTAATATAGAGCTAATTACATAAATAATACATTAAAATGGCAGTTCATATTACAAGTATTCTATTTACAAATTACATGCAAAGACTAGATTGAAAATTCATAAACAAAGGTGAAGGAAACCTCTTCATAAATATGTTAGTATACTTATAAGCCAATAGAACATGAAAAACACGAACTTGTCTGAGAGTCATCTTTTCACAAATCTTTACATGCTTAATAGGTTGATGTTGTAGCGAATCGGACGAAAGGTGTCACAAATTCACAAAAAACTAAACTAACCCGCTTAAAATGAACACGCAATTAGGAGAAATGTGTTCCCCCTTTCATTTTAATTTGGTTCATAATTATTTTGGGCCACCTCCAACCAAGATGTCATAACTCCATAGTTTCAAGTGGAAGTTTGTGAAACTTATGCTCAATTCTCCAATTTAACTCCCGACTGAATGAAATTGAAAACTAATTAAAGTAAACGAACTACAATTCTCTTAAAAATATTTTAAGAAGACTAAAGACAAAAGTGAATACAAAAAAATTCTATTTGTGTGTATTCCGACTATTTATATAAGTTAATGACTTTTTTATTTAGATTTACTAACCTTTAGGTTTTAATGGTCGATATTTTCACGTGGTAGGGTTCATATAAATGACGAGAATTCACAAGTCACAGTTTCATCCTAACGCACCAATCTTATAATTTAAAGTTATTTTTGTCTTTTTAAATCATTCATAAAAGCGCAGTAACTAAAATAATATCTAATTCAACTAGTCTAATAAAGTATGGTCATATTTGCGAGAACTTTCATGTAGATCAGTTCATTTTACTTCAGTTAAGTGAAAATGTAATTTGATAAAATTTAGGTTAATTCAGTCATGCTGATTCTTTGTTTCAATACATTAATATTCACTTTTGTTCAGTTTAATTCAGATCAAACACGAACTAACTAATTCATAAACCGGAATTAAAAGGTTCAATATCAACTTAACGTTTCAAGAGTATTCTTCACAAATACAAAGTAGCATCGATCTAAAATACTTTGGAAAGAGGTGTACGACTAATACGAGCAATTATCAAAGAATTTGGGGTGCCTTTGCATTTTTCTCGTGATTAAATTACTGGTAACCAAAAAAAAAGAGAAATTTCAAAGTTCTGTTCTAGTAAAACATTGGCCCTCACCTCAGATTTCAGGCAGCGAAGCCAAAATCCTCACGATCATAAAGGCAAAACGTATAATATTCAGCAGGCTGAGGGAGCCAAGGAGAACAATCCAGCACGGCAGCTATCTATGCTCACAGACGTAACGGTCTTCAAGTGTCGGTGACGGCAGCGGCGGCGGCGCGATTACTGGTTAAGAAATAATGGCGGTCGGGAGGATAATGGAATGGGCGGCCAAAGGCACCCATCTGGGAGGAATTCCGAGGAAGATAACCATCATGACTGTCGGAACCTTTGCGAAAGCTGTGGCCAATTTGCTAAACACCACCACCGTCCGCAACGCCGACACTCTGCATCGTCTGGTCCGATCTCGGCCTCCCGGCGTCCCTCTCATAACCGTCAGCAACCATATGTCCACGTCAGTCATTACTGTAAATCCCTTTCTTGTTTCCTAATTCTTAGATTTCGAATTTTGTTTAAGACCATATTTTGCCTGCAAATGCTGTCAAGTGAGAGCAAAAGATAGCAATTTTTAAAATGCTGTTGTTTGAAAGCTAATAAAGTTGTGATATTTCTGGTGAGAGAGCCTAAAGTTGGTTTTAAGTTCATTTTTTTAGAGGTATTACTGCCAAATTACAGCTTGAATTGATGAATTGCTATAACTCTTTGGGTTTTCATTCTTATGTTTATTTGCCTGTTTACTTTGCTCCAGATTGGATGACCCTGTAATGTGGGGTTTTAAAGGTTTTCCGATTACGGATCCTTGTCTTGGACGTTGGGTTTTAACTGCTGAGGATATATGCTTCAAAAATACGGTGCTTTCATATTTTTTCCGACTTGGTCTGTATTAGCTTGTTGGCTATGTCTGCTTTTCATCTTTCTGTTGCTTTTGTTTTTTCATTTTAGTATGTCTTAAATCTTAATCAGATTATTGCTCTTAAAAATTTCCTTCTTGTTTGAGGACCTGAATGTACTCGTTAACTCTTATGCTAATTGGTTAGTTATATGGAGTTAGGCTACCTTTGAATGCTGTGAAATGTCTGCCTAATATAATAGTGTCAATTGTGAAAATATCAGCATTGCTTAATTAACACGATTATCTTATTTGAGTTTGAAAGTCTAAAGAAAGATTTAGGAAAGAATAATTCTGGTTAGCTGGACCTTTGTATCACAATTGATAGTTGTTCCATTCAATTAAATTATGTGTCTTGATGAGTGTCTCTTGGATTAATAGGTGATGTAGTGAAACTAAGAACAGAAGAGTATAAAGTTACGGAATAACTTGGGCCTCAAATGAAATACTGTACACTTGACTTTGAAGTTTTTGTTGGCTAAGCGTATCCTTCAAGCCATCCAAAGTCTGTTCTTGCTTCTAAACGGTATTTTAACTATTACCTGGAATACTTGTAGGGAAATGCATACCTATAACTAGAGGGGGTGGAATTTATCAGGAACACATGAACGAAGCTCTCGAACGCTTAAGGGATGGAGCTTGGGTATGTCATTTTCCCTTTCTAGCCTAAAATGTGTATTATTGTGTGGGTCACCAGTCTTAATATGAATGATGATTCCTAACCTTTCTTGTTACAAACATGTATTTGGAAAGTATCTCTAATTAACTGACCCTGCTGTTGCCATGCTATCATTTTGGTATTCATTTTTATCCAAGCTGAATGTTCTCCTATGAATGTTCTTATTTCCAAGGTTCCTCCTTCCTGGCACCTTTCCATCATGCTTATTATAATTTTTGCATTCTTACTCCTTCACCAGTGGCGCCAATAATCTCGTGACATTCTTATTCAGGTTTTTTGCATTTAAGAAGCTGGTACTTTGCGTTTGTGAATTTCAATTTTCCATGTTTTTCATGCCATGACGATTGTAGGATTTTTTTAATTCTATTTGTGATATGTTTTTCCTAACAAAAACAATCATTATAGGCTTCCGTTTCTGTTATCTAAGTATTTCATTGTGGAAATAGAGAATTCTTTATCTTTACCAAATCTCTTAACTATTTTATTTTGAGTCTTCTCATGCGATCAAAGTCATATACCTGTGGTGCTCAAAAAGTACTCTTCTATTGGGATGTACAGTTACACACATTTCCAGAAGGAAAAGTATATCAGGAAGATACACCTATACGAAGATTGAAATGGGGAACTGCCAGTCTTATAGTTCGTTCCCCTATTACGCCCATTGTTCTGCCTATTGTTCATCATGGTTTCGATAAGGTAAATACTCTTTTTTGAACTTTGAATTTTAAAAAAATTTACATTATGTGTTTTGAGAAGACCTACTTGCTCATTGTCTAATTTCTGCGTTTTCTGAAGTCTGAATGTTTGCTTCTCCATTGGTATCCTGTTCTTATCAATAATAATCATTTCTATACGCTTCTGAAGTGATCTGTTAAATTTACTTGTCTAGGTAATGCCGGAGAAGTATATGTTTGGTAAGAAACCTCCCGTGCCATTGTGGGGAAAGAAGATTGATATTTCTATCGGGGAGCCAATAGAGTTTGATCTTGCTAAACTGAAGCAGACCGCATTGGCCGAATCAAGAAATCTTAGTCATCCTGTTGCTGGCTGGCCTACTCTCAGACCTAGCGGATTGGATGAGGCAGCACAGCGATATCTTTACTCAAGTATATCAGAGCAAATCAGGACCGTCTTGGAGAAACTACGAAATCTTGGCAAAGCTCAAGCATTGAAGTTAGATCAAAGAACTGAACTGTGACAACTACTCGATGTCGCTGAGGTAACACCAAAGCTGAAGTAAATCTTGGAATTTTCTCCTCCTTCTGAAGATGATCGGATTATTCTTTTTTCCTGAGCATAATAGATCCATTGTTGAAGTAATTTATAGATACTCTAGGGCATCAAGTTGAATATTAGTGTATATCTATAATAATCAAAGCATTTCTATACCTTCAGTGCCTTGTTGCATTTAGATAATATATTGATCTGCCATTTTGGAATAGAAAATTTCAGAGAACTCAAATCAATCCACATTTTATCGTTTCAATCCGTTTACCCTGCCAACGGATAAGCAGTGTCGGTTTAAGTCAATGATGAAGAAATGATAGCCCAAAGTCAGCATCGTCCTCCTCCTATGTCTGCACTTCCCAACTCCACCACCGCCTCCGGCCACCGTCTGGTATCCTTCACCACCCCACCAAACTACGCGCCGAGGCTGAGCCGCCTCATCACTCTCAAGGGCTGGTCTCCCCTCTGGTGCCCCACCGTCATCGTCGAACCCACCCCACAAACCATATCCTCCATCCAACACTTCCTCTCCAATCTCGAGCCATTCTCCGGCGTGGCATTCACGTCGAGAACCGGAATCGCCGCCTTCGCACAAGCCTTAACCGCCGTGAAAACCACCCCACTCGCCCCTCAGGGAGAGCCCTTCACTCTTTCTGCTCTGGGCAAAGATGCCGAGCTGCTAAACGAGGCCCTGATCGCCAAGCTCTGTAAAAACTCCGCCAGAGTTCGCGTCACGGTCCCGCCGGTGGCGACGCCGTCGTGTATGGCGGAGTCACTCGGGTCCGGCCTGGGAAGAAAGGTGTTGTGTCCAGTTCCGTTAGTAGTCGGGTTGAATGAGCCGCCGGTGGTGGCGGCGTTTCTCTCCGATCTTGCTAAGATGGGGTGGATTCCGGTAAGGGTGAACGGTTACGAAACGAGGTGGGCTGGGGCCCGCTCCGGTGAGTTACTGGTGAAGAGAGCTGAAGGTGTGTTGTTTTCTCTTGTTTGCTGTCACTTTAAAAATTAAAAGTTCATTGCCGGTTAAAAGTGAAAATTAATGAAAAATAGACTCATTATGATGATTATGACCCTATTTGCCAGAGCTTATATGTAGATCTGTTCAGTTCAGTTCAATTTAGTCAAATTCAGTTTAGTGAAAATGTAATTTGATGAAATTTAAGTTCAGTCGTGCTGATTTCATTTTTCAATACATTAATTTTCACTTCACTTCCGTTCAGTGCAGCAAGAAATAAGCTCTAGCAAACAGGGTCTAATAAGTGACCTTAAATTTTATCAATTTACTGATAAGATTAAAGAACACGTCCAACAAATTCAAGAGTTTTAACTCTGTCAGGTGTGGATGCATTGGTGTTTACGAGCACGGCTGAGGTGGAAGGGTTTTTGAAGAGCTTGGCGGATCTAGGGCTGAGCTGGGAGATGATGAGGAAGAGGTGGCCTGCCATGATTGTGGCAGCTCATGGTCCTGTAACTGCATCTGGGGCTGAGAGGTTGGGGGTTGGGATTGATGTGGTTGGTTCTAGGTTTCATAGTTTTGATGGAGTTGTTGATGCTCTTGCTTGTACATGGAACACTCATTACTAGACTAGAATTAGATGGATTGGCTTGATTTTCATGTGCATAGTACTTCTGAATATGTGACTTATTTGTGTATTCTTTTTTGGTCCAATTTTGGCACCAATTTTTCCATAGATGGTGTGGATTAGATTAGATTATTATCAGAGGAAACTATAGATGGGAGTATAAATTGATTTTTTTGGCTGATGAACTAGGGATGTTAATAATCATACATTTTGACTAAATGAGCAACCAATTAGCAAGTCAATTCGGTTTTGATTTGATTTTCATCAACTTGATGAGTCGGGTTTAACCTACCTCAAATTTGGATTCAGTTGATTTTGTTCGTTAATTTTGTTAAACCATACAGAGTTGGATCAGTCCAGTGAGGTGGTTGTTACACATCTCATTTGCACTTTTAGAACAACCTCCTAGTTTGCTCACTAAGGTTCTTAATAGATTATTAGTTGCAGACGCTGCACGTCGAGCATTATGGATCTTCAATTCTTCATGATCTAACTTGAAGAGAAGTATTGTGATATTTTGTGGATATTTTAAATATTTTAGTATATTATCTTTGTATAGATTACTTAGCCTAGAAATCTTGTACACGCCTATATATCGTAATCTTTCATCATCAATAAAAACATCGATATGTCAAAAAAAACATACATTACATTTAGTCAATAATCAATATATATTCGATTTCGCCATATGCAATTAAGATGGTAAAGAGAAATAATTGAGTGTAATTTGACGTTTGGATTATAGAAGGGAATATGAATTTCTTGTAACCTCGTCGAATGATCTAGAAGAGTGGTAGGTGAAGACGAATAAAGAGTGATAATTTTTTTTTTGAAAAGAATAAAGAGTGATGAATTGATACGCAAGATACGATAAAATTGATATTTTTCATTTGATGTGAAAGATTTGAGAAATTATAATGGAAGGTGGCAATTTTACGCACTATTAAAGAATGAAAGTAGTAATGAAATCAAACATGAAAGTAATAACATCTCTATTACAATAACTATACTTTATTCATTTTACTTGTGCATAATTAAATCCAACGAACACGAAATATTAATAAACATCATTTTGGACGATTGAATTTCAAACAAAAATGAAAATTAGGATTCTGCGTATTGCTTTATGTGACCAACTGGACTAAAAGAAAGCAGGTTGGCATGGAAGCAATATTTTCCAGAATTTTAAGTGAAATAAAAGGTGTTGTCATTTCACGCAAAACACGCATTGTATTTTAACAATTATTCAATTACATTTAGAAATAATATGATGTTGAAAAATTAATCGTGTTTAATTTTCCACAACTTTAACTTGAAAAACAGAACAAAAATATATAAATACAACGTAAAATAGTAATGCGAAAAATAAAAAGAGGGCCTTATTTTCACCAATCGCCACTTGGCAGCTGTCTCCTTCGTGGGTGGAAAATTGCACTTTATTCACCTTCTTCCTTTTAAGCTTGTTTGCTAAAACCCACATGCAATTTTGGGGGCTCCGGATCCTCTATACCACTTTGGTGTACCACTACCTGCTCCACCAACCAAATTGTTCCACATGCCTTTATTAACTTAACTCTAGTTAGCTATCTAACTCATAATAATTACCGTTTCATCTATTTTTGACCGTATATTCTTTTTCCTGCTTTTCCATCTTTTAAATTAAATTAAGTTGATATCTTAATTTTCCTAAGTAAATTGTTTAAGATACAAAGTCCCGTTTGGTGACGAGAGTTTTGGAGAGCGTTTAGCTTTTTTGGTTAAATATGGAGAGTTGACTGGTCAATCAGCTCTTTGTGGTGTTTGGTGAGGAGAGTTTTCTAATTAGGTTTTTTGGTGAAACCTCTCGTTTCTGAAACGCTTGAAAGAGCAGCGTTTGTAAAAAGTTAAACAAAGAAATATTACAAAATATCTTTTTTATCCTTATTCCTCACAAATTTCCTTTTCTTCATTAATCAAATTCCTTTAAATTAATAATAATTGTGTACGTACAATTCAAACGACAAAATTCAATAAACATTTACATATTTTACGTCCGTACATTTTATAAAATCTTTTACCATACTAATTAATTTTTGAAATATTACAAATATTGGAATTAAAATGGTACACAATAATATATACCAATATAAAAATTTTAATTTAAAATATTTTTTTAATTCTAAAATATTTTTTTAAATAAATGTAGTTACACTAATAAAGTAATAATAATTCAAATAACAAATATCATGAAAATAAATAAACATATAAGTGATAATAATTTTCGATAAACAAGTAACACACTACAAAAAATAATTAATAATAAGTTGTACTAATGTCTATTTCAGTCATTTAACGTTATGAAACAGCTATCAGCTAATTGTCATTTGCCAAACACTCATATACAAAACGCTAGTCAAACCTCTAGTCAAAACAGCTAATAAATCCGCTAACAGCTAACAGCTAATAAAATCCGCTAACAGCTAACAGATAAACGCTGATTGCCAAACAAGCCCAAAGGCAATGTTTTCCATAGTTTATTTGTAGATTAGTTTAGTTCGGTTCAGTTTAGTTCAGTGAAATATATTTTAATATTTTTTAGTTCAGTTCAGTATATTTTAATATTTTCAATTCGAAAATAAATTTAAATTTATTTGAGTTCAATTCAGTTCAGTTCATATACTCCTAAATTTGTTTTAGAAATTTTTTGTATACAACTTTTTGATTCATTTTATTTTATTAAGGTATGTTTAATTCAGTTAAGTTCATTCAACTCAAATCATATGTCTCTATAAGTTTATATTATTCATCTCAATTTTTAATTTGCAATACATTATTTTTACGTCAGTTCAAATTAAATATGTTCAATCAAAATAGTTCAATTTGATTTAGTTCAGTTTAGATGAAATATAAGTTTATGATATTCGGCACAATTTGCAATACATGTATCTTTAAAATTTATTTTATTTTTCCTAGACAAGTTACTTAAAAAAAGTTAAGACATCAACTTAATTTAATTTAAAAGATAGCAAAAGTGGAAAATGAATATACGGTCAAAAATAGATGAAAGAGTAATTGTTATGAGTTGGATAGGTTAACTAGAGTTAAATTAATAAAGACATGTGTCACAATTTGGTTGGTGGAACAGAGAATGGTACACAAAAGTGGTATAGATGATCCGGAGCCAATTTTGGGCCTGTAGAAAATATTTGATATTTGCTTTATTTGATAATATGTCAACATTATTTCACAACAGAACAGAAAAATGTGATGGAAGAATCAATTAATGTTGGTATTGAAAATAAAAGTATTGAAACAATTTTGTGGTGATTAAAAGGAAATGTTATTGCGAATCATTACTTGTGTAAATTTCATTATTGAAAGAGATGAAATAGTATTGTGTACAATTTTGGATTTTTTCCCTAAATAGTCATTTTTCACCGCCTAATTCCGAAAATGTTCGATTTTTTTCGGAAATTCCGAGTGTAGGTAACTCGGCAAACCGTTTGCCGAGTATATTAAAACGACTGCGTCTGGGCCGTTTTGATTAATGAGCTCGGCCCAGTGGTATAGGCCACGTGGCCTGTCCAGGTGGCTGGTAAACTCGGCAGATTGACTGCCGAGTATTGATAAAATTAAAAAAAAAAATCCGCGTTTTAGTTGAATAAATCACAGATCGCGTTTTCTTCCCAAAACGCAGCGACGACGACCGATTTTGGCCGACCAGAGACTTGAGCCATCCGAGAAAATCGGGAAATGAGTTTTCGGCCGCCGTTTCCTTGGGTTTTGATTGGGGCCGGCCGGATTTCATTGATTAATTATCAAGACAGTTTTTTTTTTTTTCAAATTTGACTTGTATGTATTAATTTTTTTTGAAGTAAAATATTCTGATTATACATTTCGAGTAGTATATTGATGGAATTCAAATTTACCAATTAATATTTGTATATAGTTTTATTTTCTGATATATAACTAGTTAAAATTATTCTTGTATATTATAAACCATGATTAGTAAGGAATAACTAAAAATAATATATCATGGATTCTTTAAAATAATATATCATGGATTCCCAGCTCATTAAATATATCCATGATATAAACGGTTATAATCAGAATATTTTACTTCAAATTATATTAAACTGTTATAATAATTAATAATTATTGTACAGTTAACTAATAAATTAACTTTAAATAACCAACAAAATTTTTTACAAAATACCCAAAAAAATTAAGACATACAAGTCAAATTTGAAAAAAAAAAACCTGTCTTGATAATTAATCAATGAAATATGAAATCCGGCTGGCCCAATCAAAACCCACAGTAAACGGCGGCTGAAAACCCACTTCCCGTCGGATGGCTCAAGTGTCTGGTCGGCCGAAATCTGTCGTCGTCGCTAAGAAAACGCGATCTGTTTTGGGAAGAAACCCAATCTGGGATCTGCGATTTATTCAACTAAAACGCGGATTTGTTTTTTAGATTTTATCAATACTCGGCAGTCAATCTGCCGAGTTTACTAGCCACCTGGACAGGCCACGTGGCATATACCACTGGGCCGAGCTCATTAATCAAAACGGCCCAGACGCAGTCGTTTTAATATACTCGGCAAACGGTTTGCCGAGTTACCTACACTCGGAATTTCCGAAAAAAACCGAACATTTTCGGAATTAGGCGGTCAAAAATGATTATTTAGGGAAAAAATCCTACAATTTTGGGTATGATAAAAACCCCAGTTAAGTGCTTTTATACTGTGCGTGTATTAATAATAACACCCATTTTTCAAAGCTACGTCTTGTTCCACAACAAAAGCTCTAATAATAATAAGTCACTTGAAATCTAACCAACGAAAACTTTTAGGGCAAAAGATAGGCAAAGAGATGATGGTTTGATTTGATCACCGACAGCGACAAGTCTATTATGATCTTCTTACCTAATTAGATTACTAAACATCACTTGTGTTTTTTTAAACATCACATGAAATTCAGTTAAATTAGGTTTTTTTTATTTTTAAAATTCATTACAGTTCAGTTGAATTAAGGTGAAATGGATATAAATAGATAATTGATCAATATACAATAGGTAATATTTTTTTCCATTGAAAAAGTGGTAAGAACACTGTATTCGTGTCGTGGACGAATCTAGGGGCGGTCATACTTCACAACAAGTTAACAAACTTCCTATAATACTACAACATTTATGTAGTACATAATCCAGTTCGGTGATGCAAAAATTATTTGTTACATGTTGGTTTTATTCAGTACTTTTTCATATCTTTTATTACTAATTTACCTATCTCAAATCTGACTAATATCTAATTTCAGCTTCCATCACTTAAAATTCTTGTATGGTAGAGGTAATGACTAGTGAACTAAAGTGGTAGATACAACCGATAACCATAACATACTACCAATTACGTCCTAGTTAATGTTCGAAATTATGCTATATTACTATAAGTAGTGGTATGTTAACAAACTACATTAATCAACATTTGTAATATGTAGTTGTCATGGTGCAATTGTTGTAGGCTTGAAACAAATGATCCGTCGCGGCGGACCTGGGGGCAAATATCGTTTGTCCCTCTCGGAGTAGGGGCCTTTAATTTGCCTCTCCACAAAGGCGTCAACTTTCCCATGTTTGCAATTAATACAAAATCCTCTATCCACTTTTTTTGCTATTTTCTCACTTGTTCCTTTCTTTCTTGTTCTATCCTCTATCTTCCAATTCTCTTTACCAAAAAAAAAAAAAAAACTACTATAGCTAGTATATATATATATATATATATATGTTCATTCCTTTCATTATACAACATCTAATGGTTATTAGGTGGTTAAAAGTATAACAAATCTAGCTAATAAATTGTAAAAGTTCATTTAGTTTCTGCTAAACTTTATTCAAACACTTTCAGTTGAACAGATTTGACATTGTGCTAAGTTGTACTGTTTAGTGCTATGTTAAACATTATATTGTGTTGTGCTGGTATTGTGCTGATTAATATCATGATAAAATTAAAGAGGTACTGTTGATGTGGTGTGTTACTGATTTGAGTTAAAAATATATATATTATTATTTTACGCGGCATACAATTTTTTTTATCCCATACACACCCTCTATATTAGTGTGCACCCATAATATAACATCTTGTAGTGTTATGATGAATAAAATACTAGGGTAATACTACTATTAATGAAGAATGGTGGAGAAAGCATGCATGAATAAATAAAAAGTTACTTGCTCCAAAGGAGTAAATTGTGTACGTGTGGGATAAGAACATTTCAAGTAGTACGTATTTTCTCGTGACCATATTTATTTCTACAACATTTATTTACACGGAAAAAACCACGTCTTTTTCAACCATGCGTCTTCACTGCTGATTATCTTCCACCTGGAGTCCGGAGAGAGCTACCCAGAATTGCAGGACCAATCCGGCATGGCCGGCATAATCCTATTTATAACTAAGCTTGTTATATTTATGTTTTTTAAATTTGTTGAAATATTCCCATGCTTAGTTTTGCTTTGGCATATCATAAAGATTAGTTAATGATGCAGAAAAATTGTCATATTGAAACAGATTTGAAACATTTTTTGTTCTCTTTACTGAGAACTGAGAAGTATTCCGTAGTCGGTAGTCAAAGAAACTTATTCTTATTATTACATACTCGTTTATGGGGTAAGATTTTGAGAGTTTATAAAATGAGTAAGATTTCATAAATATTCAGAAAAATACTATTATTACAAAATGGGTAAGGACCTTTTTGCCATAACTTATCAATAGATCAGTCTAGTTCAGTTCAATGAAAATGTAATTTATTGAAATGATGATTCCTTTTATTTTAAATACATTAATTTTCACTGCAGTTTAGTTCAGTTCGACAAGAAATAAGCTCTAACAGAGTAGCAAACATGCCTAAGCTTTCAGTTTTATTCAGAAAAATATGTTTTGATTAAATATTTAAACTGAAGTGAAAAACATGTATTGATTAAATATTTAAACTTCCAGAGTTCGAGTAATTTTCCTGTGAGGCAACCTCACCCATGAGGCAAGGCCAAATAAGGAAAATTTCATTGCTCTCACCTCATCATAACTCACTACCACTTCATCAAATCTCGACGCCACCTCATCAAACATCGGTGCCCGTTCATCAAACATGTCACCTCATCAAATTAAAACATTTATGTCCGTTCATCAAACCTCACAAAAAATAGTGTTTAATTGGTCCTGCCTCTTAGGCGAAACCGCCTCACCCAAGGATTTGTCCCAGAGTTCAGGCCTAAGTTTTCGTAGGAATTAATTCATTAGTGTTTTTTTTTATAAAAAAAATTGGGTAATAATCCAAATTGACCCCCAATAAAATCTCACCTCCTTGGACTTCCTCCCGAACCATCTATAAATTCATTAGTTCACTTATATTCATTTCATTTCTCTATAAATAAATTTTAACTCAAGGTCAAGTTTGAATTCAGTAAATTTTGGATACATAAAAGATCAGTGAAAATACATAAAAAAAAATTGGGTTGACACATGACGTTATCCTTTAAAATGTTGTTCCATAGTATGGCTTCAGGAAAATCCCTACGTAAGCTTTTCAGATCATTTGTTGCACATTTGCAGAACACCACAAAAAATGACCACAGCAATAATTGAGCACCTATGCAGGCAAAAAAAAAAACAACATTATGACGTATTTAAGAAAGATAAATTGTTTAAATACATTAGGTGAATGAAACTGAGATTTGAGATTTAGGTGCCAAAACAGAGTGACCATTTAAAGGAATTCATCAATGAATCCCATGTGAGTCCGTTTACTCGCCCAGATTTGCTTCTTTTTAATACTGTCTCACCCCATTGTTAATGAATTCATTATGTATTTAGTTAGCTCTGCGATTAAGTCTTGTTTAATTGCTGGCCATCTTGTTATTTTCACTCACACCAACCTTTTCCAATCCCATTTAGGCCCGTTTAGTAGAGTATTTTTTTGCTGAACTGAACTAGAAATTAATGTATTTAAAAAGAATCAACATGACTTAATTAACTTAATTTCATTAAATCATATCTATTGAATTAAAAATATTTATAGATATATTCTGGCAAACAAGAGTTAAGTACAATAAAATATAACTAATGTTCGATTCGACTTATTTTCATCACAATATTATCACAACATAGCACTAAAGCACGATATTGTTTTCAACACATTTCAACCTATTTTGGATACACCTTTTTTAAAATTTATTGATTTATCATTATACACTTTGACTTAGATATTATATTTGTAATTTGAACATTGTACATTCTAAATCTCTGAAGTTTCCAGGATGTGAACGGATGGTCGAAGAGGATGTCAAATGGACTACATGTCCATTCCTTGTTAAGGCAGTTAGATGAAGGATGGAAGATGCATTTTTATGCGGGATTGAGCTCGAATTCAGCAATTATTTGAGTAGTCCTATTTGATGGGGATGCAAATTTGTCAGGGCAATATCGAAGCGAATTCTTGGTACTACAGAAGAACTTTTAGCAGAAGGTACAACTTTATATGAGGCTCTGTTGATGGCGGGGGAATTGAGAGCTGCAGAAGTGTCAGTCATTGGAAATGCCCTTGGACTCATACAGAAAGAAGTTATATTGTTGTCATTTTGAATTTAATTGTTAATATACATGATAAACTAGCTGAATGCAGTTTTGCTAGACCCTTATGGACACCGAGAGATAGAAATTATCGTGCTCATTCTATAGGTATTAATGCGAAGACGAGCTTTGAGGAAACCAATGTATGGGATAACTCCCACCGTTTTATACTTGTCAGCGAATATTGGACGTTTTCCACTACCTTGAAGGTGGTATAAAATTTTCTTTTTCAATAAAAAAAATAAAATATTGACATGCTATCAACTATTAAATTATAATTACATTAAACAATACTCAATAGTTAATGATTTAAATTTTTTAACAGTCACATAATTTACTTTACCCAAATAAATTAGCATGTCATCCCGTGATGTCATAAATTTGATTTGATTTGTCTTGTGTAAATAAAATTAATGGAAAGTTTTGAAGAAATATACAATCATAAAATTTTCTATTTATTCATCACTATAACTTTCCATCAACATTTCCAGAACAAAATGAGTAGGTGATTTTAAAAAGGCCAAATTGGGAAAAAATATTCCTCACAACTTATTAAAGGGAAAAAAACTAAGAGCAACAGAGATATGTGAGGAACACAGTACCAAAAAAGCATAAACACAACCTAAAATGCAAACAAATGTCGAAATGAATCCACGGACAATATAATACCTTAACAAATTGCAAGAGATTGAAACAGTAATTGAAAGTAAATTTAATTTAAAAAAAGTCCCGTGACCTTCATATCTTGTTTCTCCCTCCTTTCACTCCATCGTTTTTCTTCTCTCTCCGGCTGGTAAGCTGCACACAGTCACACACTGTACAAAGTACTCTCTCCTCTCAGAGAATACTACAGTACAAGGAAGATCCCTCTTGTCTCCGTGTACTAGGTAAACCAACATCTGCAATTTCATTGTAATAAGCTAGAGGAACTTCAAAGTTCAGACAAAGTTTGCTTCTTTTTCCTCTTTTTATTTTCCCGGGGGTAAAAAGAATTAATCTGCTGCCATTTCGTTGGATTAAGATGCTGGGTATTGTCGGTTTAACTTCTTCTCTACGTTTTGATCTGACCCTTTTCGTTTGAACTCTAATTTTGGAAGGTGAATGGTTCTGAATTGAATGTTAGTAAATATGGGGGGTTTAATGCTTTAGCTGTGTGTTTAGGGGTACTGGGATCTTTTGTTTGGGGTTGAATGTCAGTAAAGGTTGGTCCTTTGGGTTTCTAGTTTAGCCTAATTTGACATTGTTCTTGTTTTTTTTTCCCTTAAAATTTAAATTTAGAGATTTCTTCCAGCTAGTTTCTTGATTTTTTTGTTGAAGCTCTGGTTTTGATTTATAAGTGTCTCTCTTCTGCATTGATGTTTGGTAATGCATATATTGGTTGCTCTTTTTATTTTTGATTGTTGAATTTGCAGAAATTTAGAAATGTGTTTTTGACTTTTATATCAGATAATTGAAGATTCAGCTCCAGGAGCCACTTGTTGAAGAAGTGGGATTTCAGTGTTCATATTTGATGCTGAAATTGAATGGGGCTTGAAGCATTTTGGGATTTTGAATGACTTTCTGATAACTAATCAGAAATGTCACACATTACTATGAGATCAGACCGGTATTCCTTTGGCTCCAGCAATGGGTTTGACACCCCTGTGAATAGCCACTATTCATCACACTCCAATGGAGATGATTATGACAGTGATGGCTCTAATTTTGCCCCACCGTATGTGTTTATTACTCCCTCTATTTAAGTTGTGTTATTCTGTTTTTTTTACTTTGAGTGTGTTGATGATTTTACAACTTTGAATAATCTTGCATTTTTCCGTTCTTGGCAGTACTCCCAAAACACTGTCCTTGGAACTCTCTCCTGAGTTTGCTGCTGTTATACCCTTGATCGATAAGTTTCAAGTGAGTATTTATTTGTCTTTTTTCCCCCCTTCTCTCCCTTTGTATCCTTGCTCCATATTTTGTAATCCACTCATATCAATTTCCATGTTTATCTGTGACTCTAACATTGATTATGCTCTTTTTATTCAGGTAGATGGGTTTCTAAAGGCTATGCAAAAGCAGACGAGGTCTGCTGGTAAGCTTGGCTTCTTTTCTAAAAGAACTGCAGGGTCTCAAGTTCGCGCAAAATTTACTTTGGAGGACATGCTAAGTTTCCAAAAGGTAACTATACATTGCTTTCAGATTTAATGTGCGCAGGTTGAGATATATTGACAATACTTTGCAAACTTCCCCAGGACCCTATCCCTACTTCTCTGTTGAGAATAAATGCTGATCTAGTCAGTAGGGCAACTAAACTGTTCCAGAACATTTTGAAGTACATGGGAGTTGATTCTTCGGATAAACTGACTTCAGCAAGTTTAGATGAACGCATTGATATTGCAACTAAACTATATAAACAGGCTTTGAAGCGTCCTGAGCTTCGAGATGAACTTTTCATTCAGATTTCAAAGCAAACCACGAGAAATCCTGATAGGTAAACTTCATACATCCATTTTTGTCAATTATATGTTGTGTATCTGATTATTTTCTCTAGTTTACCTTATCTGGTTCATCCACAACTGTGCAGGCAGTATTCAGTTAGAGCATGGGAGTTAATGTACTTGTGTGCATCTTGCATGCCTCCTAGCAAAGAGATTGGCGAGTATTTATCAGAACGGATCCACAATGTAGCACATGGAGCAGGTGCTGATTCTGAAGTTCAAGACTTTGCAATGAACACTTTGAATGCCTTAAAGCATTCTGTGAAGGCTGGTGCTAGGCATACAATTCCTGGCCGTGAAGAGATTGCAGCTCGTTTAACCGGCAAAAAACTTACTATATTTGTATTTTTCCTTGACGATACTTATGAGGAGATCACCTATGACATGGCAACAACTGTAGCTGATGCTATTGAGGTACCATATTTCGAAGTTTTGCATTTCACATGTTCAGTTCAAACTATCTGAACTATTGGATGTGTTACCATCTTTTATGTTATACTCCCTGTAAACTGTCTCCTGTTATTTTGGCTCACTTGTGTACATTCAGGAACTTTCTGGGATCATCAAGTTGACCACACACTCCAGCTTTGGTCTGTTTGAGTGTCGCAGAGCTGTCACGGGTCCTAAATCTCCAGATACAGGAAATGGTACTGACTCCGTTGTCCTTTAGAATAAATTTAGCCTAATGTTCCCCATGTGCTTATATCTTCTTTATGTGAAACCAGAGGAGTATATTGGATTGGATGATAACAAATATATTGGCGACTTACTGGCGGACTTTAAAGTATCCAAAGATCGGAGTAAAGGAGAGATTTTGCACTGCAAACTGACGTTTAAGAAAAAGTTGTTTCGAGAGTTGGATGAAGCTATTACAGACTCTATGTTTGTGCAGTTATGCTATGTCCAAGTGCGTATTCCCTTTATTTGATCTTTTATTATTGATACATACTATGACTTCAAATTCAGAATTACCATAGTAACTGATACACTCTTACGTCATTACAGCTGCAGCATGATTACTTATTAAGCAATTATCCTGTTGGACGGGATGATGCTGCGCAGCTTGCAGCACTTCAAATTCATGTCCTAGATGATCCTGATTCACTCACGTAAGCTGTTTTCTGTGATTGTAGCCTTAATTCTTAAATTTTAATGAATTGTATGTGCTAAAGCAATTTCAAGCTTCTATAAAATGCCCTACCCTATCTGATTCATCTGGTTTATACTCTCAGCGACTGGACTGCACTTCTTGAGCGGTTTTTGCCGAGACTAATTGCAATTTCTCAGGGAAAGAAAGAGTGGGAAGCTGACATCATTTATCGATACCAAACAATGGTAAGAATCACAACTTAAAGATATATTAGATTGGAAGTTTGGAACAATTGAGCCTTTTCTTTTGCTTCCTTGCTTTTTTACCTTTAATAATGTGCTATTTCATATCCAGTGACTTAAAGTGATCTCTGCTTGTCTTTGTGGATTCGTTTAATTTAAGCAGTCAAAAAAGCTAAATATCCTCTTATGCTTTGATAATTGTCTTTAAATTTAAATAAATTAGTAACTTATGTTTACTCTTACAAATATTTATTGATTTCTTCTGTAGCAAAATCTGACAAAAGATGACGCAAGACAGCTTTTTTTGAGAACCTTGAGAACACTTCCTTATGGTAATTCAGTATTTTTTGCGGTGCGTAAAATTGATGATCCAATTGGACTTCTACCAGGAAAACTTGTTCTTGGCATTAATAAACGTGGGGTAAGTTATCATTCACGTCGCACCGTCTCTTAACATTCTAAATTAGGTGTTGTGTTTAGAAATGAAAAGTGACAGTAGGAACTCTGGTACTTGATTATCCATAGGTTCACTTCTTTCGTCCAGTTCCAAGAGAGTATTTGCATTCAGCTGAGTTAAGAGACATTATGCAATTTGGGAGCAGCCAAAGTGCTATATTTTTCAAGATGAGAGTTGCCGGTGTTCTGCATATATTTCAGTTTGAAACTAGGCAGGTCAGATTATCTCTGATGACCTTTTCTGTAAATCAGGATTATCTTGCACTTCGTATTCTGACCTGTTAACTGCTGCAGGGTGAAGAAATATGCCACGCTCTACAGACCCATATAAATGATGTGATGGTACGTAAATACTCCAAGGCTCGATCCTCTTCCAATGGTGCTGTTAATGGAAATCACCTACCATCAAATGATCAGAAGCCTCCTACAGTGGATGTTTATGAGAAACGAATTCAGGAGATGTCTAAAGCTCTTGAAGAGTCGCAAAGAAAAGCTACTGAAGTAAGTAAAAAGAATTGTGCTTGGCATCTAAATCAAAATGTAGTTGTTCATATAGTGGCTGAAGAGTCTGCTGCATCTCATGGTCTTATTTTATTTGCATTTTATTGACTCTATTTCTGTTGATGCAGTTGCTTGAAGATTTAAATGCACAAAGGAAGCAAGAGATGGCAATGCACGACGAACTGGAAAGCCTGAAAGCTTTCTCAAAATTGGAGAAGCAGAATGTTGTAGAAGTTATATCTGACCGGGATCACTTAAGATTTTTATGTGATGAAAAAGATTCAGCTCTCCAGGTTAGTAGTTCAATTGAGAGTATTATGTATAGGACCATTTTTCTCTTTCTCTAGCTCTCTCATAATATTGTTTACTTGTAGTCTTTACTTGTGGAGAAAAGGAGTGTGGACCTCAAACTTGCAAAGTTGAGTTCTCAAGGTTTGGAGAAAGATGTCAGAAAGGAAATGGTTGAAGCTAATAACCAGGTTTGTAAGCAAACTATATTTTTTGGCTTGTCCATGGAGCTTTCTGAATGTGAAATTTTGCTCATTTTATTTTCATTTTCGATAACTGATTTATAATTACGATATTACCGGCTATCGGGTTGTGACATGAAAAGTGTGGTTTTATATAGATATTGAACAAGATCCAAGATGAACTAAGAGCACGAACTGTGGAGTTGCATTCAGCTGAAGAGAGTAAGAGAAGACTTCTTGCTGAAAAAGTTTCATTGGAGGAGAGAATATTGGTACTTGAAAAGAAGAAAATGGATGAGGTAATAACATACGTTATTCAGCATATTTTAGTCCGATATGTGCGCGTAATAATTTAATAACTCAATATAAAAAAAAATGTAGGTTGACTATGTCCAGAAGAGTGCCGAACAGGAACAGAAGTCGTTGATGCGCCGAGTGGCTGAACTTGAAAGAAAGTTGGAGGATGCCACTCAGGAATTGTCAATTGTGGAAACAGCTCTCAAAGCTAAAGATGCAGAAGTGTTGACATATCAAAATAATCTAGAGGAGTTGGAAGATCTGAGGGAAATGAAAGAGGTTAGTCTTAGGTGTTTTGTTATTGTTTTGAACTGATCAGTTATTATACTGTTTTGTAGAAATGTGACAGCTAAAATTTTAGAATTACTTATATTTCTTTTCTTTTCTTTATTGTTATAAGGATATTGACAGAAAAAATGCGCAAACGGCTGCAATACTTAAAAGACAGGCAGCCCAATTAGCTGAGATGGAGGCTCTTTACAAGGAAGAACAAGTTCTAAGAAAACGTTATTATAACATGATAGAAGGTAGAACATTTTTCTTTGCAATCCAAATACTCTTGCTGGCCGATAATTAAAGTTGCATTTGTTATGCTAAAATAGGCCTCCAAATGGGACTTTAATTATAGGCTGGTGGTTTGTTGGGAGGTCTTGCTATGATAGTATGATTTCATTTTTCCTGTTTGGATGATGAAAAGTTCTATTCAAATTTCTTAGATATGAAAGGGAAGATCAGGGTATACTGTAGATTGAGACCTCTGAGTGCAAAAGAAGTTGGCAAGAGTGAAAGGAATGCACTTATATGTGCCGATGAGTTCACAGCTATACATAAATGGAAAGAAGAAAACAAACAGCACATGTATGATCGCGTCTTTGATGGAAATGCCACTCAGGATGATGTTTTTGAGGATACGAAGGCAAGTTTGTCTCAGCATTTGATCTCCGTTTGGTTTATACCCTAATCATGTCATTTCTGTTGCATAACCATTTCATTTGTTTCTATGTGCAGTATTTGATCCAATCTGCCGTGGATGGGTATAACGTTTGCATTTTTGCATATGGACAAACTGGTTCCGGGAAGACATACACAATATATGGATCAGATGGCAATCCTGGTCTCACTCCCCGTGCAATCTCCGAGCTCTTTAAGATTATGAAGCGAGAAAATAATAAGTTCTCATTTTCTCTGAAGGTAACTGAGAGTACTTGAGAATAAAAATATACATTGTACAGAAAGATTGTATTGCTAATGTTCTTGCATTATATTAATTTGATCCAGGCATACATGGTGGAGCTGTATCAAGACGCACTTATAGATCTTTTACTACCAAAAAGTCCAAACCATCATAAGCTAGAAAATAAAAGGGAAAGTGCAAGCCATCAAAAGCTTGAAATTAAAAAGGATTCAAAGGTAATTATTGATCAGCACTCCAGCAGGCTTACGTTTTACAATGAAACACTATGCTTAATTTTTGAGATTTGGATTCAGTGTTCAATTTATTCTGTTTGCTGCTTTTATCATAATTCTCGATTGTTTAAATGTACAGGGCATGGTGGTTGTGGAAAATGTGACAGTTAAATCTGTTTCATCATACGATGAACTTATAAATATCATGCATCAAGGATCTGAACAACGTCACACGAATGGCACTTTGATGAATGAACATAGCTCAAGATCTCATCTTATACTTTCAATAGTTATTGAAAGCACCAACCTTCAGACACAGTCTCTTGCCAGGGGAAAGGTAATTGATTTTTCACTTTTGACCAAATTCATTATTGTGTATATCAGGCCACAATCATGAGCTCATTAACTGTCTGTGATGCAGCTGAGTTTTGTCGATCTTGCTGGGTCAGAGAGGATTAAGAAATCAGGGTCTTCCGGGAGTCAATTAAAGGAAGCACAGAGCATTAACAAGTCACTCTCTGCCCTTGGAGATGTCATCAGTGCTCTTTCTTCGGGTAACCAGCACATACCTTACAGGAATCATAAACTGACGATGCTGATGAGTGATTCACTCGGTGGGAATGCCAAGACATTAATGTTTGTGAATGTTTCGCCCGCTGAATCGAACCTAGACGAGAGCTACAATTCTCTTGTGTAAGTTTATTCTGACCGTTGCAATTTGAAGTAGATTTTAGCAAATCTATGTTCTGATACCCCTTTGCTGCTTCCTTCAGGTATGCATCCAGAGTTCGATCCATCGTAAATGACCCCAGCAAAAACGTGTCCTCAAAGGAAGTTGCCCGTCTAAAGAAGCTCGTGGCATATTGGAAGGAACAAGCAGGTCGCAAGGGGGAGGATGAGGATCTGGAAGAGATCCAAGATGAGAGACCAATCCCGAAAGAGAGGCCTGACAGTCGTCATTCCATGTGATGCCTCCTCCTCGAAACTTTGAATAGTAGTCTTAGCTATATAACTATTTGTTTTAGCTTTTGGTTAAGGAATTTTTTTTTTGAAACAACCACTATTGTATAAATTAAATAACATTACAAATAGTTCGACCAAGACTAATGGCCATATTATGAACATCTACAAGAGCACTTCTACTAACTTTAACTACTGAATACATTGGGAAATTTGAAACCAGCAAGATTCGTATGTTTTCTACCATACTCCTAATCTCCCATGGTGTTAACATTGTCCATGATGCAGCACCAAGATTTTTCCTCCATTTTCTGCCTCCAAATTCTTTCTCAAGAAAAAATTTATGGTCTTCCCTGATCTATCCGTTTCAGAAACACGCAAAGCTGCCCTTTGCCGCACTTCTGCAGAAAAATGGGCAAAATAATTTGGTCCTTTTCTCGAATTGTGCGTGTCATCCTTGTCTGTTTGTTATTCTAGAATTTCAACAAATAATTTGTCCTAAAGAGGGGGGAAAAGTATTTTTGAGCTAGCTGTCAATGATCAAAAAGCTTGCATTAGCAAGCAAATAATTCTTTAACATTCCTCCCAAAATTGCTATATTCATTTGTTTCTTATTTGTGTTTCTCAAGGCAAGCTATATTTTGATCAGAACTTCAGGCAACTCAGACAAAACAAAGAAGGTGATATCTTGAAGATGAGGTGATATCTGATACCTGAGCAGAAAAGATTACAGAATAACACATAAATTTGAGCCTCAGCCATTATCAGCACTTGATAACATATAGTGCAAAGTAAAGCAAAATACTAATCCACCACAACTTCCCAAACTACACTAAGCTAAAGCAATTTGATAATCACTCATCTAACAAGAAAATCACAAGACGTTGAAGCACAAAAAACCTTCTGCAAGATATAATAAATTGGCATTTTAAAAGACCCATACAACAACTCACTTAAACGAAAGTTGCAATATCATTGCAGCCTTTACAAAATTCAACTCTAAGAAATATCAGTACTCAATGAAGATAATGGAAATATATATTCTTCAATTCACATTGAGTATCAATCCAATGATACAACATAAGAAAGCTCTTATATGTGACTGGAAAGTGAGTTTGACAGAAAAAATACACGGTTAATAATTCATACTAGAAAATCACAAAAATGTATCTGAACAAACAAGTGATACAGATAAATGTCATCCAACCATCAGTTAAGGTTTTGTTAATGGTGAGGAGGCCTTTCTAAGTAAGGGTATCAGACATTCAGAAAACAGAAGCATGGTTTTGATGTGATTAAGACCGAACATCATAATTAAATTTGAATGAGAAGAGTGATGGCTAGAAATAAGCATGGAGCACAATACAGTGAAAAATCTCATCCAAGAGCAAGCAAAGGTAATGAAGATGGCCTTTGGAACGAAGCAATTATAATGTATTGGGAGGAAGTGAAAGAAGCAATTATAAATCATGAAAAGGAAGCAAGGTATACAATCGAAGATGATGATTAGGTTGTGGAATGATGGTTACACAAAATGCAGCAACAGAGTTGAAGCCAGGGTAAATTGATGTAAATTGTTGAATTTTGCTACAAACTAGTGATATGAGCATACAGGGAATGACAAGAGCAAATGAGCATTCATCGGACTATGTTTTATGAGTAAAACTAGAATGTAGAAAGAAACGGACCAGAAGTGGGAATTCATCATCTACATCATTCACTGAATAAGCAATTTCCAGATTTAAAAAAGGAAAGGAAAGGAAAAGGAAGCTCTCTAAAATGACCAAATTAATATGCCAGAAAATCACACAGATGCATTCGAACAAACAAGGCATGTAGATAAATCTTATCCAACCATCCGATAAGTTTTTGTTTATAGTGAGAATCTTTCTAACCAAAGGATTTCAGGCATTTAGAAAGCAGAAGCATGGCCAGAAACTGATAAATTTACCCATGGAGGATAATAACCTGAAAATCTCATGAAAAGGATATCAAACATTAAGAAAACAGAAGATGGCCTTTTAAACCAGGTACAAATTAACCTCACATTTATCGCTTCCTAGGATCACGAGACGGGCAAAGCAAGAGTATAATAAACACAAAATCTCGTGAAAATTAAGTTATGGAATAATGTTTATGCAAACACAGCAGCAGAGTCGAAGCTATGAAATTCAGTATCAGTAACCAAACTTTATGTTATGCTTTATGGTAAAAGATTGAGTCCTTGCATAATATCCAGCTATCCAAGATGATCGTGAAATCCACAGATTTCAACAAAAAAGAGAGATATTCGGACATATTGAGGCACAAATCCTAACACCAACATAGTCAAAAAAATCAATATACAGCACTAATACAAACTCCTAATAACTGAAAACTGGATGAAGGTTGTACAAAATTAATCACCGTGTTCTTCAATGCTTGTTTCAGCTTAACCGTACCTCATTCCTTTCCCTTCCGCCACTCAGAGCAAACTAAAAACGGCCGGAAAATTCGTCGGAGAGAACCAGGGATTGCCGGAAAATTGGACAAAAAAAAATTTGGACCATTTCTCGATTTGTGCGTGTCATCCTTGCGCAGGGGCCATGCTAATCTTCTCTGTATCGTTCCAATTTTATCGGATGTCCCCGAAGGGACGAAATCTATTGTTTTGCTGGAGCTAATATACTGTTCTCTGGCTTTAGCAATTTCCGATGTGGGATTGAAGGGATAACTGAATCTATATGGGCCGCGGATTGTGAAAGTAAAAGCCCAAACCTTTCAAAACCCAATTTCATTTTCTTTCTTCCGGGAATTTTATATTTTTTCTGGGCATAATCCTTGACGAATTAGGATTTAGCAATATCCGGTGCCCGTCCAGCAAATAGTTTGTATTACGAAAAGATGGTGTTTTTGAGCTGGGCTCTTCCATCTCTCAATGATCAGAAAGCTTGCATTAGCAAGTAATGTTTACTTTCACTCTACAGCTTTCCGTATTGTGTTTTTCTACTCTTATGTTATTTCTCAGTTTGGTGATGTGTTAGGCTCATTTGTAATCAGGTCTGGCTCGTTTAATTATGAGGATAAATTCAGAGGCCACTCTGTAAAATCTGCAGCCTCACTTAAGCAAGACGGGGAGCTTTCGGAGTGTGGATTTTCAGTTAATCATGCTCGTACTTTAGTCGGTTCTGGTGAAGATACATTTGAGAAGGGTAAAAATGCGCTTCAGAATTGGAGGTATGTATTTTAATCTCAAGAAAGAAACCTTCTTTATTGTATGATGTGTGTGGGAGACAGTATAATTAGTTGGGATAAACATTGTGTGTGCTGTGCAGGCACTTTGGACTGAGTTGGGCATTTGTTGATTCCAAGACCCCAGTTCAAACTGGTTCCAAGTTCTGTGTTTGTGTGAAGCAACTGTTTCCTTGGGTAATGATGCCTCTGCAAGTGTTGTATGTGGACGATAAGAGAAGCGGGAAGGATCGCTTAGCTTCCTTTAGCTTTGGTGGTGGTACTCTTAAAGGACATCTATTGGTTAGTTGTTGTTTTTTAGCTACAATGAGTTTATCAGTGTTTTAGATCATAGTGTGAAGAGTTTATTGGTTGATATGGAAAACAGGCTGGGGAGGAGCGTTTCTCAATAACAATGGATGAGAACAAGCAAGTTTGGTATGAAATTTGTTCGTTCTCCAAGCCTGATCATATCCTGTCTCTTGTTGGATACCCTTATGTGTTCTTGAGTCAGAAGCTCTTTGCTCACCAATCTAGTGAAGCTGTTAGAAAATATTTGTCCTCTAAGTAGCAATATGCAGTGTACTTTAAATATCACTTCATTCACTTGTACACTAGGTAGCTTTGGGAGATGTCAAACCGTGTGGTATATCCCCTTGTTTACTTATACTATATAGGTTTGATTTAGATTGTTTTCGACTGTTTATGGGTTCTCATGTGAGTAATGAATAAACCCTTTTCTGAGTCAGGTTCATCTATAGCCCAAGTTATATCAGAGTTGATGTTTCATTCTTGTAAAAATTAGGAATTCAAAGATTTATGCAAAATTATGCCTCAGTATCAACAAAAATTTATGGGGTAGCTTGTTGTCTAAGTGTTGTAGTATTTTTTTTCTTCTAAACTTGGCCTGTGATGCTATTGCTAGTTTCTGAATTAGATCAAATCAGCTAAAATTGTGCTAGCTAGATAAGTCTTTCTTAGATTTTAAGCTCGGTAGATTGTAAGATCAGGTAAAAAGCAAGTCATCTCCACCTGTTTTTTTCCGCCTCCTTTAGCTTTTCGGTTTCTCAAAATTAACATTTCTGAAAATCCTGATCCAACTGCCTTGATGATTAGTTCTTGATTCTAATTGGCACGTACATCATTCACAATTTTAAATGTCAACAGTTGGAGTAGACTTTGGAGAATTTTCCACTATCTTTGTACTTTTCTTGCAGCTCGTTTGGTGCTTGAAGTCATTTATTATGGCCCAGATTGCTGTTTTATGGTTCATCCTGCTTGAAAATGGTTTATAAATTTTGATTCATTGTTCTAGACACGTCTTTTGAAGGTATGGATATAGATAAGTGAAGGTGTATTTTGGATGCATAAACAAAAAATGATTCCAATCAGATTACTCACATTTTCATTTTGTTGGTATATATAATAAGTGGAACTTTGACTACTTTGGCTAGTGAGATCCTTCCAAAATTAAAACTAGGCTTGTAAACAATAACTTATATGATATGTAGATGTGCAGAGTTTTCTGTCAAGGTTCTTATCACTCCGTCCCAGCCATAACTGCACACTTTTTGGTCAATTTTTTCAGAGCATGTTTGACCGTGAATAACTTTATTTTTATACATTATTATGGTCTAAAACTTTTATAGCTAAAAAATAGAGCGCATTGTGAATCTAATCATATCCCATATGATATTATTATAGCACATATGTCAATTGCAATTTATAGTCAAACATGCCTAGACAAAGTTGACTAAAAAGTGTGCAGCTTCGGCTGGGACGGAAGGAGTAGTATTTTTCGAAATCATGACCATAAAGCAGAATTTCTTTCTTTCTTTTCAGTTGTCAGTTGCATGTCATGAACAATGCACCTCATACTTTTCTTGTTATGCTATTCCAGTATACTGGTAATTTATGAGGCTACTCTAATAGGCAGGCTGTGATCTAACTGCTGCCAGTGTTTTCCTTTCTTTCTCAATCAATCACTGAGTAATTGTATGTTGAGAGGCTTAAGCAATGCTATACTGATATAAAAAGTTCCTTTTCCAACTACAAAATGCCCACTTTAAAAGTTTTACCATTACCAGCAAGAGTTTTTCTGTACAGTGGAGGCATAATGATGCAGAAAAACGTGTTGAACATTACTACATTAGGAAAAGGCAATAGTTTTGGATAATTGCCAAGTATACTATGGTATCTCACAGCCAATAGTTTGAGAGATTATAGAATGGTAATGAACAACGCATTTTACCTTTCTTTAGGTTCAGGAAAAAAACTAGAGAAAATGAAGGCCTTTTTGAACTCAATTAGATGCTTTTGCATCTTGGATAATATGATCCCCCATACTGCTTACACGTGTTTACACACATTAGGCATCATATAAACATTACATGAATTCAAAAGATGAGCTGACCAAATGATATACATCAAGCACTTTTCAAAGTAACAATAGAAATGTATCCCATTTGCTTACACAAATAGAACTTAGAGCGGGTGAAAATCTTGAAATCTCCCCTCCTGAGTCCTCATAATGAGAGTAACTGCAAAAGAACGAAAACCTAAAACAAGAAACAAGAATCTTGCCCCTTGAAAAAAACAAGAATCTTGCATAATAATAATGAACCAATACATATGTGATATGTCCTTGGGCAGCTGTGCTTCATAGTTAATACGAATCAGCTTTAAGACAGAGCCCCAAGACTCTAAAAGATATTTCTACATAAAAGACTACACCAAGGACTGGTTGGTGGATTGTTTGTAGCTTTCGTTGCTCAGGTATTTTTGGCTCTGGTCTGAATTGAACTGTGAAATATTTATCACTAAAGCTGTGTTTGTAGTGTTTGATTCCTTATCTGATTGCATCTGTGCAGGCCATACAAAAGCTGGCTTGAACGGTGGAACACGTGGCACTGGAACCGATCCTGACATGATCTGCATAATCACCTGTGTGTTAGGCCTCTCACTTGCTATAGGATGTGAGCAAGCCAGGCCCAACAATAAAAGTCTCACAGCTTCTTCAGCAGCATAGTCATCCCCTAACCTCACATCAACAGCCTCAAGAAGAATTCCATCACGATGCAAGAACCACACCCAATCTACCAGAGTATTGAATTTGTTAACCTTAGTTACAGGACGCTGTCCACAGACTACTTCTAGCAGGACTGCCCCAAATGAATACAAATCAGACTGCTTCGTGGCCCTACCCGTGTGGAAACACTCTGGAGCTATGTATCCAAATGTGCCAGGCATACCCTCAGCTTCTACATACGATGTCTTTTCCTTCTCCAATACCCGTGCCAGCCCAAAGTCACCTAGGCGAGCGTTGTAGTTATCATCAAGCATGATGTTGCTTGCCTTTAGATCACGGTGTATAACGCTTTCATCGTAATCGTTGTGAAGATAGTGTAAAGCTGAGGCCACCCCAGAAACAATTTTGTACCGCTGATCCCAGTTTAATGGAGGCCTTTCCTCTCCTGCAAAGAGGTGCAGGTCCAGGCTTCCATTCGGCATGTACTCATACACAAGTAAGAGCTTCTCATTTTTATGACACCATCCTGTAATTCAAACAGATGTAAGAGACGTATTAATGAAAATGTCAGATTTTTTTCCCCTCTAAACTGTTGCAGGAAGAATCATTGCAGACTGAATCAAGAGAGCGTTAAAAGAAACATACCTAGCAATCTAACAAGATGTTTATGGCGGAGACGGTTGATGATGGTAAGTTCAGCAAGAAAATCATCCTGGCCCTTGATGCTCTCCCTCAAGAACCATTTGACAGCTATCTCCATATCCGAGTCTTCAAAAGATCCTCTGTACACAGCCCCATATCCGCCCTGTCCCAGCTTGCGCCTAGCATCGAAGTTGTTGGTGGCCTTCTTTAGCTCCCTGAAAGAGAACTCCCTTGGGTTTCCAGGCAGACCTAATCGGATAGCTTCGAGAATTCCCGAGCTAGTCATCACCATCTTCTTCCTGTGGAAATAATACCAGACAGCTGCACCCAACAGGATCACAAACACGGCCGCTGAGAGTCCAGCCCCGAGCTCTACTGCCAACGATGTCTTATTATCCTCGTAGTGCTCAACGGTCAGATTCCAGCTCCGCACGCAGTTGAGCTGGTACGTGTCTCCTGTGGAGCCTGAGAACCCGAAGTAGGAGTTCTGATTAACCTCGGCTCTGAGGTCCAAAGCTGAAGTGATCACAGGCAAATCAGGCCTTGGAGGGGTGGGATCTGTCTTTTGCTGTTGGATGATATAGACCTTGATTGACTTTGCAATCCCATCATACTCTACCCAGACGTTGTGGAATGCTGGCTCAGTTTGAGCCAGGTTGATGTTAAGAGATTTAAGAGGCTTGGTTATGCTGGAGTTCTTCACGCTTTGGATGTTGAGGCCTATGTGGTTATCATCAGGATCGAAATCCTGCTTGAATGTGTCGAGCTCGACCGCGACAATCTTGTTACTCGGGTTGCCATCGGTGGTGGCATTAGTCAGGCCAAGAAACTGGCCGTGGCTGGACTCAGGCAAGAGATTCAGGCCGGGAGAAATGAAGAAGGTGAGGCCTTCCCCCTGTTGACCTAAACTGTTATTAACCTTAAAAATGTTTATAAGAAATGAAGAGTTGAAGGAAGCCACCCGTCCTTGTCCTTTTCCTTCCCAGAGCTTGAAGGGCTTGTTGTACAGAAATCTGCCGACCTTGTTTGTCTTTATGATTTCGGAGGATAAACTGTCAGGTGTGAGTTGAAGGGCTTCATCGTCGATTCTGGCATCGCTCTCGTTGTGAAGTTTTCCATTCGGTAGAAGCATGTCTTCGGTGAATCTGGGGTATTGAACGTTGAAGGTTTTCAACCCCTGAGCTACACAGATGGCGGAAAGGCAGTACATCAACATGATGTGGGGTTTTACTAACAGAAGCCTCATGATTTCTTGATGAAGCAGGAAGGTGTGTGTGTGTGTTTTTTTTGAGAACCTGAGGAGAGATTAGGATGTTGTAGGAATGAGGGGTGGTTTGAATTCGATGCTTTTAAGGTTTGTATTGGTTTGGTAAAACATTTGTGAAATGGTCACTGGGTGCATGTGCTTCGAAATTACAGTATTGATATAAACAGTTATACTTTTCTTTTCGGAGAATTGTCAATTTATTGCAAGTATTTGCTCTGGTCAAAGATAATTTTCTCTAGAACATTTGCATTGGGTGGTCTTTAATAGGATTTATGGTCTTCAAAGCCTTTGAAATTCCCACAATGGGAATTGGGAAGGCATTCACCCTGGATTTGCGTAAATATCGGAAAAGAAATAGACAAACATCTTCATTTTTCCAGCCACTGGATTTATACTGAGAGCTAATGGAAATAAGACATCTGGCAACTTGGGCCTCACGTGTCTTTTTCAATTCTTGCATGTTTTCTTTTCTGAAATTACTATGCACCTAGAGTAATGTCTTTGGACTTTGGTTTGTGATTTCATTATTATTCTCTTAATTTTTTATTATTATTATTTTTTTTACGCTGAAACCATCATAGATGGGAGGATTATTCATGACTCCTCAACCGAAATAAAAAAACATAACATAATACACATAAGGCCAAATAAGGGCCTTAGTAGCTACATGTTGCCCGAAGGCTGTTCTCCACAAATAGAGACAATTTGGTAGACATAAGGAAAATTATTGTCAATTTATTGCAAGTATTTGCTCTGGTCAAAGATAATTTTCTTTAGGTAGTGAAATAATTTCCTTGCCAAGTCATGCTTGAATGTCATGAAATTGTTAGTTTTTTTTTTTTTTTGATCGATTAGTTTTTTTTCTTTGACTAAAACGTATCAGATTATTCCCTTTCCTCAATAACAAAGTTATTGTTTCGTTATCGGAAATGGGGTTCTCATTTAGTACGTTTCCAATCGTAAATATTTAGCTAAGAATGTACAAACACGGTGAGGAAGGTTAAAAAATATGGTGTACTTTTTCTGGGAATTTCCTGGTATGAAATAGCTTCATTTTCAAACCCTCTTCGTGAGTTTGGTGTTTTTTCCTCAAGAACAAAGTTAATGCATCATTTTCGTAAGGGAAACTCTTATTTGGTGAGTCGTTTCTAATTACAAGCAAGCATTTTGCTAACTTGTCAGTAGAATGTTCAAACCATATGAGCAAAGTTGAAAAATGTAGGTCCATTTTCTGGGAATTTGCTAGCCTGTTGAACACAATTAATGGCTATCTTATCTTGGACGAATTCTCCACCATTAGTAACTACAAAGATTGCAATGAATTAAAAAGAGCTGTTCAAATGATCTAGATCACGCAGTTCAGAATAGGCTTTCTATACAATGGAAACTTATCTAACTTGGTTACTTAAAACTACACTTATAGTGGATGGAAATCTTGAGATACCTTCTCCAAAGAATGAAAATGACTTATGAATTATGAATTATGCAAACCTAGAACAAGAAAAGAAGAATCACACACAGAGGACTATACTATACCATGGACTGATCGGCGGATTCTCCCTGGCTTTCTCTGCTCAGGTATGGCTGGCTCTGGCTCCACCCCGAATTAAACTGTGAAGTTGTCATGGAAGTTGTGTTTGATGTGCTCAGTTCCATATCAAATGGCATCATTGCAGGCCATACGAAAGCCGGCTTGAACGGTGGAACTTGTGGTGCTGGAACTGACCCTGATATGATCTGTACAATGTCTTGAGTATTAGGCCTCTCGCTCGCTATGGGATGCGAGCAAGCCAGTCCCAACAACAATAGCCTCTCAGCTTCTTCAGCGGCGTAGTCTTCCCCTAGCCTAGGATCAACTGCCTGAAGAAGAATCCCGTCGCGATGCAGATACCAAACCCAGTCCACAAGAGTGTTGAAGTTATTAGTCTTGGCTCCGGGCCGCTGTCCACAGACTACTTCCATCAGGACTGCTCCGAATGCATACACGTCGGACTGCTTTGTGGCCCTGCCCGTGTGGAAACACTCGGGAGCGATGTATCCAAACGTGCCTGGCACACCCTCGGCCTCTGCGTAAGATGTCTTCTCGTTCTCGAGCACCCTTGCAAGCCCGAAGTCACCTAGCCGGGCATTGAAGTTGTCGTCCAGCATGATGTTGCTTGCCTTGAGATCACGGTGTATAACTCTTTCATCGTACTCGTTGTGAAGATAGTGCAGAGCAGAGGCCACACCAGAAACGATTTTATACCGCTGATTCCAGCTCAATGGAGGCTTCTCCTCCCCGGCAAAGAGGTGCAGGTCCAAGCTTCCCTTGGGCATGTACTCATAGACCAGTAGTAGCTTATCATTTTTATGACACCATCCTGTAATTCAGAAAGATTTGGTCATTAGACACGTTAATGGAACCTGAAAGCATTCTTCTACATACAGCTGTTGAAACAAATAGCTGTACTACTGCAAAACCTTTTACAATACACGAAATCTAATCAAATTATCCATCTGAGTTCATGAGTTGAACAGGCAGACACAAACTTATCCCGTGAGTTTATAACACAAGCTAACTCATTCATTTTACACGTCCATCCTAAGTTCCTAACAATATGACCATATTGTGACCCAACTTTTATATGACTAGAATAGAACCTTAATCAATACAAGAGTTAGAATCAACTATAAGTTCATCATAAATCAATGGAAAACCATGATTTTGAGGCCAAAACCAGTGCCAAGCGCTGAGAAAACATGAAACCATGGTTGATATCAGCACACGTTCATTTTGACTCAAGTAAGCTTATATGAATCCAAGTACAGATGAATAACCTAAAAGAAGGAATCATGAACAACAGTGTAATTGAATCAAGAGAGCAGTTAACAAACATACCGATCAATCTAACCAGATGTTTGTGTCGGAGCCGGCTGATTATAGTAAGCTCGGCGAGGAAGTCATCCTGGCCCTTGATGCTCTCCCTCAAGAACCATTTCACAGCAATCTCCAGTCTCCCATCTTCGAACGAGCCTCGATACACAGCCCCGAAACCGCCCTCTCCCAGCTTCCGCTTGATATCGAAATTGTTAGTAGCCTTCTTCAGGTCCCTGAAATCAAACTCCTTGGGATTTCCCGGCAGCCCTGATCTGATGGTCTCAAGAATGCTCGAACTCGTCCTCACCATCTTCTTCCTTCTGAAATAATACCAGGCACCAGCCCCTAACAGAATCAAAAACAGAACCGAGATTCCGACTCCGAGGCCAATCGCAATCTTACTACCCCCTCCTCCTCCATCTTCATCATCATCTTTATAGTGCTCAACGGTCAGGTTCCAGCGAAGAACGCAGTTGAGCTCGTAGGTGTTGCCGGTGGAACCCGAAAACCCGAAGTAGGAGTACTGATTGAGCACGGTGCTGAGGTCGAGATCCCGTTGGATCACCGGCGAAATCGGCCGGCGAGGAGTGGGACCCGTCTGAGTTGGCTGCTGGATTATATACACACGGATGTGCTTCGCCACCCCATCATACTCCACCCAGACGTTGTGAAAGCTCGGATCTTGCACAGCAACGCTCATGTTTATCGGCGCTAGGGTGATGTTCAGAGGTGCTAGAGGCTCAGCAATCTCGGATTTTACACTGTTGATGTTGAGTCCGATGTGGTTGCCATCTGGGTCCAATTCCTGCTTGAATGTATCGAGCTCGACTGCGATAATCTGGTTGCTCGATTGGCCGTCGGTGGTGGCATTCGTCAGGCCGAGATACTGGCCGTAGCTGGATTCCGGTAAGAGATCGAAGCCCGGAGAAATTAAGAACGCGAGGCCTTCCCCGGAACTGTTATTGAGCGGGTAAATGTTCACCAAAAAGGAGGTGTTGAAGGAAGCCACCCGGGTGGTGTTTTCCGGCTCCCAGAGCTTGAACCGCTGCCTGAGGAGAACTCTGCCGGACATGTTGGTCTTGATGACGCCGGGGTTTTGGGAATCTGGAGTGAGCTGAATGGCCTCTTTGCTGAATGCGGAACTGCCCTGGGTGTGGAAGCCGCCATTGGAGGTGTCGAGCTGGGTGTTGTCGAAGCTGGTATAATTGACGTGGTAGGTCTCGAGCTCCTGAGCCGCAACAATGGCGGAAATACAGCACAGGAAGACGATGGTTTTGGCCGACAGCAATCCCATGTGACAGAGTTCCAGGATTGTGCCCTGCCTCTGCGTTTTCTGCAGAAATGAAGCAGGTGGGGATTTTTGGTTGGGTGAGAAAAAGTTTGAAGATGAGAGAGATTATTATGCAAGAGGGGTTTGTTTGAATTTGCTATATGAAGGTTTTAAAAGTTTGAATTTTGTGAATGGATTTTGTGGAGTGGTCGGGTCACTAATGTTATTCTATGCATTGCTCGGAAGTTGCAGTAATAATCAACTCTTTTATTTGCAGCATTTTTTTTTGGTATCTCTTTGGATTTATTGGTCAGCAGCATTTCGATTGGTAGTGGCAACTTGGCAAGATCCCCCCTCCTTCCTCTAATTATTTTTTCTCAGCAAAATCCCAATAATTAATCCAACTTGAGCATATTAGAATATCATTTCATGAAACTAGAATACAGTTAGCAATTACTATGTGCGGAATTTTATATATTATCAAAGAATAATATCAACTAATATAAATTCTAACTAGTTAGGCCCTGTTTACCAGAGCTTATCTGTAGATCAGTTCAGTTCAGTTCAGTTCAATTCAGTTCAGTTCAATTCAGTTCAGTTCAGTTCAGTGAAAATGTAATTGATGAAATTCAGGTTAATTCAGTTATGCTGATTCCATTTTTCAATACATCATTTTTACTTCAGTTCAGTTCAGTTCAATTCAGTTCAGTTTAGTTCAGTTCAATTCAGTTCAGTTCAGTACATGGTGAAAATAAGTTCTAGCAAACAGGGCCTTACTCTACTAAGATACCCCTAGTTTAAGTGTACATAGTGTAAAGTCTGACCAAGTCCAACCTTCCTTCCTCTAGACCAGAGTTGTATTATTATGGGTTAAAAAGAAGTCGTAGGTTTCAAGACGGGAAATAAGTAGTAGTCATTCATTATTCTGATATTGTTTAGGTGAATATTTTTTAAAATTATCTTTTCCAAGTTTTCATAATCCGTCTCTTATGTCATTGTTATTTGAAGTCATCTTGAAACTTTTACTGGTTTATCTTTCTTATTCATCACCCAATTGAAGGTCATAAGGTTAAATGGCCTTGTGGTTACATTTCACTCTCGCCAGTGGGCAATCAGTTAGGGTTAGTAATCAGAATCCAAATCTTGCGAACCCTAGATTCAATCAGAATCAGTTAGGTTTAGTCTTCTCCTTGATTCTGATCTCGATCCCCAAATCTTGTGAACCCTAGATTCAATCTAAGCGTCAGAGTTCAGACACAAACCCAAATCTCAGGTACAACTCATCCTGGAACACCAATCACGCAGCCTCAAGTTCTCTCCCCCAAGAAACAAGGTACCCACGTCCACTAGCCTCCCGTGGATTATGAAGCTCACAACCCTCGCTCAACCCATCCTCCACCATCCTCACGAATCATCCTGACTACTTAGGATGACAGCGGCAGCAGAAGACGAAATTCTCAAGGCGCTCTGCCTGATTGGCTTAGCTGGAAGCACATCTGTTGGATTTACTGCTGTTGGGGCTCAGTTCTACAACTCATCCCGCCTCTTATTTGCTTCCATGGTTAAGCTCGACACCTTCGTGCGCAGTGTCATCTTTGGCATACCTTGCCCACGATGTGGCATACATTTCCCCAGGGAAGCAGCGTTCCGTAATCATCTTATTCATGACGACTGTATGCATGTGCAGGCTGCTGAGGTTAAGATCCATGCTATTGGACCTAAAGCATTAAGAGAGAAGGGAGAAGGGAGAAGGGAGCATGAAAAGAGAATGGAGCACTGCCTCATGTAGAGAGAGAAGAGATGAGAGAGCAGCATGTAGTTATATTGATGTAGGACGACTTTACGAATGAAATTGAAAAAGAAAATGAAGGTCGTCAACGTTTACCGTGATGACACGAGATTTCTAATTCCGTTTCAGAAGTGGATCGTCAAACGTTTCCTGTTCCATTTTAGAATAGATGTTTTAATATTTTCCTATTTCGTATTGTTGTTTTCCATTTTAGTTTAGTTTTATTTTAGGATTGCTTTAAGGTTTTGTAATAGTATTTATAGGATCCTTGTATTCATTATTTAACAGCTTGGAGACATTAAACAATTTCAAGAACTACGTTCTTTATTTGGTGGATTCCAATATCCCCGGTGGATTCCGGACCTTGGACAAGGAAATAGCGTTTGCGATTCCTTACTTTCTTCAGATTCGTGTTGGCGGATCTTATCGATTTTTCCGACTGCGTCATTTGGTATCAGTAGCAGGCTTTCTCCTGTTCTCTATCAGTGATTCATGATGGAAGGTCAACCGGCAACCAAGACAGATTTTGCGGCTTTTCCCGCATTACCCATGGTGGTTGTTTATAATAAGCACACGAGTGCATTAGTTGATGGATTAAGTAATGGTATTGAACGATCGAACGGGAGAACTCCATGGGACAAGAATGTTATCGCTAAAAAGGAGTTGAGTACATTCATTGCTTTAGAAAAATTGTCGCAGGCACTTACCAACCTTAGTAATCTTACCGCATCTCTTGTTGGCAGTGTTGTTTCTAGTACTCCGGGAATTGATGAAGAAATATCAACCGAGATGATGGATTCTGAATTACAACAAATTTTATTGTCATCGAGGGAAGAAGTGGAGGATGTGAATCTTTTCAGAAGTTTCTGTACAATCCAAACTAAAGTTTTTAACTTAATTGTGGATAGCGGTAGTTCTGTCAACTTCATATCTCAAAAGGCGGTTGATTATCTCAAATTACCCACGAAGCTACATACGAAGCCGTACACCTTAGGCAGAACGGGTAATCATACGAAGAAAGTGTCTTTGACATGCACTGTCCCCGTATCCATCGGTAAACATTATAGAGAGGATGTGATTTGTGATGTTCTTGATACAGATGTTTGCCATGTTTTGTTTGGCCAGTCTTGGGAATATGACAATAAGGTCAATCATTGTGGTAATGTAATTATGTTTACCTACGGGACGCGTAAGATTAAAATGGCCGATGTTTTGAACTTTGACCATCCTATTAGCATTAAGCAGTTGAATAGGACACAAAATAAAGATAAGCTTGATGAGACTGTTGCTAAAAGCGATTGTTTAAATCCGATGGCGAGTGTTGAGAATGAGAAGGTTGATACTATTGCTTCTACTACTCTTCAAGAAGTTAAAGCGGAAGGAACAAAGGATGTAGCATTGGAAAAAGAATTGAGTGTTGTTCCTTGTGATAATAGTAATCTAAAATCTTGTGATGACATGGACAATTTTGTTGATAGATGTGTGTCTAAAGTTGCTTGTGAAGAAGCTGGGAGCTTCGTTGTTAGAGAGGCCAATCAAGTTGAGGATCTGAACCTTGTAGTTCAAAGTTGTGAATGCTTTGTGGAGGAATCTTATGTATTTAGGAGTGCTCGTGAAGAACTTAACTCTATGGATGAAAATTAGGAGGATGCAAAGATTCAAGTTCAGATTTGTGGAAAATCCATAGATACCATTTACGAAGATGTTAAGATCGATGTTCAGATTGGTGAGGGTTCTAACAAGGAGATAGTTCCTTTGAGAGATAAGAATGAAGATACGCGGTTAATCCTCAGTGAATGAGAATGCGTTAATGTTGAATATGGTTATGCTAATTTTGAAGATAAGCTTAGTCATGATCATGATTTCTTAAATGTATCAATGAGTAGATGCTGGAAGTTAAAGTCAATCCTACAAGTTGCCTATACATCGATCGAGCATGCAATGGATGCTAGAGCTATTGATGGTGACGGGAATAACTCGGGGCGAGTTATTTTTAAAGTGGAGGAGAAGGAGGAAGACGAGGATATGAAGCTGAAGTCCGAGATTAACTCAATGGAGAAGGAGGGAGACGAGGATATGAAGCTGAAGTCCGAGATTAACTCATATGTCAGAAGTGTGGGTGTTCCGAATCTTAAGGTACTACCTAACATTGTACGTGGTCAGAAATATCTTATGCGTTGGAAGTACCTTGTCCGATGGAAAGGACATCCCCGTGCAAATGGTTCAAGATTTTTAGGGAGAGGTTCTGAATTGATACTCCTAAAGTTCTTGATGGTGGAGGGAGAGAACTCGGGACGAGTTCTTTTAAAGTGGAGGAGTCTGATGTAGGACGACTTTACGAATGAAATTGAAAAAGAAAATGAAGGTCGTCAACGTTTACCGTGATGACACGAGATTTCTAATTCCGTTTCAGAAGTGGATCGTCAAACGTTTCCTGTTCCATTTTAGAATAGATGTTTTAATATTTTCCTATTTCGTATTGTTGTTTTCCATTTTAGTTTAGTTTTATTTTAGGATTGCTTTAAGGTTTTGTAATAGTATTTATAGGATCCTTGTATTCATTATTTAACAGCTTGGAGACATTAAACAATTTCAAGAACTACGTTCTTAATTTGGTGGATTCCAATATCCCCGGTGGATTCCGGACCCTGGACAAGGAAATAACGTTTGCGATTCCTTACTTTCTTCAGATTCGTGTTGGCGGATCTTATCGATTTTTCCGACTGCGTCATATATTTAGCATCGGGAAAGACATGATGGGATGGTGGGATTTTGATAAAAGGAATGACAGTAAGCAAAGACAACATAGAAGAAGGAGCATAAGTTGAGAAACAAACTAGTTTTCCTGAACAAAAAAAAGTTGCATATGGAGGAAGACGGGAAAGTATTTTACCTGGAAAGCCTCAATCATCTCCGTGAAATTAACTTGTGTTTCAATGAGTCGATTCACTAAACCACTCCTTGATTGATATTCTCGTAGAGATAACTTTTCGATTGTCGATGAGTTCTCTAATTACCCTTTGTCAGGATATTGATTGTTATGCATTTTCAGTTTCATTAATTAGTTTCATATGTTTAAGCAAGAAACTCCATTACTTTTTTCAGTCTTTCATCAACTCACTTACCAATCATGACTTGGTGGTTTAAATTTTCTTAAAACAAAAACACTTAAATAATTGGATTAGGAGTAAAATGTTATCATCTTTTGCATTTTTGGATTTTTGGATTTTTGGATAATGCTTCCATGGCATTTCACTAACTTGGTGGATAGGATAAGGGCATAAGGCCATAAGGGTTATAATCTCATTACTCCTAAAAGTACAGAATATGGTAACAATGACGCAATTGATAGGACATTTGGGACCGTGGACGATGTTTTTGGCTATTATATATAGGGATGGCATTGGGCGAACTGGGCGTGGATAGTAGACTATCCATGCCCATCCCCATCTAAAATTTTACTATCCATCCCCGCCCATTTACCCATGACGGGTACAAATTTAATATCCATGCCCATCTAGCTGGATATCCATCTCATCTGGGTATCCGTGGATATCCATGCCCATGTTATACCCACATTCCCCATCCGACTTATTAATCCATATTTATAAAAAATTAGCCTAAAATCTATTAATTATCATAAAAATTTAAATAAAAGCACTAATAATTCAAATATATTATATTAATAGAACAAAATAATTTATAATATGCTAATCATTAACTTATAAAATTCTTTTATGTTTCAAAATAGACCAAACATGCTTAAAAAAATGCTAAAATTAATAATATTATTAATATAAATACAAGTAATACTATTAATATTATATATAACGGATATTATACAAGTATTATACGGGCGGGTATCGGGCGGGTGGGGCGGGCGGGTATGGGACGGGTATAAAATCAATATCCATACCCACCCATTTACCCATGGCGGGTTTGAATCCAACATCCATACCCATGGCGGGTATAAAAAACTCATATCCATACCCGCCCCATTGGGCGGTTGGCGGGCGGGTATCCACCAAATACCCGTCGGGTGCCATCCCTATATATATATATATCCATATCGTGACCTAATTTTGGACATCCACGTTATAATTTGTTTGGACTGACCTGATTTTTATTAACAACGATAATAATAAAATAAATAATATTATAAACCAGCTACTATTCAATTTGTTGTTATTGTTATATTTTCTTATATAGTGTATATTTATGATAGGATTTTTTTAGTTATGACGTGACATCCATTTATTTCTTGGCAGTTTCTTTCGGTGAGAAAATTCAGTATTTTCCTACATTTTAAAATATTCTTCATGTTGGTCTTATATTTTATACCGTTTACTTTTAGGTTTATTTGTGATATTATTAAATAATAATATTTCTTCAACTTCACGTATATATCCGCATTGAACAGAAGTATATTTTGCTGAAACTAAATCCACCTAGACCGTCGTACTACCAAAGTCTTCATCATGATTCTCTGCCGTGTGCATATACAGAATTTCCATGATATGATTAAAATATTTAATCGAAAGTCAGCTTGTAGGAAAAAATAACTTCTATTCTCATATTTATTTATTATAAGGCCATGTTTACTGGAGCTTATTTCTTGATGTACTGAACTGAATTGAATTGAAATGAACTGAACTGAACTGAACTGAATTGAACTGAAGTGAAAATTGATGTATTGAAAAATGGAATCAGCATGACTGAATTAACCTGAATTTCATCAAATTGCATTTTTAATGAACTGAATTGAACTGAACTGAACTGAACTGATTTACAGATAAGCTCTGGTAGACAGGGCCTAACTCTATATATACAATTAATGCATCCTTTTCCAATTTTAAAGTATAAGATTTTTTTTAAGACTAAATAAAATCTCTATCCCCTTAATTAATTATGTTATAGAATATTTAAGATGAATTTCATCGTATTGAACTGGTAAACTGAAAACACCTTAACCTTAATCTTAGTATTCTCAAAGAGCTCGCCCGCAATTAGAAGATAAACCAAAAAAAAAAAAGTCAAAGCATTTGGTAAAGCATTGACAATTCTTAATCTTTAATATGTTTATTGTATGATATATTGTATGATCCATGTTAAAGTAGTTTTTTAATTAAATGATAAAGTCTAAAATGAAAGAGTGAATGCATGTCACATCCAACAAGCATTCCACATGATGAATTATAATTTATAGTCTTATCATTTTTAAAAATAGTTTGAGGAAGATATTGTTGGATATCTTTTGTGTAATAAAGTGTGTCTGAAGCTTAAAACACTGTCATCGATCGTTTTGGCTAAAGGAATAAAGTTACATACTTTAATTATTGTGAATATGTGATTAAAATAGGGATTTGGTTGAGCCTCAGTCTCCATACTTTAAATCAAATCCATCGTCAAAAGAGAATACAACAGCCAACATTCGCTTACGACCTAAAATTAAATAAGCATTTCATATTATTAAAAAAAAAGAAAAAAGGAAAACTTGTTTTTGTTTTTTTTAAATAATAGGTTTCATTCAACCTCAAGATTCCGGAAACAAACGATAAGAAGTTTGGGGGAAAACGGTTAAGATGTCTAAGTCAATATTTCTTTTAAAAAAAGCAATTTCAAAATTATAATTTTATTTGAATAGTTAATCTGATATAATTTTAGAAGAAAATTGTGCATGATAAACTAAAATATAAAAAAGCATTTATCTTTTTAAAGTTTAAATACCACCCGTTGGTGGAGGGATTATATGAGTTCCCTAAACCCTTAAAAATCAACCAAAAAAACATACAGTTGCCAATTAATTGACAAAGATAGAGTTTGATTCATATTAATTTCAAAAATCTTTTCACATTGCTGGTTAGAGATCATACATGAAGCACAACTTAACCGCGTGAATTGATTTCGAGTGACCACTACCCAGAGAAACATGTACATAGATGAGCACACTTCAATTCACATCAATGTCCCGTTAGCATAAAATCAAACTTCTTCATTTCAATACCACACATATCATAAAACAACAGTGATCATTTTACAACTTTCATTTTAGTAGATAGAACTAAAATGCCCCTTTCTTTTTGATGAGTATACGTTCATTTCACTTATTTATGTTCTTAGAAAGGATAAAGAATCGATGATGGACGCATTTATTTGGTTAGTGTGAGCTTTACTAATACCAGAAACCTAAAACTCTATTTAAGTTAGTGTGAGCATTATTAATTGCCAATAATTGGGACAAGAACAGAGGATCCTGGGGCAGGAATAAAGAGAAGCAAAAAAGATATAAAAAAAAAAGATAATGGTTTTATAGTGCAACCCACTAGCGAGTGTCTGTTTCAAAATAAATAAATAAACGTGATTACGTTTTACAGCCCACGTGCTGTGCAGTCACCATCCAGGTCAAAATAAGCTGCCGGCTCTCCTTTCTTTATTCCGATTCATTCACCGTTTTCTGAGCATTAACCGATAACCACCGCGTCTCTTTCGATTCTGTCCATTTTCCCATCATTTCGACAAACCCTTCGGATTGGTCCTCACGGTCTTGGTCTCCTAATAACAAAGTACTTAGGATATATAAAATACATATAATTAAACATTATATGTTGATTTGTGATGTTATGGCTTCTGGACTTTCTGCTGGTATTGTATGAATAAAAAGTTATAATTTAAAGATGAAGCAGACTCACCCGATTCAACAAGAGGAGGAAGTGGGTAGATAAATAGATTCGAACTTCCAGCAAAGGCACTCAAAACTTTACCTTAGCCTCGAGCTGCTCTAAAATATCTATAAAAAGATTAACTGCTTCTCGAGCGCTAGTAGGCCTATTGTAGTCAAGCCATATATTTAATCATAAATAGGTTTATGCTAATTTCTCTTTGGAAGCGGTCATGTTTGAAAGTCCCTGCTTACGTGATCTAACTTCTACCGTGTTCAAGTTTTAACTAAACAATCAACTAATTAAAATTGTAAGTGCGGAATAAAAGAGAACACGATATGATCACCCAGTTCAGTGCAATGCACCTACGTCTGGGGGGCCGTAGCCCGTGTTAAAGATCTTTCACTAGTTGCAATAAATATGTCCGGTCTATTACAAACTAATGGCTACTCTAGCAAGCCTATCACACTACCAATTGGCTACTCTAGCTTTGATAGTTGCTTCTATGATTACCTTCTTTTCCACGAAGGTGCGGCAAGATCTTGTACCACCCGAGCTTTAACACACGTCCCTAGTGTTTGTGTAGTGGTTGAAAACCGTGGACTGCGTTGTCTTCTTGCTCAAAAGATAAAAACCCTGAATTACAGAATTTTGCTATTAAAATCGGCTATCGAGCACGCAACTGATGTCCTCCTTTTATAGCACAATGCCATGGAAAAACTTCTTTTTCACGGCTCTTGAATCCTTCCTTCAATACACTTCTATTCCAAATCTAAATCCTTGAAGAAAAGGAATTTATGGTTGTCTCAACTTCTATTTATGGAATATTTCATTCCCTGAATATTCTCATCTTAATACAACTGCAAAACGCGTTGTAGACATCCGTTAGGACTGTAGTTTCCATAGAAAAACCGCACACAATATTTCATTCCATCTTTCAAAACCTGCGCTGGAACATGGAAAATATTCTATTTGTTTCTGTCAAACAAAGTCATGTTGCAACATGGCATTCCACAAAGCAGCCAACAAAAACTGGACTTTACAATCTCCCCCTTTGGCAATTTGTGGACCCAACACTTCAAAAACTTCCGCTGACTCAGAATCTCAGAAAACCATAACCAACACTGAAATACATAATTCTGAACAGGGGCAAAATACGAATTGAATCCTTCAACAAAAACCAACTGGCAGAAAAATATAGAATCAAAATAACTACAGTCATCCAGAAATCCAAAGTCACCAAACCATTCTATCCTCCGTTAAGCAATATCTCCCCCTGGGGCCATAAAATGCCAAAGGACCCCAACAAAATGCTGAAATACCAAAGAAAACACAGGGAAGAATAACCCAAAAACCACAACACCCAGCGCCAACAAGTGAGACAGAAGAAATGCGCTAGGTTCATTCAGGAGGAACAGTAGACTTGGACTTCTTGGTTGCAGACTTCTTCACAGAGGCTGGAGAGTGAACACGCTTAGCCGAAGTGGAAGGAACAGCAGAGATAGAAGGACCAGGCACCCCAGTAGATAGTTCAACCCTGGCACCCTCTTTAGCAATAGCAGCAAGAATTTTCTCTCTATCCTCATGGCTCTTTCAAAGCAACTCCCCAAGCATTGCCATTTGATCCATATGAAACTGAATCCTCTTGTCAACAGCCCGTAACTCAAAATCGTTGGACATAATCACATTACCAGTAAATGCTTCCTAATCCCATGGTAAATCCAACACTTCTCTCTTCAATGTACTAGCAGTAAATGCAAATTTCCCAGTAGGCTGCACTCTATCAGGCTCAATAGTGAACCCCTCACCCCTCAGAAAAGCTGTAATCAACCAAGGATGGGGTGATGCTTCAGTGCACCTAGAGGACTCAAGCGTTCCATGGATTCTTTTAAGAATACATTCCCCAAGATAAACCTCAAATCCAGATCCAACTCCATATAGTAACTCAGCCTGATCCAAGGTCAAGATAGTGGTATTAGTAGTCTTCATCCAACAGTTGATGAGAACCTTGAAGAGCATCCAAAACCTTAGAGTTAGAGAACTAGAGGGCATGCATCCAGAAGACCATTTGCCAAGTTTTCCATAAGACAGAGCCCTTGCTAGTACATTTTTCTCAACATTGTAGTCCTTAGGATATGCCAACTCAAATCCAAAAAACAAATCAATCCCAAGAATTGCTTTTAACTTTTCAGGAGATAAAGAAAGGATTCTCCCCCTGAAGTACAACTTGTCTGACCAGTCGCCACCAGAAACTAGAGTCCTCTTCATGAGATAGAATTCAAGAACCATCTCTGGATCATACTCCTTAAATACAGTAGCGGCTTGAACATAATCAATCTGGCCTAGAAAAGTGTCAAACCCACTCTCTGCGTACTTCTTCATCTCTAGCACTTTCTCAGCAAAGAAACCTCTTGTGACCAACATATCATAATTGACACTGGCTTCAACAGAATAGAACGTGTCAGAATAAGCCAAAGATAACAGTATGGCACTGGTCATTTCAAAATCCTTCTCAGGTGCATCCTCTGCAGCTGACATGTCATCATCCATCACAGCCCCTTTCTCCAATGTCTCATCATCCTCTAACACAACATCCTCATCCTCAAGATTAGCATAGTCCTCCTCAACATGTATTTCATAATGATTGGTAGGAAATGGAATGTCCTGGTCTTCATTATCCATATCAGTGAAATCCAAATCAATAGGAGGAGAATCAGGCACAGTCAACTTGATGGTTCAGGCACAGTCAACCAGATAAGGCTTAGCCATTGGTTCAGGCCTCACAAAGCTAAGTTTATAAACATCAGAGGCTATCATAACATCTGTCTTTGGGGGTTTTGGCCTCATCGTGCCATTAAAAGAACATCTGCCAGGGTTGTTTTTACTCCCAAAATTACTACGGTAGAAATCATCCAATCCCTTAGCATATTCCCAAGTTTCCAACCTGTCATAATAGGCTTTCATTTTAGCTTCGTCCTTGGTGCTGGAAGCAGCAATAAAGTTCTCGGGCAATACATCCAGAGTAGAAGTAGGGGGCGGAGTAGGCAGGGTCTGAATAGTTCCAGTAAAATTAGCCTCGAGCTCAATCAATTCAACACAAGGATCCCATATACCCCTAGTCCATCGAGTATCAAAAAACTCCTCATAAATCTGTCAACTCTTGATCATCAAACCCCATACAAAATCGATAGCTATCTCGGAAATACATACTTCAGAATTACTCACAGATCGAATCCTAGATAGTCTTTAAGAAGTACAGAAACCCTAGCATGCAAGTCAAGAATCCAAAGAAAACTAACAGATCGAGAACCCAGATCGATACCTTAATGGAGAAGCTGTGGATTCCGACTGATTCAGAGGTTCGATGCTATATCCGTTGAAGTTGTAGTTGATTGCGAATCACAGAAAGGCAGCAGAATAGAAAAACATGATGTTGCAATAGGAATGGGGAGGGTTTTCTTTCTGGGCGCGAAGAATGGAGAAACTAAGTACCTTTTCCGCCTTTTTGTGCAAAATTGAAGACGGCCCAACGGAAAAATACAACATAAATACTGTGGGGCCCCAGCTGTCTCCCAATTTACACGCGCCTTTCACTTCATACGCGCACCTTATATCTTCATGTTGCAACATGAAATGCAACCTTAACCATATTTTTGGTATTTTCTAGATTTTTTATCAAATGAAATACAGAAATAGAAATAACAACTGTACAAGATAGGTAGTCTTCAGTACCTCAGATAGTGCATACCCCAAGATGTTGTCTTAGGGTTTCAAATGTAAAAGCATCCAATGGCTTAGTAAAGATATCAGCATATTGACTCTCAGTAGGTACATGCTTGATTTCCACTTCCTTTCTTTCGACCAAGTCTCGGATAAAGTGGTGTCTGATATCGATATGTTTGGTGTGGTTATGCTGTACAGGGTTCTTAGATATGTCAATGGCTGACTTATTATCACAGAGAATTGCAAGACTGTATAGCTTCACCCCATAATCTCTGAGCATTTGTTTCATCCAAATCAGTTGAGTGCAGCAACTACCAGCCGCCAAATATTCAGCCTTAGCAGTAGATAAAGAGATTGAATTCTGCTTTTTACTATACCAAGATACCAGATTCTAACCAATAAAGAAACAACCTCCAGTGATACTTTTTCGATCATTGGCATTACCAGCCCAATCAGAATCACTGTACCCATATACCTGACAGCTTGTACCCTTAGAAAACCAACCATAATCAGTAGTGCCATGCACATACCGAATGATCCTCTTCACAGCAGAAACATGGGATTCCTTAGGAGCTGCCTGAAATCTTGCACAAATACCAACACTCAAGGACATATCTGGTCTACTTGATGTTAGATACAGGAGGCTTCCAATCGTGATTCTATAGAGTTTTGTATCCACAACTGCACCTTTCTCATCTCTGGTCAATTTGTCAGTAGTGGACCTTGGAGTTCGAACAACTTTAGCATCACCTTGTTTCACCTTGGCATTTTCCTCTGATGATTTTCCCACATCCTTCTGTGGGGATTGAACATTTGTATCAGTTGAGAAGGCTTCTGCATCAGTAGAATTAGTTGGATTAATCAGCTTAACTTCAGAAGACTTAGAAATTTGGCTATCTCCTATGACCAGTGGTGATGTTGTAACATGAGAACTGGAACTTGGTTCCTGGGGGGGGGGGGGAGATTTTTCGAACTCTCATTTTTCTGAATTGAGATTTGCTGAACTATTTCTACATCATCAATTTCCTCAGAAACCCTGGCTGGCACATCCTTAACCACAACCTTAGCACTCAAACAGGTAATTGATGGCTCCAAAATATAACAGTTATCAGAAGATCTTCTCCCTGTGAGAATCCCATTAGACCCTTGCTTGACAGTACATAGTGACTCATCAAAGTGCACAGTCATTTGATGATCACACAGATGACTAATGCTGATGAGATTTGCTTTAAGATCCTCCACCAAAAGCACATCATAGAACACAGGAAAATCCTGAATTTGAAGTTCTCCCTTTCCAATGACTTTGCTAATTTTTCCATCTCCAAATAGAACCGTACCACTCCATGGGAGTACATTTCTCAGCAAGTCAGATGATCCCGTCATGTGTCTAGAGCATCCACTGTCAAGATACCAAGTGTCCCTGGCATACACACTATAACAGGTATGTACTACAAAGCAATTTAAAGAGGATTTTGGTACCCATACCTTCTTGGTGAGTCTCTTCTGCTGCTCGGGTTCCATGTTGCAACATGAAGAGAACTGCTTGCCTCTCATAATGTCTCTCAGTAATCTCATACAATGATAATCATCATGACCCTGCATCATACAGTAATCACAGCATCTAGGATGAGTTTTTCTTTCTACAACTTCCTGAGATCCTTTCTTTTCTGAGCCATGTGCATAGTTAGACTGATTACTTCTGATCTTTCTCTGGCCGGTAGATGCTTGATTTCCAGCAGATACAAACACTGTCTTCGTCACCTGAGAGTTTGACACCTTGCTGTTGAATCCCAGACCATGCCTATTACCAGCAGTCTTTCCCATTACCAGAAGATCATTCAATTTGGCAGTTCCTTTGTTTAGTTTCTGAATGGTTGCTTCAGCTTCCTCAGCTCTAGCAATTACAGATCTCAACTTCTTTCCCAGATTGTCACAGTCAATGGTTCTGGCATTAGCCTTTTCTTCAGCACTCACTGCTCTAGAAGTCATAATTTCCAGCTTCTTGACTAGAATTTCAGAGGCTACTTCAGCATCCTTAGCTCTCTTGGTCATTACCTCAAGTTTTATGGATTTCTCATCATTATCCATAGGTTTCTTTCCCTCTGAAATCTCATTTTTCTTAATAAGAACAGCAAGTGACTCCTCAGCTTTCTCAGCTCTTGTTGTCATGGATTTGAGACTCAAGGTTAATTCTTCAACTTCCTGTTCTTCAAAGAGTGAATCATTTACTAAAGTATTGACCTTTACTTTCAGAGACTCCACTTCTTCAGCAAGTTTTAGAGCTTCAGTATCTCCACTTTGTCCACCCTTTAGGCTTTTGATGATTTCCACTGATTTCTCCCATTCCTTATACAGATCATCATATGCATTCTGGATATCAGTGTCTCCTTCTACCTCATCTGGAACTGGTCCTGAGTCCACAACCTTAACCCCAAAAGACACATGCTTTTCTGGCTGAATCTCATCTTCATCATCACTCCAGGTTTCACCAGCTGCTACAAATGCCTTAGGTTGATTTAAAAAATTTCCACACTGATAAGCAAGATGTCCATAGCCACTGCATTCCTTACACTGAGGTTTTCCAGCATGCTTTGTACCTTCAGGGCCTCTAGGTAGGTCATCAACAGTTCTGAGTCTATTATGAGTGGAATCCCCTCCTTGAAATTTTTTAGCACTGTTCTGTGGATCTATAAGCTGAGCTCCTTAACCCTGATAAGGCTGAGTTCCCTGGTTCTGAAAGGACTGAGCTCCTTGGTTTTGGAAAA